>CAMTZC010000009.1:7537500-10037500 GCA_947086505.1 Morpho deidamia
AACCAGCAACAAACTCGGCGGTCAATCTTTTAAACATTTTCAATTGTACATTATCATACCGCAGTCGTATATAAGTATGAAAGCATTTTGAAATCCAGGCATTAATCATCCAAAAAATCTTCAATTTTGTTATATGCTTTACGTATAAGAATATTTCTTACACTTAAACTTTCTGTACACTGAATTACTATATTTTTTCTATCTCTGAAAATTTACATTCTCTTATATTTGATTTAAACCTTTCTGTAGACCGGTCTAGTATGTAAAAGTAAAAGCGAATACCGAGACCAACTTAAACTCTGACATAGCAGAGTTAACAACAGAGTTACAGAGAGTCGCGACACAGGAATCACAAGGAAGTAATATGATATACATCAAAAATTAGTTTTTTACTTAACTTACAAAATTTACTATATTTATATTTAAACTATGTACATATATAAGACTCTGAGTAAAGACATAAAATATAACGTATTTATTTTATGTAGTCAATAAATAACAACAAAAAAAATTTTTTGAAAGACGAAAAAAATCTTAACTTTCTTTTAGGATATTTGGAATAATATTTATAAATAGGGTCTTTGCAACTCTATGACGAAAAGTAAGAAGTGAATGCACATATAAAATATTTTCCATTGGTTGTCGCATATTTTACAACCATTAGAGACACTTTTGCTGTTGCAATAAAATAGTGATTATGCACGTCCGTTGCAAATACTGTGAAAACATTGAAGTATGTAGTAATAAATAAACAAATCAATATAAAATGGAAGACATACATACACGGTCGTTCGTCCCCTAAGTTACTTTATATATTATGGGTGATAGAAAACTGGTAAATATATAATTTTTAAATACATACTTAAATGCACCGCGGTTTCGACCGCGTAGATGCCGATCTCGTGGTTGTGGAAAGTCTTAAGTTTTTAAATTCGCAATATCATTTCAATGGAATGTCCGATTTTAATAATTTAAAAAGTGTTTTACAGGTATTGAGACTTTTTTAAATAAAATATAATTAATGGTATCAGGATTAATACAGAGGTATGAATAATACGGTCTGATTACTGTTGCCCTAAAGTTAGGAAGTTGGGCATAATCATGGACATTTTTGTTGATAGATATGATATGTTCTATACTACAGTAGAACATTTCTTGTTCTATCGTCAATAGTATCTGCAGCGCACGCAATTACAGATTTTTATGGTTATATTTAGGGTTCTAAATGAAGCTTTCTTATGATGAAAGAATTTTTGAAATCGGTCCAGCTTTTATGCGAAAACATTATAAACATACACACAAATATTTCCTCTTCATAATATTAGTGTAAATAAACACACGAGTGTTTGCCATTAATGATAACGCATATACATTAAACATATTCTGTAATAATTAGATGATACTTAGATGATAAGAATGCCTGGACATATCTACTCTTCGACCCTGTACAAGACAGTAATGACTAAATGTACCTGGTAATAAGAATTATATTTTGGAAGGAGCAACCGCCGAGTTTCTTGCTGGCTCATCTCGGTAGGAAGGGTTTTCCAGTAGAGTTGACGATTCAAAAGCTCTCGTTTGCAAGTTTATATAAACCAATAAATAAATAAAGAATATTTTGAATTTTAATCTATGTTTTTAAAACATTATATTAGTAGAATATAAAGTCAGTCACTGCTCACTTATCTTTCCTAGCCCGCAGCGCCCGTATCGGCGACTTAAACAGCACCTCGGCTTTGAAGGCGCGTTGCTGGTCATCGAGCAGCATCAGACTGCAGGGTCGCCGTGCTCGCACCACGAGAAGCCAGTTGGAACGAAACACCATTTCACATAATGATACCTCGCCCAGCTCTTCTTTGCCTACAAAACGAATATTTAAAATGAAATACAAACTTATATTTCTTTGATATCTTTTGGACACATAAAGATAACGGCCAGTTGCTGTCCTACAGCTGGGCGGTAGGCCTCCTCTCTGGGTTTTTGGAGAAAAGAGTTGGAGCTTAGACTTACCACGCTACTCATACATATCTCCAGAATTCTCTAGAGATATGCAGGTTTCCTCACGATGTTTTCCTTCACTGGAAAGCGTGTGTTAATTGCAATTATCAATTAGACACATAAGTTTTATCAGCAAAACTCATTGGTGCCTGCCGAGGTTTGAACCCGTGAACCCTCGCACGGTCTCACCGCTGGGTTATCACAGCTTTTAGTACAATGACAAGATAAAATTTACACTCTACGTGTGAGACTATCTGATAGGCTATATAATTCGTCATTCTCCAGAGAAGTCTGGGGATATCTTCAAGACTCTCTGGAAATATGCAAAGGTGTTCTCAAAATGTTTTCCTTCGCCGAAAAGCGTGTTTTAAATTGAAATTATCAATAAAATTAGCTTCATTAATCATATTGATTGTTGACGATTCAAAAGCGCCTGAAATTGCTTATTCGAAAAATTACTTTGATTTGATTTGATTAGACACATAATTTTATTGGGCACATGCATAATAAAAATTATTTGCTTTTGTGAATAAATGTCCAACAGAATTTGCGATAGGCCGAATATCTAGAAAAATTTAAATACCGAGGACTTGGAATGGCAAAACTGCACAAAATATATTTTCAGAAAAAATAAGGCGGAATCATTGACGCAATCACAACCAGACCTTGAGACATGAATTAATCCATACTAATGTTATAAGATCACTTGTTTTTTGCCATATTTCCTTTCCACTTTTAAGACGTGGACGCTGCGAAAAAGTGAAAAAAAAAGTAGTTTCTCTTGAAATGCGAAGCTGGAGAAGAATGCTGAGCGTATCTTGGAACATGTTTACTACAAATAAACCAAGTTAATGGAATTGGGCATCCAGCACTGTTCAGGCTCATTTCTTTCTTATATCAATACTATTAGCGACACAATTATAATTAATTTGTAATTAAAAATAATTGCAATTAAAAAAAAATATAATTCAGATAAAATAATGGGAGAAAGGAAGGTGCGTTGTGCGACAGTTGCAGTAACAACGGATTCAAATTTGACATATAAGTCATCCTAATACGCGCGCGCCAACGGTTTGTCAAAATAAATCAACCAAAAAAAATAAATCAAATGTGTAGACCGGTCTAGTATGTAAAAGTAAAAGCGAATACCGAGACCAACTTAAACTCTGACATAGCAGAGTTAACAACAGAGTTACAGAGAGTCGCGGCACAGGTATCACAAGGAAGTAATATGATATACATCAAAAGTCCGCGCTCTATATAAAAATCCTTCGCTGGTTTTAATTCTAGTAAAGGTACCAAATACTCCCCATACTTTCTTTCTTAGGTCACGTCTCTGGGCGTAAGGAGGCAGTTTTTGCCAGAGAGTTGGATAAGACATACCAAAAAAAACCATCATATTTGTTAATCAATGTTATTTACAAGGAATTAACAAAAAACGTTAATTCTGAAATAAAACTGGGTTTGGGTGTTTTATTGAATATTTTTTCAGCCACATGTCCCGTTAAAATCGGGACGGTCCTGCATTGCACTTTCCCGCTTTTAGAAAATATCAACATTATTTATTTTAAATATAAGAAAATTATAAACAAATAATAGGTATTCATAATATTTTTAACAAAAAATTTGATTCCATTGAAAATCATGACGTTCAAATTATTATTTTTTACAGGTACATGAAAAAGGTATACAAAAAATATATAGTATATATATTTTTTGTAATCCTTTATTGTAATCCTCATTCACTCAATGAAAATGTGGTCACTTTCATTTAGAAATACTTTGATATACTATAATCTTACTGATACATACTGTAATGCGCCTTCTCAACCAGCGGGTCCACATTATAGACGCGCAGGCCTGATGTTAAGCAGCATGTGAAGCAGCCTGGTCACAGAAATTAATATTTAAATTGATATTACTTTATACTTAAAAGTAAACATTATTTTAGAAAGTTTTTTTTTTAAACACACACAGTCTTCCGACCCCAAAGTAAGTAACTTAAGAATTGTGTTATGGGTGACGGACAACTGGTAGATACACTACATATATAATTTTAAATAGATACTTAAATACACATATACACCCAGGCTCGAAGAACCAACAAATTGTTTATTGAACAATGTTGGCTCTCAGTGGGAATCTGCGACCCGTGGAGCTGAAGGCAGGGTCACTACCAACTGCACCAAAGGGCCAGTTGACAACCACATGGCGTTAAGTCAGCAGCTAAAAGATGTTTAACCATCATCAAATTGTTGGTGTATAAAGAATTGGCCCGACACTATCCAACAACTGTGCACAGGCTTCCTTTGTCTTTTTTTGAGAGAAGCACTGCTCCAATGTCCTTGGTAGGTTACATACGACAGAATTCTCTAGAGATATGCAGCTTTTCTCACAATGTTAGCTATCACCACTAAGTCTTAAGAAAAGTCTTAAGATTACTAACTTTGCATGCTCCACCCAACAAAAAATTTGGGACACACTGATTTCCACATATATCTAATAAGTAAAAATAATAATAATATATTACTTTAATATAAAAATGGTCTCACTTCATGGGTTAAATGGCAGAAATCTCTACCAAAGGAATAAGTTGATCTTTGTATACTTTTTTCTATTAATTATACTTTTCTAATGTTTTTCATGGTACAAAAATAATGAATAAATAAAGTATCTAAATGGCAATGATCACACTAGTAGATAATTTATATTAAATGAATTATTTTGGTACATTAACAGAAGAGTTAATATTATCCATATACAAACCAAGTCAATATATAAACTAAAAGTTTATTTTACTAAATGTTTAGTTTATTAAGTTTATTTTACCAGTTTCCCTGATTGAAAGTTGTGTTTTTTACAACAATTTTATCCCTTAAAATTCACACAAACCAAAAACTAAGGCTAGGTTTTATAAAATAATGACCAGATAGGTATTATAAATTTCAGTAAAGTACCTATAGACATTTTACAAATTATATCAAATTGTTTGTATGTTTACACCCAGTATACAAATTTATATGCTTAGCTTGCACCATAAAAAGATGAAACTATTATAATTTAATTGAAATTTTAATTAAATGTTAGGAGCCAATTATATATAATATACTGTTAAAATATAAAATTCATCATTTTATATAAAATAATGTTCATAGAAAATATATATTTATTATCATACATTAATGTTATACATCATATCATATCATATATTAATCTTATTTTCAAGAATTACAATTGTCCATAACAATATTAATGATGTAGTAATTTATATTCAAGATAATATTCTCAATCAATGGTATAACATTAGAACATTTTATATACAACAACAAACCAGATTTATTTTACAATTTATTAACAAAAGTTAACAGCAACATAAGTTATTTTAAGTAAAGCAAGTATTGTCTATATTATAAAAGTTCAAGTGTGAATAAACTCAACATGTTTCAGCCTGCTTTGATGACTCACTAGTACAGTTAACTCAGCAATTTGAAGATAAAAAACTGTATAGAACGGTACAGTTACACTAATGTGACTAAGTTCTTTGTTGCAATAAGAATTGATTTAGTGAGCATATGTTTATTCTGTGGAAGGGAAATGCCAAACAATAGCGTGTACGTAAAATTTAACTGCGTGGGCGCGCAACTAAAAATATAAACAACACGTGGAGTTCCAACTACAACTGTGCGTACTGAATGTCGAAACGCAATAATCATCTATAATAACTCGTATTACCAAAAAATCTACTGTTTACATACTCAAAATCGAGCCTCACGCGCGCTTGGATCACCAAGATAATGAATAACCAAATAGAACAAAGAACTCATGTTGTTGACTAGGAAGTACCTTGGTCCTGGTTAAAGCCCAGGCTTGTAATCCCGCTGCTCCTCCGGCGCGCCATGTTCTTTCACCAACGAATTTATCATAAACATTGAGCAGTCTTTTTATCAATTATCTCAGTGGACATTTTCACACCGTAAATTTAAATACGCACATTTATTATGTTACATGTTCCCAGTGTGTGATACACAGCTGATTTGCCACTGACTGCTGACAGAAAAACATATGTGTTGCCATACGTATTAAAATATAAAGTTGCCAGTGCGAACTGCGAAGCCATGTCTATTATGCGTTAAAAATTAAAATAATGTAAGAACAAAGACCTTGTTTGTATTTTGAAGTATATGCGAGTGATCAGAATTTTTATTGTAGAAAAAAAAATAAAAAAAGACAAAATGTTTTTATCTTCCCTCATTGATGAAATTCTATTACAGATCAAATTTTTGGCTTCTAAAGCAATTTTAAATTATGTAGGGTGTCAGTTAGCAAAAGTAGTAATTATAAATTTGAAAAACATCAACGTAATAAATTGAGGTTAGTATCATACTACATTTTATATATTATTACTTATAACTCAAGCAATTTAATCTTTGAATTTTTTTAGATATTCAGTATTAATTTTAATTACCTAATTATTATTTTTGAATACCATTTTCAGACTTTTAAGAGAAAATGGATTTTAACACAACAACGAACAATGACTTTCATTGGCCATTTCCTAAGCCTGTAATTGGAAAGTAAGCAATAATTGATTTAACACAATGTATCTGCAATGTCAACTCAATTAAAAATTCCAAAACATTGAATAACCGTGAGAATGATTAGTAACTAATTGTTATTTTAATAACTATATAGCTAGCTAATTTTAGTTAATTATAAATCAATTAATTATGTTACAATAATATATAAACTATTTTTACCGGTATACTTTGAAGTATACCGCAGTGACAAAATAAAATAAGGAGGCAGCGTAGAGTTGACCTCACTTTATAAAGATGATTTAGCCGCAGTGGCGTAGGAAGGTAATGAAAGGTCCTGGGGCAAAAAGAAACTAGGGCCCTTAGGTGTAGAGCCTACCAAAAACTCTTATTGCGACTCAATTGAAGACGTAAACGAAATTGTATTGCTTTTTCATAGCATGACGTCTTAAAGACGCACACTTTTCGCTGCCAAGTAAGCGTTCAGAATACATCCTAAAAACGTAATAAAAGAGACAGAGTTATCTATAGTTCATATCACGTTTTTCTTTTCAAACATTACGACCCCAATCCACACTTCATGGTACGAAAAGAAAGCGGTTCGCGGTCGTCGTCTACGTCTTTAATTGAGTCGCAAGAAGAGTTCATGGTAGGCCTGCTATTCAGTTTAATTTAAGATTTAATAAATACTTCTAAGATTAGAAGTAAAGACAAAATAAGAGCGATAGTTAATCAATGCTTTTTCAGCAACTAATACTACTTAATGTTTCATGCTCTTTGTCGATATCCACGTCTGAATACTTAATGAATGAGAGGAGGTTTTTGAAATAGTCGCAGATATGTGCAAAAGTGGGCGTCCATTCCTAAAGAAAAAGAATGGACATATTTTATTAAAAGGATGAGCATTGTTTCAATCTTAGTCACAAGCCAACTTGTTTTATAAAAGTATAAAATAAAGTGACAATTAAAGAAGAATAATTAACAAATTATTAAAAAATATTTGGAATTGGATTGTAATGTTATCTTTAGTCTTAGGCGTGGATAAAATTTACTTATGGTGTTATAGTTTCATTGGTATAGGCCCCGGGTTCAAACATCGGGCAGGCAACAATGGGTTTTTCGTGATTTTTTAAAAATATATGGGATAATTACAAAAGATAGTCACTAAGTATTATCACACTTGTGTTATTGGTGACGGACAACTTGTAAATATATGTATACAGTACATATACATTTTATCATATTCTTATCATATCTTTTGTCTACAAATGATTGATCCACAAATCTTTGGAGATTTCTGGCGATATGTGTGACCTACTAATTCTCATTGGACCAGAGCGTGGTGGATCTTAGCTCTAACCCTTCTCTTTTTGTTTTTATCGAACTGACTGTATGCTGTTAGCCCTAACGGATTTTACAGCGTCACCGAGCGGGATAAACCCTTTTCATCAAAAATGGAGAGATAAGGCCTATGCCCGGCAGCGGGATAGTAGCAGGCGGCTATTCTACTTTGGTTTTTACACAAATTGTAAGAGAATATAATACAAAGGAGTAAATACGAGAGAGTTTATTAGACCCAACGGATTATATCAATTTAACTGATAACATATTAAATATATAATTTATAGGCCATGCGAGCCGCCAAGTCCCGAAGCAGCGCCAACCATTCGTCTTGCACCAGTGGCACCATATTGTCATTGCGATGCACATTCCTATTCCCCACGAGTTGAACAGTATAAACAATTACTCGAGAAGGAACAAAAACTTTGTCACGATTATGAAATATTGAGGAGACAGGTATGAGACATGTTTAAAGCCAAGTTTGTGAATGTGCGAAGTAATTAAAGTGAATTAAAGTAAGTGAATTAAAGAGTAAAATTAAAGTGAAGTGAAAGTGAAGTAATTAAATTGAAGTAAAGTAATTGTGAAATGTGCCCGCGCGCCCATGTTTGTGCTTGCGTGCGCGCGTGTGTGTGTGTGTATCAGTACGTGTGCGTGTGTTGTGTTTGTTTGTGTGTGTGTGTGTGTGTGTGTGTGTGTGTCAGTACGTGTGTGTATGTATGCGCGCGCGTGTGCTTGTGTGGGTTTGTACCGTTTTAACGCTCTAACAGTTGAAAGATTTTGAAAGAAAGGAATTGCGTTTTTAATTGAATTGAGCAAAATAACCTAAGAATATAATTATTGTACTTTTATTACATGGTTTCCTAGTATTTTATTAATAGTATAAATCTAAAGTGTACGATACATTTGCATATCTGGAGGATTCGTGAAAACGCATACACTAAAAACCTCCACCATCACCACTGCAATACACAAGCACTGCACACATTAACTATCACAATCTCAACAATCGCTTCGCCCCGCAACCAAAGCATCATCAGCAGATAGGCTTCATGACACAATTGCAAAGCAATATTTCTTAGTATTTAACAAAATAATATTCTATTAATGTCAATAGTAAATAATTATATAAAGTCATATCACTGTTACTAAATGTATCGCCTACAATGTTATTTTATTTTCTAGATGGTTGATGTAACAAATGATATTCTGGACCACCCATGCGACGATCTTGACAGCAAAATGATTACTATGTATCAAGCCACTTTCAAAAAACGATGTAAGTTAAACAAAGTTATTTTTAATATTATTTATCTCGTATGAAAGGGATTAAATTTGTTGTGAGAGTTTAAGACTATTGTTGAAACATAGTTAATATCAGTTGCTGCCGTGTGGTATCCGGCTGAATGGAATAGACCACCCTCATTTCATACCGAGGTGTCCTAAAAGGCGACTAAGGTAAGTTGGCCCGCCGTATGATATCCGGCTAAGTAGAATAGACGACCCTCATTTCTTACCGAGGTGTCGTAAAAGGCGACTAAGGTAAGTTGGCCCGCCGTGTGGTATCCGGCTGAGTAGAATAGACCACTCTTATTTCTTACCGAGGTGTCCTAAAATACGACTTAGGTAAGTTGACGTCAGGTAGGCGGCGGGTTGTAAAATACCTCGCCAAATCATTTAACAACATGTTCAACTTTCAAAGCTTCAATGCGGATTGAGAGGTAATTGGGAGGAACCGAAAAGCATTGGTAAATTTCAATCATCGATAAGACACGTAAGTTTTAGACGAAAAGCTTATTAGTGTCCCTGGTTTAAACCGCTCGACCCGAGTTTTTTCTTCTGAGGTAATAGTATCTGATAGGCAATCATACTTCGTTATTATCCCAGACATGTGATTTGCCCGCTTATCTGGATTAGTACCCAGTTTTTATTCGTTCCCGCCTCGTGGATGCGTCTTTGAATTTGAGTCAGACTACGCGACGCGAATACGGACGAGGACAAGTCTCAATTGTTTAACGTTTCGGTTAAGTTTCGGCAAGTTGTCAAAATTAATAAGTATCACTTTTATAATTTCGTAGTGTAATAGTTTTGTTCTTTAAGTCATTCATAGTGTACGAAGTTCTGCCCAAACTATTTCCTTTATTTCGGGATACCGAACCCCCGTAATTTTGTCACACACCGGAAATTGTGAAGTGATAATACCAACCTACGTGACAGGCGCCTATCGTGCTATTGTAACTTATGTTCGCAGCCTTCCCAGTGTCAGATTACCGAACAATAATAGCGGCGTCGCAATCAAATGCTCCGATACCAATGGAGAGTCATCGATTGGGAATGTTACGGTGCTACAAGGACCCTACACACTTCACAGAAAACCCTCCGTCAGTTCGTCCAACTATCAATCCTCCAGGCTCCGTGCACACTGGCGTTTCACCTAAATCCATTCAGACTTGGTTTGTATAACCGCGTAATAAGTTAGTTAATCATTTGTAAAAATAAATCTATACTAATATTCCTTCTTCTCCTCTGTGCCCTTATCCCACTCTTAAGTGGGGTCGGCGCAACATGTTATTAACATGTCACATGATTCGGCTACGTACTTTACGATCGGCCGCCTGCTTGACGTCAACTTACCATAGTCATATTCTACGATTTTTGATTTTGCCTGCTTCATACACATTGGCTTTGCATGCATCCACTTAACCCGTGCGGATTATAGCAAAGTAGTTAGTTCTGTTATATTGCTTTATATACATTCTTTACCCACTGGCACTTCCGGCAATTTGCCGTGCAGGTAAATTTGCCAGTTCGGCATAGGGAGAACCCGAGTTAAGAGTAAAAGCAAATCTAGACGGTGTCTCATTCTGGTGAGCAATGGAAGAATGGAGGGCGAGCTTTTCTTGGAGCAGAGAACTTTCTCGTGAGGAGTCAGTGAAGTTAGCTAATGTGTTGTGCCCTATAAGCAATAGAAAACGACACCATCAGTGTTACAGATTCTCTGATACATTCTTGAATTTATTCATCCTAGCATCTAGAGAAATTAGTGCGTTATTACCATGAATTGTTTCCATTTTATATGAATTGTCGTTTTTATTGTTTACCAATTTAAAAAAACATAAATTCAAGCAGCCTATTTACAGTCGAAATGAGGAGATCCTCAGAAAAATAAGTAATTTATAGAGTTGTGGTGTAGTTTTACAAATCCCTAGGTTAGGATGAACTCAAAATGAAGTTTAGCAGCACAATATAGTATTTTTTGGAAATCTTTTGTTGAAGCCTATATAAGGCAGTGGGACGTCTAGTAAAGTAACAGCCTGTTAATATCCCACTGCTGGGAATAGGCCTCCTCTCTCCGTTTCTGGAGAGAAGGGTTGGAGCTAAGACCTACCACACTGCTCCAATGCGGATTGGTAGGTTACACATATCTCCAGAATTCTCTAGTGATATGCAGGTTTCCTCACGATGTTTTCCTTCACCGAAAAAAGTGTGATAAATTGCAATTATGAATTAGACACATGAGTTTTAATAGAAAAACTCATTGGTGCCTGCCCGGATTTGAACCAGTTCGTCTCTAGAGAGTCGCACGGTCTCACCACTGGGCTATCACAGCTTTTCATCACACGGGACGTCTAGAGGTTAGAAAAAAGGGGTAACCACGAGGGGATTCTGGCTTTAAAATATTTTAAAATTGCTAGGTTTACGGAGTTTCCTGGAAGAACGGAATACATGGATACTTATAGCGCTTCGGCAAAGGCTTGCTGGAGGTCGATGCAGAGGTTCAAAGAGCCTATGCCGTCTACCAGGCGAAGAGCTGATGATACGTGTGTTTGAGGGGATAGGGGGATATATGTATTATTGTTTAGGCTTCATTGTGTTTGTCAATTAACGGTCGTTAATAAATAAGGGAAGATAATCAGAGTTTCTATAAACATGTATACCTACTACTTTTCAAAGTTCGTATCCACTTTCAATTTCATATGCGTTCTGGGATTCTTTCCACTAAGCTAAACTTATATCTGCTATTGTAAAATTTTGTGTTGCATTTAATTCAAATTCAAAACATTTGTTATTCAAATTAACTTTTGCGCTTTTGAATCGTCAACTTTACTTCTAGTTGGGAAAATTGCCTCAACCAAGAAGAACTAGTGAGAAACTCGGTGGTTGCTCGATTCAAAATATAATTCTCTAACTAGATACATTAATATTTAATACCTCATGGTCAAACAAAATACTCAGATCACCTATGAGGTAAATAGATCATCTTAAAAGGTCACAGGAAGTGACTCAGGATCGTTTGACGCTGATAAAACCTTGAAGAGACATAGATAGCAGTGGTCCATCGTTTTTGGTGTCCATTAGTGTAAAAAAAAGACAATGTATAGTTATAAATAAATAATCATTTATACTTTAAACAAGTCAAGTTAAAAAAGCTTTTAAAAATGTTTTAACAAATTTGAAGTCCCTATTGATAACCGTTAAGGAGTTCTCTCGTCTGGAGCCACTTCTAGCAGCAGCATCGGGTATTCCTTTCATAAACATGCATTGTAATTGGGACTGGGCCAATATTTAAAATTTCATCTCAATCGGTTACCTCGCGAAGTGGGTCAAATTGAACTTGCAAGATTCCACCTTCATATACATATATTCTAAGCTGAATAAAAGCTTTTAAAAATAGAAATGATGACATTAAATTATATATTCAAATATTTTACGGATAATATCGTAGGTTTTAAGCTCTATAGCTTCTTGGCAACCTAATGAAGTTTAATAATACGCACCTAAGTATTAATAAACTAAGTAAGTTATCAATCCGTATATGCGTAGCCTGTTGAAAGTAATGCGCCACATATTTATGTCATCAATCAAAAAATGGGATGTTAAGGCATAATTTTATTTCTTCACATTTATATTGAAAATAAACATTCAATTATCTACGTAGGTTTATTGTTTTAAAATCAGTTGTCGTTTCGTATTTTCATACCGCTGTTTTACACAATATATGCCGCCTAAGGTAAGTCAACCCGCCGTATGGTATCCGGCTGAGTAGAATAGACCACCCTCTTTCTTACCGAGGGGTTGTAAAATACGACTAGGGTAAGTTGACGTCAGGCAAGCGGCCGGTCGTAAAAAGCGTAGCCAAATCATGTGACAACACGTTTGTAACATGTTGTGCCGACCTCACTTATAGTGGGATAAGGGCAGGAGGATGATGTTTTACACAATATATAATCACAAAAAATATTAATTACTAAAAGCTATAATGCTGGTAAAACTATACCAGCAGATCGCTACTAGTTTACCATTATAAAGTCACGGTTAAGTAAATGTTATATTGTAAAAAAAATATCGTATGCGTATCTAGTACTTACAGCTGTTGCTTAAATATTCTCTTAAATGTATTTTCACTTCCTTAATATTAACCACTGCCGAAGAGTTACATGGGAGCGAAATTCCATACAAACGAGCCTCCAAATTTCTCTGCAATCTTCGTTGTATTCGCCCATCCCGATTAATGATATTGCGGAGAAGCGGGATATTTAAAAAAATATATATTACCGAATGAGAGTTTATAAATTGTAAATTTCAAACGAAGCCATTTCGAGCAAATCTTTATTTTTTAAAATTTTAACGGTATATCGATGAAAAAGTTTGCTGGGTCCGTTCGCTTTTATTCCCTCGCGTTTAAAATAATGCCGTCAATTCTTGAATTCAACATAAGTCGTTCTTGTGAGGTTTCCTTGATCCCTACTTATGTTACCCCTGTCTCCATCGAAGCCTCGTTCTTCCATCAAGTGAGTAACCTGAAACAAAATAGATGTACTTAAGAAAATAAAATTATGCAAGAAGGTGATATTACGTACTCAGCGTACGTAATATCACCATACGTGATCTAAGAAAGTGAATCAATTATAGAAAATTGTTTATATTGCTTTCTTCATATCGAATAAGCTATGTGCGTTGTGTTTCTACGTTTACTATTTTTTGCTTTATAAAAATTACGGAATGAAACAGGAATAGAAAATAAGTCTTAGCTCCGTCCAAACGGTTTTTAATAATTTTGCCAAAAATCCCTTAATTTCTGAAGATTAAGGTTTTCAAAATTTTGAGTGTTACTTCGAGTTTTAAAAAAAAAATCTTCCGAAATTAAACTTATCTCACAATGCGAATTGCGGGTTTCTCTCAATAGGAAGAAATTGCCCTTTGTAAAGCACTAGGATAATAAGAACCTTATTACAATATGTTCCTTATATCATCATACCAAAATCAAAAAATATATACCTTTAACTAATGATCCATACCATTCAGGTGTAATATTTAGAAATTGTTTATTATTTTGTCACTATAATTATAATAATAAGCATTAACGGAGAATAATTATGTAATAATTGAATCATCTTAAGGTAGTTTTCTGATTCACCGAACTGCGTAAAATGGCTTATCAAGATAGCAATTGTATGGCGAAATGTTCTTGCATAATACCTCTCATGTGTCTATAGTATTGCTCTTAAATAATTAAATATATGGGACACTTATACACACACAGTCGTCCATCCCCAAAGTAAGCAATTTAATACTTTGTGTTATGGGTGACGGACAACTGGTGAATATAGTAAAGTAGCGGCCTGTTACAATCCCACTGCTGGGAATAGGCCTCCTCTCTCCGTTTCTGGAGAGAAGGGTTGGAGCTAACCTACAGGTTACACATGTCTCCAGAGTTCTCTAGAGATATGCAGGTTTCCTCACGATGTTTTCCTTCACCAAAAAGCGTGTGATAAATAGCAATTATCAATTAGACACATGAGTTTTAATAGAAAAACTCATTGGTGCCTGCCCGGGTTTGAACTCGTGTTCTCCTCGAAAGAGTCACACGGTCTCGCCGCTGGGCTATCACAGCTCTGGTGAATATACTACATATGTATATAATTTTAAATACATATCAAATACAAATATACAACCAGGCTCGAAGAACCAACAAATTATTTATAGAAAATGTTGGCTCTCGGCAAGAATCGAAACCGCCACCGGCGGAGCTGAAGGCAGGGTCACTATCCACTGATTTTTTTTATCTGATAATATCTTTACATGAAATATGTATAAAAAGTATATTTATATATTAATATAAAAGTATATTTACTATATGTGGATAAAATACTAGCTTCTATTTACGATTTCGCCTATTTAATTAGTGTAAGATATAAGGTCTAGCTGTGCTTAATTCCAAGCCAAAAATCTAATTAATCTGCTATTCAGTTTGAACAAAGAAGGGTAAATAAACCACAGATTTATTATACTAGAGTAGGCAGGTCTGTAAGCAACAATGTCACAATAAATAATTAGATGAAAGATGAAACTCGTATACTCCATCTTTGTCTATTCACATATTAAAAAGAGGGCCAGATAGATCAACCACATTTTCTTGCTTTTTATTGTAATATGGCACATTTAAGGCTTACTTTTCTACTCTAAGTTTAATTACTTTATGATAGTATTAGCATTGATGCCGTGTGGTATCCGGCTGAGTAGAATAGACCACCCTCATTTCTTACCGAGGTGTCGTAAAAGGCAACTAAAGTGAATTAACCCACCGCGTAGTATCCGGTTGAGTAGAATAGACGACTCTCTTTTTTACCGAGGGGTCGTAAAATATGACTAAGGTAAGTTGATGACAAGCAGGCGGCTGGTCGTAAAATACGTATACAAATCATGTAACAACATGTTTGTAACATGTTGTGCCGACCTCACTTAGAATGGGATAAGGGCAGGAGGATGATGATAGTATTAGCATGGATTTGACACAATTTTTCAAAGAGTATTATCCTTATGAAAAACTTTACCCACTTACTTCAAGACCATAACCGCAAGTCTAGTAAATATCGGCCAGAGAACAACGGTATATTGTCCGAGTAAAATGGCCACTATGTTCTGAAAAAGATTTGATAATATATCATAGTTTCTCTCCGACAATTGCAATGCCGGTATTTGCGTAAGTATATTTGTCACATATATCAAAACACTCAACAAATTATTATGTTGCGGCATAATTGTTTCATCGTTCATGGATCTGACGTAACGTCTTCCGTCGGTTTTCTCTACAATGCTTAAAGTATTATTTTTGCTATTTTCATTTTTCTGTAAGTCTGTATATTTAGGGTTTGTCAAAACCGCTATTAGATTTGATTTTTCATAGTTATTCGTTACTAATTTTGGTTCATTTACATCTAAATTGATATTCTGCGTAGAATTGTACTCGTAAGTTTTATTGTTTGTTTTCATTTCTGCATTTTCTTGTTGAAGTATTTTAGATATATTTTTGGTAACATTCGTATGTAACTGTGCATTTTTTTCAAATAAAAACTTAAAACCTTGCACGCTCGTATTAGTTCTATGTACAATTTTGTCATTTTGGTCTCCTAATTTCATTCCTGTCTCTTTTTGTTGGTCTCTTATAGCATCAGTTTCGAATTGAAAATCTTTTGGGCTCATGTATTGTGTTTTATTTATATCAAATTCTCTTTGACTTCGTTCCAATAATCCAGAATCCTTATGTTTTTGTGCAATAACTACACTGGTAAAAAGAATCATAGTAAAATGCTGTAAGGAAACAAAATAAATTTATTAATTAGAAAATATTAATAAACGTGATATACTATTTGATTTATTTCATAATAATATCTATTTTCAAATTTAAGCGTTCTATTGTATATCCGTCTTAAAAGCTTATTCGGCAAGCAATAAAATGAGTAGCGCTTCTGCTTAAAACCTAAGAATATTTTTATTTAAAGTTTTATTAGTCTCTGAAAAGGTCGCTGTTAACTTATCAAAAACTACCAATGCCCCGCGGTTTCACCCGCGTCCATACCGATCTCGTGGTAGTGGAAAGTCTACGAAGTCGGACTATAGATTTATTTTGTAGCTTATTTAATTATAAAATATGGGTATCATTAGTATTCTTGGAATAAGAGCTAATTCACCAAAAGCAGGCCCTGCTATAACGGTCGCTACAATGAATATGGCATTATTTTCTTTCGAGTCACATAAATATATTCGTAATATCTTTAGATTGGGATGTCGAATTTTAATATTTTAAAAAGTATTTTACAGGTATTGAAACAGTTTTTAATAAAATATTATTTACTAGAATAAGGATTAATGCATAGATATGAATAAAATGGTTCGATTTTAGTCGGCAATTTTACCAACTTTTACAATATAAAAAAGTAGTTATATTGGCATAACTATAATAGTTAGACATATGGTATCACGTGAACTTTTTTGTGGATAATGATGCGTTCTATAATACTGTAGAGCATTTTTTTGTTTTATCATCAATAGTTTCCGCAGCGCACGCGATGATAGATTTTTACGACCAAATTTTCCCACCTTATTACAATTTTATAATAAGGCTAGTAATATAGCCTATGTTGCTCAGTGAAGAAGCAGCTTTCCAATGGTGAAAGAATTTTTGAAATCGGTCAAGTAGTTTTTGCATGAAAACATTACAAACTTACATATACAAACAAACATACAAATCTTTTCTCTTTATAATATTATTAGTATAGAAGTATAGAATTATAGATATCTTTATCTTCAAAGGCAGCGTGTACGGTGGTGCACTAAATCAGTTTGATACACGCCTAGAAAGTCGTAATTTTGTTTAAGTTTACGGCTTCTATTTTTATTGGTAATAACTTAATACAATCAATATTTTCATTTATAATTTTATGTATATACCAAAAAATTTTCCAGTTACTACGATCGCATGATGATGAGAATTTTAACAGATAATTAAAAATAAAGAAGAATAAAAAACATTCTTAATATTATAATAGTATGTGTTTTATAAGAGTGAAACAGCACACAAAAATCATTAATATATATCGATCAACTAATAAAGCTTTATAAACTATCTAAAAATGGTGACTAAACAATCAACAAAAAACTTACCACAAAGAGCATTTTTTGTTCCACACTACTCAACTGTTAAAATAAACTGCGTTTTTAATTTGTGCCAAATATTAAAAAGCTTCACCTTTATATAGGTCTTTAAGTAGTGGTGATTATTTAATTCTATTAAATTCTTAACTTGTTGGTGATTAAATATGGATATTTGTAATAGGCAAAGGAAATTGTTTATACTTTGAGTTATATTAATAGGCAATTATTAAGGTGACTCATATCTACTTATTAAATAGAAAGTAGATAGAATATATATATATGATTTATTGAAGCAGGCGTTACTTTGCGGAATTCCATATTACAGACACTATAACAGAACTACCTTGCTATAATCCGCACGGGTTAAGCGAATGCATGCAAAACAAAATCGCAATGTATTGCGATTCTGTCGTGGAGCCTATCCTCCTGATTATGCTTCGGTTTCGGAGCGAAACGATCGTCGAAATTGTGGTGGTGGTTGTGTGTGCTGCTTGTGTGCATTGTTGCTAGTGGAGGCGCCTTGGGGTGCGTGTGGTGACTTGTCCTGCATGTGTAAGGTGCGTGAATTTTGCCTGCTTCATACACATTAGCTTGCATGCATTCGCTTAACCTGTGCGGATTATAGCAAGGTAGTTCTGTTATAGTTTCTGGAATATATATATGCTAATATAATGCTAAATGTAGAGGGAAAAATCCTTCTGGATCGATATCGTACTTAAAAAGATCGCAGGAACCGTTGAATCCAAGCCGCACAAGATTATATGACGTGGAAATCTGTGAATTAAATGTTAGTCCAACAGTTAAAGAATAAGTAGATTATTTATAGAATCAGGCGTTATTTTGTGGAGATACATAATACAAAAGTAATCGCAAAATTATTTTGATATAATCCGTGAAAAAGTAGAAAGAAAAAATATATAATGCTAAATTTGCATATATGCATTCCCAGTGCTTTATACTCGTAAATGGTCGTTATACTAGAGTCTCATTTGAATTTAATTTAATTTTTAATTTTAATTTGATATACTAACATAGTCTTTAAGTTCCTATATTTTATTTTTTTACTAACATAATGGATATAATGTCTGATGTCAATAAAAAATATTACTATTATTATTAAATTAATAGAGTGGAGTATCCGTTTCCATAAGATTTATATTTTTTTAATATTTATATTTCAAAAAGAGCAATCGCCGAATTTCTTGCTGGTTCTTCTCGGTAGGAACAGCTTTCCAAACCAGCAGTAAAGTTGACGATTCAAAAGCACTTGTTTACAAGGTTACTTGAATAAAGAATATTTTGAATTTGAATTTGAATATTTTGAACATATCCAATTTTTTATTATATACCGAAAACAATATTATTTTTTTTAGAATACATACAAATAAAAAGAACTTATTCAAGTATAATCAACATTTATTACTCAATCACAGGTCAGTTTGGTTCAGTCAATATAATAATACAAAGTCGCTTTATCTACTTTCTATATAATCTACATAGATATGTTCTAATTAGGGATGGATAGAATCACCAATCATTTAGTGATCATGATATGATTCACTCATCATATAGCATCATCTGCTATTGAATTTTAGATAACTGCTATTGCTATACAAAAATATTCCATAAAAAAGTAAAATAATATACAAATAAATGTTATAATTATATCATATGTATCGACGTTATGTGGCACTTTTACGACATTCCAAGTGAATGTATTACCTAGAATTGGCCAAAATTATTGTTACCCAAAAAAATCTAACTCTCATAATCTCTCATAATCTGATTCAAAATGGTCGATATTTTGGGTAGATGTGACACTTTTACGCTATTCTAACTGAAAGTATTACCTAGAAATAAAGACCGAATTGAATATGATTTAGGAATTACGTTTGTTTGTAATAACAATAACTTTGTCCAGTGATAGCTGAATAATATAATACCGATAGCATTTTCTGCTATTTACTATTTACGCTTTTAGCGATTCAGCGATTGCTGGACGAAATGATTGCTTATACAAACAAATGTATTCCTTATATACTGTACATTGCATACGCATATAAGGCCAACATTTGTTTGTGTACACAATAGCAATGGCAACAGCAGCACGATCACCGTGGTCACCTTAGTTCATAACATGGTGCGAATATGATTCTCAAATCGCAATCATACCCAAGCTTGGTTCTAATATGTTTGCTTAAACAGTTATCGGTTTATATTTACATTCAGTAAAAGTATAAAGAAAATGAAGCCACGGCCAAGTGCTGGCCCAAAAATCATTTCGCTCGCTTAGTATTGAATTTGAATTCAAAATTTGGTTTAATTGATTATTAATCATATCATATCATATCATACTTTCATACTAATATTATATATGCGAATGTTTGTGAGTATGGATGGATGTTTGTTACTCTTTCACGGCTAATCCGCTGAATCAATATGGATGTAATTTTGCACAATTATTCCTTTTATACCGGAATAACACATAGGCTATAGAATTCCTGTTAATTCTACAGGAATACATTTCTACAGGATTTCTACAGGTTGACATTTTAAAACACCATCTATTATCAACCTTACAAAGTACTCAGCAAGTTACTATGCGCGGCGCACGAAGATTGTTTGGAATTCGTCAGTTTTGAAGGTCTAAAATTTTGGATGTACGAGAAATTAAATATATGTTTTTTAATATATGTTACGAAACTTAATGTGGCAGACCAAATTCCACGCGAGTGAAGCCGCGGGCAAAAGCTAGTAATATATATATTGTAATCCTTATTTCGATGCCATCTGTGACATCACGCTACAAACTGTTAATAAAAGTAGTGTTTTCTTGCTCATAGTTAAGTTATGGGTCCCTTTAACAATCTCGTGTCACAAGACACTATCACCTACTGTATACTTCACAAGCACACACATTCACTACGACAAACTCAACGATCTTATCGCCCCGTAACCGAAGCATCATCAGGACATAGGCTCCAGGACACATAAAGATTTGCGATTGTGCTGTTCGTGGTAGTGTCTTGTTATACTGTAATTAATCCTGCATGTATAAGGAATGAGAACGGTTTTGCTTCCCACACTTAGCATTACATAGATAATTAAAAAGTGACGCTCATGTATTCTTAGAATGATTGCTGTTAAATTGTATGTAAAAAATCAGAAATACTGAAGAGTTCATTATTGAAAGGAGATAACCCGGGGTAAGTTTATAATAAAGCCAGATCAGGTCCGTATTAATCAGAAAAACCTGTTATTTATCATGTGTAGCCGATTCCTAAATATATTAATAGTAATAGGTAAATATACGAATAGCTGTTAAAAGTTAAATAAATGATTGGAAACTGGAAAGGTTATAATGTCAAAATTTCACTCTAACATAAAACTGTTCTTTCTTTAGCATCTGTGTTTATAACACAGATTCTCTTGTTTAAATGTGGATTTACATAAAATTTCAAACGAGTAACATCAAAGCTCAGTTGAGCTATTTCTGAGATATTTTCAAGATGTTCACTACTGGTTTATTGAAAATATTACTAAAAACTAAAAGAAATTAGTACGATCCGAAGAAATTAATTTTTGTACTGAAATATTCATATATTTCTTCATATAGTGGACTCATACAAGGGTCCAAACAAATATCAAATTAAAATTATTTATTTCCATTAATAATTACTATAAATATGTCGTTATTAAATAACTGTATTTCACATAATCGTCTGATACGGATTTCGTATCATTCGACATTACAAGTATGTTGACCTCTTCATTAGTCGCTGATTCCGGTAGGATATAGCCCATTACTACGTTGGTTGCCAGTGATGTAAACAGGAGCCACCATAACTGGGATGAAAGAAAAAATATTTTAATTATTGCATGTTAATATATAAGCTAGATTAACCATTAATAAGCTGTGATAGCCCAGCGGTGAGACCGTGCCACTCTTTCGAGGGGAACACGAGTTCAAGCCACCAATGAGTTTTTCTATTAAAAGTCATGTGTCTAATTGATAATTACAATTTATCACACGCTTTTCGGTGAAGGTAAACATCGTGAGGAAACCTGCATATCTCTAGAGAACTCCGGAGATATGTGTAACCTACCAATCCGCATTGGAGCAGCGCGGTAGGTCTTAGCTCCAATCCTTCTCTCCAGAAACGGAGAGAGGAGGCCTATTCCCAGCAGTGGGATTGTAACAGGCTACTTTTAACCAATAGCGAGATGTTTTACTTTTAGTCCACAAAACTAAAAGTAAAACATCCAAACGGTTAACATTTCATTTTTAACTTTGTTTTAACCAAATCGCGCGCACGGGATTACGATTTTTGGGTGAAATTTTTCATAAATTATTTAACAGTTACTATTTTATGAACATGAGTTAATTTGTTAATCCTTACAAAAAAAAGGTGCGTATATCGTGCTGATCTTTTAAATGTGTTCGGCATAAGCTCAATCTCTCAAAAGATAGAGAATAGACTTCAGCCCATTAAGGCTATTTATTTACTTTTAGTACTCTACTCAAGTTGAAGGCAAGCGGTCATGCGGTCAATCACCCGTTGGATGGACCTCATACCATATTATAGTGTTTTCTATGACCTCATACGACCAATGACTCCAAAATCTGTAGTCTAATGTAATAGAGACGAAGATCGCAACAGATGGACGATAGGATCGATGGATGACATTGCAAGAGCTACAATAAAGGACGAAAACCATCATGACCACTCCGTTAAGAAGGAATGACTGAGGAAGAATGGTATATTGAAATATTATAAAAAACGCTACATTGAAATATTATATTTTTTGTATCACATTTATTTATATATTTATCTACTCTGATACTATAATACAAAGATTATAAAACTGAAAACAAAATTCTTATGACAAACATTACGTACAGAACAAAAATAAAAAATTAAAAAGTTTCATTACGATACAGGTCTTGTATGGACACCTGTATTATAATGTAACTTTTTAATCATAACGATAGACCTATACAACTTCCGGCTGGACCAAGGAGGTTGAACCTCTACCTTAAAAAATAAGGTTTCAATGAATGGGTCCGCGGCGACGCAACACGCATGCGCAATGACATTTAAAAAATGATTTCAATATTTAAACGAAGTTTAGTTTTGTTTGTAAAAAAATAAGTTTTTGTGTAAAAATGTCTGAGAGCGGGGATAGTGGTAATTGTACACCACCAGATATTCTGAAAGCTGCGTCAAACATGACCGTGAACCTGTTGCCGACGAAATCTAGGAGCAACTATATTAAATGTTACGTATGAACTCTTGTTCATGGAATGGAAACGTACGTTTTATGTATTATAGTATGAGAGTAGATAAAGTAGTGTATGATACTGTACATAACTTGGTCTTATAACACTCGTGTGACACTATAAAAAAACTCGCCTGCGGCTCGTTTTTTTAAACCACACTCGTGTTATAAGAACCCTTATTATGCACCAGTATCATAAACTACTATAATTTAAATTATTTATTGAGTAAAGCGTGTGATAAATTGCGATTATCAATTAGACACATAAGTTTTAATAGAAAAGCTCATTGGTGCCTGCCCGGGATTTGAACCTATGTCGTCTCTCTAGAGTCGCACGGTCTCACCGCTAGGCTATCACAGCTTTGATTGGGGTATGTATAACCTACCAATCCGTATTGGAACAGCGTGTTTGGTCTCAGCTCTAACTCTTCTTTCAAAAACGGATGTCAATGACCAACACTGGGATAATAAGAAGTCGTTACATATTTTATTTTATAATGGTGATGGGCAAAGTATTAGGGAAATACGTAGCCGGATAAATGCTACATTCTTCAGTTTCGTACATTCCATCTTAATTTGAAACTAGGGGAAATTGAACGCGTTCCACGAAGTTCGGGCGTACCAAAAATAATCGTCGACATCACCAAACTAAACTATATTTAGCAACGAAATTGGAACATGGTATATGTGCAATGATTTATATGTAATTAATAAATCGTATGACTAACGTTCTAGTGGCACAGTTCTTATTACATTATTTATTATTTATTTATTATACATTGTTTATTGTTTATACAAGTTACTGTCGTTATTTTTAAGTATAATTGTGTTGTTATGTTTACTAGCGATCGCCATAGAGTTATTAAAAGCTTTTATTTCACCTGCTATGCATGTATGTGAATATGGAATCTTGCAATTTAAATTAGACCCACTTCCCGGCGTCCGATAGAGCTGAAATTTTACATTCTGATTCAGTCCCGATTACAATACATGTCTGTAGTAACCATGAACTAATGCTGCTGAAAGGATTAAAATGAATTTTTTGTTAAAATTTGTTAAAATGAATTTTTTTTTTTAACTTGACTTGTTATACTTAGAGTTGGGGGCCAGCAGGCAGGCCTTTAAGTGATAGTGACACAATAAATAATGAGAGGGAAGATGACACTCGTATACTTCATCTTTGTCTAATCATATATAAAGAAGAGAGACAGATAGATCACCCTCATTTTCTTTAATTGTAATATCTTTAGGCACATTTTACGGTGGCTTCACTACTCTAAGTATAATTACTCTATGGCGATCGCCTGGTGATTTTAAAATGGCTAGATACTCATCATAATTATTTTTGGACAAATAATATTAATCTCATAGTTAATAACGATACCGGCTATACCCACGTCTAATTTTATCGGATTAGCCCGACTAGTTTCGAACCCGTCCGGGGCACTTATTCATGAGCTCTTTACACGATGTTATCGCGGCGGAAACTGAGAGCTCATGAATAAGTGCCCCGGACGGGTTCGAAACTAGTCGGGCTAATCCGATAAAATTAGACGTGAGTATAGCCGGTATCGTTATTAACTATGAACTTGACTTCGGACTTCAATCATTGGTTGTGCGTGTAATGATTATATTCAAATTCTAAATATTCTTTATTCAAGTAAACATGTAAACAAGTGCTATTGAATCGTCAACTCTACTGCTGGTTGGGAAAACTGTTCCTACCGAGAAGAGCCAGCAAGAAACTCGGCGGTTGCTCTTTTCATTGTACTTATATATATAATTCTTTTGTGGCGTTATTTTCGTTTTTAAATTATTAGAAATATAGTAATATTAGAATAGAATTAAAATTTTATTTCGTGTTTATCCAATAATAGTTTAAACAATCGTGCTTGTTTTAATTTTAAAAATATAAGTGTAACACCGGTTTAGAATACCGATTAAATGCACATTACCACTTAACTATCTACTTTACACACACAAGGCGTGGCTAAACGATCCTTTTACCTGACAACCTGATTGTAGCCTTCGAAGATGACAACTTAAAAAAAAATTGACCTGATATTTTTGCATTTTATAACTACAACTAATGGTCTAGTCCGGCTGAATTAAGAGATATCAGTGGTAAAAAACTGTCATTGTTAAAAAAATGGTCCAATCGCTACCAAAATTTACGGAATCATCCGCTGGATCATTCTAAAGTTGTCTAAAAATTTCGTTAAAATCAGTCCAGTCGTTTCGGAGTCTATAAAGAACATAAAGACAAATATTCATTTTGTTTATATATATGTAGTTTCAATTGCAAATTTCTTGATACTAAAATGTCATTATTTTTAATAATAGCATTTAATCAAAATGATTTATAGAAGCAGGCGTTACTTTGCGGAATTCCATATTACAAGCAATATAACAGAACTAACTACTTTGCTATACTAACTAATTTAATAGTAATTTATGAAAATTGTTTTTCTCAAACGTATGTACAGATTATACAGAAATAAAGTAAATTACAGCGGACAATTTCTTTCTCTTGTAAAAAACTTTGAATGGATCGTTATATTTTATATGCATATACATATAATATTATTATATTTATGAATATATAAAATTTATTACTGTTGCCGAAAAGTTTGTTAAGTATTTATTTTAATATAGGATGAATTTAAAAAACAAATTCTTCAAATTACTTAAAATATAACACCATATTTTATTTTAATTCCAACTAGTACGTTATTATATTATTATCTCAAATTTAATTAAATATATCGAAATTAAATTTCTGTGTACAATTTTTTTATTTATTTAACAGCTTTACAATTTAATAAATAACATTACTTTAGCACTATAAAGGTTTGTATGTGCTAATGTTTTCTAATTAACTGCAAACAAAAAACTAGAATACATATATACATATACATAATTACACAATATATGGTTATATATAATTTTTGTTATTTACATTTTCTGTACAAATGATAATAACATGATAATACTATCAAATAAGCATGTTCCTCTCAGTCGTGTTCGAACGATTTAATTTTGGCATTGATGATCTATATTTGTTAAGAAAACATCCAAAGAAAACATTCCTATGAAAATATATCTTACTAAACATTTCTTTTAATATACGCATATCTTATATCATAAATAAATGTTTCCTAATGCTTAGTGCTTACCAATCTATCAATGCGGTCCATTATGCCCGAAGAATAAATCATTTGTATACATAGCAATCACTTATTTGTTTACTCTATATATGAATGCGTTCTAAGAATCACTGTAGCTATTGTACGTCTGTACATCTCTGACGTTAACTCGGAAATGAGATAAAAGAGAACTGACTACTGACTACTGAGCACAATCCAATATAGAGAATGTAATAATACAATTATATTTAGTCCTTAACAATGCTTTGTTCATTCAAGCCTGACAGTATACGTGTTTGTGGGTCTAAATTCTAATACCTAAGGCAACATTAAATATTTATAAATATATAAAATATTGTAGTAGTAAAGTAGCGGCCTGTTACAATCCCACTGCTGGTAATAGGCCTCCTCTCTCCGTTTCTGGAGAGAAGGTTTGGAGCTAAGACCTACCACGCTGCTCCAATGCGGATTGGTAGATTACACATATCTCCAGAATTCTCTAGAGATATGCAGGTTTCCTCACGATGTTTTCGTTTACCGAAAAGCGTGTAATTGATTGCAATTATCAATTAGACACATGAGTTTTAATAGAAAAACTCATTGGTGCCTGCCCGGGCTTGAACTCGTGTTCCCCTCGAAAGAGTCGCACGGTCTCACCGCTGGGCTATCCACAGCTCTCACAAAAATATTGTAGATCTTGCCAAATGTCACTAAACTGACCCTTTTAGTCCCGATTGTGGACGTCCATCGTTTGCAAAAAATCAAAGGATTATATGTATATTTTGTAAATTGTTTGATACGCAAGCCCTTGACTGCAATCATGGCTGATGGTGAGCGAGGTTACAGTCTAATGTGTAATTTAAGAAGTTGTTTTACTGTGAAGTACAGCTTGACTTTGTTAAGGATATGTGTATTTTTGTGCATAAGACACATAATTATAAAAAGATTGGCGATGTATATAATAGACAAAGTAGGAACCGTCATAAGCTTGCGGTTCCTGCTTTGCACCTTGCAAGAGTACATAAGTCGTTTGTGTGTTTGGATATTAGATTCTATAATAAAATTCTGCAATCAATTTTATTTTTGTCACTACAGCAGTTTAAAAACACTGTTAAAGGGAGGCTGACACAGAAAGCCTACTATACTATTGAGGATTACTTAGACGATAAGAATGCGAGGACAGAGCTACTCTTCGATACTGTACAAGATAGTAATGACTCAATGCTCCCGCCCGGTGACGCTGTAAAAGCCATTAGGGCTAACAGCATACAGTCAGTTCGAAAAAAAAAGACTAAATGTAACTAGTTATAAAAATTATATTTTAAAAGAACAATCACCGAGTTTCTTGCTAGCTATCCTCGGTAGGTATCCTTTTCGAACCAGCTGTACAGTTGACTATTCAAAAGCACTTGTTTACAAGTTTACTTAAATAAAGAATATTTAGAATTTTCTTAACGACCGTTTTTGCTTTGGACTCGACGCATTTACCAAAGTTCAAAAAAGAAAATAGCTCTAAAGATTCAAAGAGGAGAATGTTTGCTAAAATTATAATAACTGCAATGATTATTTTCACTCTAAGTGATATTTTCATAAATATGAATTGAAATTTCCCCACTATAACTTCCAAGGTCCATTTTTATGGATTTATGAATTTTCCATTTTTATGAGTAATAAAACAACGTTTATATTCATTAATGAAAGCGACATAATATATACATATATACCATTGTGTAAATTGTAACCAGATATTCTGAAAAGTCAAGCTCTATTTTTATCGACAACAAAAGTTTGTCGTAAGACTAATCTGGAAAAGAAACGGCATTTTATTATGCATTCTAAGTATTATGATACTAAATATTTATATCGTATAACAACTCATTAAGGTACTACAGGAAGTGAAAGATATGTTGTGTCACTATCCCCAACAGTCTCCTTATTAACAAATATCTCGGCTAAAATAAATTGATGCCACCAGTCCTTAATTTGTCCCAGCGACGACCCTACTTTATTAACATCTCAATATTATTTTCCTCTTGCCTGATACATTTAGCTAATAACGTAGAGTAATGGAGATAATTTGATATGAAAATGTAGGAAACCATTACTTAGCACGTTGCTAAATAAAATCACACGATCCGAACGTGTGTTTTCTATAACAACGTGATTTTCATCGTTAAACTATACTATTATATAATTTATAGAGATTTTGAAATTTTTTGTTACTTCATAGAATTAATTTCATTTTATGATTTTATTATGCTCAGGCTTAAGTGAATGCCATTATAGAATTTGAGTTAAATTTGGTCAACATGGCAGTCTACTGTGATTCAGCATTTCTATTTTGCGAAATCATTCAATATATCCTAATATAGGTACAGAGTATATCAACTCCATTATATAAATTAAAGCAAGATTGGTTTGTAGAAAAAAATATGTGTTTAGATTTAAGGCTCTAAATATCATCGGTGCTGCTATAGAAATAAGGGACATCTCTACTTATTATAAAACAAAGTCCCCAAAGCTGTCTGTCTGTATGTGGTCGATTTTCACAAAATCTACTGAACGGATTTTTATACGGTTTTTACTAAAAGGTAGTGCAAGTCTTCTGGAAAGTTTAAGTTCTTACTCAATTCGGTTTTATGTAAATTGTGGTTAAGAGATCGCGCAGTTTAGCTTTAGTCGCGTACGCCGGGGTAACCATTCCGATTTTGATGGGACTTTCACCGGAAGATAAAGGAGGTTGTGGATATATATATTAAATACATATTCGATATATTGATTTATGCAATTGACTTTAATTTATTATATATATTTTAATCATTGTCTATGATTATAAAATAACTACCATAAATTATATATTTAAATATCTTATTCTGCTCTGTGATGGATTATTTATCATTAAAAAAAACGATAATATAATAGAACGAAACTATTATAAGCTATTAAAGTTTATAATACCTTTGGTACTGAATGCTTTTCTTATTTATGTACACTGTAATCTTTCGTTTTTTTCTGTTTTAAAAAATATGTCACTTATCTGTCAATATTTTTTATACCTTTCAAAATATTATGTAAATATTAAAAATTTGTAGTTCGTAATTAAAAATAAAAATAAGCAATGTATTTGTACCGATTAGCTTTAAAGTAAAAGAAAAAAATGTTCCAACGTTTGTACTTGTTAATTCTGTGCGCTTTCAACGTACAACAGAACCAAAGATGTAGGCTTAACAGCAGAATAGATTTCGGTGAACCGCTTCCAATTATGATAAGAAACGAGAAGCTATTAGAACCAGACGATAGTGATGGAAATGTTAATTTAGATAATGGTGAAGTCCTGCTACTAAGTTGTGGAGGAGCAGGCTCCATACGCCATCCAAGTGCAACCAAACAGTTAACAACAGCGACAATTGCTTGCGCAGGCGGTGATAATTTTAAAAACGACGAATGGCTAACGTTTCCAGCAAAATTTTATTTATTCAGATGCTTCTATCCTCCAAATTATTCAAGTCAAAATACAAATCGCACATGTTTTGAAGGAAATCATATAGTTGAAGTTGGGTACAGAGTTGAGAATCAATTTTATCCTGTTTTCGAATCTTGTTTCGATCATGCAAATTTCAATCCTATATACTCGAAGTATCACCAAAAGCCTTTTAACGCTTTGTATCAGACTAAAGTGAATAGACCTTTCTTTATAGATGACGGACACTATGTAGGTGTTCCTGTTGACACTCTCTTTTCTCCTAGAAATCAAAGAGCAGCTGTTGCTCAGTTAGTAGGATCTCTGGTTGAAACTTACGTTACTGAGAGTCAGCATCTATCTAGAGGTCATTTGGCTGCTAAAACTGATTTTGTTTTCGCTTATGGCGAACGGGCGACTTTTCACTACGTGAACTGTGCTCCGCAGTGGACTGGGTTTAACGGTGGCAATTGGAATACATTGGAAGTTGATCTCAGGAATCACGTTCACTCAGCTGGTTACGATACAATAATTTACACAGGTACTTTAGGTGTGACTGAACTCGTTAATCAATTGGGCAGACGAGTTGAAATTTATCTTTACAGTGATATAAATAACAACCCAGTTATAAGAGTACCTCAGTATTATTACAAGGTTGTGTACGAACCAGCAACGAAACGAGGGATTGCCTTCATTGGTATCAATAATCCGTATTATACCAAAAATGAAGCGCGGGAGCTTTTCTTTTGTGATGACATTTGTAGAAAAGGTTACTTTAAATGGCTTTCATGGCATCCAGATAATTCTGCTGAGGGTTACACGTTTTGTTGCACGGTGCCTGATTTTAGAAATACTGTGAGACATCTACCGGAATTTGAAGTTAATAGTTTATTGATGTAGTTTTCACTTACAGACGTGCTATTTTTTGTGAGCAATTTGCATTTTGTTTGTGATGAATTTATTGAATTAAAAAATATATTGTTAATATTTTTGTTAATATGTTCGTATTACTATAAATATGTATTTTATTAATATAGTATTAAACAATATGGTCGTATTAATATTAAATTGAAAAACTAAAATGCGTACTTTTTGTCCTTTTATACTTCATAATTGAGCAACAGATCGATGTGATTTTTGATATATAGAAAGAAGAACTGCTTGATAGTGACATTAAGTACATTTTATTTTGCTACCGCAGTCTAGGCTGGCGAAGTCGGGTAGAATCTACTATGTTATGTTATTTGTAAGGAAGTTTCCAGTTAGAACATTATTTAAAAATTGAGTATTTTTTTTTTTATTTATACTCCACTCCTTAGTTACAAAAATCTCTAACTGAATCTTGTAGAAACGAGGTTTCTTTGCACAGACGCATACACGGTGTTTCTAATTGACTTCTTTGACTGGCCCGTTGGCGCAGTGGGTAGTAACCCTGCCTTCAGCTCTGCGGGTCATGGTTCGATTCTTTCGAGACTGGGTGTATATTTGTATTTAAGTATGTATTTAAAATTATATATGTAGTATCTACCAGTTGTCCGTCACCCATAACACAAGTATTAAATTATTTACTTTGGGGACTGATGACCGTGTGTGTAAGTGTCCCATATATTTATTTATTTTATTGAATTGATAGTAAATAAATATATGGGACAATTACACACACTGCCGCCCGTCGCCCAAAGTAAGTACAGTTATATACTTTAACTACTCGTACATATTTACTTAATACTTGTTTTATGGGTATATCGTGTGGTATCCGGCTGAGTAGAACAGACCACCCTCATTTCTTACCGAGGTGTCGTAAAAGACGACTAAGTTAAGTTAACCCACCTTGTGGTATCCGGCTGAGTAGAATAGACCACCCTCTTTCTTACCGAGGGGTCGTAAAATACGAATAAGGTAAGTTGACGTCAAGCCGGCGGCCAGGAAATGAGGGTATTCTATTCTACTCAGCCGGATACTACAGGGCGCGTGCGGGTAGACTTACCTTAGTCCGCTTTTGCGACACCTCAGTAAGAAATGAGGGTGGTCCATTCTACTCAGCCGGATCCACACGGCATTACATTTAAAAAAGTAAAGTAAAGTAACAGCCTGTTACTATGCCCACAGCTGGGCTAAGGCCTCCTCTCTCTGTTATTGGAGAGAAGGATTGGAGCTAAGACCTACCACGCTGCTCCAATGCGGATTGGTAGGTTACACATATCCCTAGAATTCTCTAGAGATATGAAGGTTTCCTCACGATGTTTTCCTTCACCGAAAAGCGTGTGATAAATTGCAATTATCAATTAGACACATAAGTTTTAATAGAAAAACTCAATGGTGCCTGCCCGGGGTTTGAACCTATGTCGTCTCTAGAGAGTCGCACGGTCTCACCGCTAGGCTATCACAGCTTATTTACATTTAGCATAACATATATTTTCTTTCATCGCGGTTTATAGTAAAATAATATTTTCATTACTTTTGTATATTATTGTAAGCTGGCGCGAGTACACATAGGATAATATTAGTTTCCTATATTTAGAAGTGAAACAAAGATAATTTTTAAGTATACCTAAGGTTGAACGACCTCTGTGTATACTATCAGCAATCAGAACGGACATGTCGTTTATGACCTTTGTCACATTTAAACCGTAATCATCATTGTGACGTTTACTATTAAAATTAAAGTGTATTCACGTAGAAGTACCACCGAAATGCGTTCGCACCAACTTAAGCTTTAAAGTACACCCAATAATGCCATGTGTGTTTTCACTGTTCCCTAGAGAAGAGCGGAAATTTAAGCCGCCGATATAAAATTAAGAGGTATCTCCCATGTCATTCCTATGTTTCCAAATATTGAGATAAACCAGTTTAAGTTTTCTTAAAGAATAAAATCGTAACTATTTCAAAAGTAGGTAATTTATAGAATTAGGCGTTATTTTGCGGAGACCATAATACAAAAGTAATAATAAAATTATTTTGCTATCATCCGCGATACAGAAAATAGAAAATATATATAGTGTTAAATGTATAGTGGACTATCCGTATTTACGTACCCCATACGTGTAGGATTCGTAAAACACATGCACAAACCTCCACCAATGCCGTCACAAGACACAAGCACGTTAAAATATAAACGCTTAGTTTTTAAACTTTAACGCCTAGTACTAATATAGATTTAAATAAGCACGTATTATTACCGTTTTCTACACCGTATCGAATATAAAAATTTTTGAAGTGTCTTTTCTTCTTTTAACATGGTAAAAAATGCACTGGCTGTTTCGCAAACCAATCATTAACAAATCATTGACCGAGAATCGAATTCTGGAAACTCTGTGAAGCTCATACATTCACTGTACCGCAAAAGTTTTTGCAATAATTATACATTGTTAATAAATTATAGTGATTAGGGTATCTTGATCCATTTATGACTAAAGCTTCCAAAACGACATTAGCTTTAAGGAAATTAATGCTAATAGCAACTAATTTCTAAGTGCAATTAATCATCTCGTCAGTAACATCGTTAACGCATATCTATATTAAGTTTGCAATATTTGAAATGAGTTCATTTGATTCCTGTGTATTTTGTGTAGAGTTGTGCTTCAATTATAACAATGAAATTCGTTTGGGTAAGTATTTTAAATAATATATAAGTTGGGTATAGGCCTTCTCTCTCCTTTTTAGTGAGAAGGATTGGAGTTAACACCTACCACTCTGCTCCAATGCGGATTGGTAGGTTATACGCATCCTTAGAATTCTTTAGAGATATGCGATGTTGTCCTTCACCGGATAGCGATATGTGTATCTCGCCAATGCATTATAGTGTACCTAATTCTCTGCAATTCTAATTCTACACATTTTTCAAGTAGAAAGACTAGTTATTTGTTTTATATGAAATTTTAAATAGTAATAATATTATTATTTTGCTATATTCTTCGATAAAAAATTCGGATTATAGCAATTCTCTCTTCAATCTTTATTTAAATACTTAACTATTTTATTTCAGATAATTTGCGTGCTTATTTTAGTTTTTGACTCGGTTCAAATGCGAAGTCTTGAAAGTGACGATGAAGTTGAAACAGATTTGAAACGAGATTCGAAATTAAAAGTGACAGAGAAAACACCGAAGGAAGGTCAGGTTTCAGCCAAAATAAAAAACAATGCAAATCGATCGTCTTTAAAAACGCAAGTCTCATCGGGCGACGCAAGAGCAAAAAATAATCCCATGCCAAATAACCAAAGAAAAGAAAATCAAAGAGGCCCTTCTTTTGTGCCAACTACAAGGCGTCCACTTATGAAAACCCGAAAATTTACAACCAAACCTCATACAGTTTATCACGTACGATCTAATGAACAACGTCTCTATAGTAGGAGGAGACAGTCAAATTCAAGTAAAAGATTCAGACAGCAAAATGAACGGAACAGCAATCAAATCAAAAGTAGCGCTCCAGAAAGTGTTAACGATCGTTTTAAAGATTTCAAAGATAGTGATGAACTAGAGCAAAATAAAAACACCGTTCCTTCAGCAAGAGTACGTTCTTATGTACCAGCTGCTTCTGAAAAGTTTACTGTACGCACTTTACCTCATAAGAACAGCACCATTGACAATATTATCCGTTTGAAAGCAAAACTAGCAATTGAAGATTCCCTACAAAAGTTTAAAGGTGTAAGTAACAAACCTGTAACAAAAGGAGATGCTATAATCACAGATTCTTCGTCCTCTATCGAAAATATAAGTATTAAACCTGTTATAATACAGAATGTGAAAGAAAACAAATCAAAACTAAATAAATCGAATATTCCAGTGCAGTCCACAACAGATAGGATCTCATATACAATTGCAACGGAAAAGTTGGATGAAAGTGAAAGTATAATAATTATTAAAACGGAAACACCAAAAGAATCCATTACTACTACACCCAAATTTGATTATTCTGTAACTAAATCTGAAAAATCTTTCGTCGATTCTATGATTATTACAACCGAAAAGTCGATTATACCTGCTTCTGAAGCAGTGGAAGTTGTAAAGGATAATAAACTTGTTGTTTTAGAAGAGAAAGCTGTATCTAATAAACCTACAGATACAAAAAAAATAGTAATGAGTACAGAAATGTCTCCACCAACTTATGTAGATAGTTTATTCGGAATAAAGGAGATCGAGCAGTTATTAACAAGGCGTAAAAGGTAAGTTAAATAATTATTATGTAATTGTTTATTAATTAATATGTATAATTTATATTAAGTATTTCGTGATTTCTTTAATACGAAAGTCGCCATCTTTTTTCATTACTACCTATATACTTAATAAATAAATAAAATAATATATAAATATCATATAATAACTCTCCGCATAGCATAATTAATCTTGTAAAAAAGTAAGCGAATTTTTAATGTCCCACTGCGTGATATAGGGCTAATCTCTCCGATTTCGGAGAGTTGGGTTGAAGTTCAAACCCACCACGCTGCTCAAATGCGTATTGGTAGGTTACACATATCTTCAGAAATATCTAGAGATATGCAGATATTGAGTATGTTTTCCTTCACCGAAAAGCGTGTAGTAAATTGTAAATATCAATTACGCACAAGTTTTAACAGAAAAACTGATTGGTATCCTTAGGTTTGAAGTCGCGACCTCCTCGAAAGAATCGCGACGTCAAATACCTTTTAAAATTCTTAATTAAGACGTAACAGAATGAGCGCTTTAGAGTCTACAACCATAAGCTTACGTTAGCTTGGATGTTTATTAATTCATATTAAATCTGCTGATATCATATAATCATAACACCAATTTTAAAGTTGTGGTATAAATAATTTATAGAATTAGGCGTTACTTTGCGGAGATCGATAATACAAAAGTAATAGTAAACTTATTTTGCTTTAATCCGCGATAAAGTCAAAAGGAAATATATATAATGCAGCATTCGTTAAAACACATGCACAAACCTCCACCATACCGCCACCACAATACAAAAGCAGTACACACGTTCACTATCTCAAAATCAACAATCGTTTCGCCTCGCAACCGAAGCATCATCAGGAGATAGACTCCTTAGTGCTTGTGTATTGTGGTGGAAGCTGTGGAGGTTTGTGCATGTGTTTTTACGAATCCTGCATGTATCGGGTATGAAAATACGGATAGTCCACTATACATTTAACACTATATATATTTTCTATTTACTGTATTGCGGATTATAGCAAAATAATTTTATTATTACTTTTGTATTATGATATAAATTAATATTTTTTTCTAATTATTTTATTTTTAAACTCATTTTGTTACTCTTAAAATCATTTTCAATAATAAAATCTTGCTTGCTTTCAGGGCTAACAACATAATAGAAGAAGAACCAGTCGTGACAAAATCATATGGGTTGGAATTAAATAGACGAGGATCACCAATTAATGTTGATTTCTCTTACAACAATATTCATGTCTAAGTATTACATATTCCTATATTACCTTTTATCCTTTTGATTAAAAATTTTAATAGGAGATTTTACTTATAACTGAATAAAAACCATAAAAAAATATGTAAAATTATTTAATTTCTCTATAAAAAAAACTTACTTTTACAGACAATTACAATGTACATCCTTAACCTAAGTACATAATAATGGCAAAGTTAATTCTCGTATTACTAATTTCATCGATCACACTAGCAAGAAATATAAATAAATAAACTAAGGGCAAGTTATATAAACCAGCAACAACCAGTATGGTAACCTTCGCGTCCATTGAATTAAACATACAAAGATAATTTATATTTTAATCGGCACTCATTATGCTTTCACGCACAGTTATATTCGATTTCTATAATAGACTATAAATTATCTATGACAATTTTCAAATTAAAAAAAAAAACAAATACCAAACTTGATTTATATTTTGTTAAATAATTTATTCGTTTATTATTATACGTTTATTATATTATATTATAGGTATATTTATTTATTACAGTTTGGTAACAACCACACTTTTATAATGTACTAGCAAAGCCCCGCGGTTTCACCCGCGTCCATACAGATCTCGTGGTAGTGGAAAGTTTACGAAGTCGGACTATAGATTTATTTTGTAGATTATTTAATTATAAAAAATTGGGTATCATTAGTATTCTTGGAATAAGACTTAAGGCGCTGAACAGAGCCAAATATGGTGACTTTAAACACGTTTTTAACAAAAGCTATAGGGATGACGATTCAAAGAAAAATATATGTTAATATACATCATATCTCAGAGAGAATGTAAGATTTCAAAACATGATTACGATACTTTTTTTCGATAAAAAAAATTGGTAAATAGACCTCTGATTTTTACTTTTATCGTAAATATCTCTAATATTTATCAACAAAAATTGGTAAAATTAATAAGACTAATAAATCATTATAATATAAAGAGAATATAAGATTTTAATTTTGAATTAATTAAGATATTTTATTCAAATTAAATATTTTTAGAAAATAGCAAAACTGAAACGAGTCATCGTCTTGCTTCTCTTTTACATCTACGAATATAGACAGTGACCGCTGAGGCGCGCTGCTATACGGACGTGTGTCGCTAGCTGCCGCCTTTTGTGACTATTCCTTGTTGATAATATGTCTTTTTTTAGGTGTTTAGTTATAGTTTCAGCATACTTAGTTTTATAAGATTAATTAGACATAAGTTTTTTAAATAAATTGTACAAAAAAAGTTTGGATAAAATAGTGTACACCTACAATGGGTGTTAAAAAATTAAGTTTGTCGCTATTTATACGCCGTCGCAGACATTGTGGGCGTGGCTTATATGCCGAAATCTGAATTTACGCCAGCTCTGTTCAGCGCCTTAACTCACCAAGTGCAGGCCCTGCTATAACGGTAGGTTAGGTTTGTTATGGCATTATTTGATTTCGATTTACATTCTTAAATTCGTAAAATCTTTTGATTGGGATGTCGGATTTTAATAATTTAAAAAGTATTTTACAGGTATTGAAACAGTTATTCATAAAATATCATTTAATGGGATAAGGATTAATACAGAGATATGAATAAAATGGTTTGATTATTGTCGGCACTTTTACCAACTTTTGCAATGTAAAAAAGTAGTTATATTGGCATAACTATAATAGTTAGACATATGGTATTGCGGACTTTTTTGTGGATATTGATATGTTCTATAATTATTTTTTATTACAATTTTATTAGGGATCCCTATTTTTTTTGAAAATGACATATAGCCTATGTTGCTCAGTGAAAAAGCAGCTTTCCAATGGTGAAAGAATTTTTGAAATCGGTCCAGTAGTTTTTGCGTGAAAACGTAACAAACATACATACAAACAAACATACAAATCTTTCCTCTTTATAATATTAGTATAGATTAGACAGTAACTTATTAAAAACTTGCATTTTGAATATAGAAGTTCCGTTTTAAAACTTGTTTGTCCAGACCATTGTATAACTGTATATTTGAAAAGTGTCAGATAATAATTTCAAAATAATTTTGACACTGCAAAGATTACAACATAAAACATTTATATAACGTTTGCAAGCAGTGATTAAATAAATAAAAAGAGGCCTAAAAACTCTCAGTTTATTCTAATAGAATATTAAAAAAAAATTCAGACGTTTTTTAATTCTGACCAAAATTTGGGCAAAGAGCATCGAAATTAGGTATTAATATTCGGCAAGACTTTTTATAAAATATTGTTAGTCTTTCGCAGAGCAGGAAGGCGAGAAATAGCGAGAGCAAAGAAAATGTCTTATAGTATCTTTACATACCATAATATATATTAAATTGACCCCAATTTTTTGTAATACAAAGTATTAGAAAACTTTTTATCTACGCAGGAATTCAATGCTTGTTTTTGTCTTACAATTAGCAACGACATCTGTATTGTACTTGTGTAATCATATTACATTGTTGCTCTACACGTGTTCGCTAGATGGCGGTGTTATTTTTTCGTTAATCTGTACACGTCGTTCAGTGCGTACGGCGTTCGCGTCGAAATCGTGTTGTAGGCGAAAGATGGCTGCGCGTCCGCTCGCAGTATTACCACACCTAAGCACAAAATACATAACCATTGGTTTATTAAATAGTAATATTATAGTTGATTTTTTTATTAATATTGTTATGTTAAAATAATATATATAACCGCCTAAGACTATGTCACTGTTACACAAAGATGTTTCTTCCCTTTTTTGAAGGGGTTAGAGCTCCACGCTGCTGCAATGCGGATTTGTAGGTATAACCTACAAGAAATTCTTCAGGGATATAGAGGTTTCCTCATAATGTTTGCCTTTAAAAAAAGTGTTGGACAAATTGAAAATATCAGTGGGTGTTATGTTTTAACAGAAATTTTCCTTAATTAACATAATTTAGTTTAGTTATATTTTGTTTGGAACACAGTTTGTTATTTTATTTTATGGTAGCGGGCGTTGACATCTGCAGCGCAGTCATTACTTTTACAGTGTCTTCGTTGCCATTATATAAAAGCCTTTGTATAGTTCCTTTAATAAAAATTTCATTTCAATTTCATTTCATTTCTGAAAAATCATTAGTTGCTTCCCGGGGTATTGTTAGGCTGATAGGTAAATTATAGGCACCCTAAAATCTTAGGATAAAATCAGGAGCGTTAATCGAATACATTTACTCAACTGATTTTATACCGGATGGTATTGACTGTCATTGATTTGTCAAACTTAGTCAAAGATAAAGTCTACCGCAATTTGCTACAACACTCTTTCCTTTTTTTTATTTTATCCAACGGCCTGGAATAAGGTCCTTTCAGGCCTTCTCTTAGTTATCAATAACACCTTCAGAACGACGTTCAAATATAGAATATAATATTTTACCTGAAGGATTGACTTTCACTTTGATTTTGGTCTGTGGCGAAAGCACGCCGTAGTCAACATCTTCGTATAAGTCCTGAAATCAATAAAATATTACAGAAAGGAATGAGAGTGCATTTATTGAAATAATATATTATCTGTTGCGCGGAACAAAATATCTCAAAAATAAATATGGCAAAAAAAATCCTTACTCATTGTGAAATAGTCTTTATAACTTTAAAGGACTTATAAGTTTAAACAGAAAAACTCTATTGGGCTCATAAGCTGGGAACCCCCTGAAAAATCTCACATGGTCTCAGCGTTTGGTTAAACAGCTATTTTTGTTTATAATTTAAGTATAATAATATTAGGTCCTTACATATGAAATTGGCGTTTTGTCGTACTGGCCACTTTGATCTCAAATATTACCTTTATGGTTAGGAATTCCAAAATCAAATTCATACAGCTATTTACTCATGCATTTGTGTTTCAAACCCCCTAATTCATTTGTTTTTTCTTCTTTTGTTTTTTTCTTTGTGTCACTCTGCTTACAAAATGGAAAACATGAAATATCGCGTTATTTACGAGTATGAGTTCCACCGTGGCACCAGTGCTGCAGAAACGGCTCGAAGGATTAATGATGTGTATGGTGACGGTGTCGCAAAAGAAAACACAGTGCGTTTTTGGTTCCAACGTTTTCGTTCTGGAAATTTCGACCTGCAGAACGAGCCTCGTGGACGGCCGGAGACCAAAGTTGATAATGAAGAGTTGAAGGCTATTGTGGAAGCGGATCCATCGCAAACCACGTCCGAGTCAGCTGCAGGCTTCGGTGTTAGTGATAAAACTATTCTAATCCACTTGAAGCAAATTGGGAAGGTGAAAAAGCTTGAAAGGTGGGTACCTCATGAATTGAGTGAAGCGAACCGACAAACGCGCGTCAACTGCTGCGTTACGTTACTCAACCGGCACAATAATGAAGGAATTTTAAATCGAATCATTACCTGTGATGAAAAGTGGATCCTCTACGATAATCGGAAGCGCTCTTCGCAATGACTGAGCCCTGGCGAACCAGCCACCCTAAGCGAAAGTTGACTAAAAAAAAGTTGCTTGTAAGTGTTTGGTGGACTAGTGCCGGTGTCGTTCACTACAGCTTTCTTAAATCTGGCCAGACGATTACGGCAGATATCTATTGTCAGCAACTGCAAACCATGATGGAAAAGCTAGCTGCTAAACAACCGAGGCTGGTCAATCGCTCTAGGCCACTGCTGCTTCAGGACAACGCTAGACCACACACTGCACAACAGACGGCTACCAAATCAGAGGAGCTTCAATTAGAATGTCTTAGACATCCACCGTACTCTCCGGACCTTGCTCCAACAGATTACCATTTTTTTCGCAAATTGGATAACTACTTGCAACGAAAAAAATTCAACTCCGATGGGGCAGTCCAAACCGCCTTCAAAGATTTTATTGATTCCTGCCCGAATGGTTTTTTAGTAAGGAGATCAATGAACTACCTATGAGATGGCAAAAGTGGATACATAGCAATGGTACATACTTTGATTAATTAAATATATTTCATTAAAAAAAAAACGACTTTATGTTCCTCCCATAGAAAACGCCAATTTCATATGTAAGGACCTAATATATATAAAAGAGAAAGTATGAATCCATTAGCATTTTTAACTTGATTTTTTAACTGTTGTACATATTTTTAATCGTTTGACAGTAAACTCTAATGAATTGTTTACCTCGACTCTATATCCGGAGGGGTTGTTAAGGCCAAGTTCGCGCAAAGTGACTGCAACGTCAGAGGGCGTGCCGTCCGTACGCCTGTTGACGAACGCCACCGCGTACGAGTAGTACTGGCCATGAATCGGTATGATCGGTCGCGACCAGATCTCTATACCGCGATGCTAGAATAAAGAACAGATAGAATGACTAAATGAATGATTGATCCGACCGATTTCAGTCATGGCAACCACTTTGCCTCCTAGTCAGAGTGGCGCTGTTGCATCCGGTTTAACGTAGCCAATCTTTGCGGCAAACTTCCGTGCTCGGCCGTCGAGCTCAGCTTTACGCTTTTCCTCGAAATCGCGAATTTGCCTATTCACGAGCCCGCGCCATTCAGACCGCTGTGCTGCCAAACCCTCCCTTGAGAGGGCTCAATATTGCAACTTTTTATGTGACGATTCTGGACATCTTTGCATGTTTTTATCTGAGGTGTTGAGGAGGAGTGAGTTGTATCTAGAGTGGAGGATAAAAGATAAGCTTGGTCACAAAAGCGCCACTTATCTTTCGTCTTCAGTTACGGGATGAAACGATTGTTGAGATCGTAGTACTAAATTTATGCAATGCTAGTGTAGTGTGATCGTGTTCTAGTTTGTAGCGTATAATTTGTTACGAATTTTGCTTTAATAAAGTAATATCCGACCCGATTTTTTAGGCCCGATATCAGTTATGATTCTATAATGTCTTATGAAATATCTCAAGCTTACTTTGTATATTCTCCTCCCTTGAATACCCAAAGGGTCCTGGTCAACTTCAATGATCTTCCTGTTTTGTAAGATGGCCTTATATTCCGGTCTGATGGTGCGGAGGTCCACGCTCATGAGTAAAGGCGCCGCCAGGATAGCCCATAACGCGAACTGTGTCTTACTTTGTTCGTACGATAGTCCAAAGTTGCCAATGATGAGCTTGAATGCAAAGATTAAGCAATTAGGACTTAAAATTAAAACATATAACATGGAAATGTTTTCAGTAAAACTGTTTTAACAGTTTTTTAATAGATACAGCGAAGGATGGTTCTGATTACTAAAAGAGATTTTTACACGTTTTTATGGTTTTGTTATAGTTTAAGTGGAAATAATATATATTTGCTAAGTGGCAGTAATGCCATGAAGAAAACTGAATTTAATGTTAAGTTTCGAGTAATGGAATCATTGCAATAGTAATTGCAATATAATTGCCAAATCACTCTGTGATTTTTGTGATGGAGATGGATGGAGATTTTTCAACGTGATACTCACAGAGTAGTAGAACATAATTTTAAGTATATAAATTCCGTGTCACGATACTTTGCATACAATGCATTTCAAATAAATATCTTATCAGTTATACCAAAATAAATAATATAATAATAAAATAATAAAATAAATAAACTAACGCACGGGTAGATACGCACGTATCTACATTAACGTATTTGGTGTTACGCGTTTTGTTCTGCAGCCACTGAGGTTCTTGCTAGTTCTTCTCAGTGGAGAACGGCGTTCCGAACTGCAGTCTTACCATGAACTCTTATTGCGACTCAATTGAAGACCTTAACTGAGTTGTTTTGCTTTTTCATGCCATGACGTGATTAAGTCGTTACCAAATTAAATCCTAAGCTAAATCGCAAGTGTATTTCATTCATTCTTATTTATATATTAGGTGTGCGATCCAAATGCAACTCAGTTAAAACACTTCAGCCATTCAGTTTAGATACCGACTTTGAATTGCATTGCTATTGAATCGTTTTCTAAAAGTTGATGGTAGGCCTACTGGTCATAGAATCGTTCTGGTAATATAATTCTAAATTATTATACAATTTGGAGATTTGCTCTGCCTGTTCTATATGTAACTGTACCTACGAGTACGTCTTAATCATGACCTATTTTTTGGTTTTCATACCATTTTTTTCTTTTCTTTTTTATAATAACACCATTATTCTCCTGCCCTTATCCCACTTTAAGTTGGGTCAGCATAACATGTTTTGAACATGTAACATGATTTGGCTAGATGTTTTGTACGACCGATCGCCTACCTACGTCAACTTACCTAAGACGACTTTTACGACACCTCGGTAAGAAATGAGGGTGATCTATTCTACTCAGCCGGATACCACACCCTATATATACTAGATATAAGTAACTGACCATGTCCGGGTCGTTCCAGTGTCCCGGTCCAGCGTTAGGCACGATGACGTCCTGGTGGTTTCCGTAGTAGTCTATGATAGACTCGACGGACGCCCATGAGTCTTGAATATCATCAAAGTTTCGCCACAGATTGCAGTGCTCGATGATAGAAGAAAAGTTTGGCTGAAAAGTATTTTTTTATTATTATATTACTTGCGCCAGTAATTACGTTGAGAACAACCTTAATATTTAAATACCCTAGATATGTCCAATGTTCCTTTTCGCTGTGTCTGAAAGAATTATAGAATTTTTTCAATGCTATCCTCTAAAAGCTTTAATTGTATCGAAATGTTTCTATATTACCCGTTAAAGTTTAAGAGATAGAGAGAAAGAGAAGTCTAATCTAGTCTAATAAACAACGACAAGTGATAGATTATCAACTAGTGACAATATTACCATTCGATCAAAGCATCGACATGATGATACCGTGGATGGAAATATGTCAATAGACGCAATACGCAGAATTATTCGTGATGAAATAAAAGCAGCTTTGAAAGATTTGTTTGCAGATCCGGCACATTCATTTAATTCTTATCTAAGAGAGTTACGCAATGATGTAAAGGAGTTTAAGGATTCCCTAACATTTTTTAATACAGAACTTGAGGAGCTAAAAAAGGAAATAATAGAGAGAAAAGGGGCAATAGACAAACTTATGAAAGAAAACATCGATCTCAGGAGTTCCCTACATTCCGTTGTCCAGCAAATGAACCAGATACAGCAACAAGCGCGCGCAAATAATGTTGAGCTTCAGTGTGTACCAGAAAGCAAATCGGAGAACTTGCTTGCTTTAGTAAAGCATCTCAGTTCAGTGATCAAGTGCAACATCACTGAAAAGGATATCAATTATTGCACACGAGTTGCCAAAATGGATACCAAATCTACAAGACCTCGGTCTATAATAATACGTTTTAACAACCAGAGGCTTAGAGATTCATTTTTGTCCGCCTGTATAATGTATAATAAAGCGAATCCCAGGGATAAGCTAAATGCAAGCCATCTTGGTTACTCTTCTGACAGAATCATCCCTATATATGCCGTAGAACATTTGTCGCCTGAAAATAAACAATTGCATGCAGCAACCAGAGTTAAGGCTCACCAGCTTAACTACAAATTTGTTTGGGTTCGTGGAGGTCATATTTTCATAAGAAAGACTGAATCTTCTGATCGTATTGTCATCAATAACCTGGACAAGCTTAATAAGTTAAATGACTAGGGTTATCATTTTATTACGTCTGATTTTAGTGTTTACCTATATAGCTTATAATTCATTAAATTTTTACTATCAAAATGTCAGAGGTTTGAACACAAAAGCATCAGATGTATATTTGAATGTTTCTCACAATAATTTTGATGTTGTTATACTAACGGAAACGTGGTTAAACGACAACGTTCTAGATGCCGAGCTCTTTGATGATCGTTATATTGTCTTTAGACGAGATCGAAACACATCAGGCTTCCATAGTAGTAAAAGGGGCGGGGGTGTATTAATTGCAGTTAATGAAAAATTAAATCCGCGGCGTCATAAAAACTTTGAGAGTAATTGCGAAGACTTATGGGTTAGCATTGACGTAAATAATAGAATTAATAAACAGAGGCTGTATTTATGTGCAGTGTACCTACCTCCACCTTTGCATAGGGACATCTTACATGACTTTATAACTAAATCAAATCGTACTTTAGATGAAGTTAAGTATAGCGTCATTGTTGGGGACTTTAATTTGGGATGCATTAAATGGTATGAGAATGATACAGATGATAATGGAAAAGATTACTTTTTACATGACAATTCACTACTCAGTATTAAATTATTAGATTTTATAAAGTTACATAATTTAACACAATTTAATAGCATAGTAAATATACAATCAAAAATTTTGGATCTTATTCTTAGTAGTATACAAATTAGAAAAGTTTTTAAAAGTAATAATGTTTTGAGCATAATCGATCCTCTACATCCACCACTAGAATTCCAAACTGCTTTTGCGGGCCATATGACATTACCTAAACTAAATCATCGTCTTAATTTTTTTAAAGCTGATTATGACTCGATAATCCATCAGTTGAAACAGATTGATTGGAATAAAAGGTTCGAAGGGATTACGTCAGTGGATTCAATGACAGATGTTTTTTATGATATTATTAATAATTTGATTAAGCAATATGTTCCTTATATAACTCCACGGACGACTAAATATCCTCCTTGGTTTACAAAAGATCTAATCAGAATACTGAAAGAAAAGTACAAATATAGAATTAGATTTAAAAAATATAATAACCCAATGGATCTTGTTAGTTTTAAAATGTTAAAAGAGAGATGCATGAAACTCCAAATAGATTGTTATAACAGATACATTTTTAGATTAGAGAATGCTCTTCGTAACAATCCAAAGCTATTCTGGAGTTACGTGAAATTAAAAAGACGGAATGAAAGTTCTTATCCTCCTGAAATGAAACTAAATAATTATTCTGCTACTGATTGTAAAGATATTTGTGAATTATTCGCAAGCAATTTTTCGTCTACGCTTGCAAAAGTTAGCAATATTCTACCTTTAGATGGAAAAGATAGGGTGGAGTACTTGCATTGTTTGAACCCTATTAAAATTACTCAGCCACAGATTTTAGATGCTCTTAAAAAACTTGATAGTCGTAAGGGAGCTGGTAGTGATAATATACCTCCATTATTTTTCATTCGCTGCGCGGAATCATTATCTTACCCATTGGAAATAATTTTTCGTAACTCTGTAGAACGGGGCATATTTCCATTAAAATGGAAAACTGCTAAAATAGTTCCTATATATAAATCTGGTGACCGGCAACTAATAGAAAATTATCGCCCTATTTCTATACTACCGGTACTGGGTAAATTGTTAGAAAAATTAGTATGCAAACCTCTGTCCTGGCACTTGAAACAACAATTATCGGTACACCAACATGGATTTTTGCGAGACAGGTCGACGTGCACAAACTTGGTAACATTTGTTAATTCTCTGTGCACAGCCATAGACGCTAAGTCTTCGGTTGATGTGATATATACGGACTTCAGCAAAGCTTTCGATAAAGTTGACCACAAAATATTATTACACAAGCTAAATAATATGGGAATAATTGGGAGTTTGCTAAATTGGTTTGCTTCATATTTAGATCAACGCACGGCAGTCGTTGTTGTCAATGGTTTTGCTTCTGGTCCGTATATAATAACATCTGGGGTTCCGCAAGGATCCCATCTAGGTCCTATTCTATTTAATGTCTTTATAAATGACGTGTCCAACATCTTTGAAAATTCTAATTTTTATTTATTTGCAGACGACTTAAAATTATCCCGCATTGTAAATACATCGTTAGATGCTAGCTTGCTTCAGAGTGACTTAAATAAATTGTTGGATTGGTGTAATCGTAATTTAATTAGGTTAAATATCGATAAATGTTGTTTTATTAGATTTACGCGAAAGTTAAATTTGAACGAATGTGACGAAGTCATTTATAAATTGGGTGATTCACCGCTCCGTAAAGTACACTGTGTACGTGACTTGGGAGTTGATTTAGACAGCGCATTGCGATTTACACCGCACTACGAATCAATAGCCTCCAAGGCAATGAAGACATTGGGTTTTGTTTTGAGAAATTCCAAGGAGTTTAGGCAATTTAGCACTACTATAACTATGTACAACGCATTAGTTAGAAGTCGCCTCGAGTATTGTAGTGTGGTGTGGAATCCCCACTGTGAGTCCCACGCCGCGACACTTGAAAAGGTACAGAAATGTCTGGTTCGATCCTTAATTTACCGATACAAAGTAGGGCGTATCTCTGGGTATCAGAAGAAGCTAGAATACTTTCACATGCAGTCTTTAAAAAAGCGTAGAGAAGTAAATGATGTCGTATTTTTGTTTAAGTTGGTGAATGGTGTGTTGGACTGTCCGCAACTTCTGGAAAATATTAATTTTAACATCCCTTCTAGAGTACCAAGAAATGAAATGCATAAACTCTTCAAACCTACATTTAGCCGAACTAAACTAGGTTTTTTCGGTCCTATTAATAGAATGAAGCGGCAGTACAACACACTATCCACTGGTGAATTTAAGGGAGATATCTATAGGAACAATTTGGCAACCTTTAGATGTTTACTCCGAGAATCGATAATTTGTTGATTTATGTTTTTAGCTTAAGTATTGCCTCTTTCCGACTTTGTTCTTCGTATTTCTTTTATATTTAATTTAATTAAAAAAAAAAAAAAAAAATTTTTTTGTAAAAATTGTAAAGCACGTATAGCACCATAAGTATGCATGTTGTGTACACCTGTAAGTAAGGATGTACTTGTAGCAGGATACAATATTGTTTATATTTAAGTTTACTCTAAGTGCATTCTTGTTGGTGTTCCAATAAATAAATAAATAAATAAATAAATAAATAAATAAATAATAAATAAGTAATCTTCCAAAATGGTAAAAATAATATTTTAATTTATAAATATTACCTCCGACTTCCATGACATTCTTCAATGAAAATATTATTAATAAAAAAATATATACGAATTTACAAATCACATAAATAAACTATTGTGGTGCGGATTATCCGTAAAAACTTAACAGACTTAGAGACAGATAAAAAATACTTTCGTATTTATAATCTTTATTTATAAAGTAACTAGCTGTCTGGCAACGCGTTGCTGTGGCTAAGTCTGCTTTGGAAACTTTAACAGTAAAAAAATTATCCGATCGACACCAAACTTTACAGGATCATCCGCTGGGTCATTCTAAAGATAGGCTGAAAATTTTATTCAGATCGGCCCAGTCGTTTCGCAGTCTATAAAGGACACAAACAAATATACATTTGTATATATATTAAGATATGGATATCATTACGCATTTAAGGAGCGTTGTGAGTAATAACTCTTAACCCTTATCTCAAGTAAAAAAAGGGACCTTTGCCCAAAATTTGGATAGTAACAGGGTCTTCTACTATTTACCTGCATTCCAGCGTATATTTGGTAGACCGGCCAACTGCACGAGTAGACCATTTGACGACCAGTTAAATTGAGCTGTCTCCCAAACTCAGGATAACCGTGGTCCATATCTGCAGGCAACGCGTAGCATCCGTCCAGTTTAACATAGTCTACGCCCCATGATGCGAATGTTGCTGCATCTGCAAAAAATACTTGATGTTAATCCATACGATTATTATAATAGCGAAAACGACGTTATATCTGTTCTTTTTCAGGCACAAACAACTAAAATTTAATAGATAAATTTAAGGGACAATTGTATATATGGTTGTCTGTTCCCAATAATAATAGGAAGTTCCTCAGTTTGGAGACCTAACCAACGGCAGCTAGAGAATTTGGCCCGCTTCGCGTAGACGACGATTTTTTATGCGTTTTAAATGTTATTGGTAATTAGAAATATTTAAAAAACAAAAAGTCTCTTTTGGAATAAATAATAGATTAACTTTTTGAATTAGGCGTTACTTTGCGGAGGTCCCTAATACAAAAGTAATGAGAATATTAAGTAATTAATGCGCAATAAAAGAAATGTAATATGAAGTGTACTATCAGTTGCAGAATTCGAAAAAATTCATGCACTACTCACATCGGCAGGCTTTGCGATTTTATCGTGGAGTCCACCTCCTGACGATTCTTCGATCACAGGTCGAAATTATTGTTCAGATTGTGGTAGTGAATGTGTGCAGTGCTTGTGTTTTGTATTATTGATGGTGGGTAGTGCATGAATTTTGACGAATTCTGCATGTATGAGAACTGATATTACATATATATTCTTTTATCGCGTATTGTATAATATTTTTATTACTTTTGAAAAAAAAAGAGAAAAATATTATCATTAAAAATATATCATTAAAAAGTAAATTACAGTTGCGGAACCCTAATAATAAATTATGACCGTTATTTTAAACTTCACTTCCTGACAACACGTGCAACATTAATTTATAGCAAACCAGGAAACGATAACACAAGATTGATATAAACCGTTAATTATAAATCATTACTTAATCGTTATTGTAAAGCAAAAAGAAAAAGTAAAGTAGCGGCCTGTTACAATCCCACCCCTGAGAATAGGCCTCCTCTCTCCGTTTCTGGAGAGAAGGGTTGGAGCTAAAACCTACCACGCTGCTCCAATGCGGATTGGTAGGTTACACATATCTCCAGAATTCCCTAGAGATATGCAGGTTTCCTCACGGTGTTTTCCTTCACCGAAAAGCGTGTGATAAATTGCAATTATCAATTAGACACATCAGTTTTAATAGAAAAACTCATTGGTGCCTGCCCAGGTTTCTCCTCTGAAGGATGTATTGAACCCGTGTTCCCCTCGAAAGAGTCGCACGTCTCACCGCTGGGCTATCACAGCTCTATCGTTATTGTAGGACTGTATAATAAAATTATGGCAGAAATCGACGTTTTACAAATTCCAATGATGAGTTAATTATTACAAATTATTATAGAGGCTGGTACAGAAATCCCGGGATATGTGTAACCTATTACATTTCTAAAGATTATTCCAGCGATATGCACCTTTCCTCACGACGGTTTCCTTTATCGAAAAGCGTCTGATGAATTGCAAATATTAATTAGCTATATAATTTTTAGCAGAAACATTCATTAATACCTTCCCGGGATTTGAATCCCCTGGAAAGAGTGACACGGTCTCACCGCTTTGCTATCACAGCTTAACATATGTAACGAGTTGTGTAGTAATAAAACAACTTATTATGATTTATTTCATGATATTGACATATTTAACGATTACATATTTTCTTTTATAAATAAAATAAGAAAAATACAGTATTTTTCTTATTTTATTATTATAGTTAAAACACTAAATAGTTAAGATCTTAAGTTACTTATATTTGTGTAACATTTTTAGTGAAAACTTGATTAATGTACGCTACATTCATGTTTAAATATTTATTTAGTAATAAAACTATTGTTTGTCCCCCAAATAAAGATAAAGAAAAAAATAAATTTTTACGCCACTACATCTCGTTTGTGATATCTTTAATCTTTAAATATGCTGATCTTGTACATACATAGAATCAGAATTTCAGAAATAAATCTAGCTAGCTTATAGACCAGTGTACAGAAATATTCCAACTAAGTGTAAAAAATATGCTTATTTACGTATAGCACATTACAAAATTGAAGAATATTTGGATGGTAAGAAAGCCTGGATTTGAAAATCCTTTCAGCTTCATACAAGACAGCGGTTTAATAATGTATAATTGAAAATATTTAAAAGATTGACCGCCGAATTTCTTGCTGGTTCTTCTCGGTAAGAGCCACATTCCGAATCAGTTGTAGCTTCATTAATCATATTGATCCTTGACGATTCAAAAGTGCCTGAAATGGTTTATTTGAACAAAGATTATTTTGATTTTGATTTAGGTTTCATTTCGCAGCCCTTTTTTTCATATTGTATTTCTCTTTATATCTTCTAAAACAAAATATGGCTAAGTGGCTTATGTTAAGATTTTTATATTTAGATTTATATATAAAAAAGTAAAGTAACAGCCTGTTACTATGCCCACTGCTGGGCTAAGGCCTCCTCTCTCCGTTTTTGGAGAGAAGGATTGGAGCTAAGACCTACCACGCTGCTCCAGTGCGGATTGGTAGGTTACACATATCCCTAGAATTCTCTAGAGATATGCAGGTTTCCTTACGATGTTTTCCTTCACCGAAAAGCGTGTGATAAATTGCAATTATCAATTAGACATATAAGTTTTTAAAAGAAAAAGTCATTGGTGCCTGCCCGAGGTTTGAACCTGTGTCGTCTCTAGAGAGTCGCACGGTGTCACCGCTAGGCTATCACAGCTTGATTTTTTGATCACAGCTTGACGGGGAGGACCGTCTCTAGGGGAGGACCGTCTCTACGTAGTAAGCCGGTGTTACGGACGTGCCGGTTTAATACGACCGTTCATTCAGATGACTGTAATTATAGTCGTATGTATTAGATTACAGTAGAAGTAAACGATGTTGAAGATATGAATATGAAAGATTTATATATAATTATAAATAAATTATTATAGTCTTAATAATAGCTGTGGATTTGTTACAAATAGATAAATAAATAAAAATACCAGATCCACAGGTTCCCACCAGGTCACCCAGATATTTAGTTTTCATTGAAACTATTTAACTATTGTCAACGAAGTTTTTGCTCGCCCGGTAGGAACAGAAGAGGGCTCATAGATAATACACTGTAGAGGGCTTACACAGCAGCGATTGACATTCACATAGATAAATTATCTTCACAGACAAAAAACACTTTTATGAACATGTATTGCACAAGTTGCAGTAATAGGTATTTCAAAATTCATATTCAATGTAAAACAAATTGCTCTCATATGCAATAGAGGTTAGAACTGTATCTGAGGTATAATTTCTAAAGATGTCCATTTTTTATATGTAATCAAAAGAATTTCTTAATATTAAGTGGATTACAATGATAAGTAATGAACCACAAATCGCTAGCAGTAGACTTGATGTGGAAACTGTGTGTATTTGATTTACATCCACGTTTGCGTAATACTTTTTATTATATAATACATTTAATTGATTCATTGCAGAGATTTTGAAAGCATATGATAAAAAAGTGTCAGATTATTTCTAAATAATTTAATTTTGAACGCATGATCTGTCGAATCTAAATGTTTTTATGCTATAATAAATTATGCAAAGATATAATTCTGTAATGTCGTTGATATATTTGATTAAGGTACAAACTCTGCGAGAAGCCTTATCTAGTGCAGTAATTGGTAACTATAAATAATGCATTAACATTTTAGCGTTACTTAGCTTGTAGTAGCTGTGATAGCCCAGCGGCGAGACCGTGCGACTCTTTCAAGGGGAACACGAGCTCAAACCCGGGCAGGCGCCAATAAGTTTTTCTAGTAAAACTCATGTGTCTAATTGATAATTGCAATTTATCACACGCTTTTCGGTGAAGGAAAACATCGTGAGGAAACCTGCATATCTTTAGAGAATTCTGGAGATATGTGTAACCTACCAATCCGCATTGGAGCAGCGTGGTAGGTCTTAGCTCCAACCCTTCTCTCCAGAAACGGAGAGAAGAGGCCTATTCCCACCAGTGGGATTGTAACAGGCCGCTACTTTACTAGCTTGTAGATTGTAAGTCTCTGAATTTTTTTTAAAAACTATATAAAATAACACAAACACAATGCAGAAACGTCTAACCGAGGAAATTTTCAGAAATGTTTGTAAAATATCAATTTGCCTTGAGTCTAAGCTTAGTCCTATACATCCTTTATGTATTATTAATGAGATGAGAATGTTAATACCTTGTATGTCGATGAAAAGGCAAATCTTTCTGCTCACAAGTCTTAACAAACAACGACGGCGTATCGAACAAACAAAATTCTATCTTTTTGGTGACCGACTTTAGCTTATTTTAATATTTGTGGCAATTGCCCGTACTAAATTATCACTGTTTGATAACTACGGTAACGTATAAAAGCGATGTGGTCATTGACCCGACGCTGATGGTTATCGTTGGTGCTTACTATTAGCAAAAGTAATCAAACCCTTTTAGAAGCTTCCCCAAAGCTCTTTTGTAATCTAACCACGATAACAAACTTATGCAAATACTTCTACAATACAATTATTTCTTAAATCTTATTGTTAGCGTTGCTACTATATGAATTTTGAAATTCTTATATTTTACAATGACAACACTAACTACCGCGAATGGAGGGGAAACGAGGAGAGCATAAGCAAAGCGGAGCGCTGGACGGCTCTTATGGAATACCTGCGAAGATCGTGAACAAGTTGCTGAGCGTTTAAGTTTAAAGAAGTATTATTTTATATATTAATAGGATTATTAATATTTGTGTAACTAGTGGAAGAAAGGATAAGTTAACATTATTTATTATTAAAATGTATTTAAGTAATGATAAGAAAATATGACAAGCAAATGAATGGCTGAACTTTTGAATAATTACATAATTTACTAAATGTGTTTAACATATTGTGAAGTCACTAAGACGTACATACAAACGTCTTTATTTAATATTCCGATAAGATATGTAAATATATTCAGATTTTAACCTAGAATAATATATTTCGTATTGAAAAATTTAACTTTAATGTTAATGTGCGTGAGTGTGATAATTCATAAGGCTTTTATAATGTACTGCCCCTTCACCTTGCAACCAAAACTTATCGAATGCACCAGAGTGGTAGTTGAAAATATTTTCAAAACATTTTTGCACTGAATACAAATATACTCGTATATATATGGAGAGACAGTTATATCTTAAGTTTTTGTCTATAAGTAAACCTTGACACTACCAACAAAAGTTAGAAGAGATTAGTGGTTTATTAATATCCCACTTCTGGGCAAATGACTGCTGGGACTCCGCTCTCATTTGATGAAAAGTATTGGCGATTTAGATCTCTTAAACATAGATAGATAGACTCCTAGTTATTATTTATCAGATTTTACATATCCCCGGAATTCTCTAGTGATACGCAGTTACTCCAAATGTCTACTTTAAAGGATTTAACAAAAAACTCATAGATATCTGCAGGCCTACCATGAACTCTTATTGCGACTGGATTGAAGACGTAAACTAAATTGTTTTGTTTATTCATACCATGACGTCTTAAAGACGCACACTTTAAGTCGTTGCCGAATGAGCGTTCGGAATGCGTCCTTAAGTCATGTGAGTAAAAGAGACACAGTTATCTATAGTTCATATAACGTTATCCTTTTCAAACATTACGACCCCAATGCTGTGAATTGCATTGCCTCATGGTACGAAAAAAAGCGGTTCGGTTTAGGTACTGACTTTGAATTGAATCGTTATCTATAAGTTCGTATCTATCGTTATCCATCTTGCTGCTTGAAAAAGGCCACGTTTCCTCACTGTTATCATGTCCTTAATTTCCAAGTATAAAATTAAATTATCGCTCCTACTCAGTAAATCTAACCAATAATGGAGTAAAAGTTACTCACCACCAGCTAAATGTCCAACGACGCCTGGATATCCCGCGCATGTGAAGTTCCCGTAGTCCTCGTAAATACCAAACTTCAAGCCCTTACTGTGCACCTGAAAATAAAAATATAGACCTCAATTACTTTGAATCTTTATATAAAAAAGCCTAAAAAAGCTTGTAGAAACATGTCGGTTACTATAGGCATAAGATAGTATCACGTAAAAATACATTGAAGTGACCTTCTATCATCAGTGTAAAATCGGAATCTTTGATACAGAGCATAACACTCGCAAGTTTTAGTACTCAATGATTTATGATTTTTAATTTTTTTGTCTATTAATCAAAAATGTATCTGCAAGCCGCAAAGTCATATCTTTCGTAGATTAACTATTATCGGAGTTTTTAAATTACCAAGCGTTGTTTCAGACAAAATTGAGTCAAAATATAAATAGGGTTGTCAAATAAATTGTGGAAAACGTAAAAATTTCTTAGTTTACGTAATAAGTTTTATGTGATACACGAGATTATACACGAATATAATACGATTTTGCTAAACAAGAAAGTCGTTACTTATTAACATTTAATAATTTTACTTTATATTTTATTAAGTGTATCTGAAATATCGGTTTAATAACTAAAAAAATACGCGAATGATATTGTTAAATAGTAAATTATTTGTATTCTTTACCGTCAATACTGTGTAGTTACTTGGTTTAAACAAGTATTAAAGGAGAGTTTAGTAAATATTATTCTAGGAAACTGGAAGCTGCATAAATAGAGTAAATGAAATAGTCTATTGTAATTGTTCCCCCGTAAAAGCGCTTTCAAATAAATGTTATAAGTATATAATTGTTATGAGAATATAAATCTCCTGATGTTCAAAAATTATAATGTTTCAAGTAACCACTTTCAAATCCAAAATCGTTTGGTTTGATTATACAAAAACCTGAAAGTCACCATGACTGGAGTTAGAACCCGTGACCCGATAAAAAGCTTCACGCATCACTACACCGAACGCTCATCACGTATTATTTCTGACTTTAGTGCGCACAATAACAATACCGAATATAATTAAAAAAAACTGAAGTTATATATGTGCAGCTCACAGCCCTAATTGCAATATTGTCAGACGATAATAAATGGGTCTTGCGAAACTAAAAATAAAAAACAACAATAATCGTGATTGTTAACTTGCCATAACACAATACAAAATGATTACTGAGATAGATTTAAGTTGTAGTATTTATTACTTTATATGTAGATGGAGGTCATTCACTTCACATTCAAGGTTACGCCTGGTACGAAATAATTTTCAAACTCATTTATTAGTTAAGTTCATGGTCAATGTCAAGCCCAGCACTGGACTCACTAAAATTACAATAAAATATACAAAAAAATGAGAAAGAACATCAAAATCTCACAAGCAATACAACAGAACTAACTACTTTGCTATAATCCGCACGGGTTAAGTGAATGCATGCAAAGCCAATGTGTATGAAGCAGGCAAAATCTACGCACCTTATACATGCAGGACAAGCCACCACATGCACCCCAAGGCGCAATTCACCAGCAACAACGCACACAAAAGCAGCACACACACCCACCACCACAATCTCGACGATCGTTTCGCCCCGAAACCGAAGCATCATCAGGAGGATAGGCTCCACGACAAAAATCGTACTGCCAATTACGATTTTTGTCGTGGAGCCTATCCTGTCACCATGTGGTGACTGGTCCTGCATGTATAAGGTGCGTAGATTTTGCCTGCTTCATACACATTGGCTTTGCATGCATTCACTTAACCCGTGCGGATTATAGCAAAGTAGTTAGTTCTGTTGTATTGCTTGTAATATGGAATTCCGCAAAGTAACGCCTGCTTCTATAAATCATTAAAATCTCAGTAATACATAAGTTGTTTTTTTTTAGTAGTAAATAGGTCAAGGCTTCAACAGCTTATTGTATGAATTATGTTACAGAGAAAAAGCTTTGTAATACAAATTTGGAGGCATCAACGTCGACTTAATTTATCTAACAAGAAAAAAAAAATTAGTGACAATTCGTGATATATTATGAACATTTATTTTTGAATAATGACGATAACGTAAATGGTTTCGGTCTTAAGGTCGCAATCATATTTATAATTAAGTGACAGCATCTTTAGGGGTTTGACGTTTCGGCAAATCGAGATAAATTGATATACTAGTTATTATTGGATAAATTTGGCTTCAATTTTTATTGGTCATATAAAGTACCAGCCTGTTACAATCCCACTGTTGGGAATAGGCCTCTTCTCTCCGTTTCTGAAGAGAAGGGTTGGAGCTAAGACCTACCACGCTGCTCCAATGCGGATTGGTAGGTTACACATATCTCCAGAATTCTCTAGAGATATGCAGGTTTCCTCACGATGTTTTCCTTCACCGAAAAGCGTGTGATAAATTGCAATTATCAATTAGACACATGAGTTTTAATAGAAAAAAATTTGTCATATATATTAGGGATATTTCATACACATGTACACACATCACATTATACCAAGGAACAGTTTCAGAACAATTTCATACCATGACGTCTTAAAGACGCACTCTTTCAGTCGTTGCCGAATAAGCGTTTGGAATTCGTCGTAAGAACATGTGAGTAAAGGAGACAGAGCTATTTATAGTTCATATAACGTTATCCTTTTCAAACATTGCGACCCCAATGCAATTCACACTTCATGGTACGTCGTTTACGTCTTCAATTGAGTAGCAATAAAAGTTTATGGTAGGCCTGCAGGACATTTGCAACGCATTGACATGTACAAAACTCCATACTAATTATTTATTTATGTGCATAGGTTGCTCCGCGAATCGCGGCCAACACAGTTCTCATTATCGTTATAATAAAATATTTACAATATTTCATTATGACGCACAGAATATGAGACCTCTTAAATAATTCAAAATCTTTTATTTTTATCTTTTTAAAGCATATCACATGCCTATTGTTTACAATAATAAAATATTATATGGGAAGGGCGCTTTATACCGAAATACCGGGAAACCTTGTTCGGTTACAGAGGTCTAAAATATAACATTAGAAACATTGGTAAAGATATTTTTATGAAAAAATGTTTTTGTTAGAATAGAGTATTTTTATTATTTAATTAATCAAGAAACCGGATGAGGTCTGAAGGTCAATGTCATTATACATTTTTCAAGGACAATACAATTGGACACAGATTCTTGACCTCGATTATCGATGGAGATGGAACAATCAGAGAAAAATCGTAGCGAATCTGTACACGAAGCAAATTTTATTGTTAAGTGTAGATTATCTTGGTAAACAAAAAATTAAACAATTGTATTTTTTTGGGTGAACGCTAGATCGTCACAGGACGTGATAAGTCATAGCTATACAATTGGTTTTCCTTAGCATGTTTACTATGTAGTAAGTTAGTATGTGCCTTTTTTTTTAAATTGACGTTTTGTGAGGTTGACAACTGAATATAAAACTCAAATTTTCCTAATTATGGTGGTTTTATCTTTAAAAATTGTTCTCAATAAAATGTTGACGAAGTCAAAGTCTATATACAAAACTAACTTATCTGCTTTTTTTGGAGGGTCCTTTTGACGTATGATTAAGATTACTTTATTGAAAAATTAACTATTTAGTTACGCATCTTTTGATACCAAAAAAATCTACGTAATACACATAGTTTATACAAAAATCATAAAATAGTCCAAATTATTCAAATATTTTGAAGTGTGGTGCTTTTGTATTTAAGGAGCGACATATAGACTTTATTTTTTTGAATTTATTTACTTAATTGACAATATGAACCTTAATGTATACCAGCTAATGTGTCCGATTTCGTGCGTCAAGATTAATGTATTAATTTCATTAATTTATACAAGTATATATATTCTATTTATTTATATGCTATATATATATATAAACAATCGTGATCTGATTAGCATAAACTTCTGTTTCTTCGCTGTTTCGTAATTATTATACGCCCAGAGAAATTCAAGGCAATATGATCAATAAAATTACTCTCAAAATATCACGAGGCCGTGTATTGGCGATACATATTTGCGCATATTTTAAGGCTACTCGTAAAAAAAATATTTGCAAGATAGCGTTGCTATTCTGCAAGATATCGTCGATGATATCACATCGAAGCACTAGTGGGATTCTTGGGATAGAGGTAATTATTTTAAGCACAAAATAAAAATCTAAATGAAAATTATAATAGAGTTATTTTTCTATAATCAAGTTTATTAAGAAAAATCTATGTAATCCTAAGTTTAGGAATCAGAAACCGTTTTCATAACTTATACATGCAAGATCAGTTATCATCGCATTGCGATTTTGTCATGGACCCTAACACGAGCCTATGATAATGCTTCGGTTATGGGGCGAAATGATCGTACAGGTTGTCGTAATGAGTGTGTGTAGTGCTTATGTAGTGTGTTGTTGGTGGTGCTGCTTTGTGATACATACGGTAACTAACGATAACGCTTACTTCTATAAATTATCTAAATTAAAGACCAAATGATTTATAGAAGCAGGCGTTACTTTGCGGAATTCCATATTACAGGCACTATAACGAAACTACTTTGCTATAATCCGCACGGGTTAAGCGAATGCATGCAAAGCTAATGTGCAGGCAAAATCTACGAAACTTATACATGCAGGACAAGCCGCCACACGCACCCCAACGCTCCTCCACCAGAAACAAAGCACACACACACACCACCACAACAATCTCGACGATCGTTTCGCTCCGAAACTGAAGCATCATCAGGAGGATAGGTTACACGACAAAATCATAATGTATTGCGATTACATGCATTCGCTTAACCCGTGTGGATTATAGCGAAGTAGTTTTGTTATAGTGCCTGTAAAGACCAAATGGCATGGACAGTTCTTTTTTTTTAAATACATCACGCGCAAAGTCGTAGTCTAAAACACAAGTCACGAGCGTATTAGAATCGTCGCGTGGGAATTCCAAACTGTTGCGAAAACTACACGATCTGCCACTGTGGAAATACTTAATGACTTCCTCTATACCCACCTGTGTCCTAAACACAGGCTTTGCTTTGACATAGATAGTTAATTAGCAGTGTTGTCATATAAAGGTTATAAAATTACATTTAAACTATGTATTACGACACGGAATCTGTATAATTTTGCAAATCACCGAATACATTTCGACTGATGTAATATATATGAATTCTTTCAGTTCCTGACTTGTTTTCTGAGTTTTTGAACAGTTTGTGCAAATGGTGATGCTATGACCATAGAATATAAGTCCTACCTCCTTTTAACAAATCGTAGGATCTTAGCATTTCTCAAAAAGAGCTTAGCTAAAGTCTAGCTTTTAGCAATCAATAAATACAAATTATTCACTACAACATCAAATCAGAATCAGAGTGCCGTGTGGTATCCGGCTGAATATCCGGCCACCCTCATTTTGTTACCAAGGTCGTAAAAGCTACCAAGGTAAGGCAACCCACCGTGTGGTATCCGATTGCGTAGAATAGACCAGCCCTTTCTTACCGAAGCGTCGTAAAAGGCGACTAAGGTTAGTTCACGTTAGGCGGCGGCCGGTCGTAATATACGTAGCCAAATCGTGTGACAACATGTCTGTAATATGTTGTGCCAACCCCACTTAGAGTGGTAGTTCGTGTCCACGACGGATGCAACTCTGTCGAAACGTCGAACCTTGTAAAAGGGTAACTCGAATTTGTCGCGACCCGTTTATTTATATAATAATAAATATGAATATCGAAAGTTTAAAATTTAGCCTAACACTAGTAATGATTTAAATACGTTAATTTTACACACAGGGGCATTCTACGACATATTATATGTAACAAATGTAATAATATGATATTATTTGTTATTACAAGCGACAAAATCGTTCCCACGCCCGATCCTTTGCGAAGGCCGAGACAGATCATAAGATAAATTCCGCGATAAATAATGTTGTGCCGTACATATTGTTCTGTCATTGTTCAACTTTTCGCATAGCAAGGGCCTGTTTCGACACCATTGTGATATAAGGAATGTGGCAATACTCTGCAAAAGAAAAGACTAGCGCGGCGGCCGCGGGAATAGCTTTTTTTGCATTCGCGTCTCTATAAATATTTGTATTTATATTTATGTGATACTTACTTAATCGCAATATATATTCTTTTTCCATTTCAACCGCTGGATATTTATTACACACTTATAATCACACATTTGTACACACAAACACACACACAGGCACTAGCATAGTCATACAAGCACATAAACACACTTATAATGGCACATATAAGCTATTTTTTGCTTTTTGTTACTAACTTATGTTAATTTTCCGCCATGTGGTATCCGGCTAAGTAGAATAGACCACACTCATACCGAGGTGTCGTAAAAGGCGACTAAGGTAAGTTGATGTCAGGCAGGCGGCCGGTCGTAAAATACGTAGCCAAATAATTTGACAACATGTTTGTAACGTGTTGTGCCGATCCCCCTTGGAGTGGGATAAGGGCAGGAGGATGATGAACTAATGTTAGTTTTGTTACTTTTTTACTTCAGTCTTTACATTTTTATATGTAACTAAGGGAAGTTGCTAGGCAATCCTACCATAATCCTTAATAGGGTTGCTTCATCTATGTAATGCAGTTTTTTTTTTTTTTTATCTATGTAATGCACGGCAATGTAAGATTCAATAAAGATATTTTTTTTATTTATATTGATATATTATATTGATTTAATTTAATTAAACCCAACCATAGATTAAACCAGAGGCTCCAAAAAATTTTTCTCATAAACCACTTTCAAAATGTAGGTTAGTGAAAAATGTAAAGATTCTTAAAATATACCTACATCTTATTCCTTGGTAAGTGAAGTCTAGGCGACACTGTAGTTCTTCACTATGGAAAGCCGATAAATTTCCGTGGGATTCCACGAATTGTGAACCAATATTTGCTATAAAACAATTTGTTGGTTCTTTTGAGTCTGGGTGTAGATATGTAATATAATTACATATGTATATACTTAGCAGTTGTCCGTCAGCCATAATATAAGTATTAGATTACTTTGGGGACAGACGACCGTGTATGTATTTGTCCCATATATTTATTTATTTATTCTTTTTTGTCAAGATAACGTAGATGCCCTCGTCAAGCCGATTATGAACACCGGGGGTCTTCTTTGGGGATGACTAGGAATTAAAAGATTAAACTAGTAGGTAGAAGCTTAAGCTTGTTAACAAACTAAGATTAACAGATGTTTGATATTTTGCAATAGACATATTATTATATAACATAAACAGTCATTTTTTTAATTCCCACCATTAAGTGTCATAAAACGTACAACGGTTTTGTTTAAACAGAAATGATACCGACCTTCGCCTTTGTAATGAACCTAGAATCGTTTGTAGTTAGAACGATGCTTGGAGCATTTTGATAATCGCGAATTGTTAAAAAAATGTAAACCACTGTTTATGGTTGAATATAATATCGAGAGCTATGATTACTATCGGAAGATAATAAACGTTCTTTGCAATTAAGTTTTTGTAAGCAATCCGTTTTTTCAATTACCCCTAGGCTAATGACTAAAGCCAAAATATTCAGAGCGCGTAGGCGATCAGGGGATCCCGAGTTTAAACCCCGGGCGCAATGAACATTTACAAATCTCACCTTGCGATGAATGAAAAAAATCGTGAGGAAAGTTAGCATAGGATTAATTTAATTAAGTCATTTTGTAAAATAAAATTCGGCGAAGTAACGCAGTTGCGATGAATGAATAAAATCGTGAGGAAAGTTAGGATACGATTAATTTAATTTAATTAAGTCATTTTGTAAAATAAAATTTGGCGAAGTAATAAATTACTAGCTTCTAAATGCAGCTTCGTTCGCGTGGAGTCATTTTCATTTGAGTAAATCGTAATAGTTATATTAATTATGGTTAAAGTGGGCTAACCATAAAAGCTAGACTTAGCTGTCGCGAACTTTAACTTAGAACTTTAGAGGGGAACAATTTTGTAGTACATGATTTTTGAATAACTTTCACCGTTTACTTAGCGCATGCAAGGAAAGCTTTAAATTTTGCCGTTTTCACAAAAAAAAATTTTTGCTCGTCTCCTATCCATTTTAGCGTAATGTTATATAGTATATAGCCTTCCTCGATAAATGGACTATCTTATACTGAAATATTTTTTCAAATCGGTGCAGTAGTTACTGAGATTAACGCGTAAAAACAAATTAATCAAACAAACTCTTCAGCTTTATATATCAGTATATATATATATAGATATAGATGAGCGGTGATAGCCCAGCGGTGAGACCGTGCGACTCTTACGAGGGGAACACAAGTTCAGCCCCGGGCAGGCACCAATGAGTTTTTCTATTAAAACTCATGTCTCTAATTGATAATTGCAATTTATCGCTTTTCGGTGTAAGAAAACATGGCGAGGAAGGCTACATATCTCTAGAGAATTCTAGAGATATGTGTAACCTACCAATCCGCATTGGAGCAGCGTGGTAGGTCTTAGCTCCAATCCTTCTCTCCAGAAACGGATTCCCAGCAGTGGGATTGTAACAGGCCGCTACTTTACTTTTATAGATATAGATATAGATGATATAGATTGTCAGAAACCTGCTTATTTCTGTGGAAACGAGATATGTCTTACATACTACATACGCATTGGAGCAGCGTGGTGTTACCAAATTCCGAATTAGTTCGTATAAATTCCAATCCCTAAAGCATCAGAAGCCATATCCATGTAAGAAATTTAGGTAGTAAGCATGCAGATATAGCTGTTTTAAAAAAAACAGTAGACAACCCTAAGTATAACATTTTTAACACTTTTACTATGACCTCCAGTGCGCCAGTTATGAATGAATAAAGTCGATTGTTCTCACGATAATTTGACATAGCTTCGACATTGAGCGTTGTTTACATTGAGCATGATATTATATAACAAATTTAGTGTAAAGTAAGTACAATATGCAAACGAAATCAACTACATTTTATTTAACTTAGCAAGTTTAAAGTACTTATCTGCACGGAGCGACCTATTAAAATAATTAAGTTACAACTTATCTGTTACCTGTGTACAAAAACACAAAATATATCAGCAAGAAAAGTAATCGATAGAACAAAACTTAGAGCAATGCTTTTAACTGACGGGTAGGTACCGATATACCTGATAACCAACAACATAATTTACAAATGATTGCAGTGATATATAATGCCGTGTGGTATCCGGCTGAATAGAGCAGACCACCCTCATTTCTTACCGAGGTGTCCTAAGAGGCGACTAAGGTAAGTTGACCCACCGTGTGGTATCCGGTTGAATAGAATAAACCACCCTCTTTCTTACAGAGATGTCGTAAAAGGCGACTAAAGTAAGTTAAAGTTAAGTTTACTTTAATAACAAAAGAAATGAAAATAAAATCAAAAGATATTACACCAACCAATGCAATACCCAACAAATCAGCTATATAAGGAAAATTCTGTACTGACTTTCAGGCAGTTCTTTATCCTGAAAGCAGTATTACGTTGTCATCAGTCAATTCCACTCGACATACAGTACCTACACATAAAGATGAGAAAACGTACTGTAAGAAATGTCTATTAAGTTAAGCGACATAAAACAGCGTTTGCAGGTCGTAGTGGATATATCCTTGGGGCGAGGGGTAGACATATCCTTGGGGCTTGCATGAACTGAGAGTAATAAAGCTCATGTCATGAGTAAAAGAACTCAATTACAACGAAACGGAACAGTTATAAAAAATAATAAATTAAATACATAAAGGGCATACGCACGCATGCACGCACGCACAAGGCACACACACTCAAAAGCACGCACGCACGCACAAGGCACACACACTCAAAAGCACGCACGCACGCACGGACGCGCGCATAAAAACACACACAAAACATAAAAACGTAAAACCATCGATTAATAAAAACTTTGATTATGTATAAGTCAGAGTCATTTTGATTCAGAGGAAGGTAGACACTTGTAGCACAAGTAATCTTAGTTCACGAGTTTCTAAGGCCTAAGATGTTTGATTAATATTTTGTTAAATATTAGTATGTTTTTATCTGTATTTTGTAAATATTCTGTATGTTTTGTCTAAAGTTTAAAGTGTTTTTTTTAATATTTCTTTTTTTACATCGTTTTTGCTTATTTTCAGAAAGCACATTAATTACCGCAATAATTTAATTGTTTTTCCACATAAAAATTATCAATATTTTAAATTTATCAACGTTTAAATGTTTGAAATTGAATCCTGTAAAGTTGTGGTTTGCAGATATCACGTTGTTCTTGGAAAGAGGCGACATAATAGTTGTAATAAATATATGTTAACTCAAACGGTAAATCACTTAAAGGCTGACGAAATCTCAATAGGTATAGCTACGCCCATATCCTGTTCTCACAACGATAACGATCGGCCTGTTTGCATTAAACGAATTGTTACGGATAACTTTGTTAAGGTTTAAGTTACCGCTATAATAGGCACTGAAGTACGTTTTTTTGATGCTCCATTGATAATTTTTGTTTATTGCAGAAAACTATGTCATATGACGGTTCTCGATATGGACTACCTACTTACAACAAAAGTAAGCACAATGGTCTTTCTTGTACATTAAGGATTGTTAAAAATGTAAGAGCTGCGATAGCTCAGCGGTGAGACCGTGAGACTCTTTCGAAGTGGTCACGAGTTCAATCCCCGGGCAGACACCAATGAGTTTTTACCTATGAAAAACTTATGTGTCTAATTGATAATTGCAATTTATAACACGATTTTCTGTGAAGGACAACATCGTGAGAAAACCTGCATATCTCTAGAGAATTCCAGGGATATGTGTAACCTACCAATTCACATTGGAGCAGCGTAGTAGGTCGTAATAAATAAATAAATAAATATATGGGACACTTACACACACGGTCGTCCATCCCCAAAGTAAGTAACTTAATACTTGTGTTATGGGTGACTGACAACTGGTAGATATACTACATATATAATTTTAAACACATACTTAAATACAAATACACACCCAGGCTCGAAGAACCAACAAATTGTTGATAGAAAATGTTGGCCCTCGGCGGGAATCGAACCCGCGACCCGCGGAGCTGATGGTAGGGTCACTACCCACTCCGCCAACGGACCAGTCAGTCTTAGCACCCGCCCTTCTCTGCAGAAAGAGAGAGAGGAGGCCCTACGCCCAGCAGTGGGTTTGTAACGGGCCGTTACATTTTTTTTTACTTTACAAAAATGTTTGTAATTTGGTACATTGTGATATTATATTTTTTTAGTAACAAAACTTATAGTAATATTACGGATTATATTAATAACACGGTTTCACATGTGTTTTGTAGTTTGTTTTAATGTTTACCTAATAAGTAAGATTAGGTACTTAGTTATAGTAAGTAATCGAGCTTGCTCTTGGTTTTTTTATATGCTATACCAGCGGTATAACAGAATACCAAGATGGCACGAAAATATGAGCTTTTAGCTTTCCGGTCACGCGTTTCTGTGTTGTGTGTGCTCATTCACATAATTCATAATTCATAAAATTTACACATTCATCACTACGTTTAATATTTTGAAAGAGGAACAATACGGTTTTAGAAAACAAAGTAGTACCACCCTTGCTTGTTTTGCACTAACGAAGTATGTATTGGAGAATCTTGATATTGGTCATAAAGTTGTTTCAATTTTTCTTGATATGACTAAAGCTTTCGACTTAATAAGCCATAAAATACTACTAAATAAATTGGAACACTATGGAATCCGAGGCCAAGCACTTAAATGGGTATCCAGTTACCTTTTCGAACGTCAACAAAGTGTAGAAATTATAGAGATTTCAGGAAATTTAAAAAATTCGTATCGTTCATCATTTAGAGCGCAAAATCCTTATGGGGTACCACAAGGAAGTATTCTTGGTCCTTTGCTGTTCCTTCTTTATATAAATGACCTTCCAGATATAGTTTCCCATAAATGTTTTATGTACGCTGATGATACAACAATTGTAATTAAAAATAAAGACAAACAAAACCTTGAAAAACAAACAAATAATACACTCGAAGCGGTAGTCCAGTGGTTAAATCAAAATAATCTCAAAATTAATATGACTAAAACTCATTACATACAATTTCAAACAATTAACTCTAACCCAATAAATTTAAATATAAAGCATGGATCATATATTATTGAAAAATCTAATTCGACCGTATTCCTTGGGCTAACTTTAGATAAGTTTTTCAACTGGAAAGCTCATATAGAAGAACTGTGTAAGAAAATAGATAGATTCATTTATGTTTTAAAAAAACTATCACAGATTAGCAATAAAAAAACTGCCTTACTAGCTTATCATGGTCACGTATCGTCGATTTTGCGATACGGAATTTTACTATGGGGAAATTCAACAGACGTCTTAAAAGCATTTACTAAACAGAAAGCTTGTATACGATCTATATGCCGAGCTGATATTTTGGACAGTTGCAAACCATTGTTTAGAGAGAATAAAATTTTACCGTTACCGTGTCTTTATATATACGAAGCATTGCTTTTTGTTAAAAAAAATCCCATTTTATTTCCTACATCAAATGATATATATCCAAACAGGAGGTGCAGGCCATATCCACCAGGTAAACTCTGGGCACCAGCAAAACGGTTAGCTGTGTTTTCAAACAATTCATACTGTATGGCCATTACTTTGTATAATAAACTCCCAGATTATATAAAAAATCTGCCGCTATTGAAATTTAAGCGAGCAATGATGGAAATATTAAACAAAAAAAATTATTACACGGTTAACGAATACCTCGATGATAACAATATACCAACTTAATTTTTAATTATATGATAAGAATTTAATATTATAATTGTAATTTGTTAATTGTATTTGTCACAATAATGCAATAATTTTATTTTTAATTTTTAATTAATTTTCAATGTTAATTTAATCTTATACGGACATAATTATAATATCAATTTAATCTCAATATGACATATGTAATTGATATGTTGACTGAATATGAATAAATGTAATTATTAATGAACTGAATGTAATGTAAATATAATTATATTTTAAATATTTGCACGCCGTTTAATGACGGTCAATTGTGTAGGGTAATTAGAGATAAGTAATACCATGTTATGTACCCACAATTTGGCAAATAAATTATTTATTATTATTATTATTATTATTCAAGTTTCCCTCGAACAGAACTCAACAGTATAAAAACATGCTCCGATCGCATCCAAAATTTACAGGATCATCCGCTGGGTCATTCCAAAGATTGTCTTAAAATTTCATTCAAATAGACCGATTTCAAGCCGTTTTAAGACTAAGGTCGTTTGGAGCCTATAAAAGACATGCAGACAAACATTCATTTTTATATATTAGAAGAAAAAGATAAGCTTATGTGTTTTTCCAAGACGATATCTACTAATATGCAAAGTAAAAATTTGTGCAAAAGTATTAATGTAGTAAATACATGGGACATTTACACACACGGTCGGCCGTCCCCAAAGTAAGTAACATAATACTTGTGTTACGGGTGAATGACAACTGGTAAATATACTAGATATATAATTTTAAATACATACTTAAATACAAATATACACTCAGGCTTGAAGAACCAACAAATTGTTTATTGAAAATGTTGGCCCTCGGTGGGAATCGAACCCGCGACCCGCGGAGTAGAGGGCAGGGTAACTACGCACTGTCGTATTAAAGGTGAGTAAACAAAAAAATACTTGTAGTAGTAGTAAGGAGAATTCCTTACTCATGTACAATGCATAACAACTTTAAATTCACTCACATGCCTTCGACTTTCAACCTATGTTAATTTAAATTTATTTAAGAGCATTGCTCTCAAACAATGGCGGCTGCATAGATAAAACGACCCATGGTAACTAGATACTGCGTGAATAAATTGAAAAAAGTTCATACAATATAACAAAAACAACTAAGATCCGTCTCGTCAGTGCGTCTATATTCATTTATATGAAACGAAAAAAGTAGGTAACTTCGCCGTGTGGTATCCGGCTAGTTATAAAAATTATGTCCAAATATCCTTAATTATATATCTGATCTTTCTATTCCAAATGGACTTACAGGAATTTTTTATCCTTTAGTCATAAACATTGTTAAGAACAGACAGACAAACTTTCGCATTTATAATATCAGTTTGATATTCCGGCTCATCCATTGTTTTCTACAATCATAACCCAGATGCAACAAAGAAAGCCTTCATAATTTGCCGTCGTTCTACGTAACTGACAAGAGGTAGAAAATTGTCTTTCGACAGCCCGATTTGGTGGAAAGTCGGTTAAAAGGTCCGGTTTGTTCAATCTAGATGAATGTACGTAAATGTACGTGAATGTACGTAAACATTGTTAAAAGATTTGTTGTTAAAATGTAAAATACTCTCTATTCGTACTGCCGTTTTAATCCAAAACACTGTAATTTATAGAATTAGGCGTTACTTTGCGGGGATCCATAATACAAAAGTAATAATAAAATTATTTTGCTATAATCCGCGATACAGTAACGCGGCAAAATCGCAAAGCCTTGCGATTTTGTCGTGGAGTCCATCTCCTGATGATGCTTCGGTTGCGGGGCGAAACGATTGTTGAGTTTGTGATAGTGAACGTGTGTAGTGCTTGTGTATTGTGGTAGAAGTGATGGAGGTTTGTGCATATGTATTAACGATCCTGCACGTATCGGGTATGAAAATATGGATAGTCCAATATACATTTAACACTATATATATTTTCTATTTACTGTATCGCGGATTATAGCAAAACAATTTTATTATTACTTTTGCCAAAACACTGTATTTTAGAAAAGCAATATTTTGAGCGAACTACGTTAAAAATAAAGTGCGTTACTTTCTAATAACTAGCCAAGTTAGAACGACAAACCTTATCGATATTTATATTGCTTAAAACTTTAAGACAATTTAATGGGAATTGCTATGTGGTATCCGGCTGAGTAGAACAACAAACCACCCTATTTCTTACCGAGGTGTCGTAAAAGGCGACTAAGATAAGTTGACGGCAGGTATGCGGCCGGTCGTAAAATAACTGGGCAAATCATCTAACACCATGTTTGTAGTGTTTATGAATCTATAATATTCCTTATCTATGATATAGGTGTTGGCTTTGTATCTATTACTTGTCTATGGTAGAGTGGAAAGATAAAATATTGTCTCTGATATACACGGGAGTGGGAAGGAAAGGTACGTAATAGTTACAGTCGAAAACGTTACACTTGGTCACTGGACTTGAAAGCGGAGATACTTGCAATAAGTGCATTGTGAGTACAGAGAAGTACTACAATGTTTAAAACATAGACTTAGAATGGGATAAGGGAAGAAGAATGATAAATAATGGCAATTCCTAAAAGTTGGAGATATCAATGGATGTAAAAAGGTTGTGATGGTTTGTAAATATCCCATTGCTAGGCGAAGGCTTTCTCATATATGTACGCCAGAAAGGTAAATGGTTAATATTAATTAGGTATGAATAGAAAACGCATTTTTGGCTGCCCTGAATTTACTTGCGACCTCCGTTCAGGGCTAACCTCTCAATTAAAATAAAGTCAACAAGCAATACCAATTTTTCTGGTTCCAACAAGTTAACATAAACCGTTATACCTGTTACATTGATTTGAATCAAATATAACCACATTTATCATATAAATCGCCGCAAAAACATAAGGAACTAATATTTGCATTTTGCATAGTTATTCGTACGGAAACTGCTCAATGTAGTGACTTCGGTCGACAGTTTAATGATGCCTGTAATTCATGGACATAATGATGAATAAAATTTTAATAATGCTAATGTCTACAAGTCAAAATGTAAGTAAGTTTTGATATTAAACTAGGACAATGAAAGTTAAGTATATATTAATACAAACAACGGACTTAGCGACGGTCATTTACCTAAATCAATAGGTGTTAAGCGGTTAGCAAAACACAACGGTTTATTTTGCATGCACAATGCTATACGTAAAGTTTATTCACCGGCAAGATTAAGTTCAAGAATTTAAAATGACTTAATTCAACAAATTAATGTGCAACTACTAAGTGTATTGCGGTCTTAAGTAAATATTTTACTTTGTATAGCACTAAACGTACTAATATTATAAAAGCGAAAGTTTTTCTGTTACGTTTGCACGATCACTAAAAGTTAAATATGTTGTTTAAGTAGAAATATATACTCTTTGATTAAGGAAATCATCATACGTTCTATGTTAGAAAAAAATATTGTGAGGTAACCTTTATATTTGTGGAACGATCCGGAATATATCGCCCTATACGAAGAACGAAGTCACATTTCCTATGCTTATATATGGGAGATGTGACTTTGTTCTTTGAACACTCTAATACTTATATACTATATATAAACTGTATATAGGTAGTAAAGGCCACTACTTTATGATAAATAAATATATGATACCAGTACAACACGCGGTCGGTTGTCTCCAAAGTAACCTAGTACTTGTGTACACTCAAACTGGAAGAACTAACAAATTATTTTTCTTTAGAAATCTTGGCTAATATTCCAAGAGACTCTGTTGTGCAAGCTGTCTATGTGAATCATATATGAATAAGATCGATTACAAAACAATAAGTAATTGCAATAAATAAAAGCTCGCTCTAAAAACGTCATATAAAAATGAATTAGTGCGACGATAATGTTTGAATTATCAACAATTGATGAATGGATTATCGATTAATCGTCGATGAGCACAAATGAGTAATCTAATTCGAATCAGTGTTAAAGATTAATCGCTTATTATTACAGAAAACATAATTAAAATTCAAAAGAACACTTTAAAATGTTTATTGAAACGTTTTAATGTTTATCGTGACGGCAAAATTTAAATTAGAATAATCAAAAGTATGATGCGGGCACGTTACAGTGTGAATGGAATATCACAGAACAATCGAATGATTAATTATATTCATGAGATTGTATACCGTATATTTTGAGTTACTCCGACAGTATTTAATTATTATTTCATGAGATTCAAAACCTTCTATATTATAACGACAAATAATAAATAAGAAGCAATTTTCCAAAAGTCAACTCAATTAATCTTTTCCAACAATTAAACACATAATGACAGCGATAATGTTTTTTTTTATTACTCACCAACTATATGAAGGAGGTTGTATTTAAAGCACGTCGTTACAATATGAAGTAATCCTACCCTAATTTATATTTAATTAAAATCAACGCACAAAAAAAAGTTGTAAGTGCATTCAACCCACTAAGTTAATTCGACCGTAAATTTTGAAAATTTTCGTTGAATTTTCTACATTCCAAAATGGCTTATGGTATAATAAACTATGTATTAGTATTCGGCCGATGGAAAGTGGATTTGACCGGACCGACCTATGGGTACCTACGTATTTCGACCCACTAAAATCAACGAATTCAACGTTAATTTGACCTTCAATTTTGAAAAAAAAATCGTTGAATTTTCTATTATTTACACGGCTTATGGTATAATAAACTTTGAATTAGTATTCAGGCAATCGAAAAACAGGAATATCACGCTTATTTAGTCCAACAATGTTTTATTTATCACTAAAACTGCCGATTTTCGTGCACCTTTTTTTTCAATTTTCTCAAAATTTAGACTGAAGATTACTATAAAATACAGATTTACATAAATGAATAAAAATGCACGATGACGGAAGGAGCAATCGCCGAGTTTCTTCCTGGTTCTAAACGGTTAGAGTAATGTTCCAAGGCAGCAGAAGAGTCGAAGATTCAAAAGCAGTCGAATACATGAATTAGATGTATTAAATTTGAACCATTAATCAAAAGTCTATAAAATAGAGCACTTGCTATTATACTGATAATAGCCACTATCGAACGGCTTGATCGTAACAACGCCGGTTCACTTTCACTACGATACGTGCAAACGCCTTGAGCATTCGTAGCGTTAAAAAGTGAACCAATTTGTTTCATTGACTAACTAAATGATCAAGGTTCTGTTAGTTGATATATTTTTTTGCTTTTATATATACTCGTCATACTGTCGTAAAAGGCACTGAGATAAGTCGACCTGAGTTTAAACGTTTTTCGAAATCTTACTTCGAGAAATCTGAGGCACACCCGAACCCCCTTATTTCAGTGGCTTCCACCTACATCCCAGTTAGGTCTAACCACCGAAAATATAGGCGTCCAAAAAGCATCCTGTATGACCCTAACGATCAAATAACAATCGCAAATACAGAAACACGTAATACACACACACAGCGTCTTCGCCGGTGAAGACGAGGCCCCACTATTTTGACGTCGGTCGGTCGTGGCTTCTCGCCACCCTTCCGACGTCACAATGACTAATAAAACTCGTTGTGCAAACCTCACTTAGAGTGGAGGATGATGATGAATATACGTCATACTGACAAAACGTGCAAAAATTCGAGCAGGCGCCTGTTTTTTTTTATAAAAGCTAATGTGCTTACTTCGTCCTGGTTATGCGACTCTGTTATTTTATATCTACAGGAAAATGGGAATTTACCTATCCTGTATACAATATGCAGTATAGGTAAATCCCGTTTTCCCGGGTCAATGCCCGGTATATAAACTACAATTAAACAAAGGAGACTGCCAAAAAACAGCGGTCTAATCATGTGGCTAGGTAATTCATTGTATAATAACTGAACACTTTAACCTATTCATTTCTACACAAACGTATGAACGGCGTCATCAACTCTACATTATTGGGTCTAATATCGTTTAATATTTCTTCTTGTATACTACTGTTCACTCAAGAAGCGTAAAAAAATAATCTTGGACTTTCGATAACAAGGCAGAACATACAAAGCATTACGTATCTAAAGATACGTCTCTGTATCTTTTCTTCGACAACCTCAACGTTTCTAAAAATAAATTATCGTAGATACTGTAATTATCATATTTGTATAGTCCTTTTCTTTTAAGATCCATTTTTCAAATAATTTTTAATGAGTTTTTATTCATATAATTCGTACATATCTAAGTAATGATCTCTCTGCTTATAAATGGCATTAAGTGTAAATTTGTAAACCTTAAGGTTTTTTCTTTACATTTAAATTGCATATGATGACCTAATTGAATAAATAAATAAAAAAAGGGATATACGAGTATAAAGGATTATGGATGTCTCTTACAACGTTGTTACATAACATTAAACATTATAATAGATTTCGAGATTTTTTGTCTTAAATTTACTCTTTAAACTTCATCATCATCCTCGTATTTCACGACCCCTCGGTAAGAAAGAGGTCGGTCTATTCTACTCAACCGGATACCACGCGGTAGGTCAACTTACCTTAGTCGCCTTTTACGACACCTCGGTAAAAAAGAAAGTGGTCTATTCTATTCAGCCGGATACCACAGGCGGGTCAATTTACCTTAGACGGCTTTTACGACATCTTGGTAAGAAAATGAGAGTGGTCTATTCTTCTCAACCGGATATTAAACTTATTAAAAAAAAACTCAATTGAGGCGATTAAAAATATGAGATAAATTTTGAATTATAACCTTCGCGAGTCGTATTTGTAATTGAAATTACTAACTAGGTTGCACTCATATAATTTTATATCTCTCATTCTCATTTCATATAACATTGAAAAATTATGGGATACAAGACGGTATCGCTTAGATATTTCTACGGTAATTTAAAGGAAATATCTTACCATAATTTGATTAAGCTCAGATACGCAGAGATATTGCGCCGCAACCACAAATCTAACCGAAAGGTTTGAATTAATAAATTTCAAAGTGTTTCTAACCATAGAACGATAATCAACCCCGTTGTGAAAGTAGAATGATTATAAATGACGTTCTTGGGTTTCTATGTACTTAAAATAAGAGAACTAAGAGAAGTTATATATTCACTGAAGTTACTCCTATAGAATACTTATATTAAAATTAGTATGATAAATGCAAAAGTCTGACCGTCTGTTACGCTTTCACCGCTAATCTACTGTAGCAATAATGATGAAATTTTATACATTCGAAGCTTATTTATCGGGCTAAGCTCTGGTAGATCAACGAGGACAGCGTGCCACTCTTTCGGGGGGTCACAGATTCAAACCGCGTGCACGCATCAATGAGTTTTCTTTTATTTTTTTCACGCTTTTCGGTGAAGGAAAACAAGAGGAAAAAAGTGAGGAAGCTTGCATATCTCTAGAGAATTCTGGAGATATGTGTAACCTGCCAATCCGCATTTGAGTAACGTGGTCGGTCCTAGCTTTAACCCTTCTGTCCAAAACAAGGAGAGAGGAGGCCTTTGCCCAGCAGTGGGATAGTAACTAGCTGTTACTTTACTTTTACAATGTAAAGGTTTACATATCCTCTTTCTCGTTTGAAAAAGGAACAGTATTTTTTTTGCTTTTATCCTCTATAAAGTAAATAGAAAATATATAATGCTAAATGTATAGTGGACTATCCGTTTTCATACCCGATACATGCAGGATTCGTAAAAAAAGACATGCACAAACCTCCACCACCGCCACCACAATACACAAGCACTACACACGTTCACTATCATAATCTCAACAATCGTTTCATCCCGCAACGTAAAAGTAAAAGACCGTTACTTTGGTTTTTTTAAACGTACATAATAAAAATCATTATCAAAAAGGTATTTATAATAATTTATAATAAAATATTTAGAATTATATTTATTGAACTTAACGCATTTAGAATACATTTTATTAATAAATAATGCAACCACAATTTCCGTACAATAATTGGTTTTTCGTTAATGTCACATTATTGTAATGTCAAACGCCACATAAAAAAAAACAACGCAATAAATAAATTATTCGATTCCGCAAGGTTTTTATAATAGATTCAATAATGTCTTATTCACATACAAAACTTAGAATTGCATTGACATAAAAGTATGATTATACCTAAAGTTAATGTATAGACATCGGCTATACCCGGGGTGAGCCCGACTAGTTATAAGCCCATACGGGAACTGGGAAAACCGGGGACAGAAAAAGGTTCCCACCGCAATAACGCCGAGTAAAGAGCTCCAGAATAAGAGCTTCAGCTTGACAATAGTCGGGCTCATGTGATAGAATAAGAGTATAGCCGATTTCTATACATTAACTATGAATAACACTGAAGATAGTTTAAATATTCATAAAGTATTCTACATTTCATCTTATTCCAGTTCACTTTTTTGCAAGTTTTATTGAGGTTAGTGGGCTAGGCGATCTAGTCAGTCTGAAACATAGACTACTAAATACCAGAAGTTCGAACAACCACAACAGTATTATCAAGACCTCTCGAATATTTTACAAGCTTTAAATTTAAAAAAAAAACCTGTTACTTAAATCGTTATTGTAAAATGGCACATGCAATTTTGAGTATCGTTTTAATTGAATTTTCTGTGAAATGGCTTACTAACAGTGAAATATTTTCCAGATTTGGATACATCAAGCTAGATAATAATAGAATAAATTACTAAGCAATAAAAGTTACTTATAAGATCTAATTAGCTTACAGATATTTTCTTAGAATAAAAGATTTTTTATTTTTTTCTTATTTAATATAGTTCTAAGTTTTTCTATATCAGAGGAAACTTAGTTGATTTTTGTCTACCCCATAAGTTTAGTATTTATGTTTTCTATACATATTCTTAAAAAATCAAAATAAAATTATTTCACAATCGACGCACATACGATCAGGCCAGTAAGTAGGGTAAACGATTTATACAATTATATGAAGATAAAAAGAATAATTATCTCAAACCTTTGATGTATAATATTTTCTCCGTTAGGGTATTTGAGAACATTTGTGGATTTTTAAATTTAAACTATCGTGAGTACTATTCATATAACAATGAATTGTACACTGGCTATACTCACGTCTAACTTTATCGGGTTAGCCCGGCTAGTTTCGAGTCCATCCGGGGCTAATGTCATGCTAATGAATAAGTAATAAAGAGCTCTCTTTACACGACATTATCGCGACGGCAACCCGGTTAGCCGGTGTCTACACATTACCCATTTTTAGATTGCTAATTTGGGACCTAAACTCACATTGCACATATAAATATACACCAAATCAAAACCTTTAATTACATAATATATATTGCGGGCTAAAAACAAACGTGTGCTAATGATCAAAATAGGTTTTCGAAGATGTAGGTTGCATCAGATTTAATAATGTACGCGGTTTCTGTTTCATCCAGCATTCCGAGGTTGACAATTGATGTTTAATGTCTAGCAGTTAAATTGCTGTGATGCAAGCTATAATTTCTCCGTTACACAATGCTACTGCACGATGGGATCCGTGTGAAGTAACAAAAGAATCGTTAGCAGTAAGAGCTCTTAGGTATTTTTTTGGTTAGGCCATGAGAAAAAATATTTGGTAGACGAAAAACATTTTAGATTTGAGTTTACTTTAACTGTCACGTTTTGATTTAAATTATGAGAAAATATAATATTTTTGACATATTGTGAATTTGCAAATCATCATTCCCCTGCCCTTATCCCACTCTAAGTGGGGTCGGCACAACATCTTACAAACATGTTTTCATATGATTTGGCTACGTATTTTACGACCGGCCGCCTGCCTGACGTCAACTTACCTTAGTCACCTTTTACGACACCTCGGTAAGAAATGAGGGTGGTCTGTTCTATGCAGCCGGATACCACACTACATTTACCTTAGTCGCCTCTTACGACACCTCGGTAAGAAAGGAGGGTGGTCTATTCTATTCTGCCGGATACCACACGGCGTATATTGTGAATTTGCCGATATAAACTATTAATATGTAGCTGACCCATCGAACTTCATACTTTTATTATGTTGTTTAATTAATGTGTTTAATATTTTAATTGTGTTGTTATTATATGTGTGTCTCGAAGTATAAAATTATGTCCTTATTTATTTATTTTAATTTATCTTTTATTTATATCTCCTACTACCGTTAAAGCGCGAAAATTTAAGGTTGAAATCCTTGAATATAGAACGTACACATTACAATCAATATTTATCATTCGTATTCATTCAATTAGTTGCTAATAAATATTCAATTATGATTTTAATGGTATTTTAATTGCTTTTAAACAATAAAAATGCAAATGAATGTATTAAATATTTGTTATTATTACATTTTCTGAATTGGAGATACAATAATGAATTCATAAAATCTACATTTAAATTAGTCTATTTTTTAATTCTTTTGTTATTTGGTTAGTTTCAAGGCTAATTTAAGCCTTTCTATGTTATATTTATAAGGAAGATTTAAATATTTATATTTTTTTATATAAAACATAATATTTGTGCTGTGATAGCCTAGCGGTGAGACGTGCGACTCTCTAGAGATGACATAGGTTCAAACCCCGGGCAGGCACCAATGAGTTTTTCTATTAAAAAACTTATGTGTCTAACTGATAATTGCAATTTATCACACGCTTTTCGGTGAAGGAAAACATCGTGATGAAACCTGCATATCTCTAGAGAATTCTGGAGATATGTGTAACCTACCAATCCGCATTGGAGCAGCGAGGTAGGTCTTAGCTCCAACCCTTCTCTCCAGAAACGGAGAGAGGAGGCCTATTCCCAGCAGTGGGATTGTAACAGGCCGCTACTTTTACTGTCTATATTATTTTTATTTATTATTTTTATGTTTGGAGTTTTTTTTAAAGTCCCCTGCCACGCCTCCTAGTCTGTGTGCAATAAAGGCAATAACTAGTGAAAATATTTCATGAAATAATTTCCCCATTACATAAGAACCTACCTTATTGCTATATAACAATACAACGCACATTACAGACCGATTTGTATTATTCAAGTGCTCCATTCAGTATTCACTCAATAGAATTAATGGTGAAACTAGCATGTGTAACATTATATTGTGTAAAGATAGTTGACTAAAGTTTCTATGAGCATCTATGTCTTCGATCTGCTGTCGAAATTAAGTCGGCAGTAATTTTTTTTTTAATTCTTACTGCCTACATAATATAAACAAATTTTGTGATTTTTTAATTTCGACATAGATAAAGGAAAAATCTTATGTGACTTGTAGTGTATGTGAATAAGAATAGAAGTTTTGATGGAAGGTAGATTTATAATAAAGGAGATTCTGTCGTCTCATGCCTGCACACCGCGCGTTATAGTAGTGGGGCGAGGGAAGAGAATTACTCACTTTCACTACGACCACGGGTGAGGACGGACGCGCGTGCGGTGTGTGAAGCAGAGAGCCGATATAACGCTGTCGGGTGGAAGTACGAACAGTACATGACTCAACAAAACTAAATAAAATAAAAGCCAATTTGAGGGTTCGCGAAATAATTTCAGACTTAATAAAACACCATGCTGAAATGTTATTTGACTTTTCTCGTTACACTATCGAGAAAACCTAATTTTTCTTATACATCATATTATATCATCATATCATGCATATCATGCAAAAAATCATCATATCATGCAAAAAAGCTGTGATAGCCTAGCGGTGAGACCGTGCGACTCTCTGGAGACGACATAGGTTCAAACCCCGGGCAGACACCAATGAGTTTGTCTATTAAAAACTTATGTGTCTAATTGACAATTGCAATTTATCACACGCTTTTCGGTGAAGGAAAACATCGTGAGGAAACCTGCATATCTCTAGAGAATTCTAGGGATATGTGTAACCTACCAATCCGCATTGGAGCAGCGTGGTAGGTCTTAGCTCCAATCCTTCTCTCCAAAAACGGAGAGAGGAGGCCTTAGCCCAGCAGTGGGCATAGTAACAGGCTGTTACTTTACTTTTTTTTTACTATCATGCATCCTTAGAAACAAAGATGACTTAAAAGATTTTTTTTTTCAAACTGACTATATGCTGTTAGCCCTAACGGCTTTTACAGCGTCACCGAGCGGGACGGGCGAGCGCAGAAGCCTCGTCAAGATTGTGAAATGCAGAGAGTACAGCGCAGAAGCTCTACTAGCGTCGAGGGACGTCGTCCTAAGAGTGCCAAAGGGTGGCGAGAAGCCACGACGTCAGCAAACTAGGACCTCGTCTTCGCCGGCAGACTTAAAAGATGAGAAGTACGAGAACAAAGTGGTACGACCATGCAATGAAGAGAGATGAAAATCATGTGATTAAAACAGTTTTAGAAACAGGTAGTAGTATAAATATCATAAGGAATTTAAGCTATATTATTATAGCTAACGATTATATGCAGTAAGTTTTGAAATCGTAAAACACTTACTTCCTTTATTTTAAATTCATTCAAGTAGATACTTCAATATTCAATTATTAACGACTGTTCGTTGAACCAATGAAACTCATATACAGTTTCAATTATTTGCTTCAAATTATCACATGCGTGACGTGAGATTGCCGTTTCATATGTATTTATAGTTGCATGTTAAACATTTGTTACCTCCAGGCATTTACTGGTCATTATCTCACGAAGTAAATCACCGGTCGAGATGTATTTCAATGACATAATGAGCGTACATTGATCTTAATTGTTCATTGCAGTTTCATCTAAATTATTGTCACTTTTATAACTACCGATGTTTATCAAAACATATTCACTAAAGATGTATGTGTGACATCATTATAATTTGCCTTTTTTCCACTCTGGGTTGGCATAATATGTCTTCATCTTCCATTTTCTCCTATCATTCGTTAACTCCTTTCATATGTATGTCATACTTCACATAATCCAATCTCTTTTTAGATGATTTATAGAAGCATAATTTCGCGGAATTCCCTATTACAGGCACTATAACAGAACTACCTTGCTGTAATCGGCACGGGTTAAGTAAATGCATGCACAAGGCTCCACGACAATCCTTCTGATGATGCTTCGGTTTCGGAGCGAAACGATCGTCGAGATTTTGGTGATGGTTGTGTGAGCTGCTTGTGTGCATTGTTGCTGGTGGAGGCGCCTTGGGGTGCGTGTGGTGACACGTCCTGCATGTGTAAGGTGCGTAAATTTTGCCTGCTTCATACACATTAGCTTTGCATGCATTCACTTAGCTCATGCGGATTATAGTAAGGTAGTTCTGTTATAGTGCCTGTATCTCTTTTTAGGCCTCCCTCTAGTCTGATATTAGTCCATCCACATTCATGTTTTACACCCGTTTGGTCACATGATTTTCCTTCCTCATTATATGTCAATACCATTCTAATTTTGCACTTTGTCTTTTATAACGGGCACAACTTTCAGACTTCCTCTAATATATTCGCTTCATATTTTATCCAATCTTGTCACACCACACATCCACATTTTGCAATTATAGCATTATATCTGCCATTACTTCTGTTCTATGGAATTTCGCAAAGTAACGCCTATTACTATAAATTATGTAACACTATAAAAATAAAAAATTTAATTCCTCCAGGAACCGAAAAAAGAGGTAAAAATTAGGGATATTTTCAAAAACTAAAGTTGACACGTACAACGTCACGGATACTACTAGTTCTTTCAACCTTTAATGTAGACGTGTTTTATCAAATATGAAATTACCAGCTGTGCCCGATGTTTCATCCGCGTTGAAATCAATGTTTTAATTTAATTAAAGTAATTTCCCCTTAAAACCCGACCAGGCGGGAATTCTACGATAAAAGTATTCTTTATGTTGCTCCACAACAACTTTTATCTACCAGTGAAATTCCCCTAAAAATCAGTTTAACCGTTCCCTTTCCTCCAGAATTGCTCTTAGTAAAAACCGTAAAAAAATCCATTCTGTAGATTTTGAGAAAATCGATCACATACAGATAGATTTTGGAGAATTTGTTTTATAATATGTATGGATATGCATCTTGTTTTAATAGATCAATGTTTCACATTATGACACTGCCAAATATCACTTGCAACTAAAAGGTTAAGCTTAATAAAATACTTACGTAATCTGATAAGCTTTTCATGCCGTACGGGAACCTTTCGCGGTCAGGGACCAGACTTCCGCGAGGGTCTCGTTCTCTTTCAGGCCAGCAGTCATCCACATTGATATATTCATAGCCAGCAGCAGCATAACCTTCGGAGACCAGAATGTCTGTCATCGTACGGAAGAGGCGGTCACTGAAAAATATCTGATATTAACTTTTGCCAAATAAGGATTGATACTATGAGTGAATAACATAGTACGGAGAATCGATAAGCGTTGGGGTCTAAAGGTGTTGGAATACCGACGCCGCAACTTGAAAGAGATCGGTGTACTGCTACGAGGTGGACGACCTTAAAAAGGCTATGAGGAACCGCTGGATCATAGCGGCATAAGATCGTGTGGTGGGGAGATCTCCTGAGTAGATCAATGTCAAGCAGTGGTTTACAGGTTGCTAAAGAAGAAGAAGAAGTAAAGATTGTATAATGATATGCGATATGAAGATACCGATTTAAAAAGGCCTACTATGCTCGTCGATATGACGATGCTATGATGTACATAAAAATTTATTAGTCTCTACTTTTTCATTTGGATTTTTAGTTGAAGTAGATAAACATCGAATGAATATACTTTGTGATTGTCTGGATTTGATGCAAACAAACAACTTTTTGGTAGAAACTCACTCATGAAAGGTGACTAGGCTAATAAAAGCTCATTTTAAGGCAACAGCTGTTTTTTTTAATTACGATAATAAGACTTTGAATTGTGAGTATTATAAACAAAATAAGTCTCTAATATTTAAAATAAAATTGGATTTCAGTGGCCCTGTTTAGCCGATTCTTTAAATAGGAGACGAATTTTGTTTATTCATGAAAAGTCATTCTTAAAACACGCCACTATTTACTAGGGAGCGAGGTCCGTAGCTACTGCATAGTCTATAATAATTGCGTGCATTATTAGCTAATTCATAATCAGACCTTATATGGTATAGCGTCAAGTCTAAGAATAGTGAATAAAAATCAGCGTTTGACGTCGTCTTTGTTGACGCCAACTTAAACCTTTTAGTATCCTCTATAATGCTATATAAACTTTAGTTGTGTCTAATTTCCTTAATCGCTGGGCCTGATATTCATAATCAAAATTAAGACCAGCAGCTTAGCTGTGAAAGCTTAACAGAGAGACTTTCGCATTTATAATTCATATATAAATCAAGTAGTCAAGTAGCGGCCTGTTAAATCCCACTGCTGGGAATAGGCCTCCTCTCTCCGTTTCTGGAGAGAAAGGTTGGAGCTTAAGACCTACCACGCTGATCCAATGCGGATTGGTAGGTTACACATATCTCCAGAATTCTCTAGAGATATGCAGGTTTCCTCACGATGTTTTCCTTCACCGAAAAGCGTGTCATAAATTGCAATTATGAATTAGACACATGAGTTTTAATAGAAAAACTCATTGGTGCCTGCCCGGGTTTGAACTCGTGTTCCTCTCGAAAGAATCGCACGGTCTCACCGCTGGTCTGTCACAGCTCTCAAATATATACATAGTTTGATCAATTTTAATAATGTGACCAAGAGTTTTGAATATAAATGTAGATGGATGTATGACGAGAGGGAGGCCGCAGAATTGATGGATGGATTGTGTGAAGAATGATATGCATATAAAAAGAGTGGCATCAGAGTTGACGAATGATACAGGAGAATGGAAGAATAAGACATATTGTGCCGACCCCGCCTAGAGTGGGATAAGAATAAGCGCATGATGATGATGATGAAATATATAAATAATATTTGGTATGGATTATTTACCTTATACAATTGTCTGGATCATTTTTACAGTCCGTGTTGCACCTGAAGCGTTCCCACGCTAACCAACCCATGGGTGGGGTTAATGCTAGCCCATTGTCCAGACACGAGATAGTCCCCACAACGTACACCACCACAAACACTGTCCACACACATGGTTTCCAAGCGGCCATCACTACTTTTGAACTAAAATTTGCTAAAAATTATTTCACCAAAGATTCTATCCGCATAGTTCATTCAAGTCCGATTTGATAGCAACAAAATAAAACGATTTAATTTGATACGGAAACTAACAGTAATGTCAACCAGATACTGTCATTGCGTGGAGGTTATAGAAGCAAGAAGTCTGCTGCCAATGCGTTTATCTTCAGTTCAGCTAGATTATCTGTAACAAACAAAAGTAAATGTTAATGTCATATTTACGTGAACTTTGGGGTCTGTCTACATTTATTCGTAAGTCAGCCAGTTAGTGACCACGGTGGATGCAACTCTGCCGAAACGTCGAACCTTATACAAAGGCAACTTGATTTTATCGCGATGAGACCCGTATGTTTGTATAATAATATTTATTTGTCAGATATTGATTTAATAGGATAGTTTATAAAACATCGTTCTAGTTATTTTTGGATATTGGGGAATTTACAGAATCTTATTCAAAAGATATGAATAGGTATAATCAAGAAATGTATAGAAAACTGAAATTTATTATTTTATACGCTAATGACAGCTATTTATACATATTATATATCATTTATTTTTGTACAGATATTAGTAAATTATTAACAGTAAATGCAAAAGGTTCTTACATGTTTAAATAAATTCGTGTTTGTGTCTGTAATCCAATTATTAATTATTAATTAATAGTAAAACACGTAAAAAATATTAATTTTACCTCAATTAACGATAACTTTAACGATTATTGTTATTAAAAAAAGACATTGAATCATCATCATTTAATGACATGATCATATAATATACATCCATCAGCAATCTAACTACGACTGGATCACAGATTTTGTGGCTCTGTTTTTATTAGAAAAAGTAAAATGCACGGATAAGTGTGGCGTTACCACGCATAAGTCGAGATTTATAAAGCAATCGGTATAGATTTATTTCCTCAGTTATATTTATATGACTGAGGATATTTATTGTTTGTTATAATTATATAAATGATAACGATTGCATTGAAATGAAATTTTATCACATAAACTGTACGTGATGTCCGATATATGGTACTCCTCTAATGATTATGAAAACAATGCGAGTATTAGGTAAATTTTGGGTTTTATTAAAGCAAAAGATTATAAAATAGAAACCAAATGTGCTTAAGTCTATGGGGTTAAAGTAAATCTTTAGCTCCAGCTATTTTTATATATGTAATGTCCGCACGTACAGCTCTGGTACCTACAGTGTGACAATAGACAATAGGCCTGGAAAGTGTCTTAGATATACGACACTGAGTATGAAAGAAAGAGAAAGAAAATGTGTGCTCTTACTTCTTCTCTGTCTTGCCCCCATATATTAGTATAAGAAAAATATATTACTTATGACTCTCTCTCTTTCTATTACTCACTAATTCAGGCGTGCTCAACCGTATGCTCGAGGATCGTAGTGGCCCGCGGTTAAATTTTGAATGGGCCACTTTTGAATCAGAATATTCTCAACCAATATTAAGTCCTTTACATACCTCAGAACTATTAATTTAGTATAAGTTAAAGTAGCAGCGTGTTACTATCCAACTGCTGAGCATACGCCTTCTGCCTCCTTTTGGACCTTAGATCTATCATATTACTTTTTAAAATATTTTGTCACTTATTATTCATAATATACCAATTGAATTGCAGAGGTAAAATACTGTACATAATACTGTAGGGACCCGCCAAAGATTTTCGTATCGTCCGTTTAGTCAACCGTTAAAAAAGGTACTCTCTCAAATTCAATCACCATGCGCGCTCCAACTTTTTGTAACGTTCTCGTTACGCATTTAACAGCTGAATGAAGCGTACAAAAGTTTAACTTAATACTAAGTGTAAGTTCTAAAAGATCGAAGTTAGCTTGTTAAGATCCCTCTCCTAAACTAGGATCTCTTTAAACTATGTAAAGGTTAAATGATGATCTACAGTGTATGTAATCATCAACGTCGGAGCGACTTAACACGCATCGCATAATTTATACTGTAAAATTGCGACCGACAATAAATCTGTAATTACACATTACAAATTAGTTAATAGGAGACTATAACACAATAACGACATAGAACAAGGTCATAATGTCAAGAAACACATGATATCATTATAATCTCCCGCGTTACGTGATCACAATGCAATGACTGGTTAAATGTCTCATAATTTAAACGACATAAGAAAACTAATAAACTTTAGTTCTTGAATAACATTAACCGTTACTTTGTATAAGAGACAAGTGCCTGGGTGAAAGAGCTTTACTCAGTACTTGTTTTAATATATACTTAGTAATATAACTTGAATATTTCGACTATATCATGAGAAATCCCAAATATGAACTGCTGCATTTGATTGTACAAGGAAAAATTCAGGGAAGGAGAAGGAGAACATTCTGGCTAAAAACCTTTGCCAGTGGTTTGGCAAAAGCACCCGTTCTTTATTTCGAGTCGCGTCATCAAAAGTTTATATTGCCTTAATGATCGCCGAACTTCGAAAGAAGATGGCACCCTAAGAAGAAAGAGTAATATATTCAAAAGTAATAATAAAATTATTTTGCTATAATCCGCTATACAGAAAATAGAAAATATATATAGTGCTAAATGTATAATGGACTATCCGTTTTTTCATACCCGTTACATGCAGGATTCGTTAAAACACATGCACAAACCTCCACCACTGCCACCACAATACACAAGCACTACACACGTTCACTATCACAAACTCAACAATCGTTTCGCCCCGCATCCAAAGCAATATCAGGAGATAGATTCCACGACAAAATCGCAAAGATCTTTGGGGTTTGTCGTGGAGTAACGCCTAATTCTATTAATTAATATATCCGTTAATAGTAGCTTTCCAATAATGGTTTTGCTTCACAAAAGACAAAAACAATCACATTGAAAAAACTTTCTGGACTTGAACATAGGGTTTACTAATTTCATAATCGTCCAATTTTCACGCTACTTGCTATTTTCGCTACTTGGGCTATTACTAGGTTATCCTCGTAGATAGTGGCGAAATTAACCTTCTTATCCTAATGATATTGTAGCAGTTTTCATTACTTGATAGCACTGATGATAAGACCTGATATGAAACATTTACATATATATGTATGTTTACCAGTTTTTTGTTACCTATAACACAAGAATTAAGTTACCTATTTTTGTGGACGGATGACTGTGCGTGTAATTTTTTTTACACACACGGTTGTCGATGCCCAAAGTAAGTAACTTAATACTTGTCTTATGGGTGACGGACAACTGGTAAATATACTACATATATAATTTTATATACTTAAATACAAATATACAGCCAGGCTTGAAGAACCAACAAATTATTTATAGAAAATGTTGGCCCTCGGCGTAAATCGAACCCGCGACCGCTCCGCAGTTTAAGGTAGGGTCACTACCCACTGCGCCAAGAGGCCAGTCAAAGTAAATATCCCATATATTTAATTTTTTGTATTATTTGTAATATACGTATGTATAAACAACTTTGATTTGATTTCAAAAGTCATATATACGTAATATTTACTGCCGCAGCAACGTATAATTTCGACCACTATTGCACGAGTATCTTAAGGATTTTCGTGGTAGCAATGAAAAACAGCATTTATTTTTTTTATTGCGAAGTATGTTTCGCCATATTGGTAATTAGCGAAATCTCGAGTTCGAATAATAGGAATATACTATAGGCACTTGATTTTTGCTATCTATAGCGACTGAACTTTTACTTGAACGCTTAAGTTTGCGTGAATGAAGTCGCGGATATCAATACTAATTCAATAAACGCCATTAAAAGTATGCTCTGTAGACATTATTCTTATTAAACTCGTCGAAATTGCTCCTAATTGTTCAATTGATAATTTCGACATTGAGGTTCTTGAAAGGCGAATTGATGTTGATGAAGTGCTAAGAGAATTAAAATGCTTTTGAATAACAAATCGCTATAGATATTTAGTCACAGATAAATATTAACTGATATATGAAAGGAATAAATCAACTAATTCGATATAATTCGTTACATCACTTAAACGCAAATAATGATTGCTATAATCACGCGATAAAATTGTAAATAACGGTGAAACAAACCTATTAACGTCAATCACTTGTGCCGAGCACAGAAGTAATTTTGTACTTATACAATACAATGTTTTTGTTGTCTATGACGTGTGTATCCGCCAAATATTAGGCGAATAACTGATCTTATGTTGATGGTAATTCACATCAGTGATTACAAATGTAATAAATGATGTATTACGAAATTAGCTTCAACAACAGATTAATTATGTCCTGTAGTTATCAAAGAAATTTTGTGTTTTATGTTCATTTTTAAACAACGAGAGTTAAACATGTTATTAGGATTATATATTTCAAAAAATCATCATCCTCTTGCCCTTTATCCCAAAGTCTCTAACTCTAAGTGGGGTCGGCACAAAATGTTATAATACATGTTGTTACATGATTTGGCTACGTATTTTACGACCGGCCGCCTGCCTGACGTCAACTTACCTTAATCGCCTTTTACGACACCTCGGTAAGAAATGAGGATGGTATATTCTACTCAGCCGGATACCACACGGCATTATATATATATATAAAAATAAGATCAGCTTATTGACACTGGCAGTCGCTATTATATATAGTCGCTACATTACATGATTGTGTTAAATTGTTTACAACAAAAACTATAATGTAAGAAACGCTTTTTTGACGCTCCTGAAAAGATCAGAGCCCTAAATTCATTAATAAATACGGGTTGCCAGACAATTTTTTGCATGAAGTAAACACACGCAATAAAGCCGGATATAATAGCTGTTTAAATATTTCACAGAAAGCCTTGATTAATACGTAAAAATAACATTATCGTTATAAATAAAATCACGGCAATAACTAATTATGGAGTCACGTGACGGTTTGGCGTTATACCAGTCGGCCTATAAGTTTACGTAATTTTATGTAAGAAACCGGCCCACATACAGCACCGACCGCTTTGTTACGTATACAGTCAGTCGTTTGAGCTATTTAATATAGTTTTTATAAAGGTCGGTAGTCCTTATTTAGGTTCTGGCCGCACTTAATCTGTGAGAGCTTTAGTAACGGAATAAAAAGTATATTGCATCATTCTCCATTCCTTTTATTATTTTAATGCTACAAATTATATCGATTGTTCATCGTGTGATCGTCTATATTAAAATTCTAATTCAAAATATTATTTATTCAAGTAAATTTGTAAACAAAGTGTTTTTGAATCGTCAACATCTACTGCTGGTTCTAAAAGCTGTTCCTACCATCTTATAACTTATACATCGAGTCGTTACTGTCTTGTACAGGGAAGAAGTGCGGCTATATCACACTCTTATCATCTTAGTAATCCTCAAAAGTATAGTAGGCTTTCTGTATAAGCCTCTTTTTAACAGTGTTTTTAACAGTTTAAACTGTAACGCCCAAAATTGAGTGCGGAATTTTATTATAGAATCTTATACCAAACTCAAAAACGATTCACGTACTTTCTGCTAGGCGCAAAGAAGGAGTCTCAACCTTATGTCGATTCCTATTTTGTCTATTATATACATCACCTATCGTTTCATAATTCTTTATATTTTTATATACAAAAATTAAATTTTTTAAAATATACTGTGAAGCAAATGTAAGAATATCTATTTCCTTAAACTTCTCTCGCAGGGAATCACGCAGACTAAAATTCGACACGATCATTATGCAAGTGTCAACACGATCGATATTATCATAAAATACTTCTTCTTGTTCAACCGATGGATGTCCACTGCTGGACATAGGTCTCCTTAAGTGATTTCTACACCACACGGTTCTGCGCTGCTTGGATCCAGCGGCTCCCCGCAACATTTTTATATTGTCTGTTCACCTCTTTGGGGTCTTCCAGCGCTGTGTTTACATGTGCGGGGTCGCCATTCCAGCACCTTAGGACCCCAACGCTCATCGGTTCTACGTACTACGTGCCCCGCCCATTGCCACTTCAGCTTCGCGACACGGTGAGCTGTGTCGGTTATTCTGGTTCTTCTACGGATCTCCTCATTCCTGATTTGATAACGTAGAGATACACCAAGCATAGCTCTCTCCATAGCTCGCTGAGTGACTCTGAGCTTTCTTATGAAGCCTATAGTCAGCGACCACGTTCCAGATCCGTAAATCATCACTGGCAACACGCATCATAAAATACGGACATTCATTAAGCGATTACTTTTGATGCATGTGCGAAAATCAACAATTCCCAGGTTGTAAGCGATCGTAGGCGATAATAGGCGAGTACAGCTGAGTTTACCTTCTAGACGCACTCACGCTTAATCGTTTGCAATTGCCGATTATGAAGAGAAGACGATACTGATTCTTTGGAGAATAGGAAGTGAAAGACGGACTGACAAGTGTTTAACTTGTGAAGAAATGGTAACATTCTGTCATAAAGGTCGTTCAAAGTTATTGATGAATTAGTAAATTATATTATTTACTAGCCATTGCAGCATTACTGATTAAATTCATTTATATATTTAGTAAGAAAAAAACGTCATTAAAAATATATTTTTTAATTTGCTTCTAAAATTCAACTTCGCTGTAGGAAATCCTTATATGCTAAAATTTGTTGTAATAGGATATGTTGTATAACGTATATTAATTGACGTTTTTACCATATCCACTACTATATTATCTTAAAAATATAATGCAAATCACAATAAAATTGACTTCGCTGTATAAATTATTTAAAAAATTATTCCTTTTGGACGACCTTGTGTATATATTTTTTAAATGACAATTCGCAAGCGTTTTTTAACAAGTATTCATATTATTAAAAAAATTAATACAAAATTATAAAAATGTTTATTTACCAATGCTTATAAAGCTCATTAACAAACCTGAAATTCTTAATTAATTTGATATATGAGATACCTAGAATGAACACAGTTAAAAAAGGTTACACAAACAATTCTAAATCATTGCGTGACTCAAGTTTGCGCTTGCATTCATCGAGGGTCAAAGATTTTAAAACAGATTCAGTTAAAAGAAACAGCATGCTTTCGAGAATCGTGGTCTGCATGAAAATCAAGTAATAGTCTAAAATATAAATTTGTTTAAACTAATCGCAAAACCACATTTTCAATGTTAAAGGGAATTTACGCATATTGATAATAAACTGTTGTCGAGGTAATGTTAAAAATAAATTTAAGAAAATATTTTTAAGCTAATATTTGTCTTTAAAAAGATTTACTTTTTTATGTTTTTATTAATATATATTTTTATTTTCATGCATTTCGTGCAAGCATTGAGATTTGCAGTGAAGGTCACTAAATCAATTTTGATCCACATTCTATACGATTGAAGCTTACATACTCGTACCGGAGTAATAATTAGGGTTAGAAATATCCATTTTTTCCACAATAATAAAAATATCAGGGGATTCAAAATATAACCATTGTAACGCGTCGAACCAAACGTACGTAAGTACAGGGAAAGAATACGTACAAATGACAGGATAGTAACTTTTTTGACATTTATAAAGTATCGCCTTCACAGCATTCCAAGTATGGATGTACCGGAAGATGTACCGTTTACAGTTTCGTATAACTTAGTGTTCGAACAGGATGCACTTTAATCCAAAGGAATTGATAGGAAATGTCGATCAATGATCATTTTGTATGGGGACTTCTTATTTACAAAAGCATCATTATAGCAAGAAATAAAGTACTGGCAGCGCCATCTGTTATTGCAAGAAGAAAAATACATGCGTCAACCATGTTACGTTGTGTTAAACCATTTGTTTGTTTTGTTTGTTAAAAGTATTATTGATCATATCATAATAGATATGATCAATAATACTTACAGCAGAGATATGCTAAAGTAATGTAGGAGAGAATCGTAGATCTATTAAAATACTACAAAAAAGTCGGCGATAGCATGTCTGTATCTCCCACGGTTAACACACAATAACTACTTTTATGTTCAAAAAGTTTTATAAATCACTAAATTACGCTCGGGCGAAGCCGTTGTTGGCACAGCTAGCTTCTGTAATAAAATCTTACACTCGAATTTGTTTTTAGTAATAATGCAATCTGCGGATTTGGCACTTTACTGCTAGTACTATTTGGATTTGGTCGCACGGCCTCACCTTTGGGTTATCACAGATTATGTATAGTAACTCCAATTAAAAAACTCCAACTTCCAATTAAATTATAATAATTTATTTAACTTTTTTACTAACCGTACTCTGTTGGGCAAATGCTTTGAACTGGTTATTTATACGTGCCAATAAAACCAGTTCTCACTTTCAGCAATCACAGGCACCGCTCCCTTTCTGCCAATGTCATTTTGCAATTATTAAGTTAATAAAATTTTGCAAATATGTATTATTATTACGTAATATAGTTTCCATTTCGATTTTTTGATTCATATTTTGACAGGCTAAAAGCCGTGATAAGCACATGAAGTTATTATTCTTAGAGTAGGTGTCTTAGCGACAGTGACAAAAAAAATAATGAGAAGGAAGTTGTCATTAGTATACTTCATCTTTGTCTAATCGTACATAAAAAAGACAGATAAATAAATAAAAATATATATATATATATTTTAATCAATCCAAAAAAAATTACAAATTATGAGTAATTATGCGTTGGATACCCACATTGAGAAGCCTGTGTATACGATTTACAATTTTAATATTGAAAACGCTCTGTTAACATTTAATTTATTTATTCATAATTTATTCTAAATTCCACGGTAAAGTGAAAATTTATTAAGGAAGTTAGATTCAACATAAATTATTAAAAAAAAAATTACCCGATTCGAATGAGCAGTTTTTCAGTCGAATCCTAAGTTAATGATGCGAGAAAATAAATAATCTCGCTTTTAGCTTCTCTTGCAGAGCAATGTTTTATATCACAAAAACTGAGGAGTTTGAATAACCCTCATTCGCTTTTTCTTTATTATAATATGTAACATTTTAGGCTCCTTCTCTACTTATAACTCCTTTGACCTCGACAATTTCGAATTCGAAATATTTCCCTTTTTAATTTGGATTTCGGATAGTCAGAAAATAATGAAGTTACTTTCGAACTTTATGAAATCTACCTTTGTAATATATTTTGGTTGCTGCTTTGCCTAGTAATTACGCCCTGTGGTATCCGACATAGAATAGACCACCTTCGTTCTTACCGAGGTGTCGTAAAAGGCGACTAAGGTAAGTTGACGTCAGGCAGGCGGCCGGTCGTAAAATACGTAGCCAAATCATGCGACAACATGTTTGTAACATGTTTTGCCGACCCCACTTAGAGTGGGATAACGGCAGGAGAATGATGATGCTTTGTCTAGTAATTAATATCGGTATACTTAATAGAAATAGGCTTTACTTTACGCAGTTCCATAGTACAGAAATGATTGTTATAATTCGCATTTGTTAAAAAAAATCTATGTAACGCACGCGTGCACTTACCCACGACAACGCTGTTGTGTATAGTGCAGAATCCGATCACATATATGTAGTATTGTGACCTCAGGTACGACAAAACACTATCTTGCATGTATAAGGTATGAGAAAGAATTGCGCTTCGTAAACTTAGCATACCATAGATTTTATTAACAAACGTGGATTGTCTATACTTATTATAAAACAAACCCCCAAAAAGCTGTCTGTCTGTATGTAATCGATTTTCTCAAAATCTACTTAACGCATTTTTATACGGTTTCACCAAAAGATAGTGCAATACTTCCGGATGGTTAAAGAATATAATATATATCGCTATTATGTAAATTGTGTTAACGGGATCGCGCTGTTGTTAAAAAACTTGCTTGTTGGGAGATTTAGTCGCGTGCGCTGCGTAAACCAGCAGAGATACGCTAAAGTAATGTACTAGAGATTTGTAGATCTATAAAAATACTACAAAAAATTCCGGAATAGCAAGTCTCTATCTCTTATGGTTAACTTACAATAATTAATTTTCTGTTCAAAATTTCAATTTGAATTTTTTTTTGTAACAACTGAACTCGACGCGGGTAAAGCCGCCGGCACACCTAGTAGTCGGTATTTTTGATTAAAAGATGTATCTGCTATCATCTCTTCCTCATCCTTTCCTTAAGGATATGCAGGTTTTATTTGACAAAGATTTTTCGTCGCCGTAAACCGCATGACAAATAAATGTAGATATTGCAAAGCTTGTGCGCGGGTTTGGACCCACACCTTTATTAAGATGATAGACTTTACAAGCACTATAATAGAACTAACTACCTTGCTATAATCCGCATGGGTTAAGCGAATGCATGCGAAGCTTATGTGTATGAAGCAGGCAAAATTTACGCACCTTATACATGCAAGACAAGCCACCACACACACCACACACACATGCATGTATAAGGTGCGTAAATTTTGCCTGCTTCATACATATTAGCTTTGCATGCATTCGCTTAACCCGTGCGGATTATAGCAAAGTAGTTAGTTCTGTTATAGTACTTGTAAAATGGAATTCCGCAAAGTAACGCCTGCTTCTATAAATCACGATTGACTTTCATTGATTCGCCATAATAGCTATTTAATTTAATTGAAATAATAATGATTACCAAAAAGTACTATAAAGACTCTTTCACACAAATACATTGAAAACAATGGCTACGCATTCGCAATCGATAAAAATATTGGAAGCCCAAGGTGAAACGTACAATTGACGAAAAAATGTGCAATACTCACACAGTCAAAAGCTAGTGATTACAAATTATTAAACACTATCTTTGCGATTTCATTATAGATATATGACGTAGACTATATCTTTGTCAGCCAATACCTATATCCTTATCAAAAACTACAGAAAGGAAACATATTTCGACATTTATAATATGTTTAAATATAAATATGTATATAACGATATTAATAAGCATAGCCCAGCGTGATAGCCCAGCGGTGAGACCGTGCGACTCTTACGAGGGCAACACGAGTTCAAACCCGGGCAGGCACCAATAAGTTTTTCTATTAAAACTCGTGTATCTAATAGATAATTGCAATTTATCACACGCTTCTCGGTGAAGGAAAACATCGTGAGGAAACCTGCAAATCTCTGGTGGTGGAGGTTTGTGCATGTGTTTTTACGAATCCTGCATGTATCGGGTATGAAAAAACGGATAGTCCACTACACATTTAGCACTATATATATTTTCTATTTACTGTATCGCGGATTATAGCAAAATCATTTTATTATTACTTTTATAAGGAATCATTTATAGACAAATCTAGTAACTGTATGCCATACAGGAGCATATTAAAAAACATGTTGTTAAGTAATAACCGGTTGGTATAGGTGCTACATGGTTTCCGCTATAAACTTTAATCCCACCGTAAGCATAAACGGCATTAAGCAATTCCATATTGGTTTACTAAGTAATTAAAATAAACGATTTGACTATATTTATCTTCCTCTTTCCGAAATACCTACATCGTTATCCGACTCTTTTTCTACAAACATCAACTGTTTCTTCTCTTTTTTCTCATTTCTCTCGTCTCTTTAAGGAATTTTCATGACATCTTGTGTCGCTGGGTACAAGCGGACGCAACTTCTTTTTGTTTTTTTAAAACATGATTATCTTTTCTCTCTTTATCTTCTCTCCATTTGCCCCACTCTTAGCGGGGTCGGTTCATGTTTTTTTATTCCATTCTCTCCTATTATTCGTCAAATCTATTCCTTTTATATGCATGTCATACTACACAATCCAACCATCTCTTTTTAGGCTTCCTTCTAGCAACATATGCACCCAACGATATTTAACTACCGTTTGGTCGCATGATTTTCATCCCTCCTCATTATGTGTTATAGAACCAACGCTCCGTTTTCCGGTGCGGGTTCGTCAATCCAACGCCCATCTGTTCAATACAAGTAAATAAGGCAACTTTCGCATTCCTGAAGAGTCGAGAAGACTAGAAATTTTAATAAAAATAGGCCCTGATATTCGCAAATTTATAAGATAAACGCCTCATGGATATCTTTTTCTTTTGTCATTTGATAACGCTATTGTGCAGTCTACCTTGGCAGCTTAACTTCCTATCACGGACCTATCAAACTTTAGTATTTATTAACATTTGCCAACACGAATAAAACATTTATGTAAGAGATATAAGTCAAGGTTTTGTCTCAGGTAATAAAATTATATATGTCGCACGCTTAGTATTAACCTAACCTAATTTAAAATTAGGCTTAATTGAGTTCTATAGCGAGAGTCCCTTGAAGCGGCCGGTGCATTAAGTGTTCCTAATGCGTCGGTTGAGGTAGTTACAGGTTTTGGCTAATGAGGCCCCACATAGTGAAGCTGCATAGAGCGGCTACTGCTGACGAGGGTGCAGACGTCATGCGTCCAGTATTCCTGTGCCTTCGTCTACAGGCAGTAAGGTGGAACACCATGAGGTTTTAGCCGGTAAGAGTCCGGCATAACTGTAATACCGCCCCCCCCCCGCGGATTGCAGGACCCATGAAGGGTTTCCTCATGTAAAAAAAAGGCTTCATTGAGGTGGATACATTATAATTCTTATTTCAATGCCATCCATGACATTACATAACGAACTATCACGTTATGAATCTCGTTAATACTTTTCACAAAATAACCTTTTTGAATTCCGTCCCTTTAATACTGAGCACGCGATTGGAGTTCAAGTCTAGATATGTCCAATATCCAGTAAGTAAAGTAACGCCCTGTTACTATCCCATTGCTGGACAAAGGCCTTCTTCCTCTTTTTTGGGGAGACGGGTCACACCAAGTTGTGTTTAGACTATTGTCAGATCACACGTTTACTAATACAAAACTGAGTAACAACTTAGATTGCATCGCTTTCAGATTAGGTAAGCTTTATTAAAAATAAAAATACCACATTAATAATCATAATAATGAATTATACAAACAACGCACATCAAAAACAATACTTCTTCTTCTTCGTCAGCCGATGGACGTCCACTGCTGGACATAGGCCTCTTCATGGGATCGCCACACCACACGATCCTGCGCCGCCCGGATCCAGTGGCTCCCTGCGACCTTTTTGAGGTCGTCTGTCCACCTCGTAGGGGGTCTACCGACGCTGCGCTTTCCGGTGCGGGGTCGCCATTCCAGCACCTTAAGACCCCAGCGCCCATCGGTCCTCCGCACTATGTGCCCCGCCCAGCGCCACTTCAGCTTCGCGACACGCTGAGCTATGTCGGTGACTTTAGTTCTTCTACGGATCTCCTCATTTCTGATTTGATCTCGTAGAGACACTCCGAGCATAGCTCGCTCCATCGCCCGCTGAGTGACTCTGAGCTTTCTTATAAGGCCCATAGTGAGCGACCACGTTTCGGATCCGTAGGTCATCACTGGCAACACGCACTGTTCGAAGACCCTGGTCTTCAGACACTGAGGTATTTTGGACGAAAAGATCTCGCGTAGCTTCCCGAACGCTGCCCATCCGAGTTGGATTCGGCGACTAACCTCTTTCTCGAAATTGGACCTACCCAGCTGGACCGTATGTCCCAGGTATATGTACTCGTCTACAATTTCGAGTGCAGAGTTCTCAACGATGACCGGGTGGAGCGGAACATGTGAGTTGGACATGATTTTTGTCTTACTCATGTTCATTTTAAGGCCCACCTGCTGAGATACTCTGCTGAGGTCGTCGAGCATTGTGTTAAGGTCCTCCAGACAACCTGCCATAACGACTATATCGTCGGCAAATCTAAGGTGAGTGATGTACTCGCCGTTGATGTTGATGCCGTATCCGTTCCAATCCAAAAGCTTAAAGACATCTTCCAATGCAGCGGTAAACAGCTTCGGGGAGATAACATCTCCCTGTCGCACACCTCGCCGCATTTGGATTGGTCTCGTAGTTTTGTCTTGGATACGGACAGACATTGTGGCGTTTTCATACAAACACTTCAACACTTGGACGTACCGATAGTCGATTCGGCATCTCTGGAGCGATCTTAACACAGCCCATGTTTCCACCGAATCAAAGGCCTTCTCATAGTCCACAAACGCCAAGCAAAGTGGCTGGTTATACTCCTCGGTTTTCTGTATAACCTGCCGCAGCGTGAATATGTGGTCTATGGTACTATACCCTTTTCGGAAACCGGCTTGTTCGGGAGGCTGGAAGTCGTCAAACCTACGAGCGAGACGATTCGTTATGACTCTCGAGAACAGCTTATAAACATGATTCAGCAGCGTGATGGGTCTATAATTCTTCAATAAGGTGTTATCACCTTTCTTGAAGAAGAGAACCACCACGCCCCTGTACCATGCTTCCGGCATAGAGCCTTCGTGAATGACGGAATTGAACAATCGCTGAAGGACTTTAAGTACCGGTTTACCACCCGCCTTCAGGAGTTCGGTAGTGATTCCGTCATCACCTGGAGCCTTGTTGTCCTTAAGTTGTTTGAGAGCCATACTAATCTCGTATAAGCTGACGTCCGGGATATCTTCGGTATAGTGTCGGGTCAACTTGGCTCTTGGGTCTTTTGCCAAATTGACAACAGGCTGTTGTGTTGAGGTGTATAACTGCCCATAGAACCTCTCAACCTCTCTCAAAATCTCAGGACGAGATGAAATGATACTACCAGTATCGGTCTTCAATCGCGTTAACTGCCTCTGCCCAATAGACAGATCTCTTGCGAACACTTTTGAGCCCCTGTTACGCTCAATAGTATCTCGAATGTGTTCGGTGTTGAAGCGTCACAGGTCGCATTTCTGCGCCTTAGAAATCTGTCTATTGATCAGACGGTAGCGTGCCGCGTCTACAGAAGACTGTAGCCTCATTTCGTTCCTCTCATCCATGAGCTTGAGAGTCTGGGTCGAGAATTTACTAGTTCTCTTACGGTGTGTCTTATAAAATTTGGACCCCACCGTATGGACAGTTTCCACCAGCCTGTTGTTTACGTCATCCACAGAAGCGCAGTCAGCTAGGCAATCAAAACGATTCATCAGCTCGAGATGGAACTTCTCGGGGTTTTGGATATGAGCTCGAGTTGGTCGGAGCGTAGACTTCACCAGGCCGGATCTTTCCAGCTGTACGCATATATTCAATGTGCCTCTAACCAGACGGTGATCGCTACCGGTTTTCACAGTATTGATCACAGAGACATCATTGAATATATGACGCCTGGTCGACATAATGAAGTCAATCTCGTTTCTCGTGGAACCGTCGGGACTTATCCATGTCCATTTTCGATGCGGCCGTTTCTTGAAGAAAGAATTCATCATGTAGAGGTCCTCTCTCTCCAAGAAATCGGCCAGCATCTGGCCCCTATGGTTCCGTTGCCCGTATCCAAATTGCCCTACTCTCACCTCTGTACCGCTTCGCTTGCCCAGCTTTGCGTTGAAATCCCCCATCATAACAGTGTAGAAGGTTTTGGAGGCACGCATGGCTCTAGATAAATCCTCATACATGGCCTCTACCTCTTCGTCTGGATGTGCCGATGTCGGTGCGTAAACCTGTATGACCTTCAGCGAATACCGTTTGGTAATTCTGAGTATAAGGAACGCGACCCTGCTCGACACACTCTCGACTTGAACAATGTTGTTGACAAGGGACTTGTGGACGAGAAACCCGATACCACCCTGGGACTGTTGGTCGCCCTCCCGGTAGTAAAACAAGTTGCCGGATTTTAGAATCATCGTGTCCTCCCCCTCTCTTCGGACTTCGGATAATCCTATAACATCCCACCGCAACTTGCTTACTGTTTCTTCCAGCTCGAGTATCTTTTCGTCTTCCCTCAAAGTGCGTGCGTTGTACGTTGCCAGGTCCAGTCGTCGGGGTTGGCAGCGGAATCTCTTCCGGAGATTCTTGACACCCCCTGCCCCGCCGTTACCCAAACCGCTGCCAGAGCTGGGAATAGCGGAGCTGCCGGGAACTAGGGGCTGTGGTTTAATTTGTGATGCCATGAAGGTTTTGCCGGTAATCACCACGCGTGGCATGCGGGTTGGTGATCGCAGTGCTGACCGTTTTGCACCGACAGTGCTGCTGCCCACTGTCGGTCTGGTATTTAAGTCAGCAAAAAATGAAATGGTTATACCGCCATTTATCGGTCGTCAGAGCCTCGTCGGTTGATATGCAGGGTGCGCCGCGTGCAGGTGAGGTTGACAATTGAGGAGACTGATTGGGACGAGCCTCCCCCTTACACCCCCAAAAACAATACAACGCATAGAAACAGGAAAAAATATACTTAAGAATATATTTTTGTATTTCTTTTTGTAGAAATTTGAGAAACAATGTAAAAATTAATTAGTAATTACAAGATCTATACAATATAGTGTTTCACTCGTGAGCATACGAGTTCGTGCTATAAATAAAATTGAAAGTGCAGTGAAAACAAATGCAGATGTCGTAACAGCTCTACTCTACTTCTGGAACCCCGTTTACATGTAATCGATGTTTTTCTTAAGCGTTTGTTGATCTTTATTTATTATACAGCAAAGTCCCCAAAAGCTGTCTGTCTGTATATAATCGATTTACTCAAAATGTACTGAACGGATCTTTGTACGGTTTTCACCAAAAGATAGTGCAATACTTCCGGATGGTTTAGGTAAATAGTGTATATCGGTATTATGTAAATTGTGTTGAAGAGATCGCGCAGTTGTTAAAAAACTTGCTGCGTAAACCAGAGATACGTAAAAGTAATGTACTAGAGACTTGTAGATCTATAATAATACTACAAAAAAGTCCGCCATAGCATATCTCTATCTCTTATGGTTAAATCACAATAACAACTTTTGTTTAAAATTTAAATTCTAGAAATAATTTGTGACACGCAGATTTCCACGCGGGCGAAATCGCTGGCACAGCTAGTTTATTATACAACAAAGTCCCCAAAAGCTGTCAGTCTGTATGTAATCGATTTTCTCAAAATCTAGTGATCGGATTTTTGTACCATTTTTACTAAAAGGTAGTGCAGTTCTTCTGGAAGGTTTAAGTTATAAAACCGTAATGTACTATCATTACAGTTTTATACAAAATTGTGTTAAAGAGGTCGCGAGGTTGTAAAAAAAAGCTCGCCTGCTGGGTGCTTTACTCGCATGCGCCGCGACAACCAACAGAGATGTCACTCTAGTACATCAGTGACTAGAGTAATGTACTAGAGTTAAAAAATGTTTGCCTTCGGCGGAAATCGAATCCGCGACCTGCGAAGTTAAACGCAGGATCACTGCCACATAAGCCAACAGGCCAGCCATATAATATCATATTAGTTTGGATTACTTAATATTGATTTCTCACGAGATATATGATACATTGATCTCTCATATCCTCAAGCCTTGTAGACTTGACAGGTTGCTAAAGCGATTGCCAATTTCCGTGCAGAAATCTATATCAATATTCCAATTGGTATACATATGAGTTCGTACTGTGAGCGGAATTGAAAGTACTAAGATAATATAATCAAATATCGCAATAGCTTTATTCTACTTATGACGCATTCTCATACGAAACGCCGTTGACACGTAGGTTTATTACTATTGTCATGTGAATTTAAATATTTGTTTCACTAAGTGTTAACAATATACGGCTTATTCTCTAGATTTCTTTGAATTCACCGTATAACAATATATGCTGCATTCTTGGTAAAGAATCCGGTATATCTTATTATATAAGTTAAGTAAAAAATTTCAATGAACTTACGATTGTATGTGAAAAACGGTTTGATTAAAAAATAGTCACTTCTAAGAGTAATTGTCCCATATATTTATTAATTCTACACTATCACATAAGAATTTTTAATTAATATTGAAAAAAATCTTAACTACTTACTACAGTTAACCCAAATATAAATTAACCAATCTATAGTGAGTGATAATTCGGTACAGCGCCATTTAGTATACATGACACTAACGTTCATTACATATGAATTTAATAACCTGAACATGACCTAGGTCTAGCTTACGTAGGCTAGACCGAGTCCAACAAGAAGCCTAGACACAACCCAGGTATTAAGGCCTGCGAGAACCAGCCGGGGCAAAGAGGTTCGCCTAGAGAACCCGTACCCCGATTACGCCCCCACGTAATCATGATGATTTATAGAAGCAGGCGTTATTTTGCGGAATTTCATAATATAGGCAATATAACAAAACTACTTCGCTATAATCCGCACGGGTTAAGTGAATGCATGCAAAGCTAATGAGTATGAAGCAGGCAAAATCTACGAACCTTATACATGCAGGACAAGCCACCAGACGCACCCCAAGGCTCCTCCACCAGCAACAAAGCATACAAGCAGCACACACACCCACCACCACGACAATCTCGACGCTCCACGACAAAGTCGTAATGCATTACGATTTTGTCGTGGAGCCTATCCTCCTGATGATGCTTCGGTTTCGGAGCGAAACGATCGTCGAGATTGTCGTGGTGGTGGGTGTGTGTGCTGCTTGTATGCTTTGTTGCTGGTGGAGGAGTCTTGGAGTGCGTGTGGTGGCTTGTCCTGCATGTATAAGGTTCGTAGATTTTGCCTGCTTCATACACATTAGCTTTGCATGCATTCGCTTAACCCGTGCGGATTATAGCGAAGTAGTTTTGTTATATTGCCTGTAATCATGATGACCTTCTTCTCCCTCCTTAATAGAGCGCCATCTGGTTTGACAAAATTAATGAGAAAGAAAAACAAATCCTGCAAGGACTTTGGTATTTGAAATTAATTCTGATATGATGTTTTGTAATATAAGTTATTGTTTAAGATTTTGGCGATAAATACACAAAAAATGATTGCATGCCTGTCTGATTTAGATATAAGAGGGTAAGCATGTTCAACCGTATGCTGTATCATCGCTTTCCATCAAATGCCATTGTAATAATTACCCGTCAAGATAACACAATGATTTCTTTTTTATAAGGTTAGACGAAAGCTAATATGAAAATAAGAATTTCATATTAATTGTGTAATAATTTCTGTCTGCAACTTCTTTCTACGTCACTCCTAAGATATACGTATAGTAAAATAAAAGTATTTTTTTGCTTTAATGTTTAAAGCAATTTAATATAACAGGAAGATAGTCAACAGAAACTAAATGCATGTGACCTTTGATGCCCTTCCACAAGCATATACGCAGTGACATTCCGTAACAAAAACACTGCAAAACTTAATAAAAACTTTGATAATAATTGGCTTGCCCGTTAGCGCAGTCAGCGCGTGTCAGCTCCGCGGGTCGCAGGTTCGATTCCTGCCGAGGACCAACATTTTCTATAAACAATTCTTCGAGCCTGGGCGTATATTAGGGTGTATTGAAGTATGTGTTTAAAATTATATATGTAGTATATTTACCACCTGTCCGTCACCCATAACACATGTATTAAGTTACTTACTTTGAGTATGGACGACCGTGTGTGTAAGTGTCCCATCTATTTATTTATTTATTTATTTATATAATCATTCAATATTTTCTTGAGTTGCTGGCTCTTTCTTCTCGGTAGGAACAGCTTTCCGAAACGCATTAGAGTTGACGATTCAAAATCACTTCTCTACAAGTTTACTTGAGTAAAGAATATTTTGAATTTGAATATAATAGCATGAATAACATTTATATGTTACATTTATTTGTATAATAGCTGCGTCCCGTGTTTTCATACACATTGCAAAAGTTTTGATAAAATAATAGTATAGAGCTTTAGTAACAGACTGTTTTTTGCTATTTTGTCAAGTCAACCGTTGACTTTGTCTTTTGTACACATACCCACTCAAAATTGTTATCTTTTAACATATTTTATTTTAAGATTTTTTTATATTATAACATTTATAGTTGTAAGGGAGAAGCGAATTTTTTAATTAATGGGTCGTCGGTAAAAATTTGTGCATATAAATGCAGAAGGCTATTTTAAGGACGTTCCGTGTAAAACTTGAATGAAAATATTCATACAGGAAACGATAAGCACATCGACAAGTATGGGTTAAATATATTAACCTTGGCGAGAGGTCAAAGTTTGGCATGGAACCAGTTCGTTTGATAATAAGCTTTTTTAAACGTGTTTTAAAATTCAACTCGTGTGACTTTTTGTGAATATATGGCAGTGACATTTTGTTTTATTCTCTAGATAATATTTAAATATAATCGAGGCGATGACAAAAACTGGGCACGGTAATGACTTAAATAAAATTCTATCATTTTAGATGTCTTCTATTTAAGTCACGTGTACTAATTTGTACACGTGATTAATTTAAATAAAGCCCCCTCTCCGTCCCTCTCTTGTACCCGAATAATGACAGATTAAAAAAATATTAAGAATTATTTTTTATTATATTTACAACAAAAATGTACAAGTCACGAGTCGCGCCCAGCGAGTTGCTACCCGCAGTTCCCGCTGCGATAACGCCGCGTAAAGAGCTCACGAATAAAAGCTATGGACTTGAAACTAATCGGGCTCATCAGATAAAATAAGATGTGAGTATAGCCGACTCTAAACATTTATTAAAAATGTAAAATTTATGTCTATCTTAAGTTATGTCTATCTTTATTACACGCTAGGAACATTGAGTTGAAATAAAAGAAACTGAAGTAACGTAATGACTTGAGATTGTAAATAAAGTTGATTTCTCTTCTCTCTTTTCTTTTTAACTTTCTATTAAATGCAACAGTTTGTATAGAAAATTCAACGGTGCCTGTAGAGGTTCAAACCCCTTGGGGTTCACTCACTCTCACTCACACACACAATCTCACTTCAGATATCGCCATCGGTCTTAAGAAGATCTACGGAATATAAAATCTATTATTTATAGAAGCAGGCGTTACTTTGCGGAATTCTATGTTACATGCACTATAACAGAACTACCTTGCTATAATCCGCACGGGCTAAGCAAATGCATGCAAAGCTGAAGTGTATGAAGAAGGCAAAATTTACGCACCTTACACATGCAGGACAAATCACCACACGCAGCAACAAAGCACACAAGCAGCACATACAATCGACACAACTCGACGATCGTTTCGCTCCGAAACCGAAGCATCATCAAGAGGATAGGCTCCACGACAAAATCGCAATCGCATGCGATTTTTTCGTGAAGCCTATTCCAAGAAGGACGGCAGAGTTTCGGCGTTGAATAGCTAAGCTGATTCTTTGTGCGAAAAAGGCGCCAGCTGTCACCTGAATAGGCGATTAACTGAGGTGTAAAACATATAAGATTTTTTTGTACTTTGACTCTTTGGGCCCTGGGATCTCAACTGAAAACAATACAAATATATCACTCTCATTATAAGAGATGGTTATTTTCGCCGATTGCCAGATCCGGCCATTTCCGCCACAGTGCCTGGTCTTGACGCAAAAAGTCTGTGCAAAGTTATAAATAACGTTTAAAAACTTTTTTTATTTTTTTATTGGTATTCAAGAACTTCCGTTGATAGTAGAGTAAAAAATGATTGATCGTAGAGGTTCATTCACTCATTCATTGTGAGAACATAATACAATATAAACGGACAGTTTCTCTGTTATTTATGAATTGAAAGTAAAAGATCTACTTCCTTTTAGGTTTCAGACCCGTTAACGTGACATGCCTCGGAGTGTCTCGTCGGCTCTCGCTTCCGGATCGGTTTTTGTGGAGGAATCAAACGGTCTCGCGTAGCATCGCACAATTGGCGCGTCGCTGTTCATTCTCGAGAGTGTACAAGCTTTTAGTTAGAAATACTTTTCAAATATACTTTAGATCTAGATATAGCTTTCAACTATAATGTAATTCAAAGTCAATTATAGATCTAATAAAGTGAGGAATAGATCTTACAGAATGTTTTTGTAAAGAATGTATCGAGTTTTTATAATTTTTCCCATAACACTTCTATTGGATACTCGTCATAAATCAGTATGTAAATATGTTTGTAACAAAGACGTTTGAATCTGCGTGTGAAGATAAAACATAAAAGAGGTTACTCGCGGTTAGAAACGATTTCAACACGGACTCGAGCAGAAATAAAAATAATAATACCACGGTCATTGATAATTGTCGATTTCAGATGTTGATCTTGATTAAAACTGCCTTACCTTTTGAAAAATAATTATTGTTTTAGACTGCTGTGTTCAAACCTGATTTCAATAATTTGACGTACCATTGGTTGGTAAACTCCCTTATTAATGGTACGGGGTACAATATACGATATTGTATGATATTTATATCATCCAAATTTTTGTACCTAGTTTAGACTGGTGGAAAGCCACTTTGGCGTTGGATAGTTACCAACTTACTGGCAAAACCGTAAATCTAAATGTTTCAATGATTGGGCATAATGGTATGTAGACATTGTCTTTCAAATTGGTTTCAAAAAGTATCTTCACATATTATCAGTAGAAATAATTTTTAACCAATAACCAATTTAAATACAAACAACTCACGATTTAGTCCACGTGGAGTTTACTATCCCAATTAAAAGAAACCAGTGTCATTTCAACCTATCAATTTCAATCCGTTATACTGACTTTTAAAACAGATAATCAATGGAGGTATAGTACCCAGCAATAAATAATGCATATCGAGAACTTAGAACGAAACAGCCGGCCAATTCGGTTCCGTAGAGTGCTGTCACTGTCACACACGGGTTCGGCAGTCTGTGCGACAGAGACAATGCTCTATGATGCAGAATCTAGCCGATTTCTCTCTCTGAGCCTCAATGTGCATTATTTATTGCCGCGTACTATACATATATGTGGATATAACTTGATAATATATAGTCTCCAATTATCGTAGTATAGTTACATTACGGTAAACAAACACACCTTTGCTTATATATTACTATGGATTACTAAAGAAACATTTTTTATTATAATTAAAGCTAATAATCTGAATTAAGCGACAAATGGTGTATCCATCAATTAATACGCGTTCTCAGAACGCACGATCCAAACAATAAATCTAAGTCATAGACACAGCATAAAACAAAAGTTATTAGCGCCGGCGTAATTGAACCCCGTGTGCGCATTACGCAACCCGACTTAAGATACATTTTTGATACACTTCGGTTCTTTGATATATATAGTAAATAAGTCTTATATAATATCAATGCGTATAAATATATACACTGCTGATAATACTCTAAGCTCTTTTTATATCATCTGCCGATTTCTTTATATAGTCTATGTATATAGCAGGCTTGTAAGTGGGAGTGTCACAATAAATAATGAGAGGGAAGATTAGATTCCTATACATATTTACGTTGAATCACACATGCGCAATGACGTTTGCTAATTACGCACGCGATAAAAGATATATGATAAAACTCATTTGTTTTATCTATATGGTAAAATGGCACATTTTCATCTGGCTTTCCTACTCTAGTATACTAACTCTATGATAGCTAATCTTGATTTTCATTCATAACGGCACGCCCATGTCTAGTTTACGTTCGCATTAAATTATATTTTCTCAAGGCAACACTAAATGACTTGTGAAGGTAAGACTGTGACTGTATGTTCGATAGTCATTAATTTATACCGCAATTTTATTGTAAGATTTTGATAACTAAGGTTATTACACTGTTTTAGTTAGCCTCAATATATTTATGATAGGTGGACAAATTACCTCAAGGTATTTCTTTTATTAATTATTCTTGAAAGTAATTAATATTAATGATCTACTACCATATTAAAGTATTTTGCCAAGGGTTCACGTGTTGAAACTATAGGTTATGAGTTTTCTAAAAAACTTGTGTGCAAATATGATATTGATAATGAAATAAAAAATCGTGATGAAAACCGTATATCCCTAGAGAATGCTTGAGATTATGTGTAACTTACTGTATCCGAAGAATCAGCAGGAGATGGAAAATCGCAAAGCGTTTACGATGTTATCGAAGAGTATTACAGCAAAATAATATTATAATATAGGAAAAGAATTTATACTACCTACGGTTGGCTATAATTATGTGATCTTATTTAAATTATAGCTAACGAGCGATTAAGGTGTTCTCTGATATATAAAAGAAAAGATGTACAAAGTAATTTCGAAATAGAATTTCCAAATACCGTTCAAACAACTATCTTGTCGTTATTTTAAAATCTAAGCTATGCCACTCTATAAATAACTATGACTGTAACTAGTAATTCTTGATCGGATTTCTACTTTGTAAATAAAATAACAACGTATTAATCATGCAGTGGTGGGCAATTGCCTCATTGAATATAGAGGCCGTTACATTTTGCTTATTGACGGGTTACGCAGATGCCGGAAATTTCACAAGATATGTAATTTAACTTGCAAATTTGCAGCCGTAAAACATATGATAATTTTTAAATTAATAAGAAAACAATTATTGTAAGAAAATTTAATGGTCCTTTATGTCACTCCTAGTAACTCGAAAATACTATTTTTTTAAGTAATCAAGAATTTGTCATAGGTTTATGGTTAAATACATTTAAAGTTTACATAACATTCGAACTCAAAACGATTTCGTATGACAACGGTTTCTAATATTAATATTCCTGACAAATTCATTCAGATTTCTGTTACAGACAAGTTATGCAGTTAACCACTTCGTTGATGGTATTCTGTCTTAAATCTTTCTTGTTTTTTAAATGTATATTCTCTCCTGGACATAAAACAAAGCGTGATAAAGTGACTACGAGAAGTCTATACCATAACATATAATTACTGTTTGAATCCTGTTACCTGTGTTCATTTGTGATTTGCATTGATATCTTTCATTCTTGCATGAAGGTCATCAGTACGTTTTCTCTTACGAGATTGCTACTCTCTCTAGGTCCCTACGTCAGCAGCTCTTTCTTTTTATGCTGTTTATTTAGTTATTGTAATATACAAAGTCCTCTTTCTATTTAAATTTATACTTATACGTATAATAAAGATTGATCGCATACAGCGCAGAGCAGCTCGTATTATTGGAGACCGGGTGATCAACGAACAGCTGGACTCTTTGGCAATGCGTAGAAACGTATTATCACTGTGCGTGTTCTACCGCATTTTCCAAAGAGAGTCTTCCATTGAACTATATGAACTGATTCCTGCTGCCAAATTCCATAATCGCACTGTACGTCATAGGTTAAAATATCATCCTCACCAACTGGATGCGTGGCGATCCACTACAGTGCGGTTTTCAAATAATTTCATCCCGCGCACTACCATTTTATGGAACGATCTCCCTATGGCAGCGTTTCCGGATCGGTACGACATAAGTACCTTCAAATAAACGTGTATTCCACCATTTAAAAGGACGGCAACACACTCGCTCTGCGAGAGGTCGTGGGCGGCGGTGATTACTTTAGGTAAACCGCATGCTCGTTTACCATCCTATTCCATAAAAAAAAAAGATTACACTTAATTAAACACACCTTGTGTTTGATTAAGTGTAATCTCTTAGTCTCAGGATCAATTTAAAAAATTAATGGACGTCGTAACAATTTTGGAGCATAATGGTCTACTCTTGTATATCAGAAAAGGAGATTAATTATTTCAAAATTTCCTGTTTCCTTGTCAAGTCACAGACAATTGAATGAGTCAAAGTGAACTTTTATGAACTTTAACCTTCCACATATGGTTAAACTGATGGGACGATGGTCGGCGAAAATAGTTCAACGTCCGATATTTAATATAGTCTCAAGGTTTGTAACTGCAACCAGAAAATAAATCTTTAGACCTTGGACATTACGCCGACGGAAAACACCAAACCAAACAACAAAAGGGTGGAGGGAACCTAAATTCAAAAGGTATAAGATCGCTTGACGTTAATATTTCTTGCGAGATCAATGTCCATTAGTCAATTTCTACTGAATGATATAAAGAGATCTACATACACTTACCGAGGTACTTATTACGTAACTTGCTTGCGATAGGAAGCTTTTATACCAGTCATTAGTATCGAACCAAATTACATAGTTATTAGAGTAGACAAGCCAGCCTAAAATGTGACATATTACAAATAAAGAAAAAGCTAATGAGGGTGATCTATCTATCTCTCTTTTTTATGTATATCTAGACAAAGATGAAGTAAACGAGTGTCATCTTCATCTCAATACTTTCATTGTCAGTTACAGGCCTGCCCAGGCTCCCATGCTCTATAACCAAATTGTGAATATTAGTTAGCTAAAATGTGAATTAGACGATATCAAAAAGGTCGTAAAGGATCGCTAGTTTCAAGTAAAAGTAGATATTTTTTAAACAATAATGTCCCTTTGTCTTTTGGACGTTCATTTTTGAAGAGATAATACGAAATAGATTTATTTGTGTTTAAGTTGTCTGATGGCCTTATCTAACGTTAAATATAATTACGCATATAATTATTGAAAGATGAGAATTCAGTTCATTTCACCGAAATTCACTCATGTATTTAAAAATAGTCAACAAGATGGTAGTTTAATCTATAAATTCAAGCATTACCACCGTAACACTGATAAGTCGTAACGCTTCTCAACGTTAATATATTAAAAAACGTATAAAATGAAGTCCTATATTAAATGATAAGACGTCTCTAGAAATTGCGACAGCATTTAGTTCACATAGTATTCCGTCTTAATTCCACATGATCCACCAGGTTCTTTATACGGTCAATGGGTATTTTGTATTTCAATGAAAATCGAAAATCATCGAATTAATTATTATAAATTATTCGAACAGTTATTTTTGAGCGTACATTTCTTTCACGGAACAGTCACGTGTGACCCACCACTTCACTCCTTGAACGTGTTAAAACAACACGCCACGAACCACAGTGAAAAACAGATCTTTTGTATTTGCCAGTATCCTAATTGAGCAACACTACGTGTATTATTCAATAGTCTAAACATTTCGACTGTGACCTACAATTGGAGCCTACACAGGATTACTTACAAATGGCGCGTTTTAATTACGTTACAAGGTTGTTGACTATTTATAGTATACATTGATTAATTGGTTTTAGCAACTCTAAGTATGTTTTTGAATAACTTTAACAGTATATACAAAAGCACCTGTAACTAAAGATGTGTTTTATTAGTTAACTACTTATGTAAATTTTAAAATAAAAGACAATATATTTTTTAATTGGTAAATAATTTAAATAAATGCTTAAAAAAGCATATAGAAGCAATAAAGAAATATCTGATTTATAGAAGCAGGCGTTACTTTGCGGAATTCCATATTACAAGCAATATAACAGAACTAACTACTTTGCTATAATCCGCACGGGTTAAGTGAATGCATGCAAAGCCAATGTGTATGAAGCAGGCAAAATGTATAAGGTGCGTAGATTTTGCCTACTTCATACACATTGGCTTTGCATGCATTCGCTTAACCCGTGCGGATTATAGCAAAGTAGTTAGTTCTGTTATATTGCTTGTAAAGAAATATCTTTCTTTCAAAGTTTATGATAATTTTATTATCAGAAAAACCGTTTATGAATCAGGGGTCACTAAAAGTTCGAAATCCGAAAATCAGCGTATTTATGTAAAACGAGATTACGAAACAAGGCAAAGGGTAAAAGTCTAAAAAAATAACTTACCGGAATGACAATTTAATGCTTGCAGTCGCAATGGCGATGTTAAAACGGTCTCTTAAACCGATTCAATACAATATTCATTCACCTGAGTAACGCACAAATTTGAATAGAAACTACGCCATATGGCATCTTAGATCTGTAAACCGAGGCCTAAAAAAGGACTTTATTAATTATATTGTTTGAGATATTTTGTTACCACGCGTTTTGTTTTGTTCAATACGCGTTCGGTATTTGATTAAGTTAATTAATATATCTAAATTTATATAACCCTAAAATATTAATTGTTTTGGTTAGTGAAATTCATATGTGTATCTACAGACTATCAAACAAAACAAATATAGGGTTTATTCTAGTAGTTAAAAGTCCGTATTGAGGTTTTGATATCGATTCACACGACGTATGTTAAGAAAAAAGTTTCGAGGGTAGGAATCCTGGAATTCTCTTGTAACCCCATACATATGACGTAAATAAATCCCGTTTCCATGTTAAAATATAGCTTAGATATTCAAAACGATAATACTTGGAAAATAAAATTGGTAGACCGTGAGAGTTGCAACAAAAATGCACACTGAACATCCGGTTTGCAAATTATTTCATGAATATGTAGCTTAAAAGTTCTGTTGAAACAATAATTAATTTAGTTCCACGGTTTTAAGGTTCAAAATTGAACTGTTCCGCCGTCCGTGTACTTGAATAACCCTAATTATAATTAGGAATACGTGCGCGGTGCAATAAGGTTTCACGTGTCATTAATTGATTCGATGATTATACATTTTCGTCTTTTTTATCAGTGTAAAATTATGCTTAATAGATATTTAGTTTGATTTTCGTATTATACAGGGTGGTACCGGCCATGCGACATTAATTTTAATTTTACTTACCTACACACCTTAGTACCCGACTTAAAAAAAGCAATTAATTCAGAAAAGTATTATAGTCACAGGAATTATTTCACGTTTTAAAAAAAAAACACGATTTATAGAGATCAATGACCGTACCCTATTAGTGTGGAGCAAGAGTGACAACAACAATATTATTGTACTCAATCATATTTTTTTTATTTTATTCGAAAACACATTTTTAAAACCAATATTTAAGAAGATTGAGTAATGCCAAAATTATCTATTACGTTCAAAAGATTAGTGGTTTTATTTAATTTCATATTGTCAGTACCACCCTGGATACGTGTTCAAGGTTATTTTTTTTTCATAATTGTATTATCTTCGTGTCATTGTAAAGATCAAAATACCCTTAGAAAAGATTCAGAAATATCACTCCTGTTCTCGAAGGAAGCTTTATTCTATACTTTGACCCGGTAGATTATCTTTAGGAAAATAGTTATTTTATATTTAATTAATAATTTTAGGAAAATATATTAAAACAACAAATTTTTGTAGTCAATTCGGTACTGCCATTTACATGTATCTCATCCTACTAATATTATAAATGCGAAAGTTTGTGAGTATGGATGGATGTTTGTTACTCTTTCACGAAAAAACCAATGGACCGATTTGGATAAAACTTTACAGTTATATAGGTTATACATCAGAATAACACATAGGCTACAATTTGTAATGATTTTATATAATATAACGATACATGTCAATAAAGTCGGAAAAAATCTGGCCTCTGAGAGCTATCTTGGCGAATGCTGCCTAAACCATTCAAGTTACACAAAGATGATGTACCGTGGTATTGTTTGTCTTGAATAGTTCTAAATAAAAGTCCGCGACAGCATATATCTACGTTTTATGTGAAAGCCACTGTGACCAAAATTGTGAATCATAAATTTAAATAAATTAGATACTGTGGCAGAACAAATTCCTCGCGAGCGAAGCCGCGCGAAAAAACTAGTAATCTATATAGTTCAATATAAGCTCGTAGCATTTAATAAATCGCAGGCGTTTTTTATGTTACCTAAATAATATAAATCTCTCATAATAAGTCTACAGATATGTTTATTATGTTAATACAAAGTAATGCTATAATGCCTTACATTTACAGCCATTATGAACAGAGAGTTGCCAGCAATAAGTGGTTATATATCATAGGGATTATTATCTATGGAAATAATAGTAAACGAAGAATCTATGCAAATTATAAACCTTCAGCTTCTATTTACAATAAACTCCATAAATGTATATTTAAATGCATTTACTACTTTTATTTATATTTCAAGTATAGAGTAAAAGTATAGAAAGAATGTTACCTATATCAATATCTATTCTATACTTTTTTTGATATATAACGCTGCTTGTTTCTTGTTTGATTGTTTGTTTGAACGCTCTAATCTCAAGAACTACTGGGCCGATTTGAAAAATTGTTGAGTGTTAGAACGTCCATTTATTAAGGAAGGATATATATATATATAGAGGAGCAGGATTAAAATATATTGCGAATATATATAAATATATGGCAAAATTTAAAGCGTGCGCTAAGTAAGAGGTGAAAGTTATTTAAAAACCATGTATTACAAAATTATTTCCCTGTAAAATTTCTAAATAAAAGTCCGCGACAGCACATGTCTAGCTTTTAAGGTTAACCCACTTTAACCATAATTAATATAAGTATTACGGTTTACTCAAATATTAAGACTGCAGTTCAAGCGAACGAAGTTGCGTTTGAAAGCTAGTTTATATTATACTCGTACATTATTAATATAAATTTCGACTATTCTATATATATCATTATTTTTCGTTAAATAGCTTCGTTAATACAGTAATAGCCTGTTACTACGCCACATGTAAATATTAAAGTCAAAAGTAATTATAAAATTATTTTGCTACAATCCGCGATACAGTAAATAAAAAATATTGATTGTTGAGTTTGTGATAGTGAACGTGTGTAGTGCTTGTGTATTGTGGTGGAAGTGGTGGAGGTTTGTGCATGTGTTTTTAGGAATCCTCCAAGTATCGGATATGAAAATACGGATAGTCCACTATACATTTAACACTTTATATATTTTCTATTTACTGTATCGCGGATTATAGCAAAATAATTTTATTATTATTTTTATTTTTATTATTATTATTATTATATTTATATTATTATTTTTGTATTATGGATCTCCGCAAAGTAACGCCTAATTCTATAAATTAAATATTAAGGACATTATTATTAAAGGTCTTGCCGCAGTGTAGTATCTGGCTGAGTAGGATAGATTACCCTCATTTCTTACCGAAGTGTCGTAAAAGGCGACTAAGGTAAGTTTACCTCAGGCAGGCGGCCGGTCGTTAAATACCTAACCAAATCAACAACAAAATGATGACAAATTAGAGTGCGATAAGGGCAGGAGAATGATGATATTACTAAAGGTTTGGTTGATCATTGGCTTTATCCAGCATTCAAAATGGCGAAAACTTAAAAGATTTCATTCTCCAACCGTTAAGCTATCACGTACTGCGTACTTTATAAGCAATCACAATAGGAAACGGATATTGAATAATTCATACGGTTAATTATCTAATCTTTTACGTATTTACGTGCAGTTATATATGAATACTGTTACGTATTATTATAATTTAATAGCATACCGACCTAGTTTATATTATTAGAATCCATAACATCTTTACTTATAATAAGATATCGACGTAGATTTCAGTACCGTGATGAAAATAGCCTTTATCACTAGCCTTCTGTCCTTTAAACTTATGTTAAAAAGGACAAACATAAAGTTTCCATGTTTGATATTGGTATGTTAAGTGGTAATTATAAATATTACATACAATATCTGTCTCGAAAGAGAAATCTTCCCAAATGAGATTTCAACGAAATATAAAAAAACCAGATCGCAATTTCTCAAACATACAACTTTTACTATCTGTATATTCATTCTGAAACGTACAAATACTTTCATTAGCTTAAATAGTCACGTTATTGCAAGACTTTAGATCATTATCTTGATAGTGAAGTTTAAATTTATTCCTGATACGGACCCGCTATCGATAAGATATGAATAATGAACTTTGAAAGAAGTTTAGTTTACATTTCATTTAATTTAGGTGTATGATTAAAATGAAACAAACATTTTATATTTTCGTGGGTAACAATCCCATCCTTCGTAATAAATTACTGTCTTTTTTGTACTTTTGGCAAACTTTACCAACATCATTCTCCTGTCCTAATCCTGCTCTAAGTGGGGGTTGGCACAACATGTTACAAAAATGTTGTCACATGATTGTCACGTATTTTACGACCGACCGCTTGCTTGACGTCAACTTAACTTAGACGTATTTTACGACCCCTTGGTAAGAAAGAGGGCGGTCTATTCTACTCAACCGAATAAAACACGGTTGATCGACTTACCTTAGTCGCCTTATACGAGACCTCGGTAAGAAATGAGAGTGGTCTATTCTTCTGAGCCGGATATCACACGATATCTTTACCATAAGAAGAAGTATATATTTATATTTTATAAATGAGAAAAAACTGTCTGTCTGTACGTAACGGTGCCACGACCAATCCGCTGAACCAATATTATGCAAATCTGGTACAATAGATGCTTGTACATCGCAGCAAAATGTATGATATAAAGGTTCCCATATTCCCTACGGAAACAGGGAAAAATAGTATTTCATATAATCGAGGGTATTTTAACACTAAAGTCAAGCGAACGAAGTCGCGGAAACAAGACTATAATATAGATTACCCACAAATGAATAATATATACAAATATATTATGTACACTGTAGTGAGTCGAAACCGCAATGATTGTACAACGGCTACGGTCATTCAGTTCCGCAAATACAATGTGAAAGTTTCGCATAGCATGCATACGAAAAACTCATTTAAAAATGTTCCCTGTACATACCTCCTTTATTAGGACCATTGTTGCTTCACAGTGAAACGGAACCGTCAATGGTTCATTAGCATATTGTTAATAGATTGTGTACCGACTTTGTAGATGGAAAAATACTTCCAATACATTCATCTTAAACTTTTTCGATGTAAGAAGCGAAAGTATTAGAACTATTGTATATAGGTAATAATATCTAAGGTAAAAGTACTACACCCTTATTTAGGATTTGAACAATTTCCATAATCACTGGGTTATCGGTATTGAAAATAAGTGTCTTTAAGGATTTTCACGTCATACAATCTTGTACATCTTGGATCATTAGAAAAGCTCTAATAAAAACTCGCTGTAGGTGTATTATTTTTATTTAGGCCATAGTTCGCAATTACTAATTATTATTGTCGAAGCATACTGTTTAAAGACTTCGTATTAAGATACTAAGGAATTTAAATGTAATGTTTAATGTAATATTTTTCTTTTGCAACACATCCATAGGGATGTCCAAGATATTTTGCTATAATCTTTGATAAAAAGCTCGTTTTAATATCGATTCATAAAGTAACATTTTATAACAATCTATTCGGTGAACGAAAACATCGTAAGGAGTTTTAGGAATATGTGTAACCTACCAATTCGCACTGGATCAGGTTGGCAGATCTTAGTTGCAACTGTTCTCTCCAAAAATAGAAATAGACAGCCTATGCCGAACAGTGGAATAGTAACAGACCTTTACTTTAATAGTGATCATTACTCTCTTGCCCTTATCTCACTCTAAGTGGGGTCGGCCAACATATTTTTTACATGTTGTAACTTGATATGTCTAGGTATTTTACGACCGGCCGCCTACCTTTCGTCAACATACCTTAGTCGCCTTTTACGACACCTCTGTAAGAAATGAGGGTGGCTTTACTTAAATAGTGTGTTTGGAAAATTTTACCAAAATCTATTTTGATATTTTAAAGGTTTAAAATAAAGAATAAGCTTTCACATGTATAACTATGAAACATCGCAAAATGAATAGTAATGATTTAATATTTATCATTTTTTTTTTACTATACCATTCATTGTATTAATTTTCCCATGTCTATGTAAATCGTTTTAATCCAGAGTTAATTGTATACACAGAACTATTACTACAATAATTTCCTTAATAATTTTCCTTTGTCAATTATGAATAATATACACTTCTTATAAGGCGAGGCGTAGGCATTGCATATATAATAGTTAAAAATTCCTGTTATGTTTATACTATTCTGTAAACTTGAACTATTGTTAATAATTAAAAAAAAAATTAAAACGGACAAATTGTTTTTAGAAAAAATTGATCCTCGGCGGGAATCGATCCTGCGACTTGTGGAGCTGAAGGCAAGGTCACTGCCAACTTCGTCTACGGGCCAGTCATAATTCATCGTTACATATATATCAGTTCTTTAAGAATTAAGGACATATACGTAACTGTACGTATGATTACATAGTCTTTTACAGGAAATGCCTCTACGAAAGGAGACAGTGATATAATTGCACCTTAATGTACATGAAAATCACCTTATATAACGAATTATAGTTTAATGTAAATTATTTCTATATTAATAATTAGTTTTTACTAGCTGTATTATGTTTCGCCAGCTTAAAAAATCAGTGTATAAGAAAACTTTCCCGCGTAAATCCGAATACCACAGAAAATCAAGAATAAAAAATAGCTTATATGTTGCGTGACAACCCCCTATATCTGCCAGTAAAAATCCCACCAAAATTAGTTTAACCGTTCTGGAGAATATCCTATTGACCTAAGCGAAAAAAAATTTTTTTTTGTAAAACCCGTACAAATATGCGTTCTGTAAGATTTGCGAAAATCGATCACATACAGTCAGTTTTGCAGACTATTTTATATGTATACATGTAGGCTGATGTATGTTATGCCTTCATAACTTAAAACAATTCAGAATTTATCGTTAAAATGAACTATTTCACAAACAAACAAATTTTAATGTTCGATTTACTACGAACTGTTTTTTTTTCAATGCTACTAGCTCTAACGGCTAACACCACTCCACAAGGCAGGACAGACCAACAAAACAGCATGGTCAAAATCTAGTGATATAAATTGATTAATTAACGCATTGATGTCTTTGAGATGTAGTGCTAAGCGTAAAATGCTGGGCGTATCTTGGACTGAGCACCGGACCAATGCATCAATACTCAAAGGCCTTGAGATCTTGAGTTCTTCGGACATATTGCTAGGATGACGGGAGACAACCTGGAGAAGCTAATGATAACTGGTTCGGTGAAAGGAAAACGAGAAAGAGGCTGCAGTCCAACTCTATGGTCCAACCAGAAAACCAAGTCACTTTCCATCCAAGTCCATGATGCCTTACACGCCGCAAGAGATCGCAAAACCTGGAGATCTGTTATCCGCTAAAAAGTGAGCCATGGAAAAGATCATGACCCTCAGTTTTGAGGAGAACGACGCCAGGAGGAGGAATGTATTTGTCATGATACTGTTTCTAGTTTTCCCTTTCTGCAAACATCCATAGTTTAAAATAGAAATAATTATGGCATGTCTCAAACAATTGGTAAGATCGTTTGTACTTTATTTTTAGTTGAGGAAAATATATTTAAAGAAATTCTTTAATATCCATATATGATAAAAAAAAATTGCAATTAACTAGTTAGTTTTTGATTAGTTTAGTTAGCAATTAAATTATATGGGAAGATCGCCTTTCGCGTTTATAATATTGTTTACTTCATTTAATTAAAATATATATGCAATTGTTATTCAAAATGGCACCGTGATATAAAAGGCACCGACTAAAAACGTGATGTGAATGTCTATTTACACATGCGCTTGCTTTTGCGTCTCTTAATCATTATTTTGTATGACTTTATCTCCATACATACAAATACTAATTTAAGCGTTTAAGGACCCCCAATAATGCAATTGTAGTTTTTTTCCCGGTCCCCGTAAGAAAAATTTAAATTTTATCCTATATGTTACCTCTATGCTATAGCTTTAATCCTTGACGTTTCAAAAGTGCTTGCAAAAGCTTACATAAATAAAAATTATTTTGATTCGAATTCCTAATATTCATTTTGATAAAAGAATAAAAAAAATGATTGCAATCATCATCATTCATTCTCTTGCCCTTATCACACTCTAAGTGGGGTCGGCACAACATGTTTTAACCATGTTGTAACATGATTTGGCTAGGTATTTTACGACCGGCTGCCTGCCTGACGTCAACTTATCTTAAATGAGGGTGGTCTATTCTACTCAGCCGGATGCCACCTACGGTGGTTGTACAATAATAAAATCGTACATATAAAAAGAAAAGAAAACACAAAGAATGATTGCGATATATTTTTTAAAGACCTTATAATTATCAAAACTAAAATGTCTATTTTATGTCAAAATGTCTCGTTTAAAGGAACACTAAATAAAAAATATTTCACTGATGCTTATATAATCATATTTTATTATCATTATATAATTATAACATGTTATATAACTGTCACATTATTATAATAATAGAATTTAATGACAATTATTCATATTTTAAGATAAATGACCAAAGTGTTTGTTATTTAGAGCTTTATATAATTTAGACATACTAAACTATTGCATCACTGAATTAAATAAAGATCGCCTATCATTCAATAAAATAGTAAAAAAGTATTATGGAATTCGAAAAATGTTTCAAATCTCCAGCATAAAAGTTCTTCCCATTCCGTTAGGACTAAATTCAAAATCCATAACACAGATTATATTTTCGTATTACAAAAAAGAGCCATACGTGGCATCTACAATTTAAGTCCGCGTGATTCCCTGCGAGAGAAGTTTAAGGAAACAGGTATTCTAACATTTGCTTCACAGTATATTTTAAGTAACGTAATTTTTGTACATAAAAATATAAAGAATTATAAAACGATAGGTGATGTATATAATAGACAAAGTAGGAACCGACATAAGCTTGCGACTCCTGCTTTGCGCCTAGCAAAAGTACGTAAATCGTTTGTGGGTTTGGGTATAAGATTCTATAATAAAATTCCGAAATCAATTTTGGTCATGCCATTACAGCAGTTTAAAAACACTGTTAAAAAGAGGCTGATACAGAAAGCCTACTATACTGTTGAAGATTACTTAGATGATTAGGATGTGTTGATATAGCTGCACTTCTGCCCTGTACAAGACAGTAATAAACAAATGTAACTAGTTCTAAGATTTATATTTTAAAAAGAGCAACCGCCGAGTTTCTTGCTGGTTCTTCTCGGTAGGAACAGCTTTCCGAACCAGCAGTAAAGTTGACGATTCAAAATCACTTGTTTACAAGTTTACTTATAAAGAATATTTTGAATATTTTGAATTTTGAATAGATATAATAATCGATATCACAGATATTCAATAATAATAGAATTCAATTTGTCTTTTTTTTGTTAAATACAATATATCGCCCACTCAAAGTTACATTACCTATGGTTATATATGAGAGATGTGAATTTGTTCTTCTGATAGGGCGATATTGTAATGCATCTTCTTTTTCTTTTTAAACCGATGATGATGATCAGGTGAGCAGTAAAAAACCCTAATGCTCTAGATAGGGCGATAAAAATATTTGGTTTTGAAACATCATCTGAGTGTAGTGTTATATTAATTATACATTGCTAGCTATGCTCGCGGTTTCACCCGCATAAAAATCAATGTATCAAAATGTTTTCCCGCGTAAATATCGACTGAAAATTCTACAATTAAAATATTTAATAGAAAAAATCAGTTTTATAGATTTTGAGAAAATCTCACATACAGACGGCTTTTGAAGAGTTTGTTTTATAATATGTATAGATATACAACTATATATGGCTCGCAGTGTAAAAGATATCAACGCACGCAAGCGGTTATTGCATAATACTAGAACTAGTGGTTTTAACGTACGTAACCTATTCTTAACTGCAGCAAAATTACTATATTACATTTATTATGTATTGGGTCTTATCAACGTGTAACCCACCTTTCCTTTAAAATACACATTCAATTTCTTATTCGGTCAATATTACATATTAATAAAAGAACAAAAAACTTTTAAGCACGTTGCGTTCCATTTACCAAATCTCATATCATTTGGCAAGCAACTTAACGTTAATTATAATTAAATATTAAAATTTTATAATTTCCTTTACAATTTGATCATCATCCTCCTGCCCTTATCCCACTCTAAGTGGGGTCGGAACAACATGTTACAAACATGTTGTCACATGATTCTGCTACGTATTTTACGACCGGCCGCCTGCCTGACGTCAACTTACCTTAGTCGCCTTTTACGACACCTCGGTAAGAAATGAGGGTGGTCTATTCTACTCAGCCGGATACCACACGGCGGGTCGACTTACCTTAATCGCCTTTTACGACACCTCGGTAAGAAATGAGGGTGGTCTATTCTACCACACGGAATTTCCTTTACAATTTGATAATTTTTATTAAATAAAAAAAATATTCATTGTGTTAGTTTGCAATGCTAATGTCAAAATTTCAACTGCTCCATTACTAATTGATAGGTTACATATATATCAGTAATTCTTTTAGCATATGCACTTCTTCGTCTTATTTCTTTTTACTAACTTCTTCACAGTGTTTTTTTTTCGAACGTGTGTTGTGCTGTTAGCCCTACTCTGGCTTCTATAGCGTCACCGGTGGGATGTGCGAGCGCAGAAGCTTCGCCGGGTAAAATTGGTAGGTAATCTAGTGTTTTAGACACTCACAACTTACTGGGAGCGTCGCCTTAAGGGTGTCTCCTACGAGACCGAACCTCGGCTTAAAGCGGCTTAAAGCCTTTTGGAGGACTGTTTCTAACACATTGACTTTGAAGAAGTCTGCATCACGGCGGCCGTGGCAGAGGGCTGCGGCCGAAGTGTTATTCACAGTATACGGTGAAAGAAAACCTTTCACTGTATAGTGCATAATTAATTGTTTGAGAATCACTCAATTGAAGTTCGCTTCGAGAAGAATTCGTTTAATACAATTACTCAATTACGCGAAATAGTCAAAGTGCGCTACTTTATAAAAATAAGTTTTCTAAAGTCATTCTATAATTTTTTTACAACACCCAACGAAATTACTGAGAGCGGAGCTTTGAAATATGATAAACTTTTACTCACTATAGTATAGCAGTGACCGGTTTTTGTTGATTATTAAATACTATAAGAAAACGTTCCTATATAACCAATTTTGCAATTTTGCAACTAGCTGCACTTGTTTATTTATTTAATAAATAAAATAAAGAGATTTTGTTTGACGATTATCCAATTATGACAAACTTCATTATTATGATTTGAACACGCGCTTTTTTATTATCATAATATATATTGAAGGCATAATATATATAAAATAGGTTTATTCCCCACATTTTTAAAAAAGATAATTTTTGAAAGATTTCTTGAAATTTTTTGTTTAAAAATATTTACAACGCACTTATTAAAAATTTCGAATAACGCAACTGAATAAAATGAGCTTAAATATATGGCTGAAATAAAATTAATAACAGGCATATGTGAAAATATATAAAGATATATGATAGCATAAAATTCTGAATAGCAAGACTATTTATAATTTAAGATTCGATCTAATTAAAATCTCGATTTGCAGTAAAAGAAAATGATACTTTTTTGTAAATCAGTCTCACGCTATGCTCATTATATAGAATTATCAATATTAAATCACTTATTTTTTACTCACCGTAAGTGAGACGACGAGATGCGGTTATATAAAAAAATCCGTTTTTATTTTTTTTTACACCACGCGTCACTTAATTTCGAAACACAGTTCGGTATTGGATTATGATGAAAGTTGTCGAATAAATCCAGGGCGCGTCCAGTCGCGTTCCGAATGAAACGACGACTGAAATGATCGCACGAACGTATTCTGATTTCTGCGTTCGCTATTCGCGCATCGGTCATCACAGGTCGCATTTAAAGCCAAACTATTGACGTTATAATTTTTTTTAATGAACGAAGGGTCCATACACTTTTAAAGAAAAAAGAAAGAAAACATAATATGGCATCTACAATTTAAGTCCGCGTGATTCCCTGCGAGAGAAGTTTAAGGAAACAGGTATTCTAACATTTGCTTCACAGTATATTTTAAATAACGTAATTTTTGTACATAAAAATATAAAGAATTATAAAACGATAGGTGATGTATATAATAGACAAAGTAGGAACCGACATAAGCTTGCGACTCCTGCTTTGCGCCTAGCAAAAGTACGTAAATCGTTTGTGGCTTTGGGTATAAGATTCTATAATAAAATTCCGAAATCAATTTCGGTCATGCCATAACAGCAGTTTAAAAACACTGTTAAAAAGAGGCTGATACAGAAAGCCTACTTACTATACTGTTGAAGATTACTTAGATGATAAGGATGTGTGGATATAGGTGCACTTCTACCCTGTACAAGACAGTAATAAATAAATGTAACTAGTTCTAAGATTTATATTTTAAAAAGAGCAACCGCCGAGTTTCTTGCTGGCTCTTCTCGGCAGGAACAGCTTTCCGAACCAGCAGTAAAGTTGACGATTCAAAAGCACTTGTTTACAAGTTTACTTGAATAAAGAATATTTTGATTTTAATTTTGATAACCTTTATTTACAACATTACATTGAATATATATTCTCGTACACTGAAACGCACGCATATTCATTCGCACATATATTTATTACAAAAAGCATTTCAAGTCCACGAAACAAAGGAGATTTGTATTTAAATTTAAAATTATGAATGGTCACTGAATTACGGATAGGAGGGGGTATATTGCTCCAGCATTTTGTGGCGTTGTATTCAAAGCAACCTCCAAAGTTCTAAACGCATAATACGATGTGTAGGCATTTTTAGGACATTTTTAGACGCTTTTCATCACGGAATATGATTAAAATTGATAAACAATTCGTTTGAACAACAAACAATGACCAACACACTATTATTATTGTCTGTTATGTAAAGTAACACGCAACAACGATTCAAGTCTATAGAGCTATATTATATATAGAGATACATAGAGCTATAGCTATATTATATATTGTGTGCTAGAGGCAGGCCTGTAAGTGACAATGACACAACAAATAATAATAAGGAAGAGATATACTTCATCTTTGTCCAATCACATATAAAAAAGAGAGACAGATAGCTCACCCTCACTTGCTTTCTCTTTGTTATATGTCACATTTTAGTCCGGCTTCCATACTCTATAATAACTCTATGGTCAAGTCACGCCACATTCGTAAACTTATACGTTGAACGCCGTTAAATAGCTTCAGGGAAACAATATACTTTGTTTTCATTGTTTTTTGCTTGTTTGTAATCTCAAGAAAAATGATTGAATATTTATTTCTTACGATCAATACATTAATTTTAATAAGAGAGAGTAAAGTAGTATTATAAATGAGCTTTAAATTAATTCTAATCAGCTGACTCAAATACAACCAAATATAATTCGAGCTTTAACTCTTGTACCTACCGGTAAATTGTGCTGAATTATTTATTTATTTAACGTATATAGTTTTACGATTACAGCTATACCGTGTGGTATCCGGCTGAGTAAAATAGACCTAACTTATTCTAACCGAAGTGTCGTAAATGGCGATTAAGGTAAGTTGAACCGCCGTGTGGTATCCGGCTGAGTAGAATAGACCACCCTCCTTTCTTACTGAGGTGTCGTAAAAGGCAACTAACGTAAGTTGACCGGCCGTGTGGTATCCGGCTGAGTGGAATAGACCACCCTCTATCTTACCGAGGTGTCGTAAAAAACGACTAAGGTAAGTTGACGCCAGGCCGGTTGTAAAATAGGTAGCCAAATTATGTGACAACATGTTTTGCCGACCCGACTTAGTGTGGGATAAGGGTAGGAGGATGATGAATTTTATGATTACAGCTAACTTAATTAAAAAATCAATGTATGTCTTTAATTAGGATAAGTTTCTTGGTTAAAAAAAGAAATTAAACTGAGTTTAGTTTAATATTTTATAATATTATGTATTCAGTGATAGTATAAAAACAGTGTACTATTATTATTTGCAACAAACTATCTTTAAAATCATTGTTAAAAATTTAAGTGAGGTTGAGTTGAAACAAATGTTTTAGATACGGATCTTGAGTTTTTGTGACTACATTTCTGTTTAAGTGGTTACCTACTGCGCGTAATTCTCGAATTGGTTACAAAAAAAAACAAATACCTCTTTAATTGTAAAATCGTTTAATATACTTCCTACAGATCCATATATAGATAATAAATAAATATCATTAAAGTACGTAAATATCTAAACTTATTCTAAGCTAGTTCCTTCTCAATGCAAAAACAGTAAATTGTTACTCTCCCTCGTTGATACGCGAAAGTACACCTTAAAGAACACGACAGCAGCAGCACAGACAACCACCACCACAATCTCGACGATTGTTTCGCTCCGAAACCGCTCCACGACAAAAATCTTTGTCGTAGACCCTATCCTCTTGATGATGCTTCGGTTCCGGAGCGAAGCGATCGTCGAGATTGTGGTGGTGGTTGTGTGTGCTGCTTGCGTGCATTGTTGCTGGTGGAGGCGCCTTGGGGTGCGTGTGGTGACTTGTCCTGCATGTATAAGGTGCGTAAATTTTGCCTGCTTCATACACATTAGCTTTGCATGCATTCGCTTAACCCGTGCGGATTATAGCAAGGTAGTTTCTGTTATAGTGCTTGTAATATGGAATTCCGCAAAGTAACGCCTGCTTCTATAAAGCATGCAATATAGTTGTATGCAATCCAAAAACTTGACTAAACCCTTCCACGTTTCAAGCTCAGTTCAGAATTCGCCGATCTCCAAAGAAATTGAAAAATATGTAAAATTTATGAGATCAAGAATATAGACCTCTAGTCGCGAAATATCGTATAATTATGCTTCCTTTTTTAAGGTCTAAACAAGCAGGCAAGTAGCTAAGGAATATTCCTACAATTGGACGTAAAACTAGCAGAGACAAACACACTTTTGTATTTATAATAAGAATGGATTTCTTCAATTTGTAATTCTAAAACAGCAGCAGGATTGACTGCGACGAGCTCTACCTGCGTCGTCTAAAATGCAACGAATAGCGTCGCAAAAGTCGTACCTTTTGTGAGGCCTTGACCAGGTTTAGGGCAACGTGAAGTGCAGGGTATACTGTAGAGAGTATGACTAGTTCTTTATGCCTTTAGATATGTGGTTGAAAGCCAGAAAAGTTATTAAATCGTGATTAGATCGTCAGGGTCATACAATACACGCTGGGGGTATATTTAATGTATTCTGTGTATATAGAAAAATAATTCGATTTTACTTGAGTTGAACATCAAGATGGCGTAAGATAAGAGGCGGCCGACACTAAAAAAAAACGCTTTCATAATTCACAAAAGTGTAGAAATCACTGAAATTATTACAAATAATATGATAATTGTGAAACATTGAGATGCGTATAACCTTTCAAAGTAAGCAAAAACAAGGCTACGGAATAGACAGGTGTTTTTTGCCAAAATATCGAAATTCTTTCGGGAACAGGGATGAAACACATATTATATTATTGAATGAACTTAAATGCTAACGCCTCGTACGGACGGACGTAAAAAATACGTCGCGTTAAAATTCCGTAATTGGCGTTATAAGAAGTTTCGTATGGTATATTCAGCATAACGCCGTACGCCCTAACGACTGAAATGGAAAACTGCACGATAAAAATACGTCGTGTTATAAATGCGCTGTCATGTGAACGGATACCTGGATACCCATTTGTTTCATTTCGACGTATTTTTAACGCACCATATAAATCCTCTCGAGCGAACGAGGGGTAAAGTGTCGGGTACCACTGGTATTACAAAGAACTATTTTTTTTGAATTAAAAGCCTACAAACTGTGACTTGCGAAGTAAAAGTTCCCAACATAATCCAAATTCAAAATACTCTGTATCCAAGTAAACTTGTAAACAAATACTTTTGAATCATCAACTCTAGGTTGGCTTGAAAAGCTGTTCCTACCGAGAAGACCCAGCAAGAAAGTCGGCAACGCTCGTAGAGATTTTGGTGGTGTTTGTGTGTATTGCTTGTGTGCATTGTTGCTGGTGGAGGCGTCTTGGGATGCATGTGGTGACTTGTCCTGCATGTGTAAGGTACGTGAATTTTGTCTGCTTTTACACATTAGCATTGCATGCATTCAGTTTTCCCGCGCGGATTACAGTATATTATAGGATATAAAATAGTTCTGCTGTAGTTTCTGTAATATGCAATTCAGCAAAGTAACGCCTGCTTCTATAAATCGGCGGAGCTCTCTTCAAAACAAAACGATTCTTATAACTACTTACAGTTTTTCATTGTTAACTCATATAAGGTTGTAGAGAAGCTATATCCATGAATTCTTATTATGTATACTACAGAGATATTCCAAATACCGTTTATTCTGTATACAGTCTCCAAAAATAGCAACCAGTACGTTCGCATGTCGGTGTAACGCATGTCTGGTAAATATAAATACACCGGATGTCGAAACACCGAAAGTGTAACGCGAATATACATGACCTTGCTTGTTAGACTTGTGTAACACTGGGCGGTACAGAACTTTAGTTGTAATGAGTCGTTATGAATAACAAATCAGTACTCATTAAACCATATTGCAGTATAAAACTCATCAAATCAAATCAAAGTAATCTTTATTCAAATAAACCATTTCAGGCACTTTTGAATCGTCAAGCATCAATATGATCAATATGAACTCTAAGCGGGGTCGGCAAAACATGTTATAAAAATGTTGTCACATGATTCGGCTACGTATTTTACGACCGGCCGCCTGCATCACTTCGACATACCTTAGTCGTATTTTACGACCCTTCGGTAAGAAAGAGGGTGGTCTATTCTACTCAACCGGATACCACACAATGGGTCACCATAGTCGCCTCTTACGACACCTGGGTGGTCTATCGTACTCAACCGGATACCACACGGTGGGTCAACGTACCTTAGTCGCCTTTTACGACACCTCAGTAAGAAATGAGGGTGGCCTACTCTACTCAGCCGGATACCACATTACATTGACTTCGATATGACAATAACAATTTCAAAAATAAATATCATCATTCTCCTGCCCTTATCCTACTCTAAGTGGGGCCGGCACAACATGTTACAAACATGTTGTCACATGATTTGGCTGTATTTTACGACCCGCCGCCTGCCTGACCTCAACTTACCTTAGTTGCCTTTAACGACACATCGGTAAGAAATGAGGGTGTTCTATTCTATTCTGCCGGATACCACACGGCGAATTTCAAAAATAAATAGTAATATGAAAATTAAAAAAAAAACTCATTGAAATAACATAACATTTACTCAGATATTGTACAATTTATGAAAATAAATGTTTCTGTCCTAATCAAATGCAATAGAGAAATCTGTCTTAAAAGAACGCCGATCAATGGCGTATTTGTTATCTGCGGTACATTCGTAAACGCCTGCGTCCATTTGAGTAGCAGGATCTATTTCGATTTTAGATTTCACGCGATCTTCACCTATGAGCCATTCGTGAATCTGAAATTGAATACAAATGAAACTATTACACTGAAGTATCTTTATCGCGTTTCTCACACATAATATCCATAGTACGTTTTCCAGCAAAAAGTTCTATTTAAAAAAAAATCAATTGATATTTAATATCTAAACATCAAAAACAAAATTTTATCTTTTATAAATAAATACAGTCACGCGGTCGTCAGTCACCAAAGTCATCATTCTCCTGCCCTTATCCCACTCTAAGTGGGGTCTTAGTTAGTCTTAGTCTTAGGGGGGGTTAGTTAGCTAGTTATTTTAAGACCGCCTTCCTGACATACCTTACAACTTACCTTATTCACCTTTTACGACACTTCGTCGAGGTATGAGGGTGGTCTGTTCTACTTAGCCGGATACCACAAGGCGGCCTCAGTCCCAAAATTAAGTAACTTAATAATTGAGTTATGTCAAATGTGAGACAAATATGTAATTTTAAATACATAATTAAGTAAATATATAATTTGAAGAATCAACAAATTGGTGTTATAAAATGTTGACCCTCGGCGGGAATCGAACTCGCGAACCGCGGAGCTGAAGGCTGGGTCACTGCCGACTGCGCCAACGGGCCGGTCAGTTTTGAACTTGCGTAATCATTTTCTTTTAGTTGTTCAGACGACGACTATCGAAGAAAGAAATTATCTTTTGATCTTGATCGAAAAATAGTCACTTTAAAGGTTTCCTAGCCTTATTCTAGATGTAAAGTGAGACAAATATAGAAATAGTTGACATTGAAAAACCAAATATTATTAATAATTGATATACTGTACTTTAAAGTTATGGATATGGGAAAATTGTGACCATTTCCTCTACAGATCTCAAAAATTTATTTCGAAGATAAAATTTGATAATTTATAGAATTAGGCGTTACTTTTCGGAGATCGACGGAGACAGTAAATAGAAAATATATAAAGTGCTTAATACAAAATTGCAACGATTGTTGAGTTTGTGATAATGAACGTGTGTAGTGCTTGTGTATCGTGGTGGTGGTGGTGGAGGTTTGTGCATGTGGTTTTACGAATCCTGCATGTATCGGGTATGAAAAAACGGATAGTCCACTATACATTAGCACTATATATATTTTCTGTTTACTGTATCGCGGATTATAGCAAAATAATTTATATTATTACTTTTATAAAATTTGATCTTTATGACTTCGAATTATATCATCGTTAACAATAAGGTAAAATGAATTGAACAAACAATGCGAATATCCGTCACATTCGCATTGATTATATTAATATGGATACAGAATTATAAAATAAATACATACATGTAGATAATGATGTGCGAAAATTTCCGCGCCATCTTTATACCAAGTTATATGCGGGCGAGGGTTTCCTTTTGCGGTGCAGAGAAAAGCTATTTTGTGTCCCAGGACGTATTCAAGGTCAAAATGTGACGCCAATAAAATTTTTGCGCCCTAAAAACAAACATTTTCCTATATTAATCTATTTCTGAATACATATTTTTTTAACTAGCTATCCAGCCAAGTGTTGCTGTGATTTATTCTGGTATGGAATTCCCCTCGAAACAGAACTCAACAGTTTAAAAAAATGCTCCGATGGCCACCATTTTTTATTAAAATCGATCCAGCCCTTTCGGAGTGTATAAAGTACATACAGAAATACATTTTTTTTTATAATAAATGCAAAAGTCTGTCTGTCTGTCTGCCTCTCTGTCTGTCTGTCTGTTATGTTTTCACGGCCAATCCGCTAAACCAACCTACACCGGGGTAACATATAGGCTACAATCATAGAAATCCCAGAAATCCTATAAATTCCACAGGGATAGAACAACACAATAAGAAACACCATCTATTATCCCTATATCGAGGTTTATTTTCCTTATTCACGATGTGTGAACGTCAAGTTTGTAAGTTAAAAAAATAGGTTTTATATAGGAGACCTGATGGCTACTCATATTAAAAACTATAGTAGAAGAAAGGTTTTACAGTTTTTAAATGTTTCTTTTATAATTTTCAGAGTAAATTGTTAATAAATTTAATAGTAATTGCAAATGCCCCGGATCGATCTGATTTCTGTGATGGAGATATTTTTGCAGCGTTGGTGAGTGATGCTACTGTTTATTCCAAGACTCAACGGTCTACGTGAACAAAAAAACGTGGGTAAAAGCTAGTATAAAATAAAAACTTGTTATGGACACGAAAATATTAAAAATATTTTATACATACTTACATCGTTATTATTGTAGTATTGATCTGATTCTGGATCTCTGTATTTCCCAGTAATGGGCAGGCCAATTTGTACCTGAAAGGGTTATATAGGGTATCTCGGTACTCGCTTTTACAATAAAATTCCGCAATCTCTATTAGGATTATCTACAGAAAAGTTTAAATTAAGTGTAAAAACTATGCTTATACGTAAGGCATATTACACAATTGAAGATTATTTGAATGATAAAAATGCTTGGATTTGAAAATCCTTTCAGCTCCAAACAAGACTGCAAATAAATAATGTAAATTTAAATGTTTAAAAGATTGACCGCCGAGTTTCTTGCTGGTTCTTCTCGGTAAGAGCAACATTCCGAACCAGTGTAGCTTATTAAATCTAATTATTGATTCTTGACGATTCAAAAGTGCTTGTAAAAAGCCTACTTGAATAAAGATTATTTTGGTTTGATTTGATTTGATATATTTTAAATGCCGTAGCTATGCACAATTTTTAATATATTGTCATCTTCAAGCGCTCATTAACAGTTTACTTGTGAACGGCAAGCGAGTCTTTCGCTGGACGATTGACCAAAAATTTAAATTATTTTATTTAAAGCGGTCATCACATGCACTTTATACATAATGCTTTTGTGTGGATGGAGGATGATGAAGGCACATTTTGGGCTGGCTTCTCTGTTCTGAGTGTAATAACTCTAAGGATCCACAGGAACAAATTTCAAATATTTCAAACACCTTCTGTTTGCATAATCATTTCCTACACATACGCGCAATTATACATTGCTTCTGCAACATTCCATCAAGCAATACGGGCTTATTGTCACACTCATAAATAGTGGTTCCTTATGCACTGAGATGTTCAAGGGCAACGTCGATTGTTTACCATCGGACGACCTTTTGCATTTTGTTTAACAATATTTTTACAAGAGTTATAAAAATATTATTTTAGTATTATCCGCGACTAGAGAATTTTCATTCACACAACACACACAAACACACTCAAACAAACATACTCACACACAGACTGCGCACACATAATACAAGCGTGAACTTACCAATTATATTTCCTATTATGTATAGTACGCAGCAATAAATAATGCACATCGAAGAGAGAGAAATCAACTAGATTCTGCTTCATAGAGCATTGTCTCTGTCGCACAGACTGACGAGCCCGTGTGAAAGTGACAGCGCTCTACGAAACCGAACTGGCCGGCTGTTTCGTTCTAAACATCGATGTGCATTATTTAATGCCGGGTACTATATATAATGTTATGGAAGAGCCGGGCCTCCTGTCACAAGTACTAGCGGTAATACTAGTAACTTACTAGGATGGTCCGAGATTCTGTATATTAAACTCTATAAGGTATTTGTGATGGAAATAAAAAAAAATATTTTTGGATTTTAATTTTGAGAGAAAATATATCGCACGCTTAGCATTAAAATGACCTAAGTTATAAAATTTGTTTTTATGACAGATTGCAATAAACCGTAGTATGGTTCCTACAAAACTCGTGAGTGTTAAAAAAGAATCATAACTCGGAAAAGCAAGATAACACTTGATTTTTTAATTGTTTTTTGATGTCATACATTAAAATACGGATTACAATTTAGCTAATTCAATTAAGCCTAATTTTGAATTAAATCACTTTAATACTAATACGTATGATGTGCAATGCTCTTTATGTAGAGTGTAATATACGGTTTCAAACCTTACATATGCAGGATTCATAAAAAACATGCACTACCAACCGCCAACAACTAATACAAAAGCACTGTGCATTCACTTCAACAATCTCAATAAACGTTTCACCATGTAACCGAAGCATCATTAGAACATAGACGACAAAATCGCAAAAATACTTTGCGTTTAGACACCACACACGCGTTTACACTCTACATTTAGCATTACATAAATTTTCAAATGATTTATAGAAGCTTACGTTACTTTGCGGAATTTCTATAGAAGCTATAATACAATTATTTTGGTATAATCCGCGTTTCTTAAGAGAATCTATGTAATGCTATGTTTATGAAGCAGGCAACATATCACCTTACACATGCAGAACAAGTCATCACACGTATCCCAAAATGCCGCCACCAGCAACAATTCACACAAGCAATACACACAATCACTACCACAATCTCTACGATCGTTCGCCTTGAAACCGAAGCATCAGGAAAATAGGCTCCACAACAAAACCGTAATGGGATTGCTGTAATAGCATACATAGATACTCTTCACAAACGCGGATTAAAACAAAATAATATATTAAGAGTCACTAAATAAATATATGGGACACTTACACACGGTCGTCCGTCCCCAAAGTTAGTAACTTAATACTTGTGTTATGGGTGACGGAAAACTGGTAAATATACTACATATATAATTTTAAATACATACTTAAATACACACCCAGGATCGAAGAACCAACAATTTTTTAAAAGAAAATGTTGGCCCCCGGCGGGATTCGTACCTAAGACCCTCGGAATATTTACATAGTGTAAATTTGTATTATAGACCTCTGCAAAGTAACACTTAATTCATCATTCATTTCTTCTTTATTTATTCAATACATTATCATCCTGCCCTTATCCCACTCTAAGTGGGGTCGGCACAACATGTTGTCACATGATTTGGCTACGTTTTTTACAACCGGCCGCCTGCCTGACGTCCACTTACCTTAGTCGTCTTTAACGACACCTCGGTAAGAAGTGAGGGTGGTCTATTCTATGCAGCCGGATACCACACGGCACATACCTTAGTCGCTTCTTACGACACCTCGGTAAGGAAGGAGGGTGGCCCATTCTATTCTGCCGGATACCACACGGCGATTTTTTTTACGCTTCTATACAAAATGTTTATGATAATCACCTTAGACTTCGTTCTTGATCTGCCACGACCACGTCGAGCTTCACACTCACAAAGTAGAAGGAAAAATGTTGCAAATAGTGCAGAACTTTTGAGTAACATTTCGATCAAGAAACAGATGTTTTGTTACGTTGAGATGGTGTAAGCCTCGCGGAAGTTCTATATTGACTGCCGTGACCGTAGATTGCCTAATAGGTAATCTGGACCCTTGTCTCCCCTTCTGTTATTTACCGTCATATCCTTTTGACATTCATACATTGTACTTTGAATTTATGGGATTATTGATATAGAAGACATTCGAAGGACAAGAAATTTTTTGTTATTAGTAATACTTATTATACAACAAAGTCATAATAAACTGTCTGTCTGTATGTCATCGATTTTCTCAAAATCTACTGAACGGATTTTTGTACGGTTTTCACCAAAAGATAGTGGATACTTTCGGATGGTTTGGGAAAATAGTACATATCGGTATTATGTAAGATGTGTTGAAGAGATCGCGCAGTTGTTAAAAAACTCGCTTACTGGGAGCTTCAATCTCGTGCACAGCGTAAAACAGCAGAGATACGCTAAAGTAATGTAGTAGAGAATTGTAGATCTATAAAAATACTACAAAAAATTCAGCTATAGCATGTCTCTATCTCTTATGGTTAACTCACAATAACTACTTTTATGTTGAAAAAATTCGTGACACGTTGATTTCCACGCGGGCCCAGCCGCTGGCGAAGCTAGTATTATATAAAATTATGCGTTACTTTGCGAAGATTCATAATAAAAAAGTAATACTAAAATTAATTTGCTATAATCCATGATAAAGTAAATAGAAAATATATATAGTGCATAAATATAGTGGACTATCCGTTTTTTCATACCCGATACATGCAGAATTCGTAAAACCACATGCGCAAACCTCCACCACCGCCACCACAATACACAAGCACTACACACGTTCACTATCACAAACTTAACAATCGTTTCGCCCCGCAACCGAAGCATCATCAGGAGATAGACTCCGCGACAAAATCGCAAAGCAAAGCTTTAAAATTCGATTTATTAAAACTAATTTTATTATTACTTTTGTAATACATATAAGTTTTAAGAAAATATTGATATAATATATTCTTATGCAATTATTTTAAACATATCTAGAAATTGGTGAACTTTTTAAATATTTCCTATGAGTAGGTATAATAAAAGTAAATTAACCTCAGAGAATTGGTATTCCGAAAATTGATATTCTTAGAATACTTATAAAAAGATTCTAGACCCTGAGAGTGTAGGAAGGAAAAACCGTTCTCATAACTTATACATGCAGGATTAGTAATGGATTTTTAAGTATTAATAATTACCAATTAGCAATTTTGTTTTGCGATTTTGTCGAGGATCCTATCTCGTGATGATGTCGTAGATTGTCGTAGTGTACGTGCGGTAACTAATCCAGCATGTCTAAGGTATGAGAACGATTTTTTATTCCTACACTTATATAGACTTTTGTCACAAACACGGATAATAGCAACATAATTCTATCATAGCTTTTAAAAGAAATAGACGTATTAATTTAAGAGGTGCAAAAATGCAAACCCTTTTCAGAACCTTCCCGAACAAACTCAATATATATCAGCGACCGTGCTTTAAGTAACGTATCCAGTAAATTTGTAAAACACACCGCGACATATCCGATGATTGCGGATTTCTTTCGTAATATGGACTAGAAACTTACTAAACACATTACTTAATACAAGTTAAAGGTAAAACGATGTTTCGCAGCTTCTAACAGCCTTATAAAGTATGTAGATAATCATGCACTATTTCTACTTTCAAACGTTAATTATAACATACTTATATCTCTAGCACGACAATTTGCTTCATAGAAATCATCAAGTTTTTATCATTTTGTTTATAGCAAAATAAATAATATATCATACAAAGAAAGTATTATACGTATTCACAATTATTAAAATACTTATAAAGGTTTCCAATAATATATCAAAACCATTCTTAAAACACTTTATTACGCGTAATTACTTTTATATAACTATTTTACGTCACACCAGAATGCCGCCAAAGTGAATTATCCTTTTTTAAATATCCCCTCAAGTTGAGGCTAATGCCAATATTTAAACTTCCTAATACATTAAACTCAATACAATAATTATTATCAATACAATATATTATTATTATTACTATACAAATGTTAAAATTGCTAACACAATGAAGAACAAAAATATAGTAGTCTACGTTTCAATGATTATGGGAGGAAATTGTATTGCATATTGTCACTTGGGTTGAGTTAAGTGTCATTTATCCATATTCTACAATAAAATCATCGCCTAAGTATAAGCATTTAAAAAGTGCTGAAGTAATTATAGATTTTTACTTTATTTACTTCTATCTTTATTGTACAAATATATTATTAGAAAAGAAAAAAAATAACGCATAATAGTACATACTAAGGTAGACATATCCCTGAAAGGAGTTTCTTCCGGTCAACCTTTGAAGTTACTTTAATATTTATTACAATACTTCTCATTTTATATGAAATCCACTACGATCACTTATATTATACATCCTAAAATCACTTCAAAATATATAATATGACAATATTATATATTATAATATTCAACTTATATAATATGACACAGTAAATGCTTTTCTACTAAATCTTCACCCGATTGTCAAAACTGATATCACATTGTTATTGAGGTGAAATCTTTCTCAATTCATTTTTTTCTACGATTATATAAGATTTGTTTTTCAATGACGTACATAAGAGAGCCATTTGCTATTAAAGAAGGGTATATACGATGGATTCATCTTCATTCACACAACTAGATTTTTAAATTATAATAATATCAGGTTCTATTTAAATTAGCAGTTATAGTCTAAGTTTTAGATTAATTAGTAATTAAGTACACAATCACCCCCAAATTTGATAATTTACCACTAAAGTAAGTGAATTTCATTTCATTTTACATTTTGCCATAAAATTGATTTCTAGTGTAATTAATTTTTTTTACTCATAATTTTTTAATAGAAATCGTTTCGGTCACAAAGTTAAACATTATAAAATCTATGCTAATATATAAGGCTGAAGAGTTTGTTTGTTTGATTGATTTTTTAAACGCGTTAATCTCGGGAACTACTGGACCGATTTGAATTTTTTATATATATATACCACCACGCTAAGATGAATAGGAGAGGAGTAGCAATAAAAAATATTTCGAAACGGAAAAGTTTAAAGCTTTCCTTGAGTGCGCTAAGTAAACGGTGAAAGTTATTCAAAAATCATCTACTACAAAATTGTTCTCCTCTAAAAGTTCTTAATAAAAGTCCGCGACAGCATATGTCTAGCTTTTAAGGCTAACCCACTTAAACCATAATTAATATAAGTATTGCGGTTTACTCAAATAAAAAGACTGCAGTCCACGTGAACGAAGTTGCGATTAAAGCTAGTCATTATTTAAATTTTGATTAGCGATAAATATGAATCGTGTACGTTTTAATCAGTCTAATCGAAATTTATCTTGTATACACACTAATAATTTATGCAAATGGGACGAATTTGTAAGGTGAATAACCGTATATCGAAACTGACAAGTTAGTGTCACATTCTTATGGGAGTGCCAATGAATAACATTAGGAAACCGTTAGTTATCATAAAATATAATTAATGTAACTTTTGAACTGCGCATAACTGTAATTATGTACTGAATATAAAATTTGTGGTGAACACTGAGGACGTATGCATAAAATTTATATATTTACTAGCTGTGCCAGCGGTTCGCCTGCGTGGAAATCAGGGTGTCACAATTTTTTTTAAAATTCAAATTTCAAACAAAAGTAGTTAACCATAAGAGAAAGCGACATGCTGTCGAGGACTTTTTTTTAGTATTTTTATAGATCTACAATTCTCTAGTACATTACTTTGGCGTATCTCTGTTGGTTTACGCAGCGCACGCGACTAAAGCTCCCAGCAAGCAAGTTTTTTAACAACTACGCGATCTCTTCAACACAATTTACATAATACCGATATGTACTATCTACTTGAACCATCCAGAAGTATTGCACTATCTTTTGGTAAAACCCGTACAACAATCCGTTCAGTAGCTTTTGAGAAAATCGATTACATAAAGACAGACAGCTTTTTGGGACTTTGTTTATAATAAGTATAGATTTTCTTTATTGTACATCTATCTATACTTGTCATAAAACAAAGTTACCAAAAGCTATCTGTATGTGATTACTACAGAAAGCCTACTATACTATTGAGAATTATGTAGACGATAAGAATGCGTGGAGGTACTACTTACTACTACTCTACTCTTCGACTATATACAAGCCAGATATATGACTAAATTAAAAGCTAGTTGCTGGCTCTTCTCAAAAGAACGGCTTTCCGAACCAGCAGTAGAGCTGAAGATTCAAAAGCACTTGTTTACAAATTTACTTGAATAAAGAATATTTTGAATTTGAACTTGAATATGTCTCTTCCAGTCAACGATAATTAAGAGTAACAAAATAACAAGACTAAGTGAACTGCGGTTAATATAGAAAGAAACAAAAATGACGAAAAACTATGTACCTAGGTTAACAAGTCAAATATTAAAGAGTATTGTGAAAATTTAAATGATTAAATTTTACAAGCTGTGATAGCCCAGCGGAGAGGCCGTATAACTCTGTAGAGACAATCATGGGTTTAAGCCCCGGGCACGCACCAATAATTTTTTCTATTAAAACTTATATGTCTTATGATAATTGCAATTTATCATAAACATCGTGAGAAAACCTGCATATCTCTAGAGAATTCTAGGGTTAACCTACCAACCCGCATTAGAGCAGCATAGTAAGTCTTAGCTCCAACCCTTCTGTCCAAAAACCGGAGAGAGGAGGCCTATGCCCAGCTGTGGGAAAGTCACAAGCCGTTACATTACATACATTATAATTTTTGTATTTCTTTTTTGTTAATGAAATAAGTAAATTAATGGATAATATTACTTAAGACAAATATTTTTATACTTTGTGACTTAAATGACGACTCTGATACGCCGAATTTGGTATATCAAAGAGGCACATAAATTTGAATGGAAAAATTTACTGGTGCCTGCCCAGGGGTTTGAAGCTGTGACCCTCTAGAAAGATTCACACGGTGTCACCATTCGGCTATTACAGCTTTTGATGGAGGGTCCTTGAAGGTGCTTTTTAATCCATATTAATTATTAATTAATATTCCTCTAATTAAAGTTCCTCTAACATTTCTTGTTTTAAATTTAAGTTGTATTCTCTGACAAGTCTTTTTCAAAGTTATTCTGATATACTAATGTATATGCATTTCGTTTATATTATAAGAGAGTTTCTTGCCCTTTAATATAAAATATTTTACCGGAAAGTCAAAAAGCCGGTTTCTCGTAATCAGTGAATTAATTTAGCCATATAAAGAGGTTAGTAGGTAGCAAGAGGTAACGATACAAACGTTTTTGGCACTTGAGCTCACCTTATACATTAAATATGGGTTTCTCAGTATCTTTATTAAAGGTTTCTTCCGCTTAATTTACTAACATGAAGTCGCATTGAGTTTTATAGAAGTCTGGATAATTCTCTTCTACTGTTTCTTACTAATGTATTCAAATATAGTATTAGCTTTTATCAGCGCTGAATTATATACCAAAATAAAAGTAGCCTAATTTACTTTCTTTATTCTATTTAGGCCGTACGACTCTTTCAAGGGGGTCAGGAGTTCGAACCCCGAACATGGACCAATAAGTTTTTTTTTTTTATTAACCTATGTGTCTAATTGATAATTGCAATTTATCACACGCTTTCCGTTGAAAGAGCAGCATGATGGGTTAGCTCCAATTCTTCTATTCAAAACGGAGAGAGGAGGCTATGCCCAGCAGTGGGATAGTAACTTTATGGGACAGTAATTTTTTTTACATCAATTATTATATTAATATTATTTTTATTTATTATTTTATTATGTATTTACTTAGCTGTTATATATTTTCAGTGTTCAATATATCTATCTAAGTAAAAAATTTAATCTCTTAAACCTCTCTTTAAAGTAATATAGCATAGGATAGCAATGTTAGCCAAGATATTACTTGCGGTATTCTATATTATAAATTTTGATTTAGTTTAAGATAAAAGAGGATTGTTATAATGTATTTCTCCTAGCTATATGAATAGCGAAAATCTAAACGCGTTTTCAAATGCCTTCAGATCGATACATGCAACATAAGTTTATTGCCTATCTTAAACTGGGGTTTCCTCACACTTTTTTGTGATTATCAATATTAGTTTTTCTTATCTATTTATTTATTAGGATCTCCAACAGCATTACATATTAAATAATCCAAGAAATATCCTATATATTAATTAATTATATAATACAAATTATAGGAGATCACATCATTCTTAGTTACAGTGTTACATCATCATCATCATCCTCCTGCCCTTATCCCACTCTAAGTGGGGTCGGCCAACATGTTTTATAAACATGTTTTGTAAACATGTTGTCACATGATTTGGCTAGGTATTTTACGACCGGCTGCCTGCCTGACGTCAACTTACCTCAGTCGCCTTTTACGACACCTCGTTAAGAAAGAGGGTGGTCTATTCTACTCGGCCGGATACCACAAAGCGGGTCAACTTACCTTAGTAGCATTTTACTACTCCTCGGTAAGAAAGGGGTGGTCTATTCTACTCAGCCGGATACCACACGGCAAACAAGACAATACTTAAAAAGTAAAAACTTTAACCGGTAATTGAAGTCAAGAACTCTAACTATTGTAAAGAATAATCGTACCACTACGTATCTGAGGTCGTCAAGATCTAATCCGTTCCAATTTAAATGAACCTTAGCCGTATAGGCGTTGTGCTGTAGACCGCCTTGAATTTAATACACAATTTCCTTTCTAAACGTAAATGTTTGTGGGAACATACACAATATCAGTTATCCGGTAACGAATATGCCAGAGTGTTTTGATTAACATTAAAATGTATTATTTCCAGACGACAGCAAGGCGCCCGTGAAAATTTAGAACGCCCAAAATAATAGCCTTGAACGAGAATTTCATAGCTTTTTATCGTTGGCGTAGCTAACAACGCGTAAAGTAGGTTAATATACAATACATGTTATGGATATTTTGCTGGCGATCAGCTAATATATTGTAACGTATAAAATCATTTCGCACTTTTAAAATTAATTTCAGTATTTTTTTTAACTGTGATAGCCCAGTGGTGAGACCGTGCGCCTCGTTCAAGGGGCACGGGTTCAAACCCTGGGCAGGCAACAATCAGTTTTCTATAAAAACGTATGTATATTATTGATAATTTATTTAGGAAAAACATGAGGAAACCTGCATATCGCTACAGAATTCTAGGGATATGTGTAACCTGTCAATCCGCAATAGAACAGCGTACAGAAGTTACATTAGAATTGTTTTGTTATAATCCGCGTTTGTTGAGAGAATCTGTGTAATACTAAATGTATGAAGCAGGCATCGTTTACATACCTTATACTTGTAGGACAAGTCACCACATGTAACACAAAACGCCGCCATCAGCAACTCTCCACGCAAGCATTACACACACTCACTACCACAATCTCTAGGATCGTTTCGCCCCGAAATCGAAGCATCGTCAGGACAGTATCCACGACAAAAAGGGAATTCCCTCCCTACATCTCTCTGAAATGAGATAGAGGAGAAGAGAAAAAGAGAAGGAGGGCTTTATTGAGACAACATCAGTTTATCTGATGCTGAAATAATAACCCAAGATCTGTCGACCATATATTCTGCCAGCAATAAGATTTTTTTGCCTTAATCGACTAATTTAACTATGGAGCGGTTATACCGACCCCTAGCTTATCAACCGGTACTGGTTTAAAAAGATCTTTTATACATAAGTAATAATAAATTTATTTTCCTATAATCGGCCACAATAAATGCAGGATTCGTAAAAACACATGCACAAAAGCCTTTTTCCTTTGCGATTTTGTCGAGGAGTCTATCTTTTGATGATGCTCCGGGACGAAACTATTGTTGAGTTTGTAATACTGAACGTGTGTAGTGCTTGTGTATTGTGGTGGCGGTGGTGGAGGTTTGTGCATGGGTTTTTACGAATCCTGCATGTATCGGGTATGGAAAAACGGATAGTCCACTATACATTTAGCATATATTCTATTTACTTTACGCGGATTATAGCAAAATAATTTTGTTATTACTTTTGTATTACTGATCTCCGCAAAGTAACTCCTAATCCTATAAAATATTTTTTATAGTAAAACACTCAAATTGGGCGCAGCATTACATACGTGGAATATAATTTGTAATTTTTTTTGTCAGTAGGTGCTTTATTTTTTTGCTAGAGCTCGAAAATACTAACAAGTCATATATTGTTAATAAGTTAACATTAAATAATAGTTAAGAAAAATAAAAAATAATTCCTTCGAGCCGGATTTGAACCAGCGACCTATGGATATCAATGAATTTGCCTCTACAGTCCACCGCTCTACCAACTGAGCTATCGAAGGTTAGGAACTAACGTTGAAAGTATGTAACATTTCACAAATACAATTTAAAAATTACTAATATTATATATTTATATTGCATTACACATAACTAAATATATAAAATATTATTCAAGTAAAACAAATACATTTATAAACTGAAAAAAAAATCGTAATAAAAATGATGTATACATCCATACAAAATACATATTATAAATGCGAAAGTTTGTTTGTCGGTCTTCTACGCTTTTTCGTCTCCAATCCGCTGGACCAATTTTAATGAAATTTTGTACAATTAAAGCCACGGGATTGTACAACGGAATTATACAACGGGATAACATTTAGGATAATAAATTTCAAAGGAACAGGAAAAAAATGCATTATTGATATTTAAACTCTTTAAGTCTTCGCGGATGAAACCCTGGATATTATTAGTATTGTAATAATTCACGTATAACGTATACTTGATTTTTAGGAGTTAAAAAAATAGAAAAAATGTCGCCCCCGGGTGGGCTCGAACCACCAACCTTTCGGTTAACAGCCGAACGCGCTAGCCGATTGCGCCACGGAGGCAGTTGGGTAACCAGGCGAAATAAAAAAAAATATTATTTGAATGATTTATAAAAGCAAGTGTTACTTTGCGAAATTCCATATTACAGAAACTATAACATCATACACTTAGCATTACATACATTGCTTAACACACGCGGATTATCGCAAAGTAGTTCTGTCATAGTTTCTGTAAAATATTCTTTATTAACATAATTATAACCTTAATAGGTCAAGCGTTGTTTTGCCATATAAATTATTTGTAAGGAATTTCTAGTGTATATTATAAAAAATATATATATCACATTGTCACCACACTCCTCCAAAACGTCTTTACCGATTTTAATGAAATTTTATATGCAAATTCAGTAGATCTGTGAATCGGCTACTATTTATTTTTCATACCCCTAAGTGATAAGGGTCAAACTAACATTTTTATTTAATTTTTTGGACATATATATATATTTTAATGTATACAAGAGATTCCCTAGAAATAATTTATATGGCGAAACAACGTTTGCCTGGTCAGCTAGTATTATTATAACAATTTGGGTATTAGAATTTCTGACCTATGTGTGACACTGATTATTTGATCGTACCTAGATAAAATTTAAAAGATGCTTTAAATTTTATGTGTGTATGGTGTCTTATGACTACAAAAACGATATTTTTGTGATCTTTTAATAAAATTGGAACATTACAGTTAGTCACTTATATTCATAGTACACTAGCGGCCCTGGCACGCGCTGCTGTGTTTCAGACTGGTTTCGACTTCCTCTCGAATAATATTGACATAAACAGTCCAAAAAAGAACCGCTGCCATCAAATTTTACGTGAACTTCATATACATGATTGCTGGGTCGATCTAAAGGTTATCTTTAAATTTCGATAAAATCGGTCCAACTATTTCGGAGTCTATAAGGAACACACATACATACCTTTCCTTTCATATAGATATTCGCTCTAGCTTGTGTTAGCATAGAAAAATATGAATTGGTTACCACTGTTAATGTCTTGTATTGATTTGTTAACAAGTTGATTTTATAAACAGTAATGTTCAATGATAATTTCAAGGAAGTGAACGGCGTATGGCCTAGTTTATTCCCCTAAAGGTGAAGGCTACCATAAACAAAGATACGTGAACTTTTGCAATTTTGCAAGGCGCGGTGTCCATTTTAGGATAATGTGGACTGTTTCTCTAGTCGTGACTCTTATAAATAGGGCAACCATCTGTACCGATATATCGGGATTGTCACCATTATGAACATCTGTCTCCATCTCCCAACAAAAAATGTCACGATTGATCAAATGCCCAATATTATTACTTATAACTAGGGCGACCATCTATCCTCATGTCCCGGGATTGTCACCGTTATGAACATTTGCCTCCATCTCCCAACAAAAAATGTCACGATTGATCATATGCCCAATAATATTACTTATAACTAGGCCAAGCATCTATCATCATATATCGGGATTGTCACCGTTATAAACATTTATCCCCATCTCCCAAAAAAAGGTCACGATTGATCGAATCTCCAATAATATTACTTATAACTAGGCCAACCATCTATCATCATATATCGGGATTGTCACCGTTATAAACATTTATCCCCATCTCCCAAAAAAAGGTCACGATTGATCGAATCTCTAATAATATTACTTATAACTAGGGCAACCATCTATCCTCATATATCGGGATTGTCACCGTTATAAACATTTGTCTCCATGTCCCAACAAAAAATGTCACGATTGATCAAATACCCAATATTATTACTTATAACTAGGGCAACCATCTATCCTCATATATCGGGATTGTCACTGTTATAAACATTTGTCTCCATCTCCCAACAAAAAATGTCACGATTGATCAAATGCCCAATATTATTACTTATAACTAGGGCAACCATCTATCCTCATATATCGGGATTGTCACCGTTATAAACATTTGTCTCCATCACCCAACAAAAAATGTCACGATTGATCAAATACCCAATATTATTACTTATAACTAGGGCAACCATCTATCCTCATATATCGGGATTGTCACCGTTATAAACATTTGTCTCCATCACCCAACAAAAAATGTCACGATTGATCAAATACCCAATATTATTACTTATAACTAGGGCAACCATCTATCCTCATATATCGGGATTGTCACCGTTATAAACATTTGTCTCCATGTCCCAACAAAAAATGTCACGATTGATCAAATACCCAATATTATTACTTATAACTAGGGCAACCATCTATCCTTATATATCGGGACTGTCACCGTTATGAACATTTGTCTGCATCTCCCAAAAAAGGTCACGATTGATCGATTGTCCAATATTATTATATAGTAATTATTTTTATTAAAATACTCATGTGATCAACGGCTTCTTTGTTATTTTTTTTAAAGTTTTATTTAACTTGCCGTGTATGTATATGAAGGTGGAATCTTGCAATTTAAATTTGACCCACTTCCCGGTGTTTGATTGAGCTGAAATCTTAAATACTGGTCCAGTCGTGACAATGTATATGATAACTATGACCTGATGCTTCTAGGATAGGCTCAAGACCTGGTAACTCTTTAATGATTAAGAGTAGGGACATGAAATTCTGATAAAAACTTTTTTAACTTGACTTGTTTACACTTTTAAACGGAAAAATATAGCTTTTTTTTCGAGCCATAACTCAACCTATCATAATGGGAATTGGAATAGGGTTACCAAAGGAAACTCCCTGGTGACCCTATTTATAAGGCGTACAAACGTCGGACACACTGAGACACGTTTAAAAAAAAATGACTTGCATACATATACTGTATAAGAAATATTATCCTTGTTTTGTTTTGTTTATTCAGGTTTTTATAATTGAATTATTTAATTTAATTAATAGAATTAGGCGTTACTTTGCGGAGATCCATAATACAAAAGTAATAATAAAATTATTTCGCTATAATCCGCAAAAAAAATTGAATTATGTTTAAAAGATATGGTAATTATGATTTAGCTTCGCTGATTATAAAAAGTAACTTAACTCATAGTTTTGTGCTTAAGTAAATTAACCAACCATACAATATGCAAAGTCGTATAAAAAGGCATTTCTTTATATTTTCGATAACAAAATTTGTACGTATCATGCAATCCAAAGGAATAGGGCTTATGTTAAAAATAGCACAAAAAATAAAGTATAAAGGTTGTTTTACTTCAGACTTCATAGAAAGAAGTTATTAAGACAGTTAGTAAATAAAAAATTAAAAAAAATTCTCCCCGGCGGGGAATCGAACCCCGGTCTCCCGCGTGACAGGCGGGGATACTTACCACTATACTACCGAGGATTATACTGTGTGAGTCGAAATAATCAAAAATATTATTTTAATATTCTTAGCAAAAAATTATACATTATGATAACGCAACAATTAATGATATACTGATAATGAAGGTTATTAATATAAGTAGATATCACGTACCGATTAAAATAAATAACCTTTTGAAATTACGTTAAGTAATTTATGCATTGTCTCATAAATAACTATAAAAGAATTAATAAATAAATAAATGGAGCACTTTATATTGGGACAATTAATTATTACTTCATGAATATTTGATTTCGTATTTGATACTTTATTAAATTTTTCCTTACGAAGTAAGTAAAGTAACGGCTTATTTATTATCCCATTGCTCAGCATTGGCCTCCACTCTTCGTCATCGGGAAAATAAGGTATGGATATAAGACCCACCTCGCTGCTCCAATAAGGCTTGGTAGGTACACATATCTCCAGAATTCTCTAAAGATATGCAAGTTCTCTCACGATGTCTTCCTTTACCGAAGAGCGTGTGATAAATTGTACAATAAGTTTTAACATAAAACTTATTGGCCTGCCTGCGCTTTGAACCTGTGATAATTTTGAAAGAGTCGCTTGGTCTCGCAGTTTTTCATTCATAAAGAAAAAACTAGTTCAATATTTAAGTCGATGTTTTTTTATTTCCGTACATTGGATTTTGTTTGACTATTTTGCAAAACTAACTTTAGCTGTGTACAAAACAATTGATCATGCGCAAATTCGCTATAAAAACATGCACTTTATAACTCTCCTTCCATAGTGAATATTTAAGTCGTAAGAAACCTAATTTCGAGGCGGTTCAGTAAAACACCAAAGAATTTGATATACTCGTACATAGGCACAATGGCCGCTTGCAATTCCCATGTTCGCTGCAGACAATAATGTTGCGGCATTTTGTGTATTGTTGCAAAATATATTAATACCTGTTTATTATGTAGGTACTGTATATCTATAGTGGTTCAATTAAAGCACAAAAGATTAAGAAACAATTGAGTAAAACTAAGATAATGATAGAGGTTATTAAGAGAGTGGGATGGACTAAGTACCTGTCATGTTATTTCTTCAATTACATAATACAAAAGTTACGACAATTGAAACCTTATTTTTCTAATAAAAATCACATTAAAAAATTCAAAATATTCTTTATTCAAATAAACTTGTAAACAAGTGCTTTTGAATCGTCAACTCTACTGCTGGTTCTGTAAGCTGTTCCTACCGAGAAAAGCCAGCAAGAAACTCGGTGGTTGCTCTTTACAAATACAATTCTTATAACTAGTTACATTTGCTCATTACTATCTTGTACAGGGTAGAGGAGTTGCTATATTCACACAATTTTATCATCTATAGTATAATGATAAAATTGTGGATTATTTAGATTCTATATAATCCTCAATAGTATACTAGGCTTTGTTTATCAGCCTCCATTTAACAATGATTTTAATCGTACTACTTATACTTTTAGAGCTGTGATAGCCCAGTGGTGAGACCGTACAACTCTTTAAGGGGAACACGAGTTCAAACCCGGGCCAGCACCAATGTGTTTTTCTATTAAAACTCATATGTCTAATTGATAATTGCAATTTATCACACGCTTTTCGGTGAAGGAAAACATCGTGAGGAAACCTGCATATCTTTAGAGAATTCTGGAGATATGTGTAATCTACCAATCCGCATTGGAGCAGCATGGTAGGTATTAGCTCCAACCCTTCTCTCCAGAAACGGAGAGAGGAGGCCTATTCCCAGCAGTGGGATTGTAACAGGCCGCTACTTTTACTTATACTTTTTGTATTTTTTACAATTTGCCGTCTAGTGTAGGGTGGCAAATATAAAAATTAAACTGGTCTTCCAGTCGGAACATAAATATCTCCAATCCCGAAAGATATGAAAATCGTTTAGGTCATCAACCTAACCTTATTTATTGCAAATACATAGTCAAAAGCCATAAATTCAAATAACAGTATGAAAATTAATTATACAAAAACAAGTTCGATGGACTCTTGCTATTATACTTATCATTGAAACCATCCGAAAGGTCACATTTTTTTGGACTTTTTTTTATAATATTTCCAATATCCGCTTCAATAGAGTTAGAGGCAATCGAATGTTGTTTATATTTTATAGCAAACTCCATTAATAGTTTCACTATATTGTTAGATTATTATCTAGATTATTGAATACTAAATGAAAACGCGTCTTCGTTCGTGAACTTAAGTATGAAAACACCCTCAGTATCTGTATCTGTTTTATATAGTATCTGTTTTTTCGGTATTCCCAATGGAAAATATTCATATAGACAAAAAAATTCCCGCTAGCTACATTTAAAACTACATATCATCATCATCATCATCCTGCCCTTATCCCACTCTTAAGTGGGGTCGGCACAACATGTTACAAACATGTTGTCACATGATTTGGCTGCGTATTTTACGACCGGCCTGCCTCACGTCAACTTACCTTAGTCGCCTTTTACGACACCTCGGTAAGAAGGAGGGTGGTCTATTCTACTCAGCCGGATATAACACGGCGGGTCGACTTACCTTAGTCATCTTTTACGACACCTCGGTAAGAAATGAGGGTGGTCTATTCTACTCTGCCGGATACCACACGGCATATTTAACATTACATATATTTCCTTTTATCGTGGCTTACTTTTGTATTAAAATACCTTAAGGAAAAAGAAACAAGTTAAAAAAAAGCTATGATAGCCTAGCGGGGTTACGGTTCCGAGCAGCCACCAATGAGTTTTTCCGTTAAAACTTATGTGTCTTATTGATAATTGCAATTTATCACACCCTTTTCGGTGAAGGAAACATCGTGAGGAAACTCTGAATGTCTGTAGAGAATTCTGGAAATATATGTAACCTACCAATCGGCATTGGGGCAGCGTGGTAGGTCTGAGCTCCAATCCTTCTCTCCAAAAACGGAGAGGAGGCCTATGCGTAGCCGTGGAATTACAGGCGATTATTTTAGTTTATTTAAAAATAAAACGGACGTATCCGAGAAAATTATATACGGAACGTTACCCTTTTTTAACTTCTTGTTTGACCTCGCGATCATTATGTTAACAGTTTCTTTCAATCAATTAAACAATAATATTCGTTCAACTGAAGAATCCTTCATAACAACAAGTCATTACAATAAAAAGCAAGGTTTTTGACATCGTTAAACACTGCATCGTTAAACAGTATCTAGTTTACAAATTATTAGTTTTGCATAAATATACGATTCGGAATGTTATATAAAAACCGATTTAGGTATTTCACCTTTCAATTAACATAAATTTCTGTTGGAGAGCAGGTTTCAAGAAACTATATTAATGGGTATATTAAAAAATAAAGTAAAGCCTGTTTATAATTTTTTTAACGATCTGTATATATGAGTTTTCTATGTAAAATTAGTTACTTAATTGTTATTTTCAATTAATCATCGTTATAAAATACTATATCACGAAGATTTCTCATCCGGATATCACGCGGCGGCTATAGAAGATTTCTTCTATAGCCGCCGCGTGATATCCGGATGAGTAGAATAGACCACCCTCATTTCACACCAGTCGTGAAAAGCAGCTAAGGTAAGTTGACGTCAGGCAGGCGGCCGATAGTAAAATAACTAGCCAATACATGTAACAACATGTTGTGCCGACCCCACATAGAGTGGGATAAGGGCAGGGGTATGATAAAATTCTAAGATTCTAAAGATAATAAAATTATAATTTATTGATAACAGTATTCAATTTAAATTCTTAATTTTTGTTATTTGCGTATCAAAACTGCTTTACTTACTATGAATTGACTCACTTAGTAGGTAAGCCGGTAGAGATCTCTATAAATAAGGGTAAGTTGTACACTTACCTACCTTTTTACCTTTAGATACCTTTGTACACTTTTTTTTTACTGTGAGGACCATGACCATGTTATATTGACCAGTATTATAATAATATTTATTATATTAATTAATATTTATAAATATTCATATCGAAACCACAAACAAAAGTTATTATCACTTATAGTTACTGATCTTAATTTATGTATGAATTAATGATTAATTTATGCGAACGATTTCACATATACATCTGATTTATCGCGTGCGATTTTTCTTTTAATATAATTATCATGATCTCGCAAAGATCTTATTTATTTCCATACATTATGGGTGTGCCATTTCAAGAACGTGTTCTTACGTTTAATAAACATAATGAGTGCGGTGAACTTCGAAACAAAGTAATGTTTAGCAAATTTATATTCTGACTTAAAAATCAATTTATTATACTAGAGATATGGATATTATAAGCGATAACAATTATATTTTGGAGACAAGAGGTGCCAAAATATATGACAAATATTTCTAAATCCAATCCAGCAAATAAAAGCGAAATATCGATTTATCAAAATGAATTTTCTTTGTAGACTTGAGATTGAATGACAATAACTAAATCAATATATGACACACTAACGATGGAAAAATTCAATTGTGCCGATCACTAAAACAAATAATTGAAACAAAACCTGCATAATCGTAAATTAAAAATTAAATATAAAATAGGTAGACGCTTACCCCACGTTCGCATGAGAGGTTTTTACCGTGCGTTAAAAATACGTCTAAATGAAACAATCCAATAGTAGGCCTACTGGATTGTTTTATTATCACCATGAATTTTTAGAAAACTATTCAATTCAACAGTCAGTACCTAAACCCAACCGCTTTCGTACCATGAAGTGTGTTTCAAAAGGACAACGTTATATGACAAAATTAATAATAAAATTATTTTGCTATAATCCGCGATACAGTAAATACTGTATCGCGTATCTTGTATCATCATCATCGCTGTATCTTTACTGTATCGCGGATTATAGCAAAATAATTTTATTATTACTTTTGTATTATGGATCTCCGCAAAGTAACGCCTAATTCTATAAACGTTATATGAACTATAGATAACTCTACACCTACCGGATATGACACCACCCGAACTTGACGCAGCGGTCTGGGAGTTACTATTCCCCGACCGCCACACCTGAACCAGACTTCCCTCAGGTCACCTAGGTGACCTGGACCAACCGGCCCGAATATTGACCAGGCCCACAAGGCCTGCGAGGACCAGCCCGGGCAAGGAGGTTCGCCTCGAGGCCCGTCCCCCGGCAACCTCGAAAGGTACCGAGAAGACTCCACCACCAGATAACTCTATCTCTTTTACTCACATGTTTTAGGATGCATTCCGAACGCTCATTCGGCAACGACTTAAAGTGTACGTCTTTAAGACGTCATTGTATGAAAAGCAAAACAATTTAGTTTACGTCTTCAAATGAGCCGCAATAAGAGTTCACGGTATGCCTGCTGTTTTGTGAATGTGTGTGTGATTTTCACTACCCTCTGGCTCCCATTACCATACTCTCCCCTACTCTTCATTCTCGTCGTAGACATCGCGTCCGCAGGGTAGCGGCCATACTTCAATATTTAGATGGTTCTCGATTTCACTCATAGATGGCGCTGACAAAATTTGAAAGCCCTTTTAAAGTACCTGGTGAAATCATGCCGAGATATTCTGAACCTTGGCCTTTCCTTCACCCGCTGAGTAACTTCACGTTCCTTAAAAAGCTCATCGTTAACCGCCAAGTAACTAATCACACTCAAAGTTCTAATTGCATTAGCGTTTGAAAAGTTTTGTGAGTTCGTAACTGTACGGAGAAATCTTATTCGCTTGCCCTGAAATTAAGATTCTATCATCAGTATTGGTCTGATTTTTTAATACTGTTATAGTGAAAGTTGTGGTATGTACTTGACTTACATATGTAAGAATAAGAGGTAAGTGTGTGAAAATGTACAATGCTTAGTGATCTAGAGTTTTGTTCTACGTTAACTGAATAACTTTAAACTACATAGTTCTCTTACCTATCTCTAAATAATAAGCATATATATCTAAATATTTCTGGGGATATAAGTAGCCTCCCGATCAACTTCTCCGCAGTGTTGTGGGTTGAAACTCCATCCCTTCTCTCCCAAGCAGAGAGAGGCCTGCGCCCAGCAGCGCGATATTAACAGGCCAATATGGGTCTCAATTTGAAATTTTTCAATAAAAAAAAAGTACACCCTAATTAATTTTTCTCATCATCATTAGGGACAAAAAGTGCAGAAGCATCGTCGCAGGTGTGACATGCAGAGAATAGAGCACAGAAACTCTACCATCATCGGGAATGCAACCCTGTGAGGCTGGAGTAATTACTTGTGTTTCATTTATCACCAATCATGAAATTTAAAAATAATATTTTGTTATAACATGTTTAAAATACAGCCTCCTTTATATAGTTTGTCAATCCTATAAAAAAAACGTTGTCGCCGTCAATATGTTGAGTTATTGAAAAAGATTAAATGGGTTGACTTTTGGGGAAAATTGCTTCTTATTTATTGAATAAGTATAAGTAAGACAAAATAGCGTTGTTATAATTTATACGAGGTCTGGTAAACTTCGCTTGGTGAAGAATATAGTTTATCATAGCTATTAGTTGCATATATTATAACTGTATAGTTACTAGGCTATTACTGTATCGTACTAGAAATACTTCCAAATCATTTGATTCATTGGTTGCAAAATGTGAACAAATTGACGCGAGAAAGTCCTACTCTGAATTATTCTTTTTTATTTAATATATAACCATAATAAATATGTAATTTTTAATATATCTATAAACACGTTTTATAAAATAAAGCGTCATCTATTATGTTACATCAAAACTGTTATCAAACTTTGAACTTTCTTACAGCCATCTAGCGTTGGTAGTTGAAAATATAATGCAAAACCAACAACTCATTTTCTTAGTACTTTATGATAGAAAGAATAGATTTCACTATTGTATCGTTATTAAATTAAATTTCTCGATTAAATCAAATGAATGATTAGATCAAATTTTTAAAAACTAAAAATTTTTACATTGGTAATTTACGCAAAAGCTACCTAACTTACAATAACAGGATTAAGTTGCTTACAATTCAGATAAATATAGTAAAAAGGATTTGTCTATTATTAAGCAAAAAAGATTAACATGGACTTTGAAATAGTTAACACCTAAAGATAATACGTTTATCAATTGTTATTGGACTATTTAATACAATTTATTTAACAAATAAAATCATTATTTAACGTGACTTATCACGGCAAAGAATTACTATTAACTATTCTAGGTTTTATAGTTCAATGAATGGTTCCTTTTATCCAACTAAAAATATATAATCATATACTTAATATTTATTTTTTATTGTGACTATATATAAGAAAGATTTATAGAAGCAGGCGTTACTTTGCGGAATTCCATATTACAAGCAATATAACAGAACTAACTACTTTGCTATAATCCGCACGGGTTAAGTGAATGCATGCAAAGCCAATGTGTATGAAGCAGGCAAAATCTACGCACCTTATACATGCAGGACAAGCCACCACATGCACCCCAAGACGCAATTCACCAGCAACAACGAACACAAAAGCAGCACACACACCCACCACCACAATCTCGACGATCGTTTCGCCCCGAAACCGAAGCATCATCAGGAGGATAGGCTTCACGACAAAAATCGTACTGCGCCGCCCTACCCATACAAGCAGTCTTAAATAGTTCAAGTGTTTAATAGTTCAATTGGTGAGAGTTGAACTATTTATGACTGCTTGTATGGGTAGCGCGGCGCAGTACGATTTTTGTCGTGAAGCCTATCCTCCTGATGATGCTTCGGTTTCGGGGCGAAACGATCGTCGAGATTGTGGTGGTGGGTGTGTGTGCTGCTTTTGTGTTCGTTGTTGCTGGTGAATTGCGCCTTGGGGTGCATGTGGTGGCTGGTCCTGCATGTATAAGGTGCGTAGATTTTGCCTGCTTCATACACATTGGCTTTGCATGCATTCACTTAACCCGTGCGGATTATACCAAAGTAGTTAGTTCTGTTATATTGCTTATATAAGAAAGAGTTTACTGAAACGTAAAAAATAGGCAAATGGCCTATTTTTTACGTTTCATTTATGCAGCAGGATCTGATGTAATCAGATATAAGTAGTCCCGGGCAGCATTTTCCCCAATTTTTTAACTAATACTGGCGCCTTTTCCTTTAGCCCCTATTGGTGTTTGTAACCTGACGTCATCGCGCCCACGCGTTATGCGTGACGTAAGTCGATCGATGGTATTCGCGTCTCGTTCTTTCATCATTTGTAATTATAGAGGCTGTCTCTTTCTAGCAGGAATGCTTCGAAATTCAAACCGTAGGCGTCCTCGTGCGTAGCGATGTCAATATGGCTGGGTCGGATATTTACAATGTCCGTAAATATAGTGATTTATGAAGCAGCAGCCTTTATTGTCATTTAATTATATATCTTTAAAGCTAACATCTACGTACTTCAAACTATTTAGTTATAAGGTTTTATTCTATATCTCTGATATGCAAAATTTTATGTTAATGATTTCCTAGAAAAACAGAATGCATAAACTCCGCTGACATTCATTTTGATTTTCTAGGTATTTTTGAAATGAATAGGAATGTACTCACATGATATATTAGCAGAAAATGTTTAATATTCTGAAATGTTACCCTTGTATTGTTTTAGTTACTTACATTTTAACAATAAAGTATTTGTATTTATTATGTCGTTCTTGTTTACTAAAATAAAACAGGAAATTTTTAAAATCCTAATTATTAGCACAGTAAATAAACTTTAATCATATAATTTCATCGGTATTGCTCCAGTCAATCGATTGACTGGCATTTATCTATCTTACTTACTATAAAACTGTTTTCTTCTGTCTTCTTGTGTATCAATCCATATCAAAATATACATTCTTTTATTAGCTTTTATTAGTTAGCTTCGCCAATTAATATAGATCAAAATTTTCCTTCACACCATATGACTCAAATAAATACTTCAGAAGATATTATGGATTAAAATCATACGGCACCAAAAATATATTACGTCCGCGAGCCAGCACTCTATCCATGACATTCGCTGTAATCCAACTTTGGTAACGAATGGAAGTAATACGTACATCGACTTGAAGAACACTCAATGTTGTATACATTCTTTTATTTATGTATTCTTAGGTAGGTATTAAAATTTCCGTTATTTCGTTTTCGTTTAATTTATATTTTTAGCTCAGAATAAAATAAAGGGATTTGCACGGCGAAAACTTTGTGAAACACATATTTCCACGCAAGCAAAGGACAGCACGAATATTAAAAGTAAAATGTATAAGTTCTAAAACAGATAAACATGTTTCCTTGAAGATGTTATTTAAGGAAATAAATTCCTATTACAGTTTAAAGAGACTATAGGAAATATAGGAACCTCGGTGCAATTCTTTCGTTTCTAAAGAGCGTAGTTTCCTAATCAAATGCTAGACTAACAAATGTTGATATAAATAACACACCCCAAGTACATACACGTTTCGTTATCGCTTCACTGTCTAGACCAGTTGTTCCAAACCCAATCTCCTATACATTATCTTCATCTCATTGATCTGAAGAGTTCATTCACAACTTTTCCATAGCAAAAAATTCTTTATTCAAAACTTATGAACAAGTAAGTACTTTTAAATTATCAGCCTATATTGCTGCTTCGAAAAATTTTTCATCCCAAGAGAGCCAGCAAGCGTCTAAGATTGCGATTTCAATATAATATATTATGTACGAGTATTAATAACTTAAGAAATAAGGGCATTAAAAAGTTGTCGCAGATATTGGACAAATATACCACACGCTTAGTATTAAAGTGACCTAAATCAAAAAATTTGTTTCGTGGCAAATTGCAATAACGCAGCATGATGTCAAAGATGGCATTGAAATAAGGATTACAATGTATCTGACTCTATAAAGCCTAATTTGGAATCGAATTAAGGTCACTTTGTTAATATGCGTGCAATATTTTTGTCTACTATCTGCGAAAACTTTTAATTGGTCTTATTTCTTAATATTTATATTATTTCTTTATAGAGAGCTATGATAGCCCAGCTGTGAGACTGTGCGACTCTTTCGAGTTGGTCACAGGTTCAAATCCCGGGCACGCACCAATGAGTTTTTATATTAAAACTTTGTGTCTAATTGATAATTGCAGTTTATCACACGCTCTTCGGTGAAGGAAAACATCGTGAGGAAACCTGCATATCTCTAGAGAATTATAGGGATATGTGTAACCTAACAATCCGCATAGGAGCAGCGTGGTAGGTCTTAGCTCAAACCCTTCTCTTCAGAAACGAAGAGAGGAGGCCTTATGCCCAGCAGTAGGATTGTAACGGACTGTTACTTTACTTTTACTTTTACTACAAAATATATTAAAACCTTTTATACAATTTGCAATGTGAAGGTGGAATCATGAAAGTTAAATTTGACTCACTCTTCGGTGTCCGATTGAGCTGAAATTTTACATATTAGTTCAGTCCTGGTGACAATGCATGTTTATGATAAGCATAACCTAATACTGCTGCAAGGATTGCCTCCAGATGTAAGAACTTCTCAACCGTTATTAGTAAGGACATGAATATTTGTTAAAAGCATGTTTTAACTTGACTTATTTTAGTAATTATAATAAAATGAACAAAATATATAATTTTCCTTAACGTACAAAAGCGTGTGGGAATGAAAGTCGGTGTGTAATCATAAATGCGAATTATTATTTTTTCGTATAATATCAAGTATGCATCTCCGCCATGTGGTACCCAGCAGAGTAGAATAGACCACCCTGATTTCTTACCGTGGTGTCATAAAAGGCGACTAAGGTATGTGCCGTGTGGTATCCGGCTGAAAAGAATAGACCACCCTCATTTCTTACCGAGGTGTCGTAAAAGATTATTCTCGAATGGCTCATAGGTGAAGATCGCGTGAAATCTAAAATCGAAATATTAGGTCCTTACATATGAAATTGGCGTTTTGTCGTACTGACCACTTTGATCTCAAATATTACCTTTATGGTTAGGAATTCCAAATTCAAATTCATACAGCTATTTACTCATGCATTTGTGTTTCAAACCCCCTAATTCATTTGTTTTTTCTTCTTTTGTTTTTTTCTTTGTGTCACTCTGTTTACAAAATGGAAAACATGAAATATCGCGTTATAGTATGAGTTCCACCGTGGCACCAGTGCTGCAGAAACGGCTCGAAGGATTAATGATGTGTATGGTGACGGTGTCGCAAAAGAAAACACAGTGCGTTTTTGGTTCCAACGTTTTCGTTCTGGAAATTTCGACCTGCAGAACGAGCCTCGTGGACGGCCGGAGACCAAAGTTGATAACGAAGAATTGAAGGCTATTGTGGAAGCGGATCCATCGCAAACCACGTCCGAGTTAGCTGCAGGCTCCGGTGTTAGTGATAAAACTATTCTAATCCACTTGAAGCAAATTGGGAAGGTGAAAAAGCTTGAAAGGTGGGTACCTCATGAATTGAGTGAAGCAAACCGACAAACGCGCGTCGACTGCTGCGTTACGTTACTCAACCGGCACAATAATGAAGGAATTTTAAATCGAATCATTACCTGTGATGAAAAGTGGATCCTCTACGATAATCGGAAGCGCTCATCGCAATGGCTGAACCCTGGCGAACCAGCCAAATCCTGCCCTAAGCGAAAATTGACTAAAAAAAAGTTGCTTGTAAGTGTTTGCTGGACTAGTGCCGGTGTCGTTCACTACAGCTTTCTTAAATCTGGCCTGACGATTACGGCAGATATCTATTGTCAGCAACTGCAAACCATGATGGAAAAGCTAGCTGCTAAACAACCGAGGCTGGTCAATCGCTCTAGGCCACTGCTGCTTCAGGACAACGCTAGACCACACACTGCACAACAGACGGCTACTAAATCAGAGGAGCTTCAATTAGAATGTCTTAGACATCCACCGTACTCTCCGGACCTTGCTCCAACAGATTACCATTTTTTTCGCAATTTGGATAACTACTTGCAAGGAAAAAAATTCAACTCCGATAGGGCAGTCCAAACCGCCTTCAAAGATTTTATTGATTCCCGCCCGAATGGTTTTTTTAGTAAGGGGATCAATGAACTACCTATGAGATGGCAAAAGTGCATACATAGCAATGGTACATACTTTGATTAATTAAATATATTTCTTAAAAAAAAAACGACTTTATGTTCCTCCCATAGAAAACGCCAATTTCGTATGTAAGGACCTAATAGATCCTGCTACTCAAATGGGCGCAGGCGTTTACGAATGTACCGCAGATAACAAATACGCCATTGATCGGCGTATCTGATCTTAAAAGATTAAGACAGATTTCTCTATTGCATTTGATTAGGACAGAAACTTTCATAAATTGTACAATATCTGACTATATGTTATGTTATTTCAATGAGTTTTTTTTTAAGTCTTCATATAAGGATAAATGATTGACACATTACTATTTATTTCTGAAATTCACCGTGTGGTATCCGGCAGAATAGAATAGACCACCCTCATTTCTTACCGAGGTGTCGTAAAAGGCGACTAAGGTAAGTTGACGTCAGGCAGGCGGCCGGTCGTAAAATACGCAGCCAAATCATGTGACAACATGTTTATCATGTTGTGCCGACCCCACTTAGAGTGGGATAAGGGCAGGAGAATGATGATAACTAAAGAAATAATTGTATTAACTATTTATTATTCAACAAATATAATAAAATCGAATTTAAAACTTTTGGGATCGCTGATGTAGACGGCGCACTCGTGTTTTATACCGGCAGCAAGTATGGGCACATGCATAGTGTATTTATACGACTTTGTCCGCGTTAAAATACTCATCCGGGACATCCGAACCGCTCCGTAACCAATTTTCATTTACATAGGAAAAGAGACTCGCTTTTAAAATGCTAGACACTCTAGTAAAACACTTTTTTTAAAAGCTTTATTTAACTTGTGATGTATGTATGTCAAGGTGGAATCTTGCAAGTTATATTCGACCCACTTCCCGGTGTCCGATTGAGCTTTAATTTTACATACTTGTCAAATTTCAATAAAAATGCATGTTTATTATAACGATATGCTTGCCAGGATTGGCTCTAGACGGGGGACTCCTCGACGGTTAGCAGTAGGGACATGGAATTTTTTTAAAAAGCTTTTTTAACTTGACTTGTTTGTTTTGAGAATTTATTTTAAATTATTCTTATTTATTTTTGCCGTGTGGTATCTGGCTGAGTAGAATAGACCACCCTCATTCCTTACCGAGGTGTCGTAAAAGGCGACTAAGGTAAGTAGACCCGCCGTGTGGTATCCGGTTTAGTATAATAGACCACCCTCTTTCTTACTGAGGGGTCGTAAAATACGACTAAGGTAAGTTGACGTCAGGCCGGCGGCCGGTCGTAATACCTCGTATACGTAGCCAAATCATGTGACAACATATTTCTAACATGTTGTCATATGTTTGTAACATGTAGTGCCCTAAGAGTGGGATAAGGGCAGGAGGATGATGATATTCTTATTTATTTATTTATTACTTTTCATACAGAACACGGAGCCTGTGAATATAAAAAAGCTGTGATAGCCCAGCGGTGAGACCATGCAACTCTTATAATAAGTTCTATCTGGTAAAAACTTATGTGTCTGATACAATTTATCGCGGGTTACCTTTCGGTGAAGAAAATCATCGTTAGACAACCAACATATCTCTAGAGAATTCTCGGGATATTTGTAACTTACCAATTCGCATTTGTACAGCGAGATTAGTCTTAAGTCCAATCTTTCACTCGGGGAGAAAACGGGGAGAAGAAGTCTATACCCAGCTGTGAGATGATAACAGGCAGTTTCTTTTTACTCTACTACATAGCAGATACAAAATAAAAATATTGCTGAAATGATTGATTTGTATCAAAAACACATAAATTATTAAGTTATAGAATTAGGCGTTACTTTGCGGAGAAAATAATTCAAAAGTAACAATGAAAATATTTTGCCATAAATAGAATAAACATATAATCATACATGTGGAGTGGACGATCCGTTTTCATACCTGATACATACAGGTATCATAAAAACACATGCACAAACACAAACCTTCACCACCGCCACCACAATAAGTATTACACACATTCAATATAACAAACTCAACAATCGTTCCGCCCCGCAACCGAAACATCATCAGAAAGTAAACTCCAGCAGGCCTACCATGAACTCTTATTGCGACTCAATTGAACGTAAACGAAATTGTTTTGCTTTTTCATACCATGACGTCTTAAAGAGGCACACTTCAAGTCGTTGCCGAATGAGCGTTCGGAATTCGTGCTAAGAACATGTAAGTAAAAGAGACAGAGTTATCTATAGCCCATCTTCTTCTTCTTCTTCTTCTGGGAGTAGCGGCTATGCAGGGCCTAAGGGCCCAGTATCACTTTGACCATTGCTGATCTATTGTGATCGCCACTGCTTACAATTCGCCACCAATACCGGTGTCCTTGAAAAATTCAAGGATCTTCTTGGCGGCGAGTGCTTTCACTTCTATAGGGCGTAAAATATGTGACCCTAGGAGAGAGCATCGAACGTTGATCAGCGCAGGGCAGTCACTATGTCATCTATAGTCCATATAACGTTATCCTTTTCGATGATATCATCGCGTCTTATTCAAATGCAGATATAACCTCCATGGTGACCTTCATTTGACGTCAAAGCACTTGGCATCAAAGTTTCGGCTGATATTAATGGGAGCGGATGAGGGAGTATTTTTCTGCCGTCTGACCTCAGTCTAGCCATAACGGCGCCAGGACGTCTATGGCGCATCTTTATCTGCATCCATAGAGATGACTATAGACTATAGAATAGCTGCTGTTGACGTCTTTTCAGCGTTACTCGTTTATTTCATTCATTAACTGATTTTTTAAATATAAATCTATATAATAGCTTATCATCAATATTATAAATGCAAAAGTCTGCCAGTCTCTTATGCTTTCTCGGCTAAACCACTGACCTAATATTGATAAAATGCACAATACAATTTAAGCTTATATACCAGGCTAACATAGATAATATCATAATTCCCGTTTTCCGGAAAAAGAAAAACAGTGATGCATAAAATTGAGGGTATTTTAATGCGAATGAAGTCGGCAGTATATCACTATTAGTATAAAAATATCATATATTGACGAAGCAAAGTTTGAGATCTTTATTTCTAATCTGTTCTGATAAATCAGCAACAGAATAATGATAAATAATAAATATACCTATGGGATACTTACACACACAGCTGTCCGTCCCCAAATTAGCTGATTACTTGTGTTATGAGTGACAGACAACTGGTAAATATATGCATATATTATTTTAAATACATATTTAAATACACCCAGGCTCGAAGAACACCAACAAAGTGTTTATAAAAAATGTTGGGAATCGAACCGCAGGCAGGGTCACTACCAACTGCGCCAACGGGCCAGTCAAAATAAATTCATACACATTACGAAAACACGAGATATTGTCAGTTATCTGCTTGATATGGCAATGTTAAAATATATTTCCTTATTTGTGCTACCTTGACGTCCGAGTAAAAATAGGAGTTGAAGGGCTGAAAAGTAACAAAGCTATTTTTTTCCTTAGTCCTAAAATTCCACGATAACGTAGTTATGAAACAAAGCTAGTATAATGATCTTAGAATTTCATAAAAACGTGACTTGGCAGCATCTTTAATAGCAGGAGCGTACGAAATGCAAAAAAAGAAATTCGGAGTGTGATAATTTCAGATCTGTGAGTGCAAGTGTCCAACAAATTATGAGGGAAGATGAGAACTATATTTATCTTTGTCTAATCACACATGAAAAGACAGATAATAAGCGTCATTTGCTTTCTGTTTCTTTTCGATGAACTCAGTTTAGGTTAGCTCTACTTTAGTATAATAACTCTATGGATAATTCCATATGACGTAAATATGACGATAAGTCGTCTTACATCGTTTTATATTTTGAATCATAATAAGCGGTAGGTTTGTTCAATTTAAATAAGTTTTTTATATCGTACATACAAACTTACGTTAATTTAATTATGGCTGCCGTTAAAAATGTCTGTTCTGGAATTGTTACGAGTTAGATTTTCACGTTTGGTGCAGAATAAAAATATTATACCATTTTTAAACGTGATATGTCGATCCAAAATATAAATCTTCTTAATATATAGATGTCTATTTATAGATTTTTTTTAAAATATTGTATGCGATGGTACATTTAACAGAGTCCCGGTGTATTCTGATGAATGAGTGTGAATTAAGATACTTGAAGTGGGAAAAGATTGTAGAGAATTTGCGGTACTTTTCGACGAACGCGTGGGGGTTGTACTATGACGTCATTTGCTTCTGTCGTATATATCTTAAATGTATGGTTTGTAACTTTCATATTAATATATACCAATTGGTTTTCGCAATTGTCATTAACTGGAAGTAGCGTTATAGCTTGTTGTACAAACCAGAGGTTAGTTTTATTACCTAAGTAATTTTTTATTGTTATAATTTTTTTACAATTTTATGTTGTTTCTAAATATAATACAGATTTAATAATATTCACCAACACACAAATTCAACGAATAATAAAATTAATCCATATCATAATACTGCAAGAAATATCTAACAAATAACAATACGTTTATTATTAAAATCTATACGTAGACACTGTATTGAATCTACGCCGTAGACAACCGTAGCGGAATGAAAATTACATTGACATCACTGGGTTAAAAATAGCCAACGGACTATGTTTGAAGCCACCGCCTTATTACCGTCTTATCGGACTCGCCTTTCTTCCACGCCCTAGCGAGGTTTATTTTAATCCCAATCGGACCTCAATGGCTTAAAAACAAACTGTTGTGACATAAATGTATGGAAGTTTTGAACGGGACAACCTCATCCATACATGCGCGTAGGTGTATTTTGGCGGGTAGGCAGAACGCATGCGCCCCCCGCGGCCGTCCGCAGTCCTGCCACCATTCTTTAGTTGCACACAGACCGTCGCGATGAGTGGACGTGCCTCTTCAAGCGCAACTTAACCGCCGTTTTGCCAACAAAAAACATCAATAAAATCCTATTTGACGTTGAAAATCAGTGGTTAACGATAGTTAAAAGAAATAGGAAGGTTATAGTGATTTCTGTGACAAGTTAATGAGAGCAGAGAGGCGTGAAACGGTAAACAAATAGGCGATGTGCCATAGCGATTTTTGTGAATGAAATTTAAGATGGAGGACGGCGATGCGCGAACTTAGAGGCGGCGGCGTTGTCAAGTTTTATGGTCATCTGTAATATTAATAGATTCTTTGCCGTTAGTTTCTGGGTTGTGGTATTAAATTGGTGGTGGTTTAGGTGGCAGGTGCGGTGGTGGCGCGTGGAGTGCGCGTGTGTGCGTGCGATCGAAGCAGATGAATGGGATGACGTGGGTAGAGGGCTCGAGGCGGGCTGCCTAATGTCTGTTTGATAACTAACTATCCCCGAATACCCCACTCCTCGTCAACTATTATTTTTAGATTAGATACGCGATTGTCTGTTATATTGCGTCGATATCGCTCGATCTTTGGAGGATAATACTGCTTTTATTGGATATTCAAAAGTCGATGCTATGCTTTCCGATATTACGAATTGTTGCAAGATACAAAATATTTTGTATCTTGGTTTTTAAAGATTTTAAAAATCACTCATCTGTGTCTAATAATTCTTTAAATTTTTTAAAAGTTCAATCGAAAAAAAATCTTTTTATTTAGGAATTAACAAGAGAATAAGTTATTCCTAAATCAATATTACAACCTTGTGCAATATAGCAGTAATGCAAAACCGCCGAGTTCTCTAAATATTCATGAATAATTTCTTAAATGGAAATTTATCTATTTTAGTAAAATAAATTATGTTGATATCACCATATTATATTTTATAACTCGAAAATTAAATATCGCCCGTTGACTGTCACACGAATATAATTAAATTTCGTATAATATAACATTCAATACCCTAATTATATTTTTACTTTAACTTTAAATATAACTTAACTTCGAATTCTGAACTTATTCATTAGTTTTTGTTTTTATCTCGTCATATCGTTGGTTTTTATTAACTTTTATTCGACACTTACATACATATGTGATATTTTCGATTTCATTCGTCTTATCTTTATTCTAAACTTTAGTTTTTTTTTTGTTTTCTTCATACTACATCATAAGGTTTTACCTTTGATTAAATAGAAACAGAAAAGCAGCGTTAAATAATCAAAAAGATTCATTACCACGACCTCAACCTAGATTTTAAAGGTGAACATTATGAATAATCCGAGCAAATTTAGAGTACCTTAAACCTATATGTATAACCTACCTATATTTGAGGCACCTTTATAAGTAATTGTCAAATGGAAATCTATGATTATGCTAGCTATCCGGCGATGCGTTGCTGTGACTCAGTCTGGTTACGAACTCCCCTCGAAACAGAACTGTTCAAAAAATGCTCCGAACGCCACCAAACTATTTAACATCATATCATCGCAGGTCATTCTAAAAATTCATTAAAATCGGTCCAGCCATTTTGGAGTCTATAAAGAACATACAAACAAACATTAATTTTTTATATTAGACAGAACTATGAAATCCAATAGTCTTGTATTACACAGTTAAGCTTTAATTTATTTTTGTATATACCTTATTAGCTTTGAAAACGGCATTAAAAATAAAATAAAAGTTCTAATAATAATAAATAATTATTAAGATTTTTTAAAAAGATTCCGCATTACAATATTTTATAGCAAAAAAATACCAAAATATATCCAATTGCTTTCTGTTATTACGCACTAGAAATACTATTTTTGTAATAGTCGTAGTATTCAGTTACCAAAGAGGCACCAACCAAAGAGCAAAAAATTAACTAGGGTCAAACTATACAATCATAAAATCATTTAAGTAAAAGCATAGTTTCCCTATTGTTTCACATCAAACAGAGTAAGGGATCCGAATTAGGCAAGATTCCTCAAGGGACCCCTGAGCTTGAGGGCATCGCATCTCACTCTTCTAGATTATCCAGTTTATTCCTTAGATCATACTATCAGATATCAAGTGGAACGATCAAACGAAATACTTTAACGATTACTTGAGAAACAATCACAATTACTATTATTCATAACTTTCCAGTAAATATAGACGATAAGAATGGTGAAACTAGCATCCTCCGAATAAAAACCATATAGTGGTCCACTATATATTCCCTGCGAGAGAAATTTAAGGAAATAGGTATTCTTACATTTGATTCACAGTATATTTTAAACAATGTATTTTTTGTACATAAAAATATAAATAATTAAAAACGATAGGTGATGTAGGTAATAGACAAAGTAGGAACCGACATAAGCTTGCGACTCCTGCTTTGCGCCTACCAAAAGTACGTCAATCGTTTGTGGGTTTGGGTATTCTATAATAAAATTCCGAAATCAATTTTGGCCATGCCATTACAGCAGTTTAAAAACACTTTTAAAAAGAGGCTGATACAGAAAGAAATATCATCTAAGTAATCTTCAACAGTATAGTAGATACTGTTGAAGATTATTTAGATGATAAGGATGTGTGGAAATAGGTGCACTTCTACCCTGTACAAGACGGAAATAAATAAATGTAACTAGTTTTAAGATTTATATTTTAGAAAGAGCAAACGCCGAGTTTCTTGCTGGTTCTTCTCGGTAGGAACAGCTTTCCGAACCAGCAGTAAAGTTGACGATTCAAAAGCACTTGTTTACAAGTTTACTTGATAAATAATATTTTGAATTTGAATATAGTTTTAAGGGCAGGGCACATCGTGGTGCATATTATCCGTACCATGACTAGCAGTAGCTTTGTAGCCCGCACTATTGTTAGATTTTGTGTTAAATACGCTTATAAATACTCATAAATTCATATAACGATTGTGTTTGTGTAATAGGAAAAATAATTAATAAGATTAATTTAATAATTTGTTGGAGACAGAAGTAGTCAAATGTCATTCATAACTAATGAATGACATTTGACTTTCATAAAACTGAAACGGAAATGCAAACAACAGAGGTTATAAATAAGCCAGTTGAGCCTATTCTAGTCAGTCTGCTGTTTGCGTTTAGTGTGTCTACAATAGTTTAATAATTTATCTAAAAAGATAGGCAGGCGCTACTTTGCGGAATTCCATATTACAGAAACTACAACAGAACTACCTTGCTATAATCCGCACGGGTTAAGCGAATTCATGCAAAGCCAATGTGTACGAAGCAGGCAAAATTCACGTACCTTACTCATGCAGGACAAGTCACCACATGCATCCCAAGGTGCCTCCACCAGCCATAATGCACACAAGCAGTACACAAAACCACCACAAAATCCTGACGATCGTTTCACCCCGAAACCGAAGCATCATAAGGAGGATAGGCTCCACAACAAAATCCTATGATTATGTACCTACTACTGCTCAAGATAATACTATGTTATATGAATAACTCTATCTAGGCAGGAAACTCGATAGTATGTTATATGCTTAGAAACTATAATCTCAATAACACCTTGGTTGACATATTGAAAATTCTGTATATAATTCAGAATACATAGAACATTAATTAAAATTACAAATATACACACAAATTGAAGCGTTATCACGCATATGATACACATGAACACACACATGTAACACACTTACATATACAGACGCACACACTTATCTGGCGTCCTTATTGTATTTTATTTATTTCTTTACAAAAATACTTTTACATGTTATTAAAACTTTATCTAGTGATTAAAAGCTCCATTTAATCAAGTAATGCCTGTACTTGGAGCTTCTACCTTTCCATATTTCATATACATGTAATTTAGTAACAAAAGAAATCAATTTAATAAATAAAAACATTCACATCCGGGTGTGTATGTGGCTGTGTATGTGTACCTGCATGCATGATTGTGTGTAGGAATATTGAAAGAATAATAATAAGAATACTGTTAACATAATTAAAATCCGTTATTGATGGTACGTAAAAAATAAACTAATATTTTGTAAATTCATAGTTTAAAAGCTGTGGATTAACAAATGAATAACAAAACTCAGATAATTAATTCACTTCGCTTTTGTAAAATTTGTTAAGTTAAAATAAGCGTTCTCAATTATCTATGCTTATTATAAAACAAAGTCCCAAAAAGCTGTCTGTCTGTATGTAATTGATTTTCTCAAAATCTACTGAACAGATTTTTGTAAAGTAGTCACCAAAAGATAGTGCAATACTTCCGGATGATTTAGGTAAATAGCACATATCAGTATTATGTAAATTTTAAGAGATCGCGTAGTTGTTAAAAAACTTGCTTGCTAGGGGCTATAGCCGCGTACGCTGCGTAAACCAGCAGAGATACGCTAAAGTAATGTACTAGAGAATTGTAGATCTATAAAAATACTACAAAAAAGTCTGTGACAGCATGTCTCTATCTCTTATGGTTAACTCACAATAACTACTTTTATGTTTAAAATTTGAATTCTAGAAAAAAATTGTGACAATCTAATTTAGACGCGGGCGAAGCTAGTTAGTAATAAAGAAAACTTAAACTCTTTGCAGGCATCACAAACTAAAAGTTAACTGTGCTATCAAAGTGCTAATAATGTGAATGGACAGATCACAGTACTATCGTAATACGGACCGTTGTTTTGTCAATGAACGTGATCAAGAATCGGGCCTACATCGAGCTATGATCGCATCCAGACGCAAACAACACGTCGTATACAGAATATGATAACGGTATGTAGATAAATCTATACAGGTTAAGATATATACAATTATATTAAAACTTAGAAGACATTTCACGAGCTTATTATTAAAGTGACCTAATTCAAAAAAAGCTATTTTGTGGCAATTTGCAATAATGCGTAGTTTAGCTCCTACAAAACTAAATAAACATAGAGTAAATAAAACTAGTGCTCTGTCAAGTTATAACTTGAAAGAGCACTAGTTTTTTTATAGTTTGTAGCGTTATGTAGGATTACAATGTATCTTACTCAATTAAGCCTAATTTTTAGCTCACTTTAATACTAAGTGTGCGATTTATATAAGAATATGACTTGAAGAATCTTAGTATATTTTCAAGTAGTTAAAACCTACCTTAAAGTTTACTGGGTAAATATCAATGAATTCTACGGAATCAAAGGCTGCTTACTGCGGTTATGACAACTATCTACTCTGATATTAAGGCTTCAATTATATTTAATTTCAGCATTATTAGACTTTTTAACCGTCAAATCGTAATACAGAAAGACTCAGAATAATAATAGTATGTAGGTATAAATATTTACATCAAACTCATGAGATGACTACTTTGTGAAGTATTGACTTAACTATGTTCCTTCTATTGATTCGGTAAACGGTCTACTAGCGAAAACTAACGTCTGAAGAGGGTCTCAATTAGTTGTTGGATCAAGGGCAGGATACAGAAGGCAGTGTTGCTTGAGACGGCGCGTATTGTAAGGAGGTTCCTCTAACTGAAGGCCCAACATCCGGGAGCTAGGCCCTTTTCCACTCTCTGTAGATGATAGTAAAAATATACAAAAGCAAGGCCCAAATTATATGAAAGTGTATTTTCATAAAAATTTGCGCCCAAGATGTAAAAAGATGAATGGATGAATGGATGGAGCCAGCTTTTCGATTAATTAACTATTACTCAAAATTTGGCTGATTTTGTCAAACTAATAGCAGAGTTATAAAAGATTTATTTAAAGTGAGGTTATGAACTTCTTATATGCTAAACAACTGAATTTTGGAGTAAGATATATTTTTCGGGTTAAAGATAATTTATTTTCTCAAAAGAACTACAGTCCACTTAAATGAGAATTAAAATTAAACATAACATTTACGTACACGCATGCACCACTTATTCTTAAGACCTTAAATAATCTTATTTACTAATATATGTATTTATTTTAAAATAGCATAGTTAAAGCAGCATAGATAAGCGTAAACACTATAGTGATGTCTGAGCAATTAATCGATTTCTGAACACAATCAACTTTAACTTTAATTTCTTTATATTATATATATAGAACTTTATGGATGAAAATCAGATTCATTGGCTGAAATTTGTGTACCCATCCCTTTTTAATAAACTAGGGAAGAGTTTTGACTGATAAGTCCTAATTTATTAAATAGTATTAAATTTAACTTTAATTTCTTTATAATTTAAAATATTTAGCAATAAAACATCTGAACTGTTAAAGATTTTTTAAATATTATTGTTTAATAATTATCTATATTGAAATAGTGATGTAATCGACGCCATCTTTGTTGTATTTTTAACTATTTGTTTACTTTGACCGATTATTGTAATCGATAACTTATTTTCTCTGTGCTAAACGTATTTTTAAAGATTTTTAGATTTCCTGATAGCAAATAACGCTAATTTTTTTCTAGTATAAAACACAAAAATATAACACTTCTTTCACCATACCTCAATCTATTATAATTGGGCCCAAAGGCCCGTTACCTTTCTAAATAAATAAATGAGTGAAGAAAGAATAGTATTGATATGACAAGTATCAAGTTAATTTTAATCATCTACTTGCAGTGAGCATTTTAGTTTATTCTATATTCTGACGCAGATGAATGATTCCTAGGTTCGTCGTGTACCTAGAAATTACTGTGGGCATGGTTGATACTTATAACGTCATGTGCGCAATTCACATCGTATGACGTACTATGAACGGACGTATCTGTAATTTCAGCGTCAAAGCTATCATTAGAATAATAATTTTAATGACGTATGGAATACAGTTACTGTATAATATAAATTATATAAATATATGGGACACTTATACAAACGGTCGTCCGATCCCAAAGTGACTTAAAGTAACTTAATGCTTGTGTTATGGGTGACGGACTGGTAGATATACTACATTTATAATTTATATACACACTTAAATATAAATATACACCCAGGCTCGAAGAACCTACAAATTGTTTATAGAAAATGTTCGCCCTCGGCGGGAATCGAGCCCGCAACCCGCGGAGCTGAAGGCAAGGTCACTACCCACTGCGACAACGGCCAAAACCATAGAGAGTCATGACCATAGAGTTATTATACTAGAGTTCCTAGCCAGCCGAAAATGTACCCATTGGCAATAAAGAGAAAGAAAATGAGACTAATTATTCGTCTCTCTATTTTATGCGTAATTAGACAAAGATGTATACTAGTTTCATCTTTCGTCTCTTATTATATTTTGTGACACTCTTACTTACAGGCTTATGACTCCCCTTCTCTATGATAATGACGCATTGCTGTAATGACAACATAGAGCAATTTATACTAGAGTGAGCGAGTCATAGCCTGTAAGTGACAATGACACAATAAAAAATGAGAGAAGATGAAAGTCGTATACTTCTTCGTTCTCTTATCACACTTAGAAAAGAGAGACGGATAGATTACCCTTTGCTTACTCTTTATTGTTCTATGGCACATTTTACGGTTACTTTCCTACTCAAATGATAGTAATTCTATGACAGTATTAGCATGGATTTGTTACAATTATTCAAAGAGAATTATTCCTATTAAACTAACTTCACTCAATTACTTCAAGATCAAAACAGCAAGTCTAGTAAAGAGCACAAGATCAACGGTATATTGTCCGAGTAAAATGGAACATAGTGGAACATAATGGAACATAGTGTATGTTCTAAAAAAACTTCATAATATATCATAGAGAGCCCTTTATGGATAAAAACCAGATTCATTAGCTGAAAATTGTTAACCCATCCCTTTTTAATAAACTAGGGAAGAGTATTGACTGATAAGTCCTAATTCCTTAAATAATAGTAAATTTAATTTGCTTAATGATTGATATATGATTTTCTATAAATTATTGGTAACTAAGCGAATACATAATTTCAAAGAGTTTACAGACCCTGAATTGAAATGGCACAAGGGATTGGGTCCGAAAAAGAAGAATTTGCGTATTCAGTTAGGTCAGGTAAGTATGTAAGATGGACTAATAGAATATGTCTAGCTTAGCAATATTCATTGGTGCGTGTTAGGTTTACGCTCTAAACTACCTGTAAAAGCCTCAAAGCCTTCCTCCTTTTCCTTTTTTCCCTAGTTTCCTTTATCCATTGTATTGGATTGTAACAAGCCCCTGCTTTTTTCAGTTAGGTATTTTCATTTTATGCTTATCATAGCCAAAATGATGTAAACAGTGAGTTGTCGACACGTTGTCTGGAAGTGCTGCCAAATACGCGACTTGTGAATGAATGGTTCATTTCTTATTTGGCATACATTCTGATAAATCGCTTTTTTTTCAACTCGAGCATTACCTCGATATATACGATCATTCGTTTCATATTTAATGTTGGGGAAAATGACAAATCTTTCATATGATTTCTATTGTATTTTATTTCTATATACCTAGCTATCGCACATTAGAATTGATTTAATCTAAGAAATATATTGTTTCACGATATAATTATTATAAGGGCCGGTTGCTTAGCTTTTAGTTAAAGTTAAAAAACTTTAATATCTAAACTATAATAAAATCTAAACTATTTTATAAAAAAAACAATTACAGTTTCAAAATACGTTCTTTAAAATTCCAATATAAAAGAAACAAAAAAATATACTATTTAAAACTTTCTTTCATCAAGCAATGATTTTACAACTTTGGAATACTAAAAATGGAATGAACCAATTGAAAAAAAAACAAATTTTGATTATTCTTTATTCAAGTTGGCATTTTTACAAAGATTTTTGAATCGTCAAATTATAAGGAAGATACCACTGGTTTGAAAAAGTGCTCTCATCGAGAAGATCCATATTTGTTTGAAGAAAAAAATTTGAAGAAAATATTTGTTTAAATAATATGTAATTCAACAAATCAAAAAACTTACTATCATAAGTGAAATTACAAACGTAGGAAAGCAACATTTTTAATACTCTTTGATTCGGAAACTACATCGTGCAAAGAAGTAACGAAGTTACGAAAGCTTATATTGTCTTTCAATAAACTAAGTGACAAGTAAAAGTGAAAGAGTTTATATTTTGTCTTAATGTATAAATTTATATTTTAATACGTGAAGCAAAAACCTTGGACCCCTTTTTACAATAAATGTGCGGACGGAGGAGTATGAAATTTGGCACACTATGTGTAGGAGAAGTGCAGAACGCTAATAATTTTCAATTTTTTTACATAAAAATATAAAGAATTATAAAACGATAGGTGATGTATATAATAGACAAAGTAGGAACCGACATAAGCTTGCGACTCCTGCTTTGCGCCTAGCAAAAGTGCGTAAATCGTATGTGGGTTTGGGTATAAGATTCTATAATATAATTCCGAAATCAATTTTGGTCATTCCATTACAGCAGTTTAAAAACACTACTAAAAAGAGGCTGATACAGAAAGCCTAATATACTGTTGAAGATTACTTAGATGATAAGGATGTGTGGATATAGGTGCTCTTCTACCCTGTGTAAGACAGAAATAAATAAATGTAACTAGTTCTAAGATTTATATTTTAAAAAGAGCAACCGCCGAGTTTCTTGCTGGTTCTTCTCGGTAGGAACAGCTTTCCGAACCAGCAGTAAAGTTGACGATTCAAAAGGACTTGTTTACAAGTTTATTTGAATAAAGAATATTTAGACCATGCATTTGACACATAAACATTGAAGTATATGTTACACGCATATATACCACATTGAATTTTATTAATTTAATACATGTATTAAATAACTCATTATTGAAAATTTTAAATTATATTATACATTAACATATCTACTATAAATTTCAGTATTTTGATTCTGTAAACCTTTAATTAAAATATACAAAGTATGACAGGCGATATCGCGGGCTTTCGACATTTTGACTTTTAACTATACCCCGACCTTCAAGTCTGAATTGATCATGGCCTAATCAACCATTTGTATACGTCAGCAGGATATATGTTAATGGAGTTGTAATTTCTCACATTTGTTATATTAGAATGAATAGAATGAGGCCAGCTTTAATTGGTTTGTTAAAATATTTGGCGTCATAAAACCGATTTAACTTGGAATGCCATTAACTTATATACATTCCTTTATGATTAATTATGTTTACATGTATGGACTAGAGGTATCCGCGACTTCACACCCGCCAAACTTAAACATTTAAGTACCCTCAACAATACTATATGGTTTTTCCCTGTTCCCGTAACAAAACGTTTTAGACACCCGGGTAAAGGGTGTCTAAACCTTAATAAATATTGGTCCAGCAAATTATCGGTGAAAGCGTAACAAGCGTAATTGAGGCTATTTTAACACTTAAGTCACAGCGAAAAAAGTTATAGAAGAATTTATAATATAAGAATTATAAAAATTAATGTTGGTCTGTATATCTTCTATAGACTCCGAAACGGCTTGACCGATTTCAATGAAATTTTCTGACAACTTTTAGAATGATACTGCAGTTTGGTGGCGATCGGAGTTTTTTTTTAAACTGTTAAGTTCTATTTCGAGGAGAATTCGAAAACAGACTGAGCCGCAGCAACCTGTGGCCGGACAGGTAGTGTTATATTAAATCTTGTAAAGATATGTAAATTTCAAACTTCACATGTACTAAGTTGCAAGAAAAAATCTTGTTGTGAGATATCACATAGCCGTCGAGACACGACAATTCTTAAAGGTTCAAAGGCATTATATAAACATGGTGCACGTCTTATGAGGCTCTTAGCCCATGGGTCGCCAACCTTCTATGAGGCATACTAAAGAGGCATAAATGAAAATTAAAAAAAATCTAGATTTTAAAAAGCTAGCATTTTTTTTATGATATAGTACTTATATTATATATTTGATTCTTGATATAGAACAAAATTGAAGTAAAAATAATAATGATTCCTATAAAAATATAAACGTTTTTACCACAAATCATATTCTAGCATTTTTACATGAATGGGACCATTGGTGTAAAATTTTTATTGTGGTTACGGAAATTGAGAGCGGCAACTTTACATGGAAAGAGCCGCGGTTTGGCGATCCCTGTCTTAGACCACTTGTGTTTTGCCGTCAACTATGGTGCAAATGAGGCCAACCTGTTATGTAAGATCCTACATTACATCCTGCTTTTGAAGCGAATAAATATTTTCACTATAATGAAAATATTTTTCCCTGTTTTTCCGTATCTTTATTACATATTTCTTGTTATTTTATCATTTATAGAATTAGGCGTTACTTTGCGGAGATCCATAATACAAAATTAATAATAAATTATTTTGCTATAATCCGCGATAAATAGAAAATATATGAAGTATATGTATGTATGTATAGTGGACTATCAGTTTTTTCATGCCCGTTACATGCAGGATTCATAAAAACACGTGCACAAACCTCCACCACTGCCACCACAATACAAAAGCACTACACACGTTCACTAACACAAACTCAACAATCGTTTCGCCCCGCAACCGAAACATCATCAGGAGATAGACTCCACGACAAAATCGCAAAGCATTATTTAGCACTATATATATTTTCTATTTACTGTATCGCGGATTATAGCAAAATAATTTTATTATTACTTCTGTGTTATTTTATAATTAAGGAAAACGTACATGCTTTTATCATTTAGTGATTAGAAATTATCATTTATCATTTAGTGATGAAGAGAAATTAGAAAATCTAACCTGATTCAAGAACCAAATTGATTCACATATGTATGACACTAAATTGCCAATTAGAAGGTTACTATAGTTCAGAGGAGAGCTTCGAAATTTCGAGTGTTGATATTGTAGTGGAAAACGCAGTATTCATAACCCTACTAGCGAGCAGCGGATCTTAAACTACGACTCAAGTAACTTAGAAAGTAGCGAACCTGGAAAAAAGATTCAAAGGACATAGAAATAAAAAACCCTAGGACCTATGGGCAAGAGTGGTTAAAATCTTAGTTAAAGAGACAGAAATAGAGCCTATATTCATCATCCTCCTGCCCTTATCCCACTCTAAGTAGGTTCGGCACAACATGTTCAAAACATGTTGTCATATGATTTGGCTACGTATTTTACGACTGGCCTCCTGCCTGACGTCAACTTACCTTAGTCGTATTTTACGAACCCGCGGTAAGAAATGAGGGTGGTTTGTTCTTCTCAGCCAGATACCACACAGAGCCCATCTACGAGTATCTATACTTAATATAAAACAAAGTCCCAAAAAGCTTGTCTGTCTATGTGTAATCGATTTTCTCAAAATCTACTGAACGGGTTTTTGTACAGTTTTCACCAAAAGATAGTGCAATACTTCCGGATGGTTTAGGTAAATAGTACATATCGGTATTTGTAAATTGTGTTGAAGAGATCGTGCAGTTGTTAAAAAACATGCTTGGTGGGAGCTTTAGTCGTGTTCGCTGCGTAAACCAGCAGAGATACGCTAAAGTAATAAACAAAAGAATTGTAGATCTATAAAACTACTACCAAAAAGTCAGAGATAGCATGTCTCTATCTCTTATGGTTAAGTCACAATAACAACTTTGTTAAAATTTGAATTTAAAAAAATTGTGATACGCTGAATTCCACGCAGGCGAAGCCGCTGGCACAGTCAGTATTATTGTAAATATAACGATATGTACAAAATACATTTCACTAGATCTTTTCTATTTTTCACTGTAATTTGTCTAGTGGTCAGTTATTGAGAGAATCTTATTTTATTTTTTTGTAAGTTTAAAAAAATGGAGTAATTTTGGATTATTGTGGTATTTTTTTTCGATAAATTGTTAAAAATAAAAGCCTGTCGTTGTCAAAGGATCAAAATTCGGAGATTTAAGCGCAAAAGCTCAATTAGTATCGGGTAGTGTGAACTTTGCCCTAAGAAACGTGTATATTATCATATCAATTAAAGAGTGTGCCAAAAATTCTAGACAACTGCGAATTTGCATATCCTGCATACCGTTCCGGTATTGTAACCTAAGTAATGAATGCATCGCAATTTCGTTAGAACTTAGTCATAATATACAACACATATCTTAATATAAAAACGTATAGAATCTCATTTTTACGGAATCCCCCAACTATAAAGTTAAGTCGCAAGTTGAGCATGTAATTACTAAATTGAGATGTTAACGAAATCAAAGGTATTCCAATGCCCATACCTTTGCCTATTTCTTTCGATTGTATTTTATAAATAACTCCGTCGTACCGAAAAAACTTGACCGATAGCGATCGTTACAGATTACAATACTGATAAAGTTGATTTCTCGGTATAGTTTTAAATTAAAAACGATTCGAGCACTTACAGAATTTTTAGCGGTCAATTGTTTGTTAATATTTTTTTCGTAAACTATGACGTATATCCCGGTTTTTAAGCTGTAAAACTGGAATTAGATTTCTTATATGTGCATTTGTTATTCTTGTAAGGAATTGAATTCTGCTTCTTCTAGCTTCTTCCCATTACTGCGAGTTAACTACAAAGAGATAAGAATGAAGCATATTTAACCATAAAATTCTTTAATCACTTCCATATAAAAGACACCGATCCGTTGGTTGTTACGTCAGACATTAACATACGTGAAGCAAAGACTTGCTTTTGCCCCTTTTTACAAAAATTTTGCGGACGGAGTAATATGAAATTTGGCACACTTATAGTTTATGTGTAGGAGAAGTGCAAAATGCTAATATTATTGTAAATAATGCTTATAAAGTACATTAATTGATTTAAATATAACATTACACATACAACTTATGCTTTTGTACACATCAACACAAGTATTTGTTACACGCACACATACTCTGTGGTCAAATTGTTTCTTTTCTTTATCATTTTGTCTATAGATATAGAATACTGTTTTATAGCATTGGCGATATCTGTGGTTATAGTAATTTAATCTTTGAGTCTTTAGTAGATATAATAATGTTTGAACATTTAAAATTAAACATTTAAAATTTGACTAATTTAATATATATTAAATAATAAATAATTTAATTGTGCTTCAATTTTGACCTCTGGGGACCGCCATTATAAACAAACACACAAACGCTTTTATAATTTTTGTTGCAAATAATATTTTAAAATAAACAACGAGTCAGCTGTGATAGCCCAGCGGTGAGACCGTGCGACTCTTTCGAGGGGAACACGAGTTCAAACCCGGGCAGGCACCAATGAGTTTTTCTATTAAAACTCACGTGTCTAATTGATAATTGCAATTTATCACACGCTTTTCGGTGAAGGAAAACATCGTGAGGAAACCTGCATATTTCTAGAGAATTCTGGAGATATGTGTAACCTACCAATCCGCATTGGAGCAGCGTGGTAGGTCTTAGCTCCAACCCTTCTCTCCAGAAAACGGAGAGAGGAGGCCTATGCCCAGCAGTGGGATTGTAACAGGCTGCTACTTTACTTTACTTACTTTAAACAACGAGTCAGCCGAGTTAAGTTTTGGTAGAAAGTTTTGGTCTCCTTTTGGTAGAAGTAATTTTCCTAACCGACATGCAATCCACACTTCATGGTACGAAAAGAAAGCGGTTGAGTTAAGGTTCTGACTTTGAATTGAATCGTTTTCTAAAAGTTCATGGTAGACCTACTGATCGGCGCTGTAATTAGTGGTTCGGTATCTATAACGATGTCAGGCGTGAGATATAATATTACTTCAAGCAAGTAGTCTTATAAAGGAATTTGTAACAAATTGATGCAATAACTCTGATCTATAAATAAACCACATTCATGACAGCTGCCAATACAGTCGAGGCGAATTATTTCGATTTTCCACGACAGTAGAGTCGATGGCAGTTATGTAACGAAAGCCTTAAGCGACCCCGCTTCGACGAATTTCAAGTTCAATGTGGCAATTTATAACTATTGTTCTGAAATTATTCAGACATTACAGAGTGGAAGTTTTTAGTAAATACATCTGTGGTTAAAATATTCACTGCCATATTAATAAATTAGAAAACATACTTTAATCAAACATTATGGAAGTAGAAGTTGTCTATAAAGTATTGATATGCCTTAACACGTAAAGCATATTAAACAGTAATTGAATTAAAAAGCTTGAGAAACCTTTTTTATTTGAATACCTCATCACATAATTATATTTTCAGCAATAAATCCTATAGTTTTAATTGTGAACATATTTTTAATACGTGAAACTTTATATACAAAAAGTCCCTATCACGATGTGCGTTTATTCTAATCCTGAAAACTACTGAACCGATTTATATGAAATTTTCTAGGTGGTTATATATCGGTCTAACTTAAAAGATGGTTTTAATCTAGGTTGTTATATTTCGGCCTAACCTAAAGGATAGTTTTTATAATCATAATTTTTGAGAATTTAATGTTTTTTATATTGTATAAATTGTCGATAGACAGTTCTGCAATTTCCCTTAATTTCATCTAAAACTCGGATCAGAAAACTCAGTTACTTAAATAGTTAACACAGGACAACTTCGATTGGGTAAGTTAGGATTGTTTTAAAAAGTAAATTTTCGTAGCGGCTGCCTTTATTAGTGGGTAGGACATTAGTCCAAAAAGTCACCTATATTTTAGGCAAGCAACAACATCGAGGGATAAGTGAGGTCTAAGAAGACTTGTAGATACCCTAAGGCGAATTTAGACAGCCTTTATGCATCGCTTTTGGTAGCATCTTTTTTCAGTAATCGCGTAAAAGCTCTGGCGTTGCTACAAAGGCGTATAAAGCAAACTTTGTGCTGCTTTATATCTCTTAAAAAGCTTCTGCGCTGTAATAATCTCTTTGGCTTTATACAACTACTCGCCTCGTGTACAAGACTATGCCATGTTTGATTACCCATCTATAAGAATATTACACCTAAAATGTTTTACTAAAAGAGATATGCGTGATTCGACTCGTACTAGGTTAAGTTCTAACATAATTGAGGCTATTATAGAAATAAATAAATAAGCTGTTTTCATCATAATCATCCTCCTGCCCTTATCCCACTCTAAGCGGGATCGGCACAACATGTTACAAACATGTTGTCAAATGATTTGGCTACGTATTTTACGACCGGCCGCCTGCCTGACGTCAACCCACCTTAGTCGCCTTTTACGACACCTCGGTAAGAAATGTGGATGGTCTATTCTACTCAGCCAAATACCACACGGCTAAAATTTTACATACTTACCCAGTCTCGGTGACAATGCATTTTTATGATAACCATGAACTGATGCTCGTGTCAGGATTCGTTCCAAACGTATCTTCGCAACGGTTAACAGTAGGGACATTAAATTTAGTTAAAAGCCTTTTTAATTTGATGTGTTATTGTACACAGATATTTTAAAAACAGTAAATTCGCGAGTATACGTTTATTAGATAGACAATGAAGAGAATGGCAGTAACTATGATTTAGTTAGGATTTCTTAAAAGAGAAGTTTAGCAGTTCTCCCTTCTGGAGCTAATCCTGGCATCGGGTCAGGTGTCTCATAAACTAGTTGGGACTTAACCAGTACATAAAATTTCAGCTCAATCGGAGATCGAGAAATGGGTCTAATTTAACCTGCAAGATTCTACCTTCACATACATTGCAAGTAGAAAAAAAGCTTTCAATTAGAATAGCCGTGTGGTATCCGGCAGAATAGAATAGACCACCCTCCTTTCTTACTGAGGTGTCGTATGAGGCGACTAAGGTAATTGCCGTGTGGTATCCGGCAGAATAGAATAGACCACCCTCCTTTCTTACTGAGATGTCGTAAGAGGCGACTAAGGTAATTGCCGTGTGGTATCCGGCTGCATAGAATAGACCACCCTCATTTCTTACCGATGTGTCGTATAAGGCGACTAGGGTAAGTTGGCGTCAGGCAGGTGGCCGGTCGTAAAATACGTAGCCAAATCATATGACAACATGTTTGTAACATGTTGTGCCGATCCCACTTAGAGTGGGATAAGGGCAGGAGAATGATGAAATGATGATGAGATAAAAGTAGAACTTTCAAACATTTTGGTTCATTCTACGTATTGAGTCACTCTTTTACGCGTCCAAGTAACGTCTTAAGTAACCCGTTAATATCCCAAAGCTGTGAAAAAGCCTCCGCTCTCTTTTTGGAGAAGAAGGGTTGGAGCTTAAGACCTATAACGATGCTCCAATTTGGATTGGCGGGTAACACATATCCTAGGTATTTTGCTGAGATATCCATGTTTTCTGAAAAAGTGTGATAAATTGTAAATATCAAGCACACACAGTGTTGAGTCTTAGTTCCGATCATTCTCTCCAAAAAGAAAGATGAGGCCTAACCTAACAGTAGGATAGGAACAGGCCGTTATTTTACTTAAATGAATGAAACGAAAGTAGCGCTTTCGTACATTGCAATTCACTATCAGTTGAGTCACCTTTATGCGTCATATCTAATGATGTCGCTTTTTCATTTATCTCATGAAAGCCACGTCAGTAGTTCGTGTAAAACGTTGTCTGATTAATTTCTGTGAAGCTCCTATCGAAACGTGCTCTGTTAATGTAAATTTTATATATCCATACTAATATTATGAAGAGGAAAGATTTGTATGCATGTATATATGTAGGTATGTACATACAAATCTTTGTTATAGTAAATTTTCAACTTTCGCGATTCAAACTTATTAGCATTTATACTGTAATCTTTGACTGGAGCGCCGCGGCGTCTTCGTTCCCGAGTACTACAGTCATTATTTTTTTCATCTACCCTCACTTGAACCACCAATCAATTACAATCCACGTAAGGTCTCTTGCACGTTCCCCTCAGTTCGTGACCATGGCGGATGCAACTATACCGAAACGTCGAACCTTGTAAAAAGGTAACTCGATTTTGCCGTGATTTGACCCGTTTATTTATATAATAATCTTTTTAATGTTTTCACGCAAAAACTACTGGTCCAACTTAAAAAAATCTGTTGGAAAGCTGCTTCTTCATTGAGAAACATAGGCTATATTACATTTTCAATAAATAGGCATCTCTAATAAAATTGTAATAAGGTTTGAAAAATTTAGTCTAATTCTTAATGTCTTAATCTTTCATTGATGATAGAAAAAAAAATTCTCTACAGTATTGTAGAACGTATCAACATCTTCAAAAAAGTCCGCGATACGATATGTTTAACTATTATAGTTATGCCAATAACTATTTTTTTACATTGTAAATGTTGATCAAGATGCCGATAATCAAATCCTTTTATTCATATCTCCGTGTTAATCCTTATCCTATTAAATGATATTTTATTAACAACTATTTGAATACCTGTAAAATACCTTTAAAAATGTTGAAATCGGCCGTTCCAATGAAAAGATGTAAAGAGTTTTAAAATGTAAATCTAAAGAAATAGTGCCATGCAATGACCATTATAAAGGCTTGCAACTGGTGAGCTAGCTCTTGTTCCAAGGATACCAATGACGGAGATAGTTATACATTTTAAAAGAATTATATTTCCGGTTAACACTTCCTATGTCTTAACCATTAATAAGTCCCAGGGACAAATTTTTAATTTACAAAAATAAATGTATAGTCTGTCTGAGTAGATTTTCCACTACCACTAGATCGGTATATACGCGGGTGAAACTGCGGGGCATTGCTAGTAATATATAAATAGATCATTTATATTTATCTTGCAGTTCAATCGCATCTGCTACGTCATTTTAATGCGTTAAGGCTGAAACATAGTTATCTTAGTAGAGTAGGGAAGCTATGTGCAATATTACAATAAATATAAATAAATAACAATGTCTGTCTCTCTTTTTATGTGTGATTAGACATAGATAATATACGAGTTTCATCTTCTGTCTCGTTTATTGTGTCACTATCACTTACATACATTCTCCTGCCCTAATGCCACTCTAAGTGGGGTCGCCACAACATGTAACAAACATGTTGTCACATGGTTTGGCTACGTATTTTTCGACCGGCCGCCTGCCTGACGTCAACTTACCTTAGTCGCCTTTTACGACACCTCGGTAAGAGATGAGGGTGGTATATTCTATGCAGCTGGATACCACACGGCACATACTTTAGTCGCTTCTTACGACACCTCGGCAAGAAAGGAGGGTGGTCTATTCTATTCTGCCAGATACCACACGGCTTTGTGTCACTATCACTTACAGGCCTAAACATGGCTCCCTATTCTAGTTTTAATAACTCTATGTTTGAATGAAAATCACTTTGATGCGATATAGATATTTAACACTTTTGCTTTTCATTTATCTCCTGAAAACCGAGTCACTAATTGATGTAAAACCTTGTCTGATGAATTAACGTAAAGCCCTATTGAAACGTGTTCTGTTAATGTAAAATAGGTCATATGTAAAGAGGGCATATATGTCATTTTTGTACTTAGTTTTTAGTTCAGTATGTATCTGATACGTTACTTCTATGCAACTAAGTGCAACTATTGCCGCATCACTCTTTTGTTCAGACGTTCAAGAGCAAACGTGTTTCGTTTATTCACATGTTCACGCAAAAGTCTGAAGCTTCAGTTTCAATGCACAGATGTTTAGAAATCATGAAGGTTTAGCCCGGCACGTTTAGATTGAGAGAAGTATGAAAGGAAGGCAGGCAGTGTGTAAAAAAATTCACCGGCTAGGGCATTTAATATAATGTAGAAAGAAACTAGTTAGGCTGGCCAAAATGGGAAAATAATATATGCAATACTTTACTAATAACAGTTATCTCTTCATCATTTATAGGGTAAAAACGCAGGAGTTTAAGTAGATAAGATTCAATTGTTGTTTAGTATAGGTGAAAATAATTGATACTTGATTCATAGATCATGTTATTGTTTTTTTTCCATAAAATAAGATGATCAGCAGGCCTTCCATGGACTTTTATTGCGACTCAATTGAAGACGTAAACTAAATTGTTTTGCTTTTTTATACATGATAATTAAAGGCACACACTTTAAGTCGTTGTCGAATACTTGTTCGGAATGCGTCCTAAAAAAAATTGAGTAAAATAAATGGAGTCATGGTACGAAAAGAAAGCGGTAGAGTTTAGGTTCTGACTTTGAATTGAATCGTTTTCTAAAAGTTCATGGTAGACCTACTGGCCTATATCAGGAACATTAGACACTAATAGGTTGAATCGCTTTCCACAAAAAAACGTCTCTGAATATATATTAATTTTATCCTGACAACAATTTAATAAATTATAATAACAAAATAGGCTAATATAAAAGCGGCTTGTTAGTAAGCGGTCATAAAGTTCCTAATGACCATTGTTTCGAAATACTGCACACCTGCGAAAAAAGCTTGAAATTAAATATTTTGAAACAATTAGAAATCATTAAGCATAACAATGGCACCCTCATTAACGAGCAGATAAATGTCTCTAGTTCAAGCTTGTTGCACGTGTTCCGAGGTAAATAAAGGGTGGGGATGAACCAAGTACTATTTAACAACGCTTGTTTGGATAACGCTTCACTTTGCGATTTTGTCGTGGAGTCTATCTCCTGATGATGCTTCGGTTGCGGGGCGAAACGATTGTTGAGTTTGTGATAGTGAACCTGTGTAGTGCTTGTGTATTGTGGTAGAAGTGGTGGAGGTTTGTGCATGTGTTTTTACGAATCCTGCACGTATCGGGTATGAAAATACTGATAGTCCACTATACATTAAACACTATATATATTTTCTATTTACTGTATCGCGGATTATAGCAAAATAATTTTATTATTACTTTTAGCGGCGGCTTTTGAAAAACAGCTCGTTAAATAATTTTATAACTTCATATATAAATACTTTTACCAGCAACTTTGTTCGCGTTGACTCTAGTCTTGAAATAAACAGCTTCAGTGACTCCACCTGCAAAGTGCAAATCACCATCACAAAAATTAGATATATCCGGGAAGACTGAGAGACATCTAACGTTTTCTCGAGAGCATAGTTTGATTATTTTAATAAATAACCCGTGTACATTACGACCCTAAGCCAACGACGAGACCAATGCAACACCACAATAATTATTACATAACGAGAAATTGACGATATTTGACCACTAAATTCGAATTTGAAAATATGTACAGGCTACTACAAAATAATTTATTTTGAACGTCACAACACGTTACAGCGCCATCAAATTCAAATTCAAATTCAAATAGGTCTTTATTCAAATTGGCCTATTACAAGCACTTTTGAATCGTCAAATTAAAATTAAATTGAAGCTACAACTGGTTCGGAAAGGTGCTCTAACCGAGAAGAACCAGCAAGAAACTCGGCGGTCACTCTTTTAAAAAATAAATATTACAGTTTTGTATTAACTATTGTTAACAAACTTAGATTATAATATCGTCTAGTACATAGCTGGTCGCAATTTAGTTCCAAGCTTTCTTATCATTGACATAGTCTTCAACATTATAGTAAGCTTTGACGGTATGACCAAAACGACGCCGACAACTCGTATGGCTTACACAAAATTATGTTATATTTATTTACATTTATTCATAATATATTTTATATTTATTTATAATTATCCATAATATATTTTATATTTATTTATAATTATTTATAATTTTTTATAATTGTTTTCTTTTTTTCGTTTCAAATAACTAATAACTGTTGAAGCGAATATGTTTCACTAAAATATGGCATTTGATGACCTGCGTGTGTAGTTTTGGTCCGTTGGCGCTGTGGGTAGTGACCCTGCCTTCAGCTCCGCGGGTCGCAGGTTCGATTCCCGCCGAGGGCCAACATTTATTATAAACAAATTGTTGGTTCTTCGAGCCTGGGTTTGTATTTGTATTTAAGTATGTATTTAAACTTATATATGTAGTACATCTTCCAGTTCTCCGTCACCCATAACGCAAGTAATAAGTTATTTACTTTGGAGACGGACGACCGTGGTACACCCAATGTCCCATATATTTATTTATTTATATTTATATTTAGTTTTGGACACCGGCGAAGCGAAATGATTTACTCGAGAAATTGTTTAAGTAATTACTGTGTGATGAGGAAAACTTGGTATTTGTACTCTTTTCTAACGAAACTTAAATCAGCTGTCTATGTAATCCTGTTTCGAACTAGCATATTCTGATTGATAAACGGGAACTCTTAAAAAAAACCCACCCGTATCCTTCCTAAAAATATAACCGCCGTGTGGTTTCCGGTTGAGTAGAATAGATCACCCTCATTTCTTACCGAGGGGTCGTAAAATAAGACTAGAGTAAGTTAACGTCAGGCAGGCAGCCGGTAGTAAAATACATGTTTTTAACATGTTGTACCGACCCCATTTAGAGTGGGATTAGGTTAGGTTAGGTTAGGTTAGTCGTGTCGTGTCTATTTGTTTGTGTATTACGTTTTCACGTCTAATTCGATGAAGCAATATTGATGAAGTTTTGTTTTATCAAAGCTCAAATACCAGGGTCATATCATCATTCTCCTGCCCTGATCCCATTATAAGAGGCACAACAACATGTTTTAAATATATTGTTAGTTTTGTTCATATTTTTACGACAGGCCGCCTGCCTGACGTCAACTTACCTTAATCACATTTGCGACACCACGGTAAGAAATTAGCGTGATCTATTCTACTTAGCCGGATAGCACACATCATACGGGCTCATTTATATGACTTAATTATATTTTTTCTAGGGAAAAGAAAAGACACATAATTGAGAAAAACAGTACATACGGTTATTTGAACACTCAAGTTGACGCGAGCAAAGTTTCGTGTGAAGCTTTTTATTACTGCATATATTTTACTGTGTTTACAAAAAACTGATCTATTAAAATCGTCCGGTAAATATTGATTTTTCATTTAATAACTGTGAAAAATTTATAGTAGTAATTCAAGACACAATTCTTAAGCGAAGTTTGAAATTTGCACAGCACGTCGCCTATAAATACCAATTACCGCCAAAACAAATGTAATTTGACTCAAATATGGTAAACTATGGTTCGCAACTGCAGTTTCTGGGCTCCGGCCAAGTGAAGTGATTTACTCGAGAAACTTTGCATTAATTTGTATGAAGTTACTTATAATGGAAAATAAATAAAAATAAATGAAAAAATATGCCGTGTGGTATCCGGCTGAGTAGAATAGACCACCTTCATTTTTTACCAAGATCTCGTATAAGGCGACTAAGGTAAGTCGACCCGCCGTGTGGTATCCACTTCAGTAGAACAGACCATCCTCATTTCTTACCGAGATCTCGTAAGAGGCGACTAAGGTAAGTCGACGCGCCGTGTGCTATCCGGCTGAGTAGAATAGACCATCGTCATTTCTTACCGAGGGGTTATAAAATACGACTAAGGTAAGTTGACGTCATGCAGGCGGCCGGTCGTAAAATACCTAGCCAAATGATGTGACAACATGTTTGTAACATGTTGTGCCGACCCCACTTAGAGTGGGATAAGGGCAAAAGAATGATGACTTATAATGGGGTCTGTAACATGTTGTGCCGACCCTACTTAGAATGGGATAAGAGCAGGAGAATGATGACTTATAATGGAATGTCATAATTATTAAATTCTCGCGTCACAATTTTGATTACCATACGCCTCCGAAACGGCTTGACCCATTATGAAATTTTATACACATATTCAGTAGGTCTGATAATCGGCTATTATCTATTTTCATATCTCTAAGTGATAAGGGTTGTCTACCATTAACATTTTTTTATTTTAATTTTTGGTCAAAATTGTTTCTTTTTATAATGCACACAACAAATTCCCTAAAAAATAATTTATATGGCAAAACAACGTTTGCCCGTCAACTTGTATATGCATAATTATTTAACTACTCAAATAATTTTACAATCTAATCTAGTGCTGGTTGCAACTAAAAAGCTTTCTTATTATATACATAATCTTCAATGGAATAATAAGCTTTGTTAATAAATATATTTAAGTTTTTTTTTTTAAATCGTGTTAAGACATATCTTAACACGTAGTTTAACAGATTATGGTATTAAAAACGTATATTCGGTATACTTTTTTATAATTCCCCATAAAAGATAATCAACATTGCTGAAGTAACCTTGGCATTCGGGTACATACACCCCAGGAACCCAATAAATGCTTATTCCATCAACTTTAATTCCTGCAGCGTTACGGCAGGCCTACCATGAACTCTTATGCGACTCAATTGAAGACGTAAACGAAATTGTTTTGCTTTTTCATACCATGACGTCTTAAAGACGCACACTTTAAGTCATTGCCGAATAAGCGTTCAGAATTCGACCTAAGAACATGTGAGTAAAAGAGATAGAGTTATCTATAGTTCATATAACGTTATCCTTTTCAAACATAACGCCCCCAATGCAATTCACACTTCATGGTGCGAAAAGGAAGCGGTTCGCGGTCGTCCTTTACGTCTTCAATTGAGTCGCTATAAGAGTTCATGGTAGGCCTGCAGACTAACTCTTTACGTCTGCATGTAGACTAACTCTTTGCGTTTACTCGTTCCTTTACTTATATTGAGAATAACCCGACAAAACTTAGTCGTTATTACACTATGGTACAACAATATTTATATTTTATCACCGGCCTTTATAATTATTAATTAATTAACAATCATTTTATTAAGATTAAATGTGCGCCACCGGAATAGGGTAGACTATGTATGAAACGTTTTTATTTAGAACTTTACAGCGAATTTTACATTTTGAATTAATGAACAGAACTCTACTCTCCAGGATTTAAACTCATAAACATTGGTACTCGCCTCTTACAAGATATTATAACTGCATATATAAGGTGACCCAAAAAGCCTAGAATAAGAAAATTTATGTCATACCAAAAGTTTGTTCAATGAGGTCGCCGCATTGCGCGTTCCGCTCCACGGATGCACCGCACAGTTCGTTCAACTCATGACAAAGGCTATCAAAGCAACATTTGTTGCAGCCATTGGACGGCATTATATGACGTGGACGCTGCCTTTTCAAAATTAAAAAGTTCCCAAATTACAAAGTGGGATTTATTGTGGCATAAATAATATTTTTGTCTGGTATCCGGCTGAGTAGACTAGACCAACCTCATTTCTTACCGAGTTTTCGTAAAAGGCCATCAAGGTAAGTTGACCCGCCGTGTGGTATACGGCTGAGTGGAATAGAGCACCCTTATTTCTATATTATCGCAAGGTATTTATATTACACTAAGATAACTTAACTTCAGACAGGTGGCCGGTCCTAAAATAACTAGCCAAAACATGTAACAACATATTTAAAACATGTGATGCCGACCCCACAGTGGAATAAGGGCATTAGAATGATGATAATTTTAAGATGGCGATGTCCATAATAGACAAATAAGAAACTGCCATTGCAGCTCCTTACATTAATTACATTTATGTATATGCCGAACTCGCATCGGCTTAAAGTTGAACTCCCAGAGCTGGTATGCAACAGACTTCAGCGAGCTACGCTTAAGATACAATAGATTTTAATCGAGACTTGGTCAGTGAACCTATGCTGCCGCCTCTTTCCACAATTTCACAAGGTTCAGAAGCTTTACATCATGGCCTACATACCAGCCAAAAACCAATATTAGACCTAAACTTTACTGTGTATCAAGACATGTTATCAGCGTGCTGGTGGCTTTCTCTATGAATAATTATATTTCCACCTAATTTGCCTCATTTCACCCACGCTACGAAGGTTATGTAAAAAGCAATAGTGTTATATACAGAGTGGCATAGCTAGACAATGAATGGTTCAGGGGTAAAAAAGAAACTCCCCCCATCTAAAATATTTAAAATTATTTGTTGCGCATTTTTCGTCTTCCGGATTCGGAGTACACAAACGGGGAGATGGAGGTCAAGCTCAGCGGGGCTTACCAGATCTTGAGGGCCCCATCTATCCCTCCGATTGCTACGCACAGTTATATATAGATAACTAATTACAGATGAATACTGAGGTCCTATTTTTCTCTAGGACCATACTTGTTTTAAAGTTTAAAGACTTCAGTTGAAATTTTTGTGCAAACCGGTGAAATTGTGGACCCACAATCACATTAACTTTTGCCTTTGCATTGGTAGGATTAAAGATCCCAAGAACTTATATTAATTTACTCGTATAGTAAAGCTATTACTTGCTCGCTCCCAATAAAACTGTCATGTTGCCACTATTGTCTGACGTTAAAGTTAAGACCGCTGAAAATAGAACCGTAACACGTGTAAGCAAAATAAGGTCAAAGTGTATGAAAGAACTTAACGTTTCCTCGAACTGTTTTCAGGATATGTGTCGCGATCTCACTCACCACCACCTATAATGCTAGACGTTTGCGTCCCATTTGAAAGCTGAAAGCTGCAGTAAAAGAAATATTATTATATTACACTTTATGCCTGCATCGACAAAGCGTTGAGAAAAGTTCCACCCTTACGCTAAAGACATCCTACGAGACGTGCAAACCATTTTATTTATTTCATACCACAATAAAAACCTAAGAAAACGCATTTTGTTGGGCACAGGAATGAAATCCTTTTCAGAAATCTTTCCCGATGCTTATTCTATGGGTATTTTGAAAGCAAGGTTGAAAAGGCATCTTCTGGGCTTGCGCGTTCCACCTTAGACTGTATCATCATCACTCACAATGGCAGTGAAGCGCTCTCCCATTAAACAATACTAATCTATCTATACTTTTTTATTATTCCGAATTGAATATTTCTGAACGAACCAGTCCTTCGTGAATTAAAAGTCACGGAAATACTATCCATAACATGTCTGCGAACGATCATGGAGTTCTTTGAACACATCGCCAGGAAAGACGGCCATAATCTGGAGCAGCTCTTGGTCACCGGTAAAGTGGATGCCAACAGCCAAGAGGCCGCAGCCCCATCAGTTGACCAGATCTGGCCAGATCCCTACCATTCTGGACACCGAACTCCACCACGCACACCACATGGCAAATGACAGGAACAGATGGAAGGAAGTCTTACATGAAAGTCTGCTTCCTTATCATAGGGATCACAACCCTTAGTAATGAGGAATACGACGCGAGGAGGATGAGTTTAATTATATCTATAGTTTTTTTAAATATATTATATCGATAGTTCTATAGATTTTAAGAAAATCGATCACATACCGACAACTTTTGGGTACTTGTTTTATTATATGTATGGATGCAACAATGTATAATACTTATTGCATAGTCTACTAACCGTTTTCATACCTGATACATGCAGGATTTATGAAAACCTTCACCACCAAACTACACAATTACTGCTCACATTCCCTACCACAATCTCAACAACCGTTTCGCTCCGCAACCGAAGCATCATAGAAGATAGTCACCAGGACATAATCGCAAAAGTTTTAGTACACTCTATATTTAGCATTAAAATATATTTTTCTATTTGCTTTTATGGCGGATTATAGAAAAATAATATATAAAAAGAAAAATTATAATATATTATTGCTTTAATTTATAATTTTTAATAATATATGAGTACTTTACAGTAATATTTTATAAGGCTATATTAATATTGTAAATGCTAGAATCTGCCAGTCTGTCTATTACACTTCAACGGCTATGCTGAAGCTATATTGTAGATATTTGCTATGATAAAAGCTTAAATACCGAGTTAACATATATGGATACAAAAATTTCCGTTATTCCTTCGACAACAAATAGTATAATTTAAGGTACTTTAATACTAAAATTGACGCACAGGAAGTCGCGAGCAAAGCTTGTTTATTTTTAGATATTCTAGTATTTGCTAGAATCAATCCAGATCGCCGCATTGCGCGTAACGCATTACGGATGCAACGTTCAGTTCGTTCAACTCTATGCAGTTAACTTCTTTGAGAGTAGATTTAAAAATATTATTTAAGGGTCACGGGGTCAAATCCCGGGACAAGTCGGTGAAGATAACATCGTGAGAAAACATTTATGTATATATATCTCTGGAGAATTCCTGTGTAATCTATATAATATAATACGCATTGGAGCGGCATTGTATGTCTTTCCAACCTTTTTCTCCAAAAAGGAGACAGGAGGGCTATGCCTAAGCAGTGGAATAGTAACAGGCTATTACTGTACTTTTGTTTATATATATTTATTGTAAACTACTGGTACCTGTAAGTAAAGTAAGTCAAAGTAAAGTAACGGCCTGTTACTATACCTCTGCTGGGCGTAGGCTGGGCTGTCTCCGTTTTTTGTAGAGAAGGGTTGGAGCTAAAACCTACAACGCTGCTCTAATGCGGACAGGTATATTACACTTATCCCTAGAAGTCTCTAGAGATATGTAGGTTTCCTCACGATGTTACCCTTCACCGAGAAGTGTGTGATAAATTGCAATTATTAATTAGACACATAAGTTTTAATAGAAATTTCATTGACGCATGCCCGGGGTTTGAACCCATGATCGTCTCTAGAGATTCACACGGTCTCACCGCTGGACTATCACAGCTTAACTAGTTGTACTTATTATATTTTAAAATGGGCAACCAAGTAGTTTATTGCTGACTCTTCTCGGTAGAGGAATTTTACTTGAATTTGTTCTAATTTTATAAATGCGAAAGTCAGACAGACAGTCTATTAGCGAAATAGCTGTACTTTTACAGTTATTTCAGTGGACCAATATTGAAAAAATTCGGCACAATTAAAGCTTAAACATCGGAATAAAAAAACCCGTTTCTCTTTCGAAAACTGGAAAAAACACAATTTACATTATTAAAGGTACCACCTGAACGCTTGCGCGAACGAAATCGTAGTCGTCACTTCTAAATAGTATTTTGATTTTGAATCTGAAATAAACAATAGGATTGTTTTTGTATCATACTCATAAACTATAAAATAAGAGAGGCCAATATTCCGTAAGATATATTCAAAGGGGCATCAAACGCTACCTCTTTCCACTCCTAAGCCGTGTAATACTCCAATTTTGTGGGATAACCTCGTATTTGCGTTAAGCTCAACGCCGCCCGTGTATCCGATCCGTTATCTGCAAGTAGGCCGAGGGGACAACGACCCCGATGCACTAATGATTTTTAAATTTCCTTCACATTTTCTTATCTGTGTATCACAAAAAGAGTTTTAAATATGAATATAGATATATGACTAGAGGGACGCCGAAAAAAAGATTGATAGATTGTGTCGAGTATGATATTCATTAAAGGAGTAGTGTTATTTTGCCCTATTCGAGCAAAGTCACATGTCCCATATATAAGCATGGGAAATGTGACTCGGATAGGGCGATTTTATTATTACATCAAGCTGTGATAGCCCAGCGGTTAGACCGTGCGACTCTTACGAGGGGAACATGAGTTCAAACCCGGGCAGGCACTAATGTGTCTAATTGATAATTGCAATTAATAACACGCTTTTCGGTGAAGGAAAACATCGTAAGGGAACCTGCATATGTCTAGAGAATTCTGGAGATATGGGTAACCTACCAATCCGCGTTGGAGCTGCGTAGTAGGTCTATTCTCCAACCCTTCAGAAACGGAGAGAGGAGGCCTATTCCCAGCGGTGGGATTGCTGCTACTTTGATATTACATCAATGAAATAAAGATTTCTAAGAATAAGTTCTATAAAGAAACTTGTGTCTAATTGATATTTACAATTTGTCGCAAGCTTTTCGTAGGAAATTTAAAACTTCCTCCTCTGATTTTCGACGCCCACTACTGGACATCTCTTAAAGTATGTAAAATTTTAGCTCAATCGGACCCCAGGAAGTTGGTCAAAAACTTGCAATTACATTGCGATTACATTGCGGTTTGATAAAAAGCTTTTAGAAATATTTGAAAAAAATCCCAACAAGTATCTGGATTACGACTATACATTATATCATTATTACATCGAATTTGTAGTACGACGAATACAGAACAAATTCATCATTCTCCTGCCTTTATCCCACTCTAAGTGGGGTCGGCGCAACATATTACAAACAAGTTGTTACATGATTTGGCTACGTATTTTACGACCAGCAACCTGCCTGACGTCAACTTACCTTAGTCGCCTTTTACGACACCTCGGTAAGAAATGAGGGTGGTCTATTCTATGCAGCCGGATACCATATGGCACTTACCTTAGTCGTGTCTTACGACACCTCGATAAGAAAGGAGGGTGGTTTTTTTCTATTCTGCCGGATACCACAAGGCGGATACAGAACAAATTATTTTAAACATTATAGTTGGGACCCTATTTTATAAATTGGGCCAGGGCCTTTGGTTACCTAGCTACGGCACTGATCCACTAGACTGGCCTTGAAAGCGGAACATATAGTAAGACACACAGACAGACTTTCGCATTCATAATTATGATTTTTGTACAAAGAAAATGTGCCATATTTTCTTTTTTTTATTCTGTAATTAAAAGGCTTTTACACTACAAGTGTATGCCAGCCATATTATATCATAAACTTAACTAATCAAACTTTTCTAAAGACATCATCGAGTTTGAACAAATTGCATGCTTCCTCCAAACCAGGTTTGACAGTACACCACGAAAGGCACCAACAATTCGTCCAAACTGACTGAATTTAATATAATATTAAATTAATATAATGTATGAGATCGACTAGATCACATAATAATAAATTCTTTATTCTATAAAAATTTGTATGTTACACTTCAAAGTTGCCCTGGCTTCTGAACTAGCGCTAGCCGTGAGTCAGAAGTCAGTTCCTTCCCCTACTTATAAGTACTAAAGAATTTAAATTTTTATAACAATTTTTTTTTACAGATTCATTATCACCCAAAACCTAACGGTGTGTGTGTGTTATGTGTTTGTGTTATGTATGTACGTGTATGTCTTTGGAGTTAGTGAAAATCTGAAAATACGTGTGTGTGCATGAGTGAGTGAGTGAATGCATAATCATCTCTCTGTTTAGATATGGTTATGTCACCGGCACTAACAATCGTCCTACAACATCATAATCTAGATTTTTTAGCCACGTTTTTAAGATTTTTTTAAGTTTATAACACGTAAGGTGTTTGAGTTTGGTTGAGACATTAATCATTTTATATAATTTTGGTGCAAGGCTGTTGTGCAAAACTACTTTTTGTTTTTGGCCTAGGAAAATAATCTCTCCTTCTAAGAGAAATAGGCAGTAATGGTACGACCTTTCTATGATACCTCTGTATACAAGTGTACAAACATAGTTTTCGAACCGATAAAACATATATCTATTTTTGTATGCTTAGATTCTAAGGGCAACAACTAATACATTAATTATTTATTTTTTTATTTATTTATTAAGCACTATATATATTTTCTATTTACTGTATCGCAGATTATAGCAAAATAATTTTTATTATTACTTCTTTATTGATTCCGCAAAGAAACGCCTAATTCGATAAATTAATCAAATAATTACTTTCCTATTCCTTTCGTCATCCCTTTACTTATTTCGACCCTGTTACATAATTTTTAATTTCCTATCCCCGTGGGGCTGCATGTATTAATTCGATTTCATCCCTCATCTGGTCCCGAAGAGATAGATAGATAATCTATTAGTCGTGTTAGTAGCTAATACGGCTTCGGGATTATGGTCTGATTAAGGCTTGTTCTATTTAATCGTGTGCTAGTTTGCTACTGACTATAAAGTGAAATAAGTAACGGCCTGTTATTATATCATAAACATAAATGTCCTCTGTTCTTATTTAAATAACATGACAATTTATTTTACCAAATTTTGAAATCAATAAAAAAGTTTAATATTTAATAAAAAAAATTATAATACAATCAAAATAGCACTACTGTTACTTTCAACTTATTCTTAAAAAGTTTGTTTAATATATTGTACTTATAATTTTTTTTTTGAGAACAAATTTGTTTATTTATTTGGAAATAATAAGTTTATATGAATAATATAAAGAAAATTACTGGCGTCCTAACTACGTCACGTATTAACCTGTACTAAGGATTAACTACTGTATCCGTGACGTCGTTCTTTTAATACCTTATATTAATTAATATCTCTACTCTATGATTGTAATAAAAGATGAAAAGAGTTTTAACTATAAATGTGTTAATTAATACAGACACTATAACATAACTAGTTTGCTATAATCCGCACGGGTTAAGCGAATGCATGCAAAGCTAATGTGTATGAAGCAGGCAAAATTCACGTACCTTACACATGCCGGACAAATCACCACATGCATCCCAAGATGCCTCCACCAGCAACAATGCACACAAGCAACACACACAACCACCACCAAAATCTCGACGATTGTTTCAGTCCGAAACCGACGCACCATCAGGAGGACAGGCTCCACGATAAAATCCCAATGCGATTGTGATTGCAATTTTGCCTGCTTCATACACATTATTAGCTTTGCATGCATTATTCGCTTAACCCGTGCGGATTATAGCAAAGTAGTTCCGTTATATTGTCTGTAATATGGAATTCCGCAAAGTAACGCCTGCTTCTATAAATCATTTAATACATATAATACGGAAGACATTGTGAACACTTACGAGATGATTGTGCCAATTACAGACGTTCACACGATCAACGACCTCGTCGATAGTGAAGTGCGGACATAAGAAATCTTTATTGTACATACATATTGTTAGAAAAGAGGAAGAAAAAGAAAAAGCACATGTACAAAGGCGGACTTATCCGCAAAAGGGATCTTTGACCTTTGAGTATCCGAATGAAAAGGACAAGAAGAGAAGTACGGGTAATATAGGAAGAAAGAAAGAAAAAAAATAACGAAAAACTATAAACATATATAACTATGTAACTATATACATATTCTATATGTATAGAGCTGTGATAGCCCAGCGGCGAGGAGATCACAAGTTCAAACCCGGGCAGGCTCCAATGAGTTTTTCTATTAAAACTCATGTGTCTAATTGATAATTGCAATTTATCACACGCTTTTCGGTGAAGGAAAACATCGTGAGGAAACCTACATACCTCTAGAGAATTCTGGAGATATGTGTAACCTTCCAATCCGCATTGGAGCAGCGTGGTAGGTCTCAGCTCCCCCTTCTCTCCAGAAACGGAGAGAGGAGGCCTATTCCCAGCAGTGGGATTGTAACAGGCCGCTACTTAATATTTTAATAGATTAATATTTGCACTCTTTACACAAAAGATAAAGGTAATTTTTTTTTTATAAATTATTAATGTTTATTTAATTAATTTAGGCGACTAGAAAAGACTTTAAAGTTAATAGCTTTAGTATATCCATCTCTATACATTTCACAAGTTCTGATTTGTTTCACGAGTCCGCTGAAGAGATTCTCAGTGCTACAAAAAAGCTGTTGTAGCTCGCAAGCCAAGAGGCGTAAAATATTCGTACGTATTACTCTTATAGACATAAAAGCGAATACAATGAAAACTGGAATCTGCGGCTTGCCCTAGTTTAGACTCTGCACAAATCGTTACCACAACAATTATTTTCAAAAGTTTAAAATACACTCTCTGTATAAACTTTTCAATTCTAGATTTACTGAAATAATGTCAAGATATCTAGTTATTATTTTGTGTTGGTTTTTTGTTGTATTGATACGATTGATGTAATAATATTCCTTATTTTTTCTATTTCAAGTAATGAGTAATGGCTTTGCACTATCCCACTTCTGAACAAAGTAAAACCCACTACGCTGCCTCAATAAAATGGGACAGGTTATAATGTTTCGTGACGATATTTGCTTTTTTATTTATTTGTTAAAATAGAATAAATCTTAAATATAAAATTCTCGTTTCACAATGTTAGTAATATCTATTTTTAACACCCCTAAGTGATAAGGGTTGTCCACCCTAACAGTTTTGTATAACGTACACTAGAAATTTCTTAGAAATAATTTATATGGCAAAACAAACCAAAACCAAATAGTATGACATACGAGTATATTTATGTATAACTAGTTTTCATATCCGCCGTGTGGTATCCGGCTGGATAGAATAGACTACCCTCATTTCTTACCGAGGTGTCGTAAAAGGCGACTAAGGTAAGTTGACGTCAGGCATGCGGCCGGTCGTAAAAAATACGTAGCCAAATCATGTGACAACATGTTTGTAACATGTTGTGCCGACCCCACTTAGAGTGGGATAAGGGTAGGAGGATGATGAACTAGTTTTCATATAGTAATAATAATGGTAGAGGTGGTGACTTCTTTCGATGCTAATTTATGCGTTTAAGTACAATCAATAATCTAATTTACTGAAAGAAAAAGGTTTTTTATCCTATGCTGCCACGGTGTATAAATTTAATTGTGCCAAATTTCATCAATTGGTCCAGAGGAATAGCCGTGAAAAAGCAGCATACAAACAAACACACTTTCAAATTTATAATATATATATTTGCACTATGAAATGTCTGTGTTGTAATACGAATTATAGTATTTGAAAATAATATAAATCCACGCTGACCTACAATAATGACCATTACTCTATAGAAGTTTAAAAGATGAATGTAGCTATACTTTTTATCATCTTTCTCTTGGCCCTTATCCCACTCTAATTGCGTTGGCACAATACGTAGTGAACAATGTTGTTACATAACATTGTTTGGCTAGGTGTTTTACGACCGATCGCTTGCCTGACGTCAACTTACCTCAGTCGCCATTTACGACACCTCGGTAAAAAAATGAGGGTGGTCTATTCTAATCAGCCCGATACCACACGGCGGGTCAACTTACCTTAGTCGCCATTTACGACACCGCGGAAAAAAATGAGGGTGATCTATTCTAATCAGTCAGATACCGCACGGCGGATCAACTTTCCTCAGTCGTCAATTATGACACCTCGGTAAAAAATGAGGATTGTCTATACTACTTAGCCAGATAAAACACTGCGGGTCAACTTAACTTAGTCGCCATTAACAACACGTCGCTAGAAAATGAGGGTGGTCTATTCTACTTAGTCAGATACCAAACGGCGGTGTAGCTATATTTTTTAATCACTAACGATTGCATATTGCTAACAATGCTTTAAAAATAACCTTCGTGTACGAAAAAAAATACATTTCACTTCGAAATCAAAAGTCACTAATTTCACTAGCCATGCGTTTTGCCAACCCATTGTAACGCGATCTACAGTTTTTGTTTCAGCAGTTGATTGCTGGAAACGAAATTCGTATTTGAACACCCGAATATCGGAACTAATGGATTATTCATCGAATAGTCAGAACAAAATCAATAAATGCTTTTTGGCTTAATTCGTTCGTTGTATTTAGACTTTACAACAAGTTAATTTATAAATTGTAATTAATTTAAAGCAATGTTAAGGTCTGAGCATCAAAAGAGGAATCAAATATCTCCTGAATTGCTATTCTCACTAGTGTGTGGATTACCTTGCTGTTGAACCTAAAGTAATTGTTACTATCCCAGTGCTGGGCATAGACCACCTCTCTCCGTTGTAGGACAGAAGGGTTGGGGCTAAAAACCACCACCACACTGCTTCAATGAGAACCTACCTCATATACATATCCCGAGAACTCTCTAGAAATATGATCTCACCGCTGGGCTATTTCAGGTACGTACAAGTATATTTTCTTAAAGTAAAGTAGTTTTGTCATTGAGTGTAATTAGAGAACTTACGAAAACTTTGTATTTAATGCAATAAAATTATTGCATTAAATTGAACAAAATAATAATTTTAACTAAGAATGGTTTAGAACCATAGTGTTAGTGTCCCCTACTTAGAGTAGGGAAGCCTTAAATAGATAATGACATAATAAATAATAAGAAGGAAGACATTCGTATATTTCATCTTTGTCTAATCACACATAAAAAAGTGAGACAATGACCACCCTCATGTGCTTTCTCGTTATTATAAAATGTCACATTTTGAGTGGCTTCCCTACTCTTAGTTTAATACCTGTAGGTTTATAACACCATTAGTTCAAATCAAAATTTTACAAAGTCGTATCGTTCACTGGTCGTTGTCGTCAATTATAAATGCTCGAGATTACTGATAGGAAAGAGATGTTTGAACTAGATATTCTGACGGTTGATTCGACTGCAGTTGATAAAATTCCAATTCATTGCAATACTTTTATATACAACGTTAATCGATTTCGTTCATCTTTATGTATTTATTTTATTTTTTAGATGATCACGTATTTCAATATGATAATTAATTATTAAAAGTTTTACGGCTAAACTTTGAATATTTGAGGTTTGGCACCTCGTATCAATAAGCTCGTGTCAGAAAGTCAATAACACAGAACAACTGAACTCTGATTTTTATAATGTTTCATAATTATCATCTAATTTAAAGTGTTATTAATAATAATTACTACAGATTATTGTACTCCATATTGTAATGGTAAAATTCATTGGACTATAATTATTCTTGTAACATCTTTAATTTTACTGTATTTGTTTACTGTATTTTGTAATTGTACACAGTAATTATACTAATTAATTATTTTTTTATTTCTGACTAGCTGTGCCATCAGCTTCGCCCTCGTGGAAATCACTGTGTCACAATTTTTATCTACAATTCAAATTTTAACATAAAAGTAATTATTGTGAGTTAACCATTACAGATAGAGACATGCTATTGCGGACTTTTTTGTAGAATTTTTGTAGATCTACAATTCTCTAGTACATTACTTTAGCGTATCTCTGCTGGTTTACACAGCGCACGCGACTAAAGCTCCCAGCAAGCAAATTTTTAACAATTGCTCGATCTCTTTAACACAATTTACATAATACCGATATGCGCTATTTACCTAAACCATCCGGAAGTGTTGCACTATCTTTTGGTGAAAACCGTAAAAATCTCCGTTCAGTAGATTTTGAGAAAATCGATTACACACAGACAGACAGCTTTTTGGGACTTTGTTTTACAATAAGTATAGATTATACGAGTACAGAGTATACGAGTTTTATATACCCACTACTTTACTACTTTACTTTTTAAATAGCTTGAAGAGACCTTTGTCTGGAAGTGGACTTCCATCAATTAAAAAAAAAGATGAACAAGAAATATAGCTCACAGCACTGTAAATCTGATATACAAGAAAAGTGTATTATATGCATCTATTATTATACTCAGTAAATAAATAAACAAGCAATGACTCGACGCTATAATAAAGCTAGCAGCACCCATTATCACGTGTACAGATAATACTATCGATTTGATAACGCTGCATTCAATTCGCCCTACATTTTGCGTCAGGTTAACATTAGGGTTGCCTTCCCTTAGATTTATTATATTCAGATTATATTGCAATCGGACAGCAAAAAAAGGCTATAGATGTATATAAATCTTACTTTGATTACGCGTCTCTCTATATATATATATATCTCTCTATATACATGATGTATGTAGTAAATTAAGTTTACTAATTAATTTTAATTTTACTTGCCTGGCCCACCGCGAGTGCGACTCCTGCCGAGGGCCAACATTTTCTAAAAACATTTGTTTGTTCTTTGATGTTTATATTGCCTGGATGTATATATGTATTTAAAAATTATATATGTTATATATATTTGGCAGTTATCTGTTTCGGTATAAACCACGCTAATTTTATATACATGTAAAATAATAAAAAGAATTATCCAGCGAGCTGTCTTCTCATTTTTTTGATGCAAGCAATATTTTCAAAGGGTAAAAGTATAGTTATTTAAAGCTGGTATTTTAGGTATAAGTACGTGATATAAAAAAAATCATTCAAACTACAAGAATCCAATGTTAAATTGGTTTTTATATTTTATACATATATGGTAAACGATTAAAATAATTTGTAACTATAGAAGATAAAGAGTATAAGTAGGATATTTGATAATGAAAAAAATATCAAAATAATCTCATAAATAAAATCAATTTAAACTTTACAACCCTATTTAAGGTCGAACCGCAAAGCTCTCCTTTATCGTGTCAAGACCTTGGATGGCATCGATACCGTATCGCGAATTGCGAATTGTAACATCAATAAACCGTTAAAAAAGAATTATTTATCAAAAAACTTTTAGATACCGGTCCATTTAAAAATTTCATACATATTACCTTATTACTGTAAATATTAGATTATGAATAAGACTAGCATTTCTTTATAGGAAATATTTATACTTTATACTTTTTTATACTTTGTAAATATGTAATAAGATGCCTACATAAAAAGTATATTCATGTATAATTAAATTACCTTAAAAATGAATTAAATTATATAATTAGATATACATAAAAAAATTGAGAATTTTTTTTTAAAAGTAGTTAAAGACTTGGAGTGATAAATATAAACGCCAAAAAAAGTTAAATTACATTGAAATAACAAAATATTTTTTTTTCTCCATTATTGTTTTTATTATTACCAGGTTACTAATAACCATTTAAGGCTTACTATATTTAACATTACATATAACTTTTAAATTTTCTATCAGAAACTTATGATGATTATAATATAAAATTCACCTTCAATTTGTTTTATGTTTAAGGAAAATATATTGATAAATACTGCCTATAATACCTAGTCAATATTAGGGATATGAGAAACCTACCAATTCAATAAGAATAAGCCAGTTAAAAGAAATAAAGTTTACCTAATTTATTTCGGTTAATAATTTCTAGTATTTAGATTTAGTGAAGCTTCTTAAGCGCCGAAATAGTCCAAGGGTGAGATTGTACTTCTTACCAGCAAGCCTGCCATGAATTCTTATTGCGACTCAATTGAAGACGTAAACGAAATTGTTTTGCTTTTCGTACCTCTTCTTTCTCCTACCCTTATCCCACTCTAAGTGGGGTCGGTACAACATGTTTTTCTCTTCCATTCTCTTCTATCATTCGTCAACTCTGGCGCTACTCCTTTTATATGCATGTCATACTTCACACAGTCCAACCATCTCTTTTTAGGCCTTCCTCTAGTCACATATCCATCCACATTCATACTCAACACTCGTTTGATCACATGATATTCATCCCTCCTCATTACATGTCCATACCATCCCAATCTTGCACCTCTCATCTTTTCTATAATGGGCGCAACTTTCAGACTTCCCCTTATATACTCATTTCTTACTTTATCAAGTCTTGTCACACCACACATCCACCTTAACATCCTCATCTCATTTGCATGTACTCTTCTTTCATCCATCTTTTTCATTGCCCAACATTCTGATCCATACATTACGACAGGTCTTATGACCGATGTATACATTTTTCCCTTTAGTTTAGGGGGCATTCGGGGGTCACATATTGTGCCTGAGACCTGTCGCCACTTCATCCATCCTGCATTCATTCTATTCCTCACATCGCGATCAATTTCACCGTTCTTTTGGAAAAGCGAACCAAGGTACCGGAAGTCGGAGCAGACTGGCAAAACAACACCATTTAAGGTTATTGGAGAAAAATTGGAGAGACCACTGAAATCACACTGCATGTGTTCAGTTTTGGTCAGGTTGATCTTTAAACCAAAACTCTCCAATTTCTCTTGCCATTCTACAAATCTGCTCTGGACCTCAGCTGCATTTTCACCGACAATCACGATATCGTCGGCAAATAGCATACACCAAGGAGCCTCCTCTTGAATATCAGCAGTAAATGCATCCATTTTTCTTTTTATTTTGCTTTTCGTACCATGACGTCTTAAAGACGCACACTTCAAGTCGTTGCCGAATGAGCGTTCGGAATTAGTCCTAAGAACATGTAAGTAAAAGAGACAGAGTTATCTATAGTTCATATAACGTTATCCTTTTGAAACATTACGACCCCAATGCAATTCACACTTCATGGCAAGAAAATAAAGCGGTTCGCGGTCGTCGTTTACGTCTTCAATTGAGTCGCAATAAGAGTTCATGGTAGGCCTGCAGGGCGTCACGGCTTAATTTGCCCAATTTAAATTTACAATATGTCTCTGTGAAAAAAGAGTCATGATATCCTATTTTTTCAGTCATTTATTCCGCACGTATTCCGATTATGACATTAACTGTGGATATCGATATATGAAGTAGGAACATAATTTTTGTAATAAATATTGTTTATAGTATACAGAATGAGGAATTACTTTGAGAGATATATTCCGTGATATTCAAAAATAAATTTATTATTTTTTAGAAAGCTATCATAATTATTTTGTATGGTAGGAATGCATTCTCTTTATTTTTGGTCATTTTATGATCACTTATTCCGCATAATGACTTACCATCGTATAGAAATCGTTGTTAAAAACTGTCATTGTTAAAACATAACCAATTCGCGACAAATTTATGGAACTGTCGCACTTTATCGCCATTAGCGCGACAAATGGATAGTTTCAGAACATTTATCGCGCGTTTTTATAAAAAATTGTTCGACCTTAAGAAACTTATCAACCATCTATTTCTTTTTAATAGTTAAATTTTAGAGGCAGGAGAATGATGAATTATCAATTACGATAGGAGATGGAGGGGACATTGTAAACAATTTCAAAATTAAACCAGATTAATATAAAATTGTTGACATTTTATTTTCAGCTCCCCGTGGTTTCGAAAACTGAAATGCTAGATTTAGTTCTCGTACAAGGTTATCGGGCATATCGTCTGACAGATCTAATCTAGGCTACTGAAGTTAATATTTTTATCTTTTGGAAATAAATCAGTGTGCAATTTACGAAATTTTTCTACAATATAAAGTAACAACTCAAAGATAGTATTAGGAATGGGTATATCTTATAATAGCTTTGGGTTGGGATAGCTCAGCAAGGTCACGACAGCTCAGAGATCGACTTCGATTTGACGATATATCATATTTCAATTTTACACGGATGGATGAATAAAATTTGCTAGAAGATAAATAATCCAAACGCCTATAATAACAATACAGTCAAAAACACTATATAGTAGATATAGATGTCAAGTTAACAACTATAACCGTGTAGTTAATAGAGAGGAAGCATACTCCATAATTTTTTTATGCAACAGATCAAAGACTAATGGAATGCAGGATTCATTGTTACATAGAACCTGTAAGATCCTGCAAGATATACGATTTTAATAATGTTATACTTCTATACAATGATTATGATAATTAGACAAGAGGTTTATAAGTAAACGTTTACTTTACTCTCCTGTCTGTCCTGTGTCTTATTTGATGAATACAATTTATCAGACGCTTTTCGGTGAAGGAAAACATCGTGAGGAAGACTGTATGTCTCTAAAGAATTCTGAAGCTATGTGACCTAATACGCAGCGTGCTGGGTCTTAGCTCCAACCCTTCTTTCCAATTACGGAGAGAGGTGGCCTTTTCCCAGCAGTGCCAGCAGATAGTAACAGGCCTTTAGTTTACCTTCCTATAGGCTTACCATGAACTTTTAGATAACGATTCAATTCAAAGTCAGTACCTAAACCGAACCGCTTTCTTTTCGTACCATGAAGTGTGGATTGCATTAGGGTCGTAATGTTTGAGAAGGATAACGTTATATGAACTATAGATAACTGTGTCTTTTACTCACATGTTTTTAGGACGAACTCCGAACGCTCAAACGCCAAAGTGTGCGTCTTTAAGACGTCATGGTATGAAAAAGCAAAATAATTTAGTTTGCGTCTTCAATTGAGTCGCAATAAGAATTCATGGTAGGCCTGCTGATCCACGAACAAAGTATTAAATGTGGGCTTCTTAGACAAGCTCAGAAACTACAGGTACTACATGTCTACATAGACTGTTTGTTCTATTATCGTTTATTTCTAGAGGGTTAAAAATAGCTCTTAAATAAGCCTATTTATGTGAGGTATAGGCGTTAGAACGTTTTATTTGCAATCATGCATTTAGAATCGCGTGGTGAGTTAATACTCAGTCACTGAATAAAATTATACGGTTATATATGTATTTTATATAACCCTATAATTTTATTCAGGTATTACAGCTATTCTATTTAGCTATTTATACACTTAGGTAGGTTATAGGCAATCTGACGCCTAAATCATATTGAAATTGACTAAAATAGATTTGTTATAATTATAAATAGATTGCAATCTTCATCATCAGATTGCGAGATCGCAAGGTCGAAGAGTAACTAAACTGGATTTAGCTACTCTTCGACTTGCATTATTATCATTTACATAGTCCTTAATAATAATACTGGTACTTGTATACATTAGGTAACGGGCTCCTTTTCATATAAATTTCTGTTATAACAAAGCTAGAAATGATTATATAATTATTTATATTATTTTTATATACCGGGTTATGTGCCGTGTGCTATCCGGCTGAGTAGAACAGACCACCCTCATTCCTTACAGAGGTGTCGTAAAAGGCGACTAGTTAAGTCGACATAAAGCAGGCGACCGGTCGAAAATATCTAGCCAAATCATGTAACAACATGTTTAAAATATGTTGTGCCGAACCAACTTAAGAGTGAGATAAGGGCAGGAGAATGATGATAATATCGGGTTATCTTTCTCTGCCGTCGTTGCTCGGCATTGTCTTGTTTTTCACCACCAAGAGGACACGTGCAAGGTGTTTCCTTCGGATTCAAACGACTTCTTGAAACTACAAATTGCAAATGATGATTTCAGCTAGGGATGTCAAAAATAATCAATTTTCATATTAATCGATTATTTTATTATAATCATTTACATTATAAATCGATTTCTAAAAAATCTACTCTATTTATTACTGTCGTTTTAATCGAACACAAATTTTAATAAATTTCGCATACATCGCTATTCTTTTTATGTATAGTTGTCCACCTTAATTAGTCTTTATTGTAATTAATTATTAAAATAAAATAACAATAATGAGTCATAAAAAAAATCGATTATTTATTAATCGATATTTTTCCACTACAAGTCAAATCTCTAAAAAACAAAAGTAATAATAAAATTATTTTGCTATAATCCGCGATACAGTAAATAGAAAATATATATAGTGTTTAATGTATAGTGGACTATCAGTATTTTCATACCCGATACGTGCAGGATTCGTAAAAACACATTATCTCCTGATGATGCTTCGGTTGCGGGGCGAAACGATTGTTGAGTTTGTGATAGTGAACCTGTGTAGTGCTTGTGTATTGTGGTGGAAGTGGTGGCGGTTTGTGCATGTGTTTTTACGAATCCTGCACGTATCGGGTATGAAAATACTGATAGTCCACTATACATTAAACACTATATATATATTTTCTATTTACTGTATCGCGGATTATAGCAAAATAATTTTATTATTACTTTTGTATTATGGATCTCCGCAAAGTAACGCCTAATTCTATAAATTATTCAAATCTCTAATTTCAGCGCGGTGCAATGGCGGTGCGGTGATGGCGGATGGCGGCGCGGAGGCGGGCGCGGAGGCGGGCGCGGAGGCGGGCGCGGAGGCGGGCGCGGGCGAGTGCGCGGCGCGCGGCGCGGCGCTCGAGCGCGCCTACGTGCACGACGTGTACGAGCAGGCGGGCGAGGACGACGCCCCGTGCGCGCCGGCGCCCGCCGTGCGCTCCTTCCTCACCGACCTCGAGCCCGGCAGCCTCGTGTGCGACGTCGGTAAGATATACCTAACACGGGTAAATAGTGTTACGTACAGGGACCTTGAATTAATGAAATGATAATTCTTTTATTGCACACTACAAAAATAATATATAGCACAACATAATATTTAAATAAAAATAAGGTTGTACAATCTGGCGGTCTTATCGCTACATAGCGATCTCTTCCAGACAACCAGCTCAGTAAGAGGTATGTCACCTATGGATACAAGGTAGGTGTGGTGTATTTAATGAAGAAACAATACTTACACATACACATAAAATATAAAATATACATACATACATATATAATCGTCATTATAGCATAGCCAATGAATAAATATATGAGAAGTCATTGTCACGGTGTCAAAGCGATAGTATAAAAGTATATATATAGTAGAAAATGATCTTTGACACGATTTTTGAACACCCCCAACTCCCAGTTCTGGAGAATGGACCACGGACTGAGTCGCCAGGAGGCATGGGGTCTTCACCTTCCGCCTGACACAGGTACTTTCCGGACATGGTGGTTTCGGTAAGTATCTGTGGAAGGTGGCCCGGCGTGAAGCGACCGGTGAGTGCCACGAGTGCGGTGCCGAGTTCGATACGGTACTGCACACGCTCGCAGACTGTCCAGTTTGAGCAGCTCAGCGGGCAGACCTCGTGGCAGAGGTGGGGAACGATCTCTCCCTGTCCACCGTGGTTTGTTCCATAGTGGACAGGGAGAGATCGTGGGCAGCGATGGCATCCTTTTGCCAGGACGTTATGTCGTGGAAGGAGGCGGCGGAGTGGATCCGGGAAGTCAAGTCCTTGGATCCGATCCGCCACAGGCGAGTCCGTCCCATGCCGCCCTAATGTTCCGATCTAATTGCGTGCATACCAAGGATTTGCGATCCGATTTTTGATGATGATGTCCTCCTTGACGTATTTGTCAACGGCGAGCCTTGTTAAATTCTGAGATGTGCGCGACTATGACTGGCAAAACCAAATTTGCTTTTAAACGTCCTGTTGAAAGGAGCACAGCTCACCAGAAGAGTTGTACGTGTATGTGTACGTAATTCCGAGAGGTTTATTGTAAGAAGGCGTTTTGGGTCTAGATTTTGTAGACGACTGTCAACTGTCCGATTTTTTAAAATAGTTACTAACTCTCCGTCATCAGTATTCTTCCCTTTTCGACCTGCGCCTATTGAATATATCTCATCTACCGATTCTTAGCATTTGTTGTACTTTTTGTCTCCGTTATAATTTAAGTCATTAGGGCTTGGTAAATTAAAAAATGAAATAAAAATACAAGGGCCTAGAGTTAAAATCATATACTAGAGAGTGTTCTATTACGAACAAGAAGATATCATTACAGAGTAATTGAAAGCGAAACCTCTATATTAACAAGTCTGTAAGTCATTATAATTTCATCTGTAAGGTCCCATTTCGACATCGGGGGCGTAAAGTACACTTCCGCCCACGCGGCTCTGTAAAATAACTAACATCAACAGATAATTAGCAATTCAATTGTGAATACCTTAAGGCAAATGTCACTGCGTAGGCGTCCTAACATCCCTCAGTGGTCTCCCTTGTTATTTTAACAAAGAAAATACATCTGTTTATAATATCTATCTTTTCTGGGAAAACTGAGGTTCACGTTGACACCGCAACGAACGGGACTGTTTTTGTAAACCAATTTTTTTTTATTTGAGTATCCGATTTAAGCAAAGAACAATAACTGTGGAGCCAAGCAAAATGAAACGAACTTCCTCTTATATTGAATTTCAACTTTTGTATGTTATATCAAAAACTTCATTGCCCAGTAGTAATAATAACGGCCTGTTACTATCCCACGGCTGCGCCTCATCTCTCTGTTTTTGGAGATTATTCTTGGAGCTAAAACCCACAACTCTGCACTTTGCTGATTGGAAGGGTGCCATATTCCCAGAATTCTCAAGAAATATGCAGGTTTTCTCAACGAAAATCGTGTAATCAATAAGAGACCTAAGTTTTTATAGAAAAATTCATTGGTTGCACAGTGCACTGTTTTACAGTTGAACTATCACCGCTTTCATCCCCCTATATCTGATAAAATTATGGGATTTGCCCGAATAGCCGCTTGGGTCGAATGAGATTTGATGTCGTCTGAAGTACAGCGCCACCTATATTCTGCACAAAACAACCCGCCCTCAAATAATTTAAGTTCTCGTAATATTTTATGAACTGCAAAATTTTTCAAATTAATTGAGCGTTTACTTAACAATACCGCTGACCTTTGTCGAATATTACATTGAGTAACAAAATACTCCTGCCCACTCATCCTAGATATGATATTACGCCCACTAATTCAAAGCAATTACGTTATAACAGACTAATATTTTAACTTTTACATTTTCCTCTGACAGGAGCAAATTTTAAAAAATATATATACGAAAATTTCTATACACCCACACTTATCCATTCATGAATCTAATGAAATGTGAATTTCGTTTCTTTTTATAATCGTAAGAACAAATGTCGGATCTTATTAAAAACGTGGGCAGATTTAATAAATTTCTGTCTTTTATTACTTACAAATGACAAATTTAGGTTTTACTAAAATTTTTAATAATTTAAAAGAGCAACCACCGAGTTTCTTGCTGTCTCTTCTCGCTAGGAACAGCTTTCCGAACCAGCAGTAGAGTTGACGATTCAAAAGCATTTGCTTACAAGTTTACTTCAATAAAGAATAATTTGAATTTGAATATATAAATTAAGAATGCTTAAATGTACGTTAAGGATGTCGCTCCGCATATTTTACTTTTTATTCTGCCAATATTTATTTGTTTTAACAATAACACTCACAACAGTGGCGCATTTGACCTGTTTTATGAGAGCCATTGACTCTTGTCCAGCGCTTTCTGTCTATACTTAATGTATGTATAAGCAGACTTCATAATTTTTTTAATTGTAACAGCGTTGTTGGTGAATTTGTTAGGGAGCTTGCATTGCCCGTAGGGCTACCATGAACTTTTAGAAAACGATTCATTTGCAATGTAATTCAAAGTCAGTACCTAAACTGAATCGCTTTCTTTTCGTACTATTAACTGTTTTTAAGTAGGTCGCATTTAAATCGCTGTTCTTTATTTCGTGTCCTTTATTTACATTATTGTTTTTAAATTCGTAGGATTTTGTGACTTGGAAGATTTATAAGAGACTTACATCCCGTAGAGGTCCATCGCTTGAGAAAGAAGAGAATAAACTCTATAGAGTCAAGGCGCCAAAATTAGTGATATGTCCATTGAGTTACTATACTTAGAGTGAGAAAGAAATGTGCTAGCCTACACGTGGGTTCGAATCCCACTTCTGAGTCGTTAACTTATCCTTTCTTACACTAGTTACACAAATATTAATAATAACCTCTTTTAAACTTAACACAAAAACGCTCAACACTTATTCACGACCTTCGCAGATATTCCAAAAGAGCCGTCCAGCGCTCCGCTTTGCTTATATATCCTCTCCTCGTTTCCCCTCCATTCGTGGTAGTTAGTGTTGTCATTGTAAAATATAAGAATTTCAAAATTCATAATAGTAGCAACGCTAACAGTTACAGGTTACTTACAAGTGACAATGATACAATACGCAAAAAAACCGCAAAAAATCGCTTTGCGATTTTGTCGTGAGGTCTATCTCTTTATAATGCTTTGGTTGCGGGGCGAAACGATTGTTGAGCTTGTGATAGTGAACGTGTGTAGTGCTTATGTATTGGGATGGCAGTGGTGGAGATTTGTGCATGTGCCTTTACGAATCCGCATGTATCAGGTATGAAAACGAATAGTCTACATTTATCATTATATATATTTTCTATTTACTTTATCGTGGATTATAGCAAAATAATTTTATTATCACTTTTGTACTATGGATCTACGCCACGTAATAGGCGTTACGTTATTCTATAAATTATTCAAATTCAAATTATTCTTTATTCAAGTAAACTTGTAAACAAGTGCTTTTGAATCGTCAACATCTACTGCTGGTTCGGAAAGCTGTTCCTACAGAGAAGAACTAGCAAGAAACTCGGTGGTTGCTCTTTTGAAAGAATAATTCTTATTACTAGTTACTTATAGTTATTATAGTCTTGTACAGGGTAGAAGAGTAGCTATATCCACGCATTCTTATCGTCTAAGTAATCCTCAATAGTATAGTACGCTTTCTGTATTAGCCTTTTTTTAACAGTGTTTTTAAACTGCTGTAATGATAAAGTTAAAGTAGATTGCGGAATCTTATTATAGAATCTTATACCCAAACCCACAAACGACTTATGAACTTTGGCAAGGCGCAAAGCAGGAACCGCAAGCTTATGTCGGTTCCTACTTTGTCTATTATATACATCTCCAATCGTTTCATAATTATGTATATTCTTATGTACAAAAATTATTTAATTAATTCATTATTACAATAGTTATTTCCTTTTTTTACAGGATGCGGAAACGGCAAATATCTCAATGTGAATCCATCTGTATTCGCGGTCGGCGGGGACCGTTGCATGCGGCTGGCGTCGCAAGCGCACGACAACAACAATGAGGTTCGTTATAATGTGAATAAGTATATACTAAGATGAATCCGAAACGGTTAAGGGATGGTGCCCATATGTATGTGGTATGAAGATATGATGGGTATTAGGGACATAACGTTCGATGCTCACCGGAAAACGCAGCATTTTTTAACACCCATTATTTCCACCACAACACAATAGTAAAAGTTGAAACAGATAAAAAGAACGCCAAAATTTGCTGTACAAATAGCCTAACGAATGTGTAAAAGTATACAGAAATAGGTGTACAAACAACTCAATTATGGCAAAAAAAAAAAAATAGTTTTAACACCTCGGTTGATCGCCTTTTCGTGTGACAAGAGGGCTGGCTCCTTTTTGGCGCAAAGAATCAGCTTAGCGATTCAACGCGGAAATGCTGCCAGCATTCTTGAGACCATTCCACGTGGGCATGATTTCTATAGTAGTAGCGTGTAATTACTTACACGCTACTACTATAAAAATTACTTAAGATAGATATAACTTGTACATTTTTGTTATAATGAAAAAAATAAAAAATTATGGCATAAATTATAATGCACGACGGTTTGACGAAGAATGGGATAAGCAGTCTTATGGACAAAGCAAACCAATTGCTCAAATTCAGTGCTTTCGCTTATGACGGTCTACAGGCCTACCATGAACTCTTATTGCGACTCAATTGAAGACGTAAACGAAATTGTTTTGCTTTTCCATACCATGACACAAAGACGCACACTTTAAGTCGTTGTCGATTGAGCGTTCGGAATTCGTCCTAAGAACATGTGAGTAAAAGAGACAGAATTATCTATAATTCATATAACGTTATCCTTTTCAAACATTACGACCCCAATGCAATTCACACTTCATGGCACAAAAAGAAAGCGGTTCGCGGTCGTCGTTTACGTCTTCAATGGAGTCGCAATAAGAGTTCATGGTAGGCCTGCAGATGGCACTACATAATCTACATCTACACTTATTATAAAACAAAATCCTCAAAGCTGTCTGTCTGTATGTGATCGATTTTTTCAAAATCTACTGAACGGATTCTTATACGGATTTTACTAAAAAAGTAGTGCAATTCTTCCGGAAGGTTTAGGTTAATAGTACTTACGGTTACGGTAAACTGTGTTGAATAGATCGAGCAGTTGTAAAATACTCGTCTGTTGGAGTTGAAGCTTCGCTTGCGTGCGCCGCGTAAACCGACACTAAAGCGAATATACATCGTACATATAAGCGAATTATACATTCACAGAAATACTACAAAAAGGCCGCGACAGCGTGTCTCTATCTTTTATGCTTAACTCACAGTAACCTTTACGTTCAAAATTTCAATTAAATACACTGATTTAATTTCACGCGGGTAGAGCCGCAAGCACAGCTATAACTAAAAAGGTAAATAAAAACAAATGAAAACAGGCACTAAATAGTATGGTGAAACGTCTTCCTTCTCCTTTTGTGACTTCACATGTTTATTTGTGATAGTAGTGTATTTATTTATATTTATACAGAAACTATGATGAAACAAATGGGTATCCAGATATCTATTCACACGACAGCGCATTTAAAACGCGACGTATTTTTATCGCGCAGTGTTCCATTTTATGCGTTAGGCGTAGGGCGTTAAGCCGAATATACAATACGAAACTTCATATTACGTATATTGCGGAGTTTCAACGCGACGTATTTTATACACCCGTGCGTAAGAGGCGTTACAGAACTACTTTGCTATAATCCGAGCGGGTTAGGCGAATACATGCAATACCAATGTGTATGAAGCAGGCAAAATTCACGTACCTTACACATGCAGGACACGTCACCAACTGCATCCCAACGCCTCCACCAGGAACAATGCACATAAGAAATACACCAAAATCTCAACGATCGTTTCGCCCCGAAACCGAAGCATCATCAGGAGGATAGGCTCCACGACAAAATCTTAATCGTAATAATTCTTCCAGGTGGTGGCATGTGACAACCTATGTCTACCTTTCCGCGACGAGTCATTCGATGCTGTGCTCTCGATCGCCGTGGTTCACCACTTTGCTACGGTGGAGCGGCGAGCGATGGCCCTTCGAGAGCTTGCTAGAATAACCAGAATTGGCGGGAGATTGCTATTGACGGTTTGGGCCATGGAGCATGAGGGAAGGAATTTCCATTCACAGGTTAATAAATCTTGTTCTAACTACCCGGGGTACACTTTCCTAATCATTTTGTACTTTGTCCGATCTTAAACGTCCGACGAGTGTAAGTTGTTGGCTCCACAATCTCAAACCAATGCTATGTTTGACGGCCGCGGGATGAAGGTTTATTATTATAAATAAAATGAAAGAAAAGTAACCGCCTGTTAATATCCATCTGGGCAAGGGCCTCCTCTCTCCGTTGTTGGAGAGAAGGGTTAGAGGTAAGACCCGGTGCGGATTGGTGGGTTACAATATTCCCAGAATTCTCTAGAGATCTACAGGTTTCCTCACGATGTTTTTCTTCACCGTAAAGCGTGCGATAAACTATAGTTATTAATTGGACACCTTTTGATAGAAAAACTCATTCGTAGCTACCCGGAGTTTCAACCCATGATTGTCTCTAGAGTCATATTTTTATTATTACTTTTGTATTATGGATCTCCGCAAAGTAACGCCTAATTCTATAAATCATAATTTTGCAATTATCAATAAGACAAAAAACTCAGTGTGCCTTCCCGGGGGCTAGGCTATCACAGCTTAATTATTATTATATATGATAATACTAGCTTTTACCCGCGACTTCGTCCGCGTGGATTGTAGTCCTGTAATACTCAGTAGCTTCTATCGCTACCCTGCAAATATCTCCATCACAAAAATCACATCGATCCGGGGGGTTAAATGGCAGTTCCTATTGCATTTATTACGCTACCCGAAAGTCCATATTAAATAAGATTTCCTTCATGCCATTACTATTATTTAGCAAAGATATTAATATGCACTGGAAAGATTCGAACAAAACCATAAAATAATTGTAAAATCTCCCTAAGTGGGCAGCAGCATCTTTCAGTTTATCTGTTAATGTGAGACTCTATTAGGCCTTCTGATTAAATTAAAAACATGATATAAATTTTTTCACAAAAATTCTAAACATTCTTTTGATAACTTTTTAGTATAATCTTTACTATTTATATAAAATACTGCTCTCAAACCAACATCAATGTAATTTGGCACAATTAATGTTTATACTCGTCATCAGGGTAACTTATAGGCTATGATATAGGTTCTAGAAATCCTGTTAATTTAACAGGAATAGCACGAAATTCTACGGACACGGCACGGAATATGATGACATTACCATTACTTTACTATCAGAAATCATACAATATCTAATTAATCCTTTTATGAATTGCAATCCCTAAGAGAGTAAAAATTAAGTTACTCAAATCTTTGTACTTTTTGTACGATTTTGAAGCTTGAATCTTGTATTTGTAGACCCACCCTTTTAGATAAAAATATACACGTGTGCTAATTTAACGTTAGCTAAAATTGACTGCAAAAGGCGAATGGCGTATGCGATTCGCACATAAATGCCTCATTTTGTGCGTACGTTTCCGAAGCCCGCTTATCGGTGTGATGATCACGGACTAATATGAGTCTTGTTTTGATACCGTTTTTTAAGCTTTTATTTTTGAATGACAACGGTGATATGCAGTTTTACATTGAGTGAGATATCTCCGAATTTTGCATTAGAGTGTGTAGATCACAATCTGCTGTAATCTTCGGGTACATGCTGAATTGAACTTTTGAAAGATCTAGACTCCGAATAATGAAAGCGAGCAGTGAGCGGTATTAAGAGAATATTTTCCGGGTTTGCATTTCTGTATGATACTCACAATCGGCTGTAACATTTCGGGAAGACAGAAAGATTTATCGTGTTTTCGTAAGCATAGTTTATTTATTTTAGTAAATAGCGCGTATTACTTATATGTTTATACGTTGTAATAGCTGTCAAATTTATAAATAATTACATTACATTAATCCAGTAAACGGAAATCAAATAATATAAAAACTCTCACCTCTACAGATTGGACTTAAAGGGCTCGATTCCAGGCCGTTAATATATTAGTAACTATGACAAATAGTAAACGAAAAAAACTTATTATGTTTATTATAGATGGTGCTTTTGAACGTCATTTTATTCCTGTTAAATTAACAGGACTTCTATAGCCTATATGTTACCCCGGTGTATAAGGAATAATTGTGCCAAATTTCATCTATTGTACATATACATAAGGTTTACTCTGAGTGATTGTATGTTTTTGTATGTTTTATGTTTTGTGCAATAAAGTTTATATCTATCTATCTATCTATCTATATTGGTTCAGCGGATTGGCCGTGAAAACGACACCGACAGACAGACACACAGACAGACAGACAGACTTTCGCATTTATAATATTAGTAAGGATAGTAAGGATTGTAAATAATAATTAGTATAACTTATACAATTAAATTCCATTATAACTTCAATATTACTCTTTTGATTTTGTTTCTATGCATTATATATATCAAGGTAAAATATAGCACACGCTTTATTATTTTTAGGATGTGTTGATACCCTGGCATCGACCTCCAACGTTATGTCCGCCACCACCAGCACCACGATTCTTATCGGTCGAATATGAGCAGTAAGTGTTAAATTATTTGCGTTCTGTTGTAACTTTTAACGAGTTCATCAATGTTTTAAAACTAATTTCAGTTGTGCTGAACCATGGAAAAGTCGTGACGGTTCTCCCGGTTCATCCTCACTTTCATCTCCCAACGAAACGTGTTATTCATTTGTTCGACGTGCCCTACAACGATTAGCAGGCCGACGTTCTTTTCTGCCTTCCTGGGGAATGGGGACCAGAGTACCACAAAGGCCTTGCCAACGTCCGGAACCCGCAGCGGCAGATTTACCTATAGAACTAAGGCGATTAGATGAAGTTCTACCACCGCGACTGGTCTCACAACCATCTGAAACGTCAACAATGAAATCACGGAGCCTTACCGATATTGCTGATATAGAAAAACGTGCGTTAGTCCGTTCAAGGTCTAGCCTTCCAAGCTTAGGGGGAGAAGAACCAGAACCAGCCATTATAGAACCGCCAGTTGAACAAGTCACAGAACCACGAAAAAAACCACGGCTCGTTAAACAGAAGAAATCTATTAATGAAGACGACGCCGATGAAGATCTCGATAAACATACAGATATGAAAAGCATGGTTGAAGAAATGCCTAATTTTAAAATTCATACACAAAAATTACAATCAAAAAAACCTGGCGTTTTTAAACAGACCTCTCTTAACGAAGAATTAATGTCAGTTGAGAGATTACGAGAAAAAGAACGGCTAAGGAAAAATATACAAAAACAAGCATCGCTTAACGAGGAGTATTTATACAGAAGACCAGGAGCGCTTGATTCTATACGGGACTCGATATTTTCTACATCAGCGACAACTGCAAAAAAGTTCCAGTCTCTTAAAAACGGCCTTACTAATAAGTTTAAAACGTCGACAACGAATATAGATAAAGTTACTGTGTTTGTGAGAATGCTCCAAGGTTGGAAGAGTCACGGACCAGTCCCAGAAGTTCCTACTCCAAGTGACAATAATGTAAACAATGATAAAAATTATCCTGAAAGAAGACATTCCAGAGAAGATGGTTCAGATTCTTCAAAGGATAGTAGTCTTCAAAGTGACACAAGTGTAGATTCGGAGGATAGTTTTGCTTCAGTTATATATGTTCCTAAAGCAGACGGTTCTAGTGATCCGTTATCTCCTACACCCTTATCACCTGGACCCACTTCGCCGAGACTCAAGGTATCGTCTGTACCAACCTCACCTAGAATGAAAAACTCACCAGGGCTACCGTCACCACGTCTAAAACAAGGGTTTCCATTAATACGACCACCGGGATCACCTAATGCTGTACAAACACCAGGTGCCACCCACAATAAAATCTTGGTGGCGCAATATAGCTTGAAAAATTGCACAACTACGAATAATGTTTGTGTAACTCCAATAAAGCCTCAATCAAAAAGCCAGCCTAATTCACCTCCAAAACCAGAACCAGATGAAAATATTCTAAATACAGAAAGTCCGCCAATAGTAAACAAGATGCCCATAGAAATATTCCAAGAAATTGATCCTATCCCTCCTATAAAAGAAGAAGAAGAAACTCCTACTGAAGTCACGAAAGAATTGCTTGCAGAAATCAACAAAGATATAGAGGAAATTCATAAATTAACCGCAGAAACTGATGACTTAAAACCGCGAATATTGCAAGATGTAAAACCGTATCCGAGAATCACCTTGCAAACGGTTGCGGAATTACCAGAAATACCTCTGTTTAAGCCCAAACCGCCAAATAAGTCTCCGACTAATGACACGTTAGATTCAAGAGCTGCGGAAAGAAAACGTAAAGAAAGAATACGACAAATAAAAGAAATGTTAAACAAAGGCATCCCTGCGGTTACGGTTAGTCGAAGACAACCTTTCCCCATCGTCCGTAGTACAAGCAAAGCGGAACCAATTGCTAAGAGTCACCCAAAATTAATGTCATTGGAATTATTTAATCCAGCTACAGATGATATGGATAGTGACTCTAGTGGTGTATCCTCACCTGATTCTGTAGACAGTGTTATCAGTGTTGTTCCCGATGAGCTTCGGAAGACTGCCATGGAAAAAGGTAATATTTAAGCTAATTATTATTACCTATAAATAAATAAATAAATAAATATATGGAACATTTACACACGATCGTCACTGCCCAAAGTAAGTATCTTAATACTTGTGTTGTGGGTGACGGACAACTGGTAGATATACTACATATATAAGTTTAAATACATACTTAAATACAAATACACACCCAGACTCGAAGAACCAACAATTTGTTTATAAAAAATGTTGGCCCTCGGCGGGAATCGAACCCGCGACCCGCGGAGCTGAAGGCAGGGTCACTACCCACAGCGCCAACGGGCCAGTCGAAAAGCTATAAAACGTACATTATTTATTACTTAATTATTTTATTCATAAAATTGTTTTCTGTTGTAACAGATTTACCAAACGCACCAAATTTGGAAAGTAAGGACACAGATACGAATTCAAACGAAAAAGCTCAATCTGTATCAACTACTCCTCAAACTTTAATTGAAGCTGTCGCTGAGGTAGTTCATTCTTTAGACGAAACCTGCGAAACAGTAATTCAATCAAGTCCAAGATCTAAAAGACGACATTTAGAAAAATTAGAAAGTGCTGAAGCTATTGCAATTGTCCAAGGTGCTTCAAGTAGCAGTAGCAGTAGTAATTGGAGCTTAAATAAGCTATCTCCAGGAGATTTGAGAATATTAGAAGATAGATCTCGGTCTCAATCTCATACAAGCTCAAGTGGAAGTTCCTCTAGTTTGGAACGATTATCACCAGGACGGAGATCGAAAGATCGGTCTCCCAAACAAGGAAGTACCAGTAACTCAACTTGGAGCTTAAATAGATTATCGCCTAATAGACCCGAAGGAAGATCTTTAGATGACAACGTAAGCAAAAGTCATAGAAGCCCAACGAGACTCCCATACGATTCTTTATCCATATCTAGTACTGATTCCGAGAAGTCAATATCGAAATCAGAAAGTTTTAATAGAATACAGAATGAACCACTAATAACATGCAAATCAGATATGATAGCTAAAGAAGAAGAATGGGTAACGGGTCAACAAGAACGCAATCACCATTTAACTGAATTTGCTGAAAAGCTTAGTGAGAAGTTATTACAAGAGATCGATCAATATTCTAAACGCATCAACGAAGAAGACTTTGATCTTCCGAGTAGTAGTAGTAGTGAAAAGAGCATTTCTCTTAGATTAAAACGTGAAGAAGAAGATAGGCACACACAAAAAATTTTAGACGAACTATCTAATAGTTTACAACATCTTGAAGATCCTAACAACAAATTAAACTTTGAACCTCATGTGACAAGCAAGTTAACGGGTGAAAAGGTAAAATACATAACATTAATTCAGGATACCCAAGAATCTGATATTAACAAACTATTTCCGAAATGTAGCACAAAGACTAAAAGTAAAAAACGATCAAAAGATGTCGATCCAATTATCAACAAGTACAGGGAACTGAAAAAAACATTGAAAGTAACCAGCGATGAAGATATATTTTTAAATAATTGTGCCAATATTCAATATATTACTAAACCAGTGACGGATGAAAAATTACCTGATACTGATACTAAAAATCCAGATGATGATAGCGCTATTTCGTCAAGTAATGGGAATCCTGAAATCACAATAGAATCTGGCACCTATGATACCAGCCAATCGTTGGAAACTGGTTATTCATTAGAATCAGAAATGAGCGTGGACTCGCTATGTACAAGCACTGATAAAAGATCTTCATTAAAAGTAGGGCAATCTACTGATTCTAGTGATTTAGACAAGATGGAAATTAGTCCGGAATCGATGACCTCACGATCGAGTACAAGCACCGCTCCGCTCAAGTCTGGATTTTCGATAGAATCCAGTGACACCTCTGCGGGTAGTGACTGGAGTCGTCGTGATAAAACTGGAAGTACGGCGTCTCTAGGCTGTGTAAGTCTCGCTTCTTTGCCATCCTGTAGTGAATGTTCAAAAGAAAGAAAACTTTTAGAGACACGATCATCGTCAGAAGACACAGCCACTGGTCCCGCGGCATCAGCTCGAGCTATTCCACATGCTCCACTGCTGCCATCTTTGAGTGACGGTTCCGACAGTCTCCCGTCTGAAGGAGGTGCAGTAACGTACCATAGATATTATCACGTTTTTAAGAAAGGCGAACTGGATCAGTTAATAGATAAGTATGTGGAAAGTCTCCACGTGGTTTCTTCATATTACGATCAAGCAAGCTGGTGTGTTATAGCTGAAAAAGTTCAAGTGTGGACTATTTAATGGCCATGAAAACACAGTTTATTTCGTGTTTACTATTTATATGAATTATTGATTATTACATCTATCTAATAAATAGGTTTATAGGTGGATTAAGATTAACATATGAGAATTAGTCTTAACAAAGTCTATAACAATATCTATCGGACACGTTAGTGCAGTGAATATCCAAGTGACCTTCCTTGCGAACTCGTAGTGAGTGTCAAGGGCGTTGTTCATGAAGTCAGAGTATATAGAGTTAACTCTATGTGAAATGCCAAAAGCAAAGCTTTTGTTTTTAATATATTCTAGATACTTGATACTATATAGTTGTTATCTCTATAATATTCATAATATTTGTCACCCACTTCAGAGGTTGGTCGGTCTACGACTACGTACCCTTTTGAGGGTCTTTGGTATTCGATGCGATACTAGATTTCGTATGAAAAGAAAACTAAGAGCTTTAAATAGTAAATATAATATATTATATACTTCAATGGCTCAATGTAATATAAGCTATTCATAGCTTATTAAATGTAATCTGACATTCATGTATACTTTCAGATATTACTCTACCATCTAAAATATCTGATTTATACCATTGTCCAAGATCAACGATACATCTTTAATATTCACCGATTAATTGTACGTGGTAAAATTATTCTATGACAATAACATATTAAATTATTTAAGGTTTAATCGTTACATATCGCTCCAAAGAATAAGTTGCCTTTTATTACAATTGCTTTCGGATTTTGGCTTGTGGTATAAATCGTGTTAATCTATCTAGTTTCATTATTCCAGATTATACTTTTCAGTATTAAATTATCTAATGAGCTGGCCTCGCTGTTGTATTCAATGTATATATGAAAATACGTATATAGGGGTCCATATTATTTTCAAAATTCCATATATGTCCTTTGATTCATCCAAAAAACTTTGGACCATTTAGTGAGGTTAGAAGTAATAATCGACTTAGAGGCGTAGATCATTTCCCAATGTAATTATATTTGAGAGTACAAAATACTCAATACTTATAGTATCCATATAAGAATATGTTTATGAAACGCCTTTTGTATGGCATTTTCATGTTTGTTCTCTTATTTATTGTGTAATTGCGCAATTTTATATTATTTTTCTAATTTACCTAAATGGCTAGAGATTATCTATAAGCGATGCAAAACGAATTATGTATTTCTTTTTCAATACATTTTTAGATAGTTAAATTATCTTAAAGATAAGTTGTAAACATAACATTCTGTTGTCTATAATGGTAAGTCTATATATTACCATTATAAACTACGATATAACCAGAAAGTAACATTACAAGGAAAAGTTATACTTGAAGATTGTAAAAGTATTCGTTACGATATTGTAAATAGTTGCTATATAAGTATATAACGCTATTAGAGATTAAATAAATTATAATATTATCAAAACCAGTGAGATTAAAGTTAAATTAGTATAGTACAAGAACACAGCTGCACATATTGAACATGTTTTAAGTGGTAATATAAATAATTTTGAAGGGCAAATTTTTAGTTAAATTTTTATGCAAATATATAGGTTTTGTAAAAATTTCATTTGTTTTAGTTTTCTTATCTAAATCTAATACATCAGTTGTATCACGTTTATAATTTATACCAGACACTAAAAAATCGAATGGTCTCATTCATACTATTCATAATATATGTCCTATTAAATACCACGTCTTATAGTATTTCGGCTATAATTTTAACGAAAAAATAAATTATTAATGTTATTAATGCTAAAATTAAAAATGTTTTGTGTTCCTTTAATAAATTCAGAATTTGAAAACGTTTCACGAATGCTTCAATCGGCTAATAGTTTAAATGGTCACTAAACGGAAGTTAAAGTTTACTAGGACCTTCATTTTTTATTCTTATTAAAGTAGCGGCCTGTTAATATCCCACTGCTGGGAATAGGCCTCCTCTCTCCGTTTCTGGAGAGAAGGGTTGGAGCTAAGACCTACCACGCTGCTCCAATGCGGATTGGCAGGTTACACATATCTCCAGAATTCTCTAGAGAAATGCAGGTTTCCTCACGATGTTTTCCTTCACCGAAAAGCGTGTGATAAATTGCAATTATGAATTAGACACATGAGTTTTAATAGAAAAACTCATTGGTGCCTGCCCGGGTTTGAACCTATGTTCGTCTCTAGAGTGTCGCACGGTCTCACCATTGGGCTATCACAGCTTATTAAAAGATAACAAATAAAACTTTGGAAAATATATTGTTTCTAATAAGACAAGCAATATAACAGAACTAACTACTTTGCTATAATCCACACGGGTTAGGTGAATGCAGGCAAAGCCAATGTGTATGAAGCAGGCAAAATCTACGTACCTTATACATGCAGGACAAGCCACCACATGCACCCCAAGGCGCAATTCACCAGCAACAACGCACACAAAAGCAGCACACACACCCACCACCACAATCTCGACGATCGTTTCGCCCCGAAACCGAAGCATCATCAGGAGGATAGGCTCCACGACAAAAATCGTATGCAAAAATATTGCTTATATTGCTTGTACTATGGAGTTCCGCAAAGTAACGCCTGCTTCTATAAATAAATTGTTTCTAATAATTTTTAATTCACATAATTATATAATATATTATAATTATAGATATGTTTTCTTTAAGGATGCTAATAAGCGCTTCCATATTTTACGACCATATGCATTCGAATCTCATTGCACCTAAAGTGATTTATTAAAAGTGCAGAGAAGATAACTTCATTAGGATTACATGCAAATAGTAGATAATACTGGTACTGTAGAATATAGGAGGAAAATATCTAAACAGCACAACATTACAATTTACATACTTTTAAGTTGGCTTAAGAACTGAGTTTTAAAATTTTAATATGACAACTTTTTGCATGTTGCCAAATGTGATCCAAAGATTATTTTTGATCTTACGAAAAATCATTTAGAAAAAATGTATATTGAATCTGTATTAATTTTGTTGATTGATGAATGAATGGATATTTTTTTCCAAACAATTAATAATCGTAGACATAGAGTTATTATACTTAGAGCCAGTCTAAAATGTGACATACTACAATAAAGAGAGCGCAAATGAGGGTGTATCTGTCTCTCTTTTTCATTTGTGATTAGACAAAGATGAAGTATATTAGTTTGGTCTTCCATCTCAATATTTATTGTAACACTTTCACTTAAAGGCGTGCCTATGGCTCCGCTATTCTAGTACAATAACTCTATGGTCATATAGCGTTCATCTCACTACAGATTTTATAAAGAAACCTTGATTAATATATATAACATTCATGGCATTAATATATATGGCATCATTCTTAAATTCAAATCAAGTAATTTTACATAAACCCAAGGTTAAATTTATTAATAGTCATATAATATAATGAACTCGTGGCATAGTCATCTTTACGTATACATATTGTTATATGCATTGTAAATACATAAATGATCGACTTATCGTCTTTGTTAGAAGGGTACGTCGGAAGTATCTATCTAGTCAAGACCAGGGATAAATTTTAGAAATATACTAATATGTTTTTTCTAGGATCCGAATGCGGAACTTCCCGTTTACAATCCACCGCGTTTACTATTACTCCAGGAAAACGTTAAAAACTTACTTTTTATTCTAAAGAATTTTCAACATAAATTTGATTATAAATATTATATAATATTAATTTTATTTTTAAGCAAACGTTACTTGTAGCCCGTGTAACCGGATTGGTTGGTCAGCCAGTGCACAAATGATAGGAACGCGTGACAGAATAGACGTGTTGTCTCATACAAAGCGTGCATTCTCCGCCATATAAATGTTTGACTTCTACCAGTCGAGCAATTAGTTGACCTTTAAGTGCGCGAATGAGTCGAGTCAACTTTGAAATTGCTGCGCGCACACATATACAATAGTACAGTCAATATTTTCTCTCACACATTAAAATAATGTAATTTGGTGGAGGGGCGTGCACTTTTAGAATGAAAGATCTCTAATTTTAGAATGAATGAAAGGCAATATATTAGAAATAATTATATATTTCTATTTATATATATATATATATATATTTTGGATTTTAAAGACTTTTATAAACTATATTCGTTATTTTAAATTAAAATGATTATTTCAAAATAATGTTCGAATAAATTGGAATACTCTCTTTTTTTATTTTTTTTTCCTCTCACCTCTCCATATTTTAACTGTTATAATTTCAAAGTTAATGCCCGTATTTCATACCATGTTCATAAATCCAATATCTGCTATATTTAAAGAAAATATAATTGATTGTCTAATATTTCTTTTGTTTTCGTTGAACTCCACAAATATAACATATGTTAATATAAAATTTAGTTGAGGTGGCACGAGTTCATGTGTTTTTGTTATTGTAATTTGTATTTTACTGCATACAATGTATATAAATAATTATTCTCATAGTTTACTTTTTTATTTACTAATAATAACTTTTAAAAAGTCACGCATATCATGCTAAAAGTTGAACTTTATTGATGTATTAAAATACTATGATTTTCGAGTAATATAAGGATAAAACTATAAATTGCATATCATTTAGGCTAACCGTTTAAATAAGACTTAGCCTGTGGGGTACAAAGGCGCGGAGGTAGGACGAGGTAGGTGAGGTAAATGCGAGCGGCGAGGTCCCGTAGCGTGATATACAAGAGGTGACCGCTAGCACCTTCCTCAGTCCCCGTTCTTGTTATACTTCCGCGCCCCGGTACCCGCAGGCGAGGCCTGAGTTAAACGGTTAGCCTATAACTATATGCTTAAATTTTATCATAAATTTTTTTGTCTCCAAGTGTCCAAACTGAAGTTGACTAGCATTTATATTGATGCGGATTTCTTATTAAATATTCTTTCTTTATTTTTTTCCTCATAGAAATAAAAAAGTTAAGATCAGCTGAACTCAGTCTAAATTTACCATTTTAACTCGAACTCGGGCAATAGTCATAAGTTCGTTTGCTTCGTTAAGTAACATATATATATCACTAAGTTCCGCCTTTTATATCATTAGGCCAAGATGTATATAATTTATGCATTTTGTTCGAGCCAAAACAATATGTTATAATAGAAGCTATGTACAACAATAAAAATAGAATTTTCAACGGATTTATATTGAATATATCTTATAAATCTATATTTTTATATCGACCGAACGAACCTTAAGTTTATGGTGAGTGTAAAATAAAATAGAAGTAAAATTATATGCAATATAAATCTGTTAAAAATTGGTTTATTATAAATTGTTAGTTAATTTACTAAAAGTTGTATATTCTCTAGAGAAATGTCCTACGTAATCTGCGTAGATCTCAATCTATTGAAACATGGTTATATAAATTAAACAATGCCTAAACTCTGTTTATAATACGAATTGTTCCATATTTTGTACATATTTGTCTGTAAAATATTTATTTGGATTGCTAAAATATCTCATATTGGCTTGTCTGTGATATATAGTTAAAATAACAAAACCATTAACTCTTGTAATAATTTAACTGAGAATGTATAGTAAATAATATATGTAAATACCACTGTCTCCGTTACATTGTTTTTGTAGATATTATGTAATCGTCTATGCCCATTTTACAGTTCTTTTAGAATTTAACTCTATAGTTAATAAATAAATAAATAAATAAATAAATAAATATATGGGACATTTACACACACCGTCGTCCATCCCCAAAGTAACTTAATACTTGAGTTATGGGTGAGAGACAACTGGCAAATATATACTTATATAGTTTTAAATACATACTTAAATACATATATACACCCAGACTCGAAGAACCAACAAATTCTAAAATAGAAAATGTTGGTTCTCGGCGGGAATCGAACCCGCGACCCACGGAGCCGAAGACAGGGTTACTGCCAACTATGCCAACGGGCCAGTCAAATAATAATAGCTCTATGATTTGACCAAAGATTAATAAAGGCAAGGATAAGGACAAATTTCCGCAGCTGATAATTTCAAAGTAGGTTTTATCAAAAGATTTGCAATATGTCAACATTTATAAAAGAGTATTTTTGACGCTTCTTCCCGATAAATTTATTTACATTTAATATATTGTTGAATTTGTGAACCATTTCACTGAATTGAAAATTTTAAATAAGTTTCTAATTTATCCGTTTTCATTGTCAGACATATGTAGTAGCGGCCTGTTACAATCCCACTGCTGGGTATAGGCCTCTTCTCTCCGTTTCTGGAGAGAAGGGTTGGAGCTAAGACCTACCACGCTGCTCCAATGCGGATTGGTAGGTTACACATATCTCCAGAATTCTCTAGAGATATGCAGGTTTCCTCACGATGTTTTCCTTCACCGAAAAGCGTGTGATAAATTGCAATTATCAATTAGACACATGAGTTTTAATAGAAAAACTTATTGGTGTCTGCCCGGGTTTGAACTCGTGTTCCCCTCGAAAGAGTCGCACGGTCACACCGCTGGGCTATCACATACATATGTATAACCTACTAAACATATGTATACACCACAGACATATGTATAACCTACTAAAGGGAATTTCACCTACACAAAATGCAAATTAATATTTTTCCCTTATGATTTGCAAAGGTTAGTTGAGACAGGTGTTCCGTTTAAAGATCATTATAACTATGTGATGGAGCATAGTTAATTACATAATGCAATAATTTGTCCATTTTGATTACTATGACTTTGTTATCTTCTAGCTGTATATTTGTCATAATAATGGAGATAGTGGGATGTATCGAGAAATTTATTTGACATTGGTACAGATTATATTGTTTCCGTCGATTCGTTTAGAATCTTAACTTAGCTAAGAATATTTTTTTAATTTTAGCGTTTCTCAATCGCACAGATAATTAAATTTTATTATAGTATTTATGCATTCTTTCGGTGTTACCAGATTATTGTTTGACATAGTAAATGTTCGCTTAATACAATACGAGATGTAACGATACTTATACAGTAAATTGTAAGCTTATAAAGTATTGTACCTATATATTATATTAGGTGACAATATTCACAATAAAATGAAGACTTAAATACAGACTATGTTTCATTTGTTCTATACAGTTGTTTTAAAAAATCGTTCGTTTCGGGCGTAGCGTTAAACCTATGTGATATTGAAACATATATCGCTTATGGACTGCAGTAGTGACACAAACCAAAAAACACGTGTTTTGGACTAGGAATAGGTGTAAAAGTTAAAATACACATTCTTTTCAGCAACAATACCGGCAGAACTAATAATTCAATATTAGGCCTAACTGTAACTGACAATGACATAATAAATAATGAAAGGGAAGATGGAACGCGTATACTTCATCTTTATCTTATCACATATAAAAAATAGATTACCCACATTTTCTTTCTCTTTATTTATCTGTATAGCAATATTTATTTCAGGGTGGCTTCCCTACTCTAATTATAATAACTCTATAAGGTTCATAATGAATAGTAATTTTAATATCACATAATAACCTACATGTTTCAATGATAAAACTTAAAATAAGTATAAATATGGATAAAATATCCACCCTCATTTTTTACAGAGGTATCGAAAAAGGCGACTAAGGTAAGTTGACGTCAGGCGGGCGGCCGGTCGTGAAACGTAGCTAAATCATGTGACAACATGTTTGGAACATGTTGTGCCGACCCACTTAGAGCGGGATAAGGGCAGGAGGATAATAATAATAAATAAAACACCAAAATTCTCATTAGAATTTATTATACAAAATTAGTGTAAAATAAATAAACAAGATATCGAATTGACATCCATAACTCTATATTAGGCAATTCTACTATAAGATATATTTTAAAACATTAATCAAGCCAAGGGTAAGTTACTAACTATGCTTTTTTAGGTTTTTGATATATAATCGCGTCGATCCTTGAAACAAAATTATAGATACATGGTAAAATATATCTTCTAGGTACGCAAACTTCCCTTGTAATGCTAGTTATAGTACCTGGCATTAAATAATGCACATCGATGTATAGAATGAAACAGCCGGCCCTTTCGGTTAGTTAGCTAGTTAGTATGTGTTGTTTCATACGGGTTCGTCAGTCTGAGCGACAGAGACAATGTTCTATGAAACAGAATCTAGCCGATTTCTCTCTCTGAGTCTCGATGTGCATTATTTATTGCTGCGTACTATACTTACTTACCTTTAAGTGATAAAAAATGTTTTTGGCAGAAAATGGTTAAATATAGTCCACGCACGATTTCCGCATTATAGGGGACTATGTAGGACTAGGGTAGATGACTTTATAAATATAAATAAAAATAAATATACAGGAAACTTACACACACGGTCGCACATCCCCAAAGTAACTTAATATTTTTTTTATGGGTGACAGACAAATGGTAAATATACTACATATCGATTGGCAAATTGTCCTATCTAATTTTTGACAACTTTTCAGGAAGACGAAAAAACGCGATTATTAATAAATTCGGATTAATTTTTATGTAATAAAAAGCCAGTCGACTTGAAATATGTTTATTTATATACAAATTTTCTAGTAGATAATACATGTTGATACGGTAAATGATGGGCAGTAGTACCTAATGCCGTTAAAAAGTGATTTGCCTTAAAATTGAGATAGGACATATTGCCGGTTCACAGTCGATATATAATTTTAAACACATACTTAAATACAAATATTCGCCCAGACTCGAAGAACCAACAAATTGTTTATAGAAAATGTTGGCCCTCGGAGGGAATCGAACCCGCAACACGTGAAGCTGAAGGTAGGGCTGCCACTGCGCCAACGGGTCATTCCACTTTGCAATATAATTCGCACACAATCAATATAATGATAGGCGAATTCGAATTTTGGATATTCGAGTATTATTTTCCATTCTATAATAGCGGTAAAGTAACAGCCTGTTACTATGCCCACTGCTGGGCTAAGGCCTCCTCTCTCCGTTTTTGGAGAGAAGGATTGGAGCTAAGACCTACCACGCTGCTCCAATGCGGATTGGTAGGTTACACATATCTCCAAAAGTCTCTAGAGATATGCAGGTTTCCTCACGATGTTTTCCTTCACCGAAAAGCGTGTGATAAATTGCAATTATCAATTAGACACATAAGTTTTAATAGAAAAACTCATTGGTGCCTGCCCGGGTTTGAACCTATGTCGTCTCTAGAGAGTCGCACGGTCTCACCACTAGGCTATCACAGCTTATAATAGCGGTGTTATATTATAATTTAAAAATGGCGAACACAAGCCATGACAACAGGCAGAATCTCGCATGTTTCTCTTTATTTTTGATTATAAATGTCAAAGCACTGTATAGTGGTACCGATGTTAGACATTAGTTTTAATTTAATTACCTGACACCTTAGCAATCTATTGCACATAAAATAGTTAATTAAGTGGAGTATTTTAGCCACAGGGATTATTTTCCTTAAAATAAACACGATTTGTAGAGATCAACTACCGTACCTTATTACGACACCTAAATAACCTTGACACAAAAACTAAACTGTACTAGTTGCGAGGGGGGGAAAACAACAATGTTATTGTTCTCTACTATTTTGAACAAGAGCCAGGTCAGTCAATCAGTTGATATCTACAAATCGTGTTTGTAAAAAAGTAAAATAATCCCTGTGCCTAAAATACTCCACTTAATTAACTATTTTATGTGCAATAGATTGCTAAGGTGTCAGGTAATTAAATTAAAACTAATGTCTAACATCGGTACCACTATACAGTGCTTTGACATTTATAATCAAAAATAAAGAGAAACATGCGACTTTATGTTCCTCCCATAGAAAACGCTAATTTCATATGTAAGGACCTAATATTATAGCCAGTTTCATTAAAAAAATCGTTACTCGTGCGCAAACTATAAATTATCACCATTATCAGATAGATATTATCAGACAAAGTAAGCGGCGAGTTGCGCCATTTTGTCTTTAGGCTGTTTGTTGCGGTGCTTTCCGCGGGCCCGACCGCCGCGCCCCCTCGCCCCACCACCCCGGGAGGACACTGCCCGGTGTTTCTCCACCTATCGTCAAATTTACTCATTACTATCATAAAGAGTATCATGTGATCAAACGAGTGTTTAGTATGAATCATGTGAGTGTTTAGTATGAATCAATCATGCGATCAAATGAGTGTTTAGTATGAACCATGTGAGTGTTTAGTATGAATCAATCATGCGATCAAACGAGTGTTTAGTATGAATCATGTGAGTGTTTAGTATGAATCAATCATGTGATCAAACGAGTGTTTAGTATGAATCATGTGAGTGTTTAGTATGAATCAATCATGCGATCAAACGAGTGTTTAGTATGAACCATGTGAGTGTTTAGTATGAATCAATCATGTGATCAAACGAGTGTTTAGTATGAATCAAGTGAGTGTTTAGTATGAATCAATCATGTGATCAAACGAGTGTTTAGTATGAATCAAGTGAGTGTTTAGTATGAATCAATCATGTGATCAAACGAGTGTTTAGTATGAATCATGTGAGTGTTTAGTATGAATCAATCATGTGATCAAACGAGTGTTTAGTATGAATCATGTGAGTGTTTAGTATGAATCAATCATGTGATCAAACGAGTGTTTAGTATGAATCATGTGAGTGTTTAGTATGAATCAATCATGTGATCAATCGAGTGTTTAGTATGAATCATGTGAGTGTTTAGTATGAATCAATCATGTGATCAAACGAGTGTTTAGTATGAATCATGTGAGTGTTTACTATGAATCAATCATGTGATCAAACGAGTGTTTAGTATAAATCATGTGAGTGTTTAGTATGAATCAATCATGTGATCAAACGAGTGTTCAGTATGAATGTGGATGGATATGTGACTAGAGGAAGACCTAAAAAGAGATGGTTGGACTGTGTGAAGTATGACATGCATATAAAAGAAGTAGCGCCAGAGTTGGCGAATGATAGAAGAGAATGGAAGAGAAAAACATGTTGTACCGACCCCACTTAGAGTTGGATAAGGGTAGGAGAAAGAAGAAGAAGACTATCATAAAGAGTATCTCCAAAATTAACCTCCTATAAGCCTTAAGAGTAGAAGAAAATTAAAGAAAAAAAAACCATTATACAAAAGATGAGAAATGCGAGATTATGTTGGTACGGACATTTATTTATTTGTTCTCTTTATTTGTACACTAGCAATGCCCCGCGGTTTCACCCGCGTCCATAACGATCTCGTGGTAGTGGAGAGTCTACGAAGCCGGACTATAGATTTATTTGTAGATTATTTAATTATGAAAAAATGGGTATCATTAGTGTTCTTGGAATAAGAGCTAACTCACCAAATGCAGGCCCTGCTATAACGGTCGCTACAATGAATTTTTTATCGCATTATTTTTTTTCGATTTACATTCTTAAATTAGTAATATCTTTTGATTGGGATGTCGGATTTTAATAATTAATGTGGGTATTGATATATTCTATAATACTGTAGAACATTTTTTTTCTATCATCAATAGTTTCCGCAGCGCACGTGATGAAAGATTTTTACGACTAAATTTTTCACACCTTATTACAATTTTATTAGGGGTCCCTATTTTTTTTTAAATATGATATGGCCTGTGTTGCTCAGTGAAGAAGCAGCTTTCTAACGGTGAAACAATCTTTGAAATCGGTCCAGTAGTTTATGCGTGAAAACATTACAAACATACACACATACACACAAACATACGAATCTTTCCTCTTTATAATATTAGTATAGAAGGATAGATAGTATAGATAGTATAGACAAAAAACGCAATAAAAAATGTTACAAAAAAATAGCGGCGAAGGCGGATCGGATCGGATTATCTACTAAAAGGGATCTCTTCTAGTCAACCTTTCATTAACAGATAGAACAAGGCAAGAAGTGAAATGCGGGTAATATAGAAATAAATAAAAAGAAAATAACGACATTTCATGAAAGGTATGAAAATCACGTGACCTAAACAGTTTTAAATATTAATGTTGGTGGATATATGACGAGAGGGAGGTTGAAAAATAATGGTTGGATTAGGTGAATGATATGCATATAAAAGGAGTAGTGTCAGAATTGAAGAATAGTAAAGAATGGAAGATGAAAATATATTGTGCCGACCCTACTTATAGTGGGATAAGGGTAGCAATTAATTTATTTATTTATTCGGATCTTTCAGATTGGGATGATTCGGAACGCGATATTGAATAATCGAAATATATCCTATATATACTTTTAATTACATAGTACCAATTATAGGAGATCACAGCATTTTAATGTGTTACAATTATAATAAAAATAAACAGAAGAAAATACTGAAAACGTAAAAAACAACAACATTATGATTAATGTGGCTTAACGTTGATATTACAACTACGAAATTAAAATTTTACACCATGAATGATGCAATGAACCCTTAAGAGTGAAAGGAGACTCATAAATTACAAACAAAATGTTTCAAAGAATTTAATGCAATGAACCCTTAAGAGTGAAAGGAGACTCATAAAAAATACAAACAAAATGTTTCAAAGAATTTAATGCAATGAACCCTTAAGAGTGAAAGGAGACTCATAAATCACAAACAAAATGTTTCAAAGAATTTAATGCAATGAACCCTTAAGAGCGAAAGGAGACTCATAAATCACAAACAAAATGTTTCAAAGAATTTAATGCAATGAACCCTTAAGAGTGAAAGGAGACTCATAAATTACAAACAATATGTTTCAAAGAATTTAATGCAACAACCCTTAAGAGTGAAAGGAGACTCATAAATTACAAACAAAATGTTTCAAAGAATTTAATGCAATGAACCCTTAAGAGTGAAAGGAGACTCATAAATTACAAACAAAATGTCTCAAAGAATTCAATAGTTAAGCTGTTACGTCACTCACCAATGCACTGAAGCTCGGTTCGCAATAGAGGCAAGCTGTCATATCGGTCAAAGCTGCGGGCAAACGAGTGCGTTCAGCTCGATACTCAACGGTGACAAGTTGGGCGCCGCAAGCACTGCAAGCTGTGTCGCAAACAGCGACCCGAGACGCATCTTCGAAGATGTTTATGATCACATCGCATCTAGGAGAAATTCAAATCATTGGTCAATTTCTAGACCAGTGTACAGAAAGATTTCGATCAAGTGTAAAAAAATATGCTTATACGTAAAGCATATTACAAAATTGAAGATTATTTGGATGATAAGAAAGCCTGGATTTGAAAATCCTTTCAGCTTCATACAAGACAGCGGTTTAATAATATATAATTGAAAATATTTAAAAGATTGACCGCCGAGTTTCTTGTTGGTTCTTCTCGGTAAGAGCAACATTCCGAACCAGTTGTAGCTTCATTAATCATATTGATGCTTGACGATTCAAAAGTGCCTGAAATGGTTTATTTGAATAAAGATTATTTTGATTTGATTTGATTTGATTCTTTATTCAAGTAAACTTTAAACAAATGCTTTTGAATCGTCAACTTGTCACGGGACATTATTTAAATAATAAATAAATAACGCGGCTGTGGGACGCGGGCCGGGAGTCACATTTCTCGCGAAATTTGCACGGCCAATGACATAGAACTACTTACCGATTACAAGCGAGCTTCCACTTTGGTGCCGATGGATCCAGTACAAGAACACCATCACATTCGACACAGCCCGACACACCGGTCGAGTTCACACCGTACGCACATGTGGGATGCGTGCAGGAATTGCATCCGAAACCTTTCTTCATGTCCCTATTAAGACGAAAATAGAGTAATAGAGCATGAATACATTTATCTACAAACAATTAGCCTAGCATTTAAATTAACTTTGATCCTAATTTCTATATTTATTCACTTGCTGGATTGGGTAGACAATATGTTCCGGCTCGAAGGACTATATGTTGTCGAGTTTTGGCCATGCCATTACAGCAGTTTAAAACCACCGTTAAAAAGAGGCTGATACAGAAAGCCTACTATACTGTTGAAGATTACTTAGATGATAAGGATGTGTGGATATAGGTGCGCTTCTACTCTGTACAAGACAGTAATAAATAAATGTAACTTAGTTCTAAGATTTATATTTTAAAAAGAGCAACCGCCGAGTTTCTTGCTGGCTCTTCTCGGTAGGAACAGCTTTCCGAACCAGCAGTAAAGTTGACGATTCAAAAGCACTTGTTTACAACTTGAATAAAGAATATTTTGAATTTGAATTTGAATTTGAGTTAAAGTCGAATACCTACTGTAGGGACTTCTTTAAATGAATAAACTTGTGGAATGATTGGATATATATTTGTGACTGACTTCGTAAATGTACGTTAAGGTAGGATTCCACCAAAATAGTGTGCAGCACATTTGTTTACATAGATTGTGTACAAAGTTCCCGCACTGCACGTACTAAGCTGATATCGCGTTAACTTCTGTCTCCACCAGCAATGTTGTGTGTAACTTGTGTAAGCGCACAGTGTACTTCACTGTGCGCTTGTACTTCACTTGTTTCACTTGTGTAAGCGCACAGTGTACTTCACTGTGCGCTTACACAAGTGACACAAGTGAAGTACACATGTGTGCGAACATGAAATTGAAGTATTTTATAATCTTTATTATTACTATTTCACTTATTTTTAAATTATATACAAATTTACAATATCGACTGTGAACTGGCAAATTGTCCTATCTTATTTTTGTCAACTTTTCAGGAAGAAAAAAACGTGATTATTAATACATTCGCAATAATTTTTATGAACTAATAAAACAGTTAGCTTTAAATATGTTTATTTATTTACAAATTTTCTAGTAGATGATACATGTTGATACGGCAAATGATAAGCAGTAGTACCCAATGCCGTTAAAAAGTGATTTGGCTTAAAATTAGAGATAGGACATGTTGCCGGTTCACAGTCGATATATTTTTATACATTTTCTACAAAAGTATTATTTGTTTCATTCGTCCACTCCTTTTTAAAGATGTGCGCGTACAAGCAAATGTTTTCGTTCCGGTAGCGGAAGCAAAACGGTGTTCGTGAACAACGAGTGCGTACGCGTCGACGCGAGTCAACTGTTTATAGAATATACGCGCACAGTTTGTTAATGTTTGCTTGAGTGGGTCGACAAGAGTAAACATCTGTGCCGCACAGTTCTACACACTGGTGGAATTCCACCTTTATAATTACAACTGGTATGCGAATAATGAAGTAATTCATTGACATCTTCAGATTGATGTTGTCAATAAAGTTGTGTAGCAACCAAACGTATTACGAGGAAGCCCGCTCGGTATTTAGATTAGTACCTAGTTAATTTTTCGTTCTCGCCTCTTTGTTGCGTCTTTAAAATTTGAATAAGACTACGCCTCCGCGAACGAGGTGACATATGTCTTGGTTGTTTTGTTTTTTTTCGGTGAAGTTTCGGCATCTTGTTTTAAGTTAAATTAGTCTCACAGTTTTAGAAGTTTGTAATGTAAATAGTTTAGTTCTTAAAGTCAACCATAGTATACGAAGTTCTGCCCAAATTATTTCTTTTATTTCGGGATACCGACCCCCGTAATTTTATCACCCTACGTGACAGGCGCCTACCATGCTATTAGGCGTCGCTACGTTACAGTTGTTAAAAGTATGCTGAACCCACGAGCCTTTATCATCACGTAAAAATCGAAGCTGTGCAACTTCTTCATAACACGGGACTAGTGAAAAGACTGACAGGAGATAGCCTTTAGAGTTAGTGTAATATCATGATAGTGTAGTGTAGTACTAGTGCTACTTAGAAAGACCACAAGAACAAAGTGTCTTCCGTAGTAAGAAAGACTTAATAAGTCGATGGACTTGTTCTTAGATATAAATTAATTTACAAGTTTAGGTTAATATAAGTGGCTTATGGCTAGATCGTAACGTCGTTCCTACTTTGTCTCTTATGTACATCGTCAAGGTTTTATAATTCTGTAAAAAATTAATATTAGAATTGTAAAAGCTACAACCGTTAAATTTCGTGCTTCTCCATCCCCGTAATTTATATAAAAAGTAACGAGTTAATAAGTGTTTGTGTTAAAAAAAATCTTTATTAAATCTTACCTTGTCGTGCATTACATAGATGAAGCAACCCTATTAAGTTAAAAGGATATCTGTGGTAGCCTCACTTAAGATTAAAGTAAAAAAGTATCAAAATTAACATTAGTTATAAACAAAAAGTCAATGTGTTTTAATATATGTGTGTGTGTATGTGTGCCAGTACCAATATGTAATATATGTGGGAAAGAAAAAATTGGGACTATTGTATGAGTAGACATGACATATCTTAACATTTATACTGGGATTAATGGGAAATAGTTTAATAATAATTTTGAAAAATAATAAAATACTCACCTAAACGGCGGATGGTTGTAACAGTAAGGACAGAGCGGGAAACTCTTGCCCTTACTGCCAGAAGACCACGTGAGCAGTTCAAAGTCGTCCAAGGGACACTTCAGCTCGCGGTATATCCGAACCGTACCATTTTGAGGTAAAGAATAGGTATCATCGCAATGGGAACAATGGAGACGAGCTGGTTTGGCCTATAAAAGTAAAGTAACGGCCAGTTACTATCCCACTGCATATAGGCATAGGCCTCCTCTCTCGGTTTTGGGAGAGAAGGGTATTGGAGCTAAGATCTACTACGCTGCTCCAATGCCGATTGGTAGGTAACACATCCACAGAATTCTCTAGAGATATTCAGGTTTCCTCACGAAGTTTTCCTTCACCGAAACGCGTGTGATAAATTGCAAATATTCAGTAGACACTAGGCTTAAACAGAAAAAGTTATTGGTGCCTGTCCGGGATTTGAACCCGTGACCCCCTTGAAATAGTTGGACCACCGGGCCATTTGGAACTTTTGGCCTATAAATTCAGAAAATTATTTCATTAAACTCACTCTGATATCAATTACGGTTTGTATATATTTGCACCATGGAATAAATGTATAGAACAATTTTACTATCAAATTATTGCAATAAATAATTGCTATAAAAAGTTTTTAGAGTGTTATAGAGTAGCTATACAGAGGTTACTGAATAAAAAAGTTATTACAACAGAGAATAATTGTACCACACAGTTATTGATTGATAATTTGTCGATTTTTTCTTTATTCGCTGCAATCGTACAATTGAACTTCGAAACAAAAATATTATCAAAACATTCAAAGTTTCAAATTACAAATTTCTTTTTTTTGTACAATTATAAATTTATATTCATATAACAAATTCGAATATAAGTTTGTTATATTCGACATTATCGAATTAACGAACATAGTTCTTCTTCTTCTACTATGGCGCGTCAAGGTGACCCGAAAGGTTGTTTTTCAACCATAAAGAAACGAAAAATGGAGTACCTCGGCCACGTTCTTAGGCATGAGAGTTACCGGTTGCTTCAACTTATAATAATGAGCAAGATTGAAGGGAAGGAAGTTGAAGGTGAAGAGGCACAAAAAGGAGAAGAATTAACAAATGAAACTAATATAAATCTTGTAATAACACATCACTTACCTGAATATACCTCATGTACCGCCTACACTTTCCACATCGCGACAGAGCCTTGCCACTCGTCTTCAAAGAGGAGAAGCTCACTTCAAAGAGCTGATCCATCGCCTCAATGGATCTGACGAAGTACTGGAACTTTCTGCGGAATATCTCAGCAGTGTGGGCCAGGACTGCGTGGAAGTCGGCTCGACCGACCGCGATTAGATTCAGCTGTTCTTCGACTGCGGATCGCATTGTTGGCAGCACTAGTTCTGGATCGATCTTTGACAGAAAAATACGAGTTCTGGATCGATCTTCAAACAGAAAAACGCGTGTTCTAGATCGTTCTTCATAAAGTAAAACACAACTTATGAATCGATCTTTCAACAGAAAAAACACGAGTTATGAATCGATCTTTAAACTGAAAAACACGAGTTATGAATCGATCTTTAAACAGTAAAACACGAGTTCTGGATCGATCTTTAAACAGTAAAATACAAGTTCTGGATCGATCTTTACACAAAAAACCACGAGTTATGGATTGATCTTTAAACAGAAAAATACGAGTTCTGGATCAATCTTTAAACAGTAAAACACGAGTTTTGGATCGATCTTTAAACGGCAAAACACGAGTTATGGATTGATCTTTAAACAGTAAAACACGAGTTCTGGATCAATCTTTAAACAGTAAAACACGACTTATGGATCAATCTTTAAACAGTAAAACACGACTTATGGATCAATCTTTAAACAGTAAAACACGACTTATGGATAAATCTTTAAACAGTAAAACACGACTTATGAATCAATCTTTAAACAGTAAAACACGACTTATGGATCAATCTTTAAACAGTAAAACACGACTTATGGATCAATCTTTAAACAGTAAAACACGACTTATGAATCAATCTTTAAACAGTAAAACACGACTTATGGATCAATCTTTAAACAGTAAAACACGACTTATGGATAAATCTTTAAACAGTAAAACACGACTTATGAATCAATCTTTAAACAGTAAAACACGACTTATGGATCAATCTTTAAACAGTAAAACACGAGTTCTGGATCGATCTTTAAACATAAAGATAGGAGTTTTGGATCGATCTTTAAATAATAACAGTAAAAGTAAGAATTCTGTTTTGAAAAGACCAAACTGCCGAGTTACTTGCTGACTTTTCTCAGTAGGAGCATTTTTCCAGCAGTAATGTTGGCGATTCAAAAGCACTTATTTACAAAAGTAATAAATTATTTTGCTATAATCAGCGATACAAATTCTTTCTTCTTGTATCGCGGATTATAGCAAAATAATTTTATTATTACTTTTGTATTATGGATCTCCGCAAAGTAACGCCTAATTCTATAAATTACTTATTTACAAGTTCACTTAAATGAAGAATAATTTGAATTTCATTTTGAAACAGTCACCAGTCTTCCTCTGAATCCACGAACCCTGTATGTTTTGTATAAATTGACGCGGCGCGACCGGCCGGAGCAACGACCTTTATGCATTCTATTGCAGCAAGTCACGTCCGCCAGCTTAGTGATGTTTCGGATACTATAAAGACAAGACGCGTACGCTTGTATAGGATTTTATGGTAGAACGCACACGCGTAATTATGCGGTTTGGGTGTGGTTTTTTAGATGCCACGACTGTATTGACTTTTGATATTGATATAAGTATTTAGTGACGCGTTTTTAACCAGTGAAACGTGTGACAAGACGCGACCGTCTGCGGTTTTAGTACGCGTTGGGATTACTGTTTCCCCATATAGGGACGATTCAATAACGTGTGACCTTACGAAGGTTGTGTGCACACTAGGGTGTTATTTATCCGATATAGTGAAGTGTATACTCAGGGAGAAACAGACATTACGTGTCCGTGGAAGAATGCAGAGGCGAGCCAACGGTTTCGGGAATCGGCCAAGTACATGCAAGCGCACACACACACGTACACATATACACGCAGTTATTCATGAGGCCGGACCGCATACAGCTGACGGCCGCATAAGGTAGGTTGTGACGCCGAGACGGCGGGCCCAGGTCTCGGAGGTTGTTTCATCCGCCCGCACGTTTGTGCGGAACACTGTAATAGTATATTTACCTTCTGATATCCATGGACGAGCACAACCCCCAGACTAGTGGGCACAAGTCTTCGCCCACTGCCGACATTCACATAGTTGCGTTGACAGATGTTGTTAATATGCACAGGAATTGAAGCGTCTGTGCCGATACCGTGCTTTTCCATGAGTGTTATTACCTAAAAGATCATTAAAACAAGTTCATTTTTATAAAATACTCACTACGCACCTCCGTGCCGTGTGGTATCCGGCTGAGTAGAATAGACCACTCGCATTTTTTACCATCATCCTCCTGCCCTTAGCCCACTCTAACTGGGGTCGGCACAACATGTTACAAACTTGTTGTCACATGATTTGGCTGCGTATTTTACGACCGGCGGCCAGCCTGACGTCAACTTCTTTAGTCGTATTTTCCCTCTTTCTTACCGAGGGGTCGTAAGACCCCTCGGTAAGAAAGAGGGTGGTCTATTCTGCTTAACCGGATACCACACGGTGGGTCAACTTACCTTAGTCGCCTTTTACGACACCTCGGTAATAAATGAGGGTAGTCTATTCTACTCAGCCAGATACCACACGGCGGACTCTCATTTCTTACCGAGGTGTCGTAAAAGGCGACTAGTGTAAGTTGACGTCAGGCAGGCCACCGGTCGTAAAATATCTAGCCAAATCATGTTACGTCATGTTTAAAACCTGTTGTGCTGACCCCACTTAGAGTAGGATAAGGGCAGGAGTGTGCTGATGACTCACTGAGCACCTTTGTTTTAACACACCGTACTAAATTATGTAAAAAGTAAGTTACCTTGTAAAATAGTTATAAGAATAGTTTCTTATAACTATTTTACAAGGTGCTATACCTTTCCGAACCAGTTAGCTTCGTTGTATTTTGATAATTCAAAAGTGCTTGTAAAGTCCAATTTGAATAAACAAAATAAAAAAAATCGACTGGCGTTAGCGCAGTGGGCAGTGACCCTGCCTTTAGCTCTATGGGTCGCGGGTTCGGATCCTGCCGAGTGCCAACATTTTCTTTAAAAAATTTGTTGGTTCTTTGACCCTGGGTGTGTATTTGTATTTAAGTATGTATTTTAAATTATATGTGTATATATTCACCAGTTGTCCGTCACCCGTAACACAAGTATTAAGTTATTTACTTTGGGGACGGACGATCGCGTGTATGTGTCCCATATATTTGTTTATTTATTATTTACATATTTGTCTATAGTTTTATTAGGTCTATCTTATTTAGTTAAAGCTGTATGAAAGAGCGTATTTTTAACTATACAAAATGTAATGTAGAGTGGACTATCCATTCGATTTTGTCGTGGAGTCTATCTCCTGATGATGCTTCGGTTGCGGGGCGCAACGATTGTTGAGTTTGTGATAGTCAACGTGTGTAGTGCTTGTGTATTGTGGTAGCTGTGATGCACGTGTTTTTACAAATCCTGTATGTATCGGGTATGAAAACTGTTAGTCCACTCTACATTTATATATATTTTCTAATTACTTTATCGGAGATTATAGCAAAATAATTTTATTATTACCTTTTAATAATGGATCACCAATCTGTGTCCCGTATATAATAAATAAGTCATTTAAACTCACCTCAGACTCAGTAAGATAGTCGGGCGGAGAAGTCTGACACTCAACCAGTCTGTGGTCGTGGGCCTTCAAAACTTCGTCCACGCTTAACGGTGGTACGAATTCGTCTTTTCCGAAAGCCTGAATATAAAAGAAAATATAAATGGTGCTCCAACAGATATAGTTAGAAAAAAAGAAATGTATGCAATAATTAACCAAAACATCGTCTTCCTGCCCTTATCCCACTTTAAGTGAAGTCCGCACATGTTACAAACATGTTGTCACATGATTTGGCTACGTATATTACGACCGGCCGCCTGACGTCAACTTACCTAAGTCGTATTTTACTACACCTCGGTAAGAAATGAGAGTGGTCTATTCTATTCTGCCGGATACCACACGTCACATACCTTAGTCGCCTATACGACACCTCGGTAAGAAATGAGAGTGGTCTATTCTATTCTGCCGGATACCACACGTCACATACCTTAGTCGCATATACGACACCTCGGTAAGAAATGAGAGTGGTCTATTCTACTCAGCCGGATACCACACGTCACATACCTTAGTCGCATATACGACACCTCGGTAAGAAATGAGTGGTCTATTCTACTCAGCCGGATACCACACGTCACATACCTTAGTCGCATATACGACACCTCGGTAAGAAATGAGAGTGGTCTATTCTACTCAGCCGGATACCACACGTCACATACCTTAGTCGCATATACGACACCTCGGTAAGAAATGAGAGTGGTCTATTCTACTCAGCCGGATACCACACGTCACATACCTTAGTCGCATATACGACACCTCGGTAAGAAATGAGCGTGGTCTATTCTATTCTGCCGAATACCACACGTCACATACCTTAGTCGCATATACGACACCTCGGTAAGAAATGAGAGTGGTCTATTCTACTCAGCCGGATACCACACGTCACATACCTTAGTCGCATATACGACACCTCGGTAAGAAATGAGAGTGGTCTATTCTACTCAGCCGGATACCACACGTCACATACCTTAGTCGCATATACGACACCTCGGTAAGAAATGAGAGTGGTCTATTCTACTCAGCCGGATACCACACGTCACATACCTTAGTCGCCTATACGACACCTCGGTAAGAAATGAGAGTGGTCTATTCTATTCTGCCGGATACCACACGTCACATACCTTAGTCGCCTCTTACGACACCTCGGTAAGAAATGAGAGTGGTCTATTCTATTCTGCCGGATACCACACGTCACATACCTTAGTCGCCTATACGACACCTCGGTAAGAAATGAGAGTGGTCTATTCTATTCTGCCGGATACCACATGGCACATACCTTAGTCGCCTCTTACGACACCTCGGTAAGAAATGAGAGTGGTCTATTCTATTCTGCCGGATACCACACGTCACATACTTTAGTCGCCTATACGACACCTCGGTAAGAAATGAGAGTGGTCTATTCTATTCTGCCGGATACCACACGTCACATACCTTAGTCGCCTCTTATGACACCTCGGTATGAAATGAGAGTGGTCTATTCTATTCTGCCGGATACCACACGTCACATACCTTAGTCGCCTATACGACACCTCGGTAAGAAATGAGAGTGGTCTATTCTATTCTGCCGGATACCACACGTCACATACCTTAGTCGCCTATACGACACCTCGGTAAGAAATAAGAGTGGTCTATTCTATTCTGCCGGATACCACATGGCACATACCTTAGTCGCCTATACGACACCTCGGTAAGAAATGAGAGTGGTCTATTCTATTCTGCCGGATACCACACGTCACATACCTTAGTCGCCTATACGACACCTCGGTAAGAAATGAGAGTGGTCTATTCTATTCTGCCGGATACCACACGTCACATACCTTAGTCGCCTATACGACACCTCGGTAAGAAATGAGAGTGGTCTATTCTATTCTGCCGGATACCACACGTCACATACCTTAGTCGCCTATACGACACCTCGGTAAGAAATAAGAGTGGTCTATTCTATTCTGCCGGATACCACATGGCACATACCTTAGTCGCCTATACGACACCTCGGTAAGAAATGTGAGTGGTCTATTCTATTCTGCCGGATACCACATGGCACATACCTAGTCGCCTTTTACGACACCTCGGTAAGAAATGAGAGTGGTCTATTCTATTCTGCCGGATACCACATGGCACATACCTTAGTCGCCTATACGACACCTCGGTAAGAAATGAGAGTGGTCTATTCTATTCTGCCGGATACCACACGTCACATACCTTAGTCGCCTCTTACGACACCTCGGTAAGAAATGAGGGTGGTCTATTCTACTCTGCCGGATACCACACGGCGAAGCGGTTTCGATTTTCACCGAGGGCCAATATTCTCTGAAAACCATTTTTTGTGAGTTCGATTCCGGGTGACATCATATATTTGTCTAAAATTATAGTTCCTTTAATATTAAACTGACCGAATACAAAATTAATCTTAATTGAGTTAGACAGTAAGAGAGGACTAAGGTATGTGCCGTGTGGTATCCGGCTGCATAGAATAGACCACCCTCATTTCTTACCAAGGTATCGTAAAAGGCGACTAAGGTAAGTTGACGTCAGGCAGGCGGACGGTCGTAAAATACATAGCCGAATCATGTGAAAACATGTTTGTAATATGTTGTGCCGACCCCACTTAAGAGTGGGATAAGGGCAGGAGAACGATGATGGTGAAGATCGAACCCGCGTTCAAATTCACCTGCCAATGCATGATCTCCGTGTATCCAGCATCCACGAGCGTGTTTCCCGTGTAATAGAACGTCTCTGATCCCACTTGGAATGTGATAGTAGTCGAGAGGTATCTGCAGTCACGAGACAGTGTTGCAATGAAATGGCGTGTTATGTAATCGTAGATACGCCACATATCACCCTCTAATTCGGATTCGGCTAAAAAAATTAACACAAAATAAGTTTTACATATACTGATGATGCTGCGGTCACAAGGCGAAACAATTGAGATTGCGGTAGTGAATGTGTGCAGTGCTTGTGTAGTGTGGTACTGGTGGTACAATGTACTTGTAAGATTAGATAGACGTTCTCTATTCGCGGATTACAGCAAAATTATCATTAATTCTTAATATACTTATATTTCATTATATTTCAAATAAAATGTTAATGAAACTGAAGCAGATCGAAAAGTGGTAAATTAAGAAGAGTAAGGACCTACTGTTTCTGCCCAAATTTCTTGAAAAAGAATTATAACTTAGACCCTAAAAATGAATAACATATCCCAAAAAATACCTCCAAATATATGTATGTTTGTTTCCCCACAATGTTTTCTATCACCATATGGCATATAATGAATTTTAAATAACAATAAAATACATAAGGTTAAAAAAAAATAAAAAAATTAGAAAATTGATTACATCTTTGTTTTATAATATGTATAGATAAAGCTGTGATAGCCTAGCGGTGAGACCGTGCGACTCTCTAGAGACGACATAGGTTCAAACCCCTGGCAGGCACCAATGAGTTTTTCTATTAAAACTCATGTGTCTAATTGATAATTGCAGTTTATCACTCGCTTTTCGGTGAAGGAAAACATCGTGAGGAAACCTGCATATCTCTAGAGAATCTAGGGATATGTGTAACCTACCAATCCGCATTGGAGCAGCGTGGTAGGTCTTAGCTCCAATCCTTCTCTCCAAAAAACGGAGAGAGGAGGCCTGTTACTATGCCCAGCAGTGGGCATAGTAACAGGCTGTTACTTTACTTACTTTTTTTTTATGTATAGATAACGAGAAATTTGTTACAACAATCTATTAAGCTCGACAAGATACACGCCATCACTACACCACAAATTAGCTTAGCACACGACCTAGATATCAGCATCTAATAGTCGCTCGAGTCTAGGCAAGAGACTGATTAACTGACTGAGGTAATTAAAAACACACAATATTCTAACAAGCAAAACCTTACTATATCCCTCTTTAAGTAAGTCAAATCAAATCAAATCAAAATATTCTTTATTCAAGTAAACTTGTAAACAAGTGCTTTTGAATCGTCAACTTTACTGCTGGTTCGGAAAGCTGTTCCTGCCGAGAAGAGCCAGCAAGAAACTCGGCGGTTGCTCTTTTTAAAATATAAATCTTAGAACTAGTTACATTTATTTATTACTGTCTTGTACAGGGTAGAAGCGCACCTATATCCACACATCCTTATCATCTAAATAATCTTCAACAGTATAGTAGGCTTTCTGTATCAGCCTCTTTTTAACAGTGTTTTTAAACTGCTGTAATGGCATGACCAAAATTGATTTCGGAATTTTATTATAGAATCTTATACCCAAACCCACAAACGATTTACGTACTTTTGCTAGGCGCAAAGCAGGAGTCGCAAGCTTATGTCGGTTCCTACTTTGTCTATTATATACATCACCTATCGTTTTATAATTCTTTATATTTTTAAGTACAAAAATTACGTTATTTAAAATATACTGTGAAGCAAAGGTCGGCACAACATGTTTTTCTCTTCCATACTCTCCTATCATTCGTCAACCTGGGCGCTACTACTTTTCTATGTATAGTATCTGGCATTAAATAATGCACATCGATGTTTACAACGAACAGCCGGCCAGTTCGGTTCCGTAGAGCGCTGTCACTGTCACACACGGGTTCGTCAATCTGTGCGACAAAGACAATGCTCTATGAAGCAAAATCTAGCCGATTTCTCTCTCTGAGCCTCGATGTGCATTATTTATAGCCCCGTACTATATCTGCAGTTTATACTTTAGGGTCTTTAAAGACCCAGAATTTTATTTAAAAATATTTTTTCATATTCAGAGATTATATATCATCTATTAAAAATTAATTCATTAATTTGAAAAAATAAATTAATTAATTTGTTATCAATCATCAACACCTATTTATATAATAACTTTTAAGTCTACGCAAGTCTAGGCAAGAGACTGATTAACTGACTGAGGTAATTAAAAACACACAATATTCTAACACGAAAAACCTTACCTTATCCCTCTTTAAGTAGGGTCGGCACAACATGTTTTTCTCTTCCATACTCCCCTATCATTCGTCAACCTGGGCGCTACTCCTTTTCTATGTATAGTACCTGGCATTAAATAACGCACATCGATGTTTACAACGAACAGCCGGCCAGTTCGGTTTCGTAGAGCGCTGTCACTGTCACACACGGGTTCGTCAGTCTGTGCGACAGAGACAATGCTCTACGAAGCAGAATCTAGCCGATTTCTCTCTAAACCTCGATGTGCATTATTTATTGCCGGGTACTATATACATCGCCCAATCCATCCATCTTTTGCTATGTCTTAAGACGTCTTAAAATTAACCCTTCCTTGCCTGTATATATTCGAGGTGTGTTTTTTTGTTAAAAAACATGGAGAGTTTTTTACTAAGGCACATAATATTTACAGTGGGCGCACGAGAAATCCTAATAGATTAGTCTTTGGTTACAATCCAAGAACTAATTTAGTTCTAAAGAATTGTATATGTATGACCATAAAAATATTTAATAAATTGCCAAGTGATATTAAAACATTACCGATTACACAATTTAAAAGAAAATTAGGATTTAATTTACGATGCTATTATTATGCAGTCAAAGATTTCTTAAATTCTAATGATCTCTAGTTGACAATGAAGGAATATTTACACATAATGATAATACTTGTATAACGGACATTTTAATTTACCTATTTTTATCTTTTTTTTTACCATTGTAAAGCTATGACTATTTGTTTCTTTTGTATTATTTGTATTAATTTTAACAATTTAATTTTTTAGTTTTAATTATTTTTAATATTTTAATGTGCATGGAATTTTTTTTGCGAAACAAGTGATACTGTTATCATTTTCTATCTAATGTACCTTATTTCAAGCAATAAACGATTATTATTATTATTATTATTTATTTTCCTTACCCTTTTGCGAGCTTTTAGCCAAACGAAAGGGCAACTTTATATAGTATTTAATGAATGTGTAGTGTGTAGGTTATGTTATGGGTATGAATATGTTATAATTTTTTTTTTTTCACCTTATAGCAGTTGTTAATCTTGGAGTGATAAAAATTTACGAACTATCCGACATGTGTTTAGTATAACTGCCTTTTGTAGAAGAATGTATGTTAGTGGGTGTATACAGAGAGATTTGAGACTGTAGTTTATTTTTTATTTATTTATTTATTTATTTATTTATTTATTTATTTATTTACTTATTTGGGTAATTTAAAATTTGGGGAAGCGATTTGGGTATGACTCCTGTTGTTGATATTATACTCCTGTTGTTGATATTATGATCGGTACAACTTTTACTATTTGAGCTTTCCATTGTGCTTTTATTTCTATTGCTAGATCCGAGTGTTTTGCAAGTTTTTCCGCATGTGTGCTTGTAAGATTGTGTGTGTTTGGGATGGATATGTCTATCAGGTATACAGTTGTTTTTGTTTTGTCGTATATAGTTATGTCTGGTCTGTTGTAGTGGATTTTTTTGTCAGTCAGTATAGTTCTGTCCCAGTAAATCTTGTAATTTGTGGATTCCAATATGGTTAGTGGTGTATATTTATAGTAAACGACTTTTTCAGTAATAAGTTTGTACTGGAATGCTAGGTATTGATGTATTTATTATTATTATTATTATTATCTATTTTTTAGGCCTCCTCTGGTCACATATCCATCCACGTTCACATTTAACACACGTTTGGTTATATGATTATCATTCCTCCTCGGGGATACTTACTTGCAGGCTTCATAGGCGTAATGGGGGGATGATCTCCGGCGTCGTGTCCTTTTTTAGGCTTGTTGATACCATTCGAGATTAGAGCACGAACTTCTGCCCCCCATTTATTAGAGTTCTGCTGTTGTCGTAGCGTGCCACTGGCGATGTTTATTACGATCAGCAGGCCTACCATGAACTCTTATTGCGACTCAATTGAAGACGTAAACTAAATTGTTTTGCTTTTTCATACCATGACGTCTAGGGGAAGTATGAAAGTTGCGCCCATTGTAGAAAAGATGAGAGGTGCAAGATTGGGATGGTATGGACATGTAATGAGGGACGAAAATCATGCGACTAAACGAGTGTTGGATATGAATGTGGATGGATATGTGACTAGAGGGAGGCCTAAAAAGAGATGATTGGAATGTGTGAAGTATGACATGCATATAAAAGGAGTAGCGCCAGAGTTAACGAATGATAGAAGAGAATGGAAGAGGAAAACATGTACCGACCACACTTAGAGTGGGATAAGGACTAAGTAAGGAGAAAGAGAAGACGTCTTAAAGACGCACACTTTAAGTCGTTGCCGAATGAAAGTCCGGCATTCGTCCTAAGAATATGTGAGTAAGAGACAGAGTTATCTATAGTTCATATAACGTTATCCTTTTCAAACATTACGACCCCAATGCAATTCACACTTCATGGAACGAAAAGAAAGCAGTTCGCGGTTGTCGTTTACGTCTTCAATTGAGTCGCGATAAGAGTTCATGGGAGGTCTGCAGTTACACGAAAGCTATTTATTATGTCTCAAAATCAAAATCAAAATATTCTTTATTCAAGTAAACTTGTAAACAAGTGCATTTGAATCGTCAACTTTACTGCTGGTTCGGAAAACTGTTCCTACCAAGAAGAGCCAGCAAGAAACTCGGCGGTTGCTCTTTTTAAAATATAAATCTTAGAACTAGTTACATTTATTTATTACTGTCTTGTACAGGGTAGAAGTGCACCTATATCCACACATCCTTATCATCTATCTAATCTCGTATGCTAAAGACTACTAATAATAAGTTAAGAAAACTACAATAATGATCCCCGGCGGAATATAATTGTTTTGTGAAGTATAATATGGTAGTTTACATACACAACATTTAAATAATTTATATTATTAAGCATTACTTTGCCGAATTCTATAATTTATTTAAAGATTAACGCCATAATACAGGGCCAACTGTTCTCAATTTTTATTGAAATAGAATGATAGAAGTCCTTTTGAATCGTTAAATTAACTGTTGGTGAAAAATATTTCCCCTATTTCTATAATAATAGAAAAGCTACCAAGAAACAAACATTGTATGAGAGATCGATGTATAAATAATAATTGATGTCTATAAAACAACATTAATTACAAAACAATCCCTGGAAAGAAACGGATAATAGAAATGTTTGCTTACATAAGATCAAAATTTTCAGAATAGCTCGTAGTTTCAGTTCTCGGATAAGAAATGTAACCCTGGGTGTACAACCTCTCAGCTACCTGCAAATAAATAGTTAAAAAAAAATTATATCTAGTTTTTAATTACTATGACATTAGACTTAAAGAGAAATCTACCTCTAACATTAACTTCGCATATTTTTTATATATATATTATATATTAATTTTGCATATATATATATTAATTATAATAAATACATATAAAATAAAAATATTACATATACTAGTATATAAATATGTATAATTAACTCATTTATTCACAAGTGAAAAATAGTGTTTTTACTTTTTTTTACTATAATTACTATGACATTAGACTTAAAGACAAATCTACCTCTAACATTCATTTCGCATATTTTCTAAACAAATATTAGTTCCGTAAATATATTTAAAAATTAAATAAGTACTGCAGGGTGCAGCAAGTTTAGCATAGTGCTACATATTTTTATTTATTTATTTATTTTATTTATTTATTTATTTATGTACCACAACTTAATCAATAAATTTTATAACAAAAACAATGTGAACAAAGGAAAGCTTATCGCTATAAGAGATCTCTTCCAGCAGCCCTAAGAGTGTCGGAAAACATATTGGAATGGTATAGGTACAAATAATGTAGACATAATAATAACACTAAAATTTTGCATATGCATATATTATAATAAAAATAATACATGTACTAGTATATAAATATATATATAATAAAAATATTACATATCTGTACTAATATTATAAAGAGGAAAGATTTGTATGTTTGTTTGTTTGTTTGTTTGTTTGTTTGTTTGTTTGTTTGTTTGTTTGTTTGTTTGTTTGTTTGTTTGTTTGTATGTATGTATGTTTGTTTGTTACGTTTTCACGCAAAAACTACTGGACTGATTTCAAAAATTCTTTCACCATTGGAAAGCTGCTTCTTCACTGAGCAACATAGGCTATATGTCATTTTCAAAAATAATAGGGATCCCTAATAAAATAGTAATAAGTTGGGAAAATTTAGTCGTAAACATCTTCCATCGCGTGCGCTGCGAAAACTATTGATGATAGAACAAAAAAATGTTCTACAGTATTATAGAACGTATCAATATTCATAAAAAAGTCCGCGATACCATATGTCTAACTATCATAGTTATGCCAATATAACTACTTTTTTACATTGTAAAAGTTGGTAAAAGTGCCGACAATAATCAAACCATTTTATTCATATCTCTGTATTAATCCTTATCCCATTAAATGATATTTTATTAATAACTGTTTCAATACCAGTAAAATACTATTTAAATCATTAAAATCCGCCATCCCAATCAAAAGATATTACGATTTTAAGAATGTATATCGAAAGCAAATAACGCCATAACAAATACATTGTAGCGACCGTTATAGCAGGGCCTGCATTTGGTGAGTTAGCTCTTATTCCAAGAATAGTAATGATACCCATTTTTTATTATAAATTAATCTACAAATAAATCTATAATCCGACTTCGTAGACTTTCCACTACCACGAGATCTGTATGGACGCGGGTGAAACCGCGGGTCATTGCTAGTACTAGTATATAAATATATATAAAATAAAAATATTACATATACTAGTATATAAATATATATAATTAACTCATTTATTCACAAGTGAAAAATAGTGTTTTTACTTTTTTTACTATATTTACTTTTTTGCATAAGAATATACATAGTTATAAAAAAATTGGCGATGTATATTAGAGACAGAATAAATAAGTGTTATATAATTTCTATAATAAAATCCTGCAATCGATTTTATCTTTGCCGCTACAGCAGTTTAAAGACGCTGTTAAAGGGAGGCTGTTACAAAAACCCTACTATAGTATTGAGGATTATATAGATCATTAAAATGCGTGGATACAACTACTCCTCTACACTGTACAACATAGTAATGACCAAATGTAACTAGCTATAAGAATTTTATTTGAAAAGAGCAACTACCGAGTTTCTTGCTGGCTCTTCTCAGTAGGAACAGTTTTCCGGACCAGCAGTAGAGTTGACGATTCAAAAGCGCTTGTTTACAAGTTTACTTGAATAAAGATTGAATTTAAATATGAATTAAAGATGAATAATTTGAATTTAAATTTGAAATTTTTCACCTGCATAGCATGATGGGGTCCCATTCCCAATCCTGCACTGGCAACTCGCATCAACTCTACTGTATTGAGAGCAGCCGGCCGAGGTTTTACCTTCTCCTTTGCTTGAATCTGCACCACTCTGTCAATATTATCTTGTATATTATAACTTCCTTTTTTATAACGTGTTAGCCCAGGCGGCAGTGAACCTGCCGTCAGCTCCATGGATAACAGGTTTAATCCCCACCGAGAGCCAAAACCTTCTTAAAAAAAACAACAATGTTTTTTTCTTTGAGTTTGGATGTATTTCTGTGTTATAGTATTGATTTTAAATTATATACACATTTAACAGTCGTCACTCATAACACAAGTATGAAGTTTCTTACTCTGGGGACTGTTTCAATTACTGTCAGGGTCACAGTGAAACCCTTGTTCCAAAATGGGCAAATGGCTGGAATAGTCTGGAATAGGATCTGACCACCCGTCGTGTACCAACAGGCATGCACAAGATTAGATAGATAGATAGATTAGGGAAATACAAACTGTGTATGTAACTATCCCACATTTAATTTATTTATAAACATATACATACACATATCTATAGATTTTAAAGAAACAGTCAGTCTACATTGCATAAAGTCATTTTCAATGTAAAATAACTTACGTTGCCTCCTTGATTTCTTTAATTCCAGCAAGAAACATATTAGCTATATCCTTTTCAAAACTTCGGACCCTCTTCCATTCCAATGGCAATTCTCGACCCTCGGATGTTGAAGCTGTGACTCTTAACACCCAATATGTCTCTGGTTTAAAAGTTTGTATCTCATCATGGCGCTGAACACAGAAACCGAGGGTTGGAGTTTGGCATGGACCATAGGATATTAACGAAGCATCTAGATCACCATATCTACCTGAAATGGATATCTAATTATTACTAACTAAATTATTAAAATACTATCAATATGTGCATATGTATTTATCCTGTTCTCAAAGGAAAAATGGGAATTTTAATATCCTTATGTTAGGCTAGTATATACAGTTTAAATGTAGACAATTCCACCAATATTACCCAGTAGATAAGTTATGACAGTGTAATAGACAGAAGTGTAGATGAAGAGGTCATTCAGCAAAATATACAGATATCTTCACATTTATTATATTAGTATGGATAAACTGCAGTCCAGAGTCCAGCTATTGACCTATTGAACCTCCTTATAAGGGCATTGTTAGGTTTTATTTGCACAAACCAGCTCATTGTCTGTTTTTTTTTAATAGCTTATAACTGTGACATAGTAGCGACAATTGCTGTTGTTAGAAACAGATTGGCACTTTGTCTCTGAACACTACTCTTCATACTTTATTCAAAAATTCTATAGGGGCATGCAAATTTTTCTGCCCATGTATTCCTAGATAAATTGAAAATATCAATAAAGAGCTTGAGCTTTATATAGAAAAGTCAAATGCAAATTAGGTCTGCAAACTCTTAGTAAAAGTTAAACTTATGCATTAACATAATACCTTGAAAATATTTTGTCTGAAAACGAGTGAAAGCACAACCAATGCGCAAATCAAGTTCCTGTCTTGCATCAACACTTCGAGACTCATTTTCATTAGGCCGAATAAGATTCAACATAGCAGCTTTAATATCCTTCTCTGTGATGGCTGAGAAACGTGCACGATATGTTACTAATGGTGACAATATATCTCCTTTCATATATGGTTGGACACAAGACATCACCTGGAAAAAATTAAGATGGATATCTCACATGAACATGAATACCCAGTCATAGAAAATGCATACTATGTAATTTATTTAGTTGAATATAAATATGTTATGAGCTGAGCAACAACAAACGAGAAACTGGAAAATATTTTAGTAGTACTTTATTGCTAAACTAAAAATATGGTAAAAAGAATTAATAAAATTACCTCAAAGCAGATATTTTCTCCTTCTTTATCACAATCCAACCACAAAATAAGATAATCACAACCCCTTGCCTCTTGTGCTAGAAATGCTGGTATTCTAAGCCGAGGCATAGCCTCCTTTTTCTCAGTAGGACAGCTGAATAGCTCAATGGGGTCTACCTTATCCCAATTGTTATATTTTCCGGTAAAATCTAAACTCATAACATGTCCACATACTGACGTCATTTTAAACCGAACTGGCTCATTTTTAAAAGTGCTATTCCATTCATGAACAGAACAGGCGGCGTTAGATGCTAAAAATGGATATAATATTAAATAATAATATATTATCAATTTCTATTGCAAAACACAGAAATCATGTCCTAAAGACGAACCCTTGGTTGTGGTGCACTTGCCACTACTCAGTATAGTTGCGAGATTTTGGGCTAATGAAGGCTTCTCAGCTACCATTAATGCAGTCTTCATTGTGTATTATGTAAAATTAGGCTGCAAATATTTCACAAAAAAATATAATTCAAGTTTTCATTTTCTCCACACCGCAATGCACAAGCACGCAACTGACAGTGGTATATACATGGTATATACTATATATTATTTGATAGATTGACACTGACATTTAATATATATTTATATATACACACCCAATATATGTTTCTATTCTATACATTAAATTATACACATTATAATAAGTAATCTATGACAGTAAAAGCGTACCATAAACGTACTATATGCGATTGTCTATTATAAAGACTATCGAATATGCTACAACCGAGACATGAACAACGTTATTGACAGGGTATACTCAGAACAATTAGGGACCAAGGAATGATTTGCCGTCTGTGATTTGGAATTTTCGTTTGGTCCTTCTTCGATCGTGTATATGCTATAAGGCCTAGGCCTAGGTCTTGGGCGTAACCGTTCGCAGCTGAGAATGATTCCTTTGATTCTTAGTGCCTAAACAAACTAGGTGATTCTTTTCGTTCGTTCGTTCGCGATTCGTGTGTCGTTACAAATTCTCGACTCTTCACCGTAGGAGCCGTTTTATAATAACCGAACGATCTGCGTAATATTGAAACATTTCATGGTAGTTGATTCGCTTGTTTGATACTGCTCTTGCTATGACAAGATTCTTGAAGACTGTAAATTTAATTAAAATTATAGCACTAAAAATAGCATAAAGCTATAAATTTTCATAAAAGTTATTTTTTAGGTAGTGATGAAAGGACCTTTTTATATTTTTATTGAATTTGGAAAATATTCAAGTAAACCTTATGTTTAAATATTTATTTATATATTTTACATAATATAAATTCTATAAATATATTAAACGTAAAATAAAATAATCCATATTGATTTTTAAAAGAATATTTCTATTCTATTTATATTGTAGTAGTTTTTTCTAGGCGGGAATAAAATATTTTCTAAAAATAAAACTAGCTAGATCGATTAATAAATAATCGATTTTTCTCTTGCAAAATAAATCGATTTGTAAATCTATTAACTCGAAAGGAAATAATCGAATATTGAATAGTCGTTTGTTTCTGATTACTAAAAAATTTACTTTTTAAGAATAATTAGAATAAAGGCTAATTAAAGTGGACAACTACAAATAAAAATTAACAGATGCACTATTTGCGAAATTTGATTAATATGTGTTTTTTGGCTACATTGGTTTCATCCAACACCGCATTTCTGATCTTAAAAAACAGGAAAAAGAAGGTAAAAAAAGAATAAAATAATATATAACATAATTCATAAAAAATCGATTTTTAATATTTAAAAATTTTCTTATTAAAGATTGATTAATTTGATTAAATAATCGATTATTTTTTGACATCCCTAACAGTAAGTAGTCACGTCATAAAACTCGATGAGCGAGCGGCAGATACGAGTCCCTTGCGATTGTGAGCGAGACAACATGAGTTCGGTTGACGTCACCTTTCTTGATTCTGTACCAAATCACGACGCATGAATTACGAACTAACGAACGATGAAGCGGGAAATATGGGACTAGATTCCCGTGATTCGTCTGTGGGAGTGATTCTTTCGAACTAGTTCGTTCGCGAACTACACAAGGCTACTATAAGCGCACCAGTTTTGCTCTAGTATGGCGACAGTAATAAAGATATAAATCTGAGCAATTGAGGACTATTCAGATAAAATAAGAATGAAACATATGTATAATACTAACATTGTTATATATTTAATTGTAATTGTCAGGAGATCTCGCCAAAGTTCAAATTTGTTCAACCGAAATTCATGCTAAATATGGCTCTCAGGCATATTCGCATTGTTAACACAAAATTAGCGTCTTAATAAAAAAAATACAAATAAATAAAACTAAGTAAAAACAAGATAAAACAGTACCTATACAAAATTGATACAAGATACAATATATGAAATCGAAAAATGTATCGGTAACTCAAAATACGCTATAAGTTTTTCGGCATCTTTTCGATTTCTAATATTTTTAAAAATTATTAAATTTAAAAATTGAAATTCATCTTGTGACTTACTAATTATTATAACTATTAAATACTAATTATTATATAATAAATATTGATTGATGATAAATCGATCTAATTGACAGGTCCAACAAGGAATAATGAGTGACAACTGACAACACTATTCCGCTGGGCTCACAAGTCTGGGTTTGCGTTTGCAATTTTCTAATTTGATTGGTTTGATAATATATTAGGACCTTGAATAATGTGTGATAAGTCGTCGAACACTGTGTAGATTTAAATATTTACTGGGTGTTTAAGAAAAGCAATTTTTGTTGTAAATAAAATTGTGTAGTGAATTATTAAAAATGGTATATAACAGAGTTTTATCGTTTAAATTGTTTATTTATATAATTGCTTTGTTTATCTTGGTGCTAGAAAGTGAATATTACTTGTTACAGAGTCAGGTTCGCGTTGATAATATGCGTCCATCTGCGCACCTTCGGGTGATTCTGCCTTCCTCAATGGATAACAATATGCCACCACCTTTTATCGACATAAGTAAGTGTAAATTTGATATACATATCGTTAATTTAACCAACCCTTGATTGTTGCTAAAAAAATTTCGTGACTTACTAGTTTGTCAATATGTATACATTAGCAACCTTTACTGAAAACTGAAAAGTAAATTAAATATATTTCTAAAGAAATTAAGAAACTTCCACACGCGTCGTTTACACTGCACAAAGAATAGACTTGTCATCAAGTTAAAGACACCAAAATATTTTGTTCTTGGTGATAGGCTTGTCTGCTGTCTCACATACAGATAAACAATTAATTACTCATAATAGAGTAAACAGTATTATAAGATGTATGATATCACTCACACCTCAATAAGTTGTATAAAATATATTGTACTGTAATAAACCTTCTGATCTTATTACTACATTTACATGTCATATATATGATTTTCTAACTTGCAAAGCTATCCCAATGAAGTACACAAACATAATATTGCAGTACTGTATATACAACCAGTCTTGCTTCCTAACTGCATATAATTTATTATAAATTCATTTTGGCCACAGGAGAACAATCTGCTACCTATTTAAGGTAACTTAACATTGACAAGTTACGATACATTAAGAAAATAAATGTAAATGTAGTTTTTTCTGTAAAGATATTACTAATTACTTACGATACCCTAATTATCATATTTATCCATTAATTGGTTAAAGTTGCAAATATACGCTTCTTTGTTTTTATCCTATGTGAGTATCAATAACATATTAGTGCTAAAATTCAATAAATTAAATTATATTTCCTTTATTTTTATATTTATTTATTAGAATAACCAACAAGACTAAAATACTCTACAAGCTACTTAATTAAATGTAGTCTTAATTATAGGTACCACAGCATGTAATAAGAACACATACATAATTTAATTATATTACAAAATAAAAGATATAATATATTACACCAACTATTACAATATTGTCAACTTAATTATTACTCTTAATTTTTTCTAAATATTGTTTAAAAGTATTATCTATACTTATTATAAAACAAAGTTCCAAAAAGCTGTCTGTCTGTATGTAATCGATTTCTTCAAAATCTACTGAACGGATCGTTGTACGGTTTTCACTAAAAGATTGTGCAATACTTCTGGATGGATTAGGTAAATAGTACATTATGTAAATTGTGTTGAAGAGATTGCGCAGTTGTTACACTATTGTGAAAAACTTGCCGACTGGAAGCTCGACTTGTGTGCACCGCGTAAACCAGTAAAGTTACAGTAATTACAGTTAACTCAAAATTGTTCTTTACACCATATGATGAAAATATGTTAGAAGTACTTATAATATAATGATTTACGCGGGAAAAATCATTGTGACACGCGGGCCACGCCGCAGGCAAAGTAAAAGTAAAGCTAAAAGTAACTGCTAGATAAATTATATCGTTATAAACTTCGATTAGTGTAGTGTATCTGTCCCACAACCTCCTAAGTGGTTTTGGAAAAAAAGGATTGGCGTTAAGATGCGTCACGCTGCTCCAATGCAGATCGGTAGGTCACATATCCCAGGAGTTCTTCAGAGATATGCAGGTTGCTACACGATCTAAAAAAACAGATCTCGAAAAAACATTAGATTTTTCCCCACATTGTTTAAACAGCTTTTTCTGTATATTATAGACAATTATTTTTTTCATAAAATAAAAAGGAATGCTAGGGGTGGAAACCCTTTTCACTTAGGGGTATGAAAAAATGGTAAGTACCTGATTCTCAGACCTACTGATTATGCATTGCGTAATGATGTGTATTGTTGCCATAAATTGCTACAAATTAAACTCTTTTTTTTAGACAACATGCACGATATACCGCCGCCTCGAGCCGATTTTTCGGCGCCACCGCCTTATGACGTGGCAGCGAACTCGAAACTACCCACGTATGAGGAAGTACAACGGGAGAAGCAGATGGAAGGAGAGGGACCGCAACCAGTAAGATATTCTATATATTCTATATATTCTATATAGATAAAATATCTAACATTTTATTAGCCTCTTGAAATAAGAATGTTCATTTGTAATATTTAATATTTGAGGTAAAAAAAATAGTAATACTGTGTGGTGTCCGGTTGAGTAGAATAGACCAGCCTCAATCCTTACCAAGGTGTCGTTAAAGGCGAGTAAGGTAAGTCGACCCGCCGTGTGGTATCCGGCTGAGTAGAATAGACCAACCTCATTTCTTACCGAGATGTCGTAAAAGGCGACTATGGTAAGTTAACCTACTGTGTGGTATCCGGTTGAGTAGAATAGATCACCCTCTTTCTTACCGAGGGGTCGTAAAATACGAAGCCAAATCATGTGACAACATGTTTGTAACATGTTGTGCCGACCGCACTTAGGGCAGAAGTATGATGATGAGGTAAAAGAAAATAGTAAATATATGTAATGCTAAATGTAGAGTGCACTATCTGTACATGCACAAGTACATAGTAACCTCGCAGTAAACGATCCCAGTTTCCTGTTCTATGTCAATCTTGGACATGGTCCGGTACTATCTGATACGTCCTTAGGACATTCCCCGATCTTAGCAGAATTTCTGTGCTTTATTTGTATCATCTTCAATGTAGAACGAACAACTAACAAAAGAGCAAATAAAAAATGTCCAATATTGATACGTATGCATAAATACTAGACATTTTTATCTGCTTCAAATCAGAATCTGCATGATTCCGATTTTAAGCTTGTTCCAATTTTCGTTAGCAATAATTTATAGAATAAGGCGTTACTTTGCGGATATCCATAATACAAAAATAATAGATACAATAATATTATTTTGCTTTTATCCGCAATAAAGTCAATAGAAAATATATATAATGCTAAATGTAGAGTGGACTATGCGTTTTCATCCTGAAACATGCAGCATTCGTTAAAACACATGCAAAATCACGTTCACTATCACAAACTCAACAATCGTTTCGCCCCGCAACCGAAGCATCATCAGGAGATAGGCTCCACGACAAAATCGCAAAGCAGGCTTTTCATGAAATTACTTTTGTTTCATTAGCAAAATTTTAGCTAGATATTATTAGACTTTTAGATTTTTTTATTCCTGGAGTAAGCAATACTTTCTCTTCAACAGGTACTGCCTCCAACCCATCCAACGATTGCAGCATTTGTTACTGTAGAGCCAACAGAAGCTACAGTAGAACAATTAGACCCTGAAAACAGCTTGTTGGGCACTGATTTCATGTTCTTGACTTCATTTTTCGGTAAATGTTTCTTTATGTTTGGATTTGGTTTAACTGAACTAAAATGGTTAAATTTATGTGTCACGCAAACAGTTACTTTTTAAACTATTCTAATGATATGTATCAAATGATTACACAGCCCAGAAATTCTCTAGACGTAATGCAGGTTTTATTTGAACATTTTCCTTAACACTCCTCTTATAGTTATTTTGTAATTGTAAATAACGTTTTTATACAAAAAATCTAATTGTATGACCAATTGAGACTAAAATCTCGATTCGGATATACACATAAGAATAATTATAGCCAACGCCTGTAGTTGAGAGTTAGATTAAAAGGTAAATTACTGTCATCACTCTTACATAAACTCCCTGACTATTTTCATTTCTGCAAGGCTATTTAAATATCAAAATTATTAATCTCATGTAGAGTTTGATACAGTATATCTCTAAAAATACTAAACCCTTCTATGATTACTATAACATCTTCCAGTTTGATAAAAGTCTAATTTTTGGAAGAGTGCCATATGAGCAGTATGCATGTTAGATTTATTTTTATCATAAATTCTCTAGACAACTGTTCATGATAAGTTAACTTTTAACTAATTACAAAGTACAATAATTTTATAAAGTATTGAATAAATTTTATATTATCTGCATTCTATGCCCTTTTATATACTTTTTATGAGATAAACCTTACGTAAGATTTAATACGTTGGATAAGACTATTCAGAACTCATTTTTTTTGTTTAGTTTTTTATGGTATCATAAAAAGAAATTGAAAAATTTGTTTGTGTTTTGACAGTTGCTTTCCTCTTCAACTGGATTGGATTTCTGTTGCTGATGTGTTTTTGTCACACGGTCGCCAGCCGCTATGGTGCTCTGGCTGGCTTTGGTCTATCGCTTGCCAAGTGGACGCTCATCGTTAAGCATTCTACGGAGCTCGCTAGCCACGAGAACTCATGGCTGTGGTGGCTTATTATGGCTTTTGGTAAGATTTGGTTATAATTTATTCCAAAAAGACCCAATTTTTGATGTGTCGAATAATTTTTTCTATTAAATAAATTTTAACAAGTAAATTTGGCGACAATAGTGGCAGCTATCTGATTTGGCAAGATACATCTTAACACTGATCTATCTAAAATAAATAAATCAAGTGATCTATCTATCAAATAGTTTTCGCTATTAAGTAAATTTAAACACAAATATTTTGTAACAATTGTGGCATCTATTTGGCTTGGCAAATATCATAAAACAACACATCAGCTTCCACCTTCATATCAATAGAACGAAGCATCGAAAAGTCGACAACCAATTTTGATACCTATTATAACCTCTAAACTACAAGCAACACTAAATTGATTTTGTACCTTCGATAGAAAATATCTGGAATACATTTTTCATCTTATAATTCTTATCTTCTTTCTCCTACCCTTATCCCACTCTAAGTGTGGTCGGTACAACATGTTTTCCTCTTCCATTCTCTTCTATCATTCGTCAACTCTAGCGCTACTCCTTTTATATGCATGTCATACTTCACACATTCCAACCATCTCTTTTTAGGCCTCCCTCTAGTCACATATCCATCCACATTCATATCCAACACTCGTTTAGTCACATGATTTTCATCCCTCCTCATTACATGTCTATACCATCCCAATCTTTCACCTCTCATCTTTTCTACAATGGGCGCAACTTTCATACTTCCCCTTATATACTCATTTCTTATTTTATCCAATCTTGTCACACATCCATCTTAACATTCTCATCTCATTTGCATGCACTCTTCTTTCATCTTTTTCATTGCCCAACATTCTGATCCATACATTACGACAGGTCTTATGACCGATTTATAAATTTTCCCTTAAGTTTAAGGGGCATTCGCTTATAATTCTTATATTATAATTAATATTGAAAGTAAGAATTTTGAGTCAGTATTTAATCATTCTCTCGCCCTTATCCCTCCTAAGTGGGGTCAGCACAACATGTTTTTCTCTTCTATTCCCTCATATCACTAGTCAATTCTGGCGCTACTCCTTTTATATGTCCTTTTTCTCTTGCCCTTATCTCAGTCTAAGTGGAGTCGGCGTTACATGTTCTTCTCTTTCATTCTCTCCGATCACTAGTCAATTCTGGCGCTACTCCTTTTATATACATGTCCTACTTTTCTTGCCTTTATCCCAGTCTAAGTGAGGTCGGCATTACATGTTCTTCTCTTCCATTCTCTCCTATCATTAGTCAATTCTGGCGCTACTCCTTTTATATACATGTCCTACTTTTCTTGCCTTTATCCCAGTCTAAGTGAGGTCGGCATTACATGTTCTTCTCTTCCATTCTCTCCTATCATTAGTCAATTCTGGCGCTACTCCTTTTATATACATGTCCTACTTTTCTTGCCTTTATCCCAGTCTAAGTGAGGTCGGCATTACATGTTCTTCTCTTCCATTCTCTCCTATCATTAGTCAATTCTGGCGCTACTCCTTTTATATACATGTCCTACTTTTCTTGCCTTTATCCCAGTCTAAGTGAGGTCGGCAATACATGTTCTTCTCTTCCATTCTCTCCTATCATTAGTCAATTCTGGCGCTACTCCTTTTATATACATTTCATTTTTCTCTTGCCCTTATCCCACTCTAATTGGGGTCGGCACAACATATTTATCTTTCTCTCCTATCATTCGACAATTCTGACACTACTCCTTTGCATGTACCACTTCACACAATCCAATCATCTCTTTTTAGGCTCACTCACATTCACATCCCTCATTCTAGGTCCATACCATCTTATTCTTGCACTTCTCGTCGTTTATATAATGGGCGCAACAGATTTCCCTCTATCTCTAATATTTCGACTGTGAACTGGCAAATTGTCCTATCTTATTTTTGTCAACTTATCAGTACGAAGAAAAAACGTGATTATTAATACATTCGCAATAATTTTAAAGAAATAAAAAAACAGTTGGCTTTAAATATGATTATTTATTTACAAAATTTCTAGTAGATAATACATGTTGATACGGTAAATGATGGGCAGTAGTACCCAATGCCGTTAAAAAGTGTTTTGGCTTAAAATTGAGATAGGACATATTGCCGGTTCATCCGGTTTGATATAGTCAACTATGTTTAGTTAATTATCAATATGATTTTTTTTTAAATTGAATCAACAAAATCAACCCAATAATAAGCCTCTTTTTCAGGTATTCTAATCTGTGTACGTGCAGCCATTCAGTACCTTAACATCAAGCGCGGCTGGCGTCTGCTCTCGGGGACGGCTCAAGAGAGACTGTTGTTTTTCTATTGAATCTGATGTACCCTCTTTTTCAGCAGCTATTATGAAATCGTAAATGAATCATTTAAAGTAAATAGGCAACTGGAAAACGCGAATTAATTTAAGTTTAAATTTGTATGGGCAATTTTTTAGATAATGGAGATTCTATTGATTTGTTAAAATTAATGTTATGGTTATCACGTGATCAACTTCCTATAGGGAAGTAGACTTCGGAAAATGAATTTTAATTTAGAAGTAAATTTTTCTGTAGCGTACCATTTGGTGATTTTTAAAGATCCAGTCGTAGTATAGCGTTGTAGATATACATATAATATCAGATGTTTGTTGTAAAGAACTGTATGAGTTTTTCTGTTTGCGATTGGTAGATCATCTTTCTAAAGCTGAATCTTAAGATAATTTCTTACAGATATGTAGGTCAATAGATATTATTATCATATGATTTTTTCAATATGTGGAACTCGCTAAGGATGAAGTATTATCACGGGCCCAATTTTATTTTGCTCATTCATTGATAATTATTTATTGATGTTATAGATGTTAGAAAGGTCGCTTGTTTTCTTTTCTTTCTATAAGTCATTTCTATTTTCATTTCTAATTTCAACAATCTCATCGAGGTTAAACATTAGTGGGTATATTTTTTCTTTAAAATATTAGTTAACATTTTTTTTATAACGAAAAATCATGTTTAATTTTCTTTTAAAAGAAGATAGAGCTAAGGGCAATTTTTATGTGTATAAAATTATAGGGAGTTCTCAGTCAGGAAGTTTAGGGGTTAACATTTTTTCTGACCTCCTTTGTAACTAATTCTAGAAGCGGAATGAAACTAAGGTCTATAGAAGTTTTTAGGATTGTGAAATAATTATACTTAAATTTTTAGACACTATATAAATGATTTAAACGATCTATCTTGATGAAAAGTCTTATCAACTTTGTTCTAATAATAAGATCACATAATCAGTTATCGTCAGAAAAAGTGGTCAAATGTATTTAGTGGAAGAAAATTGAATTTTTAATTTGTCAACACTATGGGTCTCAGTAGTATAACGCCTCGTAAGAACGAGCGTAAAAAATACGTCGCGTATAAATTCCGCAATAGGCGTTATAAGAAGTTTCGTATGGTATATTCAGCTTTCCGCCCGTTTACGTTTAAAATACGTCGCGGTTTAAATACGCTCTCGTTTAAACAGATACATGGATACCCATTTGTTCCAATTCGACGTAATTTTAACGCACGATAAAAATCCTTTCGTGCGTACGAGGGGTAAGGGAGGTATGAATCTCATGAGAGTTATTAACTAGAGTAGAAGAGTCATAGGCAGCGCTGTAAGTGAGAGTGTCACAATAGATAGTGAGAAAAAAAATTAAACTCAATACTTATCTTTATCTAATCACGCATAATCAAAAGAGACGGATAATAAATCTCATTGCCTCTTTATAATCGACTAGCTGTGCTTGAGGTTTCGGAAGTTTTGAACATAAAAGTAGTTATTGTGCGTTACCCGTAAGAGATAGAGACATGCTGTCCCGGACTTTTTCATAGTATTTTTGTAAATCTACAATTCTCTAGTACATTACTTTAGTGGTTATACATTGGTTTATGTGACGCATGCGGCTTAAGCTTTTCAGCAACAGGCGAGTTTTTTTTCAACTGCGCGGCCTCTTCGACACAATTTAAATAATACCGTAATTTACTGTTAACCTAAACCTTCCGAAAGAATTGCTTTGTATTTTAGTAAACCGTATAAAAATCCGTTCAGTAGATTTAGCAGCGGACGCATACAGACTGACAGCCTTTGGAGACTTTGTTTTATATTATGTATAGATGGACATATTTTAGGTTGGTTCCCTTGCCCATCGTACGCACGGGCGTATACATCGCGTTAAAATTCTATAAAATTCGTGATAAGAACTTTCGTATGGGATATATGGCTTAACGCCCTACGTCTAACGCCTAAAATAGAACACTGCTCGATAAAAATACGTCGCGTTTTAAAAGCGCTGTCGAGTAAACAGATGTCTGGATACACATTTGTTTCATTTCGACGTATTTTTAACGCACGGTAATAAACCTCTCGTGCATACGTTACTCTAGTATAATAACTCTATGAAGAATCTATTGTTAATAATCAATAATCACAACAATGTGGCTGTTTGTAAAAACGTAGATTGCTTAGTAGATCTATATTGATTTGCACAAATTTTTGTCATAACAGAATGTATTTACTTGAAATGCTTTTAAGAATATTGATAGGTATAGAATATGTCTACGTACTACTAGGTCTTTACAAGACTTCTACGCCGTAATCTCTTGTATTGTATCTAGAGGAACTGTTATGTTTGCGTAGACCTTTTTAAAAATATGCATGTTTAATGCCATATGTAGGCTGTTCCAAAAATTCAGCTTAACAAAAGTAATAAAAATACTATTTTGCTATAATCCGTGATATAAGAAAATAATCTAATGCTAAATATAGAATGTACTATCTGTTCTCATACCTGAAACTTGCAGAATTCGTAAAACTCGTACATCTATCTATCTATCCGCCACCAATAATACAACAATCTAACAGCAAAGACGATCTATCTCCTGCGATTTTGTCGTGAAGTCTACCTCCTGATATTGCTTCAGTTACGGGCGAAATGATTGTTGAGATTGTGGTAGTGAATGTGTGCTATGCCTGTGTATTGTTGTTTTTACGAATTCTGCATTTATCAGCTATAAGAAAGAATAGTACACTCTACATTTAGCGTAATATATAATTTATAGCGGGTTATAGCATTATCAGTATAATATAGGTTTGGTTTCGAAGAAGTTAATTCTCATCGATGTCTCCTGCGAAATTACAAATTCGCGTCTATATCGGCCCTAAGATACCAAATATTCGGTTTGTTTCCAAGTTTTTGGGCATGCCGTAGAAATCCCTTGAAGAGACCTATGTTCAAAACTTGATTTGTTATTCGGTGTATGCGGCTGTTATTGCCCTGGTTAAATATCTCTATCCTGTGTAGAGAGGATTGGAGCCTAAAACAACTTTGGGCCACCGCTCCAGCATTGATTAGTAGGTTTCACAGTAGATACGAAGCTATGGAATAGTTTTGTATTGCATTAAGTTAAAATAAAATAATCCATCTAGATTAAGCCATAAATCCGGTCGGCGAGATATCACAATTACCAACGCTTTGAAAATCGGTCAATATAGGTTTGGCTCCATGATTTTTTAATTGTTTCACATATAATTTACTCAGGTATATGACAAAGGTATTAAAATTGAGGCTCGAAATTATTTGTATTATATATTAATTCTTGGTGTCATAAGATTTTATAGTAGGCTAAGATTACGAGTAAAATCATGAAAATTACGCACCGCATCCAATAACAGTGGTAACAAACCTTTGAAAATGATTTATAGAAGCAGGCGTTACTTTGAGGAATTCCATATTACAAGCAATATAACAGAACTAACTACTTTGCTATAATCCGCACGGGTTAAGTGAATGCATGCAAAGCCAATGTGTATGAAGCAGGCAAAATCTACGCACCTTATACATGCAGGACAAGCCACCACATGCACCCCAAGGCGCAATTCACCAGCAACAACGCACACAAAACAGCACACACACCCACCACCACAATCTCGACGATCGTTTCGCCCCGAAACCGAAGCATCATCAGGAGGATAGGCTCCACGACAAAAATCGTAATGCATTACGCATATATAAGATACGTAGATTTTGCCTGCTTCATACACATTGGCTTTGCATGCATTCACTTAACCCGTGCGGATTATAGCAAAGTAGTTAGTTCTGTTATATTGCTTGTAAACCTTTGAAAACTTTTTGATGTTGTTTTGAAAACTGATAAAGCGGGATACGTACGTAACTACGAGCTATATGCTGCGTGGTTTGTACTTCAGTACAAACTTATTGTACGTAATTAATTTGTTTTAGGAATCACACATACGTATGTATTAATTATTAGATTAATCGTCCAAAAATTTAACTTTAGTGCAATAAAATCTAGTTGTCAAAGTTTATTAATGTACTGATAGGTAACAAATTATATATTGAGTTCTTACTTTGTAATAATATTTTGGCTCATAAGAAATACGATTTGATACTACATCGTCTTAAAAATATTTAATCTATGTTAAAGAGATGTAGTGGGTATACTTAATTATCTATCAATATAACATATCGCACGCTTAATATTAAAGTGACCTAAATCAAAAGATTGTGGCAAATTGCAATTAAGTATAGCTTACTATATACCTGGTATGTTAAAGAGATTCATAACTTAGAAAAGTTAGTAAGTTTTTTTTAATACTGCGTATATATTGAAATAAGGATTGCAATGTATCTGACTTAATTAAGCCTAATTTTGAATTCAGTTCAAAATTAACACTAAGCGTGCGATATATATCATAAACAATTTATTCTGTAATATAATGTCATATAATAATGTTAAACTTAGATTTAAAATACTTATAAAATTGTAATTTTGAATTTCATGTAAACGTGAATCTAATATAGATATATTATTTTTATAGGTAATTTTAGTATTATTTGCGATGGGTTTAAGCGAGATCTTCTTAAAATGTGACCGAAATCCATTTTTATTATTAATAATTTTCATATTTTAGTTATTATATTCAGCTTGAAGTATAAACAATGGACGTGGAACTGTGGAAGTCAAGGTGAAATTCGTATGGTCGTTTTCTATGACCATAACGATGACACAACATATTCTGTGGTGAAATTAAGTGTTGATTTTCTGATATCGGTGAATCGTAGTTTCTCGGTATCCTCATGAATTGAAACCATCTAATAAAAAGGCTAATAGTATTATATAATTTTAAAAAAACAAAGATTTCATCTTTTGATTTTGCTCAAGTAATGTATTCTCAAGAATTTCTTTATATTGATGATGATAAAAGGTGAAATTGTTTATAACATAAAGCAAGGTTAACCTGTGCTTTGTTGTTTGCTAATATTGCTTGTTTAATTAACAGCACGATTATCGGCCCATATTTATTTTAGAAATATTAATTCTACAATCGATTTTCTATAAGAAATAAAAAAAGTTCGTTTCAGTAACATCAGCGATAGATAATATTTAAAATTTGACTTTCGCTTACATGCTAATGTATTTCCATAAACAGAAGAATCATGTGTGAAAACTTATTAAAAAAAATCTTCTAAAGATTTCTAATAGAAATAAAATTATTTATGATTTATAGAAGCAGGCGTTACTTTGCGGAATTCCATATTACAAGCAATATAACAGAACTAACTACTTTGCTATAATCCGCACGGGTTAAGTGAATGCATGCAAAGCCAATGTGTATGACGCAGGCAAAATCTACGCACCTTATACATGCAGGACCAGCCACCACATGCACCCCAAGGCGCAATTCACCAGCAACAACGCGCACAAAAGCAGCACACACACCCACCACCACAATCTCGACATTCGTTTCGCCCCGAAACCGAAGCATCATCAGGAGGATAGGCTCCACGACAAAAATCGTAATGCTACATACGATTTTACATACGACATAGCTGGTGAATTGCGCCTTGGGGTGCATGTGGTGGCTTGTCCTGCATGTATAAGGTACGTAGATTTTGCCTGCTTCATACACATTGGCTTTGCATGCATTCACTTAACCCGTGCGGATTATAGCAAAGAAGTTAGTTCTGTTATATTGCTTAGAAATAAAATTTATAAGGTCGACCGTTCCGAAAAATATTCAGATTTCGTTTAATATGGAAGCAGTATAAAGTATAAAGTAAATAGTAAACAGTCGTTGATTTTAAAGTTCTTCGGAGATAGATCTAACTCTAAGAGCGAAGATGTGAGAAGCATAATCCTACAGTGAAATGCTTTCGACATACTTCAGCCATTCATACGCTATCGAGTTTATCGTTACATATTGATTCTCAGTAAGTCTTTATAGATAGATTAGGACTGGGATGACGAACCCATAGCACGCAACACAATATTCTAGACACGTCTTCGGTCACGTTTAGTTATTTATTTATAAAGAGTTCTACGTTGATTGATACTGTTTATTGTTATTTTCCCAATATTGACAAAGTTGAACTTTTAATGGCATGCCTATAATCTCATTATATATAATGTTATAAAAAATGGCACGTTGATACATAAATGTTCGCCTACCCTGGCTTAGGAGGTCGATTTGGTAAATGCAAAAGTCTATTACTATAGCCTATAATAACCATGATTATATCATAATTATATTTTGTTAGATTCCATTATTTATTTTTATATTTTAGAGACGGCGCTTTTTTTAGGACTTTTTCTCAGTCTGCTCGACATTGTTTATATATTTTTAACACAGCTATAAAATATTTTTGGATAAGGTCAACTTTATTTTTGAATCAGGATAAAGTCACAGATAATATCGTCATAGAGTATAGAGATATTATATTTAGACTAGGGGAGCCATAGACGGGCCTATAGTGACATAATAAATAAAGAGAGGGAAAATAAAACTAGTGTACTTCATTTTTGTTTAATCACAGATGAAAAAGACTTAAATAATGTTTGTTACATTTTAATATATTTAATATATTTTAAAAGAGCTGTGATAGCCCAGCGGTGAGACCGTGCGACTCTTTCGAGGGGAACACGAGTTCAAACCCGGGCAGGCACCAATGAGTTTTTCTATTACAAACTCATGTGTCTAATTGATAATTGCAATTTATCACACGCTTTTCGGTGAAGGAAAACATCGTGAGGAAACCTGCATATTTCTAGAGAATTCTGGAGATATGTGAAACCTACCAATCCGCATTGGAGCAGCGTGGTAGGTCTTAGCTCTAACCCTTCTCTCCAGAAACGGAGAGAGGAGGCCTATGCCCAGCAGTGGGATCGTAACAGGCTGCTACTTTACTACTTTACTTTACTACATTTTAATACCTATAATCAGCAGCAGGGTCTTCTCGTTTACTCCCCGGGTGGGGGTAAACGGGGTGCGGGCCTCGAGGAATTCCTCTCTACCCGGGCATCTCCTCGCGGGCACTTAAGCCCGGTATGTGTTCCGGCCTAGTAGGCCGAGGTCACCTAGGTGACCCAAAGGTGTTGGTATTTGGGCCGTAAGCCCAGGTCACCTTGGTGACCTAATGGATGTCTTGTTCAGTGGGGAGGTCTGGGAATGGTAGCTCCCAGACCTCGGGGTCAACGGTAGTGTCTCGTCCGGTGGTGTCTCGATCAGGTAGATGTGTCATGTCCGGTGTATTCGCCCTTTCGCCCGTCGCGTCGTCCTCTTCGTCGCCGTCGTCATCCGCATCGGGCTGCGGGGACGGTGATCGCAGGAGCTCGCGAGGCAGGGAACGTCCATCGGGTGGTCGCGCATGGAGTGGCGCGATGCCATGGAGGTGTACGTGCGCGCTATTGTCCGCACGCGCGAACATCCGGCGCGCTAGGCGACGGACATACTCCTCCACGGTCGGCGTTCTGGTGTCCCGATGCACGACGTCGTTCCGCACATACCTCGGGGCTCCTACGATCAGTCGCAGGCAGCGGTTCTGCTGGACTTGAAGTCTTCGCCTCTGGTACGCCGAACATAGCGCGTACCAGGCGGGTGCCGCATACGTCAAGCGCGAGCGGACGTAGGCACCGTAGACTCGCAGTTTGGTGTTGACAGGTAAACACCAAACTACGTCGATATACGAGTATAGAGATATTATATTTAGACTAGGGGAGCCATAGACGGGCCTATAGTGACATAATAAATAAAGAGAGGGAAAATAAAACTAGTGTACTTCATTTTTGTTTAATCACAGATGAAAAAGACTTAAATAATGTTTGTTACATTTTAATATATTTAATATATTTTAAAAGAGCTGTGATAGCCCAGCGGTGAGACCGTGCGACTCTTTCGAGGGGAACACGAGTTCAAACCCGGGCAGGCACCAATGAGTTTTTCTATTACAAACTCATGTGTCTAATTGATAATTGCAATTTATCACACGCTTTTCGGTGAAGGAAAACATCGTGAGGAAACCTGCATATTTCTAGAGAATTCTGGAGATATGTGAAACCTACCAATCCGCATTGGAGCAGCGTGGTAGGTCTTAGCTCTAACCCTTCTCTCCAGAAACGGAGAGAGGAGGCCTATGCCCAGCAGTGGGATCGTAACAGGCTGCTACTTTACTACTTTACTTTACTACATTTTAATACCTATAATAATAAAACATAACTTTAATTTCATAAAAGATAAGTAGACGGCGCTCTACCGTTTTCCGTCACGCTAATGAGTTGCCATCGTAAATGTATAAGACAAAAAGTGTCGAGTAGGGTTCCACACTTAAGTTCGATACAGTCCTTCACAGCGCGTCGCTTTAAGCCGAGCTCCGGCCTCACAGGACGCTGCGAGCCTCGCTCGAGACTCCCAGTTTTTACCCCGACGATGCTTCTGCGCTCGTCCACTCTCTCGGTGATGCTGTAAAAGCCATAAGCGCTAATGGCATTAGTTAGCGTTCGAAAAAAAAGGGTTCCATAGAAACACATTAGTACGATGACACTCAAGATCAAGGTACACGCGGTGGTTTTATTTATATTTTATACCCATATATTATTCTCCCAGTTCAATAGTTGAACCACCAACAGAGACATACATCACCCTCATTTGCTTTCTCTTTATTGATTATTCTAATATAAAATGGCACATTTTATGATTTTAGGCTGGCTTCCTTACTCTAGTATAATAACTATGAATATCGTAGTCTGGATCTTTAATTCTTCGAACAGCTGACTAGTGGTTAGTTCTAAACGTAAGTGTCAATAAATGACATGTTTGAATGTATTATTAAAGTTCATCAGTAGTTTGTAATTAGTTCTTGCACCAGTTATGTAAATTTGTCAATTCTTAATATTGTAAAAGCGAGGTATCTCACTAGCTCATTTAAAATTAAAATATATTTGGTGAAAATATGTTCTTGTTTTATTTAAGACTATATAAGTATAAAAGTAAACCATTCACCTAGACTCCTAGTAAGTATAAAAGTAAACCAGTCAACTAGACTCCTAGTTATTTAGTTTAATTTATAATAAACGACCGACGTATTCTTTGTTGTCAATACTTTACATATTTTCTATAAAAAAATTCATCCAAACCTTTTCCTGACAATAACAAATACATAAAAAAAAGATTTATAAACTTTGGTGCAGTCGTTTGGAAGTTATATGTGTATTTGATACTTTAATTTTTATATTGATATACACACGGTCGTCAGTTTCCATAGTAATTATGTTCGTTGAAAGACAACCCATAAAGATATTCATATATAATTTTTAAATAAATACACTCAGATTCAAACATTCAGATTATAAGAATATGTCCTTCGAAAATGTTGGCCCTAGTTGCGAATGGAACCCACGACCTCCGAAACAGATAGCACAGGGTCACTGCCACTTTTGCTAACGGGCCAGTCAATTTTAAGTTACAAAAAAGTAATGCAAACGGAAATCATAGGTTGCCAGTTATTTATTTTGGCACTAAGTAGTTAATACAAATAAAATGTCTACATATTATAAAACAGAGTCCATCGCCGCGTCTGTTTATTCTAGATAAACTTGAAAACTGCTGAACACGTAGACAGAATTATCCCGACGAAGATTTAAGCGTAATTTTGGTTTGGAAATATGAAGATAGTTGAAAAAGATCAGAACAGAAAAATTCAAGTCAAGAAAACGCTGCTCTATTTCGTTCGAGACGAAAAAATGTATGTAATCTGTCAAATAAAACATCGTAAAGGGGAAGAAACAAAAAAACAAAATTAGAATGATTAATTATTAATGTTGAGAGACCGGCTATACTCACGTCTTATTTTATCGGATGAGCCCGACTAGTTTCAAGCCCATACGGGGCTCTTATTCATGAGCTCTTTACGCGGTGTTATCGCGGCGGGAACTGAACTCAGTTGACGTGAGTATAGCCGGTCTCTTAACATTAATAATGAATACCACTCACGATAGTTTAAATTAGAATGATTAAGTTTGAAAAAATCAATTTTTCAAATATATATATGTATGCGTGTGTAGCTCTTTCGACGACATAAAGAAAGACTTTCGCATTTTTAATTTTAATATGGCTATAATATCAAGACACGTGCTACTGAAGTAATTATAACTATAAAGAAGAAATACTAGATTTATTGATGTTATAGAATACTAGGTAAAAAAGTAAAAGTAAAGTAACAGCCTGTTACTATGCCCACTGCTGGGCTAAGGCCTCCTCTCTCCGTTTTTGGAGAGAAGGATTGGAGCTAAGACCTACCACGCTGCTCCAAAGCGGATTGGTAGGTTACGCATATCCCTAGAATTCTCTAGAGATATGCAAGTTTCCTCACGATGTTTTCCTTCACCGAAAAGCGTGTGATAAATAGCAATTATCAATTAGACACATAAGTTTTAATAGAAAAACCCATTGGTGCCTGCCCGGGTTTGAACCTATGTCGTCTCTAGAGAGTCGCACGGTCTCACCGCTAGGCTATCACAGCTTCTACTAGGTACAACTAGATAAACCTCTGTTTTGGCAAAACACCCCAGTACGCTGCCAACTAATGCGCAGGGTTGACGTTACGCCCCGCGCATTTTTCATTTTTCCGCGTCTAACAATTCGTCCTGACAACATTCTGAATAACCCAGTGTCCTTATGAAGGAAGTAATTTTAGATTTACTTTGGGAGCTTGCAAACAGTCGGTGTTTTCAGGATAATAATTTTTACCGAATACTAGGTAAGGTTTATAGATAATTAATTAATTATACTAATAATATATTTTTAATAGTTTATTCCTGGCAAAGGTATATTTAATCGGCTGCCGGCAGATATATTTGATGCAAATAAATTTAATAATAGTATTATATATTTTATATATTCAATTAAATCAATTTAATTATAAAGCAGCTGATATCCAAAAAATATTTGTTTTACAAAAGCGAGCTGTTCGTGCGATTTGTAATATGAAACCACGTGACTCGCTTCGTGATAAATTTAAAGAAATAGGTATTCTTACTGTAGCTTCACAATACATTTATAATAATATAGTGTTTGTGAAACAAAATATACATCTTTTTAATAAAAAAAAGCGATATTAGTAATAGGCAAACTAGGAACCGAAATAAATTAATAATACCAAGGCTAAGGCTTCAGAAAGTACGTAGATCGTTTGTGGGCTTCGGTATACTTTTTTATAATAAAATTCCTCAATCAATTTTGGACTTGCCTTTACACAAGTTCAAAAAAGCAATTAAAGAGACTCTCATTAATAAAGCTTACTATAATGTTGAAGACTATGTCAATGATAAGAAAGCTTGGAACTAAATTGCGACCAGCTATGTACTAGACGATATTATAATCTAAGTTTGTTAACAATAGTCAATACAAAACTGTAATATTTATTTTTTAAAAGAGTGACCGCCGAGTTTCTTGCTGGTTCTTCTCGGTTAGAGCACCTTTCCGAACCAGTTGTAGCTTCAATTTAATTTTAATTTGACGATTCAAAAGTGCTTGTAATAGGCCAATTTGAATAGACTTATTTGAATCTAATATATTCAAATATATAATATATTTATTTAAATATATTTCATCAAATAAATCTGAATTTGTTAATAAATAATTTAGTAAAATTAAGCCTTAAATATAATTGTTTCATTTCTTAATTGAAAGAAGCACTTTAAGTAATGTTTTCAAAAGCTCTTCTATTCATCTAATTACAGTCGATCTCGAATTTGATTTACTTTAAAAAAATACTGGTTATTTTGTTAATAGCATAAGTGTATAAATATTATATTACATTAGTATATACACGATCTCATTTAGTTAAATATTGTTTATTATTATTTTGTATTATTCAATTATTATTAACTTATTCTTATTGCCAAAATATTATGTAGGAAATGAAATGAAGCTAAAAAAAAACGTTAGTAAATACCTAAAAGTGCATTCAAGTTATAGTCACTTTTCATTTACTATTTACACACTAGATTATATTGTATCTTTTTATTTATCAAACAATTATATACCTATTGTTTAAATAATTGTGTTTCAAAAGAGTCAGCGCCAAGTTTCTTCCTGGTTCTTCTCGGTAAGAGCACCTTTTCGAAGCAGTTGTAGCTTCATTGTAATTTGACGATTCAAAAGTGCTTGTAAAAGCCAACTTGAATTTGAATTTCTACTTGAAAACAAAATATTCTGACTATTTTCTAACCGTGACTTGTGAATGTACAGCCTCTGAAAATTTTTGGCGAGTATCCAAGAATCAAAATGTTTTTCGCAGTCATAAAGCTGCATAATAGGAAATACATGGATACGTCTGTTCATAATAGTTACGTAGAAAACCAACGAATGACTTATAAGCGGGGACTGAAATCTTATATATAAAAATGTTTTTATGTCATTTGTAGAATCAGAATCGGCTGGACCGATTTCAATGAAAGTTTCAGAGAATCTTTAGAATGACCCACCGGATGATCCTGTGCATGATGAATTTGGTGGCAAGTTCGGTCGCAACTTCAACGATGCTTCTGCGCTCGCTCGTCCCTGCCGGTGATTATTAAAGCTGTTAGGGCTAACGGCATACAGTCAGATCGAAAAAATAAACTAAGCGATTCCTCTTTTTAAAATATAAATTTCTTGACTAATTAAATTTCATCATAACAATCGTGTTCAAATATACAATTTTGGAAGGAATAAAAAAATTAAAATATTAATTCTTTCTTCCTTACAAGCAATATAACAGAACTAACTACTTTGGTATAATCCGCACGGGTTAAGTGAATGCATGCAAAGCCAATGTGTATGAAGCAGGCAAAATCTACGCACCTTATACATGCAGGACCAGCCACCACATGCACCCCAAGGCGCAATTCACCAGCAACAACGAACACAAAAGCAGCACACACACCCACCACCACAATCTCGACGATCGTTTCGCCCCGAAACCGAAGCATCATCAGGAGGATAGGCTTCACGACAAAAATCAGTACGATTTTTGTCGTGAAGATTTTTAATATTAAGACTGCTTGTCAGAAATATTATTTAAAAAAAAACATATTTTTCTTCCCAGTCCCAGTGTCGCAATGTATAAATATTCAATACGACAAAGCTCACATTTCAAATGCGGACTATATGCATGCCAAAGCTCTGCTCAAGTCAATGCGTCGCCTGAAGAATCAACGGCCAATAGTTCTTACACATTGTTCCAGTAATATGATTACGAGACTTATGTTTTAAGATATATATGTAATTTTTCAATTAGTTATTAACTGCGAGCTTAGTATTTGATACTTACTATTTCAGCATTCCGAGCACTATATGAGACACGTAAAATATTTATGGTATAAACAGACTAATTAATCTTAACTTTCAATACATAAAATGCAAATAATAAGTGTTTCAATCCTGAATACCATTTAAGAAACGATTTATAATAAGGAAATTGCAACAATAATTGTATACTAGGCGTGATGTCCAAAACGCACACCTTTCAGGGTAGTCATAAATACGTTTACGTTATCGACTTCACTGAAATATTCACTGTATAAATTAGGCAATCCTAATGCCTATTATCATTATATAAAGGGACATAAGTTGAATTGTGCTGAATTATACAGTTTTATGATTACAGCTACGAGTATGCGGTGTGGTATCCTGAGTAGAACAGCTCAACTTCATTTCTTACCGAGGTGGTGTACCGATACATCGCAAAGCTTTGCGATTTTGTCGTGGAGTCTATCTCCCGATGATGCTTCGGTTGCGGGGCGAAACTGTTGAGCTTGTGATAGTGAACGTGTGCAGTACTTGTGTATTGTGGTGGTGGTGGTGGAGATTTATGCATGTGTTTTAACGAATCCTGCATGTATCGGGTATGAAGAAAAGGATAGTCCACTATACATTTTCTATTTGCTTTGTCGCGGATTATAGCAGAATAATTTTACTATTACTTTTGTAATATGGATCTCCGCAAAGTAATGCCTAATTCTAAAAATTATTCAAAGTGCCCGAAAGGGCTTACTTAATAAAGAACATTTTGATTTGGTTTGATAAAACAAGAAAAAATGTACATGTACATAAAGTTTTAATCCTTTTTTATCTGTATAGTGCGTTGGTTGGACTAAGTTTAAAATTAAATGGATAGATCATCTGATGGTTTCATGGTTAGGCAACTATTACATAAGCGATAACAGCCTGATTGTCTTATTAATATAACTAGTTAAGTAATTACTTTGAGACCATATTACTTTTCCGACAGTTTATATAATTTTCATGGGTTTAAGAGGGCAAAAACTTAAAAGCCTGTGTAATAATGACGGGGCGTCAACGAAAGTTTCCTGTGACGTAGCCGGCGCGACGCATGGCGCCATGTCTTATTTACGACCGAGATATTCTTTTATCAAAGCGACATGGGTATTGGGACATGAATGATCAGAATATAATTACAACAGCTCTCTCAAAATTATCATCATCCTCCTGCCCTTATCTTAGTCTAAGTTGAGTCGGCACAACATATCACAAACATGTCATATGATTTGGCTATGTATTTTACGACCGGCCGCGTGCCTGACGTCAACTTACCTTAGTCGTCTTTTATGACACCTTGGTAAGAAACGAAATTCTATGCAGCCGGATACCACACTCTCAAAATCGTTTTTGTATAATCTCTTTTATTTTTTTTTAATATGTAACTAAAATAACAAATGTTGTCAGTCAGTCTGCTCCGACTTCCGCTACCTTGGTTCGCTTTTCCAGAAGAACGGTCAAATTGATCGCGATGTGAGGAATAGAATGAATGCAGGATGGATGAAGTGGCGACAGGTCTCAGGAACAGTTTGTGACCTCCGAATGCCTCTTAAACTTAAAGGGAAATTTTATAAATCGGTCATAAGACCTGTCGTAATGTGTGGATCAGAATGTTGGGCAATGAAAAAGATAGATGAAAGAAGAGTGCGTGCAAATGAGATGAGGATGTTAAGGTGGATGTGTGGTATGACTGGATAAAATAAGAAATGAGTATATAAGGGGAAGTATGAAAGTTGCGCCCATTATAGAAAAGATGAGAGGTGTAAGATTGGGATGGTATGGACATGTAATGAGGAGGGATGAATATCATGTGACTAAACGAGTGTTGAGTATGAATGTGGATGGATATGTGACCAGAGGGAGGCCTAAAAAGTGATGGTTGGATTGTGTGAAGTATGACATGCATATAAAACTAGTGGTGCCAGAGTTGACGAATGATAGAAGAGAATGGAAGAGGAACATGTTGTGCCGACCTCACTTAGAGTGGAATAAGGGTAGGAGAAAGAAGAGACTAAAATAATAAGTGTAGCAAAGAGAAATCTATTATTTTTGCATGAAATTAAAGGCTTCATCCAATATAGTTATAATAATCCGATTTAGTTCGATAACTTGTTGCCTTTTTGTGGGTAATTTCATTATGCCTTTCTCATAGTAAACCTCTTTCTTATTGGCACAAAATTGAGATAGTCGATTTTCATAAGCTTCTCATGAGACGAATTATAATAGTCTAAGGCAATGCAATAATTGAGGAATAGCCTCTTCCCTTATGAGATATTATCTGTTACTAAAGAGAATACTACTTACTACTAAATAAAATATACCCACCATACTCATTTGCGGTTTACTCATGTCTTAAAAGTCACTCCGCATATGCTGCTCACATGAAAGATAAACATCAATGAAGGTTATAGGAAATTCATAGGTTTTTGACACGCAAACCTTTTGTTAAGATTACGTGGTTTAACAATACGGCTATCATGGCTTTTGACATGTGTAATTCTTTTCTTAATTGCTCACGAAGAGAAAGGCTCATTGAAAGAAATTCGATGGTAAAGAGTTCTATTTTTTTGTATATTTTGTATTTAAGGCACAACAGTGTTCCCAATCAGAGACGTCTGTCGTCGTCAATTCGAAAGTCTGTCTGTCTGCCTGTTACGATTTCACTGCGAATTCGCTGAACCAATAATAATGAAATTTGGCACAATTATTCCTTTTATACCGGGATAACGCATAGGCTATAGAAATCCTGTAAATTCAACAGTAATAGAAGGACATTAAAACGCCAACTAATATAATTGAAAATATTTAAAAGCTTAGAGATATATAATTATAGTGTTTGTTATGTAGGTAGTCGGGGAACAAAATGACGGGGCTGTCAGTTTGTAACTCACCGAGTAAACGTGCACTCTAAATATCTTGTTTTATTTGCAAAAGTACGGTTAAACACTACAATTTGGCGACGAATACGTATTCCACGCATAATATTAAATGCTTTAAGCAAAGTTAGTGTATTGGAAAATGGCATCGAGTGCAAATGTACTTTTTGGTGGCACGCTAATGTTCGATCACCGTGCGCAAGAATGGAGTATTTTTATAAGTAGATTCAAACAGTACTGTACGGCGAACAATATTAACATAGAAAACGACAAATCTGGAGTTAAACGACGAGCCTTGCTGTTGACGTGTTTTGTGGAAGATACTTATCGCGTCGCGAAAGATTTGGTATTTCCTACGGATTTAGAAAGTGTTGAATATGAAAAATTAATACAAAAGTTAAACAATCATTTCTTGGGAAAGAAAAGTATTTTCGCAGAGAGATACATGTTCTACAAAGCGGAACAGCGTCCCGGAGAAGATCTCACAGAGTGGGCAGCACGAGTACGCCATTTAGCTCAGCATTGCGAGTTTAAATCGGATCTCGACACGGCGTTACGAGATAGATTTGTTTTGGGGTTAGAAAATGTCAAGGAGAAAGAAAAATTGTTTGCCGAAAATATTGAGTTGTTAACATTTAACAAAGCACTGGAGTTGGCTACGAGTGTTCGGTGTGCCCGACTGGCGCTGCGGAGCGCGCACGCGGAGCCCTCGTCGTACCAGGACGGGGCGCGGGCGCTGCCGGCGCGCGCGGCTAGCGGCGGCGAGGCCGTGTTCGCGGTGCGCGCCGGCGCACCTATGGCTGCTAGGAATGAGTCACGCAGTGTTAAACGGTGTTGTGAAGTGTGCGGTTATAAAAATCATGTAAAAGATCAGTGTCGTTTTCTAAATTATACGTGCCGTAAATGCAATAAAAAAGGTCACCTACAGCGTATGTGTAAAATAAAAAATGTTAAGAATAATTTCTTGGAGTACGACAGCGACATTGCGGAAGGTGATTGTAATAATTGTTTTAGTATTAAATGTATGAACGGGGCGCCGATGAAACAAATGGTTATGATCGGTAGCGAGAGTATTCTGTGCGAAGTAGACAGCGGTAGTGCCGTGTCAGTTATGCCTGAACATGTTTATCAGCGTTATTTCTCTCAGAATTTTGAGTTGCGATCGTGTCGCGTTGTTTTGAATTGTTACAATGGTAGTAAAATGAAAACCTTAGGTTATATTTTAGCTCCTGTGACGTATGACGGTTCTGAACGCGTAATTAAAGTCTATATTTTACCCATAGATCTGAATCAGCCGGTCCTTTTAGGTCGTAATTTTATTAGTGTTTTTAATTTACATTTCTGTCGTATGGACTGTAACAGTATTGCAACAACCGACGTTTTGAATGACAGTTTAATTAAAAAGTATGCTAAGTTGTTTTTAAATGAGTTAGGCAGTTTTAATAAATTTAAAATTACTTTAAAAATAAAACCTGATGCACAAATAAAATTTTTTAAGCCGCGACCGGTACCGTTAGCCCTAAAGCCAAAGGTAGAAGCCGAGTTACAAAGGTTAGTTGAATTAGGTATCTTGGAGAAAATTGATCATTCAGATTTCGCAACGCCTATTGTGCCTGTCCTTCGCGCAGATGGAAATATCAGGATTTGTGGTGATTATTCAGTTACGCTTAATAAGGTATTATATATGGATAATTATACTTTACCAAAAATTGAAGACCTGTTTTCTAAATTACATGGGGGAGTGGAGTTTTCGAAATTAGACCTGTGCAGGGCCTACAATCAGCTTATTTTGGATGATTCAAAAAACCTTACCTGTATTAATACACATAAAGGTTTATTTCGTTATAATAGACTGGTTTTTGGTTTAGCTAGCGCGCCATTTATATTTCAGCGTACGATGGAACAGCTGTTGTCAGATATAGAAGGGACGTGTATTTTTTTAGACGACATACTAGTGACGGGCCCGACTCGATCGATTCATTTAGAAAGATTAGAATTAGTTTTAAATAGATTACAAGAGGCCGGTTTGAGGTTAAAAAAAGATAAATGTCAATTTTTTCAGCCATCGGTAGAATATTTAGGATTCGTGATTGACAAATATGGTCTACATAAATCGGTACAAAAAGTCAAAGCTATATTAGAAGCGCAATGTCCGAAAAATGTAAGCGAATTAAAATCTTTTTTAGGTATGGTGAATTATTATCGATGTTTTGTTCCGAATACGTCTAGCGTGTTAAGTCCGTTACATCTATTGCTTAAGAAAGGGGTCAAATGGATGTGGAGCGATGCTCAAAATAAGGCGTTTAGCCAGATTAAACGAGAATTGGCTTCTGACCGCGTGCTAGCTCATTATAACCCGGAGTTGCCGACGATAGTGACGGCGGACGCCGGGCCCGCGGGACTCGGCGCGGTGCTCGCGCAGACACAGGCGGACGGCGTTGAGCGGGTGGTGGCGTACGCATCGCGCTCGCTAACGAAGGCCGAATGTAATTACGCGCAGATACAGAAGGAAGCGGCAGCTATAGTGTTTGCAATTAAGAAATTTCATCACTATTTATATGGACGGATGGTGCCATTTACTCTGCGTACAGATCATAAACCATTACTGTCTATTATCGGTACGAAAAAGGGAATTCCTGAATTAGCTGCAAACCGATTACAGCGTTATGCTTTATTTTTGTCGGCTTATAATTTTAATATCGAATTTGTTAAGGGTGAGAATAATGTAGCTGATTTTTTATCGCGGTCTGTTAACCAGGAAGAACCAGCAAATGTTGCGGATGAAATTGATCGTTCGAGCTTTATAAATTTTATTTCGGATTCGTTATTGAGACCCGTGACGGTGAAAGACATAAAATACGAGACAGAACGAGACGATGTACTGCAGAAAGTTAGTTATTTTATAAAGGAAGGTTGGCCCCGTAAAGTTTTAGATTCGAGGTTGAAACCTTATCACTTGTGTCGTTTAGAACTATCTTTAGAAAATGGGTGTATTCTGAGGGGACACAAGGTAGTGATACCTGATATTTTTCGCGAACAAATGTTAAACGAACTTCATTCTTCCCATTTTGGCGTAGTGAAAACGAAAACGGAAGCACGGTCACGGATGTGGTGGCCTGAGATAGACAAACATATTGAACAAAAAATAGGTTCGTGTAGTGTTTGCGCGACGTTTCGAAATACTCCGCCGCGAGCCCCGCTGGCGCCCTGGCCTTACCCGGGACGGCCCTGGGAGCGAGTTCATTTGGATATGTTCTCTTTAGACGGAAAAAACTTCCTTATAGCAGTAGACGCATACTCTAAGTGGGTCGAATGTTTTTGGATGTCTTCTACAGATAGCGAAGCGATTGTTTTGAAATTATGCGAGATGTTTAGTAGGTTCGGTTTAATCGGTACTGTCGTTACGGACAATGCGACAAATTTTTGCTCTAATCAATTTAACACATTCTGTGAGTCTAACAATATTCAACATGTCACGATCGCTCCTTATCACCCCGCGTCTAACGGGCAGGCAGAAAACACCGTTAAGACCGTTAAGCAGGGTCTAAAAATAATTTTGCAACAAAACAGTAATAAAAAAATAATAAATAAGAAGCTATTCAAATTTTTATTCGATTATAGGAATTCAAAGCATTGCACTACTAAATTTACACCGGCAGAATTAATGTTAGGGCGGAAATTAATTTCTCGACTCGATTTTTTACGTTTTACTTCTAATCATAACAAGGATAATTTGCAATCATCTTCGGCAACGTCAGCTAACGATAATGTTTGTTCAAAACAGATATTACAGCGTAAGCAATATGGAGGGTCGCGTAATATAAAATTTAAACTAGGCGATAATGTATTGGCAAGACATTACTATAAAAATGGAACTAAGCATACCTGGAAACTGGGAATAATCAAAAAACTAGTCGGATCAAGAATGTTTATCATATATATTCCGGAGTTACAAATGCATGTAAAAAAACATATAGATCAACTTCTGGCTTATAAGGGTGTTCAACGTTCGGTTGAATCGGATGAAGATACTCTTGGAGATGTGATACCTCAGATATTTACAGAACCCGGAGAACAGGTTAATTTAAACCCGGCAGACTCAGAGATCGAGACAGAGGACGGGCCAGTCTATCCCACGGCCGGAACATGCTCAACTGACAGACAAGCAGATACACGGTTGGAGGAGGAAAGTGATGAACCTTGTACCGTCGATAATGCCGCGGTATCACCTTCGGGAGATCAGAATAACCCCGATGAAATTTCTGACGAGGACAGAAATATGCTTGTTCCAGAAAAAGAACATGTTCGGAGATTTCCCATTCGTAAGACCAGGAATCCTAATATCTTACGCCGTAATAAATAATTTACATTAAGTTTCTTATTAGTTGATATGTAATTTAAATTTATTATTATATTGGTGGAGGGATTATAGTGTTTGTTATGTAGGTAGTCGGGGAACAAAATGACGGGGCTGTCAGTTTGTAACTCACCGAGTAAACGTGCACTCTAAATATCTTGTTTTATTTGCAAAAGTACGGTTAAACACTACAATAATAGATAAAAGAAGACCGTCGAGCTTCTTGCTGGTTCTTCTCGGTAAGAGCAACATTTCGATCCAGTTGTAGCTTCATTAATTATATTGATGCTTGACGATTCAAAAATGCCTGAAATGTTTATTATATTTGAATAAAGATTATTTTGATTTGATTTGATTTGATCAACAACATTTTCATCTAGTACCTTTAATCAATTCCACCACTTGTTCGAGTTAAATATTTGTTTAGAAATTGACATTATTTAATGGCAATATTTATCAGTCAAAGGCACAATTTTAGAAATTAAGTTAATAATAGATATTGTGTTTACTTTTGCAATCGAAAATTTATCGATTGGTATGAGAGAGAGGTGTAAAGACAGTGTAAAACTTTTAAAAGACAGAAAGGTGTAATGACAGTGTAAGACTCCTTTGGGAAAATAACCTTATGAGTCTTGTGACTAAATTATGGCTTTTAAAGCTGAATGTTGGGTACAAATTTCATACGATCTTCATAAGAGGAATATGTTTACTTTTGAAGCCATTTTTTTCTTCAAAAATTAGGAAGAAGACCTATACCCAGCATCGGGAGAGTAACAGGCTGTTACTTTACTTTTTAAAAGCTTTTATATAATTTGCCGTGTATATATGTGAAGGAGGAATCTTGCAAGTTAAATTTGAGTCACTTTGCCGATGACAATGCATGCAAAAATTGACTCCAAACGAAGGAACTCCTTAATTTTAATTTATATAATCTGTGGTAGTCTAGCGGTGAGACCGTGCGACTCTTTCGAGGGGAACACGAGGCATCAATGAGTTTTTCTATTACAACTCAAGTGTCTAATTGGTAATTGCAATTTATTACACGCTTTTCGGTGAGAAAACCTGCATATCTCTATAGAATTCTGGAGATATGTGTAACCTACCAATCCGCATTGGAGCAGCGTGGTAGGTATTAGCTCCAACCCTTCTCTCCAGAAACGGAGAGAGGAGGCCTATTCCCAGCAGTGGGATTGTAACAGGCCTAACGTTGCCTGGAAGAAATCGCTGGTTAGCGATAAGGCCGCCTTATTGTATCTGTATTTGTTCCTGTCTATAAATGCCTGTAATTTTTCTTATGTGTACAATAAAGAGTATTCTATCCATCTATCTTAACGGATGACAGTAGAGACATTTCTTAAAAGCTTTTTTTGTCGGAACGACAGAAATTATATTAATACTTTTATAGAAACAAAATACGTCACCCCAAACTTACATTCAAACATCAGGAAATAGATGAGTTAAATTATTTTTAAATTATCATCCGATCGCCAGACAGTGAACGTTTTATTTTGGTTAACAAAATAAATCTAGATCAAGGGTCGGCCAAAACTGTATAGGACTTGTTATAATGATATCGTAACAAGCCAAGTGCATCTGCCAGTGTCCCAGCTATTATTATATGTGGTGAGCGAAATTGATCACTATTTCTTCGCAGACGGAATTATTATAATGCATAATAGGCAGGTGGGCTGTTTATGCAATTTTCATTGACGTTTTTCGTTACGTAATTCGTTTCCGTTGCAATTTTTTTCATGACATTTCAAAACTACGCGAGGTGGAATAACGCCATTCTATGTTAGCAATCTAATTAAGAATTGCTATTGTTTGCAAACACAGATACTGTTACTAGCCAGGACTACGATGGCTACGTACGTATGTATGTATTGTTAGATATCAATATATATAAGCAATAAATATAAGACCTCGTTTGCTAAGAAAATCTATGTAATGTGTAAGAAGCAGAAAACGTTCAGATACATCACACAATTCTCACAAAACATTACACACATTCACCACTAAAATCTCTACGATCGTCTCGTCCCGTTACCGAAGCATTATCAGAAAATAGGGTCAACGACAAAATCAGACAAAAGCAGACTTATACACAATTACAATTCTGAATTGATGATACTTTCAAAATGTGGTGTTGTACAAGAGTGTTGCGCATCCCCTGGACAGCTTAAAGAGCTAATATATCGAGAAAAATACTCAAGGGCATAAGCCTCCTCTCTCCGTTTCTGGAGGGAAGGCTTGTAGCTAAGACCTACCACGCTGCTCCAATGCGGATGGGCAGGTTACACATATCCCCAGAATCCTCTAGAGATATGCAGGTTTTCTCACGATGTTTTCCTACACCGAAAAGCGTGTGTTAATCAATTAGGCACATGAGTTTTAATAGAAAAACTCATTGGTGCCTGCCCGGGGTTTGAACTAGAGACCCCTTCGAAAGAGTCGCAAGGTCTCACCGTTGGGCTACCACAGCTTATAATACACAAGAAGATCAAGATGATATCTAGGGTCTCGGTTATATGCCTGCAACGAGTTTTTAGGTACTTCAGTCATATCGCCCGGAAGAGCGGTGAAAATTTTGAAAAGATGGTCATCACCAGCAAGATCCAGGGCCGAGACCGAGGACAAAGTACAATGCGCTGGACAGACCGCATTCGTACCACTCGACAGCTAGATGCATGAAACCATTCATGTTGCAAAGAGCAGACATCGTTGGCGCAACATTGTCCGTGACAATTTACTCAATGGAAGGGGTCACGGTCACCCTTAGAATTGAGGACAAGGAAGCGAGGAGGATGAAATATCAATTCTTTAAATCTTCTTTTCTATTATAGTAATTGAATATTACTATAATAGAAAATTCCGAAGCTTTCAGTTTGAAGCCTCAAATTTTATTTAGGTATATTTTATTTAATTTCGTATCCAATTCTATACCAAATATAAATTCGAATGTTTGTCTGTCTTCATGTCGATCTGTGTTACGCTGTAACTGTTAATCCACTGAAATCTGATTGCGACGATATTAATAAAATTTAGTACAAAACGCGTATAGACCGGTCAAACGCGTAAGATAGATATTCACTTTTTCTTTCAGGAATAGAATGAAAGACAATAATACACATGTGAGGATATTTAAACATTTTAGTTGATATTATTGTGTCCTAATAGTGCGACGATATTTATAGTTTATTTAATTTAATTTAAAGTATATTTAATAGTTTGTTTTTTTTATGTTTGTAATACGTAACATATATGTGTACGAAAATCTATATATATTTATATATATTTATTAGTTTGTTTAAAATATGTATTATAATTATTATATAGGTGTAGTTTATTTATGTATTAGTTTGTATTCATTAGCATTTAAGTTTATCGCTATACACCGCCTACCTGCTCTGTGCTCGCTGATAAGCGATAAGGCCACATTTTTGTGCAATCTACTGAACGGATTTTAGTACGATTTTTACAAAAAGGTAGTGCAAATTCTCCGAAATGTTTAGGTTAATAGCACATAACCGTTTCATGTAAATTGAGTTGAAGAGGTCGTTTTACTACAATTTTTAGTGGGGGTAGTAACAAACCGGTGTCGATTGTAGTTTAGAGGGGGGAATAGGTATAAAAAGCGGTATAGGGTATCAGGGCGCCAGTCTCGTGCCGAGACTCGAAGGACTACAACATGCTAAATACTCAATTTCACGCGGGCGAAGCCACACGTATTTCTAGTAAAGTATAAATAAATGGAGGGAGCCGCGGGTACAACTTGTCCTATTATAACTGTATCAAGTGACAATGTTCAATCGTGATATTGCTTGTCCGATATCGGATGAGGTGGGTTACGTAATCTTCGTATAACGTACCGTGCTTACGTCATAAAATTGTCTGCGTTGCCTTCGATCTTTGGTCACAAGCTTTTAATCTATTTCTGTTATGACGTCAAAAGAATAATGAATAAGTTTTTTTATTAATAACTAGAAGTAGTTGAACGTCGGAACGCCGTGTGGTATCCGGCATAGAATAGACCACCCTCCTTTCTACCGAGGTGTCTTAAGAGGCGACTAAGGTATGTGCCGTGTGGTCATCCGGCTGCATAGAATATATCACCCTCATTTCTTACCGAGGTGTCGTAAAAAGCAAATAAGGTAAGTTGACGTCAGACAGGCGGCCGGTCGTAAAATACGTAGCTAAATCATGTGACATGTTATGTCGACCCCACTTAGAGTGGGATAAGGGCAGGAGAATGATGAACTAGAAGTAGTCTCGAAACGAGTTCAAGGGATTGTAACAAGAGATTATAATGCATAGAAGCTTTTCTAGTATAGTACTTGAGGGGATATTAAAAAAGATACGGGGAATTAATTTTGGCGGCATTCTGGTGTGACGAAAAATAATTATTGTAAAACGCGTAATAAAATGTTTTTTGAATTGTTTTCTTTGGGATAACGCTACTAAACATGCTACATACTGTGTTATCTATGTGCTATACTGAAAATTTGACAGTAATGGTTATTATTTTAATGTACGTATTGTTGACGACAATTAGTGTCCAGCCAGCACGTGGTGCGCGTCGCATTGCAGTGAACCGAGCGAGCTGTTACATAAATCGATTGAACTGCAGGCCTACCATGAACTCTTATTGCGACTCAATTGAAGACGTAAACGACGACCGCGAACCGCTTTCTTTTCGTAACATGAAGTGTGAATTGCATTGGGGTCGTAATGTTTGAAAAGAATAACGTTATATGAACTATAGATTACTCTGTCTCTTTTACTCACATGTTCTTAGGCCGATTTCCGAACGCTCATTCGGCAACGGCTTAAAGTGTGCGTCTGTAAGACTTCATGGTATGAAAAGCAACAATTTCGTTTACAAAAGTAATAATAAAATTATTTTGCTATAATCCGCGATACAGTAAATAGAAAATATATATAGTGTTTAATGTATAGTGGACTATCAGTATTTTCATACCCGATACGTGCAGGATTCGTAAAAACACATGCACAAACCTCCACCACTTCCACCACAATACACAAGCACTACACAGGTTCACTATCACAAACTCAACAATCGTTTCGCCCCGCAACCGAAGCATCATCAGGAGATAGACTCCACGACAAAATCGCAAAGGCTTTGCACGTATGCACTTCACGTATCGGGTATGAAAATACTGATAGTCCACTATACATTAAACACTATATATATTTTCTATTTACTGTATCGCGGATTATAGCAAAATAATTTTATTATTACTTTTGTATTATGGATCTCCGCAAAGTAACGCCTAATTCTATAAATAATTTCGTTTACGTCTTCAATTGAGTCGCAATAAGAGTTGGTAGGCCTGCTGTATTCTTGCATTTATACTAACTTTAAACTTTTATTACATTCATTGAATTCTGTGTTTAATTTGTTAACATTGTTCCATGAGTGGTGCGTCGCTATCTGCCTATTTTTACTAAGGCCTATGTTTTGGCAGTTATCGACGTTCGAATAATAGCCCATTATAAGATAACAATGTAAATTTGCAAAGCACAAAAATTATTGTTTAATTTAAAAATTCTTAAAAATGCTCATATTAGTTTTTATAGAATATATAGTTTTTATATAATAGAGATGTACTTATTTATTTAATATAGTAACATGTAATGGTTATGTTTTTTTGCAACGTGATTTAATCCGATTTCGAAAGGTTATGTAAAAAATGTAATAGGTATAGGTAACATAGAGGATTTTTTGTACAATGGATTTTCCAGTAATAAAACCGTTATTGTCTTACTTGAAGGATAAATTCGTTCAAATCCGTAAATGGGATAAGTTGACCTTAGTACAACTTTTTTTATTTTATGTTATTTGCTGTTATTAATAATTTCTTACGTTTTTTATGGTGCATACCTAAATAAATAAATAAATTTAATTTTTAGAGTATTAAAGCTTTACAAAACACACACAATAGCAAGCTTTCGTCTGTATTATATTATATTAATCAATAGGATAATTATTTACGAATTAAAGTTTTTAGTTATCATAGAAAAAATACATTGTTATCTATTTAAAAAGTTATAATTGTATAATACAAATAAATATGTCAAAATTAAGTCGACGTGACATGTAAATTTTAGTGATATTAAAAAATATTAATGTCCGTTAAATATATAATAATGTATAAGTAATAAGATGTATGGTGCTAATTTTAGACAAAAGATCAACAGGAAAATTATTATTGATGTTTTATCTATGGATACTAAAATTTGTTATGATGAGATGGTAAGTGTATCATGAATCTTTTTATCAATTATCTACATACTGATATTACTAAAGGGTATAACCGTTGCTAGTCCATCTTTTACGATAAGTGCTTAGGATATATCACTTATTATTTACAAAAGTAATAATAAAATTATTTTGCTATAATCCGCGATACAGTAAATAGAAAATATATATAGTGTTTAACACTCCACGACAAAATCGCAAAGTGCGATTTGCGATTTTGTCGTGGAGTCTATCTCCTGATGATGCTTCGGTTGCGGGGCGAAACGATTGTTGAGTTTGTGATAGTGAAACTGTGTCGTGCTTGTGTATTGTGGTGGAAGTGGTGGAGGTTTGTGCATGTGCTTTTACGAATCCTGCACGTATCGGGTATGAAAATACTGATAGTCCACTATACATTAAACACTATATATATTTTCTATTTACTGTATCGCGGATTATAGCAAAATAATTTTATTATTACTTTTGTATTATGGATCTCCGCAAAGTAACGCCTAATTCTATAAATCACTTATTATTTATTATAAATAGGTTTTTTAATGCTTAATAGGCGAGTATCACGCAACTCAGTCTGCACTCCTTGTAATTTGAATTTCTTGAATTGAACGAAGGAGTTTTAACATGATCCAAAAATTCTTAATTGATATTGCTATCTGTGTACCTTATGTTATAGTACCTTGTAGGTACCTTATGTTATTGTTAACATAAAATATATTTAATTACATGACACGCGGCGATAGTTAATAATGTTATATGTTGCGATTTATACAAAAAGATCGTAATTCACTTTAATGTAATGTTTACAAGAATAAGCATCTGTAACTACCTCATATTATTATTCTTATATGGTATGGAAGTAGTTACGATAGTAAAGTAAAACAATAAATACACAAAGTAGTATAAAATAAATAATATACTAGCTGACTCTGCAAATATAAATTATTTCGAGGTAATTTCTAGAGCACATCATAAAAATAAAAAATGTTGTCCAAAAAATAAAATAAAAAGTTAGGTTTGAACAACCCTTATTATTTAGGGGTATGAAAGCTATCTTTCCTTTTACAACACCTCGACTAAGGTACGCGACTAAGGTAAGTCGACCCGTCATGTTGTATCTGGCTGAGTATATTCTAGAGATGAAATATGAGTATATTCAAGAAATGAGGGTGGTCTATTCGACCAGCCTCATTTCTTGCCGAGGTGTCGTAAATGGCGACTAAGGTAAGTTGACGTCAGGCAGGCGGCATATCCCAGGAAATTTCCAGAGTTATGCAGGTTGTTACAACGTTTTGCTTCACCAAAAAGCATGTGTTGAATTTCAATTATCAATTAAGCATATAGGTTTTATCAGGAAATCTAATAGGCACCTGCCAGGGGCGGGTATGAGCTCGTGATTTCATTGAAAGAATCACACGATCTAAATTGTTCGCACATCATAGGCCTTCAAGAACCTTTCTTCAGTTAGAGCACTGCAACCCTTAATTTGGTGTCTTGCAAATCTTCGTAATTATCATTAAACAGTCGCAGTGGTTAGGTTCGATAGAGAATAATGTTCTGCTGTAAAAATTTATTGAGCAAGCAAATTGCTTTTGGTATGAGTTAGCTAGGTCATATTGATAGTTTCTAGGTGCGATAAAACAAGTACTTCCGATGTTAAGGTTAAGTGTACACTGAAACCTCTATAAACAAGGCTAAGACACTCTTAAAGAGTATTTCCTTATGTGACCCAAGGAATAAAACATACTTCAAGTGTATGAGATTGCGTTCTGATGAACTATATACATATGCTAATAGATGATTATACATAATTTATGTGTAATCATTAATGCTGGGCATAGGTTTTCTCTCTCTGTTATTGGAGAGAATGATTGGAGCTAAGACCTATTACGCTGCGCCAATGCGGATTGGTAGGTTACACATATCCCTATCATTCTCAACAGATATGCAGGTTTCCTCACGATGTTTTCCTTCACCGAAAAGCGTGTGGATTACAATTATCAATTAGACACATAAGTTTAAATAGAAAAACTCATTGGTGCCTGCCCGGGGTTTGAACATATGATCGTCTCTAGAGAGTCACACGGTCTCATCGCTGGGCTATCACAGCTTAATATATAATATGCTTATAAAAATAAGTGTTTAGAATACCTACCTATAAAGCTTCGTACTTTCCATTACTCATCAGGTCAGCGAAGGATCTGACTACTTCATACTTCAAGAGTTAATAGTTATGTTATATAAAGTACGACCAATATAAAAAGTTAAGTCACAGCCGATCAATATGTCTTTCATTCGATATAAAATGATATAAAGCTTGTATCCAACATGCTTCTCTAATCCTGATTGACAGGTTAACGTCAGGACTTGACACAGAAAGTCTCTAACCATGTGCGTATGCTCTCACGATGTTTTCCAAGTAAATTAAAATTGAATTTGAAAGGAGCCGGTTACATAAATATAGGTGAAACTAATATAAAGTCTGATCTGTAATATAAAGCCTGATAAAATTATGGCTGCCCGTTGGCGCAGTGGGTAATGACCCTACCTTCAGCTTCGCGTGTCGCGGGCTCGATTCCCGCCGAGGGCCAACATTTAATATAAACAATTTGTTGGTTCTTCGAGCCTGGGTGTGTATTTCTATTTAAGTATGCATTTTAAATTATATATGTATATATTTACCAGTTGTCCGTCACACATAACACAAGTATGAAGTTACTTACTTTGGGGATGGACGACCGTGTGTGTAATTGTCCCATATACATATTTAAAGTGAATATAAATATAAAAGGTGTAATTAAACAATGAGATATGATTTCAGAGCGGTTAACCCAAGAATGAGACGAAATGAGTCGGTGAGAAGCGTCAAAAGGTACCGGAGTGACCAGCGGCCGGCGTTGGCGCTCAGTTTCCGCCAAAACTCGCTTACGATCGGCTCGCTTGCTCAGAACTCCGCTTATCTCGCCGAGAAAGCCTATAAGGAGGAATCAGCGTAAGTATCGTAGTACATTTACGCAATATAATACGATATAATATTATATAATTTTAGTACATAAGAATATACGTAATTATAAAAAGATTGGCGATGTATATAATAAACAAAGTAGGAACCGACATAAGCTTGCGGTTCCTGCTTTGCGCCTTGCAAAAGTACGTTAGTCGTTTTAAGGATATAAGATTATATAATAAAATTCCACAATCTGCTTTAACTTTACCATTACAGCAGTTTAAAATATTAAAAAATATTTAAAAAAGGCTAATTCAGAAAGCCTACTATACTATTGAAGACTACTTAGACGATACGAATGCGTGGATATTGCTACTCTTCGACCCTGTACAAGACATAGATAACTATATGTAACTAGTGACAAGAATTATTCTTTTAAAGAGCAACCACCGAGGTTCTTGCTGGTTCTTCTCGGTAGGAACAGCTTTCCGAACCAACAGTAGATGTTGACGATTTAGAAGCACTTGTTTACATGTTTACTTATTGACTTATTAATTTAAGAATATTTTGAATTTGAATATTATCCCATCACATTTATGAACTTGATAAATCGATCTAGATAAAATTTCATTTTTACAAAACGTTATTTATAATCGGGTTTTCATGAAATACAATATTTTTAGAAAAAGAAGGATAATTTCGTGAAGTTATCTGCAAAGTTAAAATAACTCGGGATATCGGTTGGTCCCGAATTTAGATTATACCGGTTCGAATCCAGATATTTCCAATCTGATCCATGTTTACCTTACTTCAAGTTCCGTCTTTTGTGACAAAAAATCACATTACATTTTTTAACGTAACCCAGAATAAGAGAAAAAAAGTGATTACCATAGGTCTATTCCTGCTAAAAAGAAAAATATAGAAACTATAATTACTTTAGCTTGGATTTGTAGAGAGAATTACACGGAAAAGCACAGGTTACGTTTTTTTAAATCCCTTTTATTAGTTGCTTTCAAAAAACAATAAAAAATTATAACGTTAGTAGGGAATTATTATTGAGGTCATCGTACTGAAATCTCACATGAATTTTTCGATTATCGTGAGAGATTTACGGTTACTGGAACCGATAGTTTAACCCGTCATACCGGTAAAGTAATCTCTTTTAAACTTACATAACAAGTGTGCATGTATTTGTGATGGCAAAATAATGAACATAAAACGATTTCTACAGCAGCCCAAGGATATTTTTGTAGCTTTTCCATCGGATATGGAATCAACTAAACGGTATGAAATAGCTACAGTCAGACTTGAGCTTGCTATTTAGTTAATTCTGTAGGAATTTCATTTTTATAGTAATCAACCCATTGCTGCTTTATCACATAATAAATACATGTTTACAATCACACACACGTTCATCCCCAAATTAAGTAAATACTTGTGTTATGGGTCGCAGACAACTAGTAGATATACATAGTACATATTTAAATAAATACACCCAGACTCGAAGAGCAATTATGGCCCTAAGAGGCAATCGAAAGAACAGCAGGCCTACCATGAACTCTTATTGCGACTCAATTGAAGACGTAAACTAAATTGTTTTGCTTTTTCATACCATGACGTCTTAAAGACGTACACTTTAAGTCGTTGCCGAATGACCGTTCGGAATGCGTCTTAAAAACATGTGAGTAAAAGACACAGAGTTATCTATAGTTCTATAATGTTTTGCTTTTCAAACATTACGACCCCAATGCAATCCACTCTTCTTGGTACGAAATTAAACCAGAATAGGGCAGTAGTCTGGGGTTTGCACATGCAGATCAGACTATTAAATAACGATTTCTTATTTGTAACAGATAAGTACAGAGGCTTCCTCTCTCCGTTTTTGGAGAGAAGGTTTGGAGCTTAGACCTACCAAGCTGCTCCAATGCGGATTGGTAGGTTACACATATCCCTAGAATTCTCTATAGATATGCAGGTTTCCTCACGATGTTTTGAAAATGAAGAATATTTGGAAAAATATAAAATACCATCTTCTGCCCTCAAATTCAGCTATGTAGTTTTCAGTGAATCAAAAATATCAATAAAATATATTTACTAACAGTTACCCAGGCAGACCTGTTAAGTTATGATAAAGATGCATGCTCTTATTTAACAAGACCTAGACATCAAAGAAGCAATTTACTAGTTTGATAACCTTTATAAAACTGCCTTCACACCCTTGAATGACACTTCCTTCATGTACAATATGGCCATGCCTTTCACATCTACCAAAAATCGAAATGAAGTTGACGAAAACTTGTTAACCTCCTTTGAGTCTGTTAGTCTTATTGGTTCATTACAAAATCAAACCATCTAGAGGAGTCGATGCAACATTAGCTAAGAAAGTGAAAGATTTCATACATCATTTGATATGAAACTAAACTACTTCAAAGATACGAGCATTATTATGTTGTTTATTTTTCATTACAGAGAAGATCCAAATCGCCAGGCACCTGCCGTTTCATGGTTCAGGCTAGTGAGTTAACTTTATATGTATATTGAATATTTTTACTTAACGTAGCAAAAAAAGCATTAAAGCTTAAATTTAAAACTGGAAATATACAATAGACGCAAGAAAAACCAGTTTGTGCATTTGCGTCTCATGACAGAAGATCTAACGATAAACTTACTAATTAAACATTAAGGTTTATTTTAATTTCTACCATAAACATAATAAGGATAGGAGGAATGTTAATACTTGTACTTGACCAATATCTCATATGATTCCTTGGGATCATATGAGAATGTGTGAAACGTCGTGAATGTGATTTGATAAGAAAATACAATATTTAACAGTCATGTATTCAGAATCATGACAGTTTTTATTACATCCCCCATTCGATAAACTGTATAAATATCACAAAGAAATTGTATTCGAAAAAATAGTATCTTAGTTTAATAATAATATAGAAAAATCTTTCAACAAAATTTCATGCCCCTACTGTTAACCGTTGAAGAGTTCCCTCGTCTGGAGCCAATCCTGGCAGCACGATCAGATCAAGCTCAATCGGACATCGTGAAGTGAGTCAAATTTAACGTGCAAGAATCTACGTTCACATACTTAAATAAATGCTTTTAAAAAGGAAAGAAATAATTTAAGATGGATGATTGGCCCATTCTGTCAAAATCTAGGTAGCACTAAATTTATTTAGAGGACCGTTTAATTTTAGTTCAGATTCGCAAAACCATGGGAGTTTGTGCTATTGTTTGCCGGCGTGATCTTCGCAAGCCTCAGCGGACTCTTCGTGCCGGTTGGCGTCATCATCTACGGAGAGTTTACGTCCCTCCTAATCGATAGAACTGTTATGAATGGAACATCTACACCTACACTTACGATCTCGTGGTTTGGTGGAGGCAGGATACTGTAAGTGTTAATGTATATAATATACTACCGACGGACGAAATAAAATTGTAAAATACTAACCCATTGACTCCGATTATATAAAAAATAAATAGTTTCTAAAAAATAGTTTCTAAAAGAATCAAAGGAAATGAAATTTAATGTCGGTACGAACCCTATCTAAACAGTTGGCTACAATCAGGTAATAAAAGGTAGTATGTTATGGATATCCTTTCCCTTCCGTGACAAGACCTACAGTTCCCTACAGTGATCATCCATTGGTCTAAGGAATGTTACCCGTAAACATAACGTATAAAATTTTTCTTCATGAAACTTCAATCAGCCCTACACTAAAAAACAGTTTCTGGTTCAACCATTTCTTTTCTTAAATTCAATTTAGCTTTTAAGTTGGCGATAATATCTCGAAATTTAAAACGACTGCAAAGCACAAGAATTTCCTGGCATTAAGGCGCTGAACAGAGCTGGCGCAAATTCAGATTTCGGAATATAAGCCACGCCCACAATTTCTGCGACGGCGTAGCGACAAAATTAATTTTTTAACACCCATTGTAGGTGTACACTATTTTATCCAAACTTTTTTTGTACAATTTATTTAAAAAACTTATGTCTAATTAATCTTATAAAACTAAGTATGCTGAAACTATAACTAAACACCTAAAAAAAGACATATTATCAACAAGGAATAGTCACAAAAGGCGGCAGCGAGCGACATACGTCCGTATAGCAGCACGCCTCAGCGGTCACTGTCTATATTCGTAGATGTAAAAGAGAAGCGAGACGATGACTCGTTTCAGTTTTGCTATTTTCTAAAAAATATTTAATTTGAATGAAATATCTTAATTAATTCAAAATTTAAATCTTACATTCTCTTTATATTATAATGATTTATTATTCTTATTAATTTTACCAATTTTTGTTGATAAATATTAGAGATATTTACGATCAAAGTAAAAATCAGAGGTCTATTTACCATTTTTTTTTATCGAAAAAAAGTATCGTAATCATGTTTTGAAATCTTACATTCTCTCTGAGATATGATGTATATTAACATATATTTTTCTTTTAATCGTCATCCCTATAGCTTTTGTTAAAAACGTGTTTAAAGTCAGCGTATTTGGCTCTGTTCAGCGCCTTAAGAAATCCTTTCAACTGGGTATAATTCTCGCTTGATTACCGGGGTCTTATGCTACAGACGCTTTTTGTTAAACATTACCAAGAAGCGTCCCATTAATAGTACGATGCTGTTTGGAAAACTCAATACGCATTTACTATATAGTCACTAAACAAGAGGCAACGAAAAGGTCAAATAATTTGTAAAGAACATTATTTATTTGTTTGAAGCGGTGTCTTAATGAGATCGCAAATTATTATTTACTGCTTATTTAACGTTGATTTCTCATAAAGATTAATATAGAAGATATATAAGTAGAAGGTAAGACAATACAGAGATTATTCCATCTGTAACTTAATCCTTACTTTCATAAACAATCGTTACAGCACCAACGCTAGCCGCGAAGAGAATCGTCAGGCGCTGATTGAAGATTCGCAAGCCTTCGGAATTGGCTGTATGGTGTTTTCTATACTTCAATTTCTAGTATCAGCCATCAGTGTGGACCTTTTTAATTACGCCGCACTAAGACAGGTAAACCAAAATTGGCCTTTCCAAGATGTATCAAATCCAATCAAACAAACAAGTATTAAAAGATATATGCATATTAATTCAAATAAAGTATTGTAATCACTTTTGGATCGTCACAGATCATTTTTGAGCATATATATATTTAATAAAGCTATTACTTGGTATGTCGTGGTTGTAATAATCTTTTTACTAAAAATATTTTAACAATATTAGTTGCTAAAAATATTTTCCCTATTTTCTAGATAGAAAGAATAAAGGAAAAATTCTTACAAGCTGTGCTGCGTCAAGATATTACGTGGTACGATCTAAATACATCGATGAATTTTGCGACAAAAGTTTCAGAGTGAGTTCTTTGTTCCATTTTAGTATTCTTATTGTATTTAATTTATATGTAAAATACGACTAAGGTAAGTTGACCCACCGTTTGTTATCCAGCTGAGTAGAATGAACCACCCTCTCTGTTACCAAGGGGTCGTAAAATACGACTAAGATAATTTGACATCAGGCAGGCGGCCGGTCGTAAAATACGTAGTCAAATCATGTGACAGCATGTTTTTTTTTTAAATCTTTATTTATTAGGACTTTAATACTAACAATACATGTCAGTTCTATAGTACCCTTTTACTTACGTCTAAACAATTTTTTTATTCCTTAAACTGTAATCTATTTACATTTTAAACTATTTATAACAAAATAATATAGAATTTTAGCTCGATCAGAATTAGGATCAGCTAAAATGCTATTTATAAAGCCAATATCCATTTTATTAACATTAATACTATTATATATTTCGATCCTCATCTGATCATTTTGAACACATTCCATTAAGAAATGTTGGACATCTTCACATACTCCACACGATAATCAGTTGGGAGAATCAACTTTTTTCATTAGATAGACAGCATGTTTTATAACATGATGTACCGACCCCACTTAGGATAAGGGCAGGAGGATGTTGATAATTCTATCAAATTTATATATAGGGCAGCATTACCGAAGGTCTTAGTTGTCTAAAAAGAATTTAAAAGCACCCATTTAATTTATAGTACAAAACTAGCTTCTTTTCTGCCGGTATTTCAAGACCGAATAGTCCATATTACTCTTCACCTATTCAATTTTCTCCATATATGTATATACAAATTAATACTTATTATAACTTGCTGTGCCCGTGGCTTTGTTGTTGTTAATTCCGACCCTGCAACAGTTCTAGGATTAAAGGAGCCTCTATGTTGCTCCACAACCAAATTTAAATTCCAGTGAAAGTAGTATCAGAATTGGTTTAGCCGCTCCGGAGAATATACTATAACAACCTAAACCTTCCTCAAGAATTGAATTTTCCTCAAAATTGAAAGAATTCCTCAATCTTTTAGTAGTTACTGTAAAAAAGACGTTTAGTAGATTCTGAAAAAATCGATCATATACAGACAAACATACTTATAATAAGTATAGATCAAGGCTTCTTAAACTTTTGTCATTCACGACCCCATTTATGATTGCGAGTTTCTTGACGACCCCATACAAATATAAAAGAAAAATATATTAATATTTTTTAATGATTTATTCATTAGGTAACAATAAGAATTTACATATACATATGAAAATGTATAGTTTTAGAATTCGTTTTGAAACATACAAAAATCTATCTGTCGGTGGAGATAGCTCAAAACCTTCAACATATGCGCGTGTCTAGACGCTGCAAGTCCACTGTATTCCGCCAACTCTAGTGATGTTATAAAATGGTATATACAAATATTTGACATTAAAATCTCTCGACTCCAGAATTTTACTACGCGATCCCATTTGGGGTCGCGACCCATAGTTTGAGAAGCCCTGGTATAGATAATATTGAATTTAAACTTCAATTTTATTTATCCATCAATCTGTCTTGTTCTATTATGGTTAAATCTTATTTCCAGTGACGTAGAGAAATACCGCGAAGGTATTGGCGAGAAGGTACCAATGTTCATCTACCTGGTGATGTCGTTCGTGACTGCTGTGATAATCTCTTTTGCCTACGGTTGGGAATTGACTCTGGTTCTGTTGTCGTGCGCACCCATCATCATAGCCACGACTGCTATTGTTGCAAAAGTAAGTTACCCATGAATCGTATTTCAGTATATTTATCCGGTTAATTTAACACTTTGAGCGAAGCAGGCCCGTCTTGCCATGGACCAGAGGGACAATACATCCGGGCACCGTGCGATGGGGGATCTCACCAAAACGATTAGTAATGGGGGGGGGGGGTAATTTTGGCGCTGTTTTGGCACCCAGCATAACAGGCGCTATGCTTAAGATAGGCCTGGGGCGAAGCTATACTCTTACATGTCAAATTTGATAAACGCTAATTGACACAACGTTTATACATACGCGTGAAAATCTGCGTGTCACAATTTTTTTCTAGAATTCAAACTTTAAACATAAAAGTACTTATTGTGGGTTAACCATAAGAGATAGAGACATGCTATCGCGGACTTCTTTGTAGTATTTTTATAGATCTACAATTTTCTAGTACATTACTTTAGCGTATTTCTACTGGTTTACGTAGCGCATGAGACTAAAGCTCCCAGCAAGCAAGTTTTTCAACAACTGCGCGATCTCTTCAACACAATTTACATAATATCGATATGTACTATTTACCGAAACCATCCAGAAGTATTTCACTATCTTTTGGTGAAAATCGTACAAAAATCCGTTTAGTAGATTTTGAGAAAATCGATTACATACAGATACACAGCTTTTTTGGACTTTGTTTTATAATAAGTATAGATAATCATGATTCTTCTGCCCTTATCCCATTCTAAGCGGGGTCGGCAAAATATGTTACAAACATGTTGTCATATGATTTGGCTACGTATTAGCTGTAATAGCCCAGAGGTGAGATCGTGCAACTCTTTCGAAGGGGTCGAATTCAAACACTGGACAGGAAACAATGCGTTTTTCTTTTAAAACTTATGTGTCTAATTGATACTTGGAATTTATCACACACTTTTCGGTGAAGGAAAACATCGCGAGGAAACCTGCGTATGTCTGGTGAATTCTGGGAATATGTGTAATCTACCAATCCGCGTTGGAGCAGCGTGGTAGGTATTAGCTCCAACCCTGCCCTCCGATAATGATGAGAAGAGGCCTACGCCCAGCATTTGGTTTGTAACAGGCCGTTACTTTACTTTTTTACTTTTACACACTCTGGCAAAAAATATTTTGTTTCTTCAAATACCGTGCATGACCTGAAGAATGTGCCAATTCCTTCGAGCTACGTCATTGCGCCGTATTACTTTAAATTTTTGGGACTGACAGCGTCGCTCTACGTTAGTTTTTTGTACACGTGTGTCATAAATAGACCGTCATTAATTGATTTTTTTTATGGCAAACTGTATACATTACAACAAACATTAGAGAAGTCATATATACCGCTTAAAGTGTTAATTTATTTAAGGCTTTTTAATTCTGTCAGGTAGCAGAAATGGAGCGTTCTTTCGAAATATTGTATTGAATGGTAATTTGCCAGGTTCAATCGTCTTTGACCACTCAAGAACTGAAGGCTTACAGCATAGCAGGCGTTATTGCTGAAGAAGTTCTGTCATCGATACGAACAGTCGTCGCCTTTGGGGGTGAGGAGAAAGAGATAGAAAGGCAAGTTTTTCTTTCTAGCATCTGCTTAAATTTGCTTGGTACATATAAATGATCTTTAAGTTGGTATAGTCATATAATGAGGAGTTATAACAAATCATATATACAACTGCAGAGTTACTTATTTTTATTGACTGGCCCGTTGGCGCAGTGGGCAGTGCTTTCCGCTCCGCGGCTCGCGGGTTGTATTGACGCCAAGGGCCAACATTTTCTTTATACAATTTGTTCGTTCTTCGAGCCTGGGTGTATATTTGTATTTAAAATTATATATGTAGTATATTTACCAGTTGTCCGTCACCCATAACACAAGTATTCAGTTACTTACTTTGGGGATGGACGACCGTATGTGTAAGTGTCCCATATATTGTCTATTTATTATTTACATATTTTTCTATAGTTTTATTAGGTCTATCTTATTTAGTTAAAGCTGTATGAAAGAGCGTATTTTTAATTATACATAATGTTATGTAGAGTGGACTATCCGTTTTCATACCCGATACATGCGATTTTGTCGTGGAGTCTATCTCCTGATGATACTTTTGCGGGGCGAAACGATTGTTGATTTAGTGGTAGTGAACGTGTGTAGTGCTTCTGTATTGTGGTGGCGGTTGTGGAAGTTTGTGCACGTGTTTTTACAAATTCTGCATGTATCGGGTATGAAAGTCCACTCTACATTTAGCATTATATATATTTTCTATTTACTTTATGGGCGATTATAGCAAAATAATTTTATTATTACTTTTGTATTATGGATCTCCGCAAAGTAACGCCTAATTCTATAAATTATATATAAAACTTTTTTTATCAATTGTAATTATTTTTTATAGTTAGATCTCTTTCTAATGGTTTAATGTTATTACTTAGATATAAAGAACGTTTAGATCCAGCAAAGAAAATGGGAGTTCGAAAAGGAATTTATTCTGGAATAGGGAGCGGAATTATGTGGCTAATCATATACGCCACATATGCTCTTGCATTCTGGTACGGAGTGGGTCTCATTCTGGACAGCCGTCATGAAGTGAGACCAGTCTACACACCTGCAGTCCTGATGATTGTAAGCATAAAGCAAAACGCTCTCGGCTACTAGCAATGCCCCGCGGTTTCACCCGCGTCCATACCGATATCGTGGTAGTGGAAAGTCTACGAAGTCGAACTATAGATTTATTTGTAGATTATTTAATTATAAAAAAATGGTTACCATTAGTGTTCTTGGATTAAGAGCTAAGTCACCAAATACAGGCCCTGCTATAACAGTCGCTACAATGAATTTGTTATAGCATTATTTTATTTCGATTTATATTCTTAAATTCGTAATATCTTTTGATTAAGATTTCGAATTTGAATAATTTAAAAAGTTATTTACAGGTATTGAAACAGTTTTTAATAAAATATCGTTTATGATGAGGATTAATACAGAGATATGAATAAAATGGTTTGATTTGCTTTTACAAGTAGTTATATTGGCAAAACTCTAATAGTTAGACATATGGTATCGCGGACTTTTTTGTGGATATTGATATGTTAATTAATACTGTAGAACATTATTTTGTTATATCATCAATAGTTTCCGCAGCGCACGTGATGAAAGATTTTTTAGACTAAATTTTCACACCTTATTATAATTTTATTAGGGATCCCTATTTTTTTTAATGTCATATAGTTTGTTGCTCAGTGAAGAAGCAGCTTTCCAATTGTGAAAGAATTATTGGAATTCCTCATTGAATACAGTAAATCATTTTATAATAATAACTTAGTTTTATTGTTGGTGACGAAAACATTTCGATTTTACAAAATGTAATTTGTGCTCATGGTGCTCACTGGACGTTTGAGGGGATATCTATACTTTGGTACTGATTTGTATTAACTTAATTATTATCGTTTCTAATTTTATCGGCACGTTTTTACTTTTTTTAAGTTTAGGTGAATTTTAGGTACCAATACGCTGCCACATCCTTTTTTTTCGTAAACCGTGGATTACAAAATGAGCGCGGCAACTGCATCTCTCCAAACGTGTGTCTGTATTTCCTGTCTTGTATATTCAGTTATACTTTTAAGCAAACCCCTGCAAATCAATAAACGCAACCATATAGTTTACTCCAATATTATAAGCGCAAATTATAGATAGCGTAGTCGTATTCATCAAAGTGCGCTCAAATGTTTAATATCTACAAAATGGGCGCGTATTGAAGTCACCATACATTTAATTTTACGCATTCTGTTTTCACGTTTGAAACGTTATTACAAAGCTTAATACATTATGCGGCAAAAGCGGTTAGGTAAGTTACATATAAGAATTCTTTAAGGACGCAAGTTTCATTACGATGATTTGTTACATCATATACTTTCCTATACCATAGTGATATTGAAACCGTATAACCTTAGGTTATAACATTATTCTCCTACCCTCGTCCCACTCTGATGGGTCTCAATATTTTTCGCTTCCGTTCTCTCCTATCATTTTTCAGCTCAGGCGCTACTTACTCTTTTTATATACATGTTATACTTTACATTATCTTACCTTTGCGGTCTCCCTCAAGTCAGTATCCATATAAGCTTATTTATATATATAGTTATATACAAGTTAAAGTATATGACAAATATATTTAAATCTGTTTGTAGGTGTTCTTCAGTGTGTTGCAAGGAGCTCAAAATGTTGGACTAACGGCACCGCATCTTGAAGCGATGGCAAGCGCGAGAGCATCGGCTGGGGCAATATTTGCGGTGATCGATAGGAAACCAAACATAGACAGTCTCTCTACTGAAGGCACCAAACCTGTATTAGACGGTGAAATGGAGTTGAAGGACGTATACTTTAGATATCCAGCTCGACCAGATGTCCAAGTAAGTCATGATTGATCGTAAGTTTTGCAATATAATGTACATTTATCTACACTTAAATGGTTAGTGAGCTAAAACTGTTACAATTAACACCTCTTACTTTGTGGACATAAGTCTTTTAATGGGTTTCCCAAGACACAACGATTATGTGCCGCTTGACTCCAGTGGCTTCTGACCTTGTTGAGGTCTCTACATTAGTCTCAAGATTTTACTTGGAATGCTTGTGCAAGGTTACTCTGCCATATCTGTCAATTCTTCAACTAAATACTGCAGTAATCAGCTTCGTAGATCGTTGCTAAATATCAGTGTCTTTGGATCTTCATAATATCTTGGATCATTGAATCTTCTTATTTGATAATGAAAAAAAATTTCTACCATAATTCTTCCCATCGAACACTGAAGCTAATTTTTCTTTGATGGTAGCTGATGTGAATATCTATTACTCTATTACTTATTATAAAACAAAGTTCCAAAAAGCTGCCTGTCTGTACGTAATCGATTTTCTCAAAATCTACTGAACGTACTGATAGAGTTCTGCTTTATGCTTACGATCATCAGTACAGCAGTAAACCAGCAGAGATACGCTTATGTAATGAATACTAGAGAATTGTAGATCTATAAAACTACTACAAGAAGTCCACGATAGCATGTCTCTATCTCTTATGGTTAACTCACAATAAGTACTTTTATGTTTAAAATTTGAATTGTATAAAAAAATTGTGGCACACTAATTTCCACGCGGGTGATGCCGCTGGCATTGCTAGTACTTGAACTAGATCATTGAATGTTGGTTTCTTAAGGAGATTTCCACGACACACGATCTTGTATTATTGTCGTTATCACCTTGGATGTCGGCCTAAAGGCTAATTCTATAAATTATACCCGCAGGTCTTAAATGGTCTTACGCTAAAGATAAACCGTAACGAAACCGTGGCGTTAGTGGGCGCCAGCGGAAGCGGCAAATCCACGGTCTTACAAATGTTACAAAGGATGTACGACCCGGACTCAGGAGCTGTGACGGCATCAGGGAACGATCTGAGGGACATCAACGTACAACACTTCCGGAGTCAGGTCGCTGTTGTCGGACAGGAACCGGTTTTGTTTGCCGGCACTATTAAGGAGAACATTCGGTAGGTATTTTGAATACGATACAAAAAAAGTGAATATGATTCTTCCTTACTTATGTTACGTTATCCATGCGGAATCTATACTAATATTATAAAGAGGAAAGATTTGTATGTTTGTTTGTATGTATGTTTGTTACGTTTTCACGCAAAAACTACTGGACCGATTTCAAAAAGCTTTTTCACTGAGCAACATAGGCTATATGTCATTTTCAAAAAAAATAGGGATCCCTAATAAAATTGTAATAGCTTGGTAAAAATTTAGTCGTAAACATCTATCATCGCGTGCGCTGCGGAAACTATTGATGATAGAACAAAAAAAATGTTCTACAGTATTATAGAACGTATCAATATCAACAAAAAAGTCCGCAATACCATATGTCTAACTATTATAGTTATGTCAATATAACTACTTTTTTACATTGTAAAAGTTGGTAAAAGTGCCGACAATAATCAAACCATTTTATTAATATCTCTGTATTAATCCTTATCCCATTAAATGATATTTTATGAATAACTGTTTCAATACCTGTAAAATACTTTTTAAATTATTAAAATCCGACATCCCAATCAAAAGATTTTACGAATTTAAGAATGTAAATCGAAATCAAATAATGCCATAACAAACCTAACCTACCGCTATAGCAGGGCCTGCACTTGGTGAGTTAAGTCTTATTCCAAGAATACTAATGATACCCATTTTTTATAATTAAATAATCTACAAAATAAATCTATAGTCCGATTTCGTAGACTTTCCACTACCACGAGATCTGTATGGACGCGGGTGAAACCGCGGGGCTTTGCTAGTTTTAGTATATTAAATGTGAAAGTTTGTTTGCTTGTTTGTATTTGAGTCCATTACGTTTAACGAATAATCCGTTAATAAAGTTTGGTACAATTGAAGTCTAAATACCCAGCTAACATATGTAACACAAATAGCATTCATAGACCTCTTCGACACCATACAGTCTTGCCTGAATAAAGCGACTCTACGCGACCTTTTTAAGGTCATTTGTCCTAGTGCGAAGTCTACCTGTACTAAGTTTTCTAATGCAAGATCATCACTCTCATACTTTGTCCCAAACGTTCATCAGTTCAGCGAACTATGTGCTCTAATCATTCTCATTCGAACTTCGCTACCCTTTTGCCTATGTCAGTATACTACCAATTTTACAGATTTTACTTTTTTTTGCAACTAATCGCTTGTTGATACTATATTGTTTAAGCTACTTTGTTACGGCGTTCCTTCAAGTACCATAGCATCCGTTTTGATAATGAACAAAATATTTCTGTCCCCAGAATGAGTAACCCACGTTGCACTGATGAAGAGATTATTATAGCATCAAAACAAGCCTATTGTCACAGTTTTATTAAACACTTACCCAATGTAAGTAAACTTTTTTCTTTCTGTTCTGTTACGTTGTCTCATAACAGAATATGTTTATATATATATACTTACTATAAAACAAAGTCCCAAAAAGCTGTCTGTCTGTATGTAATAGATTTTTTCAAAATTTACTGAATGGATTTTTGTACGGTTTTTACCAAAAGATAGTGCAATACATCCGGGTGGTTTAGTTAAATAGTACATATAGGTATTATGTAAATTGTATTTAAGAGATCGCACAATTATTAAAAAACTTGCTTGCTGGAAGCTTTAGTCGCGTGCGCTGCGCAAACCAGCAGAGATACGCTAAAGTAATGTACTAGAGAAATGTAGATCTATAAAACTACTACAAAAAGTCCGATAGCATGTCTCCATCTCTTATGGTTAACTCACAATAACTATTTTTATGTTTAAAATTTGAATTCTAGAAAAAAAATTGCGACATGCTGACTTCCACGCGGGCTGCTGGCCCAGCTAGTAGAAATATTAGAGCGTTTTTTATTTTTTAACAATGTAGCGCGATTTGCTTACACCTACTCGATATTTAAATTGAACATTAACTTCAGGAAATGTCATTTTTTAGGTATTTGACATCTACAGGAAGGTAAATGACAATAATCACCAAAATTGTTTAGTGGGTTGGTGATCGTGGCCCTATCCTATCATGCCAATAGTGGTATACACTAATCTATTACACAATTCTTTGCACGCTAGAAGTTTGAAAAACTTTACAATAGTCTTTCTAGACTGTAGCTACCATAATTTGGTGTTATGACGGAAAAAGATTTGACCATATAGACTGGCCCGTTGGCGCAGTGGGTAGTGAACCTGCCTTCAGCTCCGCGGGTCACGGGTTCGATTCCGGCCGGGGACCAACGTTTTATTTAAACAATTTGTTGGTTCTTCGAGCCTGGGTGTATATTTGTATTTAAGTATGTATTTAAAACTGTGATAGATAGCTGTGTAGATAAGCTGTGATAGCCCAGCGGTGAGACCGTGCGATTCTTACGAGTGGAATACGAGTTCAAACCCGGGCAGGCACCAATGAGTTTTTCTATTAAAACTTATGTGTCTAATTGATAATTGCAATTAATCACACGCTTTTCGGTGAAGGAAAACATCGTGAGGAAACCTGCATATCTCTAGAGAATTCTGGAGATATGTGTAACCTACCAATCCGCATTGGAGCAGCGTGGTAGGTATTAGCTCCAACCCTTCTCTTCAGAAACGGAGAGAGGAGGCCTATTCCCAGCAGTGGGATTGTAAGAGGCCGCTACTTTACTACTACTTTTATGTATTTAAAACTATATAATTTTACGTATATACGTAGTATATCTGCCAGTAGTCCGTCACACATATTATCACAAGAATTAAGTTACTTACTTTGGGATCGGACGACCATAAGTGTCCCATATATTTATTTATTCATTCATATCTCTCTTACAAAGTGATCCTTAATGGATAAAATATGTAAAACAGGGTTACGACACATTAATAGGAGAGAGAGGCGCCCAATTATCAGGTGGGCAGAAACAGCGCATCGCAATCGCCCGTGCCCTAGTGAGGAAACCAAAGATCTTAATCCTGGACGAGGCCACGTCGGCTCTGGACTCTCAGAGCGAGGCCAAGGTGCAGAGGGCTCTAGATGCGGCAGCCGCTGGAAGGACCACCATTATGGTGAGCCACAGGTATCTATGGTGAAAGAAGGAGTGTTTAAAAACTACTTGCCATACCCATCCCGCTTTACTGCGCATAATTTAAAGATATCAGTAGCAAATAAAACTCCGCCGTGTGGTATCCGGCTGAGTAGAATAGACCACCCTCATTTCTTGCCGAGATGTCGTAAAAAGCGACTAAAGTAAGTTGACGTCAGGCAGGCGGCCGGTCGTAAAATACGTAGCCAATCATGTGACAACATGATTGGATTACTGAGTTGCGTATCACCAGAAAACTGTTGCTTACGATGCCTACCCATAAAACTAAATTTTTCGGCCAGTCTTTTGAAGTTGGTGCTGTTAAATTATGGAATGCACTCCCTCTAGAAATTCGTAACTCCACTTCACTGGGCATTTTTAAAAATCGTGTTAAAGCTTATTATCTCGCTAACTCATAATAATTGACGACTAATTTTAAATATTTTATTTTAATTTGTATTTATATATAAATGTACATATATTATACTATTTATTAGTCTGTGTAGAATCTGTATGTATTTTAAATAATATTATTTGTGTAACGTGTCTGTGTATTAGTGTGTACTTAATTGTATGTATGTCTATTATAATACACCACATACCTACATTTATCTTACAACTTTCCTAATCCAAAGGTTGTCTGGAAGAAATCGCTTAGAAGCGATAAGACCGCCTTTTGTACTCTATAATTTTTTATTTTTAGTTGTAATTGTATATTTAATTTTTTTTGGTGTGCAATAAAGTATATAAATAAATAAATAAACATGTTTGTACCATGTTGTGCCCACCCCACTTACGGTGAAATAACGGCAGGAGGATGATAATGATCAGTAGTAAATAAAACTGTCATTGAGAGTTTAAAAATGCTCCGATCGGTACTAAAGTTTGAAAGATTATCCGCTGCGTCAATATAAAGATTGTCTGAAAATACAATTAAAATCACTCTAACCGTTTCGGAATTATTATTATTATTAATTATTATTAATAATATATATTTGGTTTTCTTTATTTAACTTTTTTTAAATCAAATTAAAATAAAGAATAAAAAATTAAATCTATACTAATATTATAAAGAGGAAAGATTTGTATGTTTGTTTGTTTGTCTGTTTGTATGTATGTTTGTTAAGTTTTCACGCAAAAACTTCTCGACCAATTTAAAAAATTCTTTCACCATTGGAAAGCTGCTTCTTCACTGAGCAACATAAGCTATATGACATTTTCAAAAATAATAAGGATCCCTAATAAAATTGTAATAAGTTGGGAAAAATTTAGTCGTAAACATCTTTCATCGCGTGCGCTGCGGAAACTATTGATGATAGAACAAAAAAATGTTCTAAAGTATTATAGAACGTATCAATATCCATAAAAAAGTCCGCGATACCATATGTCTAACTATTATAGTTATGCCAATATAACTACTTTTTTACATTGTAAAAGTTGGTAAAAGTGCCGACAATAATCAAAAACCATTTTATTCATATCTCTATATTAATTCTTATCCCATTAAATGATATTTTATTAATAATTGTTTCAATACCAGTAAAATACTATTTAAATTATTAAAATCCGTCATCCCAATCAAAAGATATTACGAATTTAAGAATCTATATCGAAAGGAAATAACGCCATTACAAATTCATTATAGCGACCGTTATAGCAGGGCCTGCATTTGGTGAGTTAGCTCTTATTCCAAGAATACTAATGATACCCATTTTTTATAATAAATTAATCTACAAAATAAATCTATAATCCGACTTCGTAGACTTTCCACTACCAAGAGACCTGTATGGACGCGGGTGAAACCGCGGGGCATTGCTAGTTATATAATATATTTGTTAATAACATTTAGATTAGCGACTGTACTCAACGCCAACCGAATCATATTTATTGAGAAAGGTGAAGTGGTAGAAGATGGGACCCACGAGGAACTCCTTGGTCTTCGGGGCCGTTATTACCAGCTGGTATTGGTGAATGAACCCAGCATCGCCCCCGATGGAGAAGAAAGCACTAAGAAACGTAAGAGCATTCTTGTTTTTTGGCTGTTTCTAGGTCATACCCCTTCACACGCATGTTGGCTGGTCCTGAACGTTTACTTTATACAAACTTAGCTAACTTTCTTTCTTTAATACTAAACACCATGAACGTAGCGAGGTACGGGCAAGGGGGAGCATCTGCCCCCCTTACACTGAAAACTGTAACACTGGGAAACTGAAAACTCACAACATAGTGACACTATAAAAGGCTTGCATAGTACCTATAATGTAATGTAAGATTAGTAAATATGAAGTAAAATTGATTAATTAATCGATATTAAGGGTAGTAATGACAAAAAAGTAATAATATTCTATATTGATAAATATCTATATCTACTAAAACAATATAGTCTAGGATTTCTCGACAAAACCCTATAGAATAGACATTCTTTTTATTTTACAGTAACAAAAGAAATATTTCATCATAATGATTTACTCTGATTAAAGTTTGTTTAAACAAAATTTAATTTAAATTCAACCAAATGGTGTGAGATATGTGAATTATACCTTCTTTAGTAAAAACATAACTTAAGTTACAATATAACCCTTTCACGTTTTTATATTACTTGAAACTACTATTTCTTCATTATTATTATGTATATCTGATATACATACTATTATTCCCTAATAGTTTACATTTCAGTAATTAAAGTATGCTCCTAATATATAACAAATAAAGTTAAAAAAGCTTTAAACAAAATTTCATGTCTCTACTGTTAATCGTTGAGGAGTTCCCTTGTCTAGAGCCAATTCTGGTAGCAGCATCAGTTCATGTTTATCATATACATACATACATAGACCAGTAAAGTGGGTCTAAATTAACTTGCAAGTTTCCACCTTCAAATACAAATTGCAAGTTGCATGAAAGCTTTTGAAAATATACTAAAGCGCATATACCGGTTATGAACTATTCATTTAAAAAGCACATTGGCTTTAAGGTGCTCTTTAATATGTAAAAATAGGGGTCGCGATGTGACCCGCATTTTTTACATACTAATAAGTATATATCGCGAAAGTTAAAAATCTGCCATTTAAGGTGCTTTAACTTGTGATTGCTTTGACACATTAAGATTTCACGGAAAATAAAATTTCATGGGTGTATTCATTCTATGAATATGAAATATAGAATGGCCGTTCACTATGCACGCTTTTCACCATAAAACCATCTGCATGCAAAATTTGACGACATATTCTTTCAGGTAGGACTTATCTACACAAAACTAATAGGTTATCTATTAAATATTCGCAGCTAACTCTGATTCAACCACAGATGCTAAGTTGCGAAGACCGAAGCTAGAAAAACTAGTTTCGCTAGATTCATTGAGGAGCGATTCGCTTGACGAAGATTCCGTTTCCGAAGAAAGTATTGTACAAGGGCAAGCGGAACAAAAGGAATATGAACCGACTACTTGGGAGATAATGAAACTGTGCGAACCGGAAAAATATCAAATGGCGGCGGGTATTTTTGCGGCGATCGCAGTCGGGTCCTCTTTTCCCTGTTTTGCTATTCTTTTCGGAGAGACTTATGGTGTAAGTTCTTTATTTATTTTAACAGCTAGGGAAAGCTTTGTCTCACTATAAAGGTTAATCAAAAATTACGTGAATATTAGTTTTGTTAATTATTTATTCTTTAAATTACAAAAGAAAAAATATATACAATTTGGTCTGCCACATTAAGTTTCGTGACAGATCATTTTAGATTTAAATATTTTTTTTTGGTTAATATTAAAAAATATATATTTATTTAGTTACTCGTACATTCAAAATTTTAGATGTCTAACTTCAAAACAAAAGGATTGCATACAATTTTCGCGCGCCGTGCATATCATATTAGACACTATTATAGCGCTCCATTTAAGTCAATCATATCGTGATACTTCTAAACTATTCAGCCAAATTACTTAGTGTAATAGAAAAAGTATATCTACAGGAAATACCAAAAGCGACACATGTTTTGATTTTAATGAGAATTTGATAAATATGCATTGTAAAATAGTGTCTAATTTAATTAACTTTATGATTCACAATTTTGGTCACAGTGGCTTCCACATAAAAGATAGATATATACTGTCGCAGACTTTTATTTAGAACTATTCAAGACAAATACAAGACAATACAAGACAAAAAAGGCGATACATTTATCTTTGTGTACCTTGAATTGCCAGCGTTCGCCAAGATAGCTCTCAGAGACAAGATTTTTCCGACTTTAGTCACATGAATCGTTATATTACATAAATAATTACAAATTGTAGCCGATATATGTTATTCTGATGTATAACCTATATAAATGTAAAGTTTTATCCAAATCTGTCACGTAGTTTTTTTTTTATAGAGTAACAAACATCCATCCATACTCACAAACTTTCGCATTTATAATATTAGTAGGATAGGATTATACATATACAATGAATTAAGAATAAATGACAAAAATAACATTTTTTAACATAGTCTTAGTAATACGACATTGTTTTTTTCCGCTGTTTTGCCATACTTTTCGGAGAGACTTACCTTGTAATTTATTCAGACACGTAGAGAAAGCTCTGTTTCTTTTCACTGTATAAGTATACAGTTACGAAGTCCTAAGAAATGTGAATATTAGTTTTTTTATTACTTAATCAATTAATTATGATTAAATGAAAAAAAAATTTCAACATAGTCTTAGTAATACGACATTTTTTTTACAATAATAATAGATGTTATTTCATAGACCTTTATATTTTTTTCTCCTACCATTTCCAATTTTGTCCACAATTAATGATGCACTTTCACATCATCATCATCTTTCTTTTTTTGTTATTACGATGATGGATCTGTTTATAAAGAGTTTTAAATAATTTATAGAATTAGGCGTTACTTTGCGGAGATCTATAACACAAAAGTAATAATAAAATTATTTTGCTATAATCCGCGATACAGTAAATAGAAAATATATATAGTGCTAAATGTATAGTGGACTATCCGTTTTTATTCCGTGTGTAGTGCTTGTTTATTGTGGTGGCGGTGGTAGAGGTTTGTGCTTGTGTTTTTACGTATCCTGCGTGTATCGGGTATGAAAATACGGATAGTCCACTATACATTTAGCACTATATATATTTGCTATATACTGTATCGCGGATTATAGCAAAATAATTTTATTATTACTTTTGAAAGAGTTTTAATTTTTCCGTAAGCTTTGATAGCCCAGCGGTGAGACCGTGGGACTTGATAGGGTCACGGGTTCAAACACGTTACCAATGAGTTTTTTTGTTAAAACTCGTTTGCCTAATTGATATTTGCAATTTATCACACGCTTTTCGGTGAGGGAAAACATCGCGAAGCTGTGATAGACCAGTGATGAGACCGAGCGACTCTTTCGAGGGGGTCTGTCAAAACTTATGCGTCTATTGATATTTGCAATTTGTCACACGTGAATGTGAGTGAATGAAAATATCGTGAGGAAACCTGCATGGAGAATTCAGGGTTTATCTGTAGCCTACCAAACCGCATTGGAGCAGTGTTGAAGGTCTTAGCTCCCTTTCTCTCCAAAAACCGAGAGAGGAGGCCATCAGCGGTGGGGAAATAAAAGACCGTTTTACTTCGACTTTACGATTTCTCTATATATCTTTGTTATTATTATTTTCAGTTATTGGAAAGTAAGGACGAGGATTATGTTCGAGGTGGTACCAACATAATCGCAATCCTTTTCTTGCTGGTTGGCCTGTATACTGGCTTTGGTATTTTCTTCCAAATCTTTGTATTCAATTTAACCGGTGTCAAACTTACTGCAAGACTCAGGTATTTTTTATTATTTTTTTTAACAAACCCTATTGTTTGGCACAGTGTCGCTTCCATGGAAGTTGTTAGAGTTAATAAGTTATGTGACTCATCATTCTCCTGCCCTTATCCCACTCTAAGTGGGGCACAACATGTTACAAAAATGTTGTCTCATGATTTGGCTACGTATTTTACGACCGGCCGCCTGCCTGACGTCAACTTACCTTAGTCGCCTTTTACGACACCTTGGTAAGAAAAGAGGGAGGCCTATTCTATGCATCCGGATATTACACGGCACATACTTTAGTCGACGTCAACTTACCTTAGTCGCCTTTTGCGACACCTCGGTAAGAAAAGAGGGAGGCCTATTCTATGCATCCGGATACCACACGGCACATACCTTAGTCGCCTCTTACGATATCTCGGTTAGAAAGGAGGGTGGTCTATTCTATTCTGCCGGATACCACACGGCGTTCGTAATTTAGTTAATAAGTTATGTGACTATGTATTGATTAAACAGCAAGAAATTCTATAAATGTTATTAAACAAAATGGTGGTTTGGACAATCTTAAATATGTATTAATGGTTCTATGACATTACAAAAAAACTTGTTTTTTTTAACTGAAAAGATCTTACATCTGAATTATGTATAATTCAATATTCAATAGACGTCACTAAATAAACGAGTGTATACCCCTAAATATTATTTGTGTTTTAGCCTTTCTTATCTAGGTTTATGCTAATTGGTGCGTCAATTTTAATAGCAGAATCAGGTAGAGCAAGAATTTTTTTTAATCTAATCTATCACTTACTACTGTTAAAATAATATTTAAATCATTTAATTTATTTAAATCATTAATATTTATTATTATTTTATAGCTACTGTTAATAAACCCATAACTCAAGAGCAAAGCATTTACGTTCTAAAATTTAAAATATTTTAGCTTTTCCTGTAAAATAACACTACGTTTGCATCATTATTTTTAATACTTATAAACTACTAAATGATGAAACATTGTTATTTCGAACGTGTATATTTATTTACCTAATAAAACAATCAACAAATTAATTTTAAAAAAGCTCGTAACTGGATTTCATGTCCTTACTTTTAACCGTTGAACAGTTTTTTTTTTTTTTTTTCGAATTGACTGTATGCTGTTAGCCCTAATGGCTTTTACAGCGTCACCGGGCGGGACGGGCGAGCGCAGAAGCATCGCCGAGGTTGCGAAATGCAGGGAGTAGAGCGCAGAAGCTCTACTAGCGTCGGGGAACGTCGTCCTAAGGGTGCCTCCTGTGAGGCCGGACCACGGCTTAGGGCGACGTGTAGTGGAGGACTGATGGTGTGACTTAGATTAGTCATTGCGGCGTCGGAAGTGTGGCGAGAAGCCACGACCGACCGACGTCAGAAAACTGGGACCTCGTCTTCGCCGGCGAAGACGCTGTGTGTGTGTATTACGTGTATCTGTGTTGGCGATCGTTATTTGATCATCGGGGTCATACAAGACGCTTTTTGGACGCCTATATTTTCGATGGTCGGAGCCGTTGAACAGTGCCCTAGTCTGGAGCTATGCCAGGATTAGCTCCAAACTAGGTCATGCTTATCATAAACATGCATTGTCATCGGGACTAGACCAGTATGTAAAATTTCAACTCAATCGGACATCGGGAAGTTTATCTCTGTTTATCTCAAATTTATCTTGCATGATTCCACCTTCACATGCATACTTTGCAAGTAGAATAAAAGCTTTAAAAAAAAAACTTGACATTTACTCTATTCCAAATTTAATGAAATACTTAAGCTGGTTGCAACTTTACTTCAAGTTTTTATCGTTAGTTGGAATAAACATACCTTTAGGAGTCATTATCCACTTGTAAAAGTATAGGCTGTAAGCTGTCGTATATGATGTTGGGGTACCTAAAATGTTCGAAAAGCAATGCAGCTTTGTAGACCTTCTACGAAATGAACGGATGTCTTTAACCCTTTATAAGACCGAGGAAACTAGGAAAGTTACGAAAATAAAATTTTAGTGAAAATATTTTTTTGTAATTTTTCTCAAAAATGAAATCATTATCCTCCTGTCCTTATCCCACTCTATGTGGGGTCAGCACAACATATTACAAATATGTTGTTACACGATTTGGCTACGTATTTTACGACCGGCCGCATGCCTGACGTCAACTTACCTTAGTCGAATTTTACAACCCCTCGGTAAGAAAGAGGGTGGTCTATTCTACTCAACCGGATACCAAACGGCGGACTTTTTTCAAAAATGAAAATCGTTGGAAAATCAGTGGATAATTTGGTGGCAGCATATATGCCACTGCCCATACTAAGAGGGTAATATAAACAGTTTTATTTTGTGGCATCTATTTTACCAAGCTGTGATAGCCCAGCGGTGAGACCGTGCAACTCTTTCGAGGGGAACACGAGTTCAAACCCGGGCAGGCACCAATGAGTTTTTCTATTAAAACTCATGTGTCTAATTGATAATTGCAATTTATCACACGCTTTTCGGTGAAGGAAAACATCGTGAGGAAACCTGCATATCTCTAGAGAATTCTGGAGATATGTGTAACCTACCAATCCGCATTGGAGCAGCGTGGTAGGTCTTAGCTCCAACCCTTCTCTCCAGAAACGGAGAGAAGAGGCCTATTCCCAGCAGTGGGATTGTAACAGGCTGGTACTATTTTACCTTTACCTTAAAAAGGGTTAAACGTATGGGCACAGGATCGTGTGACGTAGAAAAATATAGAGTCCTGTCTAGAACAGGATATACATCGGTTGAGAAAGGACTTAAATGTTTGTAGGGTAGCCGCCTTTCGAGCGATGTTGGGGCAAGAAATAGGATGGTTCGACGACGCTCAGAACGGTGTTGGTGCGTTGTGTGCCCGCCTCGCTGCCGACGCGGCTGCAGTTCAGGGGGTAAGCAGAAACAATTTGAACAGATAAAAACATATTGCCTACAAATGTAATTAAAAAAATTATATTATTTTGCTCTAATTCACGATTAAAGAAATAGTTTTTAATGCTAAATGTAGAGTGTGCTATCCATTCATTATGCCATACGACGAAAAATGGCAGTACGATTTTTGTCGTGGAGCCTATCCTCCTGATGATGCTTCGGTTTTGGGGCGAAACGATCGTCGAGATTGTGGTGGTGGGTGTGTGTGCTGCTTTTGTGTGCGTTGTTGCTGGTGAATTGCGCCTTGGGGTGCATGTGGTGGCTGGTCCTGCATGTATAAGGTGCGTAGATTTTGCCTGCTTCATACACATTGACCTTGCATGCATTCTCTTAACCCGTGCGGATTATAGCAAAGTAGTTAGTTCTGTTATATTGCTTGTAATATGGAATTCCGCAAAGTAACGCCTGCTTCTATAAATCTTTATTTATTTCATGATATCTTACTTAATTACAGGCTACAGGTACGAGGATAGGTGCTTTGATGCAAGCATCAGCAACAATCACCATAGGTATCCTCGTATCGTTATACTTCACGTGGCAGATGACTCTAGTGTCGCTCGTCTCTGTGCCGATGGTCATTATAGCCGTAGTGCTGGAGGGCCGAGTGTTGGCTGAGGGCATCGCGGCTATACGGGAAGCGTCGAACAAAGCGACTACGATAGCGACGGAAGCGATCACAAATATCAGAACAGTGTCGGCGTTTTGTAAGTGAAACCCATATAATTTTTATAATGTAGTAGTTTGTGGAACGCCATAGTACAAAAGTTTTTGTAAAGAAAATAGATATTAATTTAAGATATATTCACTTGTTAGTCTATTGGGTCAGCCCCACTAAATTCAGACGCATATGGTGTCTTTATTAATGAACTCTTTATACGGCGTTATCACGCCAGGAACCGAGTTGAGTTAGTTCAGTTCCTGAGCTCATGAATAAAGGGCTGGATAGGCCTGGGTATAGCCGGTTTCTATACATAAACTATGAATACTGTTCACGATAGTTGCAATACAAGAGTAATGATAGAGTTTGTGTAATGCTGTGTAGGAAATAAAATCCGTTCTCATAACTTATACATGGTGGATTTGTAGCACGTACCATAAAACAAACACCACCACTCTACAAGATCACTACACACATATAATACGACAATCTTAACAATAGTTTCGCACCGTAACCGAAGCATCATCAGGAGATAGGCTCGACGACAAAATCGCAAAGAAATCGCAATTCATTAAAATAACAGGAAATATTACATAAAATATTTAACAAGGCGTGATAAAATTCGTGTCAACGATCGTGGGTTTATAACATACAGTTATTAAACTTAGGTTAGGGAAGGGAGTCTGTCTGTCTCTCTTTCTTATGTGTGATTAGATCAAATCAAATCAAATCAAAATAATCTTTATTCAAGTAGGCTTTTTACAAGCACTTTTGAATAGTCAAGGATCAGTTAGATTTAATAAGGTACACTGCTTCGGAATTTTGCTCTTACTGAGAAGAACCAGCAAGAAACTCGGCGGTCAATTTTTAAAACATTTAAAACATTATTTATATGCAGTCGTGTTTGGAGCTGAAAGGATTTCAGATCCAAGCATTTTATTCATACAAATAATTTTCAATTGTGTAATATGCCTTACATGTAAGCATAGTTCGTACAGTTAATTTAAACTTTTTTGTAGATAAGTCTAATATAGATTGCGGAATTTTATTGTAAAAGCGTAAAAAATTGATAAAGATAAAGTATACGAGTTTCATTTTCCCACTTATTATATATTATAACAGTCTCACTTACAGGCCTGCTAATGGCTACTGTAGTATGATAACTCTATAGTTAATAAGTTTTTAGTTCCACCACCAACAAGAACGGTATTTGGAGCCAATTCTATTATTCCTCGCCTAATAAAGCTATACAACGAGCTCGACGATTCCGTTGACATAAATTTCAATTCACTAAACACATTCCGTCGATTAGTGAAACTTCATTTTGGAGGCCAAACAATCAAAAGAGCATCATTACAGGATTTAACTTACCTTTTTTTTGTGATACTAATTTTAAGTTTATTTATTTTTTCTCTTTGGTAAAATTTTGTAATAAGTGTTAGAAATTAAGTATTTTGTCTGTAATTAGTTTTAATCTAGGTTCAAGACGTGTTTGCCTTAAAACGATTGTACATAGGAATTGTTCTATTATATTAAACTTGCATTTTACTATTAAACATATGTAGCAATCACTGGCGAACCATAATAAATAAAATAAAAAATAAACAAATTAAAATAAACTTTAATATTGTGATACAGCTGAGATAGCCTAGCGGTGAGACCGTGCGACTCTTACGAGTGGAATACGAGTTCAAACCCGGGCAGGCACCAATGAGTTTTTCTATTAAAACTTATGTGTCTAATTGATAATTGCAATTTATCACACGCTTTTCGGTGAAGGAAAACATCGTGAGGAAACCTGCATATCTCTAGAGAATTCTAGGGATATGTGTAACCTACCAATCCGCATTGGAGCAGCGTGGTAGGTCTTAGCTCCAATCCTTCTCTCCAAAAACGGAGAGAGGAGGCCTTAGCCCTGCAGTGGGCATAGTAACAGGCTGTCACTTTACTTTTTTTTTATTGTGATACAGGCGGCGAGCGAGGAGTTTTATCTCGTTATCAGGCAGCTGGTGTAAACGCGCGTGTTGCTGCTAGAAAGAGCCTACGTTGGCGGGGTTGCGTGTTCGCTTTCGGCCAGACCGCGCCAGTGGCCGGCTACGCACTGTCCCTGTGGTACGGCGGAGTCCTGGTCGCTAATAGAGAAGTGCCCTACAAGGATATCATCAAGTAAAACCTTTCTATTAAGTAACTAGCTTTTGCCCGCGGCTTCGCTCGCTTGGAATTTTGTCTGCCACATTAATTTTCGTGACAGATCATTTTAGATTTGAATATATTGTTTAAATATTTACTCGTACAAAATTTCAGAAGTCTAACTTCATTATTAATGTTGAGAGACCGGCTATACTCACGTCTTATTTTATCGGATGAGCCCGACTAGCCGCGATAACACCGCGTAAAGAGCTTATGAATAAGATCCCCGATAAAATAAGACGTGAGTATAGCCGGTCTCTCAACATTAATAATGAATACCACTCACGATAGTTTAAATTCAAAAAGTCTAACTTCAAAGCTGACGGATTCCATACAATCCTCGCGCGCCGCGTATATTAGGCACTCTATGGCGCTCCGTTCAAGTCAATCATATCGTGATAACTTTTAAGCTATTCGGCCAAATTACTTAGTGTGAAAGACAAAGTTTATCTACATGAGATACTGAAAGCGACAAATATACTGATTTTTATACGAGTTTGATATATATACTAAAATGTGCATTGTAAAATAGTATCAAATTTAATTAAATTTATGATTCACAATTTTGGTCACATAAAAAGGTAGATATATGCTGTCGCGGACTTTTATTTAGAACTATTAAAGGCAAACAAACTGAATCTGAATCTGAATCGATCTGAACTTCACAAACACATTTGTCTTTTCAAAGGATTTCATATCAAACGATCTTATGCTCTTGAACACAGTGTCTTTCTGCGGATTTAAATGATGAGTCGTCATTCCCTAAGACCTAATCATGAAGATTTTAATTTATTTTAAATTCTATCGAATATTTTCCTGCTGAAAACATCATGAGGAATCTTTATTATCTATAGAGATTGCTAAAGATATTTATTGTGTTACCTACTAATCTCCGTTGGAGCAGCGTGGTAGGTCATATCTCCAATCCTTCTCTCCAAAAACGGAGACAGGAAGCCTATGCCTAGCAGTGGGAGAGTAACAGATCGTTAGTTTTATGAAAAACTAAGTGATTCCACGAGTTTTAATGCTTGAGTTATCCGGCTTATTCTCAAGGTGTAGACGCCACACTACCAATCTATACTTATTATAAAACAAAGTCCCAAAAAGCTGTCTGTCTGTATGTCATCGATTTTCTCAAAATCTACTGAATGGATTTTTGCACCAAAAAATAGTGCCATACTTCCGGATGGTTTAAGTAAATAGTACATATCGGTATTATGTAAATTGTGTTGAAGAGATCGAGCAGTTGTTAAAAAACTTGCTTGCTGGGAGGTTTAGTCGCGTGCGCGGCGTAAACCACCAGAGTTACGCGTTTCTATCTCTTACAGTTAACTCACAATAACTACCTTTATGTTCAAAATTTCAATTTGGTTTTTTTTTTGTGACAACTGATTTCGACGCGGGCGAAGCTGGTATAATATAGTTTTCATTCGATAAATACATCTTTATAGGGTCTCTGAAGCGCTAATATTTGGAGCGTGGATGATGGGTCAGGCCTTAGCGTTTGCTCCCAACTTTGGTGCGGCGGTGCTGGCAGCCGGCCGTGTCATGACCCTACTTCAACGGAAACCTCTAGTAGAAAGCACGCACGCGCCGTCCGTTCCTGAAAATTATGTAAATTATTTCTTTAATATATTTAAATTAATTTTCATTTAGATTCCAATTAGATTTAAGGCTTTAATTAGAAAGTACTTTACCTTGTAATCAGAACTCAAGTGATAGTGAAATGATGATCAGAAAATTGACAGTATTAAGCATAAGGTTTTATAACTACATGTTCTCTTAATAACTTTTTTTATGTACTTAATACCTTTTACGCAGTTAAAAGCTTTTGGAACTTAATGCTTCTGACCAAACGGAAAACGCAGTTATTCCAATACCGACTGGAGATGTCGCTATGATAGTTTTAAAAAACTTTATTACAGCTTTTCAGTACAAAATTTCAGTTTTTATAATCACAAAGGTCCTAAGTCCAGTAACTTAGCCGAGGTCACGATAGTTTCACTTGTTTCCTTTCCGAGTTCTTTACTGTTCGCTATAAAAACTGAATCCCCGCCCGATTTGTCCGTTTATATAGTAAACTATTGATATCGATTGACTCGATTTCGTTATTACAGTGGTCCGACTCACAATTTGTAAACAAACTTTTGTTTCTTTACAAATTGTGAGTCGGTCCACAATAATGTCTAACAAATTTGAACTCTTTGTTTTACGAACAATTTTAGCATGTTTTTTTTAAATAAATATATGGGACACTTACACAAACGGTCGTCCATTCCCAAAATAAGTAACTTAATACTTGTGTTATGAGTGTGAGAGACAACTGGTAAATATACTGCATATATAATTTTAAATACATACTTAAATACAAATACACACCCAGGCTCGAAAAATCACCAAATTGTTTATAGAATATGTTGGCCCCCGGTGGGAATCGAACCCGCGATCCGCGGAGCTGATACCCACTGGATACCCACTATGCCAACGGGCAAGTCAAGTAATAGGTAGAAATGTAGTGTAAAGGATAATTACAAGAGGTCGCTGCTATCGTGCGTATTACGAGTGCAGCCGATGAATAACGAACACAGCCGATGGAGTTGTCAAGGCAACGCCTAACAACGAATAGTGGTTGCCATGGAGACATAGAATAAGAAGGAGCCATCTTGTGTGATGTGACGCGTGTTTTGTATTATTGAATTAATTGCGAGCAAGGAAGTATAAGTTGAATTATAGATTGAGGATTCATTAATACTCACTTCTGAACATTCTTTAACAGTAGGTATACTCGCCATGATATTCCAGATCGCAGACGGCAAGATCCATTACAAGAACATCAAGTTCCGTTACCCAACTCGCCGGGAAGTGCAAGTGTTACGCGGTCTGTCTCTCATGATACCCAGCGGCAAGCGGATAGCTCTGGTTGGGCCAAGCGGATGTGGAAAATCTACACTCATACAATTACTGCAACGATTGTACGACCCTGATGATGGTAATGTGGTAAGTATTGATAGCTAAGTAGGAAGCTGATAATAACAGCCCACTATAAAATATAAATAAGTAAATATATGGGACACTTACACACACGATCGTCCGTGCCCATAGTAAGTAACTTAATACTTGTGTTGTGAAAGAAAGAAGAAAGAAAGAAAAGAAAACACATTTATTCATTCATGCGCTACAAACGGTGCTTCAAAATAATATATAAGCTTACAAAGATAAATATGTAAAATGTTAACTATTAGTAAAATATACTATAAATATAATTAAATAAAACTATAAAAACATAGTATGCCACCGCATATAGCGCAGCAATGAAAGGCATTCAGCTCAGCATGTTGCCGCATTTATATTAACAACACAAATGCAGCGCTGATTTTCAGCCAAAAGCCTGTGATGCCACGGTAGTGTATGCCAACGTATACTGCATTTGAAAAACAAACTATAACTTACAATAATATATGCTAATATAAAACAGACATAAACTGCTAACCAAACTAGAATTATAACAATCAACACAACAATAAAACAGATATACATAATTAAACATAACTGAAAACTTACCGATAATATGTTATGGGTTATATATATGTTGTGGGTTACGGACAACTGGTAGATATATTAGGTCCTTACATATGAAATTGGCGTTTTCTATGGGAGGAACATAAAGTCGTTTTTTTTTAATGAAATATATTTAATTAATCAAAGTATGTACCATTGCTATGTATGCACTTTTGCCATCTCATAGGTATTTCATTGATCCCCTTACTAAAAAAACCATTCGGGCGGGAATCAATAAAATCTTTGAAGGCGGTTTGGACTGGCCCATCGGAGTTGAATTTTTTTCCTTGCAAGTAGTTATCCAAATTGCGAAAAAAATGGTAATCTGTGCGAGCAAGGTCCGGAGAGTACGGTGGATGTCTAAGACATTCTAATTGAAGCTCTTCTGATTTGGTAGCCGTCTGTTGTGCAGTGTGTGGTCTAGCGTTGTCCTGAAGCAGCAGTGGCCTAGAGCGATTGACCAGCCTCGGTTGTTTAGCAGCTAGCTTTTCCATCATGGTTTGCAGTTGCTGACAATAGATATCTGCCGTAATCGTCTGGCCAGATTTAAGAAAGCTGTAGTGAACGACACCGGCACTAGTCCACCAAACACTTACAAGCAACTTTTTTTTAGTCAATCGCTTAGGGCAGGATTTGGCTGGTTCGCCAGGGTTCAGCCATTGCGATGAGCGCTTCCGATTATCGTAGAGGATACACTTTTCATCACAGGTAATGATTCGATCTAAAATTCCTTCATTATTGTGCCGGTTGAGTAACGTAACGCAGCAGTCGACGCGCGTTTGTCGGTTTGCTTCACTCAATTCATGAGGTACTCACCTTTCAAGCTTTTTCACCTTCCCAATTTGCTTCAAGTGGATTAGAATAGTTTTATCACTAACACCGGAGCCTGCAGCTAACTCGGACGTGGTTTCCGATGGATCCGCTTCCACAATAGCCTTCAATTCTTCATTATCAACTTTGGTCTCCGGCCGTCCGGCTTGTTCTGCAGGTCGAAATTTCCAGAACGAAAACGTTGGAACCAAAAACGCACTGTGTTTTCTTTTGCGACACCGTCACCATACACATCATTAATCCTTCGAGCCGTTTCTGCAGCACTGGTGCCACGGTATAACTCATACTCGTAAATAACGCGATATTTCATGTTTTCCATTTTGTAAACAGAGTGACACAAAGAAAAAAACAAAAGAAGAAAAAACAAATGAATTAGGGGGTTTGAAACACCAATGCATGAGTAAATAGCTGTATGAATTTGAATTTGAAATTCCTAACCATAAAGGTAATATTTGAGATCAAAGTGGCCAGTACGACAAAACGCCAATTTCATATGTAAGGACCTAATATTTACAGAAAACTTTGAGAGTGCAGAATGATTCAAAAGCACTTGTTTACAAGTTTACTTGAATATAGAATAATTTGAATTTGAATTATTGTTAAATTTTATACCAAACCCCCGAATTGGGTAACCTTGTACCTTATGCTAGAGTTTGCCTTGAACCGACAATTAAAAATAATCAAAATTATTTAAAAAAAACGTATAAAATGCTTTTCTGGTACCGATAAGTTCAATTGTAACATGTAGTGGCTGGGGGAGTGTTTCAATCGTTGATATATTAAAAACACTTCTTCAAACTTGTTATAACTTCTTGAATACTTTTAAGATACAATAACATTTTATACCTTAGCCATCTTAAATTTTAATCCCTTCCCCTTTCGTCTCTCTCCCTCACATCTTTCCTACTCTACCTCTACGTTCCGCTTTCAATATCACCAAATAAAAGTCAAAATGTTTTTATTCAAATAAATTTGTATCCACGTACTGTTGATTCGCCAACTCTACTTCTACATCTACAGAGAAGCAACAGCAAGAAATGGTTGCTGTTTTAAATAGATAATTCTTACAAGTTATACTTTGTTATCTGAAGATCAAATAAAAACCCTTTTGTTACACATTTGAATTGATTAATAACCAATAATAAATTATTAAATGATTTATTTATAGGCTTTGTACAACCAATATACAAACGAATATTAAATAATTATTTTTTTGAATATTTGTTCAACAATTTTTCAACAAGTACCTACTCAACTATTCTTTCATGACAAAATTAATTAATGTAAATTGTATATGATTGGATCTTATAGTTTCTTTGTAACTATTATTTATTTTAGAGTCGACTTAAAGAATTTCGATATGTTACACTGAGGCTAAAACTATATTTATCAAATTAAATAACTGCACCCAATAATATTAATTTCAAATTTTAAGAGCGACTAAAATTTAGACATGGATTGAATATATAGTGAAATGAATCTATAGAATATAAATAAGTAATTTATTAGTTAACTAGAGGCAAATTGACAAAATGTACTATATATTCAATATTATTTTGTGTTGTTTCACTTTATTTTTCATCAATAAAAATTGGGCTTAACTTTTAATTAAAAAAGAATAATCTGATGCGAAATCTATAAACACGAGCAAATTCATAAAGTTAATAGACATAGAGTTGGGGAGCGTAGGCATATAAAGGGAGACATAGTCATGCCTAGAAATGACTGTGTCCAATAAATAGTAAGAGGAAAGATGACATATACCCATATTTATCTTTGTCTAATAACACATACAAAAGAGTGACATACCTATATGCTTTTCTCTTTTTTTCGATGGACAACATTTTTCTTAAATTCTTATTACATGAGAAAATCCCATTTATGTTACGTTCTTAAAACACAATGGCTACAATTACTACTAATATTAGAAAGAACACAGAACAATAAGGCTTATGGCCGCTTATCGCTAAGCAGCGATTACAGATAATAAAATAAATAATAATAATAATCGAAATGAATATAATAATAAGTGCATGTCGTCAAATTAAGCTTCTTAAAAAGTATCCTTATAATATAATAAATATGATAAATAAAATTATAATTTTTACCGAGGTGTCGTAAAAGGCGACTAGGGTAAGTTGACCCGCCGTGTGGTATCCAGTTGAGTAGAATAAACCACCCTCTTTCTTACCGAGGGGTCGTAAATTACGACCAAGGTAAGTTGCCGTCAGGCAGGAAGCCCGTTGTAAAATACGTAGCCAAATCATGTGACAACATGTTTGTAAACATGATGTGCCTACCCCACTCAGAATGGGATAAGGGCAGGAGGATAGTGACGAAATAAAATTATATTAATCATATTTATTATATTTGGCGCATTTGATTTAATTTGAATATGTTAAGAGTTTGATATGGTTTCTTAAAAAGTTCCATAACTATTATTTGCAACGTTATCGAGTAATTTCGCGTATTTGAAAATTTATAATAATAATGTTTTTATTTACTAAGCAACATATGCTCATTATGTTAGTAACAGACTTATAACTATGTTAGTACCAAATATACATAAAATAAATACAAACAAAACACAATTCCGATTATTCTACTGTTTATTCAACTATTACCCTTATTATAACAGACATTCTGTATAAGTTTCTTAATAGTTATAATATAATAGAACAGTGCAATGTAAACGCAATCAGGTACTTAATCTATTTTACAGTATTAAGACGACCTTCTATTTTATTATTTTTTACAGTATTTGGAAAACTCTTTATACCCTGTAAAGTATTCGGAAGACTCTATCTTTTATTACAACGTCGATATTTTTCTTTTTATTTTATTCAAGAAATAACAAACGATTTTCACGAAAGCCAATCAGTTTTTTCTTTTTTAAACAACTTGTCAATTCCGCGCACAAATCGCAACTTCGTCAAATGGCTATAATAGTCTTCTCTCCTCACCGCACCTCTCCTCTCCGCGCCTTACCGCCTCTGTCCACACCTCGCCGCAGCTATCTTCACGTCATTTATTTATTTATAACATTTGTAACATTTTAAGATTAAATCAGACAGCATAATTTTGCGAGGATGGCATGACGATAGTATAAAACTGTGTACGCTACAACTTAAATAAATCAATCAAGTTTTATTGACCACTTGAATTGAATTGAAGAGTACAAAAGTAATAATAACACAGACAAACAACGTGGTCAAAGGGCATCCACCTCAGCAATGAATTGCAGTATGTAATGTAAAATACTGCAACGCTGATTTCCAGGTGGCACTTCCGCTCCCCTCCTTTTCATTCCATTAGGTACACTTTTTTACTGTATTGAGACAAACCTTTATCTTTTTTTACTGTATTTGGACGGCCCTTTATACGTTTCACAGTATCTGGACGACCATAGTATTGTTGGTGACATGCGGCTGACGACACTCCGTCGCAACCTCGGCATCGTCTCCCAGGAACCGGTGCTGTTCGACCGCACCATCGCCGAGAACATCGCGTACGGCGACAACACGCGCAACGTGCCTATTGAGGAGATCGTGGCAGCCGCCAGGGCGGCTAATGTCCACACGTTTATTGATTCTTTGCCTAATGTAAGTTGCGTTGTCAAATCAATGATTTGTAAGCAATATAACAGAACTAACTACTTTGCCATAATCCGCACGGGTTAAGTGAATGCAATCAAAGCCAATGTGTATGAAGCAGGCAAAATCTACGCACCTTATACATGCAGGACCAGCCACCACATGCACCCCAAGGCGCAATTCACCAGCAACAACGCACACAAAAGCAGCACACACACCCACCACCACAATCTCGACGATCGTTTCGCCCTGAAACTGAAGCATCATCAGGAGGATAGGCTCCACGACAAATCGTACTGCGCCGCGCTACCCATACAAGCAATCTTAAATTTGTCGTGGAGCCTATCCTCCTGATGATGCTTCGGTTTCGGGGCGAAACGATCGTCGAGATTGTGGTGGTGGGTGTGTGTGCTGCTTTTGTGTGCGTTGTTGCTGGTGAATTGCGCCTTGGGGTGCATGTGGTGGCTGGTCCTGCATGTATAAGGTGCGTAGATTTTGCCTGCTTCATACACATTGGTTTTGCATGCATTCACTTAACCCGTGCGGATTATACCAAAGTAGTTAGTTCTGTTATATTGCTTGTAATATGGAATTCCTCAAAGTAACGCCTGCTTCTATAAATCATTCAATGATTTCTCTTACAATCTATACTAATATTATAAGATGGAAAGATTTGTGTTTGTGTGTATTTTTTGTAATGATTTCACGCAAAAACTACAGGACCGATCTCAAAAAATTTTTCACCTCTTCGATTTTTTCGCTTCTTCTTTACTGAGCAACATAAGCTATATTACATTTCCAAAAAAAATAGGGATCCCTAATAAAATTGTAATTGTAGTCTATTGATGATAGAACAAAAAAATGTTCTATTATTATTATAGAACGTATCTATATCTACAAAAAAATCCACGATATCATTTGTCTATATAGTTATATCTATTATAGTTATGCCAATATAACTACTTTCTACATTATAGAAGTTGATAATAGCGCTGACAATAATCGAACCATAATATTTACATCTCCGTATTAATCCTTATCCCACTAAATGATATTTTATTAAAAACTTTCATTACCTATAAATACTTTTTAAATGATTGAAGTCGGACATTCTAATCAAAAGATGTAATGAATTTAAAAATGTCAATTGCATTTGTGTACCTACTACCTATGAATACCTTCCGAAGAACCAACAAATTGTTTATAGAAAATGTTGGCTCTCGGCGGGAATCGAACCGCGACCCGCGGAGCTGAAGGCAGGGTCACTACTCACTACTCACTGCGCCAACGGGCTAAATTTCGTACATGTGATAGGAAAGCAATATTTATTATGTTGTCATCAAATATCACTTATACAGAGAGTATCGTGGACAGATATATCGTGGATGCTTCACTGCATAAAATGGATGTACCGGAAGATGCACCGCTTACAGTATCGCTTAGATCTAGTGTTCCAATAGGATGCACTTTAAAATCTTAAGAAATGTTTAAGCGATGTTAATCCAACGTACATTCTGTATGGGGAATTCTTATGTAACTACAAAAGCACTTCTATAGCGCGGAGTTAAGTACTAATGGCGCCATCTGTTATTGCAGTCAGGGAATTACATGAGTTACATTGTGTTACATTTTATGATGAAATCTATTTTATTAATAACTAATGTTTTGTTATTGCTATAATAAGGCGTACAACACTCGTATCGGTGCGCGCGCCTCCCAATTATCTGGAGGCCAGAAGCAACGTATAGCGATTGCTCGCGCGCTCGTACGGAACCCGCGCGTCTTGCTACTGGACGAAGCCACGTCCGCACTTGACACGCACAGTGAAAAGGTAAGTACACTCGTTGGGATTTATGAAGTTGTACACCCTATAAAGTATAACCTATAAAGGATAACCCCCTATAAAGTATAACACCCTATAAAGTATAACACCCTATATAAAGTATAACACCCTATAAAGTATAACACCCTATAAAGTATAACACCCTATAAAGTATAACACCCTATAAAGCGTTATAAGAGTAATAACGCGGTACTCCGCGTAACGCGTTTCCAAGCGCGCCGGACCTGGACAATCTATTAAATAATATTTATTTTCTTCGAAAATATTTTTTCAAAACGATATTTAACAAGATTGAATTATGCCAAAGATAACTTGCAGATAAGGATAACTTAAAATCCATCTTGTGTGATCTTGTGCTAGAGAGAAGGCCTTAGTTACTACATTTAAAAGAACTGCATACTATTTTTGACGATCCTGGGAATGATTATTGGCACAAGATATATTTTATAATCGCCATTTTTATTAGCATTAGTTCTGGTGGGATACGGCTGAGTAGAATAGACCACCCTCATTTCTTACCGAGGTGACCTTAACGGCGACTAGGGTAAGTTGACGTCAGTCAGGCGGCCGGTCGAAAAACAGCTAGCTACATGTTTATAACATGCCTTGCCGACCCCACTTCTAAGCCATTCCATTAGCATTACACGATTCGTATAATCGTCGTTTCCGTGATATAAGGCGCGGGTTTCCCATGGTCCTCAATAAACACACAGCGTCTTCGCCGGCGCAGACGAAGCCCCAGTTTTCTAACGTCAGTTGGTCGTGGTTTCTCGCCTACCTTCCGACGTCGCAATAACTAATAGAAATTATACCATAAACCTTCCACTACGCGTCGCCCTAAGTCGTGGTCCGGCCTCAAAGGAACGTCGTCCCATTAGGACAACGTTCCCCAACGCTAGTAGAGCTTCTGCACTCTACTCTCTGCATTTCGCAACCTCGACGATGCTGCTGCGCTCGCCCGTCCCGCCCCATGACGCTGTAACAGCCGTTAGGGCTAACAGCATACAGTCAGTTCGCAATTCGCAGACTATGGTCCACGTAATATACAATTACATCAAATTATTTTATTAAACTATTGGTTCTCGGTGAATTGTAAGAATATTGGTTATTCATATATCAACCTACCCAAAGAATAAAGTTACACTTCCTATATTTCTACATGGGACATGTTATTCTTCGAATCGGACGATACAGGTTGGGTTGTTTTATAAAAATAAAATTTCATTTTATCATGAAACATTTTATTGTTATGCTGATATATTGTATATAAACGGTAATCCTTGCTGTATCTGTCACACAGGTAGTCCAAGAAGCTTTAGATTCAGCAAGCGAAGGGAGGACATGCCTCATAATCGCGCACCGTCTTGCCACCATTCAAAATGCCGATATCATATGTGTTATCGACCAGGGCGTGGTAGCGGAAATGGGCACTCATAGCGAGCTTATCGCTCTAAAGAAAATTTATGCTAAGCTTTATGAATTGCAATGCGGTTTTGTTGAAGAAAGCGAGGCAGCTCTAGCTAGCGAAGAGAATTCATAAGACAAAACAAAGTTGACGTTAGTATAAATAATTTAACAACTAAGTAATATTCATTCGTTTAAATATTAAAAAAATGACAGAGATATTAAAGGCACAAAGGTTTTCTCGAGTAAATCCCGACCCCTGCGAATATTCTAGGATATATAGTAGCCTATATGTTACTGAAAAAATCCCCTACTTTAAAGTAAAAATCCCATCAAAATCGCCGTTCCGGAGAATGGACTAACAACCTAAAATTTCTTAAGTAATTCAACTATCTTTAAAAAAAACCTTTAAATTTGAGAATTTTGGGGACTTTGTTTAATAATATAAATATACATACACGAAGCCAAATCGAAATGTGAGAATATTAAGAATTGTTTTAAATAAATTCTGTATATTAATAATAAATATAGTTGTACCTAAGTAAAAGACTAACATTGAAATTTGGTATTCCTCAATAAAAATTACCAACAATGCAAATGCAAATTTGCTTTGTGAAATTAAATCGAAAAACTTCGCTAATAGTAAAAGTACTCGTCAAAAATCAGAAAAATTTAGCATCTATGCTCTACCCCTATATTTGTGATTTGAAATTTATTGCTGTAGTAGGTACTTTGTAAATTGCGTTGTGTTGCAATGTCACATAAAATATTGTATAAAAGCAATTTGTTACATAGATACGTTAAATACCTTCAAATCAATGCAATAGCAGATACTGTTCTTATATTTTACTACACAACCTTTGATATTTTAAACTTAAAATATGGATATAGATAGTGCCTTTAGCAATTAATCATACAGGTAGTCAAACAATAACGAAGTTATATTACGATATATGTAAAGTTTATTACCAGATAATAAATTGTTCTAGTCACTTGTTAAATTATTGCTTATAAATCATATGGAATTTATACTGTATTAAGAGATTATCTTTCTTCAATAGCGAGGTTATTAGGTTATGCAAAGATTGCGCAAGTAATAAGTTAATCCTATAACATACAATATTACAGGCAAAATGAAACTTTGACAATACATCGATTATATCTTGGATAGAACAATGTCCAACCTGAAATTTAGAATTGTCAAATCCGCCCTTCCTCTTCTTGAACCGATGTCCACTACTGATCATAGGTCGCTTCACGGGATCACGATCTTGAGCTTTTGGATTAACCTAACCTAACCTTTATAAAGTCGTCACTCCATCTCGTAGGGGGTCTACCGACACTGCGTTATCGGGGCGTTTCGTGGTCGCCATCCACCACCTTAATCCATCAGCACCTTAAGACCGTAACCATCTACACCTTAAGATCGTAACCATCAACACCTTAGGCCGTTCCACCCATCGGTTCTCCGCACTAATTGCCCCGCCTATCGCTTCTTTAAGCTTCGCCACACGCTGAGCTATATTGGTGACTTTGATCTTCTACCGATCTCCCTATTTCTAACTTGATAAACACAAAGATACTCTAAGCATAGCTCGCTCTATCGCCCTCTGAGTGACTATGAGCCCGTATATGAAGCCCGTAGTCGGCAATCCGACATACAAAAGGATTTTTACCACCCCTTTCTTCATAACCTTAGTACTTTTGAATACCAGTTATAACTTTAAGTCAGGGGTTTCAAACTCATAATAACTTGGGCCAAATAAATACTTATTTTTAAGTGGGCCGCCAAAAACACAAATTTTACATAGAAACAAATATTTTTAGTCAAAAGACTAGCATGCATGTTCTTATGTTTAATGTTGTAATTAACATATGTAGGTGAAAGTAAATTATTGAGATGATCCCCGTATAGTTGTGAATAAAGTATTTCATATTTATATGTACCTAGTGGTTTGATTTCTGATTCAGGTTTTTATTCCATTTTAAAATATTCATGTCAAGCCGTGAGTTTGCCACTCCTGCTGTAGATGATCCTTACATTCCTTAATATCCCAAATACATTCCTTTAGTAAAAGACCTTTTATTATATGTTCAATTATGTTTCATGCCCAATTATGAATTGCTGCTTTTTTATCGATTACGTCATTTAAGTACTTAACAACGTTAACATTTTTTAAACAAATGTTAGCAAATTGCTTATCATTTGAGGTAATTGATATCATAATAGAAATATTGTGTTTCTAAATTACCATAATTTATTTTATCGTATTGTAACAAGTTTTCGTCTTTTTCGATTTAACAACTGTGCATAGTTTTTAAATATTTATGTGTAGTGAAAAAATCTCAATTTAACCGCATAAGTAGGATTGCCAGCTTTTTTTAAAGTACTTAATATCAAAATAAAGTACAATTTCTATTTTTTCTTATACATATTTATAATTTTTTTATTGCTTTTTGCAATTGGTATCAAAATAGTTTCTCGAATAAACAATACCACATCATATTTGAAATTTATATTTAAATTATAGTGCGAAATAAATTATTTACATGTACTTTATTGTTGTCATAAAGTATTGAGGTACAAATACCAGGAATAAAGTACAATACTTTTTTATAAAGTACGGATGGCAACCCTACTCTTAACTGAAAAGATTTTTGTTGCCTTAATTAAATTTAATAAATTAATGTTTAAAAAATGATTTGCTTTGTAATACAATCAATTGAATATTATAATAGTAATTTAAAATATTGCTTTTATATATTTTATAAGCATTTCTAGCCATTGTATAGCCATTTAACACGCTCAAAAAGTAATTGTGATAGACTTTACCGTATTTTTGTATTAACCAGGACGCGTTTTGCGAATGTATTTAAATAGTTGTAAATTGTAATCTGTAGATTATTATAGAAATATATCGTGGAATTACTTAAGTTGTTTCATTATGACAGTTATTACATAGTGAAAAATAGCAAATGGTCGTAGAATCTAGATTAAGCTTCACAATACAAAATGGCACGCTTAGTATTAAAGTGACCTAATTCAAAAGAGTCGTTTGCGGCAAGTTGCAATAAAGCGTAGCGCATACAAAAGTCGCGAGTAATAATGAGACCCATAACTTGAAAAAGCAAGATAACACAGGCTTATTTAATAATTCGTAGCGTAATGTCATAGATGGCATTGAAATAAGGATAACATCATCATCCTTCTGCTCTTATCCCACTCTAAGTTGGGTCGGCACAACACGTTACAAACATGTTGTCACATGATTTGGCTACGTATTTTATGACCGGCCGCCTGCCTGACGTCAACTTACCTTTGTCATTTTCCGACCCCTCGGTAAGAAAGAGGGTGGTCTATTCTACTCAGCCGGATACTACACGGCGGGTCGACTTACCTTAGTCGCCTTTTAGGATAACAATATATTTAAAACAGTTAAGCCTAAATTTGAATTTGGTCACTTAAATTCTAAGCGTGCAAAATATTTTAATTATAATAATATTGGGAGAAAAGCGCATCTAAACTTCTGTTACAGACTGGAATTTCGAAAAATTTCATTGCAATTCCTATTCATACTTATTTTTGTCGGTAGATTCAAGACAAAATCAATAAAAAATACCAAAATTCATATCGACCGTAAAGATAAAAGCAATAAACACATTTTGCATATTGAGTATGTTTCCAAAATCTATTATCCCAAGAATAGTGCTGTGTGACCAATTCCATCTCTTTATCAATAATATTTTGCTAGTGGTGTTGTTAAAAAAAAACAATTATAAATTTCCAATTTTTTTAATAAATATTTCAATAAATATAATCAAACAAAGTGTACTAAACTATATTTAAAAGAAATGTATTGGCAGTTTTGATTGCGTAAATAAATTAAATAATTATAAAGTAATAAATAAATGTCTAAATATAAAAAAATTAAGATCATTTTATTTTCATTTTTTTTACTAAGTCTAACGAGTAATTTTTTCGGTAACATTTTGTAAGATCTAATTCAAATAAACGCACGAAATAGCTTATAAAAAATCTATTCCAAAAAGTATAGTAATGTAAATTGTCTATGGTATTTTCTCGTTGTCCCTCAAACGTTCTTGCTAATCTTAAGATTAACCAACATTCTCTCTCGATTAACATTTACGAAAAAAAAATAACTTTTCATTCTTGAACATTGTAACGATTTGTAAGCTAGAAATTTTTTAGTGGACAATTATTTTAAATACTTTGTGATTATAACCTTAGCCTCCATACATTCAATGAAAAAAAAAATTGCATACTTTTTTTGTCATCAAGATAACGGGCTAAGGAATGGCACTTTATTAAGGTGAATTGTCACAAAAATATCGTATACATATTAAGCATAACGCACATAACTTTATTAAATATTATCATTTTATTAGAATAGAATATAATATCAACGATTTATATAACTCAATGAAACTATACCAAAGTCGATTCGGTTTTATTTTATGGAACAATTTGAGAATATGCCCTAATGTTAATTTAATTACGCGCAACAACTTCCAAATGCTGTAGAGGTGCGTCCGGGCGAATTCCCCGGATCGGATTCTCGAGATTGTTATAGTAAATGTCACCGGTAAGCTCTTCAAGTTGTATTTCGGGCTCAGTTTTTGCTTGTTTCGTCGCTTCGTCAACTTCCTTACGGACTATCGCGTCAATTTCCTTGTGATAATAATAAATAAATAATAAATATATGGGACATTAACACACACGGTCCGTCCCCAAAGTAAGTAACTTAATACTTGTGTTATAGGTGACGGATATGTAGATATACTACATATATAAGTTTAAATACATACTTAAATACAAATACACACCCAGGCTCGAAGAACCAACTATTTGTTTATAGAAAATGTTGGCCCTCGGCGGGAATCGAACCCGCGACCCGCGGAGCTGAGGGCAGGGTCGCTACCCAGAACGCCAACGGGCCAGTCAAATATTTTAATTATAATAAACAGGATGATAACAACCATTCGACATTACGAAAGTGATAATAAAATTATTTTGCTATAATCCGCATAAAGCACTACACACGTTCACTATCACAAACTCAACAATCGTTTCGCCCCGTAACCGAAGCATCATCAGATAGACTCCACGACAATATCGCTTGCGATTTGTCGCACGTATCGGGTATGAAAAAACGGATATATATACTATACATGTAACACTATATATATTATCTATTTACTGTATCACGGATTATAGCAAAATTATTTTATTATTACTTTTGAAACATATTTAAAGTCAACTCTTTCTTTATTACATAAAAACTATTGCGAATGTATTATTAATCACGTTTTTTCTTCTTCCTGAAAAGTTGACAAAAATAAGATAAGACAATTGCCAGTTCACAGTCGATATAAATGATGTTACCTTGAGCTGGTCAGGGGTAGCGAGCTCGCTCGAGAGAATCTTCTCCTTGAACGACGTGATCGGATCCCGAGTCTGTCTGACCTCCTGAACCTCGTCACGGGTCCGGTACGAGGTCCCGGGGTCTGACATCGAGTGGCCAGAATAACGGTACGTCTCCATTTCCATCACTAGAGGACCTGCGATAGTAAAGGGCTTTTACTATCGCATTGGGGTCCTAAGGTACTAAAGTTGCAACATCCGGAAACGTAGACCTTAAGTGGGTAGCAGGGAACCCCAGCAGAGTCACCTACCCAACTTTTAAAGATACTTAAATCTATCGGCTGAATAAGAAGGGCATTTATTACTATCCCACTGCTGGGCATAGGCATCCTCTTTCCTTAATGGCCGGGGGGGGGGTATCTGAGACTACTCGAGCTGGACACCCAGCAGTGAGGCCGTACGACTCTTCAAGAGGGTCACGACTTCAAACCCGGGCAGGCACCAATGAGTTTGTCTATTAAAACCTATGTGTCTAATTGATAATTTCAATTTACCACACGCTTTTCGGTGAAGACCTACATATCTCTAGAGAATTCTGGAGATATGTGTAACCTACCAATCCGCATTGGTCTAGGTTGGACCTAGACCTAAGACCTAAGACCTAGACCTAAGACCCTTCTCTGCAATAAAGGAGAGAGGAGGCCTATTCCCAGCAGTGGGATTGTAACAGGCCGCTACTTGACTACTTGATTTATATATATTTATAAATGCGAAAGTCTCTCTGTTAAGCTTTCACAGCTAAGCTGCTGGGCTTTATTTTGATTATGAATATCAGGCCCAGCGATTAAGGAAATTAGACACAACTAAAGTTTATATAGCATTATAGAGGATACTAAAAGGTTTAAGTTGGCGTCAACAAAGCCGACGTCAAACGCTGATTTTTATTCACTATTCTTAGACTTGACGCTATACCATATAAGGTCTGATTATGAATTAGCTAATAATGCAATGCATTGGTAGGTTACAGATATCCTCAAAATTCACTACAGTCTATCTAGGTGTTATAAATTGAAATATACATTGTAATAGAAAAATCTATTGGCTAGTTTCAAATATTTGTACAAAGAACTAGCGTCGGCAATTCTAAGATGCTAGTGGCGACCCCAAAACAACGCAGTTTCTATAGATTAAGTAGTTAGCATAGAACAGTTGGATCCATATGGTATTAGATCGTGTAGTGTAGAGATCTATTAAGTAAACCTACCGCTTAAATAACAATAAGATTTAATATCGACTGTGAACTGGCAAATTGTCCTATCTAATTTTTGACAACTTTTCAGGAAGACGAAAAAACGTGATTATTAATAAATTCGGATTAATTTTTATGTAATAAAAAGCCAGTCGACTTGAAATATGTTTATTTATATACAAATTTTCTAGTAGATAATACATGTTGATACGGTAAATGATGGGCAGTAGTACCTAATGCCGTTAAAAAGTGATTTGCCTTAAAATTGAGATAGGACATATTGCCGGTTCACAGTCGATATGTTATTAAGTTTAATTTTATTCAAAAACTGTTCTTTTTCTTTTTCTTCTATATATAAAAATATAATTTTCTAATAATATAAATAATAGTGACAACATATGTCTTTTAAAGTGTGCAATACAAAACAACAAACAATATACGACACAATTAACTTTATATATGGAAAAGTAGGCACAGTAAATTTTATAAAAATTGTTTTCATTTTTAATAAAAATTGTTTGTATTTTTTTCATTTTTTTTTGCAACTTACCCTTTCCGCTGCTGCAGTGGTCTATAGCGAATCTAGTTGCTTCCCTAGTGGCAATAACATCCATACCATCAACCCATATGCCTGGTATATAGTCCCCTCGAGTATAGTAATCGGTGCTTGCTGATGAACGATCAACGCTAGTACCCATTCCTTAAAAAAAATATTCTTGTGTATTTCGTGTCAATTTAGCTAATCAACTTAATTTTAAAGTGAAGCTACTTTAAAATTAAGCATCGTAAGATGTCAAGATAAAATAAAAAAAATGTCTATACTATATCTACACTTATTATAAAAAAAGTCCCAAAAAGCTATATGTCTGTATGTAATCGATTTTCTCAAAATATACTGAACGGATTTTTTTACGGTTTACACTTAAAGATAATGCAATACTTCCGAATGGTTTAGTTAAATAGTACATATCGGTATTATGCAATTTGTGTTGAAGAGATCGCGCAGTTGTTAAGAAACTTGCTTGCTGGGAGCTTTAGTCGCGTGCGCTGCGTAAACCAGCAGAGATACGCTAAAGTAATGTACTAGAGAATTGTTGATCAATAAAAATACCACAAAAGCATCCGGGACAGCATGTCTATCTCTTATAGTTAATTTACAATAACTATTTTTAAAATTATATTTATTTATATTTAAATTATTTATATTTATTTATATTTATATTTAAAATTACGCGGGTGAAGCCGCAGGCATAGCTAATATATATTATAAAAAAACATCGTCAAAAGGTGTATGTGATTTGACAAAAATCTTCTGGACGGACTTTGTACTGTTTTTACTAAAAGATAGTGCGATTCTTAAGGAAGACTTGGGTTAATAGTAAAATACATTATTTAAAACGGAAAACCTATTTTATTTGTGCTTTCAATAAAGGATACAGTAGTATGTACACTTTTTATGCTATAACATACGCGAGATCAGGATTTACGCGGGAAAAACTTTGCAATGCACTGATTAACAGCTAGTAGTATTCAAGATATATCACGCGTTAAATTAGTCTCAAAAAAAAATCAGAGTTCGTAACTATTTTCGACGTTTCTAATGTGTTTGTGCTATGCACTTTTTAAAAAAAATTATTCAACTTGCAATGTAATTATGTGAAGGTGGAATCTAGCAAGTTAAATTTGTTGACCCGTTTCCCGATGTCCGATTGAGCTAAAATTTTATATACTGCCCCAGTCCCGATGACAATACATGTTTATGATAAGCATGACCTGATGCTGCTGCCAGAATTGACTCAAGACGAGGGAACACCTTCTTTTTGGGACTTGCTATTAACCGAAGCAAAACCAAGCTAATGGTAATAGACAGAGCTGGAATACTCTCCGAGTCCTACATAGTTCGAAGGATCGACAAAGTAGATAACTATATCATTCATTCTCCTGCCCTTATCCCACTCTAAGGGACGGCACAACATGTTACAACACGGTGTCACATGATTTAGTTACGTATTTTACGACCGACCACCTGCCTGACGTCAACTTACCTTAGTCTCCTTTTACGACACCTCGGTAAGAAATAAGGGTGGTCTATTCTATGCAGCCGGATACCACAAGGCACAAAGTAGATAACTATAATTACCTTGAATCTCTTATTTCTAATGATGGAAGCTGTGTTTCCAAGATTAACCCTTTTAGTGCCGGACGACGATATATCGTCGTTTGTTACACTTGCCAAAAGTGCCAACGACGATATATCGTTGTGCGTGTAATAACGCCTTGTTATTCGCATTGCGAGACGACTTTATCTGTAAATAAATTTATAAATGATCTAATTTGAATGTAAATGATCAAATTTCGTTGACAAAGAATTTCTCCGATCTCGGTTTGACATTTTACACATTCTATACCGGAGTGTGCTGGGACTCTCTTTACGTTAGAGCAATAAGTTGGACACTCGATGCCAGACACTCTTCAAGCCCCCAAGTCGAATTGTTTATGATAGTTATCTGTGAGTTGTGTGAGTGAGCCACGCAGTTCATCGAGCCTAAAATTCTTCTTTTAGTCTTTGCTTGACTTTTATAGAGAGAGTTTCTAACCCGTGTTCTGTTACGTTCTTTTGCGACGAAAACCGAGACGTTTTTCAACAGTTTTCTTGAAAAAGCTGTGCCCTTTTCCGAATATGGAGGACGAAGAAATAGTTCGGTTTATTTTAGCGATTAGTGAAACTGACCAAGAAGGGGGGCAAGATGTACATATTAGCGATAGTGAGGAATCTTTTAGGGATTTCACTGAAGTTACTGTTGGAAATGATACGGAATATAACCCACGCCCATTATTTTTGTGAAACATTATTTTTTCTTGTCTTGCAGCAGATAAAATCCGTTTATCGCAAAGTATAATTTATCTATATAGAATTATGATGAAAAGATGGCTTCATGTATGCGGAAATACGTTTTGAAAGAGAGAACTGAACTTTTACTTTTTTTATGGAAACTTTTAGTTTGTTATTTATATAATTGAATGAATAAAGAAAACCTAGTGTCATTGTTTTGTTTCTCTGTTTCATCCTTAGTATACTACTTTTTGAATCGTGTAAATATTGTTCTCCGTTTGGTTTTTATGAGTATTTTTCCAAACCCTAGTAAAACTGTGAAATTCGGCCGGTTATTCTCGCATAGGCACCTCTTTGTCGCCCGGCACTAAAAGGGTTAAACGAAGAATAGCGATAGCCAAAGATGCAATTACTAGATTAGCTAACATATGAAAAAACCGAAACATCTCAAATAGGACCAAACTGCGCCTGGTCCAAACACTTATATTCAGCATCTTCTTATACGGTGTAGAAACTGTGACTATTCAAGCAAGTGTTGTCGCACGCTCAAGTGCATCAATTTTGTCAAACTCAATTGCGACGCATGGTTGAAAGGCGTGTATGGACTCAAAGTCGCCTTTCAACCATATGCCTTCAACGCATCCTTGGCTATTTTGGCCATATTGCACGCCGTGGAGATAAGAGTTTAGAAAAACTCATAGTGGTTGGGAACGTGGAAGGTAAAAGGACACGACGAAGATCCCCAACCAGATAGTCCGACCAGCTGAAGGCCACCGGTGCTCTCAATTTTCACGACGCTGTTCATATGGCCGTTGATAGAAACCGATGGAAAGATATTTTACACCACCAAGCTAAATGACAATATGACGGTGATCACGATCCTCAGTAATGAGGGACCGACTACGGAGAGAGAGAGATTATATTTATAGTAGAATATAGTAATATTGAGCTTACCGTAACCATTATTTTCACACACAAACACACATGGTAAACTCCATAGCTTAGCCATGTTGTATGCTTCAAAGAGCTGACCCTGGTTGGCTGCACCATCACCGTATAAGGCGAAACTAACGCCACCATCACCACGGTATTTGTGAGCGAACGCTAAACCAGCGCCAAGAGGGACCTAAAAATTTTGTTTATTACAATACATGTATTGTATATTAAACAAAATATGGTGAATATAAATGGATATATAGTACCCGGCATTAAATAATGCACATCGATGTTTACAACGAAACAGCCGGCCAGTTCGGTGTCGTAGAGCGCTGTCTCTGTCACTCAGTAAGTAAACATTCCACGGGTTCGTCAGTCTGTGCGACAGAAACAATGCTCTATGAAGCAGAATCTAGCCCATTTCTCTCTCTAAGCCTCGATGTGCATTATTTATTGCCGCGTACTATACTTACTTTTAGGTGAAAGCAAAAGGACCTAAGTCCATTTTTGTCATTATTATATTTTCAACGATTCTTATTCAGTATATTGGTTAAATGATAAAAGACATTTAGTCCTACAGTCACTAATTGCGTTTTAAAATTATAAATGATATTAAGTCCCTAAGCGTTATAAAGAAAACGCTGCTGAATAAAGCTCTACAGAATAATTTATAAAATGTGACTCAACGCACTTTAGTTTTCACCTACAGATATCTAGATAGAGGCTGAAAAGAGATGGTTGTATTGTGAGAAGTATGACGTGTATATAAAAGGAGAAGTGCTAGAGTTAACGAATGATAGTAGAAAATAGCAGAGAAAAATATGTAGTGCCGACCACATTAAGAGTGGGATAAGGGCAGAAGAACAATGATGTGTTATAACATATTACATATACAAAAATAAGGCCATCTGGACAGCCATCTTTACTGACTTTATTGTGCACTTATTAAGCATGCTAGAGAATGAACGAATAACGAGTATTTCAATGCTTGATCCAAAGATAATGGCGTATGGTGTAGAAAGATGCAAACTTAGCCCCTTAAAGCCTTGTCCATAAATATAGGTGCAGTTAGTTATGGAGCAGCATTTAGACTAAGTGCCTGACACAATTAAATAAGAAAAAATTCATATATAGTATTAAAAACGAAGCTCTATTTCATTCTTCATGCATACCATGTTTTATTGTGGAATGAGTCATCTAAATTAACGTATTATATGCATCATCATCATCATCCTCCCGCCGTTATCACACTCCAAGTGGGGTCCGCACAAAATGTTACAAACATGTTGTCACATGATTTGACTACGTATTGACGTCAACTTACCTTAGTCGTATTTTACGACCGCTCGGTAAGAAAGAGGGTGGTCTATTCTACTCAACCGGATACCACACGTCGGATCAACTTACCCTAGTCGCCTTTTAGGACACCTCGGTAAAAATATAATTTTATTTAACATATTTTTTATATTATAAGAAAACCTTTTTAAGAAGCTTAATTTGAGACATGCACTTATTATTATATTCACGGTGGGTCAACTTGCCTTAGTCGCCTCTTACGACACCTCGATAAGAAATGAGGGTGATCTATTCTACTCAGCCGAATATCACACGGCATAAATTAATGTATTATATGCAAAACAATAAAATATACAATTAACCTACTAGATTTTCCAATAAAAAGCCAAACCTACCTGGGCACCTACAATTCCATTTCCACCATAGAAATTACGACCGTACAAATGCATAGAGCCTCCTTTCCCTCTTGAACAGCCAGTACGACGTCCAGTTAGTTCAGATATTACCCCAAGCACACTGACTCCCATTAAATATGTCCAACCGTGGCAACGGTATGCGGTGATAACAGTGTCTACATCACGCATGGCTGCTCTCATTCCAACAGCTACTGCCTCTTGTCCTATTTTACCAAATATTTGAAAAAATAACCAGGGTAACGAATTTATTATCAAAATTTTAATTCTTTTAAATTAATTATTATCTTTTCTTTTCATAAAAAAGGTACCAAGAACACCAATTACGCACAAACCTAAATTTAGGATCGAGGTTTACAATTCCCCTATATTATTCAAGATCAATCATTTATAAAATTTTCGCAGTATGAACGAAACATACATTACTAGACATACGTGCGGATTCGCCCGCGTGAAATTCAGTATTTAGCATGTTATAATCGCTCGATTCTCGGTAGGAAACTAGCTCTCTGATACCCTACACCGCTTTTTATACCTATACGCCCCTCTAAACTACAATCTTTGTTACTACCCCCACTAAAAATTGTTGTAAAACTGTTGTTTGTGAAAAAAACAAAAAAAAAATTGTCGTAAGTGCTATTAATCTAAACTTTTCGGAGGAATTGCACTACTTTTTAGTAAAAACCGAACTAAAATCCGTTCAGTAGATTTTGAGAATGTCGATTACATACAGACAGACAGTTTTGGGGTCTTTATTTTATAATAAGTATAGATTACAAGCAAGATGGGAATAAATAAAAAAAGAATAAAATGACCCTTAATACAAATAATAGAGCTATTTAAAAGAGTATTTTTTTATAAATATTATCAATCAATGCTTATTATCTTAAAAAGTCCCCAGAACTGTCAGTCTGTATGTGATCAATTTTCTCAAAATCTACTGAACGGTTTTTACTAAAAAGTTGGGCAATTCTTCCGGAAGGTTAAGGTTAATAGTTGAAGAGGTGGCGCTTTTTAAAAAACATGCCTGCTGGACAAAAAGTCCGCGACAACATGTCTCTCTCTTTTATGGTTAGCTCATAATAACGACTTTAATATTCAAAATTTCAATTTAATACACTGATTTCCATGGGGATGCAGCAGCAAACACAGCTAGTTTGATATAATTAAAAATATATATATATATATATATATATATATATATATTTTTTTTTTTTAATTTATTAGGTTCACCAATAGCTTTAACATTTATATCATTCAAATCTATATTCTATTGTAAAACAAAACTAAGTGTAAATGTAAAACTAATTAAAGGCAAACGCCACATGCAAAATAACCTAAAACTACTTAAATGAAATTTACAAAAATAATTAATAAATAAGTTAGTGTAACACTGTTATTTCAAACAATTAAATGTTATGTTTAGCTAAGATTTTGCTGGATTTGCTTTCTAAAAAGATGCAGGAAAACATTGAATATATCCGGGGGATTAATTTTATTATAAATTTTTATTATTCTGGGGATTGGTGAGTTAGCGCCCAAAACAGTAGACGATGGGGAAAATATAGAAGGTTAATTAATTAATTAATTATCACGTTGGTACTCGTAATTTAAAGTATTCGAGGAGTGCAGAGCAGTCTACTTTATTATTAAAAATCTTAAATCTTAAATAGAAAGATCAAATCAAGTTCTATTCTACGACTTTCCAAGGATTGCATGTTAAAGAAATTTAATTTATCATTGTAACTACGTAAACTTTTTGCTTTTCCTATTGTAAATGTAAGATTCCAAAGAAATCTTTTTTGCACTCGCTCAATTCTAAGCATGTGTGTTGAGTAGTGTGGTCGCCAAACGATGCTACAATATTCTAATATACTAAGAACTAAAGACTTGTATAACAAAATTTTAGTACTAGGTTTATTAAACTCTTTAGCATTTCTTATAATGAAGCCTAACATTTTAGATGCACGCTTAATAGTACTGACAATATGTGAGAAAAAAAGTTAAATTGCGATCTATAATGACTCCTAAGTATTTTACAAAATTTACTTCTTCAAGACACATGTTGCCGATGGAATAGTACGAGGGAATAACATTCACTCTACGGGTAAATTTAATATGTTTGCATTTATTAATATTTATATCTCAACTAAATCTTTAAAGAGTTTATTTAATATCAACACTTGCAAAATGTTTATAGGTTTTTCTAATTCTTAAAAAGTGCTATCATTAGGAAAATATATATACTAGATTTACCTGAATACAAATGGCAGAAACCACGGATAATCTTTTCTTTGTACAAATTTCCAGATGCTGTTTCGATTCGTCTAAGCACAGCCAGTTTTTCGTACATTTTAAGAGCATCTTCAGCTGTAAGACTGGCTGATGTGGCAGGTCCTTTATCTAATTTGTGAAGTTTGTACGGCTAAAAAAGAATTGTATTTTAACTTTAGAACCAATAGAATTACCTAGTACTATATCCTACATTTAACAATTTAGAAAATTTAAATAGAGAAGCACAACAAGCAACATTAAAGGCTTCCCTCTCTTTAGGACAGCAGAATTAGGGCTATTTCAATGAGGGCTGGCAGGTTACACATATCATAGAAATTCTCTACATGTATGCAGTTTCTTAGAATGTTTACCTCCACCAAATAATGATGAGATCAAATACTGTCTGTCTACTGTCTCTAGTCTATAGCAAAATAAAAACTTTATTTATTTCATGAAAAGCCACAAAGTCACAATTATGTATTTATCTTTTAAAATAAAAGATTTATATTTTTTATCACTATATTTAATGTTTACTTTATTCTAATGCAGCAACAAATATCACTAAGTAAAAGCTAGACAAGAGTCAACAAATGCAACAAAAATTTTTATTGGATTTTTTATTTTTTTATCTTTTTATCTCTATAATAACAACAAAAAATACAATAAAGGTAACAAGTCTTTAATCTTACAAATTTAGTTTTTGATGTGTACTTAAAATTAATTATATATGTAGCTCAAATTATATTTATAATTCAAATTTTTGTACATAATTTTATACTAAATTACAGTTCAAAATGCAAACATATTCCCTTTTCATTTTATTTGCATTGTTTGTACAATGAACATTTTTAATATAAATTTGGTTTATCCTAACTTTATTGCAAATTTCTGTTACTTTTAAAAACTTATATTTATTGCACCTATTTTGAGTTTTACAGGCCATAAAGAAAGATAATAATACCTTATATTGCAATGTAAACTGTAATATAAGCCTAGGAATATATTATAGCAACTATTCAATGACACTGTTGTCGTAAAATTAATAGTGTGACAGTTGGTAATGCAAAACAAATCTACACTTGACATTTTGAAGGTTAGGTTACATAAGTAAGGAAAATTCAACTTTCACTTAAATACACTTTATTATGGTCCTGAAAACAGTACTACGATACTATTATTATATTAAATAAATATTTTAAAAATACAAATGATTAGAACTAGATTTTTAACTCAAAAATATAGTGTGAAAAGTATACCTTAATTTCAAACGTAGACTCCGATTTCGTACTATATTTCGAATTCGATGTTATAGCAACAGGGGCAGCAGCTTTCTATAACAAGGCACACAATTTGATATTACACTATATTTAAAAGCCGAGATTAATTTGTTATTATGGAAGATCTTAGCGCACCGTAATTGTAGCGCCGCTAAACAGTTTAGCGGCAGACGGAATAAGCTTGCTCATTTTTTCAATTATATTTTCTATGAAACCCAGATTTATTTAATTATACACGATATTGATTTGTAGATTTTTATGCATTAATTTACTTTTATTCTTTTCTGGTCGACCCCCCTATCGACCTACAGACCAGAAATTCGATCACCGACTAATAAACAGGAAAATACCAAGTTGACAGAAATGTCTCGAGTTGACACTTGACAGCAAAAATTAATTTCTTAATCGATTATACATCTCTGGATTCTCTTTTTTGTGTTTAATATTAATTTTTATGTTTTGACATTTTATTCGCATTATCAATATTAGCCTTAATGCATAATATATTACACTGCATTATAATGATTACAGCGGAGAGTGGAGTGGCTAGGCCGCTTCACTTCTACTACTTCGACTACTATAATTAAAAGATAGAGGGAGATAACAAATAATATACATTTTGCAACTTAAAGGGATGTGTATTAACTGGAACTGTTCTAAGCCAAAATTAATAACATAAAAAGAGACTTGTTTGAGTAGGGAACTTAAGAGATTCTTCTTATTAAAATTTATGAGAATCCTAAAAATGCACAAATCATATTTTCTATAGAAATCGAACAACATATAACGAACAATTGAACTGATAGATCTTTACACATATACACTTACAAGAAATTAAAAATTACGTTCCTATTAACGGTTACAAACGCAATAATGTAGAAAAACGTCAAAGTTCACAAGAGAATTGATAACACTTGTCAATTGTCATACGATACTTGTTAACTCAAAATGACAAACAATTTTTAAAGTCTGGAATGATGACAAATCAAAAGTAACTCCCAGAGTAAGTTTTGTGACGAATGTGTTAAGTTATTGCGTATATATTGTGATCTTGGAACTTATCTGGTCATACTTGTGAAAGACCTTGTGGTATCGCTTTATTCCGAAAAAATATTTTTTAAAGCGTTATTGATAATATTTAAACAATGGAATTTCCGCATATTGGGAAGAACTGCTCATATAAGTCATGCAATAAATTAGGTGAGTAAATAAGATTAATTTACAACTTATTATGCCTTTAAATAGATTTTGGACCTGGCAAATAATAGGTAAAGTTATTATATTGTTGTAACATTTATGATGCAATTTCCTGTTTCACATGAAATTAAAGAAAGCTTTAACAGTATATCATACAATGAATGTTTATCTCTGTTAAAAAGAAATGTTTAACGTAATATCTTACTTTAACAGATTTCCTGCCAATGAGATGTGATTCATGTAGAGAAGTTTATTGGTAAGTTGTTTTACTTGCATAATGTTGCAGCTTGATCTCTTAAAAGTTCGATTATTTAAAATGTAAAATCATCAATCTTTTTTCAGCATATTAGAATATGGTGAAAAGATTTAAAAAGTAGCCTACCTCCATTTTTTAGAAAACTAAAAAGTAATGTTAAGATTTGTGCTTAATAATAAACTTAATTTGCACTAGTACTAGTACATAAGTTTAGTACTAGGTGTTAGACATGGTTGAATTCTTTTCCATTGATGTTATTGAGGTGATAAAGAGAATGTATGGTTTTGAATTGATTATAATTTTTTAACTTTCAGCTCAGAACATTTTGCCTATATTAAACATGAGTGCCCTGAATCAAGTGTGAGAAATGTGCAAGTCCCTGTATGTCCCCTATGTGGAGCTCCAGTACCTGGAAAACGTGGGGAGCCCCCTGATGTTGCTGTTGGTGCTCATATTGATAACCAGTGTACATCAGACCCTGCTAGAGAAAGGAGAAAAAGGGTACAACTATTTTTATATATGATCTATTGTACCACCAAAGATTTAAAGACCTTCTTGGGAGGATTGTTGACACCCTCTGGCTGCAGATAATGTGACCCTAAGTGAGTTTTAGTTATGCAACAGTGCAATCTGAAATTAAGGACCACTTGAGTAAAAAAAATGTGTAGTGTCTGCAATTTTTTTATGGTTATCCGACTACTGCAGTCCAAGCTACAGTCTTGCTAGAGCCTTTACTCACCTTTAACATATAATGTTCAATCATTTTTGTCTTTCGTAACTGATGGAGGTCCACTGCTGAACATAAGTCCTTCATGGGATCTCCAAAACACACAATCTTCCAATTTCCAATTATTCAAACCTAATTCATTTTTACTTCAATTGCTTTTTCCATCACCTGCTCTGGCAGTCTGAACTATCCAATGAGACTCTTTTCTTTAGTCTGAGAAGTGGTTTCCATGATCATGTTCCGTGGTTGTGTGATGTTTATTTTTATTGTATTAAACTTAGAGTATTATTATGTTATAAACTGAAAAAATGGTCATTTGCAAGAAAATTAGGCATAACTATATACCTATAATAAAAAAACCACAAAGCTTTTGCAATTTTGTCCTAGAGGCTATCCTGATAATGCTCCGGTTCTGAAAGGATTGTTTTGCTTGTGTATTGTGGTGGGGGTAGTTGAGGTTCATAGCACATCTGTTTTTGTGAATCTTGCATGTATCAAGTATGAATATGGATAATCCACTCTATATTTAGCATTATATATATTATTTTCTATTAATTTTATCACTGGTTACAGCTAAATAATTTCATAATTACTTTAAACAGAATGGTATGTATATATTGATAGCTCTTTAATAATGTGCTCCCTCTTATTTGTTGTTTTCATATTTGTGGGTGTAAGTAAAGTAAAACTTCTGATAATACAGTTATCTCTTGATACAACAATAAAAAAGAAAGTAAAATAACGAACTGTTACTATTCCACTGCTGGGTGTTGACAGCCTCTCTCCATTTTCAGACAGAAGGGTTGAAGCTAAGATCCACCAATCTGCTCTAATGCAGATTGGTAGGTTACACAAATCTCTAGAATCATATAGAGATATACAGGTTTTCTCACGATGTTTTCCTTTAACGAAAGTCATGTGATAACTTAAAATTATCAACTAGACACAAGTTTTAATAGAAAAACTTGTTGATGCCTGCCCGTGGTTTGAATTCTGTGTGATTCGAAATAGTCGCACCTTCTTACAGCTGGGCTATCACAGTTTCTTATAAATAAATAACATAATCTATATAGATTACTCATTCATAATATGCTTCCCCTATTTCGTAGCTTTGATATTTGCGCGTGTAAGTGTCCTTGTGTAAATGACTAAATTACTAATAATTTATATGAAATTTTTACAGGTGTTCACAAATAGATGTTCATACAAAGGCTGCAAGGCGAAAGAGATGGTGCCACTAGTTTGTGTGGAATGTTCGCTGAACTATTGTTTGAGACATAGGCACACAGCTGATCACGCTTGCGATGGAAAATTGGGTGCTAAGAGAAGACAAGCTGCGTACGTAAACAATATTCCTACTTCATACGTCCTAGACATTCTTCCTACTACTCTATCCTACTATTATTATAAATGCGAAAGTTTTTGTGTATCGATGTATGTTTGTTACTCTTTCACGAAAAAACTATTGTACAGATTTTGATGAAACTTTACAGTAATAGTTAGACATCTGAAAAGAGGTTATACATTGGAATAACATATATAGGATACAATTTGTAATGATTTTATGTAATTTTGAATCTGGCCTCTGAGAGTTACGCTATCTTGGCGTACGCTGCCTAAACTGCTGGAGTTACACAAAGATGATGTACCCTAGGATTGTTAGTCTTGAATGGTTCTAAATAAAAGTCCGCGACAGCATACGTCCACCTTTTATAAGGAAGCCACTATGACCAAAATTATGAACTATAAATTAAATTAAATTAAATACTATTTTACATTGCACATTTTAGTATATTTATCAAACTCTTATCAAAATCAATACATTTGTCGATTTCAGTATTTCATGTAGATAAACTTTGTCTTTCACACTAAATAATTTGGCCGAATAGTTTAAAAGGTTGTATGGAATCTGTCAGTTTTAAAGTTAGACATCTGAAATTTTGGATGTACCTACAGTATAGTACCCTGTATAATAACTAAATAAATATATTTTTTACTTCTTTCTCCTACCCTTATCCCACTCTAAGTGGGATCAGTACAACTTGTTTTCCTCTTCCATTCTCTTCTATCATTCGTCAACTCTGGCGCTACTCCTTTTATATGCATGTCGTACAAAAGTAATAATAAAATTATTTTGCTATAATCCGCGATACAGTAAATAGAAAATATATATAGTGTTTAATGTATAGTGGACTATCAGTATTTTCATACCCGATACGTGCAGGATTCGTAAAGGCACATGCACAAACCTCCACCACTTCCACCACAATACACAAGCACTACACAAGCACTACACAGCTGGAACACAGGTGGAAGTGGTGGAGGTTTGTGCATGTGCCTTTACGAATCCTGCACGTATCGGGTATGAAAATACTGATAGTCCACTATACATTAAACACTATATATATTTTCTATTTACTGTATCGCGGATTATAGCAAAATAATTTTATTATTACTTTTGTATTATGGATCTCCGCAAAGTAACGCCTAATTCTATAAATTATGCATGTCATACTTCACACATTCCAACCATCTCTTTTTAGGCCTCCCTCTAGTCACATATCCATCCACATTCATATCCAACACTCGTTTAGTCACATGACTTTCATCCCTCCTCATTACATGTCCATACCATCCCAATCTTGCACCTCTCATCTTTTCTAGTTTTAAAGTTAGACATCTGAAATTTTGGATATACCTACAGTATAATAACTAAATAAATATATTCTTTTACTAAAGTAATAAAAAGGTTTATTTGAAATGATCTGTCACTAAACTTAATGTGGCAGACACAATTCCACGCCGCGGACAAAAGTTAGTACTGTATAAATAATATATTTTTTCTAATATATACATATTAGAAAAGAATAACGTCCTCCTCCTGCCCTTATCCCCCTCTAAGTGGGGTCGGCACATGTTGCAAACACGTCACATAATTTGACAACGTATTTTACGACCGGCCGCCTGTGTGAAGTCAACTTACCTTAGTATTTTACGACCCCTCGGTAAGAAATGAGGGTGATCTATTCTACTCAACCGGATACCACACGGCTGCTATCGTAGGTGATCATTGAGATATAAATTAGTAAAAAAAAGTGTTTTGGCGTAAAATTAGAGTTGAACATATTGCCGGTATTCACAGTCGATGTATAGAATAATACAAAAGTAATGAAAATAATATTTTGTTATAATACGCGATATTTTTTAAACTTTATTTATATTATCTATATAATAATATTTTTTATTACGGACCTCCGCAAAGTTACGCCAAATTGTAAATTATACAATAGTTTTTAAAGTTTTACAACACCTCGGTTAGAAATGAGGGTGGTCTATTCTACTAAGCCGGATAACGGCAAATTAGTAAAAATAAAGTAATTCTGTAATATTAAATTGTTTAAATAATATTTTGTTATAGTAACGCAGCAATGGCTCGCATGAAGGCAAGTGAACGAAACCCACCTAACATGGCGTCCGCTGCTGCTGTCGCGAACTTTGCCGGAATACAAGGGAATATGGTAATCAATATATATTTTTATCCGGACACGGTATCGAAAAGAAAGTATCTGTACCATACTTATTGTTTTGAATAAAATGACGCGCGCGACGCGACGCGAGCGCAAGCAAGGACGTTTTAGGCATTCGTGTAATACCAGAGCGGCCCTCCGCTAGTCACCCTTCAGACACGATAGAGAGAGGCCGCGCGCGGCTTGGACGCGGCATCTTTTTTCTTACGCACGTATGTAATTTTGCGTTTTGGGTGTTATTCTCAGATTCAGTGACGCGTTTAATCAGTGAAGTGTTTGAGAAGACGCGACCGTCGACGGTTTTAGTGCGCGTTGGAAATTATTCCCCGATATAGGGACGATTTAATAACGTGTGACCTTACGAAGGTTGTGTGCACACCGGGTGTTATTCAGCCGATATAGTGAAGTGTATACTCAGGGAGAAACAGATATTACGTGTCCGTGGAAGAGTGCAGAGGCGAGTCAACGGTTTCGGGAATCGGCCAAGTACATACAAGCACACACACACAAGTACACATATACACGCAGTGACTCACGAGGTCGGAGGTTGTTTCATCCGTCCGCACGTTTGCGCGGAACACTTATTAGTATCGTTCTCATAAAAGTATTGACAAAAAGTAACGAATACTTTTCTTAAGGCCTAATACGCATACATCAGGTTCCTTAACACGTTCCACGCTATGGCAATTTTTTAAGATTTTCCGTTCGACCGTGTGGGACATATAAGACCAACACTATAAAGATTAAAAAAGATCGTTTAAGACGTATCTTGGTATCTTTCGCTATAAAGGCGAAATTCCACCAGTGTGCAGAACTGTGCAGCACTGTGAATGCACAGTGCGCGACACAAATGTTTACTCTGGTCGACTCACTCAAGCAAACATTAACAAATTGTACGCGAATATTTAAGAAATGTTTGCACAAATGTGCATAGATATGCACATTTGTGCGCGTACACTCGAAACAGTCGAGTCGCGTCCACGCGTTGTTCACGAACTCAGTTTTGCTTCCGCTACTAGAACGAAATCATTTTTTTGTACGCGCACATCTTTAGGAGTGGAGGAATGAAAAAGTTATTGTAAATAATTTTATAGAAAATACCTGGAAATATATTGTAAATCCGTATATAATTAATAAGTGAAATAATAATTGTTCCGCACAAACGTGCGGGCGGACGATACAACCTCCGAGACCTGGGCCCGCCGTCTCGGCGTCTCAACGTACCTTATGCGGCCGTCAGCTGTATGCGGTCCGGCCTTATGAGTCACTGCGTGTATATGTGTACGTGTGTGCCCCGAATGCCCCGAAACCGAAGCATCATATTCATTATCATATTGATGATGCTTCAGTTTCGGGGCGAAGCGATCGTCGAGATTGTGGTGGTGGGTGTGTGTGCTGCTTTTGTGTGCGTTGTTGCTGGTGAAATGCGCCTTGGGGTGCATGTGGTGGCTTGTCCTGCATGTGTAAGGTGCGTAGATTTTGCCTGCTTCATACACATTGGCTTTGCATGCATTCGCTTAACCCGTGCGGATTATAGCAAAGTAGTTAGTTCTGTTATATTGCTTGTAATATGGAATTCCGCAAAGTAACGCCTGCTTCTATAAATCATGTATAAAAAATGTTTTTCAGACTGAAGACGAAGCCCTCGCACACGCTTTAGCCCTCTCGATGCAGGAACAAAACGGCAATATGGACCAAAATTCGGCGAATTTAATTCGCTCGTTCGCGAGACAACGCGTCGGCGGCGAACAAGCGAATAGATGTACAGTATCTTAGCATTACATCACTATTTGTTTTAATATATGTGTAAGATCAGCAAAAAAAACAATGATCAGATTTCTCTAAAATAAAAACCAAAAAAAATTGTACAAAATTTCTTTTAGCGACGACATTATGACTTTTCTTTTTGCTATTCGTTCTTTATATATATTTAATACCAAACCGAGAATCCAAATGCATAAAATTTGGTTCAACAATCAATTTAATTGTGAATTTTACTTAAATTTAATTTACATGAAATATATCTGCTTAAAAAATTGGGAATATAATTTTTATGACAGATTATAAATTTTTTTTTTGATTTTTTTAAAATTTGAGTGACTAAGTACTATAAGATTTGCTATATTATACTGGAAAATTCTTTTTCATCATGCAAATATATTGTGAATCGATTTTGTGATTCATGCAAATATAAAATAAAACAATTTTTTATTAAATTTGTCTACTTAAAAGTTGTGTTACTTACTGTTAAAAGCTGGCTTTCTATATTATAGCTGAACTTTCATTCCTACAGACTTAACAAATAATATATAATAACTTTGAATTCAATCGCTAACTTATTCTTTATACTAAATAACCAACAAGAAAGTCACTGCAGTTGTTTTAAACGCCTTAATATATAACCATGCCTTGTTTTGTACTTAGTATACTCATTAAAATTTAAGATTGACTTTATCTATATGACTATTTACATTAAAAAAAAGTAAAAAATTTATATAATTACTTATGATATTAAGTTTTCCAAAAATGACGCTAGATGGCGAGTGTAAAATTTAGAATTTTTTTAATATTTCTTGTGTAATTAATATGACGAATGTTTTGTAATTAAATACTTCAAAAATAATATATATGATATTAAATTGACTGTGAAATAAAACTAAAAAAATATTAAGTAAAATATCATTACAATTATTTTAAGTGCGTTAAACTATTATGGATCAAGATAGTCTGAAAGAGGAAGAGTAAAGTAATATGACGACAGATTAAAAAAAGAACTATAATTTTATCCCAAAAATTCCAAAGCACGAATCTAGTTAATCCCTTTTTTGGCATCTTTTTCTAGTGAGAAGTTTACCCTGGATGCATTTTCAACGAGAAATCAATTCTCCTTAAATAATACCTTAGCACTAGAATTAACAATCATTTTTTATACTAAGGACCCTTAGCCACTTTAAATATGTGAAGTAATGCACTATTTCGATAAGGAGGTTTGCCTCTAAATTATCTATCATTTTTTTATACTAAGGGCCCTTAGCCACTTTAACTATGTGAAGTAATGCGCTATTTCGATAAGGAGGTTTGCCTCTAAATTATCTATCATTTTTTTATACTAAGGGCCCGTAGCCACTTTAACTATGTGAAGTAATGCGCTATTTCGATAAGGAGGTTTGCCTCTAAATTATCTATCATTTTTTTATACTAAGGGCCCGTAGCCACTTTAACTATGTGAAGTAATGCGCTATTTCGATATGGAGGTTTGCCTCTAAATTATCTATCATTTTTTTATACTAAGGGCCCGTAGCCACTTTAACTATGTGAAGTAATGCGCTATTTCGATAAGGAGGTTTGCCTCTAAATTATCTATCATTTTTTTATACTAAGGGCCCGTAGCCACTTTAACTATGTGAAGTAATGCGCTATTTCGATAAGGAGGTTTGCCTCTAAATTATCTATCATTTTTTATACTAAGGGCCCGTAGCCACTTTAACTATGTGAAGTAATGCGCTATTTCGATAAGGAGGTTTGCCTCTAAATTATCTATCATTTTTTTATACTAAGGGCCCTTAGCCACTTTAACTATGTGAAGTAATGCGCTATTTCGATAAGGAGGTTTGCCTCTAAATTATCTATCATTTTTTTATACTAAGGGCCCGTAGCCACTTTAACTATGTGAAGTAATGCGCTATTTCGATAAGGAGGTTTGCCTCTAAATTATCTATCATTTTTTATACTAAGGGCCCGTAGCCACTTTAACTATGTGAAGTAATGCGCTATTTCGATAAGGAGGTTTGCCTCTAAATTATCTATCATTTTTTTATACTAAGGGCCCTTAGCCACTTTAACTATGTGAAGTAATGCGCTATTTCGATAAGGAGGTTTGCCTCTAAATTATCTATCATTTTTTTATACTAAGGGCCCGTAGCCACTTTAACTATGTGAAGTAATGCGCTATTTCGATAAGGAGGTTTGCCTCTAAATTATCTCATTTTTTATACTAAGGGCCCGTAGCCACTTTAACTATGTGAAGTAATGCGCTATTTCGATAAGGAGGTTTGCCTCTAAATTATCTATCATTTTTTTATACTAAGGGCCCTTAGCCACTTTAACTATGTGAAGTAATGCGCTATTTCGATAAGGAGGTTTGCCTCTAAATTATCTATCATTTTTTTATACTAAGGGCCCGTAGCCACTTTAACTATGTGAAGTAATGCGCTATTTCGATATGGAGGTTTGCCTCTATGGGGCCCATATAATTTTCAATTTATCTTAGAGAATAATTATAACTTTTTTAAAATGTTACCAACACAACCAACATTAGAAGGTTCGTTATCCTGAAACAACTTAGTGTATTTTTTTTTAATTGACACTAATTCTTTATGGGCCGAATTATCATGTTCTTTTACTAGGCCCATCATGTTCTTTTACTAGGTTAGGATAGGTGTATAATATGCGTAAAAGATAAATTTTACATACCGAATCACTTTAAAAATACACAAAGCATTATTAAAACTAAGAATGAAATGTGTCCACAGATTAAATAGTTTATTATGTAAGGCAGAAAGTTCATTAGTCTCATTACTACCTCAGAAAATATGGTATTATTTAATCTGCACAAAAATAATAGACACTAGAACTGTTTGAATCAAAAAGTTTAATTTTTATGTTAGGTATCAATTATTATCTATTATCCAACAAAAATGGACCTTTTAGGGACTTAAAAATTTATTTCTAAATCTAAACATAATTCTAAAATATATGTCATATTCTACAAGAAAATTCTTTTGCATAACGAAAACTAATTGTTCATCATCATTGTCATATAATTGTTATTTTGTGATTATACATATCAATTGATGTGTTCTTATTTAGTTAGTTATGATTTTGTTTTCGGCTATTTACTTACTACCTAGAAATTTAGTATTTCGTGTAAGAATTAGGAGATAATATAAATTCAAGTTTTAATATTCAACTACATTACCTAATTGACCTTTGCTTCTAAAATATGTTTGAATAAAAAAAAAACAATTTATGATACAGATTTAAAAATTGATTTTAAAAAAAGAACAAAGAGCATTGGTGACGGAGTATTTCTTCGTATGAAAGTTCATTAACCTTTGTAAGGACTAGGTTATTAAACCGTTAAAGCAAACGTGACATATTTGTGTGACGCATGACTCATTACAATAAAAAGAATAGTTTAAATAAATTAAATTTGCCACTTCTTGATATATCTGCAGAATAATTGCGTTATCTACGAGTTATCTAATAAATTCTTAAATGTTATAAATGAGATCTACTGCAATTTTATTTTTAAGTCTACTTTTGCTTCCTATTGCGAATATAATTTGTATTGATTTATAGAAGCAGGCGTTACTTTGCGGAATTCCATATTACAAGCAATATAACAAACCTAACTACTTTGCTATAATCTGCACGGGTTAAGTGAATGCATGCAAAGCCAATGTGTATGAAGCAGGTAAAATCTACGTACCTTATACATGCATGTGGTGGCTTGTCCTGCATGTATAAGGTACGTAGATTTTGCCTGCTTCATACACATTGGCTTTGCATGCATTCACTTAACCCGTGCGGATTATAGCAAAGTAGTTAGTTCTGTTATATTGCTTATAATTTATATTTCTACCACTGGATTAAACTAACCTATTAAGAGAATGTTAAATAAATTGATATTAGTAATTTTTAATAAAATTATATTCACATATGCTTCCCAGCAGCCATTGTTAAATTAATACTATATAAATATATTTTTTGAAATAAAACTCGAATCAACGATTAAAAAGTGTTTTATTAACTATTATTTGGTATTTTTAAAGCTAACAATAGGAATACTAACTGGTCTAACACTGGTTTGGCCTAACAGTGTTTTTTCCTCGAATCGAAATTTGAAGTGTTAACGGGACGGGCGATCGCGGAAGCATTATTCAGGCGTTGAAATGTAGAGGGTAGATCAAAAACTAAGGTACAGACTGCAAACACGGCACTAGGGGGGGGGGGGGGGCATGTCAAGGGGCGCGACGCGGGACGATGAAAAATGAGAAATTTTAATGAAATTAGTAAAAATGCAGTATGCATATATTATTAGTTACCCCGGTGTATAATAATTGTGTGATTCGCCGTTAAAACGTAACAGAAGGACAGACAGACTTTCGCATTTATAATATTTATTAAGGATATATTGTCGACGAATTCATGAGATATGTGTAACCTACTAATCCGCATTGCAGCAGCTTGGTAGGTCTTAGCTCCAATCCTCTCCAATAACGAAGAGCGGGGACCTATGCCCAGCAGTGGGATAATAACAGGCCGTTACTTTTTTATATTGTCGACCTAACTGGTATGTAAATGATTTATAGAAGCAGGCGTTACTTTGCGGAATTCCATATTACAAGCAATATAACAGAATCAACTACTTTGCTATAATCCGCACGGGTTAAGCGAATGCATGCAAAGCCAATGTGTATGAAGCAGGCAAAATCTACGCACCTTATACATGCAGGACAAGCCACCACATGCACCGCAAGGCGCCATTCACCAGCAACAACGCACACAAAAGCAGCACACACACTCGCCACCACAATCTCGACGATTACGATACGATTTTTGTCGTGGAGCCTATCCTCCTGATGATGCTTCGGTTTCGGGGCGAAACGATCGTCGAGATTGTGGTGGTGGGTGTGTGTGCTGCTTTTGTGTCCGTTGTTGCTGGTGAATTGCGCCTTGGGGTGCATGTGGTGGCTGGTCCTGCATGTATAAGGTGCGTAGATTTTGCCTGCTTCATACACATTGGCTTTGCATGCATTCACTTAACCCGTGCGGATTATAGCAAAGTAGTTAGTTCTGTTATATTGCTTGGTATGTAAATCGCTTATGTTTAGATAAATACAAGGTCAAAGGACAACGTTAGAGATTACTCAAAAGCGCTTTGTTGTGCAACGTTCTGAACTTGTGGTTATCATTAAGATAACTAGTAATAAATTCTGGCGGATGTCTAGCTAGGAACAGTTCTAAACACATATATTTAGCGGCCGTGAGGCGCTTTCTTTCAGCGCTAGATCGGCAGAGGTTTTTGTGGGCGTGCGCTGCAAAATTTGAGGCAACCTTGTCCACTAATTGGACTGTAACGTTCTGGTTTTGGTTGTCTTCAAGAAGAGGCTGAAAGAAATAACAAAAAGGTGACTAGAAAAGTAATAATAAAATTATTTTGCTATTATCCGCGATACTGTATCGCGGATTATAGCAAAATAATTGTATTATTACTAATTTATAGAATTAGGCGTTACTTTGCGGAGATCCATAATACAAAAGTAATAATAAAATTATTTTGCTATAATCCGCGATACAGTAAATAGAAAATATATATAGTGTTTAATGTATAGTGGACTATCAGTATTTTCATACCCAATACGCGCAGGATTCGTAAAAACACATGCTATAATAAGCCACAAAATTCACATTTCGCTAAACATTTGTTAGAAAGCGGTCATAAAGTTCCTAATGACCATTGTTTCGAAATACTGCACACCTGCGAAAAAAGCTTGAAATTAAATATTTTGGAACAATTAGAAATCATTAAGCATAACAATGGCACCCTCATTAACGAGCAGATAAATGTCTCTAGTTCAAGCTTGTTGCACGTGTTCCGAGGTAAAATAAAGGGTGGGGATGAACCAAGTACTATTTAACAACGCTTATTTGGATAACGCTTCGCTTTGCGATTTTGTCGTGGAGTCTATCTCCTGATGATGCTTCGGTAGCGGGGCGAAACGATTGTTGAGTTTGTGATAGTGAACCTGTGTAGTGCTTGTGTATTGTGGTGGAAGTGGTGGAGGTTTGTGCATGTGTTTTTACGAATCCTGCACGTATCGGGTATGAAAATACTGATAGTCCACTATACATTAAACACTATATATATTTTCTATTTACTGTATCGCGGATTATAGCAAAATAATATTATTATTACTTTTGTATTATGGATCCGCAAAGTAACGCCCAATTCTATAAATTATAAAAAGGTGACTTATTAACCATACTTTTCTCGTAAATGTCACAGCGCTATAGGAACAGGCATGCGAAGAAGCATCGTCGAGAGTGCAAAATTTAGCACTTAAATAGAACATTTGCATTAAAGTTTCTTTATTTGGCACCCTCGACGATGCCTCTGCGTCCAACTGACCCGTAAGTGTCTAAAAATCAAGGATTTAAAAATTACATTTATAATACGTATACTATTTTATATATACAGCATTTTGCATCGACGATGCTTCTGCGCTCAACTACGTACCTCTACGTAACGCTGTAAACGCCTAACAAGCAAGCAATGATTTTAAAATACATTGACAATATGTATATAATTTTTTAGGTACGGCAAGCCACAAATCGTCTGTTTCTTATACTTACCGAGAATCGAATCCACTGCCAGATCTGTGCTCTAGAAATTTCGGCAGTCGCCGAGTCCTCGACGTTGCCATTGTAAAAGAAATGACCGATCCCGGCAAACCAATGGTACACGAACAATATAGAGACCGCAATATTGTGTTTGAGGCCTTGCATAGTCACACCGCCACATGGAATCGATAAAAGATCTTGTGGTGTTATAATAAGGTCCAATTTACGATGAATTTGATTTGGAGTACCGCCACTTTTCTTCCAAAGCTGTAATGTTTAAAATTTTATTAAGCAAAGTTCTGTTTTGTGTTTATTTATGATTCACTCGAAAACTACTGAACCGATTTTGATTAAGTTTTTACCGATAAACAAAACGATTAATGAGAAAGGGTAAAGCGTACAAATTGTTTAGGTTTTCTTTAACTCGGTTAAAATACGACAATAACACTTGAAAGTCATGCTTGGTTTAGTTAAATTTTTTCTTGTATCTATACTACTTTTAATATATAAAGCTGAAGAGTTAGTATGTTTTGATTGTTTTAACGCGCTAATCTTAGGAACTATTCTGAATCGATTTGAAAAATTCTTTGAATGTGAGATAGTCCATTTATCGAGGAAGGCTATACATGTATAGACTATATAATATCACGCTAAGATGAATAGGAGAGGAGCAGCTATAAAAAAAATTGCGAAAACGGCAAAATTTAAAGCTTTCCTTGCGTGCGCCAAGTAAACGGTAAAAGTTATTAAAAAATCATGTACTACAAAATTGTTCCCCGACTAAGTTCTAAATAAAAGTCCGCGACAGCATATGTCTAGCTTTTAAGGTTAACCCACTTTAACCATAATTAATATAAGTATTACGGTTTACTCAAATAATAAGACTGCAGTCTACGCGATCGAAGTTGCATTTAAAAGCTAGTTATAAATACGTCTAATTTCCATCCCTGAAGTAAGTACTTTAATACTATTGTTATAGATTACAGATAACTGGTTAATATATACTTTTAAATATATACCTAGACTTGAAGAAGCACCAAAATTGATTTTTGGAATCAATCAATCGGCGGGAATCAAACCCGCGACCCGCGGAGCTGACTTGCGCCAGCGAAACAATCTACAAAGTAACGCTAGTAGTAGGCGTTACTTAGTAGATTGTTTATTACTTCGCAGAAGCTGTGACAATAAGCGAGGCCGTGTCGTATGAGACTCTCTAGAGACGATCATAGATTCAAACACTTTGCAGGCACAAATGAGTTTTTCCATTAGAAATTATGTGTCTAAATGATAATTGCAATTTATCACATGCTTTTCGGTGAAGCAAAACATCGTGAGGAAACCTGCTTATCTCCAGAGAAATCTAGAGATATGTGTAAAATACCAATCCGCATTGGAGCAGCGTGGTAAGTCTTAGCTCCAGTCCTTCTCTCCGAAAACGGAGAGGGGATTGAAAGCCCCGTACTTACTTACTTATCCATTTCTCCAAAAACAGTTTATTTTTAGTATTATGCTGCTACTTAAATAACATTAATTGAATACTACTTGCCAGTTTAACATAATTAATGTTGTAATTTAATTAACTGTACCTAATAAACAAAAATCTCGAAGAGGACATAGTATTGGTCAAATGTATACTTTTTGTACCTATTAAGAACTATTGGCTGCATTTTTTTTAAACCAATTACTTTACAAGGTAGCCTTTTTACGTATTGCGGTAGTCGAATGAAAGAATTAGTAATTTCGCGAATAAATAACACAAAAGAAATGAATAGATCTACGAGTAAGCTTCTATGGAATGACGGTTAGATTGATCCAGTGCGTTTCAGATTTTTTCAAAAGATTTATAGAAGCAGGCGTTACTTTGCGGAATTCCATATTACAGGCACTATAACAAAACTACCTTGTTACAACCCGCACGGGTTAAGCGAATGCATGCAAAGCTAATGTGTATGAAGCAGGCAAAATTTACGCACCTCCTTGTCCTGCATGTTTTTGCCTGCTTCATACACATTGGCTTTGCATGCATTCGCTTAACCCGTGCGGATTATAGCAAGGTAGTTCTGTTATAGTGCCTATCAGATTTTTTATTTTGCACTTTATACTCAAGGCAAACATCATCAGAGCTCTCAGCTCCTTTATACCTAAACGTTTGGTCACAGATGGTTCAAAATATAATAGCTGTTATTTATTGTCCTGTTATTAATATGCCCATAATAGACAAGACGAGAAGTACAACATTAAATTGGTATGGTCATGTAATTGAGGGATAAAAATTGTGACCAAGACTTTTAAATATGAACGTGGATTGATATTTGACTTGAGAGAGGCCGAAAAAAGATGGATGGATTGTATGAAGAATGACATTTATTCAAACGGAGTAACACCATTGTCGTATGATAGAAGAGAATTAAAGGTTAAGGCATACTGTGTGTTTAGAGTGGCATAAGGGTAAGAAAATGATGATGAGCCTCATTAAAATCTAAGAAACTATCTGTTAATGTCTCTGTTTCGCTTTCACGGATAATCTGCTAATAAAAAATTTGGTACAACTAAAGTTTATATACCGGGTTAATTTTTAGGATATTAAAGAACAGCAAATAAACTGTATAGTAAATAATCGACGGTTTGTTATTACAGTCACTATTAAATAGAGTCGACGCGAACGAATTTGCGGACACCAGTAGAATGATTTATAAGATTCAAAATAGAAGAGCGGCCTCACAGGAGGCACCCTTAGAACGACGTTCCCCGACGCTAGTAGAGCTTCTGCGTTCTATTCTCTGTATTTCGCAACCTCGACGATGCTTCTGCGCTAGCCCGTCCCGCCCAATGACGCTGTAAAAGCCGCTAGTCATCAGTCAGTTTGAAAAAAAAAGTTAAGATCCATCATGCTGCTCCAATGTGGATTGGCAGATAACACATCATCATCCTCTTGCCCTTGTCCCACTCTAAGTGGGGTCGACACAAAATATTACAAACATGTTGTCACATGATTTGGCTACGTATTTCACGATCGGCCGTTTGTCTAACGTCAACTAACCTTAGTCGTATTTTACGACCTCTCTGTAAGAAAGAGGGTGGTCTATTCTACTCAGTCGGATACCACACGACGGCTTACCTTAGTCGCCTTTACGACACCTCGGTAAGAAATGACGGCGGTCTATTTTGCTTAACCGGATACCACACGGCGGGATTGGAAGATAAAACATATCCCCAGAATTCTCTAGAGATATGCAGATTTCCTCACAATGTTTTCCTTCAAAACATCCGATGGATTGCAATTATCAATTAGACACTTGAGTTTTAATTGCAAAACTTATTAGTGCCTACGGTTTGAGCCCTGATCCTCTCGAGAGAGTTTCCCGGTCTCACCACTGGTCTATCACAGCTCAATAGTTAATGTGCCGACCTAGAAACCGTTGACCGATAACGACTGCTGTTAAATGTTGAAACCAGAATTATAATTACGGTTACGAAATTGTCATTCAAGTGGTAGAACTCTATTGGTGGAAAAGTCGCGATGAAAAGTATTTCATTTCGAAACTACGAACTTTGTTGATATATCTTTTTTAATTAAGGTAATTTAAAACGATGCCATTATTGCCAAAAATATGGAACATATCAATACTAATATATAAAGAAGAGTTCGTTTGATTGATTGTTTGAACGCGTTAATCTCAACTACTGGACTGATTTGATAAATTATTTAAGTGTAAGACAGTCCATTTATCGAGAAAGACTATAGACTATATAACATCACGCTAAGATGAATAGGAGAGGAGCAGCAATAAAAAATATTGCGAAAATGGCAACATTTAATCCTTGCGTGCGCTAAGTAAACGGTGAAAGATATTAAAAAATCATGTATTAAAAAATTGTTCCCCTCTAAAAGTTCTAAATAAAAGTCCGCGACAGCATATGTCTAGCTTTTAAGGTTAACCCACCATAAGCAGAATAATATGTGTTATAGTTTACTCAAATAATAAGATTGCAGTCCGCGCGAACGAAGTTGCGCTTAAAAGCTAATATAATAATAAATGTATGGCATTCTTCTTCTTTCTGCTTCTTCCTTGTTCTTTATTTTTATATGTGACAGAGATAAAATTACCTTTAGGGTTTAACGCCTATTAATTTACTCTTACCAAAGCCTTTTATATTTTTTTCCTTCATCTAATACATTTATTAGTAGCAACTACATATTCCACATACCTCATTTATGTGGGGAACTATTCGAGAGTCATATACCATGAACCCATCGATACCAGCTGCAATTTCCTTCGATTTAGACTCTAAGACTTTGTTGATTATCGCCTTAGATCTAAAAAATATGGACGCATGTTACTATGCAATTGTTGGAATCTCTTGCTGATGAGGAAGAAAAGAGGATGCAGAATAGGAATTCGCATATTTAGTATAAAAGTTTTCTAATTCACAATTACGCTTTATTCACTAAGATACATTGTAATCCTTATTTCAAATTCAAATCATTCTTTATTCAAGTAAACTTGTAAACAAGTGCTTTTGAATCGTCAACATCTACTGCTGTTTCGGAAAGCTGTTCCTACCGAGAGGAACCAGAAAGAAACTCGGCGGTTGCTCTTTTCAAAGAATAATTCTTAATAGCTACTATTTGATCCAGTACAATACATATTATTAATGTTTTGTACAGGATCAAATATTAGCTATATCCACACATTCTTATCGTCTAAGTAATCCTCAACTTCGCCTGTGGGTTCTACCTCCGCGTTCTTGTACCCCGCAAGCGAAGTCTAAGTTAAACGGTTCGCCTATAGATTTTATCCAATATAGCGTTTCCGAAGGCTTCAGTATCGACTAGTTAAAATTAAAGACGCCTAATTAAAACAAGTTGTTTTGTGTTGCAATAAAGCGTAGCGTAGCGACAAAACTCGCGATTGTCAAAGAGACCCATAACTTGGTAGAGCACGAAAACACTAGTTTTTTTAATAGTTCCTATCTTGATGTCATAAATGGCACTGAAATAAGGATTGCAATGTGTCTAACTCAATTAAAATTACATATTTTATAGACAACTATCAATCATAGTTCAGTTGAGAAGGGAAACTCACTTTTCATCTGCACCATCGCTGCCAGGCTTCAGCATTGCCGCAGCCATACCACCAGTTGCCAAAGCGCCCCTTTCATGGCAAGTTTTGACAACCAGCTTCATGTAGCTGTTGAGGAACTTTTTATCCATATTCACGTATTTGTTCCTGTCAGGCAGAAGGTACTCTTTGCGGTCACCTGAGTAAATAAATATTTAGAATCTCAGTCATTATTGTCAAAATTACCAACCGCGACAATTCATCTTTTTAATTGTTGAATTGCAAGCGGTATTCATAGTTTATGTATTTACGCTATTAAGATCGGGTTAACCCGATGTCCTATTTGCTATCCCTAGTCACACGGCAAATAGAGCTCTACTTGCTTTGTCGCGGTGTTATATCATGTCTAAAGATCTCGGATGGGTTCAAAACCAGTCGGGCTAATCCGATAGCAACGACGTGAGTATAGCCGGTACTTAAAATCATATTACATTCATACGTACATCAATACTTATATTATAAATGCAGCAGTCTGTCTATATAGTCTGTTTATATCTGAAACGCTTCACGGCTAATACGTTTGACCGATAATGATGAATTTATAACAATTAAAGCTTACTCCTGGGTAACATGTAGAATAAAAAAGTCCGATTTTTTTGAGGAACAGGGAAAAAAATATTGCGTTATTAAGGTAAGGTAAACGCTTAAGGCGAACAAATTTATGGGACCACTAGTACTTTATAAATTTATTAAAATTCATACCAAATTTTGCTATAATCGACGCACAGTAATCCCAAATTCCACAATTCAATCCCATGCAATGATCTTTTAATGCAAACAGAATTTCGTCCAATTCAAAAGTTGACAATATGTTCTCTATCAACACGCACGCCTTTATTGTGCCATAGGGCAACCCGAGTTGTTCCTGACTCCATATAAATATCTCATTCCATAGACGAGCTTCTGATGAACCTTCTAATTTAGACAGGTAAAAGTAAGGCCCGCTGTTCGCGTCATACAACTTTCTTGCATTATGGTACATGAGAATTCCAAAATCAACCAGAGCGCCTATCGCTTCTTTCCCGTTTATCTAAAAAATGACATCTAAGAATAACTTTTATATAATTGCACTACTATTCTATACTTTCAGCGTTCTTATACAAAACAAAAAGTTCAAATATACAGATAATAGCAGTGCGATGTTATAGAGTGGTAGCTGCTCAGCGATAGTAAAGCTGGGAAGCCCAACACCGATTTCAGTAGCAGCCACAAACTAATACTAATATGATTTATACAAGCAGGCGTTACTTTGCGGAATTCCATATTACAGCAACTATAACAGAACTACTTTGCTATAATCCGCGCGGGTTAAGCGAATGCATGCAAAGCTAATGTGTATGAAGCAGGCAAAATTCACGTACGATTATCGATAATTCGACATTACGATTTTGTCATTAAGCCTCTCCTCCTGATGATGCTTCGGTTTCGGGGCGAAACGACCTTAGAGATTTTGATAGTGGTTGTGTGCGTTGCTTGTGTGCATTGTTGTAGGTGGAGGCGTCTTTGGATGCATGTGGTTACTTGTCCTGCATGTGTAAGGTACGTGAATTGCCTGCTTCATTCACATTAGCTTTGCATGTATTCGCTTAACCCGCGCGGATTATAGCAAAGTAGTTCTGTTATAGTCTCTGTAATACTAATACTTCTGAAAAACCTGCAGGCCTACCATGAACTCTTATTTCGACTCCATTGAAGACGTAAACGACAACCGCGAACCGCTTTTTTTTCGTACCATGAAGTATGAATTGCATTGGGGTCATAATGTTTGAAAAGGATAACGTTATATGAACTATAGATAACTCTGTCTCTTTTGTTACATGTTCTTAACATGTTGTTAGGACGAATTGCAAACGCTCAGTCGGCAACGACTTATAGTGTGCATCTTTAAGACGTCATGGTATGAAAAAGCAAAACAATTTCTTTTACGTCTTCAATTGAGTCGCAATAAGAGTTCATGGTAGGCCTGCTGTTCTCCATTTCTATTCTACCCATTCTAATCATCTGTTATCAACATGACTGTGCTCAGTAAAATTATTTTGCTGTAATCTGTTGCTTTGCTATGATAATGTTATATCACTTTTCTCTCTTGGAACTTTTACTTCCTAAATTAGAAATTATAAACAGAATTTGAAACTTAAACCGTTATACCTAGTGGTATCAACGATACATTAATTTGAATCCTAGATAGCTGCACACCTTAGCAGCCTAAATATAAAAAAACAGTTTATTCTACGAAGTACTTTAGCCACATGATTTATTTTAAGTTAATACATAAACACGATTTATAGAGATCAAGGACCGTACCCTTTTAAGAAACAAGAAATAAAAAATAACCTTGACCCAAAAACTAAAAAGTAGAAGGAGAGAAAACAACAATGTTATTGTGTTCTGTTTACTAACATAGCCAGATCTCAATTAAATTTTATTTATTTTCTTCCAAAATACTTTTTTTTAAAATATTTAATTAGATTGAATTATGCCTAAGTTACCTATTACATACAAATGAACAGTGGATACATTTAATGTCCTATAGATCGGTACCACCCTGTATAATCTTATTCTGTGATATAACAAACATCAACATTGTAAGAAACATTAAAGACAAAATCATATCAAATCGCAGAGACTATAATCTTACATGCCACTTCACATTCAATAAACAAATGTAATTACGCAATAAAATTTTATCTGTTACTTTATTTAATCAAACATATTTGGTTAGGTTTACTATAAGAACTTGTTCACTTATGTAAAACATTAACAGTACCCGGCATTGAAGCAAAATCTAGCCGATTTCTCTCTCTATGCCTCGATGTGCATTATTTATTGTCGCGTACTATACTATAATTTTTTTTATTACAAAGCGGTAGTATAGTTTAGAATCTCAGCTTTAGACCATAATACCACTTAAATCATGAATATGGTTAATGAAAACTTTATGAAATTAAAGGGAGCTCATTGGTGTTATGTAAAACATAAAAATTATTTCAATGTTTGAAATAATTATTCAAAAATTATTTCAATGTTTAAAATAATTATTAATAGTTCAAACTATTTATTTTTGTTATATACAAATAGCACATGAACCAAAAATTTTGTACTTATTCCAGACATATACATAATATAATCAAATATTAATAATGTAGAGTTTTTTATATTTTATATATATACATAATGTACAAACCCATATATCATGATCTATCATATTCCAGGCTCGAGGCCTAAGCATCAATACTGGACAAGTTGTTATACTAATCGGTGCCCCTGGAAGCTTTCCATTAACAGCCAAGTTAATATTATTAAAAGCTTGCAATTGGTTTCGCCATGTGGGGCAGTGGCCATCATCAAAGTCTACCTGTACTCCCTGAACATCTGCATCTAGAGCAGCTTTAAAATGTGCAGCATTAGAAGCTGACACATCTCCTAGGTCTAAATGACGATTTCTAAAACAAATATCAACATCAAAAATAGACAAGTTTTTTAATGTTTGTGAATTTTTTTATTCCTTGACTACTTACTTTTTAGGAAAAACAGAAACACAAACCTATAAAAAATTTATTAACTGGTTCATATCTTTATACTGGTCAAATACCTATAAAGAAGTGTCACAACCTTTAAATGTTATGACAAGCTGATTATGATTAGCAATCAGTAGCTTAGCTATCCGAGGGCTATAAGGGGTAGTACCTCAGGGCCCACAAGCTTAGGGGGCCCCTCGGACTTCGACTTCCAAAGTATGAATTGAAATAGTCAGTGTTGGAATATTGACCTAATATTTTTCCTAATTAAGTAGTTAGAATTTAAGTTAACACCAATTTCTTGACCGACTATGTGTTTTACACCGAATCTGGAGGAGGAATGTGCCACAAATGATTTTACATAGTAGGTCTTCGTTTATTGTTTGTCCCAGGGCCTTTGGTAGTCTATCTACACCAGTGATAGCAATATTTCAAAAATTCAATATCCCAGATATTATTCAAATATGTTCTTTATATTTTTCTATTGCTTTAAACATAGTTTAATGAAACTTTAGAATCAGCAGTTTGAAATTAAACACTTTAGGGGATTTAATTTTAATAGTCTTGGGTATTATGTAATAAATAGTTAGCAGCTTTTAGTAATGCACTCATTTTTGAGTATATTAAGATTGAGAAGTAAAATTTTCACATGCTTGTGCCACACCCTGCCAGTAAGACTTTTGTTTCCTGATAATTATTAGTATAATACTTTCAAGCGATTTTAATGCTATTCATCTTTAAGCAGCAATGTTGTCATCATAGGGTTTCATAGGGGTCTCATAGGGTTAGCATAGCAATATCTCTATTACCAGGTTATGATTATTGATTTTAACCGAGTAAGACTCCTAAGAAACTAGGGCTTTGAAGTTAACATTTTTAAAACCAAGCTTAAAATCGCAATTAAAAATTTAATAAGGAAAGTGTAACTGAAAATCAATTTGACATACTATGAAAAACAAAATATGGTAAAAAAGCAAAGAGTAGTAAAAAAAAAACAAACTATTGCGGTTTATCATTGATAATTTTACTTACAAGTAATGTGAAGATGACTATGAAAGAAGTGGAATGTTACAAACGCAAAACGAACATACCAGAATATTAAAATACATACTGAAGCCTAGAAGGCAATGGGGCTATTTTCCAGGATGCATTTACCCTTTCTGGCGACGATTTAAAATCTAAAGTAGATATTAATTTGGTATCTATCGCCCTTTGAACCCTATTCTTAAATAGTTGTTCAACTTTCAAATCGAATGCATTATGTAGATTCGCCAAGAATTCAAGAGCACCCTTATTAAATAATTTCTTTTGCACATCCTCTAATTTTGTTGGCGCAGATTGTAGTACTAAAACACTAGACATTTTGTGAGTAAAACTATCACACTCAGTCACTGGTCCTTTAAATGTACTTCTCTCGCTCTAAACTTTAGTTGACTGATAAACGAAATGCATTATTATTTATTATGGTTTTTATCAGTTGTCATGCCTTATCACTAAAATCAAATCATAAACTTTTTTTTTTGCTTCCATTCGCCCGTATTTAAACGAGCAGGCTAAGGTCGTTGACCAAACCGCCTATAAACCATAAACTAAAATCAAACTGTCATCTAAGAAATAGATCACAGACTAGACAGACAAATACTTCTTTTTACTATATATTTACAGAAATCATAGAATGACTATTATTTTAGTTAGTAATCTATGGTTATTATATTAGAGATATTATAGATAGGAGAGCCATAAGCAGGCCGGTAAGTGAGTGTTTCAATAAATAATGAGAGGAAAGATGAAACTCGTATACTTCATTGTCTATTTACACATAAAAAAGAGAGACAGATACACTTTCACTTGCTTTCTCTATATTTCTCTTTATTGTAATATAAAACATTTTAATGTGGCTTCCCAAGTTATAACATAAGAATATTATGAAAGACAATTAGGTGTATGATTATATTCTTTATCACAGTTCTATTCATAGACTAATAAACTAAAATTGTTATTGGTTTGTATCTTGAGTTTGTATTCTGTCTATGTAATTCTGATTATGTAATTACATATAATTACATAATCTATGGTAATTACTTAATTAATTTTACATTTGGCGAAGTAATCTGTATTAGGTATATATGTCTATAGTTATCTGTGCCAAACAGTGTTGCCAGGTGCACTGTAATTACAGTAAATTCTCTGTAATTTTACTGCTTTTACTATATACTATAAAAAAAATGCAGTGTATGAAAAATACTGTAGTTATGATAATGTTAACAAAACATCCAACTACGTAAAACGTAACACATGGTCCGCTAACTATGGTAAACAAATAAATATAATAACGTCGCCGATACCTACCTGACCATAATTATTATATGACTAAACGTAAAAGTATATATTTCTTATATTCTTTGTTTACTGTGTACTACTTTTGGAATGGTGTGGATAATAAAATGATATTTTTTTTCAACTATCAGCTTAAACATTTCGGCTTTAACTTTAAAAAAGTAAATATTACTTACTATTGTCATAGTATTAATTTATTTATCTACTCATAAAAGTGATGATGAAGGACCTCCTACGCCTAAAAAAAATAATTTATAAGAAAAAACTCTGCAAGTTACACAGATTAATTATTTTCATTTATTTTATTTTGAATTATTTATCTATTTATTTTTTAATTCCAGATATTACATCCATTTTTTTAGTTTAAAAATCTTACAAACTACGTCAGTATTAATAAATAAATTATAAACTAAATTATTCTATACCTTCCATTTATGAAACACTGGGGATGTATATGCAGGCGAATCCAGTGCTTCATGAATGGATTATCAAAATTTTCACTTAGTATTATTTACTGTAAAAATGCTGTATTTAACCTGATTATTCCCTGTATTTTATAACAAATTTCTGTATTTTTAAATTCAGAACACTGTATTTTTTACAAATCTGACCTGGCAGCACTGGTGCCAAATCAAATGCCAATATGGCGCTCCTGGCCATAAACTTGAAAGCCTGTAGTTGAAAATTGAATCGTTAAATAACTTGTTTAAATGTTTTCTCCCATTATTCATTTGTTGAAAACACAATGCTTAACACTTAATAATGTGATAAGTGTAAATTGTTAAATAATAACTTATCATAAGTTCGCAAATAGAAGCAGTTAGTACATAGCAGTAGTTATGGATTCTCAGGTAAGCCCACAACCTAATGATAATGATGTAGAAATCAAATTTAATTCAAAAAAGAAGAAAAATTTGCGACAACGAATTAAAATTGAGGAAGATGATTGTGAAGATGAAGAGTTAATTTTAGCTAGATTAGAAGAGACAAAAGAAATTCAGAAGCTTCGAGAAAGACCGAATGGGATTAGCGTGGTTGCGTTGGCCACTGGGCAGAAAACCAATTTAGTTGAGGATGTGGCGTGTAAGGATCCTTTTAATGTTAAAGCTGGAGGGATGGTGAATATGCAAGCCTTAAAAAGTGGAAAAGTAAAACAAGTAGATGACGCTTATGATACGGGTATCGGTACGCAGTTTTCAGCGGAAACTAATAAACGCGATGAAGATGAAGAAATGATGAAGTACATTGAAGAACAATTGTCAAAACGTAAAGGTAATTAGTTTTTATTACTTACTTTTATTATACATACATATAGTAAGAAAAGACAAAAAAAATTGCACATGTACGTAGGCAGGATTTAACCCTAAAAAGGATCATTTTCAACCTTTGAGTAACAGAAAGAAAAAGATAAGAAGTGAAATACAGGTAAAATATAGTAGGAAATGAAAATAATGAGAAACTGAGCTGTTGTCTCAAAACTGGAGCTCATTATTCTGTTACAATGTTGTGTTACAAACACCCCTGGCATCATCTACCATGCAATTAGTATGCAATCTGTGTGTTGAGTGTTTTATGAGAAGTCCTACAATCATATATAATAGTATTATGGTGATGCTTAAAAAGTCATCATCCTCCTGCCCTTATGCCATTCTAAGTGTGGTCGGCACAACATGTTGTCACATGATTTGTCTACGTATTTTACGACCTTAGTCCTATTTGAGGACCCAGGTGGATGGGTAGGTGGCTATTAGTTTTCTTGATAAAATCTATATGCCTTATTGATAATTGCAATTCAACACATGCTTGTCGGTGAAGCAAAACATTGTAACAACTACATCTCTGGAAATTTCATGGGATATGCCACCTGCCTGATGTCAACTTACCTTAGTCGTATTTTACGACTCCTCGTTATGAAAGAGGATGACCTACACTACTCAGCCAGATACCACATGGTGGGTTAACTCACCTTAGTCACCTCTTAGGACACCTCAGTAAGAAATGAGGGTGGTCTAATCTACTCAGTCAGATACCACATGACGGATCAACTTACCTTAGTCACATTGATAAGTAATGAGGGTGGTCTATCTACTCAGCTAGATACCACACAGCATTGATGCCTAAAAAAATAAACTTAAATTATAGATATGAGGCAGAAGTAAAAAAAACCGTTTGTGTTCCTATTTTTTTAGTTTGTTAATTTATTTGAGATATATACAACTACTTGCACAATTTTATTAACACCTAATTTTTTAAGTAATAATATTCAGTGTTTAAGTTAGATGAACTAAAAACACAGGTCTAAGCTCCAATTGTTCTCTCTACAGAGAGAGCTCAGCTTTAACCTAGGGGAATATTTATATGTTATGAAATATGTATATGTTACGTATAAAATATGTATTATAACATTTACATTCTAAGTGTCAATAGTTATATTTATGTGTGTTATTTTTTATTTTTTTATAGAGTGTTATTTTTTTATAGTGTTATTTTTTTATAGAGGGACATGATCTGGCAAGAAAGGACTTAGATGACAACGATACACTTAAATATTTACCACCTGAAGAAGCAGCTTTACTTTCCCTGCCCGAACATTTGAGAGTGTCATCTACACATAGGTCAGAAGAAATGTTATCCAATCAAATGCTTAGTGGGATTCCTGAAGTAGATCTTGGTATAGATGCTAAAATTAAGAATATTGAAGCTACAGAAGAGGCAAAGATGAAGTTATTATGGGAAAGACATAATAAAAAAGATGGACCCTCACAATTTGTGCCTACAAATATGGCGGTGAATTTTGTTCAGCATAATAGATTTAATTTGGATAGTGTTAATTCTAAAAAGAGAAAAGTTGAAAAACAAACAAGTGAAAAGACGGAAGCTAGTGTGGTTGATGACAGTGTTAATAAGATTGTGAAAAAAGCTAAAGGTGAAAGGGCTACAGATGATTATCATTATGAAAAGTTCAGAAAACAATTTAGGAGATATTAGAAACTATGTGAAATGTAATAGTAAAAAGTAAAAGTTTTTGCCCCCAGTGGTTTGCTACAATGGGGTTACATCTTACCAAAAATGATACATGTATAAAATATTTGGTCTGTAAAGAGAGTTATATATTTGTGCCGTTTGCAGTTGAGACCCTAGGGCCATGGAGCCAAAGTGCAAAAATTTTTTTATCCGTTTTAACACCTCGGTTGATCGCCTCTTCGGGTGACAAGAGGGCTGGCTCCTTTTTCGCACAAAGAATCAGCTTAGCGATTCAACGCGGAAACGCTGCCAACATTCTTGGGACCATTCCACGTGGGCATGATTTGTATAGTAGTAGCGTGTAAGTAATTTAAGATAGATATAACTTGTATATATTTGTTATAAATAAAAAAAAATCGTCCCATAAAAAAAAAAAAATCTGTAAACAAATTCAATTCAAGCAAGGTTATAAAATTAGATGACCATGTAATAATAATATGAAAAAATAATTTTTGTGCTTACTTTTTAAATGATAAATTATCAAAATTAATCAATTTGAAGGTTGACTTTATTTTTCATTGAAAAGTATTCCTAACTAGCAAATTATTGGTTTTAAATAGTTTATTTTAAAGCTTTAAACAAAAATGTCTGCATATAGTTTTCACAATTATTTAACTACAGACAAATATGTTAAAAAATAATAATTTTCTTTCACATCAACAATCCTTTTTGGCCAGTATTGAACATTCAGGATGAACTTTTTTGATCTTTCCAACATCTGTAATAGCTATGACCAATATGCCTTTCGATGTACTATGCAGGTAAATTTCGCATTGTTTGATTATATTAACAAGTTATGTAAAGGGTCCCTGATGATTGTGTGATACAGTTTTTTGTTTTTGTCTGTCCTGCAAGTGAAGTTTTTTTTTTTTTTAAATTGTTTATAGACTAGCGCTTGGCTGTAATCTTGCCTGATGGTGAGCAATAGCATGATACAGCCTAAGGTGGTACGCGCATGTCTAGAAAATGCCTATTCACTCTATTTTTTAAAATACCCATATATGATGCCGGGAGAGAATTCCATTGCCGTGTCTAGTATAGTCTGAGTTGTTGATATATTCTGTGTCTAGGCTGAATGCAAATAAAAGACAGAGATAAGGTAACTAGGATAGTAGAAAGTAGTAAGATAAATTAACCAATAACAACATGACATATATGTTTGGAAGATATTTTCAAGACTAAAATTTCCTGTGGTAATCAATTCTAATTCATTGTCTAGATCTACATTGTATTTAGTTTTTCGTTTTTATCTGTCCTGTGAGTTCATTATATTGTCTGATCTGTTGATATCTCTTGATGGTGAAAGATATGGTCATGGGATTGTGGGTTGTAGATTTTGTTGTGGTTAGTGGCGCGCGATCTTATGAATGAAACCACACGCACTAGTTTCACTACCGTAAAATGGGGTGTATGGGCACATTTATGAACATTGCTTCATATTTTCATATTCATTATAGCTTGTTATTAGTCACAAAATATGATATTATTTAAGTAAGACCTTCTACTACATTTAGAAATAATGACGAATCGTGTTTTACTTAAAATAATAGCCAAAATTTGACAAAAACTGATGTTTTCCATTCACACTGCATTAGGGTTCAATAGAAACGACATAAGAGGTGAATAGAAAAATTTGCTAGGGCTTGCGCTTTAAATTTCTTCGATATTTAAGTATTTCTTTCGCATGTGGGGGATATTAAAAAAAGTATATAACTATTTCAAATAATTGTAATTTACATTTAACAACTTTAAACTAAAAAATACATCGATTATAGTAATACATAGTCATCAATCATAGTCTTCTTTCCGTCTAGGTATTCGGTTTAATATAATTTGGTGATTCTATCCATGCCTTGAGACTATAGAAACCATAGATTAATAATTTAGCATTTCGATCCGAAACAAAAGACGACTAACAAAGATGATATATTAAAGCAAATATATATTGTGATATAAATATTGTGACACACTAATTTACACGCGAGCAAAGCCTCTAGTTATTTATAAAAACTTCTCCATAAATCCAAACATCTTCTAATATTACGGGCATGTTTTGTAAAATATTCACATCGTAATTTGAATTATTTAATAAATCAACAGCGCTATCGTCATTTTTTTCACTGACATTATTCTCATTCGCTTTTATTTTTGTTTTTTTACCTTTTCCTTTACCTTTGTTTTTTACGATTTTTCAACTTTGTCATTAATATTTTTCTGTATATTTGTATTTTCTTCACAATGTGGTATAGCGGTGAGGACTTTTTTCTTTTTTATATATGGCCTTTTTTCTGTTTCTATATAGTCCTACGTTTGATGTACCTACGCTGCGTCCTGGAATGACATCAATTTTTCTTTTTTTTTTCGGTGGCGTTATATTTATTGTGCCATATCTTATCTCCCTAAGTATGTCCAGAACAGATTTATCTACAGCCTCTTTATCTTTAGCTAAGTCTTGTTCCTCCGGTAGTCTGCTCAAAACCTGATTTGGATCCAAGGGATTAATTCCTGTCTTTCTAAAGCCGGCTAATATATTATCCATGGAATTTTCACTAAGTTCATCCATTAGTTTTTTTTTAAGTTTCGGAAAACATCCTTTTGGAATGCACGATTGCGTTCTTCCGTCGGTTTTTTTCCATTTCATCAATATATTACGCCAAGCAATTTTCATTGGACGAAAAAATGCGACATCCAATGGCTGAGTTAAATGTGTGCTATTAGATGGTAAAAAGACGAAAGATATATTTTGTTCATTGCACAGTTTTATCACATCCAATGAAAGATGAGAAGATAAATTGTCACCTATAAGACATTTTTTTCCTTCTTTGCCTCTAAAATAGGGCAAAACAATAGTATTAATCCAATCTTCAAATAAGATTGCATCAAACCATCCACTTTGAGAACGATTATATCTTGTTCCAAGGGGTCCATTTTCCGTCCAAGTGTCATAAAGGTTTTGGGCTTTGTACACGACATAAGGTGGAAGTAGATCGCCTGCAGCAGTCACAAACATCATCACAGAAACTGAGGCTTTAGAATGGTTCATAATTCTCTCAGGGTACTTTGTACCACGTTTTGTAATAATTTTTTTACGACCTGGGTCATCGGTGAGGTTAGTTTCATCGTAATTAAGTATATTTGCAGGCTCTATACCTGCCAGAGAATTTCGCAATTCGTGAAAATATTCTTGAATTGAATGAGGCGATACTGCTGCTCTATTTTTTTTATATTTTGCCAATTTCTTTTCGATATAACTTCTGTATGTCTATTAATGAAACTTCTTGCGAAGTCAGGGCCAGGTAAATTATTTTTAAATTTCAATACTGTTCCTAATTTATCAAGATAAGTTTTAATAAGATATCTCAAATCCAAGGGGTCAAGAGGGTAACCCCATTCGGCACATACATTTATATACTTAACTATGTATTCTTCGGTCTCTTCCGACAAAACCTTCTGACCACCCTGTTTTTTCATGGTTCTTGTGCAGTGCCTATATAATACAGATTTATTTATGTTATATTGCTCAGCGACTGCTACAAGTGATATTTTTTTTGTCTGATAGTCAATAACTGCCTGTTCTATTATATCTGTGTCATATTTTTTTATATCTTTTACCCCTGGGATCAGGTTTGTATAATCGCGGCATGTGGAAACCTAACAAAAATAAAATTTTATTACAAAAGTAGGTAGGTATTTGAAAAAAAGTGACAGCCCTAATTACATTTTTTCTAATAACCCCACTCTCGTTTCTATCTAAGCCCTCCCGTTTTCATTAGCCCCATACTACGTATCTTTTCGCCCCATATTGTGTTCCTATTCACCCCTCTTTCGTATCTCTTAACCCTTTACTTGGCAGAAAGTAAATAAACTAAAATCAAGTATTTTATTGATTCATGTCGTCAGATTTATGATTAAAAGACATGAGAAAAATAAATAAAAAAATCTAGATATCCTAGGTTTTGAGAAAACCTACGTACCTAATTACACAGAAATATTGCAGTTACATTGTTTGTACATTGTAATGTACGTTGCCAGGTTGGTAATGAAATGCAATTTAATCAAGAAAAGTATACAAATGACCAAAATGAACTTTATTATTTTGTGTGAAAATTACGAAAACAATTACGTTTTTGCTTTCCCACAACAAAACACAAATGCACATTACATTTAATGCAGTAGACAGTTGTTCTACCGCTCTTGCAGTATTTGCAACGCTCATCTCATCCCCTGCTTCTGGAAAATGACCTTTGTCATCGAATCTGACGCTGTCCGTAGGTCGGAAAGAGACTGGTTTACGGACTTTAAGATTGTAGCTTATATCTTCCGTGCTTTTAATATTTTTAACTGCTCTATTAGATTTAGCCAATCCTTCAAACAATTCATATTTAAAATCCTTTAAACTAGACTTTTTACCATCTCGTCTTTGCAAAAGCCAAGCGTTGTTGATACACATATCAATAAGTTGTGAAAATATTCCCAGATACCAACGATGACTTTTGAAGGGGGTTCTATATAAAGAAATCAACATGTCTGCTAAATCAACCCCTCCCATATGTTTGTTGTAATGTTTGACAATTTGAGGGCATTCGACATCTACTTTCTCTTTCTCGTCTTTGACGTAGCGTCTGATAGCTTCGATGGGATGCGAGTCTACGTACGAACTTATAAGTGTGACAACTTTGTTGTCGTTCCACTTTACGACTGCCAATTTATTTTTGTTGCACACTACGCGCGCTAGAGCCACGTTTACGTTTTTTTAATTGTTGGTCCGTTGGTAATAAGTCTTGACAGCCTCTAAGACGATTAGGCCTTATTGTGCCAAGACTTAATATACCGTACTCCTCTCGCAGTATGTACGTTAGTTCCGGTGACATGAAAAAGTTATCGGCGTATACAATAGCCGGCTTTTTCTTTATAGTTTGGCACAATGCAATAACTACCATACCCCCAAAAGCAATTGTAGCTTCTTTTTCAGTAAAAGTCAATCCACGAAAGGTATCATCATCTCCGTATAAAATGAAATCTTATATAATACCGGAGACACCAGCAGGCAAAAAAATTTTAAAACCCCATTTTTTAGGTTTCGTCTTTACGTACTGCTTCCTTTTACCCGCTTTACGACCTTTATAATGTATCATCATCTCGTCAATTGAATACTTTCCTTCTTCTTCTACTTGCAAAAAGTACTGGCGTATTTTTTCCATTATGGGCCGAATTTTGAAATAACAGTCTGAGTCTTCTAAGGTGTTATCTTCGAAGTGTATATTTCGACGAATTTGTTGGTATCTTTTAAGAGGCATGAGGTCAGCAATGAGAGGGTATCTGGTTCTCTTAGCCCAATAATCAATGTAAGCTGGCATTTGTACTATACCCATCATGATATGAATAGCTAGAAAGTTTTTGATCTCATCTTCTGTCAACTGAATAGATCGCCCTAGGTGTTGCACTGCGTATAAATTTGTATTATGAATAATGTCAGAAATTATATCAGAGGAAAAAAGGAAATAAAAATAATCTAGCACGGTGTCTATATGTGTTTGATTGAAGTCGTATAAGTTTTCTTCTAGACAACCACTATGGCGAAATACTGCTTTGGACCAATGATAATCTAGAACATATTTTTTAACCTTTATTTTTTTGGCCACTACGCTCTTGCTGCCTTTTTCCGCTTTGATCTGTATGTGGCTCTGGATGATTTGTAAGTGGCTGCTGCTCCCGGCTAGGGCTAGGCTGAGGAGACAATTGTTCAATAATAGGTGATGGTAAAGACTGAATAGAGTTCAATGTAGGTATAGCATTGTAATTACTTGTATTTGGTAATGGAAAAACTTCATTGATTGTTGGCGTTAGTGGAAAACTATCAATATGATCATCATTCAGCTCTTGATTGGTGTCAGTCGAACTATCAAGCAAGTTAAGTGCTTCAAGCGAAGATGCTAATGAAGGTGCGTCGGAGGTATACGGAGAAGGAGATATGTACATATTTGTTTCCTCATCGGATGTGGAGCTTTCGTCAGAGCGAGCATTTTTTACAGGAACCAAAGCCAAAATCTTGTGTGCGCGAGTTAGTTGTAAGTTCTGCAGGAAAAGCAAAGAAAAAAAGCTCAAAACATACACCTTTTACCAAAACGCAAGACAAAAGCTAATAAATTCCGCAACACCTATAAGTTAGTATACCTGGCAATGTACAGCGTAGTTACCATAGTCCACGGTCAGTACTTTACCGCGTTATTGGCAACGTACAGTGCAATGTACACACAATCATATCACTGAAATGCATGAGCGCAAACCTATTTAGCAACATAAATATACATTTATTAAATAAATTATACCCTTTACACCCAAACCCAAACAAAAAATTGACATATTTTTAGCCGAAAAGTTATAAAAAAAAGGAATAACTTACCCGTGTCACAAGTCGACCCTGCTGTTTCGCTGCCATTTTGATTTTGAATTCTTCTGTTTATGGCAATATATTAATACAAAAGTAAAACTAAAAAAAATGCATAGCTAACCAGTTATATTTTTTCAAATGTATGTACATCACGGTGTACGTTGTCAAGTTAAGGGTTAACCTCAAATTTGAAAAATAATGTAATCGATCTTATATTTTCATTCCTGGCATTAAAATAAATCAAAATTACACTTACTGTTGAATGTAACTTACCAAAATAATAGAGCACAGTTGTTAATTTTATTTCTCAGAAGACAAAAATACGATTTTAACATAAATTTCACCAAAGTTTCCCAGTCTCAAAATGAACACCAAATGAACGTCTGCACTTAAAATCGTTATTTTCTTTATTAATTCGGTTTACCTTAAATCAGTATTGCCATTTCAATGAAAAAACTACCACTCTCTGTATATAAATTGAAATTAGTAGTTTTTCATAGTAAAATTAGTGCAAACCTTAACAAAAAAACTTTCCCAATTTTTTTTCTATTCACCTCTCTAATTCTATACACCCCATTTTACGGTACGTTTATTTTAATATATATAGAATACTGAACGAATAACTTAAGTCAATATTTATGGGAATATTAATAAAGATACAGAACTGTTTCCGAGGGACAAACCGAGAGCTGACTGTGTGGACATCTGCGGCCGGCATGTCCGCGGCCCGAACCGGAAGGGTCGAAGGCGCGCGGTTGCGGCAGGGTGATGGGCTAGCATTGTCTTGCGCATCGAACTATTCTATATATAAAATTGTTGTAGGCGAAGTCTGAGTGTAAATTATTTAATATGACTAATGTGTAATGTGTATGTTCTGTATGTGTAATGTATATGAATGTAGATTTATGATGTATGCAAGACATGCTACAAGATACCCAAATACAACATGACATATGATTGAAAAGATTTTTAGTTTTCTGATTTTTTGTTTGAAGATTTCTTCTTTGGGGGATTTTCTATGGGGGTCAGTCTCAATCATTGATAGTCTAGATTTATTGGCTTGTATGGTTGTCTATTGCGTCGCTCTTTTTTCGTGGGAGATAAGTGTACTTTGCCACATTTCCATATTAGCCACAATGTTTCAAAAACTCATCGATTGTATAAATGTTTTTTTTTTTTTTGAGAAATTGTGCTGGATTCATTGTTCATTATATCAAAGGGTATCCAGTTTTGTTGCAGCAAAATGACCCAATATATTTATTATATATCCATTCATAGATATAATATTAGAGGTTATTTTATCATAGAATAATATATTATCTATGTCTATATTTAATCATAGAGGGTTATTAAAACCCTCTATGATTAAATATACTAATAAACCAATTGCAGAATTTATTAAAAATTCTGCAATTGGTTCCGACTAACATACAACGTTGGAACAAAATATTAGAGCTCTTGTGTTTGTAAATGTGTGTTCTGTAAGCTATAATAATGACCTCTGTTTTTTTAATTGCCAAATAAACTTGTAGGTAATGTCAGTTCTTTCCAAAATGTTTTGTGTCCTCTAAACACTGCTCATGAAATCTTATTATTTCTTAAACTATTAATCCTAGAGCCATTATGGATGTTAAGTTTTGCCCAATGTTTTTTTGCGCCACATATTTTTTTAATTTCCTATATTTTTTCAATAGAATTCAAGTCTGGGTGGATAAGGATAATAGGAGAGTTAGTCCCATGGTTTGCTTTTGTTTATTTGCTGTTTTGCCTAATTTCTTGGATTCGGCTTTCCAACCTAACTCCATCATCGTAATCTAGTCCTGTTATAGTTTTTATGAGTGTTCCTAATCCATAAATTAAACTTCTCTTGTTCCTAGGGGGTTTCTGTTTATCCGACACTAATTTCTTTAGAACCTAAGTACACAAGTTTACTTTCTATTTTATCGAATAGAAATTATATATAGTATAATCATCTCTACTTAATTCTATATAATTTTTTAGATACGACTAAATGGAGTGTGTATTTGAATATATGTCCTTCCTGGTGGCTTCCTTAAGTATGAGGACGCCATTGTGACTATCTATAGGTTCTATCACAGTGATGGTTCTGACGAACGAGAAGATTGCGCCGAAGGCGAGCGCATATCTAAATCAGTATTACGTCTTAGCATTCTAAAATGCGCTCGAATAGTTGTCACATCAATATGCTTTCAATGCAATTTGCACAATTTAAGCACTATTGTATAAGGGCCTTTATAGTTTGGTTCTAATTTATTACTACGTGCACTATTAGCTACTTGTTTATATATTTCATCTCCTACTTTAAATTAAGGAGTTTCTGTATTTTTGTTATTCCTGTCTATGATCGCTTATTTGTAATTTGACCTTTTAGTACTAACTAATTTCTGAGCATGTTCAATAATTTGTTTATGTTAATTAACGTATTCTTGTAAGAATTCTTGAGGGAAATATAATTCTGATAGATTTCTACTATTTGTATGTTCAAATAGAGGTTCGAAAGGCGTAGCAGAATTAATAGTATTGTTGTAAGCTATGATCGCAGATTTCGTTGAATTCGCGGGGTCACTTGTCAGTTATCCTTTGTATCCTAATCATCTTGGTTAATATCGAATGTAATCTACAATTGGAGAATTAGAATTAGGGTTGTATGGGGTGGTAAAATGTATCTGAATGTTGCGCATAGCGTAAATTTCTGTGGTGACTTCATTATCGAATTTGTGGTCTGAATCAGTTGCTATTTTTTCTTGGATACCTATTATAGCAAATAAGCTAAGTGGATTCAGCTATATGGATACTTATCGATGCTGCTGGTTTTTTTAGAAATTTGATAGATCCAGATAATCACTGAATTGATTTAAAGATTCTATGCGACGACTGCGCCAGATTTTAAAAAGGAAAGCTGAGGACGTGTGTACTCCAAGGTAGACGGAAAAGAGCTGCTTTTTCATAAGAATGTACATCGTATGATGTAATACGATATGACGTGGTGTGATGTGAAGACAATTCCTTATGCCAACGTTACTAGTCTTAATAAAATTAGTCTCTATAAAGTAGAAATTTGATACCGATGTACATTAAAACTTAAAAAATTAGAAACTTTAATATGATGATCATTCTTACTTTATTTATGACAGCGTACTTATAAAAGACAGACGAAATACAGTTTAAAAAAATGAAGGCGTAGTAATTCGACACGGTTATCCTAGTCATTCATAATCCAGATGAATAGTCTTCCGGCTGAATTCATGGTTTCATTAAATCGGCTGGGCTAGTTCTTCTTTGTTACCATTTTTCTTAAAGAATATATGGATAGTCTTTAAGAAAAATTAAGGACAAGGGTAATGATGGTATTACCCTTGTTCTTAACTCCTTCATAGGATCCTATTTAGGTAAAACTTTACTGCTATCTTGTGAGAACTATGTTATATAGCTACCAAATCGCTTTTCACTATACTTATATAATGTCACTAATTTGCACGTAAATTTTCAAAAAACTTTGGTGGAATTAGTGTATAGTTGCGTTGTCCTCGTTACTCCGGTAATAAGTGATGGCGCGCGATATTATGAATGAAATCACACGCACTAGTTTGTCTACGTTTATTTTAATATATACACAATTAAATTTAACCAATAATTTGAGTACAATATTTGCAAGATGGGAATATTAAGGCTGTGTCCCCAGTAGGCAAACTGTGAGCGGCAGACTGAGTGAGCCGCAAATTTGCGGCGAACTGAAATTCGAGTTAGCAGCAAACTCAGGTCAATTTGCGTGCGTCACAAGCAAACCGTTATGAGTGAGCCGCTTATTAAGGTCGACCAACTGTATTTTCACTTTACTATTGTTGTTCGAAGTGAGTAGTTGTGTTGGGCACAATAGATATCTTTGAAGTAATTGGTATTTGAGAGGCACTGAAAGAGGATAAAAAGAAGCACTGGGTTCACCCATTAAACAAGAAAAGGTTGAGTATTGGACAATTTCACGTTCTTTACCCAGAGCTAAGAAAATATCCAGAAAATTTTTACCAGTATTTCAATATGACTTCTCATACGTTTGATGAATTGTTGAACTCTATAACCCAGTATATTGCTAAAAATAATATCACAAGAGATACAATATGTCCCGAAGAACGGCTTACTATAACTTTGAGGTAAGTAAATAATTCACGCTTTTGAATTTTAACAATTTTTATATAAAAAATCAGCAACATTTGTAATGGAATGACAACATAATATTTTAATTATTAATGGGGTGGCCGCGGCTCCGCTCGCGTATAAAATTTAAAGTCTCGCTGCTCCCGGTCCTGCAGAAATATCGGGCTAAAAAGTAGCGTATAACGTTAATCGCTCATGTTCTATCTCAGGACAATTAGCAGCGTATTTGGCTCGCTATAGAGGTACAAAAAAAAACAAAACCCACAAACATTCAAAGTCACTTTCGCATTCATAACACTTATTAGTATTGTTGTAGATTTTAATTTAACAATCACTTTTCAAAATTACTGTCTAATTAAATTGGATTAGGAACTATCATGGTAACATCAATGTAGGGAATCAGTCATTCGTCATCCTCAATATGGTCCGAACCACCCCGCAATATTGCTTCTATCTCTTCTACTTCCACTGAAGAACCTGTAGAGCTATTTGATGGACTGTTTCGAGGACTTCGAATGCTACTGCTGCCATCTGGGTTGTAATTTTTTGAAGGTTGACGGATAGTTTTGCACATTTGGTGTACTGCTTCCACTCGTATAGCCGTACTGATGTGGGTAGTTATAGGCATTCGTCCATCCAGTTTGCATCACAGCACCGTCATAATTATTGTGTACATTGTATTTTATATTTTTAATAAGTTTCATGACTTTAAACCGAAATTCAAAATTCTGTGTTGGGGACATGGTCTTCATTTCCGGTAAAATATTTAGTAGAAAGTTCATATCTGGATCGTTTTCTCTTTTTTTATCCATTGATTTAAGTAGTGCCTCCTGAAACACAGTCATCTTTTTTGGTGTGCTCAGATTGCCTACTGAGTTAGAAGAATCATTTTCATCAAACATGGTGCTACTGTTGCTAGACGTCTCGGCGCTAATGTTGCTAGATGTCTGATTGCTATCTCTTGAAACATTTAAAAACTGCAACATATTCAAGTACGGCGTCTTGCGCTTTCTTGGTGCCCCACTTCCGCTTTTGAGTAAGGAATCCTTATTTTTTTCTCGGGTGTGATAGTCACGCAACCCCTTCCATTTTTTTTGCAGGTCTTTTACTGAAACAAAAATAATCGGTAGATGTAGAGTCAAGTGGACTAAGTAACAGAAAAATTGCCCAAGAGTTTCTTGTTGGAAAATCGACGGTGTCTAAAATAATAAAAGAAACTGCATGCATTATATGGGATCTTTTACAGCCACAGGAAATGCCAGAACCTTCTAAAGAATAGTGGCTAGAAGTATCAAAACGATATTATAAAAACACAAACTATCCTAATTGTATAGGATCTATCGATGGCAAGCATATCCGTATTCGAAAACCACAAAAAAGTGGTTCTAACTTTTTTAATTATAAGAAGTTCTTCTCAATTGTTCTGTTAGCCGTAGCAGATGCAAAGTGTTCTTTTATAGCTATTGATGTTGGTGCTTGTGGACGAAATGCTGACAGTTATAGAGTACTTTTGGCAAAAAATTGGCTTGTGGGTCTCTGAAGATTCCTAACTCTACTAAGTTACCTAATTCAAATGGATTGCCCCAACCTTTCGTGTTTCTTGGAGATGAGGCATTTGGATTGCAAAAGCATATTTTGAGGCCTTTTCCAAAAAAAAATTTAAACACCGAAGAGCATCGTCATAGTCGTGCTAGATGCGTGGAATGTGCATTGGGCATTCTAACAAACAAATGGAGAGTTCTGCATACACCGATTGCTACTAATGTGAATACAACCATCGCTATCATCAAAGCTGTTTGTATTTAACATAATTTTGTCATAGCAAGAGAGCACGTACATGCATATATTTCGGGACGTGCCTCAACAACTCTTACAAGTACAAGTAGCCGAATAATGACTGTATCAAATTCTGGAAAAACAACAAGAGACAACTTTAAAAACTATTTTCTTAACGAAGGAAAACTACCATGGCAAGAGAAGTATTTGTAAGCTGTAGCTACAGGACGAAAAACGGTGTAATGGAGAGCCGTAAATACTGACTATGTAATACTATAATACAATAATAATATATTATACTTATAAATAAATACTATGTAGTGACGATGATACTATGTTTTATGTAATGAGTGATACAAGTATATTGTTTAATATATAATAATTTCATTAGAATGAAACTTACTTCTTTTTCCTTTCGTGTATTCTTCTAAGTTTTGCCAATCACCGTATAGAATATCACCGATTTCATTCCAACCCCTCTGCTTTAATACTCTGTTGCTGTATTCTTCACTCGACATGTTCCATATGCATGTCTATTTTGGATTTCCGTAATAAACCTTTCCGTATCAAATGACATTTTGAATTGTCTGTGGTGTGTGTGCGTAAAGATTAGTTGGGTAAGCGATGCAAAAAAACGCGTCCGAACACGTTGATAGCTTCTTTCCAACTGTTCGGCGTCCGCACGAACAGTTTGCGGCAAACAGACTCACTACGCCCGGCGAACAATCATACCGCCGCCGCCGACTGCAACCGGTTTTGCTGTGAGTCGGCCGCTGACTGAGACAGTCGGCGCACGCAACGCTGCAAACTGCGTAAAGTGAGCGCAAACTAGCAAACTGGACACTCCATTTCAACTATATGGAAGGGCGTATAAAACCGATACGTCACGATTCAGTCGGCCGCTCACAGTTTGCTTACTGGGGACGCAGCCTAAGAAAGATACGGAAGTGTTTCCGAGGGACACCGAGAGCTGACTGTAGGGACATCTGCATCCGGCATGTGCGCGGCTCGGTCCAGAAGGGTCGAGGGCGCGCGGTGGCGGCAAGGTGATGGGCTAACATTGTCTTGCGCATCGAACTATTCTATATATATAAAAGTTGTAGGTGAAGTTGGCTGTGTGTAAATTATTTAATATGACTAATGCTTGATGTGTATGTATGTATAATGTGTATGTGTAATGTGTATATATGAAATGATGATGATGCGCAAGACATGCTACAAGTCTACAAGTGCGTTAAGCTTGTAGCTCCTCGTAATAATTGCTACGGTTCCGTTTTATTTTCAAAATTTTTCCTCTTTTTTCTAGGCTTTTCAAACAAGGGAAAGGATGGTGGGTAAAAAAATAAATTATTGAACTCTGTTCGAGAATCACTTTCATAGTTTATAGTTTAGAAAATATTAATTAAATATTTATCTCCATATTGAGAAAAATATTTAATTAATACTCTCATTAATTCTTGGTTGGATCGATTGATAATATTATCGCTTGTCCAAATTTACTAAAAGTGCAACAAAATTTACTTAAATTTTTGTTGCAACTGAGATACTTATAGAGGAGTTCCATTGCAAAGTTGTGGTAGTCTTAAATTTCGGAGCAACATAATCGGAATTCCAATATTTAAACAAATTTCATGAGAAGGAAGTCCGGGCATATTTAAAGAATTTAAAAATCCTATCGAGTAATTAATGGCTTCTTGTTCATCGACTATTCTATTTATTGAACTATAAACTTTGCTTTCCCTCTGTATATTCGACAATATTTTGTTATTAATCTCAAATGCCTGGTCATTGCGAGGAGTTAAAATCGATCTTTCGCATAGCCAAGAATTGTCCCTATTTAATATATTAGTTACGTAACTGCAAACCGACGATATAAGATGTGGTTGGGAATGCACTATATAACAAAACTTAGGCGTCAGAATAAGTTTTCCTTGGTGTAGTGGATAGGTACCTTCACCAATCTTTATCGCTTTTTCTTGAAATACTACAGGTTGGGCTTTGTAAGTTTGACTTTATCCGCAAAAGTAGACCGTCTCGGGGTAAAATGTTCCAGTGTCCACCAGTACCTGGTAATCTGCTTCTTCGACACTTCCGGGATGTACTAAATTTATTAGTAAGTGCTACGCTTCATCCGAAAGGTGCATTATGAGCACGGCCCTCTTTTGTTCATTCGTCACTATTTTATTAAGGGCTAAAAATTGCTGTAATTTACTTGAAAACATATGCCAGTCTTAAATATTTGGCTCAAATATAGATAATTTTCCAATAACTGCAGTCATTTTGTACTAAAATATTTTTTTATTTTAATGTAAGTAGGTAAATTGACACTCCTCGTCGCCACTGATATATTACTGAGTGAAAAGCCGGCTCAGAGCAGAATGACTTTTATTAAATTGAATGCTGAAAGTCACGCACATACCCTTACACACTACTGTGCTACGTATACATCAAGGCTGAAGTTGTGGCGCAGGAGAAGTAGTTTGTTGTAGAGTGCTATATTGTTGGATCGGAGATTCGCAGGGCTGCCTTAGTGGTGCAGGAGTAATCGTGTACCTTTGTGGTTGGGTGTTGTACTGTGGTATCGGAGATACGCAGGGTTGTATTTGAGGAGCAACAGAAACGGTATGGGTATACAGTTGTGTATAATATTGTGGAGGCGAAGGATTTGGAATTCGTGAGTATTCAGATTGCCCATCTCGGCATCAATAGGGTGTCGTTTATTATCTTCTCCATAATCAAGCGTTGACGGTTTTCTAATGATCTTAATTTAATTGCGATAGTCCTTCCCAAAAGATCGTACCGATCTACTGTAACAGGAACAGGACGCTTAAAATTGTCTTTCACGGATAGTAATATGTCAGTTGCGATCTTGTGATTCGAAGTGCAGTTCGAACTTTCTGAATTAACAATGGTCAAAAATATCTTTAATAAAACAAAATTTCATAATATGTCTTTAAATATAGCTCACAATAAGAAATAGCATAGGTAAATACCCACAAACATAACAAAAAATAGTAAATTGATAAAGTAAATTGAGACATTTACATGTTAGGGCAAAGTAGAAAAAAACATAAGGCAGATGGTCGTTTATGCGTTGTTTGGTGGTAAAAAATTACAACTGATAACCATTCATAATTTTAAAAAACTAAACACTACTTCAATTCAAAATAATAATAACATAATTATTGGTATAACTATTGGACTAAAAATACGTACCAGAACCAGTGTCACGGTTGTTATCAATAAGTTTTAATAGTTGTTCCCGGTCCTTAATAATGCGTTGTCGACTCGATTTACCCAAATTCGCTAATAATTTACATCTTTCCATTCTTATAATGATATACTTAAATTATTTAATATTATCATAACGCTTTAAAAGCTGAAACACGTACTAAAAAGCTTTTACAAACAATAATCTTTTTCCGGTCAGCGAAGCGCATGTAAGCTGACTGATGCCTCAGTACGAATGACCGCGCGCTCCCCGCGCGTCCCGCGTGAAAACGGCCAGGGGTAGTTAACCGTAGTCACGTCGTGCAATTTTACAAAATAGGAGTAGATGTCTTCTTATACATGACAAAAGTACAAGAAATAGTGCGAAATTTGGTTGTTTGTTTTTACCATGTTGTAGAACATGATATTTTTAGTTAATTACTGCAATAATAAAAAAATCTCAAAATTGTACTTAACTCTTTTTACTTTGCACCCGTCGATATGAAAAAATAGCGAAAAGAAACCTTAAAAGGGTCACTATTGAAGCTAACTTCAATAGTGACCCTCTCGTACATTTTTCGCCATAACTTCGATGTTATTGGCTCGATTTCGATTCTGCTTTATATTTCTAAAAGCTACATTTTTAAGAAAAAATTGATAAATGTTTTTTTCCAAAAAGACAGGTTACATAAGTGCATAAAATTTCCAACTATTTTAGCTTTTTTTATTATTTATTCATAATCTACTACATTTTTACTACAAATTATGATAACATAGTTTATACCTAACTAATAACATTTATGTACAAAAAGTAGTGTAAAAGTCTTCAAAAGTTTCGTCTGAACATCTAGTACTGGAAAAGTTTAAACTTATTATGAGAATGGTACTGGAAGTAGGAACAAATAATTGAACGACACAGGCAGTTTTTATTAATAGCAAAAATATCTTTATGACCCAAAAAATTACAAAAGTCATTAATATAATTTTCAAAATGCCCTCCACCTTGTAACAAGCGACGGCCCTTATATCAATACTTCATTACACGGCATAATTCTGCAGGATTTCCTTTTATTTCTGCTGCAGCAGCGAACACTCCAGTAGTTAATTGCTGAAGACTATCTATGGGCACAGCGTAAACTTTCTGCTTCACGTATCCCCAAAAATAAAAATCCAAGGGCGTAAGGTCGGGAGATCTTGGAGGCCACGCAATTGTACCGCCTCTAGTGATCCACTGCAGATATTTCTCATTTAAATGCTCGCGAACTATTCGTCCAAAGTGTGCTGAAGCTCCGTCTAATTGTAGTATCATGTGTCCTTTTGTCGCAAGCGGCAATGTATATTTTTAATAAAATACACATAGGCATGTGAATCTAGCCGGTTTGGTAACACAAAAGGGCCAATAAAGTGTTCGTCGACTATTCCAGTCCATAAATTAAGGGAAAATTGTGTCTGGAAAGATGTTTCCGTGATAGCGTGTGGGTTTTCAATGGCCCAAACGAGGAGATTACGATGATTGGTAATACCTGCTCTAGTAAACTAAAGAATGAAATTCTTTGTTGTGAAGTAATCCAGTTACAAAAACTGATCTCGCTCGGTGATCGACTTCTCCCAAATGTTGAGCACGCCGGAAATGCAATGCCAGGGATACAAACCTTTTTTTTAGAATTTTTTTACTCTTATCCTTGATATACCGACTCTTATTGTTAGGCAACGAATACTAGTTATAGGGTCAGCACGTATTAAGGAGGCCATACACGTTAGGTTTTGCATGATGGTTTACGTCAGTTTGATTTTGAATGAAGTTACCTTTTTTACGTAATGCTGTTAGAAGTTGTTTTCTTATAAGGCCAAAATATATAAATAATAAATAAATATATGTGGGAGTGGTGTTTTGCGAAAAAAACTCTTTAAATCGTCTTAATTATTTTATTTTCGTCTTAAGCGTCTTACTCGTTTAGGTGCGCCGGCCCAAGAGAGCGCCATCTTGCATACATCCTCATATCTCGCTTTCACACTGCTTCTCTCACTCGCACACGCTTTCGTTCAAAAACATAATCATCTTACATACTGCATTCATTCGTCTTTAAACATTCATCTTTTATTTAATCCTACAGATCGGCCATCCTACATAAGTCTGGCCTCAGACTTACACTGATAATTAACAAGTAACAATAGATCTTTACTCTTAGTATTAAATTTACAAGAAAAACAACTCATAATAATACTTCTCAATCCTATCCTTCTTATATCTAACAATTTTGAAATCTACTATATTATCTTACAAACTACTACTCTTACTTACTAACAAGCTTAAAGTTATACACTGAAAATACATAATGCCATCTTAATTTAATAAAATAAACAAAAATAAAGAATTAATTAATCTTTCATTCATCCTATACCTACACAATAATTTCTCCATCCTTATGTTGAGACCATCTTTTCATATTATTATCAGCTGAGGTAGAAGTCTTAAAGGGACCTTCAGTTGATAGCTCCAACTTCTCCACATCGTACCTGTCATTTCTCTTCACCTTTACAATCTTATAGGGTCCTAAATACTTTAGACCTGTACCAAACTGAGTCCTCTTTATAGCTACAAAATCTCCTAACTCATATTTTGAACTCTTTTTTCTCTTTTTATTATAACTTATTTGATTTTCCTCTTGAATTTTTAATATTTGTTCTTTAGCCAGTTTTCTCTTTTCTTCTCTGTTTTCATTATACTGAAAAGCCTCTTCCTTTTTTATCAAATTCAGAATGTTAATATCTTCTTTACATTTCATTTTAGTGCCAATTAATAGCTCAAAAGGGAGTACTTATAGATCTTTGGAATGTACTATTAAGTGCATGTTGAACTTTACTCACATGTTTAAACCATAAAGAGCTTTATATCCAATTCTTTGTTAAAATAACTTTTTTCTATTATTTCTTTCATCTTCCTTTTAGAAAAATGACCTACACTATGTGCTCTACTTATAACATCTTTTTCCATAAGCTTTGGAATGACAATTTGATTCTGTTCTCCTTTATATAACAATCCATTTTGTAACCAGTAATCTTTATAAGTATCCAACTCTAAAATCTGTTTAATAGCTTTAATGCCATCATCTTTATCCTGATACAATCGGATTTGATCTTGCAATCCTTGTGTGATAACGTTTACACATGGATGTCGACTCAGAGCATCTACATGTCTCATTTTAGATCCTGCACGGTGTTCAACAGTATAGTCATACTCTTGCAGTAATAAAACCCATCTTGCAACACGAGTACTTAAATCTTTTTTCCTCAATGTCATTTCAAAAGCAGCAGTTTTGAGTTTGAATGGTATTCCTAATAAATACTTTCTGAATTTCTTTACACCCTCAACTATGGCTAATGCTTCCAATTCATAGCTTGAGTATTTTTGCTCGGCTTCAGTAGTTTTCTTACTCATGTAGTAAACGGGATGTAAACAGCCATCATTAGGATTCATTTGCATTAAAATAGCAGAATAGGCATGTTGCGAAGCATCTGTATGTAATTCTGTACTAGAACCTGAATTAAAAATTCTTAATACTGGGTATTTTGTAAGTTCTCTTTTTAACAAATCAAATGCAATCCTTTGATCTTTTCCAAAATGAAAATGAATGTTTTTGCTTAGTAAATCAGTTAAGGGTCTAGTTTTAGAAAAATAATTTTCAATAAATTTTCTAAAATATGAAGTTAATCCTATAAAACTTTGTAAATGTTTTAGTGACTGCGGCTCTGGGTATTTCAATACACATTCAATCTTATCTGGCGAGGGTCTTACTGTGCCATCTTCAATCACATGACCTAGATACTCAACCTTAGTTGTTAGTAACTCACTCTTTTTCCAGTTGATACATAATCCATACTCGGCAGCTACCTTGAGTACTTCTTTTAACTTTTCCATAGCTGTTTTGTAATCAATAGACGGTATTATTAGATCATCAATAAAGATAAGCAAATATCCTTTTGCTATCAAGTCTCTGAAAATAATAGTTATGAAACGAGTGAAATAATTAGGACATATCGATAATCCAAATGGTGCTCTGCTAAATTCATACTGTCCATCTTGTGTCACAAAAGAAGTATACTTTGTGCATTCCTCACTTATTTTCAAATGAAAAAAGGCATCCTTCAAATCAATTTTACTAAAAACTTTTGCATCGGATAATCTATCTAAATGATCATCTATAATCGGTAAGGGGAATTCATCTTTGACCATTTTACTATTATTTTTTCTGTAATCAACACAGACACGGATTGATGAGTCTTTTTTCTTTACTAGTACCAAAGGACTCGAATACTCAGAAAAGCTGGGTTTTACTATACCTTCGTCAATCTGCTTGTCTACAATCTGTTGCTCATAAAGGGAGAGTCGTCGTGGCCTTTGAGAGACAGGGATGTCATCTTTCAGCACTATTTTATTTCGATAGGAGCTTCCTTTACCTGAAGTGGAGTGTAATTCCTCACCAACATCTATACCTCATCACGTAAACTTTGGTCACTGATATTAATAGTTGTCTCATCTTGAATATCTGTAAGTAAACATTGTAATAATTCATGCTCATTCACACCTATCACATTCACAGAACCTTTATTAAAGATAACAGTGGCTTCATCCAAAAAAGGCTGACCTAAAATCATTTTATATGGCATTGTATTTACAGGTACAACGTTAAATAACATGTTAAAGTTAAATGTCCATCAATGTTCAACTTCATATAAAACTTTCCTAATGAACAAACTTTTGCAAAACCTAATCCTGATAATAACACTTTTTCTTTCACATACGAATTTACATTTAAATCAAAAAATAAATCTGAAGATATTAAATTTACTTCACTGCCTGTATCTATTAAAGTCTCAATGCTAATATCACAAACTTTTAAAAATTTTACGTATTTCTTTTTTGACATTTCTTTGTTTACACTTAGCACTGACGTTTGATTTTCGTCTAAACATGGCGTATGTAATGGCTTCTCGCGTTCGCTTGCTTCGGATTGGCTAATGTCATATTCGCCATGTTGTTTTTTCTGCGTCATGTTAGCCAACTGTACGCACATATTTTTCGCCGGTTCGTAACTTGTAGAAAATGTCGTCGGCGCTTGCGATGATTTTTTCCGTATGCACTGCGTACCAATATGACCAAATTTGTTGCACTTAAAACATTTCAATCCTTTATTCCGGTGTGGACATTCCGCCGAAGTATGATTTAATTCTCCACACGAAAAACAGCGTACCGCTTCCCGGCTTGACGTTTGTTTCTTTTTGCGTTCAGATTTTATACCATAATTATTACCTAAATTCGACTTATATTTTTCGTACAATTTAAGCTTCTCTTTCAGGTCATCATATGTTCTTACACCATATAATATTAATTTGTTTCTTTCGTCATCAACTATTCTTTCCACTATATATTGTATAGACACGTAGTCCGCCAATTTACCTCGCTTCCCTAGCGCTTTCATTACTAGCATGTACTCATAACAGCTTTCATTACTATGTTTTTTCTATGAGACATAATTTCATGGACAAGTTTCGAATTAATAGTGTCCGGGAACTCTCTTAATAAAGAATTTTTGAGATCTTCATACTTTTTAAAAGGTTTCTCGGTTCGTAACCATGATGCTGCTGTAGAGGTCAATGACCTTCTTGCTATTAACAATTTTTGTATTGCATTCAGACCAAATATTTCGGAATTATCTTTGACTTCTTGAGCCCATTTTGTCACAGTGCACGTGGGATCAGTCCCCGAAAATTTGGGAATGGCTTCTTCCACAAATATAAGATTCTGCTGTGGCATATGTAATCTCATACCTTGCTCGTCGTTGTCCGGCATGCTTTCTTCACTTTCCGTTTCGGGATCGGGTGGTGGTGAAGACATTCGTCGTAAAAAATCGTATGCTCTGCGCGCCACCTTGTTTCGCCTCGTGCCACACACGCGGTCGTAAACTTGAAATAACTCTTACTTTTTCGCAAAAACACACACACTCCTTAATCGAATCGCGGACGAGCCCCCAAATTGATGTGGGAGTGGTGTTTTGCGAAAAAAACTCTTTAAATCGTCTTAATTATTTTATTTTCGTCTTAAGCGTCTTACTCGTTTAGGTGCGCCGGCCCAAGAGAGCGCCATCTTGCATACATCCTCATGTCTCGTTTTCACACTGCTTCTCTTACTCGCACACGCTTTCGTTCAAAAACATAATCATCTTACATACTGCATTCATTCGTCTTTAAACATTCATCTTTTATTTAATCCTACATATATAAATCTTATAATTACATTTTCTGCACGTCAGTTTCGTTTGTGTGATTTCTAAATAAATGCCTAGCAAAATTCAACACAAGTCTCGCAATAAAAACAACAAGTCTTTTCCTCGAACGTAAACTGAATTTTTTGTTGTTGTCTAGAAGTTATTATGATATTTTCATTTGACTTTGGTACGTCATGTTCCAAAATTGTATTATTTTGTGTACCAATCATCAGAAAGTATTGCATTGCATTGGAATCATCAGAAGTAGTCTGTAAAGAAAACAAAATGAATGTGAAAAAATAAAACTAGCAACAGTTGAGTGAGGGTCCTGTCAACCCCTTCAGAAATTCAATATAAAAAAAGAAATCTTAAATATAAAAAAAACGTTGACACTAAGGGCTGCTACACACAGTGCCGGCGGCAATGTCGCCGGCAATACAAGCCGCCGGCACAAGCCGAGCAAAGCCGCCCAAAGCCGCTAGTCATCATTCTTGGTTGTGAGTTCACATAGGACGCTAGTGAAGTGCACATTTTATAGTTGGTTGGTGATAAATAATGAATAAGGAAATTATCAGCACTGCCGCCGCCGTTGTAATTTTTATTTTAATAAGAAAAAAATACAAAAGGTCGAGAAGGTTTTGGGTGCGCCCAAGTTTACAAAATAGAAAATGGCAGAACGGTACTGTAATGATAGAAGAGTATAAAAATGACGATGCGGGGTGTCAGCGTTTGCGCGATAGTATGTTCTTTGGCTTTCTGAGAATGACATGAAGATTTTGAATTTTTGCTAGAGAGTACTGAAGTATACATTAGCAAAAAAAATACTGGCTGGAGAAACGGTATACCCGCTAAAAATAGGTTGGCAGTAACGTTGAGGTTTTTAGCTACAGGAGAAAGTTATTTCAGCCTTGGAGAACTGTTTAAAATTTCACCACAACTTCTTTCTTCACTGATTCCCGAAGTCTGTCAAGCACTAATATCAAAACTTCAAATTAAGGTAAATATATTTTTTATGACTTAGTCTTGATACTGACCGGTAAGCTCACCCACAGAGAATTCTAGAGGGGAAGCTAGAGAACACCATAACCTAATGTATATTTGTAAACATATATAAAAATAAAATAAATAAATAAATATTTTTTTATTTATTAATTTTTTTTTTATTTATTATATAGCCTGAATGTATGTGATATTGCTGGAATTGGATAATATTTGAGTGTAGCTTTACATTTAGGCCTTCAAGCATATATGTGTTAACGTTTAAGTGCATATTTATATTTAAATTAATTTTTATTTCCCTTTTTTTTCTAGATGCCGACCACAGAAGAAGAATGGTTTTCGGTGTCACGTTTGTTTTTCAAGAAATGGAGTGTTCCCAATTGTTGTGGATCCATTGATGGGAAACACACACGTATACAATGCCCTAATAATAGTGGTTCAGAATTTTTCAATTATAAATCTTATTTCAGTATTGTGTTGTTGGCATTAGTCGATGCTAATTATAATTTTTTATACGTTGATATTGGTTGTCAAGGCAGAGTCTCGGATGGGGGTGTTTTTAGAAATAGCTCACTTTACGAAGCATTGCAAAATGAATCTATAAATCTACCAACACCAAGACCTTTACCTGGACGGACTATGAATGTACCATTTTATTTCCTTGGTGATGATGCTTTTCCGATTTTTCCTAACTTAATGAAACCATTTCCTGGACAACATGAGCGAGGGTCTCCATAAAGAATATGCAATTACAGATTTTGTAGGGGAAGGAGAGTTGTGGAAAATGCTTTTGGTATATTATCGGAAAAATTCAGAATATTTCATTCAATAGTTAATTTACAGCCAGAGAAAATGAAAATTGTAGCAATGGCTTGTGTGTGCCTGCACAATTTTATCCGAAGATATGACGTTGATGTTGAGGATAATATTATAACGATACTGGCACCAAATATTGAATTAAATCGAAATTTGGAACCTTCAATGGTCAGAAATGAGTTGATGAACTATTTTGTTTCAGAGCAAGGACAACTTCCATGGCAAAATTACATTTCTTAAATTAACCCCTTAACGCGCACAAACGTATTAACATTGTAGCTTCATTAATCATATTGATGCTTGACGATTCAAAAGTGCCTGAAATGGTTTATTTGAATAAAGATTATTTTGATTTGATTTGATTTGAACACGGGCGTGTAAAACCGGCCAAAATGTGCAGAAACGTATATATACGGGCGGCGTCGCAGCTTATGTACTACTATTTTTATTGAACTTTGTCATTATTGCATTTTTTAAAGAAATTTATTGAAATTAAGGTCCATATATCTATTTTATTACATTAAAAAATGTTTTTTTTTGTCGGTTTTTTTTTATATTAATTGTGCGTTAAGGGGTTAAACATATTTTTTTGAGAACAAAAAAATATTTTTAAAAATATGTTTAGCATATAAGTATCTGTGTTCGCTTAACTAACTCTACGTCAATTATTCTTTTAACCATTACTCTTAGAGCCCACACATTAGCTGGTTTTAATCCCTCACTCCAAATTAACAGTCGTAGAATTATTGTTTTTCCATCCATTCGTTTCCATCAAACATCCTTCTTTGAACATCAACATTCATTTTTAGCATCCTTTGTATATAATAAAATAAATAAACATTTGAACATCTATCCATTATTCAAAGGTGCAGTCAAAACTAAAATTTTATCTGGGTTACAACAAATGAATTATCAAAAATCTGAAGACTTAATGCCAAATAGCTAAAACAAATAAATTTTGGTACTAACATTTTATGTATTGTATTTTTAATTCCCTCAACATGTAAGCAAACATACATACAAACGCATAAACCAAACTCACATGTTCAATGCAATTTCACATTCCCTATAATCATGACCACACACATCAGTCTCTCTCTCTCTCTATCTCTCTCACATTCTCTTTTTCGTTATATTTTATTTTAGTATATAATTTTTATTACATTCACGAGCTGCTCTTGCGCCCGCGATGACGTACCGTTACGTACTGCCTGGGTGGCTAATCTATACCACAGGAGGGTGTGTCCAAAATGATTGAAGACGGACTGGGGGATGGCCTTGACAAAGGCCTTATCCACGTCCGAAATGGCGCGATATTCCTCTTCTAAGAGAGACTCGAATCCTGCGGCGTCTGGTGCGAACTCTACGATGGGTCGTCTGTTCACTAAACCCGCCTCTCCCTCTAAGATGAGACCCTCCTTCCAAAGCGGGTCATTGGTCAGTTCTGATGGCTGTGTTGAAAGTTTCTTTGGTGCGGGAACTGCATTGACTATCTGCGGGGGGGGGGGGTCGGTCCACGACCTTCTTCGGCTCTTCGGCTGGAGTGGTCTGGGGTGCAACTGCGGCTGGCGCTGCTTCGGTTTTGGGTTTCCGGTTACGCACACGGGGGCCACGGTTACGTGACGGGGGCTTCGAATCCTCTTCTGTTGGTGTTTGCATGATGCAAAGGTTCCACTTACTTTTAGGAGGTAGTCCTCAACTAAAAAAAAATTATATAATTTTTATTATTATTTTAATTTCATTTTTTGTTTATTTTAAGACTGTGAGGATGGCATTTGCAGCACAGTTTATACTATCGCAATGCCATCGTCGTAAAATTATGGTGTTTCGTGTAATCTTAATTTTAAATTTTTATATATATGTTAAATAAATAAATAAATCACAATTTATAATCATAGTTTTAATTATTAAATTCTTAATGTAGCATCATAAATCTAAAAGAGTTAATTATTTTCCAAATATGACAAAAGGCTGTCCTGAGTATCAGAATTGTCGGTGTAAGTAGAATGGCTAGTGGAAGGACGTACACTTTCAGGGGTCGAAGTGGTAAAATATCCTTGATCTGATACCACCGTAGAAGGTCTTAAGTAAACACCCATTTCACCCTGATAAATTATATTTTGAATATGATGCTGTACTGTAGTTATTGTTATAGGATCCATTTTTCGTATTTTACTTGCTATGTATTCTCCGAATATCGAGGCATCGTCACGAGCAGATGACGAGGCTGACATATGTTTTAAAACTTGTAGAGCTTCGGCAATATCACTGTCTCCATCAGTAGCGCATCTCTTTTTCCGGGAACTAGTCGCTGTTGCATTATTTTGCTGACTTTCTTGCGAATGCTTCTGTAAATAGAAGGAAATATTATGTTTTTTTTATCATGGGGGGCAATGATATTACATACAAAAAGCAGTAAGTACGGCACTAGCATTTGAAAGTGTCGCTTCTTTATTTTAGTAATTAAGTTTGGTGACTGCGGGTAGTTAGTCTGTGATAAAATAAACAAGAAATATAGGAAACATGAATACTTACATCATTCTCACTATTTACTGTGGGTAATGGTTTATTTTTGTTTTGCAAAAAGTTTAATGCCTTGTAAGCAAACCACTTTGGTTCCTGTACATCGTCTATGCCTGCACATCGTCTATGCCTGCACCAGATTTGTGCGACTGTTCAACCTTCTTTTTTTCCCGAAAATAATGAGAGCTTAAATTTTTTAATTTTCTCTCTTCTTCGCCTTTATCGATGTCAAATACACTTGCAATTATGTTCAATGCGTCCGTTCGTTTGTTCCTATTCTTATAGTCTGCATTTCTGGGATTCCATAATATAACATTTTCATTAAATTTTTCTATTAATAGCAACACAGTTTCGTCGTCCCAATGAAAATACATTTTAATTTCTATAATACCTACAAACAAACCGCACACCACTAACGCTTGAATGCCAGGAACGAACTGACGCCGGGAAGCCGCGTAACCCGCCGGCACCCCCCGGCGGCTCTGTTGGCGGCTCCTTTGTGTGGCAAAGCCGGCGGCTTTGAATCTCGCCGGGCGGACGGCGGCATTGCCGGCGACTTGCCCGGCGGCCCTGCCGCCGGCACTGTGTGTAGTAGCCTTAACATTGAGATCAGACGGCGTATAATTTGAACAATAGTCAAAAAAATCTGTATCGAATTGTAGAGAATGGTAGCGGGTGCACAAGCCTTTAGGTCGTCGAGATCAGCTTTACGCTGTTCCTCGAAATCGCGGATTTGCCTATTCACGAGCCCGCGCCGTTCAGGCCGCTGTGCTGCCAAATCCTCCCATTGACAGGGTTCAATATTGCATCTTTTCATATAACGTTTCTGGACATCTTTGTATCATAGGAGCTGTCCGCCGTACGTACGCTTATCCTCCTTTAGCTCATAATAAAAGACGCGCTTTGAAACTCTCCTCCGTCATTCGCGATACGTGACCTACTTACCTAAGCTGCCTACGCATTAAGTAGGCCTCAATGCAACCAATTGGCTCGCCTCATTACTTCAGTGTTACACACTCGGTCGGACCATCGAATTTTCATGATGGTACTGTTAGACCGTCCAGTTTGGTTTATATATAAAGAAAAACACAAACTGAACTTATAAACTTTAATTTCGTAATAAAACAAAAATATTACTTTAATGTAATCTAAACACAACTGATACTTGGACTACTATTGCCCGAAACCCTTGTAGCGGATCGGAGGCGGAGTATTTGGTCACTAGTCTATTGCTGAAGCCAGCCGGCAGGCGAGAACCGGGTCCGTAGCTGGGCAACAAGTCGACTAGATCACAAGAACTGAACGAATTTTGAAAATGTATTGATTTTATAGGCCTATATTGCTGATCGACGCTTCATATCGACCTCAATTGGGAAACAATAAGTCAGCAATATATGCCTATGTTCAATAGGGTTGTAACAGTACGCAAGCATTTCAGGTGGAACCGATGCAGAGTGCAAATAGTCTGACATTAGTCCCATGGTTTGCTTTTGTTTATTTGCTGTGTTTCCTAATTTCCTAATTTCTTAAGTTAATTCCTAATTTCGGCTTTCCAACCTAACTCCATCATCGTAATCTAGATTACCTGTTATAGTTTTCATAAGTGTTCCTAATCCATAAATAAAACCTCTCTTGTTCCTAGGGGGTTTCTGTTTTTCCGACACTAATTTCTTTAGAACCTAAGTATACAAGTTTATTTTCTATTTTATCGAATAGAAATTCTGATTGGCTTCTCCTAACTATACTATCGTTAATTTTTGATATATTGTGATGAGTAAACTTAAAAGTATAATCATCTCTACTTAATTCCATATAAATTTCGCGTATTCTACTAACATTTTAGGATACGACTAAATGGAATGTGTATTTAAATATATGTCCTTCCTGGTGGCTTCCTTTAGTATGAGGACGCTATTGTGACTATAGGTTCTATCACAGTGATGGCTCTGACGAATCAGAAGATTGCGCCGAAGGCGAGGCGTGTCTAAATCAGTATTACTTCTTAGCATTCTAAAATGCACTTGTTATAATATAAGGAATTAATGTAAAAATATCATTCTTATTTCTAACAAAAATTAACAAGCTTTGTTAATTTTTGCTTCAAAACATCATTTTGGCTCTGTTTTGATGTTATTATTTGTAAAGGGTCATAAAAATTAAAACATCTGTTTAGAAAGCGGCGTTGCAATACAAACGCCTAAATAAAAAACGAAGACAAAAAATAGTACTGGCACAGGATTCGCTTTAAAACTATTGTTTTGGTATGTTTACTGAGAATTGCCGTTAGGCAATTCTGTTTTTTTAAGGGAAATGTTTCTCACAACCGAATAGGGCAGATTTGAAAGAATAGTTAACAATTGGCAGTATCTCTGGAGGTCTGGCCGAGTAAAGTTGTTACTAAGCATTTTTAAGTGAAGTAGTTGTGGCGAGATTAAGATAAGTATAGTGTTATTTACTTATACCTAAAAATGATGTGATGTTCTGATCAACCCAGGACTAATTCACGTGTCGAATAGATGTCGATAGATGAATCATTGAGAAATTATTAACTGACGTAATTCAAATGTCTTATTGTACTGTAATATAAAGAGAGTTGTTAAATATTATTAAGGTGTGACTATTCGAGTCGTTTGTGATTATAATAAGGATTGTATAATTCACTTAGTTCAAATAAGTGAATTATTATGATGTTGTTGGTTTGATGTAACGAAATAACCTTTAGAGAGAATAGTCCTTTGTTTTGATATTATTGTAAATCTTCATTTCTTAAAAGAGCAACTGTTGAGTTTCTTACCAGTTCTTCTCAGCAGGTGATAGAATTTCCGAACTGGCAGTAGAGTCATTTCGAGTAAAGAAAGAAAAGTTATAAAGATATTAAAAGATAAAATATATTAAGTTCCAACGAAATATATAGTTATTCTCTATTCTTTTGTTTCATTGACTTGTCCTAAAATATAGATAAGACTAATAGAGCTTTCCTGATTGCTGAACCTAAATAACAAGCTTAATAAAATAAAGTATAGCCTCAGTATGTCATATCAAATTTAACACACTCAAATAGTTGTCACATTAATATGCTTTTCTGCAATTTCCAAAATTTAAGCACTATTGTATAAGGGCCTTTATAGTTTGGTTCTAATTTATTACTTGGTGCGCTTCTAGCTACTTGTTTATATACTTTATCTCCTACTTTAAATTAAGGAGTTTCTGTATTTTTGTTATTCCTGTCTATGATCGCTTATTTGTAATTTGACCTTTTAGTACTAATTTCTGAGCATTCTCCATAATTTGTTTATGTTAATTAACGTATTCTTGTAAGAATTCTTGAGGGAAATATAAATAATTCTGATAGATTTCTACTATTTGTATGTTCAAATAGAGGTTCGAAAGGCGTAGCAGAATTAATAGTATTGTTGTAAGCTATGATCGCATATTTCATTAACTTCGCGGGGTCACTTGTCAGTTATCCTTTGTATCCTAATCATCTTGGTTAATATCGAATGTAATCTACAAATGGAGAATTAGAATTCGGGTTGTACGGGGTGGTAAAATGTATTTGAATGTTGCGCATAGCGCAAATTTTTGTGGTAACTTCATTATAGAATTTGTGGTCCGAATCAGTTGCTATTTTTTCTTGGATACCTATTATAGCAAATAAGCTAAGTGGATTCAGCTATATGGATACTTATCGATTCTGCTGGTTTTTTAGAAATTTGATTGATCCAGATTTAATTGATTTGAATGATTTAAAGATTGTATGCGACGGCTGCGCCAAATACGACTTGAATGACAGGCAACAAGGTTTTTAAAAATGAAAGCTGAGGACGTGTGTACTCCGAAGTGGACGGAAAAGAGCTGCTTTATTCATAAGAATGTACATCGCATGATGTAATACGATATGACGTGGCGTGATGTAAAGACAATTCCTTATGCCAACGATACTAGTCTTAATAAAATTAGTCTCTATAAAGTTGTAGAAATTAGATGGCGATGTACATTAAATCTCAAAAAATGAGGAACTTAAATATGATGATCACTCTTACTTTATTTATGACAACGTACTTATAAATTACAGAAAAAATATAATACTACAGGTTGGACTTACCGTGCGATCTAAATCAATAAGTATTTTTTACATAGTGTGAGCAGTTTTACCTCCTGGTAGCAATGTTGCAGCTTGAATAAAATGTTCCTGTTGTTAGTTGTGTGTCATTCTTCTTCTTGTGCTGATGAAGGCTGAAGTTGTGGCGCAGGAGAAATAGTTTGTTGTTGAGTTCTATATTGTTGGATCGGAGATTTGCAGGGCTGCCTTAAGTGGTGCAGGAGTACCTTTAAGGTTGGGTGTTGTACTGTTGTATCGGAGATACGCAGGTAGTATTTGAGGCGCAACAGAAACGGTATGGGTATACAGTTGTGTATAATATTGTGGAACTAGTGAGGGCGAAGGACTTGGAATTCGTGAGTATTCAGATTGCCCATCTCGGCATCGAATAGGGTGTCGTTAATTATCTTCTCCATAATTAAGCGTTGACGGTTGTCTAATGATCTTAATTTAATTGCGATAGTCCTTCCCAAAAGATCGTACCGGTCTTCTGCAGCAGGAGCAAGACGCTTAAAATGGTCTTTCACGGATAGTAATATGTCAGTTGCTAATTGATTTCAAATCCAAATTCAAATTCAAAATATTCTCTATTCAAGTAAACTTGTAAACAAGTGCTTTTGAATCGTTAACTTTACTGCTGGTTCGGAAAGCTGTTCCTACCGAGAAGAGCCAGCAAGAAACTCGGCGGTTGCTCTTTTTAAAATATAAATCTTAGAACTAGTTAGATTTATTTATTACTGTCTTGTACAGAGTAGAAGCGCACCTATATCCACACATCCTTATCATCTAAGTAATCTTCAACAGTATAGTAGCCTTTCTGTATCAGCCTCTTTTTAACAGTGGTTTTAAACTGCTATAATGGCATGGCAAAAATTGATTTCGGAATTTTATTATAGAATCTTATACCCATACCCACAAACGATTTACGTACTTTTGCTAGGCGCAAAGCAGGAGTCGCAAGCTTATGTCGGTTCCTACTTTGTCTATTATATACGTCACCTATCGTTTTATAATTCTTTATATTTTTATGTACAAAAATTTTGCTCTGTCATTTTCTTTCCGGTCTAATAACGGGTAGTGGAGTCTTCTTAGATTTCGTTATACCGTCTGTATTCCCTGTGCTATTATTTGCAATAGCATTATCTATGATATTGTTATTATCTATTTCGGGATTAGAGAACAAAAACAAAGATTAATCATCGAAAATCACTTTATTGTTTTTCAAAATATTCCCCAAAAAGATATATATACTTTTGCATGCGTTTGCTCCAATTGTCGGAGCACTTATATCTCTCTTGATTGAGGTATCTCCAAAACATGCATTCTGAATGCAGCAACCGCTTCTTCAGGTGCCGAAAAACGTTGAGCTCTCAATTTGTTTTTTACGTACGGGAATAAAAAGAAGTCATTGGGTGCCAAGTCAGGACTGTACGGCGGATTACTCATCAAATCGATGTTTTGGGTGCTCAAAAATGCAGTTGTTTGATCCGATGTGCGAGAGCTCGCATTGTCGAGGCGAAGAGTGATCCGTCTTCGGCGACTAGTTTTCCTGATTTCTTGCAAGATAACTGGCAACAAATGGTTGTGTACCACTCAGAATTGACTGTTCTGCGCAGTTATAGTGGTATGGTTGCGACATGTCCAGTTTTTCCGAAAAAAAAGCGACCATTTGCTTGGAAGTGCTTCGCGAACAACTTTTGTTGGATTGAAACACCCATACGGTCGACTGCTGTTTACTTTCGGGCTTGTTAAATTTGATATGACATACTGAGGCTATACTTTATTTTATTTAGCTTGTTATTTAGGTTCAGCAATCAGGAAAGCTCTATTAGTCTTATCTATATTTTAGGACAAGTCAATGAAACAAAAGTATAGGGAATAACTATATATTTCGTTGGAACTTAATATATTTTATCTTTTAATATCTTTATAACTTTTCTATCTTTACTCGAAATGACTCTACTGCCAGTTCGGAAATGCTGTCACCTGCTGAGAAGAACTGGTAAGAAACTCAACAGTTGCTCTTTTAAGAAATGAAGATTTACAATAATATCAAAACAAAGGACTATTCTCTCTCTAAATGTTATTTCGTTACATCAAACCAACAACATCATAATAATTCACTTATTGGAACTAAGTGAATTATACATTCCTTATTATATTCACAAACGACTCGAATAATCACACCTTAATAATATTTAACAACTCTCTTTATATTACAGTACAATAAGACATTTAAATTACGTCAGTTAATAACCATTATTTCTCAATGATTTATCTATCGACATCTATTCGACACGTGAATTAGTTCTGGGTTGATCAGAACATACCATCATTTTTAGGTATAAGTAAATAACACTATACTTATCTTAATCTCGCCACAACAATTTCACTTAAAAATGCTTATTAACAACTTTACTCGGCCAGACCTCCAGAGATACTGCCAAATGTTAACTATTCTGTCAAATCTGCCCTATTCGGTTGTGAGAAACATTTCCCTTAAAAAAACAGAATTGCCTAACGGCAATTCTCAGTAAACATACCGAAACAATAGTTTTAAAGCGAATCCTGTGCCAGTACTATTTTTTGTCTTTGTTTTTTATTTAGGCGTTTGTATTGCAACGCCGCTTTCTAAACAGATGTTTTAATTTTTATGACCCTTTACAAATAACAACATCAAAACAGAGCCAAAATGATGTTTTGAAGTAAAAATTAACAAAGCTTGTTAATTTTTGTTAGAAATAAGAATGATATTTTTACATTAATTCCTTATATTATAACAGGCTCATACGCATAAATCCACAATTCATCACCTGTCACGATGTCATAGACATTAATATAATTTTCAAAATGCCCTCCACCTTGTAAACAAGCGACGGCCCTTATATCAACACTTTTAATAACGCGACGTAATTCTGCAGGATTTCCTTTTATTTCTGCTGCAGCAGCGAACACTGCAGTAGTTAATTGCTGAAGACTATCTATGGGCACAGCGTAGACTTTCTGCTTCACGTATCCCCAAAAATAAAAATCCAAGGGCGTAAGGTCGGGAGATCTTGGAGGCCACGCAATTGTACCGCCTCTAGTGATCCACTGCAGATATTTCTCATTTAAATGCTCGCGAACTATTCGTCCAAAATGTGCTAGAGCTCCGTCTAATTGTGGTATATGTATTGTAGTAGTATGTGTTCTTGTCGCAAGCGGCAATGTATTTTCAATAAAAACAAATAGGCATGTGAATCGAGCTGGTTTGGTAACATAATAAGGTGTTCGTCGACTATTCCAGTCCATAAATTAAGGGTAAATGGAGTCTGGAAAGATGTTTCCCTGATAGCGTGTGGGTTTTCAATGGCCCAAACGTGGAGATTACGATGATTGGTAATACCTGCTCTAGTAAACTAAAGAATTAAATTCTTTGTTGTGAAGTAATCCAGTTACAAAAACTGAACTCGCTAAAAGATCGACTTCTTCCAAATGTTCAGCACGCTGGAAATGATAGGGATACAAACCTTCTTTTTTTAGAATTCTTCATACTCATAAGAGTATGAAGAATTGATATACCGAGTCTTATTGTTAGGCAACGAATACTAGTTATAGGGTCAGCACGTATTAAGGAGGCCATATACGTAAGGGTTTGCATGATGGTTTACGTCAGTTTGATTTTGAATGAAGTTACCTTTTTTACATAGTGCTGTTAGAAGTTGTTTTCTTATAAGGCTGTTATATAACTTTCTAGCAAAATGAAATGCTGCACTGGTTCTTAGGTTTTTATTGGCAATTTTATATATGTGGTCCAGCCTTCGAGTCTATGAAGTGAATGCGGGGCGCCGCCTGCGCGAGCGCCGACCCCCCGCCCGCTCCGCCTCCGCCCGCGGTGCCCCCGCGGGCCGCCGGACTTGGCGAACAGTACAAAGTACTGAACATCCTGCCCGCGCGAGTTAACTGGCTTAATCTGTGGGAAGGGGGCAAATATTGTTATAAGCCCTTGTCACAACCCCTTTCCTGGTTTTGACGTCCGCGACTCTGGCTACGCCATCGTTGCCTGGATAAAGTTTGACCACCCTGCCGAGAGGCCACAAGAGTGGAGGCTGCTGTTTCTCCTTCAGCAGCACTAGCTGCCCCATTTGAAGAGATTCATTTCCGGTCCGCCATTTGGTCCTCTGCTGAAGGAGAGAAATATATTCAGTGGAATATCTGTTCCAAAAATGCCGTCTGAGATGTTCTATTCGCGCGTATCGATCAAGAGTCCTTATATTGCCACCGCTGACAATCGGACGAGGAATCGACAAGAAAGAGCGTCCAATGAGGAAGTGAGCTGGAGTGAGACAAGTTAGGTCGGAAGGGTCGGATGAAAGATGTGTGAGAGGCCGGGAGTTAAGGATAGCTTCAATCTGAATCAGACAAGTAGTCATTTCTTCAAAAGTTAAATGAGTTAAATTTAAAATGCGTTTTAAATGATACTTAACGGATTTTACCGCTGCCTCCCATAACCCACCCATGTATGGAGCGTATGGTGGGATTTGATTAAATTCGATATTTCTATTGCTAAGATCCGACTTTATGTCATCTGAGTATTTAGAAAAAAAGGATGAAATTTCATAACTAGCTCCAATAAAAGTAGTAGAATTATCGGACGTGACAGACACTGGCTTCCCGTGACGCGAAATAAATCTTAAAAAGGCTGATATAAAGGCCTCCTTTGTCAAATCCGTGACGAGCTCTAGGTGCACAGCTTTAACTGCGAAACAGACAAAAATGCAAATATAAGCTTTTTCCAATTTAGCACCCCTTCCCTTCCGGTTGGCGATCATTATTGGACCAGCGTAATCAATTCCTGTATGAAGAAAGGGGAATTCTAAATGAGTTCTTTGAGTAGGTAAGTCACCCATAATAGGTTGTATTGGCTTCGGTTTAAATCTGCAGCAACGAACGCAACCATGCACGACTCGTCTGGCGAGGTTCCTCCCCCCCAGTGGCCAATATTTTTGTCTTATAGAAGACAAAAGAAGCTGAGGGCCCGCATGCATCAATGATATGTGTTGTTTTTGAAAAAGAATTTTCGTGAGATGATGTTTGCTACATAACAGTATTGGATGTTTAACATCAAAAGTATAGTGTGAGTTTTTAAGACGACCTCCAACTCTTATGAGTCCGTCAGAATGAATAAAAGGGGCTAAAGCGCTCAATCTATTTTTGAATGGAAGAGGTTTACCTGAATTTATCAATCTGATAATATCATCATTGAACATTTGGCGTTGCACAAGTTTTAATACGCGATTCTCTGAATTATTTAATTCTGTAGTTGATAGAGTTTTAGTTAATTTATTTTTAGGATTTCTACAATTGTATATAAATCTCTGTAAATAAGCAAATGTTCTTATTAAATGTGTATAATTTGATGTTTTATTGATAAGTTCATGTAAATTATTTATGTCATTACTTTGTGTCGTTGTTGTATGTAAAACTATTTCTGATGATTTCTGTGTTTGCATGTTTGCTGTATCTGATTGTGTGTTTGGTATGATTGGAAATTGTATGTGTTTTGATTTTAAAAAGTCTGGACCAGACCACCACAGCGTGTGAGAGCTAATGCTGTTCGCTACAACTCCGCGAGAAACTAAGTCAGCAGGGTTTTCTTTCGAAGGAACGTAGCTCCATTTGCGAATATCTGTGCTGTCTTGAATCTCACCCACTCGAGTCCGAATAAATGTTTTTAATTGATTTGACTGCGTTTTTAGCCATGCCAACACGATAGTGGAATCAGTCCAGAAAAAGGAGTCGTGTATTTTTACAGTTAATGATGACGTCACTTTGGCGTGTAGCCTAGTGGCAAGAAGCGCACCACAAAGCTCCAACCTGGGGATTGTCGTGGGCTTTAAAGGCGCCACTCTATTTCTAGAAGTAAGAAGTCTAAGTTGAACCGTGCCATTTTCGTTGACCGCTCTCACGAAGACACATGCGCCATACGCACGTTCTGAAGCGTCTGCGAACGTATGTAATTCTATACGAGTGACGTTAGCATAACCTACCCAACGCGGTATACGTAGCGATTTGAGAGTAACGAGGGAATCTAAAAAATTTAAAAACGATTTTTCTACATCTTTGGACACTTCATCATCCCAACTAAGTTTATCAATCCAAAGTTTTTGCATTAGAATTTTTGCTTGAACGGTACAAGGTCCTAATAGGCCAAGGGGATCAAATATTTGACTTATAAGAGACAGAATTTTACGTTTAGTAATTTTCTTTGTTTTAAGATCCAGATCAATGTTAAATAATAAATTATCTGAATTACAGTCCCATTGAAGTCCTAGAGTTTTGCAAGGTAATGTGTCATCTAAATTTAATGTTTTATTTGTATTGATGAGTTCAATTGAATTATTATTTGTCAATGATTTTAAGATTTCAAAGTTATTTGATTGCCATTTACGTAATTTAAATTGGGCTGATTGTAAAGTTTGTTCAACGTTTTTGCATAATTCTATGACTGACTGTACCGATTCTCCACCGCTTAGAAAATCGTCTATATAAAAATCTCTCGAAATGGCTACTTTTGTATTAGGATCTGAACATTGTTCCGCCAACGAAACTAAGCATTTAGTAGCTAGGTACGGTGCAGATGCTGTACCGTAAGTAACCGTGTTTAATGTAAATGGTCTTATTTGTTCACTTGGGGTAAATCTAAATAAAATTTGCTGAAGTGAACGCTGCGTAGGGTCAACTAAAATGGCGCGATACATTTTCTCAATGTCTCCCGAAACAACATATTGATGCTGTCGAAAGCGCAATAAAATAGATAATAAGTCGTCTTGGACGACTGGACCGATCATTTGAATACTGTTAAATGATTTACCTTTATTAGAAGCAGAAGCATTAAAGACGACGCGACATTTTGTCGTAGTCGAATTTTCCCGAATTATAGGAAAATGAGGCATGTAGTAGCGATCTTGAAAATTCGATTCAGTAGATTTTGAAGCTTCGGCCATGTGACCTAAGTCCATATATTCAGTCATAAAATCATAGTATCTCTTTTTTAAGACGGGGTCACGTTGACATCTGCGCTCAAGTGCTAGTAAGCGATTTTTGGCTGAGTGATAATTATCGCCGAGAACATCGGGTGACTCTTTTAAGGGTAAAGTAACCACGAATCGACCATCATTATCACGTCGAGTGTTCTCTGCGAAACTCTTCTCACATGCCCGCTCTTCTAGTGACAAGTTATATTTAGGAGAAACTGATTCTAATTCCCAAAAACGTGTTAGCAAGGCATCATCATTAAGTGTTAAAAAACAGGATGAGTGATGTGCTTTGGTTGTGTGTGTTTGTATGAAAGATTTGATTGTGCCGGAAACAAGCCAACCAAGTTTCGTTTTCTGTAATTTTGGACAATGCTTACCGAGATCGATGAAATCTGAACATATGATGTCCCAGTAAGCATCAGCTCCAACTAATATGTCTATAGTTGATGAAATATTGAAAGATGGATCAGCTAATTGAATATAAGGCGGCAGCTTTATTGATTTTATATCGATATTGCATGAAGGTATTGTGTTGGTTATTTGAGGTAATATGTGACACTCAAGAGTAACCTTGTAATCCCCTGAATGAGACTCGAGGGGTAAGATGCAAGACTCTGCACTGTATGATGACTGATTGTTGATACCTGTCACAGTGGAGCTTACGTTTCGACGCGGCAAACCCAGCTTCTCACACAGGTGCCGTGTGATGTAATGCCCAGTGGCGGCATTATCAAGAAGAGCGCGGGCCGGATGTAGTTTCCCGTCAGCGCCAACCACGTTCACCAATGCTGTGGAAAGCAATGTAAGAGGTTTGTCACTAGTCTGAATATTGGCAGATAAAGCAATTGTGGTGTGCTGTTCAGCATCTTTATGCAAAAGTGTGCTGTGTTTCAAGGTGCAATATTTACAGTGTGTAAGACGACAGTCTTTGTCTTTGTGTCCTGGTCGCAAGCAATTTTTACAAATATTGTAATTTTTAACTTTTTCTAAGCGTGCGTCAACATCCAAATTTCTAAATTCAGAACAGCTAAATAAGAAATGATTTTGTTTACATAATTGACAAGTTATGCTTTTTTCGTTATTTTTCATTTTATTATAATCAGGGTTTTTTGAATTAAAATTTTGTTTATTTTGTGTATATTTTGTATTTTGATTTATTTGTGATGTTGACTGTCTTTGTGTTTCATCTAGTTGTATAGTGTCTAATAAATTAGCTCTATTTGTTAAAAATTCCAAAAATTGTTTTAATGAAGGAGAAATTGTTATAGTGTTACGATGTTCCTCCCACTGACGAAAGGTAACACTATCTAATTTACGGCTCATTAAATGTATAACGAGTGTATCCCAGTGATCAGTGGGTTGACCTAAGGTATTTAATGCCCATAAATTACGGTTAATAGTATCAATTAAATATCTCAAGGCTTTGCCAGATTCTTTTGTAATTAATTCAAAATTTATTAAAACATTAACATGAATATTGACCAGAAGACGTTCGTTGTCGTATCTATTTGATAGTAATTGCCATGCTACTTCATAATTGTTTGAAGTAAATTCTAGATTTTGTACTGTTGTTAAGGCGCTGCCTTTTAAGGCAGCTTTTAGGTAGTGAAATTTATTTATGTTTGCTAAATTATTATTGGAGTGTATAAGTGATATATACGTATCTCTGAACTGAAGCCATTGAGTGTTTTCTCCGGAAAAGGATGGAAGAGTTATTTTTGGTAGACGTATGAAGTCATGAAATCCCCCTTCTCCGCCACCGCTCCTTTCACTCGTCTCGGATATTGACATTCTACGTTGGAGATGACCTTTGTTTTTGTTTAGGATAGTTCGCGCTTCGGCTACTATTGAATAGTATTTGGTGTCAAATTCCTCACGCTCGAGAAGCAGTTGACTGGCATCGTCCGCCATGATCTCAAGCTCCGTCTGGAATTTATCGAAATCACAATGTAAACTATCCATTTTACTCAAACGACATTCCAATTCGTTGCATTGAGATTCGCTAATATAGTCCAAGGCATCTAAACTATTTAAAAAATTTTGAAATATTGTTAGCTTCCCCTTAAGACTACCACGATGTTTTATTAATTCTTTGCTCCTTACATCACTCATTTTTTATAAAGAAAGGCAAAGAAAACTAAGCAAAAGTAATGAGTTTGAATTGAAATGAAGTAATAATGAAAAGAAAATTAAAAAATATATATAATAAAGTTTTATTAAGTTAACGTTATAAAGTTTTAAATTACTAATTACGTAAAGTTTTAAAATGCAAGCGCATTTAATGTATAGCTCGATGCGCCGAGCGGCCGGCTAGCGATAAGGAACCTGTTTTGAACAATAGAAGTCGTCCGGCCGCAAGGTCGGTGTAGCAAATTGAATGACTTATGGCAATGCGTTATGAAAATGAATTAAAGCGAAGGAAAAAGAAATCACTATGTCTGATTCACAAAGAATGCAAGGAAGACGAAAATTAAGAAGGATATGGAACGAACTCACTCAAGTCAATTCCCGTGTCCTCTGATCCCGCGGTGCATTTTTCGCTTATAATTCCTTCTCTGCTTATAATTTGTTTTTCTTGTTCACGGTTGAAGGACCATTATGTTATATAACTTTCTAGCAAAATGAAATGCTGCACTGGTTCTTAGGTTTTTATTGGCAATTTTATATATGTGGTCCAGCCTTCGAGTCTATGAAGTGAATGCGGGGCGCCGCCTGCGCGAGCGCCGACCCCCCGCCCGCTCCGCCTCCGCCCGCGGTGCCCCCGCGGGCCGCCGGACTTGGCGAACAGTACAAAGTACTGAACAAAGGCCAAAATATACAAATAATAAATAAATATATAAATCTTATAATAACATTTTCTGCACGTCAGTTTCGTTTGTGTGATTTCTAAATAAATGCCTAGCAAAATTCATCACTAAAGTCTCGCAATAAAAACAAAAGTCTTTACCTCGAACGTAAACTGATTTTTTTTTCTGTCTAGAAGTTATTATGATATTTTCATTCGACTTTGGTACGTCAATTTCCAAAATTGTATTATTTTGTGTACCAATATATTTGGAATCATCAGAAGTAGTCTGTAAAGAAAACAAAATGAATGTGAAAAAATAAAACTAGCAACAGTTAAGTGAGGGTCCTGTCCCCCCCCCCCTTCTGAAATTAAATATAAAAAAATGTTTACACTAACATTGTGATCAGACGGCGTATAATTTGAACAATAGTCAGAAAAATCTGTATCGGACGAAAAAACAAAGTCACAGGAGTGTCAAGCAACTTTAAATAACTTTACTTATATATGATTAAGTTAGCATTCCTAACTAGACAAATCAATTAAGTAGATCATAGTTTACCATGATCTACTTAATGTTACAAGAATTTTTTGTTTCCTCAATCAATCAGTCCAATACCCGAATGTCCAGGTATTTAAATAATTTATAGAATTAGGCGTTACTTTGCGGAGATTCATAATACTTGTCCAGGTATTTTATATTGATCTTATGTATGTAGGTTTTTATAGATATAGATAAAAGTAGCATGTTAGGAAATACCCATTTGTTACTATTTAAGTAATTGTAAACGGTAAACGCAATTTAAATTAAAAGTACGTACTTATCTTATTAATATCTTCATTTTCTTTATTTTCATCCCTTCCTAATAACAAAGAAACATAATTTTAATAAGTACGTAATAGTAATACGTAACAAAGTTAAAATTACTATGAGAACTATGTTATATAGCTACCAAATCTTTTCACTATACCTTTGACTTTTATAACGGGTGGTTAAATTATAAGGGCCGACGTTGAATGTGAACCACACCTAAACGTCAAGTTTTTTTTTGCATTTTATTTGACATTTCTTAATTTCAAACTAACTCAATTTAAACCATGGAAAGAAACACAAAAGTTCATTCAGGCTTATTATGAAAATGGGCGTTCAAATCAAAATGCATATCGTGCACTTCGTGATTTTTCGTTCAATTTAATCGTCCAAATATGCGTGCAATCGGAAAAATTGAGCAAAAATTTGAGCAAACTGGGTCTATAGGAGATGTGAAAACACCAGTGTATCCTCGTACAGCTCGTACTGCATAATTCGGCACATTAACGGCATAGCAGCTCAATTATGCCTCAGCGTCATCAAAAATTTGGACCATCGGATGGAGGTGTGGCGCCGAGGCCGCGGCGGCCATTTGGCCGATATTTTGTTTCATATATAATTGAGCCATAGCATATTATCATAATAAAAAGAAATAACAATAATTTCCTAAATAATTTGTATTTTATTCAAAATCAACATCGGCCCTTAAAATTTAACCACCCAATATAATGTCTCTAATTTGCACGTAAATTTTCAAAAAACTTCGGTGGAATTAGTGTACAGTTGCGTTGTCCTCGTTACTCCGGTAATAAGTGATGGCGCGCGATATTATGAATGAAATCACACGCACTAGTTTGTCTACGTTTATTTTAATATATACTCAGAATTAAATTTAACCAATAATTTGAGTACAACATTTGCAAGATGGGAATATTAAGAAAGATACGGAAGTGTTTCCGAGGGACAAACCGAGAGCTGACTGTAGGGACATCTACGTCCGGCATGTGCGTGGTTCGGTCCAGAAGGGTCGAGGGCGCGCGGCGGCGGCAGGGTGATGGACTAAGGGTGTTTCGCATATTCCGTGCATATTTACATTTGTGAAATTAAAAATTATTGTCAAATTACCGGGGGTTTTTTTTTACAATATCATGAGTATACAGACAGTTGTACCATATTTTGCGATTTGCACCGTGTTAGTATTAACAAGAACTAAATTAGATCATTCCAAAAAATCTGACTAAGAAGGTAATGAGAAGGGTAAGGAGAAGAATGATTAGATTATTTCAATATTAAGGAATAGGAGTCTGAAAGTAATTATGACTAAAAACAGAGAAAGGTAATTAAGATAAAAAGACAAAGAAAGAAAAGTTTAATCAACCAAACACAACAATCAACAAATCAACCAAAACAAAACATTCTTTTTCATCGTGTCATCTAATTCTAACCTGAATTCGGGGTTCAAAAACAATGAACATAAGCATGAAGGCAATTCCAAATCACAATGATGCACATTTTATTTCAGATAGTCCAAAGAGCCAATATCAGAAATCGTTTTATTTTTGACATAATCAGATAATTATATCGCGATTTCCAAAATTTCCACGTGTAAAAGGAGTCCTAGACGGATTTTTTTCTTGTATTAATTAAGATTTGAAGGGCGACTAAATGAAATAGTAATGAGCTTATATCATTTATTAGACTTAAGAACATCTACATAATTGTTTAAGCCTATGTAAGTATATTAGCGTTCACCTAGCTTGCTTCTAAATATGAACTAGCCTTCGAGTGGACTGACGGGGTGTATCGCACTCGTTAGCTGTACGACACCTGAGGACTGACGAGGTCTATCGCTCAGGCGCGTGCCTAGCTAAGTGATTTAACACTGGCCGGACCGCTGCTTATATAGCGATTTTCTATAATGAAAATCCATTTTTCACCTTTAGGACCTTTAGGTAAGGGACCGAATAGATCCATCGACAGTATTTCAAAACGTTGATAGTTAGCAGTGGATTGGAATAAGCCTGCTGGCTTTTGGTTCGTTGGTTTGTATTTTTGACATTCAATGCAAGATTTGATATACTTTATCAAGTCTTGTCTCAGCCTTTTCCAGTAGAAATTATTTTCTATTCTTTTTATTGTTCTTTCTACCCCTAAATGACCGGCTAAAGGATCATCGTGAAATGATTTTAAAATATGATTGATTTCATGACAAGGAACTAATAATTTAGCATTCTCATCTTTTTGATCGGGTGTAATAATCTAATCTATATAAAACTCCCTTATGCAAAATATATCCTCTTTTAGAACACTGAATATATTCTTCAGTTTCATTTTTTTTCTCTAGTGTATCGATAATTTTAGATAATTCTTCGTCTTTTATTTGCTCAGCTCGTAAGTTTTTTTCACCATGTTTTGGTAATTCCAATTCAATATGACAAAATTCACATTTTTCCGAGTGATTTTCACACGGTGGTCTTGATAGGAAATCTGCTAAGACATTCGTTCGTCCTGGTGTATATTTAATTTCACAATCATAGGACTGTAATTGCATTGCCCAACGAGCAAGTCGACCAGTTGGTGATTTTAGATTCAACAACCATTTTAATGGCTGATGGTCAGTTATAGTAAGAGATTTGGCTCCTTCTATGTAACCTCTGAATCGTGAAACAGCCCATACAATAGCTAAAGCTTCTTTTCCAGTAACTGAGTAGTTTTGTTCCGCTGGCGTAAGTAGTCTACTAGCATATTCGATAGGATGTTCACTCTGTCCCTCCCCCTGGACTAAAGCTGCTCCAATAGCATAACTACTGGCATCAGTTGTGATTATAAAAGGTAAGTCACAATCTATTTGTTTCAGCACTGGTGCAGATATCAATGCAGTTTTTAATGTTTTAAAAGACTTGTCTTGTGCGTCTTCCCACTTCCAGGTAGCAGTTTTCTTTGTTAAAGCAGTTAAGGGTCTTGCTACTTCTGCAAAATTATTTATAAAGCGACGATACCATGAGGCGGTTTGTAAGAATGAAATAAGCTGTTTCAAAGTTTTTGGCGTCTTCATTTCGCTTATGGCTTTTACTTTATCAGTGTCGGTTGTAAAACCTTCTGGTGTGATGATATGCCCAAGGTATTTTATGGAATGACAACTAAATTTACATTTAGATCTATTTACTTTTAGCTTATAATGTCGTAATTTTGTAAAAATTTCTCTCAAATCATTGAGATGCTCATCAAACGAAGTTAATCTACAAATAAGGTCATCTAGATACGCCAATACTGAGTTGGCCTTAAGTTCCCTGCAGAATTTATCCATAAGTCTTTGAAATGTGCTGGGTGCATTTCTTAGACCAAATGGCATTCGTTTAAATCGATAGGTACCAAATGTTGTAACAAACGTCTTATCTTGATCATCCTCATGTATTTTAATTTGCCAGTAGCCAGACTGTAAGTCTAGTGTTGACATATACGGCATTGCCTTGGCTTGTTGTAAAAGGTCATCCATTCGAGGTAGCGGATACCTATCAGGTACAGTTATTGCATTCAAACGTCTGAAATCTACACAAACTCTGATGTCAGAGTCACCCTTAGGTACCAATACAACTGGGGCTGCCAATGGACTATCACTTTCTTCTATAATATCTCTTTCTAACATTTCATCTAATTTTGAACGCAACTGTTGTTGTCTAACAGGTGAAATTCTATATGGTTTTACTGCTATAGGTTGGTGATATGAAGTATCTATTTTATACTCAGAATATGGTGTTGGCTCACCATATTTTTCAAAAATATCATGAAAGTCTTGTAACAATAAATTTAAATTATCTTTTTGGTTTCTATCTAAATTAATAGCTTCATGTGGTTGTAATTAAAACGTCAAAACAATACAATTGCATACGATTTTATTGGTACATAATCAATACGGGGATCATGTAAGGAATTGTCACCAATTTCACGGGGCTGACGAGGACGTGACGGTCTTGGTGGTGTTTCATTCCGTATCAGATTCCATCCTGGTTCATGCGGTGTCGATATTTCCTCTTGTGGAGGCGTATTTGGCATAGGAGAAAGCAGATCAAGTTCTCTGGACCATTTTAGGAAAGTTTGAATTTCTGGATTGTTTATATCCTTTGTATCTTTGTTTTCCATAAAGTCAATTTTTTTTATTGCTTTCGGTGGTAAAACTTTATTGTCTATTTTAGTTTGTAAAAAATAGAATTTTTGAATAGGGCAATCTATAAAATACCAGCTTCTTTGTGGCAGGTTGAGGATGAAACCACTCTTTTCCAGAAAGTATATGCCCAGAAGAATACGGTTGTCCTGCGCATCAGGAAAGACAGTAAATGTTATAGGTAATGAGCGATTACCTATAGTTATTACAGCATTCGTCGTTAGCACCTTCGTTAATTTGGACGAACCATCGGCCAAAGAAAACGTTGTGTAATTCTCAGTAAAAGCTGCCTCATTTTCTAACATCAACTGGTACAAACGTTGACCAGCGATGCTTGTGCGGGCACACGTATCCAGGTAAGCAACTCCTAAAATGTTCTCGTATTGTATTTCAACTGTTGGAAGTCTCACATTATTTTCAATATTTATATTTAAAGAATAAAAATGGATCGGCTTTGGCGGAAAGTCCTTGGAGAGACACGTTGCACAATTGCTCCTAAAAACCCCTAGAGCTCCACACCCATAACACGTGATAGGTGGTTTAGGCTCCAGGGTCGGTGACCCATTAACCGCCTTGAGATCGGCAGCACGTTTGCGACATATCTCTATTGAGTGTCCTTTCCTGTTGCAATATAAACATCTGTTTGTTAAATCTGTTTGACGTACTCGTGTTAGAACTTGGCGCTTCAATATTCGTGGACGACGGTTCTTCCAGCGACTCCAAATGACTAACTTTGTCCAACAAATCGCTAAACGAGCCGAGTTCAGTACGAGGAACCTTTCTCTTTATATCCGTTTTGAGTAAACCATATATGAGGTCCAACTGTTCATCTTCCTTATGTCTTTTGATAGGCAACATCCCTAATAATGCTCGTTTCCGACAAATAAAATTATCTATAGTCGCGCGCTCGCGACTATAGTCAGCGAACAACTGAACGTATACCTCGTGCGGCTGTAGTTTTGGCGCGAATGCCGAGCGTATAGCTTTAAGTGCCGCTGGCCAAGTTTTAGTTTCCGGTACCGAACGCCAAGCCACCAAACGCTTGCTGTCTCTTTCAAAAGTAAAGTAAGTCCCGCTAGTGCATCTTCAGCGGAAATTTGTCTGTTCTGTTTATATATATAATCTGTTTATATATTGTTATGCCATTTATGAATTCGTCAACTTTACTATAGTTCCTCTCGCGGTTGAACGTAATTGCACACTGAGTGAAATGTTTATTGGTAGTTGGCCTCTGAGGTGTAGGAGTACGGCTTAACAATTCTTGAAATTGTTCAGTACTGAGTTGAATAGCCATTTTATTTCTAGTTTCCTCCATTTTTTTTTTACCGTTGGCCGCCACTATGAAGGGCGACTAAATGAAATAGTAATGAGCTTATATCATTTATTAGACTTAAGAACATTTACATAATTGTTTAAGCCTATGTAAGTATATTATCGTTCACCTAGCTTGCTTCTAAATATGAACTAGCCTTCGAGTGGACTGATGGGGTGTATCGCACTCGTTAGCGGTACGACACCTGAGGACTGACGAGGTCTATCGCTCAGGCGCGTGCCTAGCTAAGTGATTTAACACTTTTTTTTTTTTTCGAATGTGTCTAATGCTGTTAGCCCTAATGGCTTTTACAGCGTCACCGGTGGGATGGGCGAGCGCAGAAGCTTCGCCGGGTAAAATTGATAAGAAGCGAGTGTTTTTTAGGCACTCGTAACTTATTGGGAGCGTCGCCTTAAGGGTGTCTCCTGCGAGACCGAACCTCGGCTTAAAGCGGCGCGTTTTGGAGGACTGTATCTAACACATTGACTCTGAAGAAGTCTGCATCACGGCGGCCGCGGCAGAGGGCTGCGGCCGCTTGACACAAGCAAGCGGGGACCTCGTCTTCGCCGGCGAAGACGCTGTTTGTGTGTGTATTGTGTGTATGTCTTGTTGGATGCTGTGATAGCATCGTCGGGGTCGTTGAGGACGCTCTTAGGGCGCCTGTGAAATCGGTTGGGGACGATTTAACACTGGCCGGACCGCTGCTTATATAGTGATCCCGCGAGGTGTTGCGTGAGTGGGGACTTGTTGAATGACATAGCTAGCCTGGTGTGTGACAGAGAAAGTATTCGAGTTCAAGCGTTGCGCAGATTCATATTTTCTTCATCACCTTTAGATATTTTATCTATATTCTCTTTATTTTTACCTTCACCCAAAATGAATTTCTGAAAATCTATTTTGATAAGGACTATCGCGTGTTGTTAATTTGGCAAAATCATCCTTAGCTATGTAAATTTTTTTGTTTGCCCAATCAGTTACATTAATATCCGACAGGCTTTGACTTTCGGTGAACGTGGCCTATTGGCAGATTGATCCGTACTTACTTATCTTATTAATATCTTCATTTTCTTTATTTTCATCCCTTCCTAATAACTAGGAAACATAATTTTAATGAGTACGTAATAGTAATACTTAACAAAGTTAAAATTACAATTAACTTTAGTCCAGGTACCTTTCTTTAATTAAATATTAAGATTCATTGATTACAATAATGACATTCGTCTTCCGGGTAATGATCAAAGAGGGAATATTCACAAACTTTGCACCTTGCAGAAGAATTCAGATTGAGTGAGGTATGTTAATTCGTCGAGTTTCATAGAAATAACGATGATGTAAAGATATATTACTGGTGTCAGTGGCACAAAAAATACGACGTTTTGTTAATATAAAATGAGTTGAACGCCACGGCCATAGTATTTTTTGTTCTTATTAAAATACATATAAACACTCAAAAAAAATTATCAACGTAAATAAATACCACCATTCTAATTGGGTTGGGAACAAACGCTCTACACGACTACTCTCACTCAACTAAGTTGAAACTTGAAACGCCATTTCAAATCATTTACAAAATAGTTATTACGTACGTACTCATCTAATGTTCGCGAAAATATATAAAAAATATTATAAAATTACTTACTGTTGTCGCGGTGGCGAGCCACTATCACGCCTGAATTAGGTAGAGTGGACTGTAACTTTTTTTCTTGTATATTTAATATGCAGTGTCCACGTAACAAACGAAACTAGTATGGCAGCACAAGGAACAATCGGGAACGTGCACGTACCTGCTTTACGGGCACTGCAGTTTGTCCTGGATCCAGGCACACACACGCGGCACTCGTGGACACTTCCGAGGTGATGTGGACTCCTACTTCCACCGGACACGATATCGTGATGCGGATATGCGAGAACTTGACCTAAGTCTATGTTTGTTTATGTAGAAAAAATACGGTATGCGATATGCGTAGCGATTAGCGGTGCGAACACGACTAATTGTCTTTTTCTTCGGCCACAATTCACGTAAGGAAAGGGGCAGGGGTTTGATTGGTCATTAGACACCACAATATCAAAAGAAAAAATAATAATATGTTAACTTATCCTCTCTTCCACTAGTTACACAAATATTAAAAACAACCTATTTTAAACTTTAACACAGAAAAGCTCAGCACTTGTTCACGATCTTCGCAGGTATTCCAAGAGAGCCGTCCAGCGCTCTGCTTTGCTTATTTATCCTCTACTCGTTTCCCTTCCATTCGCGGTAGTTAGTGTTGTCATTGTAAAATATAAGAACATTAAAATTAATAATAGTAGCAACGCTAACAAATATTACGAGTCCTCTAATAGATGGCGTTACCATTTCCCCCCGCCCTTAAAGGGTAGCCTTTAAGAAGAAATTTAATATACATAAATAGCGGGCGTGCGATACATATGGGTAGTATAAAAGGAGTGATATATACAGGCGAAATATGATAAATTAATAAATACTATATACATGAAACGTCGGCGTCTTTAAATACATTTTACCAAAGCTAACTTATTCCTAATAAATTCCTACATCTACCTTACTGATTAGGCAGCGGGCATAAACGCACTACCGGACGCAAGAAGGTTCCTTTAGTCGTTCGGACTGTTACTAAGCGGACCACGCCATCTTTAGAAGGATGTATCTTATCTACAACACCTAACGGCCATGCCAAAGTAGGTACGTTATCAGTTATAATAAGGACAACAGTACCTACAACGATAGGAGCAGAAGAGGTGTTCCACTTTAAACATTTGAAGTATCTTTGTACTTCTCTTCATATTAATCGTTTCACAATATTTAATAATGCAATTAAAATCACTCATCGGAATTCATTCCCTGCACTAAAATAACGTCCTATCTAATTTTTTGCCCTTGCATTATACACATTAAAATACGTCCCCTGTAACATTTTTGATACTGCGTCCGTATATTAGATGCAACAAGTCGGTTGGACGCAACAAGATCGGTAAAAAGTGTCATGTAATCTTGTTGTTAATATATAAGTAGGAGAAAAAATAAAAAAATATTAATCATTATTGTATAAAAACGTTTAAAAAGTATAAAGTATTATATAAGAACGGAACGTAGTGAGTGAGGGAATAGGAAAGATGTGTGCGAAAGAGGCGGAAGAGGAAGGGATGACGTTGACGGGACAAGATGGCTAAATAATGCAATGTGTTTTAAAAGAAGTAATAAGTTTTCAAAAGTGTTGTTTTATATTTCAACGAGTCAAAGAAATCCCCTGAGCCGACCCCTACTCTACAGATTCTCGTCCGGGATAACACGGATAATACGGAAAACGGCAATTATCGGAATACAAAGATTGTTACTATGAACCGCGTGGCTGACCGGTAAGGTTACACACGCCGTTTCATATTTTACGGTATTATAAAGAAGTTTATACGAAGATGATGTCTGGTAGTGATTTTATTAACATGGGGGAAGGAATTTCAACATTTATTGGTTGTGACCTATTCATCTGCTAACTGGGCACAGGATATTGAAGACACTGCCGAGATATTCGCATGGACGCCGCAACAAAAATTAATTATAGCGCGACGATCCCTTACGGGCACGGCTGGTTTATGGCTTCGATTGGAGAAACCATTCAGAACGTTTGACAATATAAAAACGTGAAGGAAATGCACGAAATTATGAGTAAACGGAAGAAACGCAAAGAAAGTTGTTATCAATACATGGTTTATTTTGAAATTGGTGTAAGTCCATTTTCTTTTGTTTCAAGAAAATTAAAGGTTAAGGTAAGATATTTGTTGATTTAAAAACACAGGCAATTAATGAGGTCTGGCATTGTTTCTATTGTTTTTTCAACATTTAATTTGTTTATATGAATGTGTTTTTGGCTAATTAGACTATGATAAAACATATTTGTGTGCTGTAAATGAACTTACACCACTTTTAAAATTAGTCAATATACATGCCGGAGTATACAATAAATAGTTAGGCGGAAAGTCTAGTCTATTCGTATTAGCTCTTAATTTAAAATCAGACATCCTTTTATTCTTTAGTCTGAGGTCCTCCTGTTTAGCGATAATTAGTTGATCGAACGAATCAGCTTTTTGAATTCGTACGCTTAATGCTAGTAGGGGATCAAGTTGATCGAGAAAAACGTTTATTGCCATTTTTTTGTAATAATCTTTTTTATTTTGATCTATATTATTAAAGTGCACATGAGCTCTCTAATCTTATCCGCGAATGCTTCTATTAGATTCTTAGATTTTTTTATATGCATAAGTTCCTGAACTATTTGCACTTCGTCCCTAAATTCACCGAATCTACGAATGAGAATATTTTTTATATCATTCCAACTGTTAAATTCTCCAGACTCAGAGAGAGCCTCTACTGCTTTACCCGTTAATTTGTTCCTAATTACACAAGCTACACTAGGTTGTTGCTTATTTTCAATCAGATCTAACGCACTTTCTACGCTCTTAATATAAAGTAAGTAAAAATCAATTTCAGATTTTATAACACTGTCATCTAATTTAACTGGTTCTTGAGCCATTTTTAAAAACACACAAAAAATATATAAAATAAGCGGTATACAGTACACAAACATCTAGAATTAATAATGCACGAAAACACAAGTTAAATAGATTAACGTACAGGATCGTCGAGGGCAACAAAGGTTAATGCTTACCCCACGAGCATGCCGATATCAGGCTGAGTTTTGCTTTCTGCTTTCTGCTTTGCCAGTCTTGCCGAAGATTGAGGTTCTTTTGTAAATCGCGTCGCGGAATAAGCGAATCTAAATCACGATTCCGTTAAGTCAGACACGATTCTACCACGACTGCGCCAGATATGTCTTGGCTACCGGCAACGGAGTTTTTAAAAATAAAAGGGGAGGACGAGTGTCCTCCGAGATGGTTGGAATAGAACTGATTTATTCATCAGAATATACATGGTAGAATGAAATATGATATGGCATGGCGTGGTATGCAGACAATCATTATGCCAACGTAACTGGCTTCTGTAACTATTTCCAGTAGATAAAAAAGAAAATGTGACTTCTAGGTTTATTTTTACAGGTCTCTCCCTTAATCTCTTAATAATGTATGGCTACGTTGAATATTGTTTGAAATTAATGATAACAACTCCTCTAAATTTTCTGCTGTCATTCTCATTATAAACCTACGAAAAGCTTTAAGTGCTTACTTTAAAAGCCAACCAAAAATAAAACAAGTCAGTCAAAAGAAAATAACAAAAATGTCTATGGGCGAATTGACACAATTTGATGGCGAAAACTGGGAAGTGTTTCAACAACAATTAGATTGATTGTAAACGACATTGAAATAAATAAAAAAGTGCCCTTGTTAATAACAAAATTATCCCCAAAAGTTTTCGAAACACTAACGTACCTGTGTAAGCTTATGAAACCCTTCAAATTGAGTTATGAGAAGCTTTGTCAAAAATTAAAAGAGAAATACGATAAACCCTTATCTCCGGCGTTATAGAGGGTGGAATTTCGCCGATATAACCAATTACCGAAAGGGAAAATTCAGGAATACGTTTTGGATTTAAGAAAATTGGCGGGAAGATGTAATTTCAAAGATGTAGATAATCAAATTAAGGAAAAATTTATGGATGAAGTCACCTCCAGAGTAATTGTATCGAAGTAGCTAGAACTGTAGAATCTGCACTATGTCACACCGACACCAATGAAGTAACATAAAAAAGATTATACAATGTATGTAATAAATTCGAACAAAATCAAAATTAATGCCTAAACCAAAACAAATCATATGACTCTTGTACCCTTAACAAGAAATATTGTTGGGAATGTGGACAACAAGGAGATATATTAAAATGTGCCCTAAGAAACAGCGCAGAACTAATTTACTGGAACTCTTTATTGGAAGGTGAACAAGAAGAAGAGTGTTCAATAAAAAATTATATAACGAATATGACACATATACTTTTGATAGTGTAAGTAAGGTACCTACCACCACCTCATTACATAACAGTCAATAACCAAGATATTTCTTTGCAGTTGGATACAGGCTCTGATGTAACAGTTATGTCTATAAAAGATAAAACTAAATTTTTGAAATCTTATTGTGTACAAAATTGTGATATCATTTTTAAAAGTTTTGATCAAAGTTAGTCTCAATCCTTAGGTTAGGTCATATAAGCATTTTCTTTGGGTAAGTTCCATATTATATGCCTTGCCGAAACACACAGCGTTATAATGAAGAAGCAGTCTGAATTTTTACCTTTCCTGAGCTAATATTTTGTAAAACATACCTGTTTGTCGCTGGTTTCGGCTTTTTGGTACCTTTGCATCCAGCTAGGTGGCGCTGTTGTCCTCAATATTGGCGCCATTATGATCTGTCAGTCTCATAGCGTTTTGGATTTTTGCCGAGTAAGTTGAAAAATTTTCACTCGTTGGAAATTTTTTTATTTCAGTGCTAATTCATTATTTATTGAAGTTATTTCGGTCAAAAATCATCTTAGGCCGTACTACAATTACTTTTTTAAGAAGTTTCGTAAGTATAAGTGGTTGATTGTGATGGATGAGGATCCTAATAGGAATCCTGGAGTACAAGATGTTGCTCCGGAGGGAGGGCATAGTGCTCAGAGCTCAGGCTCTCCAATCGTCATCCAGTTCTTCGTCCTCGGAGGACGAAGAGGGATACGCATCACCACCACCTAACAAGAGGGCTAAACGCAGGTCGAGACAAGTTCGTACTTGTTCGGACCCGCGTATGGACTCTCTGATGAATCAAGTAAGTGTTCTTTCCAATTATATGTCGCAATTACCGCAGTTTATTCACGATTTTAACAGGAATATACCTAATAATAATAATATTAATACTGAGTGTAAAAGCATTTCGTATAATGATAGTGACGAATTAGTTCCGTCAACATCTCAATTTTTGCATAGACCGGGTAATTCTACTGCGGATATTTCTTTAGGAAATATGAAAGTTACTTATGATGTTAATAAGATTGTACCTGTTGCTGACCCTTATAAATTAGAAGAATTAATGACCTTACAACAATTTAACTCTCCAACATGGAAAGGGATTCGTTATAAAAAAATCTTACAGACATGTATAGCCTCACCAGGTTTTGTAGGGTTAAAATTGAATGAGGAACTGTGTCACCTCAATAAGGGTACTGATTATGTAGCGGGTACAGAAAACCTTTTAGCAGGTTTGTCAAATGCTGTGTTAGAAGACAAACGTTTACTGCAATCAGGATTACAGGATTTAGTTAATTGGGCTTCTACGAGTAAAGCCGAACTTAATGCTAATACATTATATGACAAAATATTAGAAACATTTGGCCCAAGTTCTTCTTCTTTTAAAAATAAAGAGACAATTATGCAAGTTATATGTGGGAAGAGGGCGGAATGTATAGAAGTAAGGCGAGACCGCATCCTCAAAGAGGTACAGAATGTCAACTTAAAAGTAGCATTACAAAATATTCCACCTAGTGCAGTACACTTGTTTAGCCGAGATAGTTTGGTACCATTGATTGATTCCTTGGGTGGTGTGGCTTAACATGCCGCAATATCTTAAAGGGAATAAGTTTAACAGTTCATATACAGATAAAGGTCAGAGTAACAATAGTAAAAGAATATCTAAATTTTCCCATAAGATTAAAAAACCTGAAAGGAAAAACAAATTTGATTATGATAAAAAAAATAAATATAAGAGAAATCAGCCCTTTCGTCACAATAACTCAAGAGACTCTTGTAGTAAAAAATGACAATCTAAAAGGGGTGTTCAGGGGGGGTGCCTGAAATACCATTTGCAAACATGGAAACAGTTAGGGGCCAATCAGTCCATCCTGAACATAATTTCAAAGTGTGGTATACCCTTTCAAGTAAAGCCCCCGTTACAATATCCAGACTTCAGAGTCCGGAGAAAATTCACAACACAGTCTTCCGAGAGCATGACTCGGATGATAAACGAATTAAAGGAGAATGGTATCATAGAAAAGCCAGTAAAAATATCACCCGGATTTCATTCCAAAATTTTTTTAATAAAGAAATCAGATGGGGGTATCCGTCCCATATTCAATTTAAAAAACCTGAATTTGAGCATATCGGCTCGGCATTTCCAGTTAATATCTCGGCTGGATGTCATACAGTTCCTTCAGGAAGGGGACTGGATGATAAAGATAGACTTACATCAAGCTTATTTTCATTTGAGCATAAAGGAAAGTCACAGGCGGTTTTTAAGAATTATATATGGCAAGGAAATATTACAGCTAACAGCCCTACCATTTGGCCTCTCATCCGCTCCTCATACCTTTTCAATGGTAACAAACTGGGTTGCGGAAACCCTGCGGGGACAGGGGATGAGGGTGTTGGTGTATTTGGACGATTTTTTAATCGCACATCAGAGCAAATCAGTTCTGGCAAGGCAAGCTGTCACAGCTCTAGACACCCTGGTGGCATTGGGTTGGCATGTGAACTTACAAAAGTCACTTCTTGCGCCAACACAGGAATTAGAGTATTTGGGCATCACTTGGAACACCAAAATAAATATAATGTCTCTACCTTTAAAGAAAGTGCAGTCAATAACAGGAATGATAACAATTCTTCTAAGAAAAGAATCAGCTTGTCTCCTGGAAATACAAAAGTTGTTAGGCACACTAAACTTTGCAAATCTCACAGTTCCAAATGGTCGTCTGCACTGCCGCAGAACACAAATATTCCTGAAAAAGTTCAGATTAGGCAGGCCAAGAGAGAGAAAGACATTACCGCCGCTAGTAGTTCAAGAGTTACAGTGGTGGTTAAAAAACATCATAAAAAGTACCAGGACAATGCACCTGAAAAAAGTGACACACTTTCTCACCACAGACGCAGCGGATGCGGGCTGGGGTGCTCACCTGAACAATCAATTGTTGTCAGGGAAATGGAGTCTCAGCCAGAAAAAATGGCACTCCAACTTGAAGCAGATGTATGCAGTGTACGCAGCCTTAGCCCAGCAAGGTGCACATGTCAGGGATGCACACATTCTGGTGCAATCGGACAACCGAACCCTGGTTGCATATATAAGAAACGAAGGCGGCACTCGGTCGCTAGCCCTTCTAACCTTAACGAACGATCTCCTTCTGCTAGCCGACCAGCTAAATGTTACGCTATCGGCAGCGTACCTCCCGGGGAGGTACAACGGGATGGCCGATCGCCTCTCACGAGGGAAATCGGTACCCGAATGGCAACTATTGGCTCCAGCAAGAGAGGCTATATTCAGAAAGTGGGGCGTACCAGACGTGGACCTATTCGCGTCCAAAGGAACTGCTGTAGTTCCTCAGTACGTCACGTGGGATTCCAAAGATGGTTCAGCAATTTTTTGCGACGCATTCAGTCGAGACTGGAATTATCAGTTGGGGTGGGTTTTTCCCCCACCCAGCCTGATGCCCAGAGTTCTGGCTCATTTGAGCAAGGCCAGAGGAACTTACATCCTCATTGCCCCTCAATGGGATCAGTGTTTTTGGAAAACCGATCTCCAATCGAGAGCCTTAGCATGACCACTACCGATAAGGGATCTACGGAAGACCCTGATATTGGGGGTGGGCCAGTGAGGTCGCCAACTGGAGTAAAGATGAGCTGAATTTACTGAATAGTAGTTGGCGGACAACTACTCTCAAAACTTATAGAGCTCCAATTAGAAGATGGATTGCTTGGTGTGTTGCCAATAATAGGAACCACCAGAACCCAGATGGTTTGGATGTTGCTAAATTTTTAGCTAATCTATGTATTAATAATAAATTTGCATATAATACTATTCTATTACATAAATCTGCAATATCTACTTATTGTGCGTTAAACATTGAAAAAATTTCAAATAACTTTTTTATTCATCAAATTTTAAAGGCCATTGCTTCAACTAAACCTCCACCAATAAAGTCGCCTGTATGGGATACAAAATTATTGTATGACTGGTTGAATTCAGTTCCTTGCAAAAATTCAATTTTTGATATTTCTAGAAGAACTGCAATTATTTTACTTTTAGCATTAGGGCGCAGGTTACATGACCTTACCTTATTGGATATTTCACATAATAATTTAATAGAAAGTCAAGATAAAATAGTGTTTTGGCCAAAGTTTGGCTCTAAAACAGACTCTAGTAAACATAGACAATCGGGGTGGTCATTATCAACTCATCCAAATGGTTATATTTGTCCAGTCAAACATATTAAGCAACTTTTAGACTATACTCATAAAAGACGTTTAAATACTGGCATTACAAGTCTATTCTTATCTTTGAAAGGTGATGTTAAGCCTGCATCTAGAACTCTTATTGGTGGATGGATCAAATCTATTTTTAAAGAAGTTAATATCAAGGCATCTCCAGGCAGTGTTAGATCTGCTGTGGCCTCAAAAGGTTGGCTTGAAAATCTTCCAGTGGAAGAGATTCTGAGTAGAGGAAATTGGAAAAGTGTTAAAACCTTTAGCAAATACTACTGTAAAGAAGTTATGCAGGCTATCCCCAATTGTGAAGATTTACTTCATTCTAAATTTTCTAGTGTATAAATTAAATAATGGTCAAAAGAATAATTTTTTAAGTTAAAATTTTTATTGAGGTTTTGTTAAGTTGAATCACAGATATTGTGTTTTATATAATTCCTTATTGACCTTAAATATTAGTTCCTATTATAGTGGCTGACAAGACCATTACATTTTCAGTTTCTAATTTTATGATAGTTAATTTCAATGTCTAGGAGATTAGTAAATAAGGTTATGTTATTAATTGAATATATAATATATAATCTGATGATCCTTTTCATTTACACTATGTATATATACATAATGTTTCTTACTCCTTTATCACATAGCGTTTTCTACACAACACAAAACAGCTATTTGAGGTGTATAGTTTTCTTTATAGTCCGGTAATTTCCTTAACACAGCTTCTGGGTTTAGTAGATATATTCCAGTAGCTCTAAAGCCATTCTCAATTATTCTACACTGATTTATTTTAATTGTCTCTATTAAAGACCTCAACAAATAAGGAAAAGTATTTTTTTCAAGTGATTTAGCACTCGGGTTTTGAATTTTCCATTCCAATAATATATTGCGCCATGCCCCTTTTAAAGGACGAAAAAAAGATATGTCCAACGGCTGTGTCTCATGAGTAGAATTGGGTGGTAAGAATACGAAGCGAATATTATTTTTTTTAGACCTTCGTACAATTCTAATCTAAAGTCCTTCAAAGCAATTGACTTTGTCTTGGAATCTCTTCTGTGAAGGAGCCATGCGTTATTGATACAGATGTCAAGAAGTTGAGCAAATATGCCGATACACCATCTCCTTGTCTTGAAAGGTGTTCTATATAAGGAGATAAGCATATCGGCCAAGTCAACCCCTCCCATATGCTTGTTGTACTCCTTTACAATTTGCGGACATTGAACGTCAACCTTCGTTTTGGAGTCCTTGCAGTATCTTTTTATTGTAGCTACTGGTTCAACGCCGACATAGAAACTTATCAAGGTCACTGCTTCGTTGTCATTCCACCTTACTGCGACCAAGCGGTTTTGTCGCAGGAGACTTGAGCATGACTACCCCGATGCTTCTTTTTTATTTGTTTCTCTGAGGGCAAAATTGCTTCCGCACCTCTCAACCTTTTATTCCTGATGGTTTCTAGTCCAAAGATCCCATAGTCTTCTCTCGGTATGTAGAACAATTTCAGGCAACTAAAAAAGTTATCACAAAAAATTAGAGCTGGTTTGGATTTAATACTTTTGCACAAAGCAATCACGACTTGCGCTCCAAATCCGATTGATACTTCCTTTTCTGTAAATGAATGGAATCGGAATGTGTCCTCTCCTCCATACCATACGAAATCATAAATCATTCCTGAAATTCCAGCGTGGATGTAATTTTTAAAACCCCACTTATTAGGTTTGTCCTTCATATATTGACGCCGCTTCCCTGCTTTTGTCCCTTTGTATGGGATCATCATTTCATCGATGCTGAATCTGCTTTCATTTTCTTGAGCTAAACAATTGTCTCTTATTTTTTGCACTAACGGCCTAACTTTATAGTATCTGTCAAAATCTTGTACGTTGTTGTAAACAAAATGTAAAAAACGACGTATTTGTTGATAACGTTTTAGTGGCATCAAATCAGCCACAAGTTTGTATCTATATCGCAAACCCTGAATTTCAGCATTATTATACCGCAGCCATCGCTCTTGATCTTCTTCTATCTTCTCTTGCAATCGAGACATATCGGATCTCATATCTACAACCATTTCAGTAGAAGACTCGACACTGCTCATTCTTTTATTTAATTTTTCGAGATTGTCGATACGGCCGATTATATCTTGAGTCGAGGCTGAAAGCGCAGCTACGTCTGTTTTAATTGACTGAATATCTTTTACTAGCTCAGGCAGGGGCTGCAACTGCATAGATACTTTAATAAGCTGTTGCATGATGGTCTCCATTGACATATTCAGAGATGAGGGCAACGGAGAGCTAGGAATAAAATTCAAAATAGGAATAAAATCAAAATTATGACTGATTGTGAAGCATTTCAGAAGACATTGACTGAAAAGATGTGCCAGCGAAGGTTGCCAGATGGATAATGTTTCTTCAAGATTTTGAGTATACAATTGTTCATAGAAGTAGTGATAAAATGCAGCATGTTGACTCTCTAAGGGCCGTAAGATCAACTGTAGTTTAAACCTCGGATAACAGTTTAATCTTTTATCTGCAATTTTTTCGTAAGATCAATTCAAGTTAATCGACCAACACTAGTTTAAACTACCGATTAGTTTAAACTATTCAAAGGGGCCGTTTAAGGGCTTGAACACAAAACTGCGATACGACGCGATGCGAATTCGCAACGCAGAAAGTTGCGACACGAATTGCTACGATGCGATTTCGTGCGGCAAGGCGTCTCTCAGGGTGACCATTCCTTGGACGACCGTCAGCCGTACTAAACGTATTTTAAATTGAAAACTAGGTCGTGACATGGATCATAAAAAGAAGTGTGCACTTTTGTTATTACTTAGAAGATACAGGAAAACAAAGAAGATTTTGGGTTCAACCATTTATTACTGTTATGAATCCCGATGGGAACTATTTCCATCTAAAATATGAAGCTTTGAAAACCGACGAAAAAAAAATCTTTGAATATTTTAGGATGAGCATATCTTCATTCGAACAGCTTATAAGTTTATTATCACCATATCTTCAGCAACGATCGTACAAGGGGAGAATTCCTGTTATGCCTCTGGAAATGATTGGCCTCACTATCCGGTAAGTAAAGTAAAACATTAGTAGCTGACATTAGTTTTTATTGAGAAAAGAGTTTTCCAAATATTACAATCGATTAAATTTAAGTAAAATCAAAGTCTTCTTCGGTTGAAAGTGTGCTTAATATGCTTGAGGTAGAAAAATCATTACTAGGTGAATCAATTTGATCTGGTATGTAACTCGCAGATGACTGTGGACGTGTCAATGGCGTTTGTTGAGATGTAGCAAAATGTTGAGTTTGACAGCCACCCTGGTAGTTTACCCACCACCACCATCCACCCGGATAGTAGTAGCTGTGAGGTTGATGCAATTCTGTTAAAATTTGAAGAACTCTGCTCTGAAAGATTAGTGTTTTATTGTCATCTAACCTTTCAAGAGATGGTAGAATACCTTTAAAAAAAGATGTGTCTATTCTCCGTTTCCTTTAAAATCTTTACAATATCATCTTCAAAATTATTATTTACCTTCTTCCTTTTTGGTGGTTGCTTTTGGTAACGTGTTTTAGATGAACCTTCTTGATTATCTGGCTCATTTTCTGATTCATTTATACGGGTAGTGGTCTCATTTTGTAAATTTTTCTTAAGAAATTGTAATTGTTTGTACAGATGGTATTCTTTTATATTTTTTGATCCAGACCCTGACCTACTTGCATCTTTGAGTTTCTTTTCATATTTATTAAAGGTATCTTTAATCCCCCTCCTTTTTTGTATTACTGAATTACATGCAAAAAAAATAATAGCCAATATTTTATTTATGTATGTTTATATCGTTTTAGGTTAGTGTTCTTTTATTTATTTATTTATTTATTTATGTTGCAGATTCCTAGCGACCGGAAATGAAATCAGAAATTAACATTTAGATTATTATCGAGGAGTAAGTACAGTTGCTAAAATAATACGATTAGTTTGTAGTGCAATATGGAAATTTTGTTTAAATGAAAACATACCAAAAATAACGAAACAACTGTTTGAAGAAATTGCTGCGAACTTTGACAAGAAGGCAAACTTCTATGTGGACATAAATTCGTATTGCAGGCTGTACAGGTCGCTAGTTCTGTGTCTCTTTTAATCACTAAACTTTTTTTAAGCCAATCTTTAAATTCAGATTCTAAGAGCCACTTGTCATTAAATTTATCTTTTTTAATCGTCTTCCTTTTTTTGGTTGAGGTCTGGTTGAGGTTGCGTCCTCATTTTCGGACAGTTCACCCTGTTTATCACAGATTGCAGAGGGGCTTCTCTTTTTAACTTTTGTTTTATCTAATTGTTGTTTTGTATGTAAACAGGTGGACGGCTCGGGTGTGATAGATTTTCTATCATGTTGATTGACTACCTGAGCCTGACAAACAAAAAAAAAGATACCTCAGATGTTATAACCATTAAAACCATGACGCTGTAACTCTTATATATACTAACATAATAGATCTATCTGCATTAAGATTATACCCGCTGTCGAACAATAATAGGTAAATAATTAAATTGGACACTTTTGCTCACGATCATCTTTGGGTCCCTCCATGTACATACACGAATATAGCCTGCTTATTTTTTTTCTAAATAATAATACTTCAGCACCATAGTAGACAGGATGTGATGGTAATCTAACAAAGGAAATATTCGATGACAGGGCAGTCTAATTACAATTTTTAATAATCAGCACGTTATATACCTGTTTTTTATCTTGCGATACACTTTTTAACCACTTTTTCATTTTTTAAAGTAATTAATTGTATTAAGTACTCAAACTTGGTAAACGAGACAAAATGAAAATAGCCGTTTACCGCTTGGGTGTTGATTGAATAAATAATAATACAAGAATCTCGACGAGAATGATAGAAAATGTTTTAACTCGCAACGCACGGGAATAACTTACCATAGACAATCATCCTATATGGGCCAGAAACCCTAAACCCTAAACCTATCTATATTAAATTGCTTATTCTCCAGAATTCCCCGATTTTAACCAGTCCCCACTCGCTCCCCGCACTGACCCGCCATTCCCCGCAAATCAGGGAATTCCCCGCCGATTGGCAGCACTGAACATGTGTGACGTAACATCGCAGAAACACGCGATGCGAATTAGTTCGTATGTTCTTGCGATGCGTCGTGCGAGGTCGCAGGTTTTTGAGATGCGACGTCGCACCGCAGTTTTGTGTACAAGCCCTTAACCTCGATAAGAGTTTGATCTTACATATTTTGACATTTCGTTCAATGACTTTGTGTCAACAGTATCTGCCGTAAAGTAGTTTCTTTCGTAGTGTGATTTTATTTTTTCCATTATACACAATAGTATAAGTAATTAGTACATACATTTTGTTATTTTATTATTTTAAAATGGATATATATAACAGTGATTCAGATTCGGATATTGAGACTTTACATGAGTTAAACAACATGTACTACAGTAGACCGCACGTAACAAGACCACGAGACAACCACTTGGATAAATGGGATGATATTGAATTTGTACGCCGTTTTCGTGTTTCTAAATATTCAGCCCGAAAAATATATAAAATAAGCGTCATTGGCAGCGAAATTATGCATCCTACCACGAGGTAATTTTTAATAACTTTTTACAAATTTTATTAATAACATGCTTTTTTCTCGTTCTTTAGGCTATAATTTTTGCTGCTAAAAATAAAATATATTTTGACATGTTGCAGGAACAAAGCATTGTCTGCAATGGACCAACGTCTGCTTAGTTTAAGATTTTATGCCACTGGATGCATGCAATAAACAGCTGGCGACTTTAGTGGAGTGCACCAAACAACAGCAGGCAAAGCCATCAAACGGGTTACTGAAGCAATTGCTGCTAAAAGAAGCCAATATATAAAACATCTTTCACCCGCACAACAAGAAATCGATCAAAATAATTTTTATTCGATAGCCAGATTTCCCTGTGTATATGGTGCACTAGACTGTACTCATGTTCTTATACAATCACCAGGAGGCCAGAATTCTGAAAATTTTAGGAACAGAAAAGGCTATTTCTCCTTAAATGTCCAAGGAATATGTGGGTCACATTTGCAATTTTTGGATGTCGTAGCTAGATGGCCTGGAGCCACTCATGATAGTACTATTTTTCATAATAGCAGCTTATGCGCTTTATTTGAATCCGGGAAAATGGGACAAAGGATAATTCTTGGGGATGCAGGATACCCACTGAAAAAATACTTGATGACTCCACTTATTAATTCCACTACAACGGCAGAAAAACTATACAATGAATCTCATATTCGAACCAGAAATTGTATAGAAAGATGTTTTGGAATATGGAAAAGACGCTTTCCTGTATTATCTTTAGGAATGAGGATTAATATGGAGTTAATTCAGGACACGGTAATTGCTTGTGCAATTTTACATAATATATGTATTAAAAATGAAGATGAGATTCCAAACTTGGAAGACCATGTTCAAGAAAGGGTAGATATATCCAGTTCTACAAGTAATTTTTGTGAGAATATCAATAACAGCAGTACTCATATCAGAAGGCAAATGTTAATAAATAGTTATTTTAATTCATTAATTTTATTATTGTTTTTATTTATAGATATACATATTATAATGGTATAATATCATAAACATAGTTATACTGACAAAAAAATCATTCAAAATTAAATAAATTCTTTTTTATAATAAGACATGTTAATACCTATATCAGTAGACAAATGCTAATGAATAGTTATTATAGTAGTTTATTATTTCTTTATATATGTCAATAGTCATTGGGTTAATAATTATGAAATGTTGTAGAAATAAAAATCAGTAAATAAATAAAATGAAAATGTTATTCTTTCAGTGCTTTTTCTTTAAGTAATATTTCATATTGCAATAATTTACATCTTAACTCTTGCTCTTTCTCGTCGTGTTTTAATTTAGCACACCGGAGTTCATGTTCAATTTTTTCTTGATTAATTTTTTGTTCAAAGTATCTTATTTGTATTTCTACCTACTCTTTTTTTCTTTTTCGATAAGATGCTGAGTTTTCCAGTGTCCTATTAAAATTCTCAGGGTTCCGTTGTTGTAAAGGTGTTGCTTTCCTTTTTCTCAAAATAAAACTATCTGGAATGTTTTTTGAGCAGTCAGCAGCAGTTTTATTCATAGATTCAATGACAACCTCACCCTGCAAAAATAATATAAATTCAATAAAAACAGTTCTTTTGAAGAAGTAAGTTAATATTAGTAAGATTTATCAACACAATTAATTTTAAAGAAGTTTGTTTTAAGTTGACCTTTTATAACAGTTATTGTGATAAACCTTATGTTAATAATTTATGTCATGTAATCACAAAAACAAATTTAGAGATGATAACGTATAAAGGTCTAAATTATTAGATGATGGAACTATGGACTAATATTTAAAAAAAGCACAACCAACCTTTGTGTCTTCTTTTGTGAGATCAAGTTTGACCTCTTCTGCAATAAGGTTCGTTTGTGGAACTATGGCTATTTCGTCAGAGTCATGTCGTGCAGGTAATCCCTCTACACTTGGACCTACTAGAACAATTATCACTTCCTCGTCTGGTGTGAAATTGACGTCTTTAGAAGGCCCACCTCCTGTGCCATACATACTTCTGCGATGTTCGGCGTATTTGCGTTTTAACGTTTTTTTAATATTTTCGTATTTTGCACGTAAATTTTTGGCACTTCTCAAGTGCTAAAATATCGATATATCAAAATATCGATATTTTATCAGAAAATAATCGATATAAATCAGCGATATTTTTTCCCGCGATATATCGACTTTCGATATTTATTTTTAGATACCAAATCGATATATTTTTTTTAAGTTCTGCTGTCTGCTTTTGCGTCACATCATGTATTTGACTTTTTACAAATCTGATGTCTTAAATTTAGAAAAAGAGTAAATAGGCAGTGTAGTAAAACACAAATAAAAATTACAGTCTATGACCTGCTTGTCTATGACAATGACACTGCTTGTTTGTTTGGTTGGTATCACTGCGCTTACTGCGTGTGTGTGTTGGTAAACGTACTGTTATATACCCCAATATTGTAAGTCTTAATGCTGACATGGTTGTCAGCACATACTGACGTCATGTAAATCATGTTTGAACGCCATCATGTTCCAACTGTAGCGTCAGTCTGTGAGCGGCCGTCGGTAAGAGCAGTTGTGCTCTCAAATATATATATATTCATATAAGTGTAAAATTGTGTTCTAAATAAATAAATCTTTTTTTAAAAAGGCAATTCATTTTAATCCCGTAACAAATGGTGGCAGCGGTGGGATATCGAAAGTAATTCTGGTTTGCCTACAATTAATCGCGGCCGCGTAAAATCACGACTCCGTGCAAATCCAAAAACTTTAGTGAAAAAGGAATTTTCCAAGGACTCGTTACCAGTGTTATAAAGCTTAAAAGCATAGTAAAGTGCATTAAGTGTTGTGAAAAGTGAAGTGAAAAGTGGTACGAGGTCCTGGTGGTCCACCTAAGGTGTGAGACCCCTTACGGCAGAAGATTTCGTCCTGTGCTGTGTTTGTTTCCCGTCCGGAGCAACACCAGGTTTGGAACCTGTGTCCACTAAGCTTGGCAAGTACGCGAGGTCCAGCCTATTATTTAAACAAAGGAAGATCAAGAATGCGGTACACGATATTGTTTATATCGACAATCGTCTTCCAGTAAGTGATAAGACTTCTATTATGACTAGGAGCTGCACGTTAAAAACATTCTGAGAAACAAAGACACTCAACATTGTTGCATCGTTGTAATTGTAAACTTTAAATATAAACTAACTATTGTCAGACAGGAATGTCTGTAGTTTTATATAGAAAACGCGAAAATAACGTGTTAATATATATAAAATTAATATCTATGGATGGAAATTTGTAGATTAAAATACTAGGAATAGTAATTTTGAATGATAAATATATATTCTATTTCGTAAATGAAAATATAACGTCGTTGAAACGTTCATAAATTTAAATTAAATTCATAAATCAGCTATCTCTTTAATTGAATAACAAAATAATAATTTCATTACATTTCTGTAAAAGTACATTTCAAGATAAAAGTTAAAATTTATTCTCTACATTTCTGATTTTAATTATTATTATTCTTTTAAAAATTTTATTACCTTTGTGTTAAAATTTTATTTTCTTTGTTTTGTGTGCATGCTTTATTTTATATTTTTGTGCTTATAATATTGATTTAATTTACTAGATTTATTGTGTTGAGTGCGTATTTACACCGGCCAAGACGTATATCGACTTTTGACTATACTTAAAATAAATATAAAATATTGTGAAAATGTCAAAATCGGAACAAAAACTCACGATAGATATTCCAACTTATAGTATGCAGAAAGGAGAAAAATCCCCTATATTATCTACCCCTCTTCCTACTAAATCTAAACGCACATTACCACCTTGCGAAGTAGATTTAAATATTTTAACAAAATTCATTAAACCCTACGATGGATCTAGGGAAACAATAAATTCATTTATAATAAATTGCGACAACGCATTTGAACTAGCGTCGGAAGGACAAAAATTTGTGTTATTTAAATACATATTAAGTCAATTGAATGGAAAAGCCGAAATTGCAAGTTCCATTCAAGATTTTAATTCTTGGGAACAATTAAAAGAGTTCTTAAAAAATAATTTTAGTCAAAGAAAACACTATGCACATTTAATAACAGAATTGCAAGAGTGCAAACAATTATCTACGAAAAATGTAAATCAATTCGCTTTACGAATCATATCAATTTTAGCGCAGTTATTAACTGAAATAACATCAAATCCGACTAAAAAATTAGAAATACCCGGCAGAATCGCAGCCATGGAAGACCTGGCATTACACCATTTTCTCATGGGTTTACACCCTCGCATTTCAAATATCGTTAGGTGTAGAAGTACTAGGAACCTTAACGAAGCGATAAGGTATGCTATCTCGGAAGAGAAAATTCAACAAACTCTTTATAAGAAAAGCGAAAATTTGCCGAAAGTAAATAAAGTAAAATTTCAAAATAATAATACTAATCATTTTGGTAATAATCAAAGGTATTCTTATAATAAATTTTCAAATTATCCGAACAGACAAAATTATCAAAATGCGCCCCATACTGTTCGCAAAATGCTATACAACAAAAACCCCAAGGGTTTAACCCTTCAAACCGGTTTAACCAACCGCATCGATTTAACCCAACTTTTAAACCTCAATATCCGCATCCCGGATATAACCAAAATAAACCACGAATTAACTTCGTCGACGACGAAGAGGAACAACAATATGAAGAAGGAGGGAGAACAGCCTTACCCTCCATATGAAGAATGTGAACAAGAAGAAGAAGAAAACGGGGAAATAAAAGAAAATTTAAACTAAGGCATGTCTCGTCAACGTGTCGGATGAGGCAATTAAAGAAAAACGGCACGAGGAAAATTTATAAAATATTAAATAATTCGGACAGATACTTACCTCATATAAAAATTAAAACCTCTGCAAATCCTAAACCATTAATACTTTTAATTGACACAGGTGCATCAGTATCATTAATTCAAAGTTCTGCTTTAAAAAATACCCTCAAAATATTTCCAGATAATATTTCTGTAAAAGGTATAGACTCCAAAGATGAGTCCATTAAAAGCCTAGGATATGTTAATTTAAAATTAAATACTGGAAATTCTCATATAAATCATAAATTTCATGTTTTAATGAACTTAATTTACCCTACGATGGAATAATCGGAACTGATCTTTTTAGAAAATATAATTGTCAAATTAATTATAATTCAAATAACCTTGAAATTAATGACCATAAAGTATATCTTTCATTTAATGAACCCATATATGAAATTAAACCAAGATCAAAAACTGTTATAGAGTGCACTGTTAGTAATCCTGAAATTAGTGAAGGATTAATCCTTGATCAACGTTATTCAGATCAAGTCTTAATTTCAAACTGTATTGCTAAAGTAAAAAGTAATAATAGAGTCAATGTTACAATTCTGAATATGTCTGAAAAGCCGATTAGAATTCCATCGAATCTGAATTTAAAATTCGATAAAGTCCCTAACGCAAATTAAAAATTAATTAGTAACTGTCGAAACATAACAGAGAGAACGGAAGAAGTCTTAGCTTCCTTGAGAACATCTCATTTAAACGTCGAAGAAACAGAAGAACTCTTAGAACTATGTTCAAATTATTCTGATATATTTCATTTATCTAAAGATAAATTAACATATACTAATGCACTAAAGCATCAAATTAAAACAGAAACTAATACCCCTATAAATGTAAAATCATATAGGTTCCCGCAGTGTCACAAGGAAGAAGTTTGAAAACAAATGGGAAAAATGCTTGATGAAGACATAATTGAGCCATCAATTTCACCATGGTCATCCCCAATTTTGGTGGTCCCAAAAAAACTTGACGCTTCTAATGAAAAGAAATGGCGTCTAGTCATTGACTACAGAAAGTTAAATGACATCACTATAGGAGAATCCTATCCTATTCCTCAAATCAACGAAATTTTAGATCAGTTAGGTAATAGCAAATACTTTTCCACACTTGATCTAGCATCAGGTTTTCATCAAATTAAATTAGAAACAGAAGATGCTGATAAGACAGCCTTTACTATTCCGGAAGGGCACTACCAATTTAAGAGAATGCCATTTGGTCTCAAGAACGCACCTTATGAATACTGTCTTATCTGGTTTGCAAGGCATCCATTGCTATGTCTATTTAGACGATATTGTTATTTACTCTTACGATTTGAAAACTCACATAGAAAAATTACAAAAGATTTTTAACCGACTACGCCAATTCAACCTAAAATTACAACCTGACAAATGTGAATTTCTGCGAAGAGAAGTAAACTATTTAGGACATATAATAACTGGTAAAGGTGTTAAACCAAACCCTGAAAAAATAAAAGCAGTAAAGGAATTCCCCATTTCAAAAACACCAAAAGATGTAAAGTCTTTCCTTGGATTTATTTCTTTACTTATTGGACTTATTTATTTACTTATATTAGAAGATTTATACCAAATTTCTCGTTGATAGCAAAACCACTTACCTTGCTTCTAAAGAAGAACACCACGTTTAAATGGAACAATGAGCAACAGCTCGCTTTTGAAACCTTAAAAGGGAAATTAATAACATCACCTGTCTTAATTTATCCAGACTTTAATAAACCCTTTATATTGACTTGTGATGCATCAAATCATGCTATTTCAGCAATTTTATCTCAAGGAGAAATTGGCAAAGACCGCCCTATTGCTTATGCATCACGAACACTGAATAAAGCTGAAACAAATTATAGCACGACGGAGAAGGAATGTCTAGCAATTGTCTTCGGTACTAAGACATTCAGACCTTACTTCTATGGAAATAAATTTACCATAGTAACTGATCACAAACCCCTACAGTGGCTTTTCAACTGCAAAGACCCAGGCTCCAGATTAGTGAGATGGCGCCTCAAATTGGAGGAATTTGATTACGACATCAAATACAAAAAAGGGAAAATAAATGCTAATGCCGATGCTTTATCAAGATATCCGGTTAACCCTGTAATCACTGAAAATCAGGAATCAAACCTTGATAAACATCTGGCAGATCTTTTGGTATCACCACCTTCATTTAATTTCGAGGAACTAAATTTATCTACATCAAATCCTGTAGCCCTTGATGGCAACCTAGATACATTAGCATCGCCTGATCCAAATCCTAGTTCCAACATTCCTCATATCCCATTAGAAGGAATTGAGCAAGAAGTAATCAATATACCTGAACCTGTTCCTGAACCATCACCAATTCCTGGAACCTCAACAGCTATTAGTCCAGCACTTTCGCCGGACATTATTCCTGAAACGATAGTAAACCATCCTACTACGCCCGATCCATCTGATGATGATTATTCCACGTTCTTGAAAGCAATGACCAATAAAAATCTTAGCTTTAACACTAATATCCAAAAACACAACGAGGATATAACTAGATCAAAATATAAAATCATTATTTTACCAACTTCTATCGATCTGGACGAGTCGAACCCTTTTGTCCAAAACATATTGGATAATAAAACCAGATAAGTCTGAAATTATTAATAAAGAAAGATCTCTTTATTCTTTTATTTCGTTTACACATGAAAACAAAGCATATTATTTTCTCTTTTTCAAAGTCTACCACTTTGACAATGCTAGCTATACAAATATATATAAAAGCCTGAAGGCAGTCAGAAATGAAATGGTTATTAATCTTGATATCGAATCCATTTCAGATATTGCGATTACAGACTTCAAAAATCCCTTCGATACTCATCAATTTGTCAAAATCTATAATATGCTAATTTTTCTTTTTAATAACAGTAATATAAATATTCACTTATATAAAGGTACAATTATATATCCATCTCCTTCGGAAATCCCTAAAATTCTTAAGGAGAATCATAATATCCCTATTGCAGGACATCTTGGTAGTAATAGAATGCTTAGACGCATTCAGGAAATGTTCTATTGGAAGAATATGCGGTCTGACATTGAACACTTCGTAAAGAATTGCGAACAATGTCAAACTAACTAAAGCTGTTAACAGTTAGATTTCATGATTTAAGCAAAGAATATGATACTATTTCACATTTAATTGATAATAAAACTAAACGAGCTGCATTGATCGGTGGCATAGGAACAATTCTCAAACATATTTTTGGTTCTCTAGACGAAGATGATGGCTTAAAATACGATGAAGCAATAAAAACTTTACAAACTAATGAAAAACAATTAATTTCTTTGATGAAAGAAAATATTTTAGTCACTACATCTACACTATCGTTTTATAATAACACCTTACATAAAATTAAAATAAATGAAAATAACCTTAATGATGCTATTGACCGGCTTACAATAAATGTTAAAAATATTACGGAAACTACTAATGGATTACAAATATTAGAAAATGTTAATGAGGTTTTCGATGCTATAGAAACATCGATACTTATCTTATCTTTTCAATTAGAAGACATAGTTAATTCCATTTTATTTTGTAGTCAAAATATATTACACCCTGCAATTATAACTCCTAGACAATTGCATCAGGAGCTTGCAGATAATTACAGACATCTGCCTAAAGGTCTCGAGTTGCCTGTTCCCTTAGATATTAATTCAATACATCTTATTTTCAATATTTCTAAGGTCATTTGCTATCACATTAATAATAAAATAATATTTGTTTTACAATTACCACTGGTTAATACCAAGGAATATGCTTTATTCCATACAATTGCGTTGCCAACACCCTTCAAGGCAAAGAACCCTAACTAACCTAATCTCAATAAATATATATATATATATAATAATCTATAATAATCTAATAACTAACCTCTAATGTTACCAAACTATAAATATATTGCTATAACTAAGAATAAGGTGGCGTATTGTGTCTTTGATAATCTCGAAATCTGTTAAGTAGGAATTCCTGGAAACTTTATTTGTAATATCGAGAATATATACTCGACTGAAGGAAAACCCTTCTGTGAAACAGATTTATTAACTAAAATAGTAAGTCAAAAACCTATACAATGTCAGTCCAAAATTATTTTAGGAAAACTAGATTTATGGAAACCCATAACGAACAACAGATGGATTTATGTTCAATCAGAGAAAAATAAAATCACTATTGATTGCTCAAACGGTAGTTTACATGAATCCAATATTTTAGGCACGGGAATAGTCAATATCCCTAAAGATTGTACCGCGTATTGCAAAAGTACAACGTTAATCCCTCAACGTAATGTAATAAATATTATATCACCTATATATAAATCCGTTTCCAGATTTCGCCTTAATTAACGATTCCTGTTGTGATTTAAATAAGTTAGAAATTGTGAAAAATAGTGTCTCCTGTTGTCCTCAATAATATAGATTTAGACGACTTTAGTTCAGAAAAGAAAGATAAATTAAAATCCCTATTTAAACACGTAGAATACATTGAATTATCACACATATCGCACATCGTGAGATATGGGACACATTATTCCATTTTAGTTATTATCATTGTAATAGTTATACTTTCACTTTTCGTTTATTTTATTTATAAATAATTAAATAAGTCTAGAGGCAATAATGTATTTAAATCTCATAAAATTAAAGTAATCCAATCAGTACCTACTCTAGATACAATAAATATAGATGCAGAAAATTCTGAATCAGAAGAAATCCAAATGGATAATTTAGTCGCTCCGATTAGAACTAGAGTCTAACAGAGACTTTGATTTAACCCCAAAGTCTCTTCTTAAAGGGGGAGGTTATTAATATTGTAAGTCTTAATGCTGACATGGTTGTCAGCACATACTGACGTCATGTAAATCATGTTTGAACGCCATCATGTTCCAACTGTAGCGTCAGTCTGTGAGCGGCCGTCGGTAAGAGCAGTTTTGCTCTCAAATATATATATATTCATATAAGTGTAAAATTGTGTTCTAAATAAATAAATCTTTTTTTAAAAAGGAAATTCATTTTAATTCCGTAACAGTACGTACTGCTTACTCGCAGCACAATAAACAACGTACGGTACGTTGTTTATTGTGCTGCGAGTAAGCTTAGCGTAGCTCATTGGTATTTTTTGAGGGAATTGTGTTAATGATAAAAAGTCATGTCTGCTGTGTGGAAGTTCTTTAAAAAAAGGGAACAACGAACCTGTTTCTTGCAACTTGTGCGGCAAAACGTATAAAACTTGTGGAAACACAACAAATTTGGCAACACATTTAAAAGTGAAGCACCATTATGCTTATTTGGAAATGGTAAACATACAAAATTCATCGAAAACCGAAAAGTTTAGGAATGATACTATAGATGTTGCGTCGGTAAACTTTGATGACACCAGTGTTGATGTAAGTCTCAAAAGATCCAAATTAAAATTGCGATAGTTAGTCAACTTTGAATATAGGTTATGAAATTGTTTTTGTTCTGTTGATTATTGTTAGGTTACTCTTCCAAGACCAAGTACGGATACGAATACATCTAATGACGATTTCCAAATACAAGAGATTAGAGAAAATTCTGCACATTCTCCAAAAAACCAATTCTCCAATCAAGCCGTAAAAAAAGAAAGCCAATGCAAGAAATGCAACTTATGCAACCTACATTAGCAAGCTGTTTAGAGAGAAGTTCAAGCTTTGAGGGTAAGTTAGTGCCATGGTTTAAAAAAAAAACATTTTTATCTTAGTTTTGATAATAATAACATTCATTCATACATTCCGATAAACAAATTAGAATGATTCACGACATTTTAGTGATGTTCCTCAATCGATTTGCAAATATATATAGTTTAGGCTTGACTTTTTATATTTGTGTTTCAAACATTTTTTTTTTAAGTATATAAGTATATAAGTATTATCAATTATATTACTTAAAATAATTTATATATTTCAGAAGGTGGACAAAAGCATTGTGAAATTACACAAGCGTTAATTTACATGATATGTAAGGACAACTTGCCACTATCGTGCGTTGAAAAAAAGGGCAAATATTTATTCGCACTGTTTGCCCTCTCTATAAACTGCCTTCAAGAAAAAAGGTTGTCTTTAAATTACTTTTGTTCTAATTTATATTTTTAATATTAAATTGCAGTGAAATAACTGATACTTTTTACTTTCAGGTAACTCACTTAGTAGAAAACAGATACAATACTACAAAGGAGGTCTTAATAAAAAGATTAAAAGAGATAACTTTTTTATGTTTCACAAGTGACATACTTACAATTAATAATTCTACAAGAAGTTTCTTAATATTGACGGTTCACTTTGTTGACATTGTAAACGGATCACCTGTCCTCCAGAACTTAAACCTATGCGCCCAGAAACTTTCTCAGGTATATTTGATGTACTTTATAAATTTTAACCCCACCTCTAAATTATTTTGATTTGCAATTATTACATTTTATACAGTGTACAAATATAATAAACTTATTGTAGGGTCATTCAGGACAGTACATCCAAGAATGTTGGAGAGAAATATGTGAAGAGTTTGAAATTGACACAACTAAAATAGTATCTATTACTACTGATGGCGGCGCAAATATAGTGTCAGCGGTACGATTGTTTTTAGGTAGTAATCATCGGATTTCCTGTATGGCTCACGTCTTAAACCTTGTAGTCGATGGAGTATTAAAGTTATATAAAGTAATTAAAGAATTTTCAGCACTTACCGACCAGGTCAAAACCATTGTGACGTTCTTTAAGCAGTCAGTCAACGCTATGGACCAATTACGAGCCGAACAAGAATCATCTGGTTAAAAAGAAGGTGAGGTGTTGACATTGATACAAGCTGTCAGCATAAGATGGAACTCTTGCTTTGACATGCTAGAGAGATTCGTCAAACTGTCTGCACTAGTAGCTAAAACTAAACTAACTAAACTTAATTCGCTTTTAATGAATGACACTTATTGTTTGAATATTGTGCATATAAATGCACAGAGTATTCCGGCTCACTATCTTGATCTTCTTAATTCCTTTAGCGACGTGCATATCGACGGTATCTTTGTTTCTGAGTCGTGGTTAAAACCTTCCCTTCCTTCAAACCTTTACAAAATTCCTGGTTTTACATTAGTTCGTAATGATCGTTCATGCAAGCGGGTGGGTGGTGTCTGTATATACCTTAGGGATGATTTACGTTATAACTTAATATCCCAGTCTCCTAATACTTACTCAGACAATTTTGAATATTTGTTTATTGAAATTTCCACTAACCACGCGAAACTTCTTCTCGGTGTCATCTATAGTCCTTCGTCCAAAACAAATTACTTTTGCGATTTTGAATCTCTTCTAGACAAACTAACTCCCTCTTACGAACATACTATCATCATGGGAGACTTTAATACCTGCTTATTAAAAAACGACACTAGAACATCTAAATTAAAGTCTGTAGTCTCTGCTTTCAACATGAACATTCTTCCACTGTCTGCCACTCATTTCTCTCCCCATTCCGAACCATCTCTCCTTGACATTATAATTGTTTACAAGCCTGATAACATCCTCGTTCATAGTCAACTGACGTCCCCTTTTTCCTACCATGACCTTCTTTTTGCTAGCTACAACTATTCTAATCCCAAACGTAAAAGGAAATTTTGCATCGCAATCTCAAGAAAATTGATATGGTTTCCTTTAATGATGACTTATTGCGAGTAGACTGGTCTCCATTATACCGCGCATCCACTGCAGACGACAGGGTAAGGATATTCAACTCTATTTTTCTAAGACTTTTTGATTCACATGCTCCCATTAGACGAATTAGAGTTAAACGTCTTCCTGCTCCTTGGCTTTTACCCACTATTAAGAAGCTTATGCTTAAACGTGACAAAGCCAAGAGGCGTTGTAAAAAGTCTCCCAGTGAAGACAATGTGGCTGTCTATAAAAGGTTGCGGAATATCTGCAACAGAATGTGTAGGGATGCTAAACGCCGTCACATTTTCTCTTGTATTGATAAATTTTTTTCTTCTCAGACCTGGAGACTTTTAAAGTCCCTTGCTTTGGGGAAGTCATCCGTAAATTCTAATTTTCCATTGATTTCGATACTCTCAATCAACACTTTTCTTCTTCCCCTATCAAAATACCTGATTGTGTAATGCATTTAACTCTTCTAAATTTGGCCTCAGCTGCCCGTCCCAACTCTTCGTCTTTCTTTTTCCATAATATTGCGGTGGAGGATGTTAGGAAGGGGATTATGGCCATTAAGTCTAAAGCTGTTGGTAGTGACTGTATTAGCTGTGACATGCTGTTTCTTACTATCGATGTTATTTCGCCTATCATCACGGATATTTTTAACTTCTCACTATTTTCTAAAAGTTTCCCTTCAGCTTGGAAAATGGCTAATATCTTACCTTTACCTAAGACCCAAAATCCTTCTTCTGTGTCTCAGTATCGACCAATCTCTATTCTTTCTTCCTATTCTTTCGAAAGTTTTTGAGCATCTAGTTTTAAAGCAAATATCTTGTTTCCTTCTGAAGCATAACCTCTTTAATCCTTTCCAATCTGGTTTCCGTCCTTTGCACAGTACAACTACCGCGTTACTAAAAGTCACTGATGATATTAGGCTTGCTATGGACAACAAAAAACTCACCGTGCTTATTCTCCTTGACTTTAGCAATGCTTTCAATTCAGTCGGCTTTGACGTACTGCTCGGTGTACGCAGTTCTCCATATTTTTCCTCACCTGCAATTGAATGGTTTAAGTCATATCTTCAGGGCCGCCGGCAAAGAGTGTGTTCTAATGATGTTTCCTCTGAGTGGATTGAACTTTGTGCCGGCGTTCTTCAAGGCAGCGTATTATCTCCTCTATTATTATCTGTTTTTATAAACGAAATCTCCAATGTAATTACTTCTCACTACCATCTCTTTGCAGATGATTTGCAGCTTTATAGGCACGCTACTGTTACTGACCTTGCTTCTGCAGTGCATGAAATTAACATGGACCTATCACGAATAAAGAACTGGGCTGATTCTCATGGTCTCATTGTTAATCCATCGAAATCGCAAGCTTTAATAATTGGGAGTGGGAGGTTGCGTAGTCTAGTTGACTTAAGCAATCTACCGATGATTAAATACGACGGTACACAAATATGCCTGACAAATCACGCGAAAAATCTTGGACTCATATTTGACTGTAACCTATCATGGTCAGCTCATATTAATGAAGTTAGCAGACGTATGCATTTCTCACTTCACTCATTGAGACGATTATTTCCTTCCTCTTAAAACCAAAATCATGTTAGTACATTCTCTTCTGCTTCCTCTCCTCGATTATGCTGACGTGTGCTACTTGGATGCAACTAAGGAGCTACTCAACAAACTCGAACGTCTTCAAAATTTGTGCATCCGTTTCATTTTTGGACTTCACAAATTTGATCATATATCTCAATTTCTCCCTATTCGCCTTCGCCGGAATATTCATATCTTCACCACCCTTTTTAAAACTCTTAATAGTTCTTCACCTCTTTATCTTTATGAGCGCTTTCACATGGCTCCCCCTCGTGTAAGACCTGCACGCTCTTGCGTGGCAGTTCAATCATTGGCAGTGTCTTCTTATAAAACTATGTTTTTCTCTAAGTCTTTTACAGTACTTGCATCCCGCCTTTGGAACTCTTTACCAGATAGCATCTTTAAAGACTCTTCTTCTTTGCACATTTTCAAACTTAGTCTAAAGCAACACTTCCTTTCCTCGCTGTCATAACTTATATCTATGTAGGTTTATTATATTTTGTATTAGTATTAGTGTATTATCTTGTATTATATATATGTCTTCTATTTTATGTTTATAAGAAAGTAAGTTTATCCAAATTTAATTTATAATTGTTTTATAGTGTTTTTAATAATTTATCTTTTACTATTAATGTACCTATACTACGTTTTCACTTACTTTCAAACCACCAAGGGTCGCTGACAGAGATCTCTTATAGAGATAAGTAATCCTTTGTACTTGTTTTTTTTACCTGTATTTTCTTATATATTTTAATTTTGGTACATAAATAAATAAATAAAATTTTAGCCACAAAAAGCCAAACTAGCAAGAATACACCAGATATGGTTCCATCGTCGCAACTTAATGTAATACTGGATTGTATTGCTCTTCTTGGCCCTTTCAAAGAAGCTACTGAGGAAATAAGTGGTGCGAATTATGTAACGTCCAGCTTACCCTACTCTCAGTTACAGTTACAACTCTAGTTACCCAAGTAACAGATCAAGCAACTCCATCGACCTCTTTAGGGCTGATTGTAAAAAAGGCTTTACTCAACAAACTCTGCAAACTGGCTCCTTTAGAACAAAATCCTTTTCTTTCAGTAGCTACCATTTGGATCCTCGATTCAAGCGTATCCACTTTACCTCGCCAGTTGTCGTGTCAAATGCTATATCCAAAATTAGTGCTGAGATTCGTGCAGAACATCGCCGCAGAGGACAACGTTCTTCGGATAAAAATCCTGATCAAGCAGCACCAGAAAGAGCTAGTGGGTCCTCTATCTGGTTAAGACATGAGAAATTATTAAATCTGAACATAGCTACGTCAGAGGTTCCAAGCAGTGGCTGTGTCCCCAATGAACTGAAGCAGTATTTGGACCAACCACTTTTAGAAAGAAAATCTGATCCAATAATGTCCGCCGAGTTTCTTGCTGGTTCTTCTCGGTTAGAGAACCTTTCCGAACCAGTTGTAGCTTCAATTTAATTTTAATTTGACGATTCAAAAGTGCTTGTAATAGACCAATTTGAATAAAGACTTATTTGAATTTGAATTTGAATTTGAATATAGGAATCATATAAATAGAATTAATTACATACAAGAATAAGTCGGGAACAAGATGATGTATCGTTCAGCTTCACAACCCCCCTTATTACTGATACTGGAGCCCAGGTAGATGAAGTTGTTCACCAATTCCAGTCCAGTAGTGCCTTTGAGCTCCATTGTACACGAACGGTCCACAACCATTAATTTTGTTTTGGAGCGATCTTTAGCCCCAACGCAGAACTCGCCGTCTCCAGCTTTTGCAAAAGGACTATTATCTCAGCTTCACTCGATGCTATAAGAGTTGTATCGTCAGCATAGCGCAGGTATGTGAGTTTGACTCCTCCGATACTAATACCACCATCCCAGTCCATAAGCACTTGTCTCATAACGTACTCACCGTAGGCGTTAAAAAGTAAAGGTGACAGAATACATCCCTGACGTACGCCTCTCCGAAAACTAAATGGCTTTGATTTTATGCCATTGACTCTTATAATTCCTGTGCTGTTGTGATACAGAGAATACAGTAATGCAGTGAGATGTTTCGGTACGCCAAGTTCCCCAAGCATTCTCCATAAGTGTTCCCAATCTACAAGTCAAAAGCCTTACTATAGTCAACAAAGCCCAGTAAGGCAGGAGTATTAAACTCATAGCACTTTTCTATGAGCTGGCGGATATTCAAAATTTGCTCTCTGGTACCTCTACCTTTAACAAAACCGGCTTGCTCCTGTGATATCTGCCACTCAAGATAATTACGAAGTCGCTTATTAATAATCTGCAAGATTATTTTGCTTGCGTGAGATATCAGCGACAGAGTGCGGTAATTATCACATTTTTTGAACCTTTTTTGTGTAAAGGCAGAATGATGGATGTCGTCCAGTCAGTAGGCCATTGGCATGTCTGCCAGATCCGGCTGCACAGACTATGGAACATCACAGTCCCAGAGTCCCCAAGCGCTTTTAGAATTTCCGCCATAATCTCATCAGTGCCAGGTGCTTTCTTATTCTTTAGGCTTTTTAAGGCTGATTCGAATTCTGACCGTAATCTCTAAGCAGTAAGAACGCCATCTCTCTACAATTTTGCTTAACTCGTCTATGGGTGACCCATCTTTATCTTCGATCAACCAAGTTTTCGGCTTAAATTCTTTTGAAATTAACTTGACTTTTTTGAACAGATCAGCCGTCTGATAAGTAGTAGCATGGGCTTCTATATCTTTGCAATTTTTTTCTATAAAGATGTTTTTATCCAAGCGGCATTGTTTTTGAATTTGTTTACTAAACTTAGCATAATCATCACTGTGTCGTTAGGATTTATTTCCAATAAGGAGACTTTTACGTTTTTCGACTGTTTCCCAGGTCCTTGTAGACATCCACATTTTTCGAGATTGTTTTGGGGCTCCGGTTTTTTTAATTTGGTCCTAAGTGGTAGTAGTAGCGGCTCTTTAAATTTGCTGTCATTTGAAGTTTGAAGAAAGATGTCATTTGGGGTTTTATCACTTGTCAGTTGCCAGTGTCGGAGTTTTTCTTCCATTGAGTCCTGAAGAATGGCAGTCTCAGCTGCATAGAGATGTTTTATGTGCGATATTGTAGTCTTATTTGGACGTAATGCAATCCACGCGACGAGCAAAATGTGATCTGTGCCACAATAAGCACCAGGAAATGTTTTAACCTTTCGAATGGAGGATCTCCAGCGTGCATTTATTAAACTGTAATCAATTTAGTTTCTGTATCTGTTGCCAGGAGACCTCCATGTATATAAACGACGGGGATGTTGTTGGAAGCAGGTATTCAATATAGTAAATTTGTGTTCAATAGCAAAATCAAGAAGTTTCTCCCCGCGTTCGTTTTGTTGTCCTAAGCCGTATTTTCCTACAAAAATTTTCGTATGGTCTTCGACAGTTATCTTGTTACTTTTGCATTCCAGTCGCCTATTACCACAGTGTCTGTGGTAATAGGCGACTGGGAATTCTTTGCTGGGAATAGATTTTAGTGTGTCCATTAGCACATTGTAGTACGATGTTATCTCCTCGTCTGATGATTGTGCCGTTGGGGCGTAAATTTGAATAATATTCAAAATACACGGCTTGGTATTCAGCTTTACGGATATGATTCTATCGGAGATAGCGTAGTATCCGAGAACATGCTTATTAAGCTGAGATGGTAGGATGATAGCAACTCCATTTTTGCTTTCATTTTCGTTTCCTGAGTAGTACATAGTGTTACCGATGGCAGTGGTAAAGTGGCCTGCGCCCTTTTGGTGAGTCTCACATATGTCTAAGATGGATAGGTTGTGGAGGTTCATTTCCTTCTCTATTATGCTCAACTTACCGGTTTGAAGAATTCCACGTACGTTCCATGTGCCGATGCGATGTTCTATCGTAATGGACGCTCTAGTATCATGGCCGCCAGTAGCATTTCTTTTTACAGAGGCCTGGCGACCGACCTCTTCAGAAACTTCGGTAGTCAATTTCATACCACTCAGCCCGGACACTTAGTGGCGCCGAGCATTGCTCGGGTAAAGATGGTAGAGAAACCGGATACTCTACTTTCAGACTAGATCCTGCTTGCTCAGTGTTTCAGGCAGAACTCTTTGCATTGAACAGAGCTGTGAACGCTGCAAAATATAGCCGTGATTCTGTAGTAAACATACTCAGCGATTCAAGGTCCGTGCTTGAATTACTGAGACAGCCATCATCGAAACACCCTTTGGCAAATGAAATTAAAGAAATGCTCAGAGAAATAAGAATCCAAGGTAGAGAGGTGAGACTTTTCTGGGTTAAAGCACACGTAGGCACACCGGGTAATGAGAGAGCAGACGAACTAGCCAAGGCAGCAACAACAAAGACCAACTATACTCCAGACTACAAAAAAATCCCATTATCTTATGCTAGAAACAAGATCCGAGAGGAAACAGTAAAAAAATGGCGGGATCGTTACGTTACCTCTGAGACAGGGAAAATAACAAAAACATTCTTCCCCGATGTTGAGCAAGCTTTTAAGATAGTAAGAAAAATGGGAAAAGAGATGACACCAAAAGTAGTTCAAGCTCTAACAGGACACGGTGGAATGGCGGAGTACCTTCACCGCTTTAAGCTTAAAAACAGCCCTGGATGTGAATGCGACAGAAACATAAATGAAACAGTCCAACATATAATACTAGACTGCCCGCGTTTTGCTAAACAAAGAATGGAACTGCAAACAAGCATTGACACCACGATGACAGCATCAAACTTACACCACATCTTGGCAGACTCCACAAAGAGACCGATATTTTTAAAATACTTAGATCACATAATTACAACTACATTAAATACAATAAAACTATAACAGAAAACACCATCACTCCGCCTCTTATGGCGGATATTGTGACCACAAACGCTACTAACAATCAACTTATAATAAACGACAACAGTTTTCTTGTACTTGGAGACAGAGGTGAACCAGGAATCATGATTCGTGGATTGGCTCTCTTCATGGACAATATCTCAGAAAAAATCGGCATAGGTTTCTGCAACACTAACACACGGAGTAGTGTGGTTATTTCACCCGGCTTAGCGGCTTTACTTAATGGAAGCACAACAAGAAATATAATGAAGCGCAGAAAATATGATGCACTACCAGAAACAACAGTGGCCCTAATGAAATGCAGGTTAGTTCGTATAAGGAACAAAACTATTGCATTATTCGAATCGGACCAAGACAAAACTTCGTTCACAAAAGCGTGCTCAATGCTACAACAAATTGGAAAGACCAACGACAGTGAAACGCTCACACCAAGACGGATCAGTTAAGATGCTATGGTAGTCGGATACGTCAAAGGTACAGTGGAAAACTACATCGGATGTATAAACGACTCAGAACACCATGAGCTGGTGGTTTATGAAAATAGAGGTGAAAACCTCGACTTTCTAAGACCTATTAACCCCGGAACCACTGAAAATGTAAATAGGGCGACCACTTCCATTTCAACAACACTAAGTGGATCTGAAATACTCCAAAATAAAAGAGACCTTAAAACAAAACGAGAGACATCCCAAAAATCCACGAGAAAAATTCTGCATTTAACCATGAACACCATAAGTACTTCTTTAAAAAGATCAACAGGCGGTAGGGACCGAAAACATGCCGAAACTGCTACAACAAGCAAAGGTACTGCACTTATGGAATTTGTAACATCAACTCACAATACAAGAGAGGGAAGAACACCACCAAAAGGAGTCCGGACTAGAGCTGATATGGGTCTCATTGAACCTCCTATTCTCAGTGTGGCAACACAGCCAGTCGATCACTTAATCAACGCATTCATCGAGTTCAAGGCAACCTTGGAAGCCGAACTTTTACTAAACCACAGAATGTGCGACAACATAATAAAACTATATCAACTAGGGAATACGGGCCTATTGAAGGTCAAACTCGATGAAGCAGAAGGAGCCATATACAACAACGAGACTTCCCAAACAATAATAGGAGACGAAACCGGAAGTCACATGGCTGCTTACAATGCAACAGCGGGATTTATCGATCTGGATGAGAATGAAACACTAAAAATAGGGAAGGAAAAGTTCAAAACTCCATTGTCGGACCCAATAGTCGTAATAGCAAAAAATGTACCAGGGTGATGCTAAACGACAAAATCATCCATACTGCAAACTCCATCGTAGAAGCAGAACCTACGAAACAGTGGGAAGTAGGTGAATATGAATGGGTGAATGGAGTTCCTGGATGTGGCAAAACAACATGGAAAGTAAAAAACTTTATCTTTGAAGAGGATCTTATCATTACAACAAATTCAGAAGGAGCAAAAGATCTGAGGGAAAAGCTTGTTTCCCAAATTGGACCCAAAGCCAAATCAAAAGTTCGAACAATGGCTTCAATGCTGGTCAATGGCTTCAAAAAACGCACGAGAGTCAAATGCAGCCGACTCATCATAGATGAAGCCCTTATGAATCACTTTGGAGCAGTTGTAATGGCAACGAAACTGGCGAGAGCCAACAAAACCCTCATGATCGGTGACATAAACCAGCTCCCCTACATCGATAGGAACAACCTCTTCACAATGAATTATTATCGGCCAACCTCCATAACAAACGTAAATCAACAACTGCTCTGTACGCATAGGAACCCTTTGGACGTGGCCTATGCCATTAGTGAGGTATACGATGGCATATACTCTTCCAAAGCCCAGGTGCGCTCTCTAGAAATCCAGAGGTATGCAGGTGCTTCTATACCAAATACAGAAAACACGCTGTACCCCACCCATACCCAGGGCGAAAAGGAATCCCTCAAAGCCAAATGTTATGGAAACGGATCGGGCTCAAGATTGAATACCATACACGAAGCACAAGGAGCTACATTTGAAACGGTGGTGATCGTACGTACAGAAAGCAAAACCATTAATTAAACTTCACAACAGCGTCCCTCATGCCGTAGTAGCGGTAACGCGTCACACGGTCAAGTGTATTTACTACACCGATAACAACGATGACGCAATCGCTTACTTCATCCTTAAGGCAATAAAAGCACCATCTACAGAGATAAGGGACCAAAACATCAAAATGGCAATAAAAGACAAAAATATGGAGGTGGCCGAAAAACTATTGAAATTATTAAAATAATATAAACAAAATAACAAAAAGAAATAATAAAAAAAAATAAAAAAATTAAAAAATTAAAAAAATAAATAAAAAAATAAATAAATAAAAAATTTAAAAAAAATTAATGATGCATTAGAGTAAGTTAGTTTTAAGTACAATAACATAAAAAAAAAGAATACAAATGAACTAACTAAAAAAGGGCACGGACATAAAGTCTGTGGTAAGTAATGCCACTATTAAAAAAAAAGCATTGCTCGGATTGCTCTGAAAACCATTATCTTTTCGTTGTTCAATCATAAGGAGCTTTCTTGGGATAAGAGCCATGGTAGGTTCCCACATCCTTCCATGCCAGTTTTTTAGATTAATCTCGGCTACTGCTAGCCGCTTCTTATCCATGATTGGACTAGGTACTGGGTTATTTACTGCCGCCCTTATTCGACATTGCTTCTCTTTAGCACCACCCAGGAGAGACGTGCAGGGCGTCATTGGGTTATCACCTGCGGACGCGAGTAGCTACAACTCCCATTGTTACTGAAGTTATGTAAAAGATTTCGTTATAGTGTGAAAGAGAGTGTAAGGTTCCTAGATTAGTTAATATTTTATGATGTTGTTGTATAGTCAGTCTGAGGGCAGACTGAAGAGCAGGACGACCGAGTTGTAGGAGAAAAAATTAAATAAAATAGATATATTAATCATTATTGTATAAAAAAGTTTAAAAAGTATAAAATATTGTATAAGAACGGAACGTAGTGGTGAGTGAGGGAATAGGAAGGATGTGTGCGAAAGAGGCGGAAGAGGAAGGGATGACGTTGACGGGACAAGATGGCTACAGGTGTAAGAATTAATGTGTCATTTATGTGTTTCAAAAGAAATAAAAGAAGTAATAAGTTCAAAAAGTGTTGTTTAATATTTGAAATATTAAACAACACTTTTTAAAACTTAAGAGTCAAGAGAAATCCCCTGAGCCGACCCCCACCCTACATACATATATATATAATATAATATATATATAATACATACACCACGCAACTCTGTAGCATCCCTCCGATAGTCCCCGCACAACCTCTTGTCTTGCTATATAGGACTTATCGGCAGTTGTCGTTCTGACCATTCACATTCCTGCTATTGACGTTCCGGCAGCAGACGTAGATGCTGTAGTAGCCGCCGTAATAATTGTTGACCCTTTGGATGATATCAAACACAATACGTCTTTTAGTCTCTTCGGCGGTTGCAGAATCCTTAAAAAAAATTAAATTTGCCATCTAAAAATATACTTTTACGACAATGATTTGCTCCTTTCCAGATTTGGAAAACGAGGTTTTAATCCTCCGATAATATCTTGCCGCCTACATTCTACAAGCGGCAAAGAGTGACCTCATTACGAATACGTTTTAATGCTGTCCTTAAACCCATCGTAATTGTATTATCGCCGACACGTTCAAACCCTCACTTCGTCTCCGTTTGTTCTTCCATCCACTGGTGAACATTAATGCCGCTCCAGTCATCTCGACTACACCCCAATATGACGCGAGTCAAGATGGCCTTTAATGTTCCCAGTATTTTATTCAAAATATCCCAGCCAATAACAAGACTCCTAGTAATGTATTCCTCGCCGCTAATCTCTCTCGTCACTTCTTCATAGAATTCTAAAATTATCGAAAGATCTTGACATATTTGCCATTTATGAGGAGACAAAGCTGTCATGCCTAAATTTACAATTGCACTATTTAATTTCTCTCTTAACGCTAAACACCTTATTATGTAAAAAGTAGAATTCCATCTGAGCACTTCCTCATGTATTGGCCGTTTTGTATTAACCCTTAAATGCGCGATTTATGTATTTCTTTTGAAAAAAATATATGTATGGATAAATTGGTTTTATTTTAATGGAAAAATAGTAAAAAAAATATTTGATAACATTTACTGTATTTTATTTTCAATCATAAATCAATCAAAAAAATCATAATGTTGTTTTCAAACAACATTGCGCATTCATCGGTATTGTGCTAGTATGGGTATGATAAAAAAACAAACTGTTTTATTAGTATTTTTATTTACGGTTCATTATGATACTTATAAAAACAATTATTTTTTTGGTATCACATAGAGACACTTGACATTTTTGACACATTTTACAAGTGAATCCTGAACACTTTGGATACTTACATTTTTGCTGTTTTGCCATCTAAAGTGCCCAGTGAAATGTTTGGTCCAATGGCACATCTCTAGATGGAATTCAACTGAACTCAAATTTTGAACTCAAGTTCGCCTTGCAAGGATCTCCCATTTGGATCACCCATTACAACAAACCGGATTTTGATTATTTTGCCAAAAATATAAGTTACTTTTCATTATTTTATAATTTTTACGTATAATTTCAAGTATAAATTATTTTATATACTTACGCAATATTTATTGAAGTCTAAATTCAGTTGCAAAACTTGATTTCCGCCAAAAACGAACTTTTGTCGAAGTGACATTAGACATTTGAATTATACCAAAATTAAAAAAGCATTGTTTATGTCACCGCGTAAAATAAGTCTGAATACGTTCAGAAATTAGAATTAACATTTAACACTACTTAAAAATCATACGAAATTCTCCATAATATGTGATTTTCAGTATGTCGTTTTTAAACAACATCGCACATTTAAGGGTTGATATCCCTTGTTGCTCTTGACATTTTTTTAATTTCTCGCCTGCATCCCATCGCAACTATCTCTTTCATATTCTGTAATACATGTTTATGGAAGTCCTGTACAATTAAATTTAATAAAGTATGAATAGGGAAATGTTTCCACCCTTATTCTTTCTCTATTGCATTTCTAAAGTTTCTTCCATTAACTGTTACAGCAAGCAAAACTTTTCCTGAAATTCACATTCACAAGAAAATGTTTCTTATATCGTTAGCTAAATTTCGGACGAATGCGCCTCAGACGTTGAACGTGTTGTATTTTATTTAAATGAAATTTTTGATCTATAAATTACAAGTGTTACTCTAAAAAAGTGTTTATTAGTGTTACGAAATCTACAATATCTGTCCTTAAATTATCATAATTTAGTGCTACTAATTTACTAAAAACATTTAACTCTTAAAATAGTTTCAATGTATGAAGTTTGATTGACAGTGTAAATGCTCGGTCATTGACACGTATCAAAGTTTTTTAACCCGGCCCCTAACTGAACATTAAATATTAAAGTGAAGCAACTTTTCTATTTATTTAAATTATAGTGATTTTTATGTAATGCAAATTTAAGTTATTTCCAAGACAGACACTAAATTTTAATGAATTTACTTATTCTAATCATCATATATATATTATAACTTAATTGGGGATTGCATAAGAATATTTGTAACATCAACTGTTCCTTAAACTGAGGCAAAGTGGCAAATGTTATAGAAATCATGCCGTGTACTACGCACATATACGTGTGTGGGACTTGCTATCGCAGCGAAAGCATCAGATACTATTCAGCTAGCTAATGATTTGGAAACTCCCACGTAGTCACTGACCCTAACAAAACAGAAAACCTCGATGTTAGTGAAATCTGATGCAGAGGAGATATACCATTGTTTCTGAAGAAAAAACCATGCCATATTAATTATTATTATATTCTATTATTCAACTTTCCTTCATTCCTTGAATAAATTTAACTTTATAAGTGTTTGTCGGAAATCTTTGAATAAACGAATAATACTCATCAAAAAGAATTTTAATAATCCCACATATATGTTGTAAACACGATCTCGTGAATTGACTAGGAATTTTACGACTGGCCGCCTGACGTCAACTTACCTTAGGCGTCTTTTACGACACCTCGGTAAGAAATGAGGGTGATATATTCTACTCAGCCGGATACCACACGGCACACAGAGGGCTATCAAACATGAATTAAAAATGTAAATCTTTTCATCAAATGTAAATGTTTTCTAAAATAGTTAACGTTAACTCTACAAAACTTTTCACTGTCGGTTTCATAGGAGTGCACAAATTAACTAAAAGTTCATAACACTCAGCAACCATGACAGTTATTAACGTTGGTACGTGTAACTCACTAGGAATTTTATTCACCAAAAAGTATTGTTCTAACCGCTCCACATACAATTTCCAATTATCGTTCTGAATATTAAACTCCGAGATTTTCCCGATCGACATTCTAAACGAATGCACTAGGTCTAAAACCCGCTCGTCGCCATTAATAAATAAAAGAATGATATAGGAAACTCGTATATTATCCGACTTACATTAGTGACGCCAGACGACGCGTCCGCCGCAAATTATTGTCCCACCCGCACTGACACATACATTACATAAGGATACTAAGATTAGCACTCTCGGTAATACCTCGAAGTCGTTTTGCACGCTAATCATTTTTACTAGACAGGTGTTAAAATCACCCATTATTATAATATGATCGACACGTGAATTTAATCAATAAGTTGCCAAAGGCTTCAAACAATTGATATGTAGGTGAATAAAGTGCGTCAAGTAGTACGTTCAGAGTCCTGAAAAGATGTTTGACAAAAAGAGGACTCTGAGATGAGAAGGTGATTTGTCCAATACGGAAAACGAAATGTGGCTACGAAGATAGACAGCAAGCCCTAAAGAGTTACTATGTATCTAAATTATAAAACAACTCAGCGCGAACTAATACATTGCTAATTAATTTATAGAATTAGGCGTTACTTTGCGGAGATCCATAATACAAAAGTAATAATAAAATTATTTTGCTATAATCCGCGATACAGTAAATAGAAAATACATATAGTGTTTAATGTATAGTGGACTATCAGTATTTTCATACCCGATACATGCAGGATTCGTAAAAACACATGCACAAACCTCCACCATTTCCACCACAATACACAAGCACTACACAGGTTCACTATCACAAACTCAACAATCGTTTCGCCCGCAACCGAAGCATCAACAGGATAGACTCCACGACAAAATCGCAAAGCGAAGCGTTATCCAAACAAGCGTTGTTAAATAGTACTTGGTTCATCCCCACCCTTTATTTTACCACGGAACACGTGCAACAAGCTTGAACTAGAGACATTTATCAGCTCGTTGATGAGGATGCCATTGTTATGCTTAATGATTTCTAATTGTTCCAAAATATTTAATTTCAAGCTTTTTTCGCAGGTGTGCAGTATTTCGAAACAATGGTCATTAGGAACTTTATGACCGCTTTCTAACAAATGTTTAGCGAAATGTGAATTTTGTGGCTGTGTTATTTTATGTTCTTTAAAACGGGTTTCAAAATTACGACCAGTCTGACCCACATATGTATCATTGCATTCAGGACATTTTATTTTGTAAATACCACTCTTTTTCGGGCTTTCTAATTTATCTTTATTATTGCATAATATCTTTTTTAAGCAGTTATTACTTTTAAAACCTAATTTTATATTTGACTTTGTTTTAAATATAGCTGAAATTCGGTCTGACAATGTTCCAAAATAGGTCAGACTGGCTTTGTATTTATTATCTGTGTAATGTGGCACCGCATAGAAGTGTTTTGCCAATTGCAACTTCTGTTTGTTTTTTAATAAACTACTCAAAACAAAATAGGGCTCACCACGTTTTTTTGCATTAATTTTAAAATACATACAATTATTCAGTTTTTCTGATTACATATGGTTAAAGTAGGGATTGCTAAATTATATGAACTTATCCAATAGCATAATTTCTTTTTTTTTTTTAACTTTAACACAAAGAACAGTTTTTAACGATATTTCGGTAAAATAATGAGATTGAAGAAGTTTAAATTATATCGTTCTATTGGGACCATATGTTGAGATATCCTTAGTTTAGAAGCGTGGGGTTCCTCCTCTACTCTGTACGCACTCCCTGAGTCAATTTGGAATATTTTCGATAGGATGCACTATGTTTTGTTGCAGTATTTGCTCCCAACACAATTTTAGTGCGTTTGTTAGCTGTTCTTGAATATGACGCTCCTGTAGTTTTCTTTGAGGCTTCCTTTCAATTGATCTCATAAATGTTCGATGGTATTGAGGTCGAAACTCATGGCTGGCCATGGCAAAATTGAAATATTGGCATCAGAAAGTGCATTCTGTGTAGTACGCGCCATGTGAGCACGAGTGTTGTCTTGCATTTAAACAAAGTAAGCGTCAATTCTTTGTGAAAATGAAACAATATGAGGGCGGACTATCTGTTCGACGTAACTAGAGGCCGTTACGGTACCTCCATCCAGAAATACCAGCTCTGTTTTACCTAGTAAGCTTATTCCACCTCAAACCATGACACTTGTACCCTCAAAGCGGCCAATTTTATGGATGCATTGTTCTGAAAAACGTTCTCCTTCCCTTCTCTATACACATACTCGTCCATAGGGACTATAAAACTTGATTTTACTTTCGTCCGTTAAGAATACGGATCTCCAGTTATCCATTGTCTAATCCAAATGTTCATGTGCGAACCTTAAGCGCGCTGCACTATGAGGTCTTGTCAGTTTGAGCCTACCAAGACGTCCTCTGGAAAACTGGCCATCTTCGTGGAGTCGATTTCGAATAGTTTGATCGCTCACTTGTCTTCCATTAGACTGCCGTAATTGATTTTGTAGCGCTCGGGTGGTGATTGCACGCTCCCGATGGGCAGTTAATCTGATATTTCTGTCGTCCTGCTCCATTTTGGCTCTCGCTCTCCTTGATCCAGGTCTTCTAGCAATACTTCAGGTATCTTAATAGCGTTCCTACAGGTTTCGGATAGCTCGTTGGAACACACTGACACTTGTTGCAACAGATCTCTGAGAGTGCCCTTCCTGAAGCGTAGTAACTGCTCTAGCTGCAGTGTATGTTCATATGACGACGAGGACCAGGCATATTGATTAGAACTAGCGCCATAATCTAAGAAAATGGTTTACTAAATAAACTTCAACAGTAACGTTAAGAATACGACTGAGAGCGCGAGCGAAAAAAATATGCATTTTTAGCCCTACACTTTACTTGACTACTTACTTGAAAATAATGTTAAAGTTATCGTTAGAAACGCTGGGAACAGACTCCTAAACATGTCAGCTATACGTTTAAGTATTTGATTCATATTACAATAGCCATGCAAAAAATTGTGAACGAATTTGTAGATCGAGGCGGGGTGGGCCCTATTTTGTTTTGAGTAGTTTATATTTTGTACTAATTGCTCATCGTAGCCATTGGAATGCGCCATCTGGTTGATTATTTGCAGCTCATTGTTAAAATTCTTTTCCGAAAGAGGGACTGATAAGAGTCTGTGTATATGACTATGAAAGGCAGCAAGTTTGTGTTGCCAGGGGTGAAAAGAAGAAGCAGGTATGATCGTATCCGTGTAGGTTGGTTTGCGAAAGATCTCAAACGTATGTTCGTTGTTAGACCGTGTAATAGTTAGGTCAAGAAAGTTAAGTGAGTTATTCTGCTCTGATTCTAATTTGAAACTAATTTTGGGATGTTTGGAGTTTATATTATTAATAAAAATATCAAGTTGTCTATCTGTACCCGTCCATCATATAATTATGTCATCCACATACCTATAATAGTAAAGTATGTTTTTATTAAGGACAATATGTTGATTTTCAAAGTGGTCCATGAAAATTTCAGCCATAAGCGGACTTAAAGGGGAGCCTATGGCTAAACCATCCTTTTGATGAAAGTAATGGTCATTGAATCGAAAATAATTTTGTTCCATACACAATTCTGTTACCTCTATTATTTCTGAAATCTCTCCAGGGTGTAAACATTTTTTCTCGATTATTGTGGTTAAAATGTTTATTGTTTCTTTGTATGGAACATTCGTGAACAAACTGTCAACATCGAGTGATATCATTTTACATTTATTTGGTAATTTAATGTTCTTAACAACCAGCTGGAGATTGTTTTTAAGGGCATTTATTGGCCGAAAGGATGTCAATGGTAAAATTGAATTTAAATATTTAGCTAATTTATATGCTGGAGCGCCTATGTACGAGACAACTGGACGTATGGGGATATTGTTTGGATTTTGGCAAACCATAAACATCGGAGCGCGAGGATTCATCTCAGTGACCCTCAGTTTAGATTAGTTGGTGGGCAGTATATACTGAGTATTATTAATGATTTGTTTAAGGGACTGTGCAAACTGTTCCGAGGTAAAATAAAGGGTGGGGATGAACCAAGTACTATTTAACAACGGTTGTTTGGATAACGCTTCGCTTTGCGATTTTGTCGTGGAGTCTATCTCCTGATGATGCTTCGGTTGCGGGGCGAAACGATTGTTGAGTTTGTGATAGTGAACCTGTGTAGTGCTTGTGTATTGTGGTAAAAGTGGTGGAGGTTTGTGCATGTGTTTTTACGAATCCTGCACGTATCGGGTATGAAAATACTGATAGTCCACTATACATTAAACACTATATATATATTTTCTATTTACTGTATCGCGGATTATAGCAAAATAATTTTATTATTACTTTTGTACATTGCTAATTCTCTTAGATGTTTTCATGATGAATCTTTTACCTTTGTAATTTTAAAATTCGGATTGAGCAGTAATGCCATATTTTAAGACTTCAATTTGTGACTAATCGTAGGAACAGTAACCGTATGAGTTGCTGCAACTCATGCGGATGTTATGGAAAGTTGGGGTTGACTTTTTTTCGTTCAATAATAGATTTTATACACCCTCTGCCTCCATATGAGTATGATATTTCATGAGATATTTGTGTTTAATACAATGTATTATTGGTATTTGTTTGGTATTTTAGCCAATAACTACAAGTTTTGCCGTATGTTTTATGTTATCCTGCACAATTATCTGACCAAATGGTGATTTTTTTTATCGGCTTGTGGGCAACATTGGGAAGAATGTTGCCCACAGCAACATTCTTCTAAAACCCCTTTATTAAAGCCGAAGATGATTCGTTCCTTCCACGCCGTTATATGGATACGTCCCACATAATGTTCATGTACTTTTGTTTGTGACACAATCTTATATTGTATAGTTAAATACCAAGTAAATAAGGCACTAGGAAAATCAACGGAACGCCCATGAAAATAACCAGCACTTACATTCAACCTAGACATTGATGTAGAAGGTCCAGTTCCAGAATATGGATATTATTGAATAGATTTTTTTTTCTTTCATATTGAATATGAAGAAATATTGCAGTTACTTATGGCAGATGATAGTGACGGAAAAGATAACTTACAGTTAGACAAAGTAGACCAGCAGTTCATAGCTCAAGATGTAGAAAAAGGAACCGATGTTGTTGATATTGAAGATTCTGTTTAAGAACCGAAAAATCAAACCTCATTACCCAACTGTTCAGATACTTTAGAGACAATTCCTATTTTTTCAATTGGAGAAATAACTCATACGCTCCTAACATATTCAATGAAAGTGTGTGATTTTGGGTCCATAAATACATTATATGATCGGCGTGGCATGTTGTTGCCAATAGACATTTTCATGGAAGTGACACATATGGTTCAGTTAGAGTCTAATATCATAATAAAAGAAAGTATCCAATACGCACAAAAAAATGGAAGACCTTTTACAGTCACCTTGGATGAAATGCATTTTTGGACATAAATTTTATAATGAGTTATCATGTTTTACCAACTCTTAGAAAATACTGGTCGACTTCGGTACCTTTCATTGAAAATGTTATGATGAGAGATCTAGATTTGAGCAGATTCGGCAAATTTTACACTTCTCTGATAATAACAATCATTCACAATCGAGTGACCGAGCCTACAAATTAATATGCATCATTTCAATTTGTGTTTTCAAGCAGCAATGAATAACTCACTAAGAAAGGGCTCATTTCTGAAAACTCAAAAATGGGACTGAAAATTCCGCCGGGTGAAAGATATTTTACTCCTGATTCACCTGGTACACGTTTATCTTAGTGAAGCAGATCTGTCCGCAGATACTTCTATTCGGGCTATTCAAGGTTGAAGTTAAGGGTATGAGGCGAAATAGGATCAGTGTGCAGTGTGCATCTGGTGCTCCCGATGCACCGGTTAGCGGAGGGGGGCTTCTCTTTTGAGGGGTCCCCACCCAGAGGAAGTGATTCTGGGATCAGAGTTGCTGCTGGTGAGAATGGAGTCAAAAAAGGTACCCTGCCCCCGCCATCGGTAGCGTGGTGGAGCATACAGGTCATTTTAGTCGGTGCGAGTCCGACATAATCACAGCCTGTCCCTGTCGGGCGGTGGTACCCATAAAGGGTTTTTCCTGTTAAAAAAAAAGGTTTCGTTAAGTAAAATGACGTCATTATTCAACGTTGACCTTTACCGCTGAATACGGGACGGTTAAATGTAAAATGTTACTATCAAATACCTTTTGTCCGGTCTCTTGAGATTTTTAGTTTGTGTCTTTTTTGAAGTGCGAATCTGTGCTGTGTTTATAAATTTATAATAAGTCCTTTAAAACTTTAATTATGTCTTTGCTACAAGATATCTTGTGGGAAACAAGTAGTTCCGACTCGCACGAGGAAAGCAATGTCATGGTGAGTACTTTGCCGCGCCGTAAAAGGAGATATCTTCCGTATGTAATCGAGTGGGAAGATCATTCATTCTTAGAAAGATTTCGTCTTTCTAAAAAACTAGTAAATGCATTAGCGATACATTTTTGCATCATTTGATACATCATCGCTAGCGCCACAAACAATGAAGTAAGTAGGTACTTGTTACATTTTTGATATATTTTACGCAAGGTCATTGGATGTATAGATATTATGTGAATTATGAGTAAAATAGCCCTCTTTAGAAACGATTCTCCATTTTATTAGTGTCTCTCTTTGTCTTAAATATGTCATATATATTGTTAAAGAATGTTCAGAAGTGAGTATTAATGAATCCTCAATCTATAATTCAACTTGTACTTCCTTATTCGCAATTAATACAATAATACAAAACACGCGTCACATCACACAAGATGGCTCCCTGTTATTCTGTATCCATGGCAGCCACTATTTGTTGTTAGGCGTTTCGTCGACAACGCCATCGGCTGTGTTCGTTATTCATCGGCTGCACTCGTAATACGCGCGATAGCAGCGACCTCTTGTAATTACCCCTTACAACATGTATGATATGTAAATTCTATTTTGATACATAATATGTGTCGTGACTATAATGTTATTTTAATTTCATTAAAGGAACCATGCTATAACTCCAATGCAGCAAATATTGATAGCTTTAGAATACTATGCCAACTATGTATTGCAGATACTGCAGGTGTAAATAAATCGAGTGTATCTAGAATTATAAATAGAGTCAGCAAAACAATAGTTAAGATGAGACCACAATGGATAACAATGACCCAAAGTTCTAGTCAAATGCAAACAGCAGCTAAATTTTTTTTTAATTAGTGCCTTTCCCAAAGCAATTGGAGCTATTGATTGCACCCATATACCTATTAAATCTCCTGGTATGTATTATTTTATTGTTATTGTTGCTTTGAGTAAATTTTATCATACTTGTAAATATTTATCAAGGGATTTCTTATTTATAATTGAAATACAACCAATATATCCAATAGCCTATCTTAAAACATTACATTGTCTATTGTGTGTATATAAGATTTATATTATTTTCTTATTATTTTCATCCTTAACAAGGTGGCCTAGATGCTAAAAATTATAGAAATAGAAACTTATTTTTCTCTGTCAATGTACAAGCAAGCTGTGATGTAGATATGTACATTACTAACATTGTGGCATGTTGGCCTGGCAGCAGTCATGACAGCCAAATATGAGCTGATGAAAAAGAGTCCAACCGATTATAGTTGCTACAGCAGTGTTCTACAATATTTCCAAAAAAAGGATAGAACAAATGCCAATATTAACAAATAACAGTGATTTATCATCTGATGAGGACGAATCAAACTATCAGGAACCACAACATAGTAATGATGAAAACAGTAGAACTATGTTAATAAATAATTATTTTAGCAGAATTCAATAGTATTTATAATACAAAGATGCACATATCTGTAAGGTAAAGAGCAGTAGCATTTCTATTGAACGATAAGTCTCTTGATGTGTTCAATGAACTCATTGAACTTGTCAATGCCTTAAAAAATAAATTTGTATATAAAAAATCTTAATTAAAAAATGTAATCTTAATAAATAATTTTTTTTAAAAATTATAGTTATAGTTTTATATGTGAAGGAATAAAAATAAAATATCAGTTTCATTGTGAATTTATTGTTTCAATCTTTTTTTTACACTTTAATGTTTCTATCTCCAAGGACGAAAGATTTAAAGCGGAATACACTGAGCAAATAGAAAATTTATTAAAGAGAGGCTACGCTGAATTGGTGAACAGTCATTCCACCTCTACTAGAACATGGTACCTGCCACATTTTGCCGTCGTACACCCTCAAAAACAAAAAATGAGATTAGTGTGCGACGCAGCCGAGCGCACGAATGGTAAAAGCCTGAACGACGCCTTGCTGCCTGGACCCGATCTGCTGCAATCGCTTTTCGGCGTATTGATAAGATTCCGGCAAGGTCCCATAGCTATAGCGGCAGATATTAAAAAAATGTTCCTACGCGTTCAGATACGTGATGAAGATAGAGACAGTCTTCGTTTTTTGTGGAAAAATGACTCCGACACAGAATCGCGGGAATATAGGATGAAGACCTTAATATTTGGGGAAACTTCATCTCCATGTTCAGCGATTTACATAAAAAACAGAAACGCCAAAGATTTCGAGATAAAATACTCAGAAGCTGTGCACGCCATTGAACGCTGTCATTACATGGACGACTATTTGCAAAGCTTCACCAGTGAAGAAGATGCAGAAAGAACATCGAGAGAAGTCGACCTTATTCACAAGAATGGTGGATTCGAACTAAGAGGATGGGCGTCTAACAATTCGACCGTTCTGAAGGACTTCCGAGATATTGAAACAGAAAACGTACAGCTGGTCAAACACGATCAATTAGAGAAGACTTTAGAAATGCTCTGGCATACTCAAAGCGACACTCTAAGATACACGCTGAATTTACGTAACACATCCGTTGAAGTGGTACAAGAAAAGCGGCCGCCATCAAAAAGGGAAGTCAGGAGTGCCGTCATGTCTGTCTTCGATCCTTTGGGATTAGCTACTCCAATACTGATACAAGGCAAAGCCCTAATACAACAACTGTGGCGAACAGGAATAGATTGGGACGACCATATACCAGAAGCGCTGTCTAAACCTTGGTCTGAATGGTTAAATAGCCTGAATGACTTACAAGAACTAGGCATACCACGATGCACGTATTCATACGGCGAAGGTGAACTTCATACTTTCGTAGACGCCAGCGAATCTATATATGCGACCGCTACTTATTGGAGAACGCACCAAAACGGTCACACCAAAGTAACGTTGCTAGCAGCCAAAGCCAAGGTAGCCCCTCTAAAGCCCATCTCAATACCACGTCTGGAGCTACAAGCTGCCCAATTAGGCAGTCGGCTGGCCAGTAGCGTACAAAAAGAATTAGAAGCTACGGTGACCCATCGATTTTTCTGGTCAGATTCGAGAACAGTACTGGCATGGATTTTTATCCATGCCAGTACTGTTCTCGAATCTGAGCTCGTCCAGCCAAAGCCAAACCTCGTTCCTTCAAAGCCTTCGTCGCCCACCGACTAGCTGAGATAGAAGACGCAACAAAAGTTACCGAATGGAGGTATATACCTACCGTTTTGAACGTCGCGGATGACGCCACCAGAAACCCACCTAAGAACTTCAACGTGAGACACCGCTGGTTCAACGGACCCGAATTTTTGATCCACGCGCCCAGCCAATGGCCTCCTGATGGCAGTGAATCGCTGCCGCCACCGCCGCCCATTGGCGAAGAAAGATGCCTGACAACACACGAAACTTTACAAGATCCTATCGAAACACCTGACGCGAACAGATTCTCGTCATGGAAACGACTTTTACGCGCAACCGGACGCGTTATACAGTGCGTGGACATTTTCAAATCGCTTCTTACCAAACGAGGCAACGTTTCCGCTATAAAAAGGACGGTCAAAGAAGAAGCATGGAGAAAGCACGCACACAAGAAACATAGCCGACTACCGAAAGACATCGCCACTATCAAAACAACTCTCATTATAACTCTACCTGTTTATTACCTTCATAAAGCCGAACGCCTGCTCGTTAAACGCATTCAAAATGATAGCTTCAGCAAAGAATTATCACGCCTGCGCAGTAACAAAGAAATAACAAAACAATCTCGTTTGAAGAGGTTCACCGTAGTGCTTGATGACAACATCTTGTGCTTAGAAACACGCCTCTCAGCGGCCCGATGCGTTGAAAGCGCTTACAAGAGACCCATCGTGCTTGACGGACGACACACAATCACGCAATTACTCATCGACCAAAATCATCGTGATCACAACCATGGGAACCACAACACTGTTTTGAATGAAATCCGGCAAAAATACTACGTGACGTCACTGAGAAGCACACTAAAGAAGATTTCCAGATCCTGCCAATGGTGCAAAATCCATAGAGCTATGCCTGATACCCCGCTAGGCGACTTGCCCCCAGAACGGCTGCAACAAGGAAAATTTCCATTTACATGCACAGCTGTTGATTACTTCGGACCTCTAAGCGTTACAGTTGGCCGGAGGACTGAAAAGCGCTGGGTGGCGCTCTACACGTGCTTGACTACCAGAGCCGTACAGCTCGAAATGGCCACGTCGCTATCAGCCGATAGCATGTTGCTCACGTTAAGACGCATGATAGCCCGCAGAGGCACTCCCAAAACCAAATACAGCGATAACGGCACCAACTTCGTAGGCGCCAATAAAGAACTTAGAAAAGAATTCGAAAAAATGACCGAGAAAGCAACGCAACGAGGCATAAAATGGAAATTCATCCTTCCTGGAGCGGTCTTTCGGTCTGTCAAAATCGCGCTCTCCGCCATCCTCGCGAAGAAATACTTCTCACCTTGTTGTTAGAAGCGGAACATCTAATTAATTCTCGTCCACTCACCGACGTTTCAATGGAACCAGAAGAGGAAGAAAGCCTCACGTCGAACCATTTCTTAATCGGACGATCGAGCGGTACGCAACGATTTGGCGAATTCAACGACCATGAATTGATCGGATCTGCCAACTGGAAGACCGTACAGCGCCTGACCGATCATTTTTGGAAAAGATGGCTAAGAGAGTACCTTCCTACCATCGCCCCAAGATACGGCACCGGACAACGCCACTATGCAAATCCATCCATCGTCGACATTGTACTGATCGTAGATTCGACCCTACCTCGAGGATTGTGGCCCAGAGGTGAAAGTCCATCCAGGGCCCGACAACAAAATAAGAATCGTCGAAGTTCGCACGGCTGCCGGAATCCTCAAAAGGTCTACTTCGAAGCTGGTAGTGATATCCAAATTGCCGTCAGCAGCATCGAGTTAGTGCTCGAAGCACTCTCGCACGGAGGGGGGAATGTAGACGACGATTTCTCCGTTTAATAATAACTATTTCTCCATTTTGTACTTAATAATAAAGATTAATTAATAAGATAGGTTGTAGAATAGAGTATTTTAAAAGAAACATTTATAGTAATCGTCTTTTATTCGTAAATGGTTAAGTTAGTTAATAAGACATACGTAATAGTTATAAGGCGTATACGTAAGTTGCTAGACTAAGAACCTTTATTAATAGTTATTGTTAAATAAAGATAGTGCGAGTGCATGCGCTACGCGTGTATAAAAGCGCCCCACCCGAGCCGTAACCGTCTCACATTCCATCGATCGCCGCCGTAGCGTGCGGATGTCCCGGTCGAGCGCAAACCCGTTTGTGCTCCCCCCGCCAGACTCACGCGTGTGCCGCGAAAGACAGTGAAGTGCTTAGTTACTTTTACTTAGTTAGTGCTTAAAGGACTTTGGACTGTTTGTTCGTTCAGTGCAAGTGCATCGTTATTGGATTAGGTAGTGTGGTGCTTCACGCATAACACTAGCCGTAGGTGGTTCCGTCCGTGCGTAAGTACACTAATTTATTATATTAGGTACTCACCTCTTTCCCCCGAAGGGAGAGAGACTCGGGCTAGGGTTTCACCTAGGTACTCACCTCCCTGCCCTCCGGCAGGGAGACCAACTTGCACCTGCGGGCCGTCATGGCCCCAATTCGATCCACGGGGCTTCCGCTCCTGGATGCCATATACGAGTTCCTCCGGGCGCACCATCCCGCCGCGCTTAAGGAACTCACAAATGCCCTCCCGCCTTCCCAGGCCGCGAGTGGCAGCCCGGCAGCACCTACTCCTTCCACTCCGGAGAAGCGGAAACCGCGCTCCCGATCCGTGTCTCCCGACATGGAGGTGGAAGAGCAATCCGATGCCGAATCGGAGTCTCCCTCAGAGACGTCTGAAGCTTCTGAGGCTTCAAAGTCCTCGTCCCCCTCGACCTCATCTGCGTCAGAAGAGGACGACGGCTTCACCGCCGTCCTCTGTAAGAGCCAGAAGCAAAAGTTAATGGCTCCCAAGACCGTCCCGCCCAAAAGGACTACCAGCGACGCGGGTTTACCAACCCAGCGTCCCAAACCCCAGCCTGCCTCACAGGCTCACCGCCCCACTGACGTCGACCAACTCGACACACCTATGACGGAGAGGAAGGAGAAGGTGCCGCCCCTATTTGTCAGGGAAAAAGACAAGTGGCACCGCCTAATCCCGCGCATGGATGGTTCGTCCATATCCCGTTCACATCTGCCCGGTCCACAAGCCAGGGCATTATGGTCCAATGTCCGTCTTCAGCGGACCACCGTCGCCTCACGGCGCTCCTAGACGCCGAAAAGATCGGTTATCATACCTACGCCCTAGAGGACGAGCGCGAACTCCGCGTCGTCATCCGGGGCCTTCCCGTAGAGCTCGACGTCGAGCTAATAAAGCAGGACCTCCTCAGCCAGGGACTGCCCATCAAACAGGTACACCGCATGAACCATCACAGAACCAAAGTTCCTTATGAACTTTGTCTCGCGGTTCTCGACCGCAGTCCTGCAGGCAAACGTTTCTTCAGCGTTAAAACCATATGCAGACTGTCGGGTCTGCGTATAGAAACACCGCGTACGCGTGGGGTCATGGGGCAGTGCCATCGCTGCCAACTATACGGCCACTTGCAGCGTAACTGCACCGCACGACCAAGGTGCGTAAAGTGCCTGGGCGACCATGGCACTGTTGACTGCCCCAGAACGGTTCCGTCCGAGGAACCTCCCAGCTGTGTCCTGTGCAGGACTCAAGGGCACCCCGCGAGCTATCGCGGCTGCCCAAAAGTCCCGCTCAGGGCAAAACGGGGGGGCCGAAGGGCCGCCCGTAAAAAAGCGGCTCGCGCCGCCCCCAGACCGGCTGAGAGGTTCGTCCCCACACCTCTGCCCGCGACAAATGCCTGGCACAGGAAACAGGCACCCGAGCCAACTGTGCCAGCGAAGCCCGATCAAGTGGGGGTAGCGAAACCCGCTGCCGTCACCGCGAGCCAGCCCGCACCCCAAAAGACTGCCGCTCCTAAAGCGACAGCCACCCCTCCAGCAACGTCGCAAGTTTCATGTCGTCCATGAAACTCGTTTGCGAAATAGTAACCAAAATTGACACTTCGGAGCTGTCAATTTTAGCAAACAAGCTGAGGAGTAATTCTCAAAACAGATTAATGGCCTTGCTCGAACACTCCAGTTTGGTGCAGGCCATCGCTAGGCTTTAAGCTTTTTCCCTTAACGAGTAGGAAAAGACCCCATTCCCTCAAGCTAGTTACGTACAACGCAAACGGGCTTATCGATCACATGGACGAAGTCCGCGACTTCGTAGTTGCACACAATATCGATATCCTTTTAATACAAGAGTCCTTCTTAAAACCCCAAATTCGCAATTCCAACATTGCGAATTTCAATTTGATTAGAAATGACCGCCTGTCATCCCCAAAAGGCGGCACGCTAATTTACTACAAAAGAACCCTCCACTGTTCTCCCCTTGATTCCCCTAAACTCACCAACATGGAGGCTACAGTCTGTCAGGTGGGTATGACCGGCCATCAGTCGATCATACTAGCATCAGTCTATCTAAGTCCTACTAAACGCGTCCTCGACAGAGACGTCCGCGCTCTTCTCGCACTAGGCGACTCCCTAATATTGGCCGGAGATTTCAATTCTAAACACGGCCAATGGAACTCACGCCGTACCAATAGGAACGGTAGAGTCATACAAGGCCTCAATGGCCTTCCAAACCTCAGCTTTGAGGTCATAGCCCCAAACGAACCCACTAGGTACCCGCATAACGGGGACCCAGACAAAGCCGACGTGTTAGATATATACATTATCAAAAACGTAACTCTCCAGTTACGTTCTATCGAAGTCTTGCATGAATTAGACTCGGATCACCGCCCGGTTCTAATTCATCTAGGTCGGATAGATTCCGAGGCCCCTACCACCAAAACGATAATAGACTGGAGTAAGCTAGGCGGGAAACTCCAGTCCTTAGAGTCAGACCACTTAAGTCAAATTCCTGACAGCATAGACTCCGTGGATAGTGCCAAATCCGCAGTCACCCACCTTACTAAACACATAACAGACTCACTCAAGGGTTGCTCCAAGGTAGTCCCCGAAAACCACGGCCGACGGAGACTACCCGACGACCCGCGTAACTTACTAAGACGTAAACGTGCCGCCACTAGGGCCCACGACGCCTACCCGACTGACGAAAACCGGAGGACACTCCGGCGACTCCAAAGAGAGGTTAGGGAAAAACTCCGCCTCAATCACCAGTCAGTCTGGGATAACAAACTCTCAGCGATCTCGCCGAGTCACCAGGCCTTCTGGAAACTCTCGAGATCCCTGAGAGGAGACCAGTGTGCAGCTACACCCCCATTATTACGTCCGAACCGTCCGGTCGCATTCGACAACATCGATAAGGCCGAGTGCTTGGCCGACAGTCTTGAGGGACAATGTACAGACAACCCTAGCCACCCCGAACACGCCAAGTTCCACTTAGAGGTGGATTTGGCGGCAGCTAAGATATCCGCGAAGGCTCCCGAAAGTGAGCCACTAGCCCCCACCACCGGAGAGGAAGTCCGTTCCATCATTAAAAACTTGAAGACTAGAAAGTCTCCAGGTCCCGATTCCATATCCAACAAGGCACTCAAAAGCCTCCCCGACCAACTGATACACCTAATAGCTTTGATTTTCAATGCCCTCCTGTTAGGTTGCTCCTTCCCCGAAGAATGGAAGGAAGCAATAGTGATAGGAATTCGTAAACCGGGTAAACCCAGCAATCTCCCGAGCAGCTATCGACCCATTAGCTTGCTCAACAGCTTAGGTAAAGTCTACGAGAGAGTAATCCTCGCGAGACTTATAACGTTTATAGAGTCGAAGAAGCTCATACCGGATGAGCATTTCGGCTTTCGCACCAGACACACCGCGGTACAACAAGTACATAGACTTACCGAAACCATCCTCAATGGCTTCGCCAAAAAACGGTACACCGGTACTGTTTTCTTCGATGTCGCCAAAGCCTTCGACAAGGTATGGCATGCGGGTTTAATATACAAACTCGCAAACCTAGGCATTCCCGATAGGCTCGTCCTCATCATAAGCGATTATCTCACAAATCGCTCTTTAGATATCGTATCGACGGTACGCTCTCCTCAAGACGTACCTTACGCACCGGAGTCCCCCAAGGTTCGGTACTTTTACCGTTCCTTTATTCACTCTACACGAGAGACATCCCACGATTCTCCACTAAAAGTTTAGACAATAAACTAAACAATGATTTAGTTTAGACTAAATACATATATATACAAATGTATGTATATGTGGGCGCCGTTAAATAATGCCATCTAGCAACGCTTATAAATATCAAACTGTAACATTTGGTTTAATACTGGCTTTATGTTTTAAAACAATACTTTACATTTCCTTGGTTTCTATAATAAATAACTGAACGTTATTATGACGCATTTCCGTCCGCTTGCTAAGTCTTATATTGAATGAAATATTTAAATATTATGAGATAAATTGTGTAATAAAAGAAACAGTGTTTAAATTGAAAAAGTGACTGTATTTATAATTTATATTTGTTAATACTATTTATATTGAGAAAGTTGTAATTAAATCGATTGTAAATAGCATGAATTAAGAGAGGAACCGCTGGTTGCTAAGTAACGATTATTATTAAGAAAATTAGGACTGTGTATAAAATTAAACTAATTTACATTGAGTTTCTTGTGGTTTTGGTTGAATCGTGTGAAGAAGTTATGGACGCCGATAAGTCGCTCAGCTACGCGCCGAGAGCAGCGGTGGGATTACCAGGATTACCAACCGGTGATCCGGTATCACAGCCTCCAGATCCTACGTTCATCATGGAACAGGTTATGAACCTTGTTAAAACATAACTAAGCAAGCAGCTGTCAGTGCTGTCTAACTATCCCCCTTTCTGCTGTAAATTTACCGTCTCGATATCATCATGATTTTTATTAGCGCCCGTTTGATCCAGATGAATGATCCGTTATTATAAGATGTTGTTGTTCTTATGTAGATGAAATGATTTCTAAATTTAATATTCCATTTCATTAAGCTCGTATAAGCACAACTTAGTAATTTAGAGAAAAAGCATAAAAGTGGGCAGACGCGTGACCTTTTAATTCCACCATGTAGGAGAAAATTAAAGCCGCACTAATTCAAATTTTTGCCAGGGAATTCCGGTGTGCTGATGATGTAGAAAAACGGAGGGCATATACTTCAAAGCAAGCGGCTACTTAATAGCGAGTATGCCACTACAGCGTGGACTCTGTTGAAAAGGGTCATTCCAGAGGCTTCAGATGTGGTAACAACAGATGCTTTAATAACAGGGTATCTAAAAGTACAGGCAAAGGTCCTAATGGAAATTTTATTTGAAAGATAACTTTACAACCGACTAATAAGTTATAAAAAGTAATAGCGATGAATTAATTGATGATCTTCTAATCTTTGTTCTGATTATATAAAAAGGATGGACGAGTGGTCTGTTCACAATAAATATAGATTTAATAAGGGAAAACACAAATAATTATTGTGAAATTTGGTGATTTCGAGATACCCTCGCGGCGTCCTGTAGATTCTTTTGATAATAATTTGAGTGATGAATCGACCGTGTGGGCATTGTTATAACTCAGACCTGCCTTCTTCTGGGTTGCCTGTTTTAAACGCTTCTAATTACTAATAAAATATGAATTTGTTTTTTTATTTTTAACTGTCCTTATCCAACTATCCTTCCTTATAACGCCGTCTGGCAACGCGCGTTTCCTTTTCCCGGTCTTGGAGGCTAGATCCCTGTATGGGTGCGCCTTGTGTGGAGGCTAGATTCCTGTATGGGTGCGCCTTGTGTGCTGGCTAGATCCCTATATGGGTGCGCCATGTGATGGTTAGATCCCAGTGTGGGTGCGCCATGTGAGGGCTAGATCCCAGTAAGGGTGCGCCTTGTGTATCGGCTAGATCCTATATAGGTGATGCCGTATGGTTTGGCTAGATCCCGTATGGGTGATGCCTTGTGGTTTGGCTAGATCCCGTAGGGGTGATGCCTTGTGCGCTCATCCCAGGGTGATGCCCATTGTATTTGTGGGGTTATGAAATTGACTTGACTTATTTCACTACTTATTGACATACTTTGACTTTGACTTTTTAAATAATTTTGGCGTTGTTATATTATTATGATATTGTTAAATGAGTTTGATGTAAATTGATTTTGATGTTGTTAAATGTTTTTGAAGTAAAACGTTTTGCTGTAAGACGTTTCTGCTGTTGTTGATAAAAGACATAATAAGACCTTTTTTAAGCGATTTTGTATCAACAGATGTAAAAGATGTAATCTGTTTAGTAATAAGATTGGATAATAGTTATATCGGATGATTGTGTTTTTTTTTATATTGTGTATTGTTTAAATTTTAGTTTTTGATGTTGATAGGCATGTAATGTCTAATATAATTATCTGTATAAATTTTACTGTTGATACGTTAATAATAGCTAAGTCAAGCGCAGAGAGCGCGCTTGTGTCAGTATGGCCGTGTGGGCGCCGTTAAATAGTGCCATCTAGCAACGCTTATAAATATCAAACTGTAACATTTGGTTTAATACTGGCTTTATGTTTTAAAACAATACTTTACATTTCCTTGGTTTCTATAATAAATAACTGAACGTTATTATGACGCATTTCCGTCCGCTTGCTAAGTCTTATATTGAATGAAATATTTAAATATTATGAGATAAATTGTGTAATAAGAGAAACAGTGTTTAAATTGAAAAAGTGGCTGTATTTATAATTTATATTTGTTAATACTATTTATATTGAGAAAGTTGTAATTAAATCGATTGTAAATAGCATGAATTAAGAGAGGAACCACTGGTTGCTAAGTAACGATTATTATTAAGAAAATTAGGACTGTGTATAAAATTAAACTAATTTACATTGAGTTTCTTGTGGTTTTGGTTGAATCGTGTGAAGAAGTTATGGACGCCGATAAGTCGCTCAGCTACGCGCCGAGATATACTTTCAGAAATGATTTATCATGTATAAATGGTTGTATTTTGAAAAAAAATTAATAAACCAAACTCTTGTGCTATAACGTCGTTGCGGCCGGGACAGTTATTATGTCTTCCTAAGCGTAAATTGCCTCGAGTGGTCCTAGTAAATGCTATTGAAACAGTATCCACATAGAATAATAATTTTTGCCGTCTAAAATCACTTGTGATGTTTGAACTTGAAACAATGATTTAGTTTAGACAATACTCAAACTGGTAAAATGTGGTTCATCTATGTCACTTTTGTACTGTAAAGTAACTAATTCATTTAATGCTTTTCTCTATATAATTAATACGATTATTATAAATAACACATCATCCAATCGGCTGTCAAGCCTACAACACAGTTGAAATGTACAATGACCATGCACTGTACAATCAGAGAGATAGCATCATATTGCACTGTATATGGTTCATATCCACTTCAACACTACTGTTTAAGAACCGACAAATCAAACCTCCCATCTTTTCAGATACTTCGGAGACAATTTCTATTTTTTCAATTGGAGAAATAACTCATACGCTCCTCACATATTTAATGAAAGTGTTTGATTTTGGGCCCATAAATACATTATCTGACCGGCATGGCATGTTGTTGTTGCCAATAGACATTTTCATGGAAGTGACACATGGATCAGTTAGAGTGATATCATAATAAAACAAAGTGTCCAATACGCACAACAAGATGGGAGACCTTTTACAGTAAGCTTGGATTGGATTTTGTAATGAGTGATCATGTTTACCGACTCTTAGAAATTACTGGTCGACTGATGACTGGTCGGCATAGGTAAGATACACTTCTCTGATAATAACAATCACTCACAATCAAGTGACCGAGTGTTTAAAATATTAATACAATATTTCAATTTATGTTGTCAAGCAGCAACGAATAACTCACTAAGACAATAAAATTCAAAGGGCTCATTTCTGATAACTCAAAAATGGAACTGAAAATTTCGCCAGATCCGGGTGAAAATTCTATTACATGGTGGCAGCGGTGCGCGAATTTAATTGCGTAAATGGGATATTATAAATACAAAATCATCTCCGCTGTATCCTCGAAGTAACGGTAAAACTGAGCGTACCGTGCGTACTATTAAAAATTTCTTGAAAAAATATTTTGACGCGGGAGAGGATTATTATTTAAGTTTACTAAATCTAAGAAATACGCCGCGGGAGGACATCGACTCACCCGCGGAATTTCTTATGGGCAGAAAGTTAAACACGCGGTTACCCACTTATCATGGTCAATTCGTGAAACCGGTCGATCGTGAGAAGAACTATACTGCCGTAATGAAACATCAACATAAACAAAATTCTATATGATAGGTCGGTCGACGAGAGTTCTTCCTGTCCTTTATGATAACGACAAAGTTGTGATGACGGACGGTAAAGAGCGGAAGTTCGCGAAAGTGGTTAGTCAGGCTGCGGAACCTCGATCTTACATAGTAGAGGACGAAATGGACCGCAAATATCGAAGTTACCGGCGGCATCTAGTACAGCGGTCCTGTTACAAGGAAACAAGCCCGATTGCTTATAAATAATAATTGAATGTAACATTTTAATTAAAAATTTTAGTCCATCTCATTAATTGTATACTGTTACCAATTAGAATATACGAGTATATTGTTTACATATTACTTATTGTTCTTCTTTTCTATTGAGACTAAGTTATTTTTAGACTTTAGGTCAAATTGTTTTTGTTTAAAAGGTAATTGCTATTCTTTAAATTTGTATAACTTGAGTAATCAATTACTACATGTACTAAAAAACAAAAGAAAAAAAAAGATAATAATAATAACAACGGTGTTGCGTTTATACGTGTATGCATGCTTTTCTTGTTTATTTTTATTTCTTTTTGTGAGGGGAAAGATGTAGTGTATTTTGTTGTTAGTATGTAGGTAAGCAGATAATAAAGTCAGTCACAACAAGCAAGCGTCTTTTCATTACAAAGTATACGACTTTTATAAAAATCATATTAATCCCTTATACATATACAGTTTCATATTATGATCTGACGTATTTTCCGTCTGATATTACTAATCCTAGTATTCTTAACAATGATCCTGCGGCAGACAAAAAAATTAATGAGATGCTGGTGAAAAATGGGCCTTATGTGGGTGTAGCGTGTTGGAATAGTTAAGTAATACGGTTAGAATATAATGTTCAAATCCCTTGCGCTTGAACGAGCATATACGCTCCTTAGTCATAAGGTTAATGCTACACATGTAACTACGGTCAGGAGTACTGCAGGGGTGATGACTGCTTAGAAAAGCAGTCATCACCGCCAACATCAACCTGCACATTATGTAAGTTGCAGCATTAATTGTTTATTTGTCTGAAGCCTAAACTTATGTTTGTTAGGTATATTACAGAAAATAATATCTGTCAAATATGTGTCATCATAAGAGAAAATGTAGGTGTACCCTCAAATGTGTGTAAACACAAGCATAACACATTGCTTCACCAGCATAAGGCACAGTCTTATTTATTAACTTTGATGCATGTTGAGGCCCTCTTAGATAGTGGTTCTCAAGTAAAATTTGTTACAAGTGAGCTTGTTCGCTTATTGAAATTAAAGTCCAAAGTTATGAATACTTCGCTAGTAGGTATAACTACATTAATAATATTAAGAAAGTGTGAATTTACAACTACATTCTCTTACACAAAAATTTAGAATTTGTTACTTTTTTTATTCGCAAAGCATAACCACTAAGCTGCCACAGACTAGAATTAGATTCATATCTTTCTGGGTGCTGGTGTGTTTTTCCAGGTGCTGCAACTATCTGCACATCCAACTAGCATCTAGCTATTATCACTAAAAGGAGAGAGCGACGGTTCGCCTGAAATTCCAGTTCTGCATACACAATTTGTTGATTTCCAGCTACTCAAAATTCACACCAAATAACGTCCTAATTTTGTAACACATGTGATAATATTTTCATAATATGCTTTCTATCTATTGGAAGACTGAAAGTATTCGGAATTCTTTCCGGAAAAATTAACACAGCAATAAGCATGTGAAAAATCTTTTTGTGAGTCTAAAGTTAGACACTTAAAACTTTTCTAAAATTTCAAAGTTGACTTACCACTTAAATTATCATTAGAGTCTATTAATGAAACACTTGGGAATTTATTTAACTTCGCCGTAAAAAGATTTCATAATTTAGGTCAGACTTGAAAATATTCTGCACTATTTCTATTACATAAGCTACAGCTGAACGAGGCATGAATATGTACCAAGAAGGGTGGTGCAGGGTGCACTAATAATTCTAAGACATTCGCAAAGTTTTATAATAGACTCATCAGTAAATCAGATAATAACTTTGCCAGAGTTATTATTAATGAAAAATGTAAGTAATTCATTATAAAACTTAAATTATTTCAATTACCTTTAGAGGAAAGTTACCAAATATGGAATACAGGCATTTCTATCAAACGGAAAGTGACACACGCAGTAAACAGTGTTCGTCTCTTTCTAAATGTCCGCGTACGCGCGTAGAAGTCGTAACATGTCAATCGAGCGAGCCCTTTAATCACAGTAGCATTGTTTTGTTTTGTTTCGCATTAAAAGTGCACACAGTAACGTTGTTATAACTTCTAGACATTTTTTAGATGTTCTTTTGTGGGTTTAGCGGTATTTGATAGTATTAACTTATTAAATATAAAAATATAAATGACAGTTTTAAGTCGTTGAAAAATCCAAATATGGACAAATCATAGTATCCAATTATGGAATACGAAAAGGAAACCTAATAGACGAAGAAAAACACAGAAGATTACATCCGGGGCTAATCTGGAGTTATAGCCGTGTATACGCTCTGGGCTTATATCTGAAGACTGACTTTTGTACTCGAGACACCAGGGTCGCACCCAAGAGCCTTGTCCTGACCGGGGCCGGATCCCAGAACCATCACCACCGACGGACCCGACAGGGGAGTACTTGAGCTGCGGCGGAAGTCCAATCAGATAGGCTATAATACCGCGACCCTTATAAATTTGTGTTGGGCAAAAGTTGCATAAGATTAATAAATTTTTGATACACGAAACCCTGGTTTCATTACCTCTATTGGTAGGTGGTTAGGAACCGGGGTTAACGGCACACGATTTGAAAATTTTATGTCTGACGACGACTTAAATTCTATTATCAATGGACTTGATGATAGTGAGACTATTAAGGAACCTACTGTACCAGATCAGCAAGTAATTAATTATTAATCAAACTTAATAATATTTCACAGAATAACATGTCGATCTCAGATTACGCGAGTGGTATCGAAGAATTATTTTTGATCTCACCATATCGTAGACTAATTCTAAAGAAAAAGCGTTTGACATATTAAAATCCATTAATGAACAGTTGGCCACGAAAAAATTTACTGATGAGTTACGTAATATTGCGTTTGAGTACCATAATTTCAGCAAGGAACTACATACAATTTAAAGACGTGGTGCGTGCAGCACAAGACGACGAGTTGGCGCAACCAACGTCCTCAAATTTGATTTTGCAAGTGGTTTCGAGGTAACTCGTTCACCTCGACGCGAGGACGCGATAGTTCATTTCCGTACGGCGGCGCAAACAATAATTTCGTTTTCGCGGTAGATCGAATCACCATAGAGGTTATGTAATAACAATTATCAAAATTATAAGTCTATATCAAACTATCGCGGTAGGCCTTTTCATTCGGATCGTAATAGAGTTTACCCTAGTAGGGGTTTCAGGCATAACAACTCATCAAATTTCAAAAAGATGACCGTGAGACCCGCACTCATAATTATGAAGATCCTGCGCAGCATACTCCGCCGATTGCAGAGCGTCAAGATCAAATCGGGCACTGGCTACTTTGGTCAGAAAATAGGATCAAGTGCAAGTTTCCTAAATTCACAGGAATCTCTCAAACTTTATGCGAGAATTGTGATGGATGTTTGTGCATCGTTATGTTATATTCTTCCTCCCCCCCTGCATTGTAGCCATAAGATTCAGCCCTTAGACGTCTCAGTATTCAGACCGTTCAAAAAATATTTCACCTCTTTACAAGATTCATGGCTACAAAACAACACAGGAAAGACTATAACCATTTACAATATTCGAAAAATAGTCGCTGATTCACTGCATTTTGCTTAGACAAGTATGAATATTATGAATGGTTTTAAAAAGACTGGCATTTTTCCATATAACCCAATTATTTTTAGCGATGGTGAGTTTTCACCATCGTTTGTAACCGACCGTCCAGATCCAGCATCTATTGACCTAGATAGAGATCAATGCACAAGCAATGTCCTCCACTCAACCTATTCATCCTGATCCCGTTCCGTCTATCTCTGCCAGTTGACGTGAACGTGAGCCCAGTACGAGCAATAAAGAAAATGAACAGTTCTATTCACCACAGGCATTCTCCCTAGAAAATGTTCGGTCATACCCAAAGGCAGCTCCAAGAAATTTAAGTACAAGTATTCGAAGAAAGAGAAAAACTGCATTTCTCACAGATACACCCGAGAAATACAAGTTGCAAGAAGAATAAAAAAATAAAAAGTTCTATCAATCAAAATCAAGAAACGTTCTACACAGTTGAACCCGTCAATATAAGCTATCGGCCATAATATTACACACAATGAGCTTCAGTTTTAAGCTTTCAGCAGTTATTAAATGGCAGAAAGTACACACAAATTTAACTTTTATTACAGCAAAACGCTTATTATTTAAAATTTCATACAAAACGGTCAACTACTAGTTTACCTTAAATTCGTCGGTATCTAGTAAAATTAGTGATACACTTTTCTTAGCTTTAAATAACTGTCGATATTCTGAATGTGCGAATTAAATGCATAGATGATTATCGGGAAAAATATCAACGCGCGTCCGAGGTTATAACGCGCCATATACCAAATGACAGACGAACAAGTTTGTGAATTAGAAAAAAATCGTATAGATATTCTTGCTGCTTCCCTAAGAACCCGGATTCAACCGAGACTTTGTAATCATTTACCCCAAAGTCTCCTCTAAAAGGGGGAGATGTTATATTCATAAATAGCAAAGGTTTGTGCTGACGGGATGCAAGCATTGCATATTTCTATTCGCCAGCCAGACCCGAGCCGAAGTCAGTCTGATTCAAGAATCGAAACGGGACGGTTGTCCCTAAATTGTATTAAGTTCTGATATTTTTGTATTTTGTATTTCTCTTTTTTGTGTGATAATTAAAACCTGTTTTTTTAAAAAAGCTACATTCTACTATCCATATAACAGTCGTTAGAACTAACGGAACCAAAATTCGTTGGAATATTTTGTTGGAAAAGTCGTTGGAACTAACGGAAAAAAAGTCAACTACTAATACTACAAGAGAAAAAGCGTTTCTTGTAACAACTACTGAGAAAGTGAAGACTTGTAACGTGTAAAGAATCATACACACTTAGCCATTGTTCAGCATTCGGAAAATAAGGTGCATTTTCCGAATGTACAGCGAAGTGAATTTATCAAATCAAACAATTAGTGCTATAATCTTTGCATCTTTACCTTGCATCTGAACACTCTGTAAGGAAGTGCCGTATTGCAATCTAATGTAGACTGTGCAAGAGACGTCATCGTACTTTTCTGCACGAACCAATCATCGAAACGGGCAACAATGAGAACACAAAAACAAATCAACCCGGAGTGACATTATATAGTGACGTAGAGAAACAATAATTATAAATAATTCTGTAAAACAAAAATTCTGTGAAATAATATTTAAATATTATAATAGTTACGATGTAAATGTCATAATTGAAATCATCATCTTTCATAAAAGACAAAAGGAAATGCTCGTCTCTGCGTTGCTATGAGACGGGCAAAGGTCGTCAATCCAACGAGAAAATCACCTACTGCCAAATTGTCTAGAATAAGGGTTGATAAAATATTAAGTAATCTCGACAGTAAGGATACTTTTAATAACATTGAAATTTTTATAACACATTAACCTTATTCACAAGATATCAAACACTGCCTTTATTTCAACTAACCCATTGTTCCTATATAAGATAATTTTCAGGTCTTCGCTCTTATTGGCGATTCCCTGTGGATGTGTCTTTGGAGGAATTAGTGGAGTCTTTAGAGCTTCCTGCTGGTTGTGGCCAGGTCTTAAAGGCTAGACGACTCAATCATAAGACGTTTAAAGATGTTTCTGTTACCTGGGTTTCTTCCCTATCAGTAGTTTTGTCCCTTAAAGGTGAAAGGCTGGAAACCTATGAATTCCCTACAATACAGTGCCTCATTTGTTGTAGGTTCGGTCATATTAAATCACAGTTTAGATGCTAGCTGCAGCTGTTCCAGCGCGAACTAACACTATCGCCAGGGGTGAATGTCCGTGACGAGAGCAAAGTACGGGAGGCGGCGGTAGCGCGTGATCGATGCGGGCGCCTACGCTATCGACCTCTTACAAGGGTAGTACTCCGCCTTACAAGTTGTACTAGACCTAGACACCATCAGAGAAAAGCAAAATAGAAACTGATATGCGCTAAAGCGCCAAAGCTGAACACCGTTACGATTTAGTGAAATCAGTAGTGATAAATCTAGTAGGTTGATGTTATGGTATACATTTTTTTCGTAACATAAATAAAAATTAATGGCATTTTGAAATTGTTTGTGACGGATGATGATTTTATCATCTTACGTACGTAGTATTTGAGTGGTTGGTAAGTATTGAGTAATAGTATGAATAGTTATAACAAGTTTATCATATACTCGTAATATGTACAAAATATTTTCTTCTATTTATAGACAAATCTGTAAAATTTATTCAAGTAAACCCAAGTTCAGAGATTAAAGGAAAAGAGTCAAATTATGGCAAAAAATAACGGACGGATTTGGCACAATTAATGCTTATACATTACCGGAGTAATATTTGCATTACTCCGGTATATGAAAAATATTTTTAACGGGAAAAGAAAGAGTTTAAAAAGCGCCATCTATTTCAGACTTTTATTCACGCAGTATTGATTCAAGTCTGTAAAAAAAAAAAAAGTTTCTTTATCAGGTTTTTTGCCTGAAGTCGAAAAAAAACCCTGTTTCGTTTATGAGGCAAATTCGACTGAGCTGTTACAATATATAATAATTCATGTAAGTAATAATATTTATTTACTAAAATAAATATTATTTTTCTATGTGTTATTCTTACTTTTTTTCTATGTGGGTAGGTCAAAAGACAACAAGTGAAAATTTTCGTTCTCTAAATTTTTTGTAATTAAAAATAATTGTTTCATAAATATTGGCAAAATTTTCAGGTAATTGAATTAAGTTTTACCTGCACCTACTGGCATATAATATTTTCTGCTTATAATCATCATAAATACATAATATGGATTTACATAGTGAACTCAACAAGAACATGGCTGACATTATTAAAATGTTTGAGACCCGAATGGATAATTTTGATGAAGCACTGGCAAACTCACAAAAGGCTTCAACTACTTCGGGTGGCACTCCAGATATCTCTGCCTTAATCTCCGACTATGGTATTTTTAAAAATCTAATATGGAAGACTCTTGGTATGCTCCGGCAAAAAGTCCAATTACTTGGTGAAGGGTTTGATAAGCATGAAGCATTCTCTCGGAGGAAAATTCTTCTATTTCATGGAGTCTCTGAAGATTCAAGTGACAAATTGGGCCTAAAGTTGAGTGCTATTTTTAGTGATCATTTAAAGTTGTCTCACATTCAGGTTGAGAACATTGAAATTTGTCATCGGCTGGGGGTGAAAAGGATTCACCCCGCCCCATACTTGTCCGTTTCTCTAGTTTAAAGCACAGAAATAATATATGGAACTCTAAAACTAATCTAAGGGGATCCGGAATATCAGTATCCGAGTTCCTTACTAAACCTAGACAAGAAGCATTTGTCTCGGCAAGGAAATACTTCGGTATAAAAAATTGCTGGACATCGGATGGCACTATCAATATATCTTTGCCTGACAAAAGCCGTGTGAAAGTTAACTCTATGAATGATCTTCAATTATTAATGAATAAATTTCCGCTTGCTGAAAGCGCTAAAGAACAAAAGACATCGAGAACTCGTTGCAACAACAAAAACTCAGCTAAATGATCGGTGAAGTTTTCGTTTATCGTTTATGTTATTATTTTCTGGAAACCTCTACTCTTATTTTTCGTTTTTACTACTCATGAAAGATGGTATTTATAAAAGTACTTTGTTTACTTCTTATTCTGTACCATAGTTTTGTATCTTAATAAATAATAATCGACACATGCTGTCACTTGTCAACAGTCTTATGTTGTCAACTCTGTGTTCGGATACATTCTCTAAAATAATATATTTTTGCTGTGTTTACACATTATTATTTTATAATGATGTTTTTTATTATTACTTTTCCCTCTTCTTTTTTTTAATTTTATTGTCTTTTGTGGTATATCTTTGTTATTTTATAGATTAAGTATAGGTTTATGATGATATATGTAATTTCTCGTCCAGTGAGTGTGGGTAATAATGATTGTAAGGTACTGTCTACGTAATTTATATCGCATTATTTTTATGTTCATTATTATTACTGCATTTATTATTATAAATTATTAGTTTATTATTTCTATTGTACTTGTTAAAAATTTATGTCTATGTGTAATTCAGTATCATTTAATGATGATTATTTTTCGTGTTCCTCTTCTGAACACTACCTAAGTGCATCGAGTAATTCATCTGTAACCAGTGATTTCTCTCCTCTGGACTCCAAGTTAAATTCTATTTTTACTAGGAATTCTGATTGTCTCAATTTAGTACATATTAATGCACAGAGCATTCCGGCTCATTATCCCGACTTCATTGCATCTTTTAGCGACGTGCTTGTCGATTGTATTCTTGTTTCCGAAACTTGGTTTAAACCATCACTTCCTTCAAATCTCTTTACTCTACCTAATTTTACCCGTCCGCAACGACCGATTAAATAAACGAGGGGGAGGTGTATGTATATATGTACGTAATAATCTTCCGTTTAAGATTATAACGCAGTCTCCAGGTATTTATTCTGGTAACTTCGAACACCTTTTTATCGAAATTAATATACGACACTCTAAACTTCTTATTGGAGTTGTGTATAGTCCACCCTCCGTTAATTATTTTGACTCTTTCGAATCCCTTCTGGAAAATCTTTGTCCCTCTTATAACGACATCACCATAATGGGTGACTTTAATACTTGCCTGATCCAAAATGACAGTCGCTCTATTAAATTAAAAGCATTGATGTATTCTCTTAATATGACCATACTTCCAACGTCCGCAACACACTTTCCTCCTACCTTCAACCCTTCTCGTCTCGATTTAATTATTACTTCCAATCACGATCGCATAATAGCTCATGGTCAGTTTAATGCACCTTTCTCCTACCATGATCTACTCTTTCTGAGCTATAACCTACGAACTCTTAAGCGTAAAAGTAAGGTGTTGCTGCTTCGTAACCTTAAAAACATTAATCTGCATGATCTTCAGAATGATGCTTCAAAAGTAGATTGGTCCTTGGTCTTTGATTCAAATAATATTGATGACAAAGTTGAATATTTCACTGAGCTACTTATTAAGCTTTATGACATTCATGCCCCCGTAAGACCGGTTAAAATTAGACATTTTCCTGCTCCATGGCTTACACCTGTAATAAAAAGCGTAATGAATAAACGCAATGAAGCAAAGATAAAATGTAAAAGGCATCCAACACCTGATAATATTGCTGCTTATAAAAAGTGCCGTAATGTTTGTAATAGAATGTGTAGAGATGCTAAACGCCGCCACATCTTTTCTTCTATCTCTAACTCCTCATCTTCACATATGTGGAGATTTCTTAAATCACTAGGTGTGGGGAAATTTTCTGACACTTCTAACTGTGCTATTGATATAAATGCTCTCAATGTGTATTTATCTACTCCTCCTATTACTCCTTCCACTGATAAAAAATTATCTACTCTTAATATACTTTCCAGTGCCACCCTTCCTATTTGTAACTCTTTTAAATTTCAAGAAATCACAGTTATGGATGTTAAGAAAAGTATCCTTTCCATTTCTACTAAGGCGGTTGGTAATGATGACTTGGGCCGTGACATGTTAGTCCTTATAGTAGATCTTTTATCGCCTATAATTACTCACATTTTGAACTTCTCGCTCGCTTCGAAGATTTACCCTGCAGCCTGGAAGATGGCCCATGTCATACCTGTGCCAAAACAATCCAATCCTAGTTCATTTTCTCATTATCGGCCTGTCTCGATCCTTCCGATCCTTTCTAAAGTTTTGGAAAGTGCGGTTTTTACCCAACTATCATCTTTTCTCTTTAACAATAATCTCCTCAGTCCCTTCCAGTCCGGTTTTCGTCCTTCCCATAGCACTGTAACTGCATAAGTCACTGACGATATACGTTACGCCATGGACACTAAACAGCTGACAGTTCTAGTGCTGTTAGATTTCAGTAACGCCTTTAACTCAGTAGACTTTGATATATTGCTCGCCATCCTACGCTCTCTTAATATATCTGCACCTGTGATTGATTGGTTCCATTCTTATCTTCATGGCCGCCAGCAAAAAGTTCGAGTCGATGAGGTTTTTTCCGATTGGGTTCAACTTACTGCTGGCGTACCTCAAGGTAGCGTGCTTTCTCCCTTGCTTTTTTCCGTATTTATTAACGAAATAACAAAATCTCTTTCCTCCAACTTCCATCTCTATGCAGACGACTTGCAACTTTATAGGCATGCAATAGTATCTGAGTTTGGTGGTGCAATTCAAGCTATCAACGATGATCTTGCAAAGATTAAGGACTGGTCTGACTCCTATGGACTTTTAGTTAACCCAAATAAATCACAAGCTATCGTTGTTGGAAGTAGACCGATGCGTAACAGAATTGACTTCAGTGTTCTGTCATCAGTTAATTACAATGGAACACCTATTCCCTATAGCAACACTGTAAAAAATTTAGGTCTAATCATAGATGGTAATCTTAACTGGTCGGCGCACATTAACGACGTCAGTCGCCGTTTACACAATGCCGTTCATTCCCTGAAGAGACTGCAGAATTTCCTTCCACTGCGTACAAAGATAATGCTATCACTAACCTTGCTACTCCCTCTTCTCGACTATGCCGACGTTTGCTACTTAGATGCTTCTGAGGAGCTACTGGATAAATTAGATCGGCTTCAGAACTTGTGTATCGGTTTTATATATGGTCTGCGCAAGTTCGATCATGTTTCAGATTTTCGTCGTCAATTAAGGTGGCTTCCTATTCGCTCTCGCCGGAATGTTCATATATTAACCGTTCTTTTTAAAATATTAAATGATACATCGCCTATCTATTTGCAAGAACGGTTTTCCCATTCTCCGCCTAACACTAGACCAAGTCGATCGTGCAAGTTGAAGAAATCGCTGGTCATTCCCTTTTATAACACGATTTTCTACAGGAAATCGTTCACAGTTGCTGCGTCTCGACTATGGAACTCCCTTCCCGATAGCATTTCAAAAGATATAACCTCTGTAAACTCGTTAAAAATGAAACTGAAAACATATTATTTTTCTCTTATAAATTAATAAAAATTTTATTTATGTATTAGTTTATGTAATATTGTTATGTTGCTTATATATGTAGTATATATATAGATATATATTATGTCTATAATGCTTAACATTACTTGTACCTATACCACAATTCATTACCTTTCCCAATACTCTGAGGGCTGCTGGAAGAGATCGCTAATAGCGATAAGTTTGCCATTGTATACAATGTTTTTCTTTTTAATTTGTATGTAATAACTGTTGGTACATAAATAAATAAATAAATAAAAAAAAATAAATAAATAAGTTATGCTTTCGAGAAAACGATGAATCTCTCTGTTAAGGATCTTTTGTCTATGTCACTGTCAAAATGTAATACATCAACCATTAATTATTCGCGTCTTTCATTCAATCCAAAATCAAGAATAAAGCTAAAATATTTAACACTCTTTGTCTCTCCATTAAGTTTAATTTAATCGTAAACAGAGAGACGCGGCGGAGAGTTTTTAAATGTAATAATGGTAAGTATACTATATAATAGTAATAATGGTAATAATATAATAAAAGGTTTGAATTGAATTTTTAAAGAAATGGTTCTATACGGTCATGTTATCTAGTAAATTAGGAGATCTAATCGAGTGTCACAATAACAGATATACCGAAAGATGCTGCTGGTCACTAAAAGTGGTTTTATATTTGTAGTGTTCGCTTTGATGTATTAATATACTAATGTTGTATAAATATAGCACAGGCTCAAACACGCACTACAAGTAACATGTCACTACACGTCCACTCTCACCAAAGGGCTCTCGTGTACTGCACGTGTGTGTGCTTGAGACTGGTAATGTTTATTTGTACATAACTGTGAGTGTGAGTTAGTGTGAGGATATTCATGTATGTGTCTTGTATATAAATATACAAGGTAAGATACACACACGTCAACCCACATACACTACAATATTTTTAATGGTTTTTTTTTCTACGATATATCTTTCCTCATTATGAAGGAAACCAAATTTAATGTTGACGTTTTGAGTAGCTGAATCGTTGCAATAGAAATTGCAATTTCAACCCCCTCCCCCCGGATCTGATCTGTGTGATGGGGATATTTGCAGGGTAGGTGAGTGACAGAAGCTATTGTTTATACCAGGGCTACAAGTGATCTCGAACGAAGTTGCGGATAAAAGCTAGAATATACATAAATAAATAAATAAATAAATATATGGGACATTTACACACACGGTCATCCGTCCCCAAAGTAAGTAACTTAATACTTGTGTTATGGGTGACGGTCAACTGGTACATATACTACATATATAAGTTTAAATATATACTTAAATACAAATACACACCCAGGCTCGAAGAACCAACAATTTGTTTATAGAAAATGTTGGCCCTCGGCGGGAATCGAACCCGCGACCCGCAGAGCTGAAGGCAGGGTCACTACCCACAACGCCAACGGGCCAGTCAAACATAAAAAACAAAACATAAAGAGAGGAACTAAAGGTACAGTAAAGCTGAACCCCTTACCACAACCTTGTATGTAACCACGTAAGTAGAAAGTAAGCACGTACAAACAAAGAAACAATGTAGTTATGGATGTCTTTTTTTTAATCAACTTTTTTAAAGGGCTTGTTCAATTATGAACATTACATAACATCACTCTTATCATGACCCTTTACAAGATTCTACAGTCTACGTTTTAGTCCAACATCAACTAATTTAAACAGCATCTTGAACAATCACAGAATTATGTAATGATTTTATTGAAATGGGATTGAAATTCTAATGAGCCATGGGCCAAAGCTTTTCATATGGTAGATCTGGACTTATCTGATTCAGAAATTTTGGAAAATATCTATAAAAGCCATAATGGCGGATGCAACTCTGCCGAAACGTCGAACCTTGTAAAAAGGTAACTCGATTTTGCCGCCATGTCACCCGTTTATTTATATTTTAATAGTCATTTTAATAGTAAAACGCGACTTTTTAATACTGTCTTTTGGGGCAAAACTTTTAAAAAAGAAAGAGCGTTGAAGTCTTACGACCATTTGTTCTAAAATGCGGGATTTAGCAAACTTATTGCAGGTAGTTAAGAATGAGAATCCTGACATAGCCACGTTAGAAGAATTACTTGACCCTTTTCAATACGAATTGTTAATTTAAAAATATATGTGGATTTTGTAATAAGATTGGTGACGTAAAAATTACGAGTACTATGGCCTATGAGTATTCTTTACTGAGCTGTGTGGATTTGTTCTGCTATCATATTAGATAAATCTTTGTCTACAGCTTTTAAAGACCCTAAGAAAAAGAGGTTAGATGAATTTAAACTAATCTTAGAAGCAAACTGGCAGTGGGAAATTTCATAAAACCCAGAGAAAGCGAGAAAAAAGAAGAACATGCCAGAAGAAACAATATTACCCTTAGACGAAGACATAGAAATTATAATTTAAAAAATTTATAAACTCAAAGAAAAATATGCAGGAAACCTTAAAAGATATGTAAATATGTTAAAATCTGAAAATTTGTGTGAAGTGACAATGACTCGAATAATAATGCTCGATAGAAAGTGATCAGGCGGTGTGTCTGAAGCCAAATTGCATTATTATGTAAACAGAAAAATCACAGCATGTTACATGGTTACCCTATACGCCAAGCGCTGACGCCGCGACCTGAGCGATGACATCGCGGCACGTGTGCCCCCAATTGGGCTCAGCGAAATTTAATTTAGAAAATAATTATTAATTTTTCAGTCATTCAATTTGCAGCACCAGCATTGTGCGGATTGTTTCATTATAAGTTTAATTTTTGTAATTTTAATTTTAAATAAAATAATTATAAAAGTTTTCGGTTTTTTTTGAGTCTCTCGGCTGTCGCAAATATAATTAGCAGCTGCAGAATTATTGATACACAAGCATCGTGCTGACAAATTTGATAAAAAAGTAAAAGAAATACAAGAAAAATGTGCCAGTGACGACTCTGTTTTAGGATTATCTTTGGATTACATGCAAAATTTACCTTTACCTTCTCTGCCTGTACAGGAAATTGGTTGAATATTAGATTGATAATATTTGAGTTTTTTTTAATAATTTTTTAAATAATAAAATTCGTTAATTATTTTAATAATGATATTGTAATACAAAAGGTGTTAGAATAGAATACATCATAATTAATGAGAATCTATCGTGGTCGCATGCGTTTTTCAGTTTGATTTTCCGTGAATATCAAAAATGGCAGCTTAGGAACATTATTCTCAACAGACAGACCCAAGTAAACGATTAAATAAAAGTTAATCCATAAAAAACAAGTGTTTGATTTGTACACAAAGGAACATTTTGCTCGTATCACGATCCGCAAGCATTAGAAGGTCCCAACGAAGTGTCTTCTTTCCTAAGTCATTACTTGAATATGTACGTTCCAAATACGATAATTGATCTTCATATTTTTTGTGACGGTTGCCCTGGACAGAACAAGATTGATAAGGTGATTCGAGTTTTGATGGCGTTATGTGTACAAAAAAATATGATAATCCATATATATTTTCCAGTACGAGGTCACTCTCTTAATGGTTGCGACAAATTTTCAAGGAAAATCAGACGCGAAGTCTTTACCTACATTAATATATTGATCTTATGGTACAATCCAGCAACACGATGTTATATGGAAACTACTTCTTTAAACTAACAGATTTGACTTGACTTTGACAAATCATAATTAAGAAAAACTTTAATATATTAATAATAGGTGGCGTTTCATAATGGCATGCTTTTTCTGTTGAATTGACAGAATTTTTTATTCTATACCTGTTGTATAAGCATGAACTGTGCCAAACTTATCTATATTGGCTCAGTCAATTGGCCGTGAAAACGTAACACACAAACAGACAGCATTCGTTAATTAGTTAGTATTGATAAGTCTCTTTACTATTATTTCAACGTTAGGGTGTATCAGCCATTATGGTAAATCCTGATAATTCAAAGGAACCTTAAGCACAAGCAAACCTTCCTCCAGCGGGACAATAACCACCTGCGGAGAAACCTAACCTCGTGCGTCCCAAGGCTCGCATCAATTGAAAGCAGCCATCTGCTCCTAAGCACAAGTCTATAACAATGTTACAATTAAATAACGATGTGTTATATAAGGAGTACTATGACGACATAAGTTTCGGCAGCGTGCCTGAAGACGTCATCAACGAGTTTGTTGGAGACGCATCGGGTCCCATTGATTTGGAATACGCAACGATGTTGTTTTGTATGCGATATTTTACAGATTTCGTGGGTTATATACCCGACACCGTGCCACATAGAGTAGTCCATGTGAAAAACAAGGTTTTTCAAATGTACACCAGCTACTTTGAGGGTTTGGCCTTGGGCTTTATTTATCTTTATAGCGAAAGAAATTTTCACTTGGAAATTGCAACCTTTTGAATTGGAAAGGCATGTCCGTAGGTATTATTGGAATTCTTGGAATCAAAACACTATATTCTCTAGCTGTACCCGTAAATATAATAGCTGTTACAATATTATTGCAGTTTTGTAATTTGTAGACATGTACCTTTACATAATCTTGGTACATCCAAATTTCGCATTAAGATTACCGGAATCCCAAGCTTTAGCCTTAGTTTATGTGCAGGCACTCCTGATACGTCTAGAGAGTTCAGAAACTCTGTGGGGTATGTTCGGTTTCCATAATTGTATCCTCAGGCAGATACTCTATAGTATTTCCCGCTATAAGCAATATAATGTTTTCATTTACTGTTCCTACAATATCATTAATCGATGATAAAATAGCTCTTTCACACAATCATTCTTTGTTCGCATTATTAGTGTTCACGTCAGAATACACCTTGGTCACCAGGTCTTCTGTACTTTGGACGATATTGCATATTTCACGGCTCAATATTATCCTGTCATCAGCGTACTTACTTACACGGTCTTCGCCAATTTTCAAAAAGGGCATCCGTATAGTCCCGTAGTGTCGATATGAAATTGCACTCTCATATTTGTTTCCAAACTAAGTTTTTCAACATACTGCCACAAAATTGACGATTTTAAACATGCATTTATTTCATCTATTGGTGTGCCTTTATCACAGGCTAAATTTGCCGGAAATCGCAAGCTATTATATACTTTGATTGCCTTTAATGTCTTTCTTTCATAGTCCTGCTTAAGGCTTTTTTTATGGGAAATTGTGCATTCATCTCAAACTAACAACTTGCATAGATGTAACATTCTTCCAGGGTGAGTATTTTTGGTGATGTTACAAAGTGTCATTTCTTCATGGGCTAAATCTAATGGCAGTTTAAGTACTGAATGAGCCCACCTTCAAGTAATGTGGCAGCTATTCCAGAGGAGGCTACTGCAACTGCAACTCCCTTCTCCTTTCGTATTTGAGCTAAAAGTAGATTTAACAGAAAAGGTTTGCCAGTAAACCTTTGCTGTTAAATCTACTTTTAGCCTACATAGTTATAATTATTAGATGTTAGTACTGCGGAAGATTTTCCCGTCAATAATTTATTGAGTTGACAAATGTTACTACGTTTATGAACGAGAGAGAGAAAAAGTTTTATAAAGGGTAAATTTATTGATGATTATAGATGAGAAAATTATTCAAGTTTATATTGAAGGGAATTTATGTGAAATTTATATATAATATAGGGGCCCCTAAAACAAATTTATATTCGCATAAAAAATTGTATTTCTTTAATAAAAATTGTATATTCCTTAAATTTTAATTATATTATATATTCAAAAAAATGTAGGATATACTTAAGTAATTTTATATTGCATGCACTTTTAAATTGATACATTATAAGGATAATAATTGTATCGCTACTTTAAATCTAATTTTAGTTTTATAGAAATATATAAAATTTCTATAAAACAAATTTAATGAAAAAGGATTCGAATACATTTAAATAAAAGGTTTTTTATCAGTTGTTATACAATAAATTGATATATCATTCTTTGAGATAGTTATTAATGGACATTTAGCAAGAGCAGCTGGACAAACAGCAAATGCTTTGCACAGAGCAGCCAAGTCTGCTACTGAACAAGCAACCAATGCTTTGCATCAGGAAATTCATAATGCAACAAATACGATAGCAAATCGAATCGCGGCAAAACATATTACAACAAGTGTATTACCAAATTCAACGGTAATTCATCACGAAAGTCCTATTAGGAGTCTAGGATCTCATAATTATTCTCCGGAACATAGTAAACGTATACCTATTCACTCTACACCACCACCTGCTTATTTGCAAATGGAAAATATTCCACATACCCAAGATCAAATTACGCATGAAGTAAATCACGCATTAATTCCTTTATTCGATGGAAATTCCCAAACATTAAATTTATTTTTGAGAAAAATATGGTTATGCGAGTAGGGATCATCAGGAATTCATATTATAGCTTCAGAGATAGGCCCATTAGAGACAAGAGACATAGACTTAGATGTGGACAACTCAATTATTATTATTTAACGATGAAGTAAAAATTCAAGATATATCTAAAAATATCTATACTTATATATATATATATACTTATATACTTATATATATATATACTTATATACTTATATATATATATATATATATATATATATATATATATACTTCGGAAGTAATATATTAAGGGCCTTGTTTAATTCTTTAATAAACAAATTATTTTATAAATCAAAAATCCCATTTATGGAGTGTACGAAAAGATTAACAGTTTTATATGATGAACTTGAACAAAAAGACAACAATTAAATGTCATCAATCAATCAATTAAATGTGGAAATCATATCATAGAGGAATAAATGAAACTTACAATCGAGTAAAATTACTGGTCAAATATGAAAGAAACCGTGATAGGAATTATAAATGAATGTAAAATTTGTAAAAGAATGAAATATGATAGAAACCCTTTAAAGCCATTAACTCAATTAACACCCACACAAAACCTTTTGAAGAAATTTTCATAGATTCATTTGCAATTGAAAAATCTACTTATTTAACCTTAGTGGACGCTTTTAGTAAATTCGGAAAAGCAATAAGCATTATAAATTGATCCGCCTCAGAAATAACGAGAGCTTTAATTAATTATATTTCTCAATATGGAGTACCATTTACAATAAATAGTGATCCAGGAACAGAGTTCAATAATTCTTTAATAAAAGAGCTTTTAAATTTTCATAAAATAGATTTACATATAGGAACACCCTCCAATCCTAACTCAATGGGAATTCTTGAAAAATTGCATAATCCTTTAATAGAAATTCATAGAATCGTTAAACAGGAACAAAAATTTATAGATCCTAATGATACTATGAATTATGCCATTATACCATACAGTAATACAATTCATTCGATAATTATTTTTACTCCATTTGAAGTACTTTTTGGTCATAAGGATATGAGAAGTACATTTGATATTCAGTTCAATCAATATTATATGCAAAATCATATCATACGAGATCATACCAAAAGACCAAAAGTCTTTTATGAATGCATCAGCAATAAAATGCTTCAATCTAAAGAAGAAATGCGTAAAAATCTAGAAAACTTATCAACACTCTCTACATCAACTTTCGAATAGGGAGATGAAATTTAATCCAAAATGGTTAATAAAAGACTTAAAAATAAGCCTAGGTACGAAAAGGCGATAGTCACAGAAAGTCCACAAAGAAATATTATACCAATCACTATTATAAATAGAAATATCACAATTCCAATAAGAAACATTAAAAAGTCTAATAATATTAAAAGAATTTTAAACTTTCTGAAAGTAAAAGACTATGGATCCTGATTCATTAAAAATTTAAAATTAATAACAAAGTGATAACTTGGAACAATAAAATTTCAAATATGCAAATATACATTTTATGCCACTCTTATATTGTTAAACATTTTAATATAAGATTTAGTTTTAAAAATAATATTATAAATATTATTTGTACAAAAAAAAAGTTTAATAATAATTTTATTTTAATAATAATAATAATAATTTTTAATAACTACTTTGAAAGAGAAGAATGCATGAATAGAATAAGATAGGCTCAGAATATTTTTTGGGAACAATTCGATGTGCAAAATTAAGTTTGCAACTCGAGCTTAGGCATTAACCTTTTTTATTGTACTCAGCGTTCTCCATAAATTTTATTGAAAAACGGAGATATGAATGAAACATTTTAACCTTCAAACACTTTCAAACAGTACAATTTCCTTTTTCTGGTGTCATTTTTGTGCAGTATATAGCGCCATACCATCAAGCATGGTTTACGTTTTATGATTATTTTTGGTACATTTTTCTGAGAGTACCATTGAACATGGTCAAAGTGAAAGTGATAATGAAAATGAGACAAGAACAATTGTGACAAACCGCAAAGGCTAGATTAAGTATGATATTATAACTTTTCGAAAAATTTCTCTTTTAAGATAATTTTCCTCTCTTGAGGAGGAGTTACGACATCCGCCTAGTAACCACCCGCAACAAATGCAGAACATGAATCAAGCGCGAAATCAGTATTATATTTAAAAACACGTTTAGTAATATAAAATGTACTTAAGTTGTCATTTTACGACCGAAAGAATATATTTTTCAGAGTATTACAATCATAAATTAAAATTTTACGATTTCTTCGGATTAGGAATAATTCCCCGCTCGGAGGGGCTCACAACTGATTTCGAATAATATGGAGCTGCGACTCCTGACCATCATTCAGTAAGTTTCCTTAATTCCATAATTTTATGATAATTTTATAATTAAAATAGTAATGTTCTAAATCTCGTACTTTTGCAAAAATAATAAAGTAGTGTAAAGAAATCCACGACGTTTCATTCGCTCCAACATTGGTCACGAAATCTTCATGAAGAAAAATTGAAAAATCAAAAGACTGTCACTGGCGCAGTCAAAAAGGATTTGCGTTAACCCACAGCATTATTGGTAAGAAAGAAGAGAGACAGAGAAGTTCCTGAAAAACTAAGTCGATTTGATTTTGCTGTTACTGGAGTAACTTTCTTTCAAGAATTAACGCAAAAGAACCGTACAAAAATAAAGAGAGATTGCAAAGGAGACTCTGAATCGGGAGGAAATAAAGAAAATATAGGCTTATTCCTTCCTTAACCCTTCCATAGTATTATATTGCATATGCGCATATCATTCATATCATATTACTATTGTATAGAAGGTTGAAAAAACAAAGACAAAGTATCAAGGTTAAACTATTTATTTAGAAGACAATATTTATACTGTCTCTTAAATAAAAACATAAAGAAATTTAATCGCTAACAGTAGCACTTAATCTTTTACAGAAGAGCGTGACGTTGTCTTTAATTTTACACACATTATTCCGTGTGACGATCTAAGACAGCCATACTCAACCTGCGGCCTGCTGGACTTTTTTACGCGGCCCGAAGCCTAGTACAGCATTTTAAAAAATACATTAGAATTTTAATTGATATTTATTCATTACTTCACTCGCCCACTCTCATGCCTCCTTGTAACACACATCAGAACAATATTTTATTTACTCTTGATTGAGCGCACATAGGGCTACCATTGCCTAAGTTGCTACCGCCGGACAAAAACGGACAAAGGCGGATGGCAGCCCTAAGGGCACAGCAGGGTGTCCGCGCGGGCGTCGTTGCTACGTTGCATGCGACTCGCTCGCCCCGCCGCCGCGCCACGCCCGCGCGCTGTGCCGCCGGCCGATCAGTCTTCATTACTCTTGTCTTTATCAGTCTTTGACCAAGTGTTTGTGACTGTTCGCGTATCTTTTTTATTGAAATTTTGTCTGTTAACGTGTTGTGGGTTCTTTTTTTATGCCGGGAATTCAAAACAATTACAATGGCTGGTGTGTGTTCAAAATCAAATCGTAATCGTAAAATATCTGACGAAAATAGATTATTTCAAGATAATTGGGAGGAGGACTATTTTGTTGTACTTAACAAACATAATTCAGCAATTTGTTTAATTTGTCGAGAAAGTGTGATATTAAAAAAAAAATAATATTATGCGACACTATACAACAAAACACAAGACATTTAGCGATAGTTTCCCAATCGGGTCTGGGTCTTGGTTTATCGCCCTAGAGCCACTTGTTTGCGAACCTCATCAGGTCCGCCGTAAACTAGTCGATAGTAATAGAGTAGTAGGTTTAGATAGTGATTTCAATTTTTGCGATTTATTTATTTTAGAAATTTCTACCGATCCAGACCCGATTTTTAAAGGCCCTTCGCCTTGTCCCCGAATTTGACGGGAACCCTAATATCTTCACAAGATTTATTAAAGTTTGTTAACAACTAGCTGCTCAATATCTAAGTGCCACTCGAGAAAACAAATGTATATGACACAGATAAAATTACTTTCTTGGGGAGTTCTACGGCTTCAGGTGGTCTATCACACCTAGAAACTCCATATCAATGTTTTAACTATTTTATCACTGAAGATTTTATCAAAACATTAGTAGTGGAGACAAATTTATACATAATACAGAGTAATCCCAGTTCATCTATAACAGTTACAGAATATGATTTGTATAAGTTCTTTGGTATATTATTGTACATGTCAGTAATCAAATTTCCTAGCACAAGATCATACTGGTCGCCAAAGTTTGGATATGAGCCCATTTCTTCAACAATGCCACTGAACAAGTTTGAGAAAATAAAGTTATCATTACATTTTAATAACAATGATCTTCACAAACCTATAGGTCATCCAGAACATGACAGGCTTTATAAAATCCGCCCTGTTATCAAGCATCTCAATGAGAGGTTTGCCACAGTGCCAATGGATCAAAGACTTTCTGTGGATGAACAGATGTGTTCTACCAAAATAGGGCATTTTTTAAAACAATATCTGCCTAAGAAGCCCCATAAATGGGGCTTCAAATTATATGTTCTCTGTGATTTGATGGGATATGCCCACGAGTTTGAGGTATATTCTGGACAAGAGAATACAGAAAAGCTCACAAATGAACCAGATCTTGGTTCAACAGGAAATGTTGTAGTTCGTTTACTTCGAGGAATGCCAAGAAAGCAAAACCATATCATATACTTTGATAATTTTTGATTTTGATAATTTTGATAATTTATTAAATTTGTGCTTAAATAAAAATAATAATTGTTTTTTAAATTATCATAAAGAATAAAGAAGATTGAGTAAACAATATTTTTTTATTTATTTAGTACTGAGCCAAATATGTGACAATGCATGATGATGTAAATTTCCATCATATTGTTTTTTACATAATACATATTTTTATTTAAATTAGGATTTTTTTTAATATTTTTCCTTTAATCTAGAGCATTAATTACATCACCCTGATTTATTTTTAAAAAATAGCAAAAATCATGCAAAGAAGGGTTACGCCAATTTTATTCCCATTTAAATTTCGGAATTCCAAGAGGACCACATATACCACCACCAAGAGTGATTCCGCAATACAGACAGAGCCCCTTACAACAATAAGGTTACTGACCACCAACAAACAGTAATTGTCTAAATCTAAATGCATTTCCGTTACAGGTCTAACTTTGACCAATATACACAAAAATGAGAAATGAGAGACATAGCGGACAGACAGCATCTTCCCGTTAATAAATTTCACCATATTTTTTTTTGGTAATTGTGATTAATTTTAAAGATTAGTTTTAGAAAACATTTTTGTTATTAAAACAGTTTTTATACATTTGCTACTACTTTTACTTTTCTAGCTATATTTTATTGAGTAGTATATTGCATCAGTATTGTTTACTCCTTGATCTTGTTTAAAAGCCACATTAAATTTAAAGCACAGGTAATATTTTGTGACATTAAAAAACATATTAAACAATTATTTTGCTTGCTTATATTTATATTTTCATATATTCATAACAAACCTACACAAACTCTACAATATAGCAAAACGAATAATTTGGTTTGGGTATAAGATTCTTTAATAAAATACTGCAATGATTTTATCTTTGTCACTATAGCAGTTTGAAAAGACTGTTAAAGGTAAGCTGCTATGAAATGTCTACTATACTGTTGAGGATTATATAGATGACAAAAATGTATGGATATAACTACTCCTCTACCCCATACAAGATAGTAATGACCAAATGTAGCTAGTTATATGAATTATATTTGAAAAGAGCAACAACCAAGAGTATTGCTGGCTCTCAACTTTCAGAACCAGCAGTAGAGTCGATGATTGCTTGCTTACAAGTTTACTTGAATAAAGAATATTTTAAATAAGAATTGGAATTTTATCAACCTCAGAAGTCAACATAATATGTTAAACAAAATTCAATGGAAACTCATCTCTATGTATACCAACTTGGTAAAAAACAGACTAAACAATACATTTTGGTAAAGCATATTGAACAATTTTTTCTTTTTACAGGCCCCATATCAACCCATATCAAATTATTCTTTGTTTTGTGGAAATATTGTTTTTTTAAAATGAATTCCACATTATTTCCACACATTTAAATTTCTTTGAAGAAGAGCGAATATAATATATATTATCAAATTCATAGTCAATATATAACTATGAAGAAAGTGCATACAGCTACAAGACATCTCCAATTAAACCAAACAATTGCAAGAATCCTACCAATTTAAATTGTTTAACATACTACTGTTAGCTATTCCAAAATATTTGTCTATAGCTAAATCATAGAAGAGATTATGAAATAAAGCCGACGGGCGGCCATGCTGGCGCTAGCGATCAAAAGGAATAGACGTGAAACGGAGAAATGGTAAATTGTAATAATATAACATAGTGGATTGTTTATAAAATTGAATAAAATGGTATTCCATTTTATTCAATTTACAAAGGTGCAGTATTTTATTATCACTACATATTATCAAAAGAGAAGGCGTTCCATTTAACACTACTATTGTCGAAAGAAGCAGACACATGAGAGTAGTCACATGTAGGTACATGTGAAGCATAGAACACTATGTTAAATAGTTCACTGAGACTAACACTGTTAAAATAACTATTAACTGATACTGTTGAAATTGATGGTTAATGTATAATGCTATTGAAATTGACAAATAGCAAAAGAATTACAACATAACGTAACATTTTTACCACTCCGACATATTTTCCCAACACCACGCGGCACGCTTGCAAAAGCTTATGCTTTGCTTTGAACTTTGAAGTTTGAAGTTTTTAACCATAGATATATTTTTTTCCTTCCATTCGCCCGTGTTTTTGAACGAGCAGGCAAAGGTCGTAACATAACGCCTTGTCAATTGTCCATAATAATGAAACGAGTTTTTTCTCCTTTAGTATATTCTTCTTCTATTTTAATCTCTTCTTATTCACGTATATACTATATACATCTTTGTAGTCATATCCAATAATTATATCTTTCGTAATAATAAAACGAGTTCTTTTCTTCTGTAGTATACTCTTCTTCTAGTGTTAACTTCATCATATTCACTTATATACGTCTTCGTATTCATATCTAATGATTTTGTCTTTCGTAATATTTTTCTTTCTTTTCATATCGTACTTGTCTCGGTTTCATCGGTGTAATTCACGTAATAAATTATCATGTTATTGTTAACTTGCATGCCTTATGTCCTTGTAAATTGTTATTGTCAATAATAATTAATAGTCAAAGCTCTGAACGGAAATATCTTCAGTTTCTTTCTGAAGATGTATTTTACAACCATAGATCATAATAATAAGAATAAGAGAATACCCTATATTTACTAGTCTTTTACAGTGCATGAAATAAACGTATAAAACTATAAAATGATAAATAGATGGTAATAGGTGATAGGTGGTAAAAAAGTTTGAGAATAAATTTTTCTTTTAAGTATTCCATCCTAATTAAGATTGGTGGGAGTTTACATTCAATCATGTAACCATGGTGACATCAGCATGGTACCAACAGGAGTAGATTTAATTGCTCTAACTGTAATGAGATCAACATATCTCTTCCAAGACAGATTTTGAGAGAAAATTACCCCCAAAAACTTAACTTCTCTACTATCTGGAATAGAGGAACCATTATAGTAAACATTAGGTTGAAAACTGCATCTTTTACCAAACAGTACAATAACCTTTGATTTAGAAGGAAAGGTAATTGAAATATTCAATTTTGATAGTGCAACATTAATCGTTTAGTAACTGGATATGTTATTTCCCGATGTGTAAACAACGAAATCATCACCAAATTGCAAATTTTTAACTGATATTCCTAAGATAATATTGAGTTGTCGTATGTACAAAATAAACACTAAGGGGAACAAAAAACCACCCTGGCAGACTAAAGTAGAAGCTAATCTGGGACCATATAGATGATTATTATACTTTACATATACATTTCGTCCAGTCATATATTCATGAATCCAGTTGATTAATTTTCCAGGCAAACCATTGATGAAGTTCAGTGCAGAGAATATCAATATTTACACTGTTATAAGCACCAAAGATATCAAGGAAAACACAAAGAAGGTACTCTTTACTCACTATAGAATTGTCTATATCTAAATGTAGTTGACAAATACTTTCACGAGAAGACTAACTATACTTATTTCTTTGTTGTTAACTTTAATATGAATACAAATGTTTTTCAATGAATTATCATAGTATGAGTCTACTTTAGAATAAGAAATAGAATTATGTATTAAAATAGCAACACCATTGTTTGCTGCCACAGTCATTTCGTTCTACTTGATATCCACTAATACTAAAATGAATATTAGGTTTCAACCAAGTTTCGGATATGATACCTATATGTATATTGAAATCATATAAAGAATGAGTAAATTTAACTTATTACTTAAAATACCGTGTGCATTCCATTGTAAAAATATTTAAATTATCCATAAATTAATGATTACAAGAACCTTGTTTCTTATTTATGGTTTGGATGGATTTATGGGAATATTGTTTTTATTACTCACAATTTTTGTCAAAGCCTCTACCAATAAATCCATAAAAATATCAGATTTACATAATTAACATTAATAATATGAGGAAAAGCTGTATTGTCAAAGAGATCTAAATATTTAACAGACTGTGACTTTATTTTGTTTTCTAAAGTTGTGATTTTCTGTACAGATTGAGCAAACATCAGTGTTGCAACAAAATTTTGCAATGTGACAATGCCGTAAACACTTTAAACACTGTTTGACTGGTGGTATATAGACTTTTACTTCATGTCACCATGAATCCAAATATCCATGCTCTTGGAGCTGTGTAGAAGCTCAAGTTACTGCTATAGTTTGTGTTGGTTGCAAGGAGATTTCACCACCATTACCTCTTACTCTGCTCATGAAACGCCTGACTCGAATCACATTTCTACTACTACCAATTAACGAGAATAAGGTTTTATTTGACAGCTCTACGGGTACTGAAGTAAGTACTCCAGTCACCTCGGTGTCACCCGCTGAAATCGAAGTTTTCATGGAAAGCTTATTTAAAAGTTTTACATTTGTAAGAAATACATTTGCATTATTTGAAATATCGAATGTAATAGGCACTTTGAATTTTGAAACGGTTGATGGGCCTCAAATGCATGATACCTGATACCAGTGTTTCCACTTTAGATTTTGGTTTTGCCCTAAATTCTTCAGAAATTATCCCTAAAAAGCCCTACTTGAAAGAAAAATATCCTTAATTTAGGGCGGATAGTAAAAAAACAAAAAAATTTTTTTTTTAACATTTTTTTTATAACAAAAAATATATTTATTAAAATGAAAATTATTCGTAAGATGCCGAAGCATTGCTTTTAAATGTTTTTGCAGCACTCAGCATTGCACTAGTTGGCTCTAAAATTGAACTATTGCTAGCTATCATTCCCAACTTAGTGTGTAATAATCCGTTGAGGGTTTCATTCGCCAGTTTGTTTCTTTTTACAGTTTTGACATTATTTAGAATACTAAACAATCTTTCAACTTCTGTATTTGACGATGGGACCCCTAGTAATAAAGATATTACCACTTCAAGGTTTTCGTGTAAGAAATTACCACGGTGGTCTTTCATGGTCAGTATTTTATTCCAGTAAACCTCAGCTGGCATTTTTTTAATATCTTCTTTATCGTCAAATCCAAAATACTTAGGATCGATTAAAGCCTGACTTCTCCATTCATTATCAGCTTTTTGGATGTTACATTTTGTCAATAAAAATTTAAAATGGTCAAATATATCTTTCAAAGATTGCTTTTCAAGGTTCCGTGCTACCTGAGGATCTACGTAGTTTAACAAATCAAAAAGTTTCTCATCTAAATCGAATCGTTTTTGAATCTGCAAGATAATTTCTATATAAAATTCCCGGCAGTTTGTATAAAATTTGTCGACCTCTTCTGGTGGAGCTTTATTCCTTAAATCTTGTAGAATGCCATATGCTTCCAGCCCAACGTAAATGTGTTCGTTTTCAAGGTGAAGTTCCGGTTTCGTTACATCTATCGCCATGAAGTGGTTTAGATGTCCTGGGCTTAGGTACTGCTTTTTAATGAAATTGCACAGAAAACTTTTTAACATCTTTTGAATCATCTCAGGTAGCATGTAAAGTTTAGGTGATTTTGATTGAAAGTAGGTGTTAAACTCATTAGTTACCGAAAAGACGTAACTCATGAAATATAAAAATGCGTGATTGAATGTGTTATTAAGACTGGTCAGCATAGAATCATTTGTATTAGATAGATCCTGGAAAACAGCTTCAGTAAAAATTATTTCAACGCATCATATTGCTCCAATATCCTGTCGATACAAGCTTGAAGTGAAAGCCATCTTGTATTAGCTGCAGTTAACAATTTATGATGGTCAATATTCAGAAAACTTTGGAACTGTTTTAATGATTCGGTTCGCTTCGGGCTTCGCTTGGGCAGTTTTCTGGAAGCATGTGAAGTTGCAAGGTGGATAAGGTGACATGAGCACCCAACAACGACGAGATGTGGAATTTCTTTTTTAAGTAGGGCTTGAACTGAATTGTGTTTTCCCATCATAACATTTGTCGTATCTGAAGTGAATCCAAAAACATGCTCAAGTGGAATTTCATGTTTAACAAATATATCTTTTAGTGTAGTGAATATGCCTTTTGCTGACCCATCAATGATATCAATCATATCAAAAAATCTGCAATCTACTTTTTTGGTAGCATTATTAAAATATGCTACTATTATAGCCAGCTGTTTTTTTACAGACATATCTGTAGTTTCATCAATGATAATATTGAAGTAGTTTTTTTTCATTATAACGATTACTTCTTGTTTATATGTGGATCCAGTGACTTGGCGCAAAATATTTGTTGCTTTTTGTTTGCCAAGATGCACGTCTTCTAAAGTTTTCGACTCCGGAAACAAATTTTTAATTAGTGCCATAAAATCATCTATTAGCGAAATAGGCAGATCATGTTTCGCAAGAAAGCCACACATTTTTAATTCCATTTCTAAAACTTTAGCTGTATGTGTTTCATTTTTGCTCAAAAAAGTTGTGGTTTTTCCACTTTGTGCTGTAACAGCCATTAGCTTTGAGTGCTTGGCGCTTTTATTGTGTCGCAGTAACTCAGACATTCCACACACAAAATCACAATTACATACTTTACAGTAAGCTTTTGTCTCGCTGTTGTTGGATCTTTTTAGCCATGATTTAAAATCTGGATGGTCCAACCATGACGTTTTAAATTTTTGCATATATTTTTTGCTTACAATTGACTTGTGTCCTTTATCTAGAGATGAAGAACTTGAAGACGGTACTACTTCTCCATTATCACATTTATCTTCCATTTTTAACATAAATTTTAAGTTAAAATACTGACAACTTGAACGTACGCACTACTGCTGCGCACCCATTAGAATTAAAGGAAAACGAATATAGATATCCATATTGTATTACTAATTTGAAAAGCTCTTTGCAATGTACTGTAATTAGTTCTATTTAATAGGTACTTTAATTTGTCAGACTATAATAGGAATGAAATTTGGGGAATCCCCAAGCGATAGAGCCGTAGAGCAAAGTATAAATACGGCTACCACATGAACTTCAAAATTTCCCTAAAATGCCCTAAATCCCTTTTACAATCAAAAAAACCCTAAGGTGTATATGAAATGACTAGTTTCGCCCCAAAATAGGGCAAAAGCCCTAAAAGCGGAAGCACTGCCTGATACACAACGGTCCCGCAAAGCTTTGGAAAGATCAAGTCTGTTTTTGTCGGAGTATGGTATTTTATCGTCAGTGTGTGCAAGGAATACTATGAACTCATTTTTGTTTGAATTTTCAGGATATTTTCGAGAATATCCCGGCATCTTGAAAATCTTATATTTATCAGATTCATCTCTTCTGCTGTTTTGTTTTTCCGAGGATTCAGAATCTGATGAATCGGGTGGTTCAGCTTCTGACGCTGGCGAATCCGGCTTGCGTCTTTTAGCACCCTTCCCCATTTTGGGGAAGCGTCAAAATACATTTCCAACTTTCTTACAGCTTATATTTGTGAATATGCACTAATCACAAACAATTTAAGTGATTAAATGTATAAAATTTAAATTATAGTTTTACAACGCGCCTTTTTTATTCGTTGGTTCCCGCCTTTTCATAATACACTTTTAACTTTAAAAGTTTGAACTTCAATGTTCAGTATGAACACTGTTCTTGTGACTTTTAACTTGATACTTATGTTAAAGTATGTTACAAATAATCGGCTTTTATATCAATCGATTATTTTATTATAATCAATTTTCAATAATCTATTTTCTAAACATAAATCGGTTTTCATAAAATTGATTATATGAGTTACTCTCTTTTCTTCACTTTCCTTGTTTATTTTCTAAGATAAAATATGCGCTGCTAGATGACACCAATAGATTTTAATCAAACATCGGAACAAAACAGCAATTATTATTCGTACTAGTCCTCTTTAATTAGTCTTTATTCTAATTATATTATCATTATCTTTTATTAATGGATAGAAAGGCAAATGAGCATGCGGTTCATCTAAAGGAATCACCGCCGTCCACGACCTCTCGTAGAGCGAGTATGTTGCCGTTATTTAAAAAAAAAAGTAACAGCCTGTTAGTATGCCCACTGCTGGGCTAAGGCCTCCTCTCTCCGTTATTGCAGAGAAGGATTGTAGTTAAGACCTACCACGCTGCTCCAATGCGGATTGGTAGGTTTCACATATCCCTAGAATTCTCTAGAGATACGCAGGTTTCCTCGCGATGTTTTCCTTCACCGAAAAGCGTATGATAAATTGCAATTATCAATTAGACACATAAGTTTTTAATAGAAAAATATATAACAGAAATACTCATTTGTGCCTGCCCGGGGTTTGAACCTATGTCTCTAGAGAGTCGCACGGTGTCTCCGCTAGGCTATCACAGCTTTCCTACTGACAGCCGTTCTTTAAAAAGGTGGAATACACGCTTTTTGAAGGTATTTATGTCGTATCGATCCGGAAACGCTACTAAAGGGAGATCGTTCTATCCACGTTGAGAGTAGGATGGGATTGACATTTAATGTTTCGTTGCCCGCCCCAGGATACGACGAATTAATTAATATTTAAAAAAAGCAACTCAATCAATTGTCAATTATTAATAATCGTTTGAATGAATTGAAATCGAAATGATTCCTTTGATTAAATTTTTATACAAATCGATTTTGAAGGAAGAAAAATAGACTATTAAATAATATTATATTTGACACCGTGCGTCCTTTTTTTTGTTTTTTTTTTTTTATATTTATATACCATGAAAAAGGTTAGAAAAACAATAATAAAAAAGTATACAAAGGCATAATATATGATATTCTTAAATCTTAACATTGCTGTATCTACTATGTAGTCCTTTGAGACAAATTTTCGTTTATTAAAGTCTTGACTCTTGGAAGTTTTAAAATATATAATCAAAGGGGAAAATATATAACCAAAAGGGAAAAGGGAAGGAAGAAGAAGAAGACTTCGTCCTTCCCTTTTCCCTTTATTTGGGGTCGGGTCTCCCTCTCAATTTGCTTTAGGTCGCTCTAATTTATATTTGCGTTTAAGTGAAGGGCATCCAGTTCCTTCCTGCTATTGGTCCACCACGTGGCTTTTGGACGTCCTTTACCTCTTGGATGTTCGGGGAGGTTTAAGGCGATTTTTACTACATGTTCATCTGATCGTCTTTGGATGTGTCCATACCATCGCAACCTATTTTCTTTCAATTTACTGGGGATTTAAAAAATATAATATTATTAAAAAAGGAAATGAATAGTGAATATTTTTTTATTTAAACTTTCCTTCTGTTTATTAGTATACATTAAGACCACATGGCAATAGTGCTTTTTAATAAACTGTTTTTATTGTATTAGCGTCATCTTGCGTCACAATAGCTAAAATATTTTTGTTTTTGCTCTATTAACCTAAGGCAATAATTAAAGTTCATTCATAAAATATTTATATAATTAATGTAAAAAATGAACCAAAATATTACGATTTTACGTTGTGTATAACTATCTTCTTATTCTACTAATATTATAAATACTAAAGTTTGTGAGTATGGATGGATGTTTGTTACTCTTTCACAAAAAATCTACTGGATGGATTTGGATGAAACTTGACGGTTATATAGGTTATACATCAGAATAGCATATAGGCTACAAATTGCAATGATTTTTTGTAATATAACGATACATGTCAATAAAGTCGGGAAAGATCTGGCATCTGAGCGCTATCTCGGCGTACGCTGCTCGTCTAGGCCAATATCTACAGATATCACTCATAATTCTCCTGCCACTCTAGAGTGGCGGCCGGCACAACATGTTACAAACATGCTGTCATGTGATTTGGCTATGTATTTTACGACCGGCCGCCTGCCTGACGTCAACTTACCTTAGTCGCCTTTTACGATACCTCGGTAAGAAATGAGGGTGGTCTATTCTATGCAGCCAGATACCACACGGCACTTACCTTAGTCGCCTCTTACGACACCTCCGTAAGAGAGGGTGGTCTATTATATTCTGCCGGATACCACACGGCACTAACCTTAGTCGCCTCTTACGACACCTCCGTAAGAGAGGGTGGTCTATTATATTCTGCCGGATACCACACGGCACTAACCTTAGTCGCCTCTTACGACACCTCGGTAAGAAAGGAGGGTGGTCTATTCTATTCTGCCGGATACCACACGGCACTTACCTTAGTCGCCTCTTAAGACACCTCGGTAAGAAAGGAGGGTGGTCTATTCTATTCTGCCGGATACCACACGGCATTTACCTTAGTCGCCTCTTACGACACCTCGGTAAGAAAGGAGGGTGGTCTATTCTATTCTGCCGGATACCACACGGCACTTACCTTAGTCGCCTCTTACGACACCTCGGTAAGAAAGGAGGGTGGTCTATTCTATTCTACCGGATACCACACGGCACTTACCTTAGTCGCCTCTTACGACACCTCGGTAAGAAAGGAGGGTGGTATATTCTATTCTGCCGGGTGCCAAACGGCGTTATCTACAGATATCACTCAAAAGCAGATAATCCTAAAAATAATAATCAAGCATAAACAGTACTGTATATGCCGGAGAATCCTTTAGAATGGCTGGACTACAAATATCGCATACTTGGGCCAAATAAATAATACTACAATTTGATTGCACGATTTTTTTTATTTATCAGAAATCTAGACTTTAATAAAACTTAAATATTTAGGTAGATAAACATCGGACGGAGATTAGTTAAAAATACAATAAAATAAATGATATTTATAATTTTGAGATTATAATAGACTACTTACTAGCTTCAAATGATTTATAATAACGTAGGAGTGGGATTATTTTTTATATGATAAAGAATACAAAACTAACATAGTTTTATTATAACTAATTCACATATCCACGTTTTGTTTCCAGTGATAGTACATTTTATGAATACCGTCAATCATTTTAAGCTAGCTTTAGTCTAGATAGAGATAATTTTAACAATAAATTAAAAAATAAAAATAAACGAGATTTACTTAAATGGTATAAAAAGATGGATTTATGTTAAAATAATTGAGATGTTCACCAAAAAAAAATCTAAAATAAAGCACTTGATTGAATGCACATGAAATTCGGAAGTTCCATACTGTGTCATAATTATAGAAATGAGTTCATAAATGTTTCATATATCGAAAGTAATAATAAAATAATTTTATTATTACTTTTGTATTATGGATCTCCGCAAAGAAACGCCTAATTCTATAAATTATTTCATATATCGGTTAAATGTAAAGCGAAATTGATTTTCATTCATGGTTTCTCATAAAATCTGGGATCAGAAGACTAAATCATATCATTTTAACTATTATACTTTAACTTTGAATTTAATGTTTCGCTTGAAATAGCATTTTTGGTTATAAGTTTAACTCTGTTAATCCTAATCGGCCTACGCCATTTCTTTCATTACGGATATCGCTCACTTAGTATTAAAATGACCTAATTCAAAATTAGGCTCAATTGAGTTAGATACATTGTAATGCTTATTATAATGCTATCAACGTAGTCAAGCTATTAAAGAGAACTAGTGTTTTGCTTGCGAGAAAGATGATATAAGATAATACATATCTAGTAATAATAATACTCATCCTAAATCATACATATTTACTATATAAAAGCTATAACAATTTCCAAATATAATTTTGCGAAACAAGAATTTAGTGAAGTTTTAATAAAAACATACCATATTTATCCAAAAGGAAAAACATTTGCTTCAGAAGCAATTCATACAATGATAGAAAATAACAATAATAAAAATCTGATTTAAGATTAAGCTTAAATAACTAGAACCCTACTTTTTATATTGGTTAAAGTAACAATAAAAAAAATCTTTAGCTAAGTTAAATATGAATGTGGATGGATATGTCACCAGAGGCCTAAAAAGTGATGGTTGGATTGTGTGAAGTATGACACAAAAAAAGGTGTAGCGCCAGAGTTGTCGAATGATAGTAGAGAATGGAAGAGAAAAACATGTTGTGCCGACCCCACTCAAAAAAAAAGTAAAGTAACAGCTCGTTACTTTGCCCACTTTTGGGCTGAGGCCTCCTCTCTCCGTTTTTGGAGAGAAGGATTGGAGCTAAGACCTACCACGCTGCTCCAATGCGGATTGGTAGGTTACACATATCCCTTGAATTCTCTAGAGATATGCAGGTTTCCTCACGATGTTTTCCTTCACCGAAAAGCGTGTGATAAATTGCAATTATCAATTAGACACATAAGTTTTAATTAAAAAACTAATTGGTGCCTGCCCGGGGTTTGAACCCATGATCGTCTCTAGAGAGTAGCACGGTGTTACCGCTAGGCTATCACAGCTTTTTGACCCCACTTGGAGTGGGATAAAGACAGGAGAATGATGAGCAAATAGGTAATAGGTGATAATAAATAAATATATAAGACACTTACACACACGGTTGTCCAACCCCGAGGTAATTTAATACTTGTGTTATGGGTGACGGACAACTGGTAAATATACTACATATATAATTTTAAATACATACTTAAATACAAATATACACAGGCTCGAAGAAACAACAAATTGTTTATAGAAAATGTTGGATCTCGGCGGGAATCGAACCCGCGACCTACGGAGCTGAAGGCAGGGTCACTACTTACTTTACTTAGTACAATCCAAAAACAGTATACTGCTAAAAATCTATCGTGACTCCGCGATTATTTAACCACGGATCGCGATATCCGATTCTATTTTACTCTAAATCATAAGCAAACCATTTGTCTCAGTTTATAGTTAGGGAATAACACACTACACCACAGTTTTAGACAAAAGAGTCACGTTCTACAACTAGCCAGTTTACCTAAAGATTTTTAAGTTATTGTTAATTTGACCAAAGATTAAACAACTGACCTTAACTTATATATAAGGTCTCAAAACTAAACGAGGACCAGATTTCGGACGGATAGGATATAACTAATATCGCCAACACCATAAATAATTCACTAATGCCTTAGTGTAGTGAGTGTAGACCACTGATAAATTTCTATAATAAAAATATCCAAATAAAAAAAACATTTTAAAGGTGACTCGGTATTTTACGTGCTGTAAGTAAGTCAATACGACCAAAATTGCAAAGTTCAGGCATATTTACAGTTCATCCCATATATATTATTATCGATTAATCCGAGGATAATGTAACAAGACAAAATTAAACCAATTTCACGTTATACAGGAGATACAGAATCATGAATTAAATCATATTTTGAACTGGTTTAAGTATCTTCACATAAACCCCACATTCGACGGTATTCAGGTATTATAAATTATTCATAGTGTCGACTCTTAACTATACAATGTTAAATAAAGGTTAACATAAGTTAGGGCTGATTAACAGAACTTGTTGGTCTTGCAAAACAAGTTATATTTGAAGAATTCATGAAGTAGGAAATAAAATTTGTCATTCCAGCATTAATGTTACATATAGTTCTAGTGCACACAGGACCCAAGAACACAAGCGCTTCCTTACGCATGCACACGTGCGTTTACTCTCGCATGCACACGAGCGCTTACTCTCGCATGCACACGAGCGCTTACTCTCGCATGCACACAAACGCTTAATCTCGCATGCACACGAGCCTTACTCTCTTATGCACACGGGCGCTTACTCTCGTATGCACACGAGCGCTTACTCTCGTATGCACACGAGCGCTTACTCTCGTATGCACACGAGCGCTTACTCTCGTATGCACACGGGCGCTTACTCTCGTATGCACACGAGCGCTTACTCTCGTATGCACACGAGCGCTTACTCTCGCATGCACACGAGCGCTTACTCTCGTATGCATACAAACGCTTACGCACGCATGCACGCAAGCGCTTCTGCACGCATACACGCAAGCGCTTCTGCACGCATGCACACGAGCGTTTACTCTCGCATGCACGAAAGCGCTTACGCACGCGTACATACAAGAGCTTTCATACACATGCGCTTTTGAAGCATTGAATGGAAATACAAGAACAGTGGAATTTGCTGACGTTGTAATATTTTTGTGCAAATACACCATGTATTTTGGTATATGATAATAATATATTTCCAACAAGTGTCATTAATCATATAATTCGAATATTTATACTATATGAGAGAAGGACAAGGCACAATTTCGAGGCCAAGGCACAATTTCCATGACTAAAATAAATATTTACACGATATATTGTTCCCATCCAAATATAAACATAATAATATAAACTTATATTAATGTGATGGTCGCGGAACGAGCCTGGTGGGGTTTCTCTTATAATATCAATTGTGTATTTACAAAATAAACCTTAATATGTAATCTAGTTCTTAACTCAGTTTGTATCAAGTTAATTTTGATTGTTAAGTTACAAAAGTAATAATAAAATTATTTTGCTATAATCCGCGATACAGTAAATAGAAAATATATATAGTGTTTAATGTATAGTGGATTATCAGTATTTTCATACCCGATACGTGCAGGATTCGTAAAAGCACATGCACAAACCTCCACCACTTCCACCAAAATACACAAGCACTACACAGTTTCACTATCACAAACTCAACAATCGTTTCGCCCCGCAACCGAGGCATCATCAGGAGATAGACTCCACGACAAAATCGCAAAGCGAAGCGTTATGCAAACAAGCATTGTTATATAGTAATCGGTTCATCCCCACCTTTACCTCTGAACACGTGCAACAAGCTTGAACTCGAAACATTTATCTGCTCGTTAATGAGGGTGCCATTGTTATGCTTAATGATTTCTAATTGTTCCAAAATATTCAATTTTAAGCTTTTTTCGCAGGTGTGCAGTATTTCGAAACAATGGTCATTAGGAACTTTATGACCGCTTTCTAACAAATGTTTCGCGAAATGTGAATTTTGTGGCTTATTATTCCTGAAAGCGACCATATGTTCTTTAAAACGGGTTTCAAAATTACGACCAGTCTGACCCACATATGTATCATTGCATTCAGGACATTTTATTTTGTAAATACCACTCTTTTTCGGGCTTTCTAATTTGTCTTTATTATTGCATAATATCTTTTTTAAGCAGTTATTACTTTTAAAACCTAATTTTATATTTGACTTTGTTTTAAATATAGTTGAAATTCGTTCTGACAATGTTCCAAAATAGGTCAAACTGGCTTTGTATTTATTATCTTTGTAATGTGGCACCGCAAGTTTGTTTGTTAAGTTATTTTACTAGAGTAGGGGATCCAACCTCAAAATGTGTCCACGAAAAAAAATACAAGCAAATGAGATTACCCATCTGTTTTTTTTGTGTGATTAGACGAAGGTAAGTACGTCTGATGTTCCCTGTCTGAGAATTGGCTGGAAGCTTCCCTACTCTATGTATAATAATGTCTGATGTTCCCTGTCTGAGAATTTGTTGGAAGCTTCCCTACTCTATGTATAATGATGTCTGATGTTTCCTGTCTGAGAATTTGTTGGAAGCTTCCCTACTCTATGTATAATAATGTCTGATGTTCCCTGTCTGAAAATTTGTTGGAAGCTTCCCTACTCTATGTATAATAATGTCTGATGTTCCCTGTCTGAGAATTTGTTGGAAGCTTCCCTACTCTATGTATAATAATGTCGGATGTTCCCTGTCTGAGAATTTGTTGGAAGCTTCCCTACTCTATGTATAATAATGTCTGATGTTCCCTGTCTGAGAATTTGTTGGAAGCTTCCCTACTCTATGTATAATAATGTCTGAAGTTCCCTGTCTGAGAATTTGTTGGAAGCTTCCCTACTCTATGTATAATAAAGTCTGATGTTCCCTGTCTGAGAATTTGTTGGAAGCTTCCCTACTCTATGTATAATAATGTCTGATGTTCCCTGTCTGAGAATTTGTTGGAAGCTTCCCTACTCTATGTATAATAATGTCTGATGTTCCCTGTCTGAGAATTTGTTGGAAGCTTCCCTACTCTATGTAAATTAATGTCGGATGTTCCCTGTCTGAGAATTTGTTGGGAGCTTCCCTACTCAATGTATAATAATTCAGTGATTTTAATGTACAACGTTGGATTAAATGTTTATTATATCTTATTATCTTACTAAGTTACGATATCATTATCATCTTTCAAAGTTATGGTAGTCGTCGATAATTGGTTTAAGGTGATATTAAGTGTGTAATACGGTCAAAGCATATAAGTCAGCCCATCTGAAGAGTAAAGTTGCAAGTTCTATGAATAAGATATACAACATGTAACTTTATTCTTCGTATTCGGCGAAGTCTTAAATAATCGCTGCCGGGTAAATATAAAAATTAATTATATAATGATAACAATTATTAAACCTTAGTGCTTATCATAGAAATTTCACGAATAAGTCGGGCCAATTAGATATAGATTTTAGTGTTATAAATCATCGGTGCACTAGTGAAGGCGCGAGCGGTGGATCACTTATCGATTACTGCTTATTGACTCTAAGGGGGATGAAAAATAGTTTTTTTTTCAAAATGACTGTATGCTGTTAGCCTAACGGCTTTTACAGCGTCACCGGGGGGGGGGGGGGGGCGAGCGCAGAAGCATCGCCGAGGTTGCGAAATGCAGAGAGTAGAGCGCAGAAGCTCTACTAACGTCGGTGAACGTCGTCCTAAGGGGGGGTAGCTTACTATTTTTCACCTCACAGGAGGTGAAAAATAGCTAGCGCGGTAGCTTGTTAATATGTTCGGGTAATTTAAGAAAAATATATTAGATTATAGTCTAATAATGAGTGCCGGTAATTGAATAAATAGTTTGCAAAGGGAATTTTATAATGGTTAATTACGAGAAAGTATATAAATATGTTATAATGTGCTTCTATATAGTCATTTGCCTTTTTGGACTATTAATTATTTAACATAAGTAAAATAGACACATCTTGTTGCAACTAATATTTAATCTCAAGCGCGTATTGTTATTAAAAATGTGCTAGCATTTTTAAAAGTTAAAGATGATCCAGAAAACATCGACACGTTAGTGGTCTATCATTATGGCTCGTAAGTGCGTGCAGCGAGACTTTGACTTACAAGGATTCTTAAACCAATCGTCAACTTTGGATTTTAAACATATGGAATCTATCTAATAACTCCTCGTTAGAAATGTCTAACCAGTAAACATTGATTAATTAATTTTTAAAATTTAGAGTTAATACCAAAAACAGCAATATTCAAAGGTCATCTTGATACAAACTGATCTCAATTATTAAAGTGTAAATTAAACCTAGGTACGAGTTATACTTTATATTGAATAATTTACAAAAAAGCATAGAGTATGTGACTACTTTTTTATGCAGTCTTCAAGTTAACTTGAAGACTTCCTGTCTGCAAAAGTAATATAGAATTATTTTGCTGTATTTATTTGCCTTAAATCTTTACTTTTAACTGTTTTTTAATATTTCAAACACGAAAAATCGTAGGAAAATTTTTTAGGGTTTGTATTATGAAATAACATAATTTTCTTTTGGAAAAATAGTCAAATACTCGATTGTGAAAGTGTAGAAATATTTTTGTTTCTTTATGCAACACTTTGTGCTTATATAACAATACAAAAACATATTCAGAACTATGTTCAAACAAAATATACATTATAATCTTATACTAAATATATAAAAAAACAAATTATAATAACTAGTCAATTCATTTCTATTTATGCAATAGCTTATAAATAAAATATAAATGTATATTACAATTCGTAACTTTTTCTTAGTAATATTAGTGCCTTCTACGATTAATTATTAATAATTTATAGAAGTTCTATAGTACAAAATTTGCAGAATTATTTTGACTATGTATGCACACAACACACAAAGGCGAATTATAGGAAAATATTTATATAATTATTTTGAGTTAATTTTGACGCGTTTAATCCTTTTAGCTTTATACAAGACTGTTTGACTGAAAATTGACTATTACATTATGGGGTATATAATTATTTTTGATTACCATTATTTATTTATTTTTATGAAGGAGACCCCAATGTCTTGGGTTTATTGTAAATAATCACGCCTTGATAAACAATCTCAAAAAGTTTCTTTCGCCGGATCGAAGCCTACACAGTGTAAGACCAGATCTCACTATCAGAGTTATTGTTAATTTTTTAAATTTCTAAGTATAAAAATTTCAAAAACAGACATTCTTTCTAATCATTTATTTAACTTTTAACAGCTAAACTAGGATGTCCTAATTGCATGTCGAATGTCTAAAAACAATTATATTTATATAGAAATTGTTATCCATTTATCATATAGAAATGTATAAATAGATATGTTTTATAGAAAAAACGGGCATTTTAGGTATTAAAATAAATTAGATAAAGAATATTTACATCTATCGCATTACTTAAAAAATCATGACGAAAAAAAAAATTCAATAACATCCTCATAAGTCATAGACAATAAATATCCGCCGACAAAATAGCCGTTGCTTTGGAAGCCGGCCATAAACGAAATATAAATTGATTTTTAATCATTCTACTGAATTAACTCGGCTAAATGAATATCGGTGATAATTAGCAAGTCACGTCACTATTTAAGAAGAACCGATATGCCTATATGCATTGCATTTACTGTGTGTGGTTTTTAATGTAATAATTACGGAAATTAGGCGTGTATATGTCAAAAGTTAAACAAATGTTTGGAAATACTATAAAATATTCATTTTTGACAACAATATCAGCTCCCTTAGCATGTACTAAATGCCAAATTAACACCGTAGAGATATATTATTAATTACACTTCAGTACTATGCGTTTGTATGCGTACCTTTTTCTGGCTACCGTTTCTATTTAATGGTGGCGAGTGTTCGGCGAAACCGTGGTTCCTTCTGCCCAAACCACCGGGTTCGCCTTCCGGTGGCCTCGGTTTCTTCAACGAGGACCGGAGCGGTGACCTCGTGATGGTGCTTGCATCTGAGAGGCCCGTGAGTGTGGTAGCTGTGGTGTTCATTGACGCAACGCTACCATGGCCGTTGGTGCTGTAGGGCTTTCCTGAAGCGTCTGTCATTGATATACCTTCAACGGAAGATAATGATACCAATTATTTTGTATAAATTCACCGACCGGCCGGATCAACGACCTTTCTGCATTATATTGTCGACGCGAGCGTCGATAGTTAGTAATGTTTCGGATACTATAAAGACAGGACGCGTACGCCTGTATAGGACTTTATGGTATAACGCACACGTGTAATTATGCGTTTTGGGTGTGGTTCTTAGATTTAGTGACGCGTTTAATTAGTGAAGCGTTTGAGAAGACGCGACCGTCCGCGGTTTTAGTGCGCGTTCGGGTTAATGTTCCCCGATATGGGACGATTCAATAACGTGTGACCTTACGAAGGTTGTGTGCACACTGCGTGTTATTTGTGTTATTTAACCGATATAGTGAAGTGTATACTCCGGGAGAAATAGACAGTACGTGTCAGTGGAAGACTGCAGAGGCGAGCCAACGGGTTCGGGAATCGGCCAAGCACATACAGGCACATACACACACGTACACATATACACGCAGTGATTCATGAGGCCGGACCGCATACAGCTGACGGCCGCATAAGGTAGGTTGAGACGCCGAGACGACGGGCCCAGGTCTCGGAGGTTGTTTCATCCGCCCGCACGTTTGTGCAGAACACCAATCATTGATCTTGTTTGTGATATATGTAGTAAAGTAACGGCCTGTTACTATCCTTCTGACGGGCATACGTCTGGTCTCTCCGTTACTGGAGAGAATGGTTGCAGCTAAGACCCACCCGTATTGGACCAAGCTGTTGCAATGCGGATCAGTAGGCTACACATACCCCAGAATTCTCTAGAGATATACAGTTTTCCTCACGTTTTCCATCACCGAAAAGCGCGTGACACATTTCAATTATCCATTAGATACATAAGTTTTAATAGAACAACACATTGATGCCTACTCAAGATTTGAACTGTGACCACCACGAAAGAGATGTTTCACTGATATTCCAATAAATGTAGACCCAACTCTTTATTTACACGATGTCGAAATAACGCGGTTCACCCATACTAATAAATATACTTTTTTACACATTTTTTTTTGTTTTAGCACGAATCGCTTAATTTTTTTAAATTGTTATTTTTACATGTCCGAAATTCGAAAACCGGTTTTTTAGTAGAAAATGTAGGTTTCAATGTATGAATAACATGATCTGGTACATTTGGCTACATATAATAACTAGTTTTACTATTTATAAAAATATTTACATCCTTATACATGAAAATAATGCACAAACGACGAACAATCGTTTTTAAAGTTATTTAATCCTGTACAACTATTATTTTTTTTGTTCTACTAAATTGCATATTTTTTTAGTATCAATAAAATTGAACAGTAAATAATTTCACTTAAAAAGTGCTTTTAATCACTCTAAATTTTTTGTTAAATTTTTTTGTTTGAATTACAGCATATTCGAGCAATAATTTTTAAACCCCGGTTTTTAAATCGGTTAAAACCCGTTTTCTGGAAAAATTACTATTCAAAAACCGGTTTTCTACAATGTCGGTTTTTGTATAAACTTAGTATCTCCCATCTTACCAGCGAGTACATATGGCAGCCAGAAGGTGAAGACTAGTTTCTTCCTCTCCTGTTATGATTGCTACATTTTCCCTGCTGTCATGTAGACTTACCTCTGCCTTCTTTGAATCCAGGGTTGTTAATGGTGGTGCCATTGTCTGGTTCGCCCAACGGATTGGTGGGGTCGCCACCCACTCGCCGCGAGAACAGCGTGTCGTATATAGAGATTATGAACAACGCCGAATTTATAACTATACATACTATCTGGAAACATAATAAAACATTTGTGAATTGAAAACGAAAATGAAAGGAATCTGACAAACTTTGATACAATTTTGGACCCCAGTTGTAAAAAAAAGTGGAAAATATTGGGCGAATTTACTCAGAGTCATCAAAGATTAAGTAAAATTAAAGTTATGAAGTATAAGTGATATTTTTTAGCATAGATAATAACACTATATAGGCTTGTTCAAGGAGCATAGATAAGCGTAACTAAAATACTAAAATAGTGACGAATTAATCGATTTCTAAACAAGAATCAACTTAAAATTCTTTATTATTTAAAACATTTAACAATTACAAAAAATTTAAACTGTTAAAGATTATTTTATATTATTATTTAATAATTATTTTATTGAAATAGTCATGTCACACCTTCGTTGTTATATTATTAACTATTCGTTTACTTCAACCGATTATTGTAAACGATACCTTATTATTTATTTGTGCCAAAAATATTTTTAAAGATTTTTCAATTTCCTTGTGCTATTTTTTTAAATATTTTAGAACACAAAAACACAACACAACACTTATGTCGAGCCTCATACCTATACCTATTATAATTGGGCCCAAAGTCACCGTTTATTATACTGGTATGTTTAATAGTTGTGTAAACTATTCACAAGATGGAAGATGTAGGGTTTAGTCAATGAATTCTTAACTTGGAGAAAATATAAATACGCTTCGCAGACTTATTCTATTTGCGTGTTAATTGTTTACAACACTGGCCGTTGATTTATTAATGCGTATGATCAATGTAGTATATAGATTTAGGTAAAAGTACCTGTACGTAAAAAGCTGGTCCTCTAACTAGATAGAACTCCCTGTCGTTCCCTTGAACCGCGAATAGTCCTGCTGCGGCTATCGAAAGTAATGCTGGAAAGATAAAATGTATATTCAGCTCCATTATAGTTATTTATTTGTAATATTTGTTTTTTTTAATAGCCTACCACCAACTTGTAGAAAACGATTCAATTGCAATGCAATTCAAAGTCGGTACGTAAACTGAATCGCTGTCTTATCGTACTATGGAGTCTTTTAACTGAGTTGCATTTAGATCGCGCACCTACTATATGAAGAGTGAATAAAATAAGTATGCGATCCAGTTTAGGATTTAATTCAGCAAGGACTTAAACTGTGTGTCTTTAACACGTCATGGTATGAAAAAGCAAAACAATTCAGTTTAGGTCTTCAATTGAGTCGCAATAAGAGTTCATGGTAACCCTGCTGGTTACAATTAACCAATATAATAATTAATATACTAATTAACACTTTTAATCAAGCAACCCTTGATATGTAAAAGCACAATAGTTAATTTATTTAATTCTTTAATACAAATGTAGGAATTAAAACTTAAATTGAAATTTTTAAAATGTTACTGATCATTGAATTTGACGTTTTTAATTATAGATTAATTTGGCTTAATTATTTTGATGCAAATGAAACGTATTGAACCTTCAAAATTAATCTTTATTCAAGTTGGCTTTTACAAGTACTTTTGAATCGTCAAATTACAATGAAGCTACCATTGGTACGGAAAGGTACTCAACTGCGTGGGTACAACTGCGAGATACTTCATATAAAACCGTAATGTAATATTAACCTAAACCTTCTGTAAAAATCCGTTCACGTCAATCTTTTAGTAAACACCGTACGAAAATCCGTTCACTAGATTTTGGGTAAATCGATCATATACAGACAGAAATCTTTTAGGGACTTTGTTTTTTTTTTAATTTATTAGGATAACCAACAAGACTTATATTATTTAAATGTATTACAAAATAAAAAATATATATTATACCGAGAACCAGCAAGAAACTCGGCGTTCCCTCTTTTCCAGAATAATAATTAAAATAATCTATACTTATTATAAAACAAAGTCCTTAAAAGGTTTCTGTATGTGATTGATTTTCTCAAAACCTACACAACGGATTTTTGTACGGTTTTTACTAAAAGGTAGCGCAGTTCTTACGGAAGGTTTTGTTTAATATTATAAAACGGTTATAAGTAAATTGTGTTACAAAGGTTTCGCGCAATTGTAAAAACAAATCTCGCCTGCTGGGAACTTTAGCCGCGTAAACCAAGAGAGATATAATAAAATAATGTACTAGAAAATTGCAGATCTATAAATTTTTTACAAAAAAAGTGCGCGACAACATATCTCTATCTCTTAAGGTTAACTCACAATAACTTTTATGCTCAAATGTTCTATTCGGGATTTTTTTTTGTGATACTGATTTCTACGCGGGCAAAGCAACTGCCACATCTAGTGGTAATATTAAAACGCACACCGAAGCCCACCAACGATCTACGAAGTTACTTAATCCGTAGCCTTATAGACTCAATACTTACTTGCCAAAAGGGCCAAGGCTAGTTTCGTCATTACAAGGTGCGTGTACTTGAAGCAGACCCGTTCCTTCGAAGAGATCATGGCAAGCTGCAGCACTGAGAGTATACAGAATACGCCAAGCACCGAAACGCCTATCGATGCCACCATACCCGCTATATACACAGCCGCTGAAAAGACAAAAGTTCACGTTTTAGGAAAATCTTTTACTCCCGTTGTTATTACCAAAATACTGAAACTTTAACATGTCAAAACAGTATAAAATAAGGGGCAAATATTTTATAATAATACTAATAATGCGAAACCCTCTCCTGAATGTCTCCCATCCTTTTGTATGCCATGTTTCACCAGAGCCTTTCTGAAATTCTAATGCATATGTAACATACATAACTTTTAATATTAAAAAATTGAATTGTTAACTTAGGAAACTTAAATGATAAGTTTTAGAAAAAAGAATTTCCTTTTTTGTTAAATTTGGCACCGAAATCTAACATTGCTTTTAAAAAGCCTGGAGGAAAGGGTGGAACTCGTGTCGAGTACATTTTTAGCAATTTTAATTGTTAAGGGGTGCACGCCTTAACAATTAAAATTGCCCCCCTCTGGGGTGTGGTCCCTTGGGAAACACTGCTTTAACGGCTAATTAACTACAACAATATTAAATGAAATTTCCTACAATTTATGTTTATATACCGAGCTAACATATAGGATTAAAATAAATTTGTTTTGAAAACCGGAAAACAGATACTACACAACTGAGAGCATTTTAATAAGAAGTTGACGTGAAAGAAGACGCGGGTATAAGTTGTTCATAAGATTTGTATGTATTACTTTTACTTTATCTTCTAAAGAATGCAACTATATGGGGACAGTCATTATCAATACTAACAAGTCAGGTTAAAGAACTTTTTAAAAAACTTTTAACAAAATTCCATGACACATGAAGTTTTCTGACGTCAGTCGGTCGTGGCTTCTTGCCACCCTTCCGACGCCGCAATGACTAATCTAAGTCAAGCCGCTTGCATGCCCTTAGGACGACGTTCCCCGACTTAAGTAGAGCTTCTGCGCTCCACTATCTGCATTTCGCAACCTCGACGATGCTTCTGCGCTCGCCCGTCCCGCCCGGTGACGCTGTAAAAGCCATTAGGGCTAACAGCATACAGTCAGTTCGAAAAAAAAACACCTTCACTAAATACACGACAAGTTAAATAAAAGCGTTTTAAAATTACCTAAGGAGAATATATTCACTTTTATTATCCGATTTTCATTAGATAACACAATACATATCTATGTTATAGATTTACTATAATATGGTATTTCAGTAAACGCATAAAATACAAGATTGTTCATGTCTGTGCTAATATGATGTGTGGGTTTAAAAATCGTTTTTAGACAGGTGGCACGTGGGCCACGTTATAAACATTCTAAAATGAATGCTGTTGCACAAACAAACAACTGTCATGATATCGCTTAAACAATGGTCCAATTGATTTTACAATAGTTCGCTTCTATAATAAAATTCCTCAATCCATTCTAGACCAGTATACGGAAAGATTCCAACTAAATGCAAAAAATATGCTTATACGTAAAGCATATTACAAAATTGAAGATTATTTGGATGATAAGAAAGCCTGGATTTGAAAATCCTTTCAGCTTCATACAAGACAGCGGTTTAATAATGTATAATTTAAAATATTTAAAAGATTGACCGCCGAGTTTCTTGCTGGTTGTGTTCATTAATCATATTGATGCTTGACGATTCATAAGTGCCTGAAATGGTTTATTTGAATAAAGATTATTTTGATTTGATATATACCTATTTATAATCATATTATTATAGAAAAATATACATAAGTTATTCATTTGTAATATTATGTTTTATATTTAATTTATACTTATACTAGTGGTATCCGCCCCGCCGTGTGGTATCCTGCTGAGTAGAATAGACCACCCTCATTTCTTGCAGAGGTGTCGTTAAAGGCGACTAAGGTAAATTGACCCGCTGTGTGGTATCCGGCTGAGTAGAGAAGTCCACCCACATATTTTACGGAGGTGCCGTAAATGGCGACCAGGATAAGTTGACGTCAGACAGGCGGGCGGTCGTGAAATAAGTAGGCAAAACATGTAACAAAATGTTAAAAACATGTTGTGTTGACCCCACTTAGAGTAGGATAGGGGAGGAGAATGGATGATCCATACTTATATTACAAATTTCGAAAGTCTGTCTTTATGTCTGTTTCTCTATTACGTTTTTAAGGCTAATATTGATTAGGACTAATATTGATGAAATTTAACAAATTCAAAGCTTATTTCTACCAGTTGTCCGTCAACCATAACACAAGTATTAATTTGGGGACCTTGGGGTCGGACGACCTTGTGTGTAAGTATATATTTATACACCGGACTTCTGTGACTTCGTTCACGCCGACTTTAAGTATTTGAAAAGAGAGGGAAGTTTAAGGAAATAGGCATTCTTACATTTGCTTCACAAATTCAAATTCAAAATTCAAATTCAAATTCAAATTGTGGGTTTGATTTGGCTTTGCAGTTTAAAAACACTGTTAAAAAGAGGCTGATACAGAAACCCTACTATACTTTAGAGGATTACTAAGACGATAAGAATGTGTGGATATTTCAATTATTACATTATATTTCACATATTGCACTTCTACCCTATGCAAGACCGTAATGACTAAATGTAACTAGTTATAGGATTTATTTTTGAAAAAAGAGCAACCGCCGAGTTTTTTGCTGACTCTTCTCGGTAAGAACAGCTTTCGGAACCAGCAGTAGAGTTGACAATTCAAAAGCCCTTAGTTGTTTACAAGTTTACTTGAATAAAGAATATTTGAATTCGAATTTGAATAACCCGCAAAAATGCGTTATCATTTGAAACATACAGTGCAGTAAACGAATCTTGTTTAATTTATACACTGTCTAAATCTACTGATGTCGTTTCCAGCAATTATCTTGGTACAAATATCTTTCTTCCGCTCGAACCGGTTCAAAAGTATTCCTATATCGTTATACAAATTTTAAATATTCATACATCTGTTTTCACATTTTTCGTCTAAAATGAAATACATCATTAAGAAATATGGAAAAACAAATACACCAACATAATATTACAACTAGCTAAATATGATAACAAGTGTGTAAATTCGGACAAGTAAACCTCGTAGGTCACTCAAATTAACACATGGTAGCGTGTGACACTTACGTGTTGAAACATTTTCACAAAAGTACTTAATTCTAAGGGATTTTAATGGGTAGTAAGTATGACTTGTGTCCAAAAAAGTAATGATACAAAAATACGTAAATTCTTTCGGGTTTCGGTATACGATTGTGTTATTAAATTCCAGAATCTTTTTAGCCTTGCCATAACATCATTCTCTTACCTTTATCCCACTATGAGTGGAGTCGGTACAAGATGTTTTTCGCTTACATTTTTTTCATCATTTGCCAACTCTGGCGTAATTTCTTTTATATGCATGTCAAACTTCACACAATCCAAGCATCTCTTTTCGGTCTCCTTCGATTTAGCCTTGCTATTACAGCATTTTAAAATGACAAAAAAAGTTTTTACACCTATTTGACAACTCTCATCATCATTATCACTAATCTATAGATTAAACTATTCTATATCTACTGATTAACACATATTGCATGCTCATATGTGTCGTAGAAACTTGTTTGTAACACACTTCATTGAGAATCTCTCCTCCGATATGCATTAAACGGCAAAAAACGGATATAGCCGAGACCGGATATACCGTCTAGTCGCATCTTTCACTACATTAACATATTTGCTGATGATAATTGCGACACGTGATAAAAAATGAATGAATGAATGAATGACCAAACAAAAAAAATATGGTGATTTTCTTGGTAAGTTAGTGCAGTGGTTTCCCATTGCCTTCTGCACCAGTCTTTTAGGAGTGTTTTCGCCCCCAAGGCCACTGATAACCTCCACCAGCTGGTTTCCCAACTGGGGTATGGTTATACCGCCATTGATCGGTCGACAAAGCCTCGTCCGTAGTTTAGCAGGAAGCACCGCGTGCAGGTGGGGTTGACGATTGGATTGGCTTGGTATGTTTTCGCAATTCCCTTACTCCCTAAAAAAATATATATAGACAAGTTCTTACTTACTTATTCCATATAAAAAGTAACAGTCTCTTATCATCCCACTGCTGAGCATAGGGCTCCTGTCTCCATTGATTGGAGAGAAGGGTTGGAGCGAAGACATATCCCTAGAATTTCTAGAGATACCTCACCGAAAAACGTATGATAAATATAAATTAGACACATCAGCCCTAACAGAAACTTATTAGTGCCTAGGGTTTGAACCTATAACTTCCTGGAGGGAGTACACTTTGGGGAGGGGCACACAGTCTCACCGCTAGACTATCACAGCTGATATATATCATTTGTTGCTTAGTCTATGATAGTTAAAATCATAACAATTATCACTTTCCCGTACCATAAAAGCTTGGGCCATTAGTTAAGTTATGCCATCCGTTAGATTTCTCAGTTTAACGTGTGTTACTGTTAGTTTAAAATCGTTAACTAATTGTCTTTTAGATTTCGACGGTATGTGAAGAATTTATCGGGAGGATGAACTTTAAAAGATAAGAAGTCTTCAAAGTCAATACCAGCATATTTCTTTTCTAATATAACTTTACGGGTTGAAATGGAAAGTCATGTTATACATTATAATTTACATGTATACATCCACATAGTCTTAAATATTTTAAACATGTAGGACCAACATAAAACGATGTCTAATTGATGTCTAACGACTGGCCCGTTGGCGCTGTGGGTAGTGACCCTGCCTTTAGCTCCGCGGGTCGCGGGTTCGATTTCCGCCGAGGGCCAACATTTTCTATAAACAAATTGTTGGTTCTTCGAGCCTGGGTGTGTATTTGTATTTAAGTATGTATTTTAACTTATATATGTAGTATCTACCAGTTGTACGTCACCCATAACACAAATATTAAGTTACTTACTTTGGGGACGGACGACCGTGTGTGTAAATGTCCCATATATTTATTTATTTATAAATTATATCATACTAGGTGTGCTTCACTCGCGTAGAAACCAGTGTAATTATTTGAAATTTTGAAGTCGTTATTGTGAGTTAACCATAAGAGATATTGACATGGTAATTCAGGCTTTTTTGTAGTATTTTTATAGATGTACAATTCTCTAGTGAATTACTTTAAAGTAAGGTTTACGCGGCGCACAAAACTGAAGTTCCAACAACTACGCAACCTCATCAACATAATTCACATAAAATCTTAATTTAACCGTAAAAACATTATTCACTTAAATCTTCCAGAAGAATTACAATACCTCTTAGTAAAACCGTATAAAATCGGTTCAGTAGATACGGAGAAAATCGATCATATACAGACAGACAGACAGCTTCTGAGGACTTAAATTTATAATATGTGTAGATTCACAAACAGATACATAATTTAGCTAGGTTTTATTTAAAAAAATGACGTTTAATACTTGTTTTCAGGCACTAAAAAACTGATACAATATTTTTAGAAAACGAAGGTTAGTTACGCTGTCGTTTGTAAAGCTTTAATAGCTCAGTTGGAATCGAGCGGTCTGTAAGTGCGAAAACTCCGGATCGAGACAAAAAAAATGATAAAAGACAAGAGGATGTCTGAACATCCATTGTCTTTTTTTTTCAAATACTTTATAATCTTTTAAAGATATACCGACCAAAGCTAGGTCACCCAGATATTTAGAATTAATTCTGAAAAGATTTAGCAAGGCCAGTAATATAGACAAAACATCTCATAGTCGTTTCGAGTCCACGCTTAGAACAGTTCTGACTTCAATTCATGTGACACCGTTATTTAAAGCAACTGTTTTAAACTTAGTCACAAACGCCACAGCATCATGAAGGGAGCATGAAATTGCTACTTCCAAATTGCATAAAATCGTGTCCCTTTGTTGTTTTATGTAAGTCTATCGGTTGATGAATATCATCTTTAACTACAATTAGGTCATACATTTAAAATTCAAGTTCAAATTCGAAACATTTTTTATTTAATTAAACTTGTAAAGAAGTACTTTTAAATCGTCAACTCTACTGCTGGTTCGGAAAGCTGTTCTGAGAAAAGCCAGCAAGAAACTCGGTGGTTGCTCTTTTCAAATCATCATCATCCTCCTGCCCTTATCCCACTAAACTATTTATAACAAAATAATATAGCATTTTAGCTTGATCAGAATTAGGATTAGCTAAAATGCTATTTATAAAGCCAATATCCATTTTATTAACATTAATAGTATTATACGTGTTTTAAACTGCTGTAGTGGCAAAGATGAAATCGATCGCGATTTGCGCTTTTCCATAATAAACAAACTACAGAACAACACTCCTGCGCTATTTCTCCCATGAGTCGTATAGTGAGAACGAAAGTTTTTCAAAACAGTTTGAAAGCAGTCACGATTGTGAGTCGTGTGCATTTGTCAAGTCGACTCGCACGCGCCACTTATCTTACAATGCAGACTCGGTCGCAAACTGTATACAAAAGATAATCGCTTAAATTAGAATGTGTAGCTATAGCGTCATGGAAACAAATCTTATCCGAACAAAATCTTCGGTCATAGTCGTACAATCAGTAGAGTTAATAAATCATTCGTTGGTCTAGGTATTAGTTTCTACAATAAAATTCCGTAATCTATACTAGACTACATCATCATTCTCCTGCCCTTATCCCACTCTAAGTGGGATCGGCAAAACATGTCACAAATATGTTGTTACATGATTTGGCTTCGTATTTTACGACCGGCCGCCTGCCAGACGTCAACTTAGCTTAGTCGCCTTGTAAGACACCTCGGTAAGAAATGAGGGTGGTCCATTCTATGCAGCCGGATACCACACGGCACATACCTTAGTCGCCTCTTACGACACCTCGGTAAGAAAGGAGGGTGGTCTATTCTATTCTGCCGGATACCACACATTATATCTATCTAGTCACATTATCTCTATCACTATCTAGTACACTAATGTACACTAGACTACAAAAAAGGTATAATTTTAGTGTTAGGAATATGCTTATAAGTAAAGCATATTACGCAATTGAAGATTATGTAAATAATAAAAGTGGATTTGAAAATTGATATTTTCAAATCAATTATTAAATATAAAATTATAATATTAAATCGATATTGCGGACTTTGCCCTTCGCAAAGTCCGAAATATCGTAGTAGTAGTAGTACTAAAATACATAATCCGCTATAAAAAAATTATAGCTATTTAACCCGGATTATAGCAAAATACTATTTTCATTACTTTTGTAAATTAGAAATCTTTAAAAGATTGACCGCCGACTTTCTTGCTGCTTCTTTTTTTTTTTGCATACACCAGCAACATTTTGCATACACCATTTATATATGCCCGCTGTAGCTGTGATAGCCCAGTGGTGAAACCGTGCGACTCACTAAAAACAATCATGGATTCAAACCCAGGGCAGGCAGCAATGAGTTTTCTATTAAAACTAATGTCTAATTGATAATTATAATTTATCACACACTTTTCGGTAAAGGAAAACATCGTGAGGAAACCTGTATAGAATTCTAGTTGGTAGGTCATAGCTCCAATACTTCTCTCCAAAAACGGAGAGAGGAAGCTTATGCCCAAAAAAGTGGTATACCACTTTTTTGGGCATAAGCTTCCTCTAAAATATATTTTATGCCGTTACTTTACTTTTATTATAGCTGTAAGATCCTAATGCATACTGTGCATAACAATGTAAGCGTAATTCAATGAATCCGCTAGACAGAAAGTTTAGAATTTCTATATACGCATCTCCCACAAATTGAGCTTACACATTATGCAAGCTTTCACCATCAAAAGTAAAACATGGCTTTCCCATGTAGCTACTGTCCGGCATAAAGCGTTCAACCGCACTGCGATAGCTTCAAGTAAGTGTAATGCATGAACACCCACATTGTTCTTACCTACTTAGGCAACGTTTATATAGGGTGGTACCAATCGTAATACATTAATTTAATTTTAGTTACCTACACCTCAGCACCCTACATAAAAAAGAAACAGTTAATTCAGCGAAGTGTTTTAGTCACAGGAATTATTTTTCGCTCTATAAAGTATAAACATGATTTATAGAGATCAATTCCCGTACCCTATTACGACAGACGAAACAAAAAATAGCCTTGATACTAAATAGTGCTTGACACTAAATGTTAATGTTTTCTCGCGCCAGTTCAGTCAAGGGGTTGTAACTCTCTAAGAAGCACTTTTCAGTTCGCCGCGATTACCATCTCTGAGCGAGCAGGAAATAATAAAGGGAGTTATATCCAAAAACTAAATAGATGTCGCAATGTCTACAATATTTTAGAAAAAATAGGTTAATTACGCTATCACTTTCAAAGTCACTACAGCCCAGTTAGAAACGGGCGGACTTTAATGAAGATTCCCGGGATCGAAAGGGAATTCCTAAAAAAATGCCAAGCAAAACTCAGTCACCCAGGTAGTTTTTATTAAATGGGTCACTTTAAGAATGCATTACTGCGACATCCAGTGGATTATTCCGGTAAAGTTACAGTGACGCCTCTGAGACGGCAGGTAAAACGGTTTCCTCTCATTAATCGACGAAAATGAAGGAGTTTCTCATCTATATCCTATATAGTTTATTATTTATGAGTTCAAAAGTAATAATAAAATTATTTTGTTACAATCCGCGATACAGTAAATAGAAAATATACATAATGCTAAATTTATAGTGGACTATCGGTTTTTTCATACCCGATACATGCAGGATTCGTAAAAACACAATGGTGGCAATGGTGGAGGTTTGTGCATGTGTCCGCAAAGTAACGCCTAATACTAAAAATTATTGATGAGTTCAGTCAACCATTACTAAAAAACCCAGATCTAAACTAAATCATATATATACTTTTTTCGAAAATACATTTTTAAAACGATATTTAAGAAGATTCAATTATGCCAAAGTTATCTATTACGTACAAATCAGTGGATTCATTTAATATCGTACCGTCGGTACCATCCTGTGTACTTACGAAGTATTCTTGGGCGTAATAGTTCGCAACTGAGATCGATCAGTTTAGGTCGCTACTCCTAGATGAACCAGTTCGCCCTTTTAGTTCATCAGGTCGTATTTTCTTCCCAGTTCTTCAGTCTTCACAACACTAGCAGTTTTATAACGAGCGAACAATTTGCCTGACATTGAATGATTTTAAGGACTCGTTCGCTCGTTTTCATAATGCTATTACTTAATATTTTTGGATACTAAAGCGTCCATAACTAAACCACCGGTTCCCAAACTTCCCAATTAAGAGAGTTAGTTTGAACTTGTATTCTACGTTGCGGGACGAACAATTAAAACAAAATTAATGATATTTACTCACAATCACTTTGTGTGAAATCAAACTAATATATAAATACTAAATACATTAACATAAATGTCGAAAGAAATACAACATGATGACCTCCGTGGCGCAGTTCAACTTTCTCTTTGAAGAGGACTGAAGTTTAGAACCACAACTTTGGTCCTATACGGAGGTTGCACAAATACCAAAAGCTCTCTACGAACTGATAATGATTATAAATGCAAAAGTCTGTCTTTCTGTCCGTTCGACCAAGGTAACAGAGGATAAAAGATTCACGTTTTTTTGTAAACAATGAAAAAAACACATACAAAGGTACTTAAACTGTTAAGTAGGTGTGAACGAAGTAGCTGATAGCAGTAACATTTCTGAAAACAGAACGCGCATGATAAGCTTTAAATTTCAGTTATGCATTTTGATTTAAAAAAAGGGGTTTAAGTCTACGATCCTCTTGCGCTCCCATCGCTTAGCCATTATGGCTATTAACCATCTATACAGTAGCATAATATACGTCGACTTGAAGACGCATTTGCACTGAAGTAGAATAAACGATTTCTTCGCACAATGCATCCAAGTACTAATAAAACAATGACCGCCGCCATTAAACCACAATTTCGCTTCACGCCACAATCGTATTGTTCCGCGACGTATATGGCGAAGTGCAGAGGGACGCGCCCGGCATTGTGATGCCTACTGTTTTCAAACAGGTGTTCACTCTAGATTATGATTCGTCACAGATACCGTTAATCTTATTTGGGAACCGTATTGTCTCAGGTGATACAGGATGTCCCGTAAGGAATGGATAATACCTGATAAAGTAGATCTATTCACGACTCATCATTAGTCTCCTGCCTTATCCCACTCTAAGTGGAGTCGGCACAACATGTTTAACATGTCTTGGCTTATTTTACAACTTACCTCAGTCGCCTTTTACGACACCTCAGAAATGAGGGTAGTCTGTTCTACTCAGCCGGATACCACACTGCGGATTCACGACTCGAACTAAATTTAACGCAAGTATATTTTTCCAGTACCCAAGTTATGATTTTGTTTTGAAAATGACCAATTTATTCAGACTACTATGCGTTTAGTTTACTACAGCTAAAAATAAGTGAAATTTGTGAATCCAATGAATAGCTGTTTTAACTTTTAGAAAGAACGATTCTAAACTTGATCTTGACTCTGGTCTTTAAAAAAAAAATTAATTCCAATAAATCCACGAATATCACTTATTTGTAGCTATCGTAAACAAAAAAGCAAAGTATTGTGAACAAATTCAACGATTTGCAAAAAAAAATCATAACTTGGGTACTACCACGAAAATATCTTATTAAAATTTAGTTTAAGCCTTGAATAGGTCGGCTATCAGGTGTTATAAGGTTTACCATTCTTTACGGGACATCATGTATACAACCTTCCACTGCCCACTAACACAAAAAAAATGAAAAATTTATTAAAGCTGTATTTAACTTGAACTGGATGTTTATAAATTTGAAATTGGGCTAATGAGGTGATTATTCTTTAGATATATACTGTATTAGAAAATTTAGAGTACAATAACGTATTATTTAGATTAAGAGCTGTTCGCTCATCTAACAATGAAGGTCATTTTTGATAATTTCACATGAGCCAAATTACATTTAGTACTATCTACGGTACTACTTAATTAAATGGCATAATGTAGTATAAATATCGTCCATTTTATATCAGTTAGGGGTTTTTTTGTAAGTTAAACTATCACAAACTCAACAATCGTCAGGAGATAGACTCCACGACAAAATCGCAAAGCTGCGATTTTTGTGCGATTGCTTTGCGATCATTTGTTAAAAAGTTGTGTAAATTTATTGTTGATAATAAGCTAAAAGTGAAATTATTTTTGTGTGTATATTCTTAGTTTTATTTCATTTCATAATTATATGTTTTTTGTACTACTTTAGGTAGTTTGCTCATTTGGTGCATTTTCTTCGAGCCAAATTCCAAATTACATTACTCGTGTGTTTTCCATTTTACGTGACATTGGCAGAGTGATTTGCGTCTAATTTGCACTGTACAGGTCATAAAGAAAGATAATAATAAAACCTTTTAAGACCTCTGCTTTTGAGTCTGTTGTAGATATTTTGATGAAGTCTTTTGTGAACAAAAAAGTTATGCGCATTAACAGTTCCATCACTTTATCCACCTGGTAAGGAAAAAATCAATTTGATTATTAGCTTTTTCGTTTCTTCTATAATATTAATTAATTGTGCCAAGTCTGAATTTATCTATTATTATATTATTTATATGATTATTTTATTCATCTACATTGAATGTAGCGAAAAAATTTACTTATCAAAAAGTAATTTCACTAAAACTACTTCCTAAATATTATACTGTCAGAATTATTTATGATTTTAATCATGTGTGATGTGATGTATTGGAGTGGTGGTTATAAGCTCAGTATCTTCTCTCTAAACAAATAGATTTAGTGTTATAATGTGATAATGGATATATTTGTAATATATAATTATTTCTTTTTTAGTTAAAAAGAAGCCGTTCTCAAGGAAAGAAAAAAGAACTTTTCACTGTAACAGCGATAATGAGATTTCTCTTGTTTATTATTTATTTCTTGTACGAAAATAGATGAGGTTTAAATAATAGTGTTTTTTATTTTTTTGTATTTAAATTTCGACATAGTAATTTTAACATAAGGTAATTGATTTACCAGAAAATTTTAATCAATTTAAGTTCGATTGTATTTAATACTTGTGTTTTAGGCGACGGAGAACTGGTAAATATATACATATATTATTTTAAATACATACTTAAATCCATACATAAACAAAAAATGTTGGCTCTCGGCGGGAATCGAACCCGCGATCCGCGAAGCTGAAGGCATGGTCACAACTAACAACCCACTGCGCCAACGGGCGTCGATTTAGTTCCATAGCCGTCTCCTAAACAGTATTTTTACAAATCGCCAATAATGGCTTCCAGGTACAAGTCTATTTCAATTTGTACACTGTAGTTTTTGGTCAGAACTAGACATTTTTTTGTTGAATTTGTCTTATGCTGTTAGCCTTAATGGCTTTTACAGCGTCACCGGTGGGATGGGCGAGCGCAGAAGCTTCGCCGGGTGAGAACTAGACACTTTTTATTATTTGTCTTATACATTTACGAAGACAACTCAATAGCGCGGGAGAACTAGTTTCGTTTTCCGAACTAATAAAAGTTTACATTGAACATAAGGTTTAAGTATAATGTTGACTATTTACTAATATATGACATCCGGTCATATATTAGTATTTATTTTTTTCGTGTATTTGTGTCGACTTTCATTATCAAGAAAAGATTCCAAGATAATAACAGTTATTATAACTCTAATCAATTATAAATCTAATGACCATTATCTTGTTTGAGCATGACTCAGCGGCGCTACATACGTGCAGAAATGTCATCCTGGCTCCATTATACGCGTATGACGTGCTCAAAAACTTGATTTACATTTTATAACAACAATTCTCTTCAATATCTTAGAATATTATATGTAAAACATAATATTTTTAAAGGTTCTTTTGAACCGGAACTGCAATAAATTTTAACGACACACACATACAATTTAATATTAAATATGTTAAATTTAGTTTTCTTCCAACACTGTTAGAAAAGAAAGAAAAAAGTTTCTTCGTTGCCATTGTATATGTTCATATGTACGAGTATAAATCCTATAGTAAATTTGGTTTTGAATATACTTATATTTGTACCAAAAGTTAAAAAATTAAATCAATTAAAAAAAAACAATGAACACATGGGAAAGGTTATCGTATATAGATGAAAACTTTTATCACAGCTGCCCACGATTTCGTATTGACATAAACACGGAGATACACAGAAGCATATGATATCATATCCCTTTCACTATATCGATATAAAAAACCGCATTAATGCATCGTTACATTCATACGGGAATGAAAGACAAACAAATACTCTTACGTATTTAAAATATTAACAAGGATTGAGCAATATAGTTAAAATGGTCCTAAAAGCCGGATGTGTGGCAAAAGTCAATATACGTAGATTAAACTTAAAGTATTTATCAATCTAATCCATATTTTGGTATTTACCTTTACTCAACTTTGTCTAAATATAGATAACAAAATATTTACTTTTACAGGTATTATTGCCAATGTCAAGTGAATCATTTTGAATAATTTACGCAAAATTAAATTTAGTACGCCAAATTCTTAATATATCAAATTTGCACCGCCAGGTGGTATCCGGCTGAGTAGAATATACCAACCTAATTTCTTACCGACGTGTCACTAAAGGCGACTAAGGTAAGTTGACCCACCGTATGGTGCCCGGTTGAGGAGCATAGATGACCCTCATTTGTTACCGAGGTGCCGTTAAAGGCGACTATGGTAAATTTTCTCGCCATGTGGCACCCAGCTGAATAGAATAGACCACCCTCTTTTCTTTCCGAGGTTTCGTAAAAGGCGACTAAGGTAAGCCCTGCCATATGATAGCCGACTGAGTAGTAGTTCCGATTGACTGTTTGTACATTACAGTTATTTCGATTCATTTAACTAAGCAATACTTTATTTTTTTTTTATTTTTTTTTTTTATTTATTTATTTAGTAATCCAACAGCGTTTTAACAATTTAATACAAACTATAACTATACATGATAAAATAAGCCAATTTAGGATTACACTGTTAATAGTATTAAGCTAATCTTATCACTAATTATTCATTATGGAACTTATAAACTTACAGATTATCAAATAAAAACCAACCAAAAATAAACAACAACATGGAATTTGAGGATGTATGAGGGTGGGTGTGTGTGTGTGTGTGTTTATAAGCTAATGATTTTCTTATCAAGTTTTTGTGCCGGCAAGATGTCATGGGGTTTGGGAGAGGGCAAATTCCACTGAGGTTTCTAACCTATAAAGGAAATTAAAACAATAATACTTTTTCTATGTACGAGGACGAAGTTTTTGCATGACCCTCGCATGCATATATTGCGTGGGTGAACCTGTCCTTTTTTATTAGGCCTTCAATTCAAACATCGACCTCAAACGAGATGGTTGCCCCGCAAGGGACGCTTTAAGAATATTGTTTGGGCTAGATAAAAGTCATTCATCCTGTATCTCGATATATTCTAGATATCGGTTATTTAGAGATACTCTATAAATAAAACTTTAATTTATAATACCAACTAATATTACCTAAAAATATTGAAACAAGACATTATTTTAGATCATTTAGGGAAACCAAAAATGTCACTGTGCCTTAGAATATACATAAAAATAAGAACTGTGATAATCCAGTGGTGAGACCTAATAACTCTCTCAAGAGGGTTAAGTGTTCAAACCCCGAGCAGGCACAAATGAGTTTTTCTCTTAAAACTTATGTGTATAATTGTTGATTACAATTAATCACACGGTTTTCGGTGAAGGCAAAAATTGTGAGGAAATCTGGTGATGGTCCATAGCTGCAATCCTTCTCGCCAAAAACCGTGAAAGGAGATCTATGCCCAGCAGTGTAATAGTAACACGCCGTCCTTTAGTGAAAATAATCCAGCTAACATTGAAATTTTTGACAATCAAATATGTTGTATATCGTTAGCACATTTTATTTTGGCAACGTTTTATTTAATGTAAAATAAAAAATGGAAAATAAAGCAATACTACGAGAAGACGATAAAACAGAAGGAAATAAAGTATTCGTATAATTATGACCCCAATTTCATCAAATTGAAGAGGGAAAATAATTTTTCCTTATCCACTTAACAATGCTTAAATTGTTCAAGCAATTACGTATGATAGGTAGATAGATGCAGTTCTTCAATGCCAAACCATTGTTTGATAAGTTGTTTTTTTTCATGCCTCATTTATAAACAAGGCAAAGTCGCCACGCATAATTTAATATAAAAATTGTTAGTATCTTTAACTATCTTCTAGTATATACATTAATGTTTAAAAAGTACTATGTTAAAAAGTTAAAAGTAAATTTTTATATACAAGCCCGAATCTGTTATAATATATGAACCTTCACATTCATGAATTCCTGATTTCAAACCTTTGATTTTGTTTATAAAAAAAATCAACAGGTTGCATTCTAGGAGTGCCGGCAGAAGTGAAAATTCGAATATTAACGTTGTGCATTTTGGGAAATTTTGGTAATAGTGAGGGAATAATTTTGTACGAATTGCTTTAAATACCAGTATAAAAGTACTATAATTTATGTGGTAAAATACAATATTCATTTATTGCGCTATCATATACAAGCATGACAATTTATTTCGCGCAAACTTCCTGCGCCACATAACTGAAATGGCATACCCAGGCATACATTTTCACCGCGCGGTAGAAAGAGCATATTTCCTCTCTTACACGGCGCCAGCGGTCTACTCTCCCTCCGTCTTACTAAATTTCGATCAGGTGACCTGACTCAAGCCTAACATTTTTACACATCACAAAAGTGCACAACGTCGGTACAGAAGTTTTCACTTTAAAAACTTGCGTTTATTTTTATAATTCAACAATCTTTACGAGAAAGGAAAACATTGCGATTAAATCTGTATATCTCTAAAGAATTCCTGATATATTAATAATCTGCGAATTCAATTGGGTCTTGTTGGATCTAAGCTCGAATCTCTTTCTCCAAGGAGAGTACGGTTCAGCAGTGAGATAGGTACAGACCACTCCTTAAAGTTCATCATATTTTAACAGCAGAAATGTATCTCTGTTTTCTCTATAAGATGAATTTTATGAGGCGATCACGATAAAAAAAGATATTAATTTTGAATATCTAAAATATGGAATTCTAAAAGTTACTCAAGAGGTAAAAGAAATACCTAGAATTGAAGTATATCTACATGATCACATCATGATTAAGGAAATTCGTAAAATAAATCACAACAGATCAATGATTCACAAAACTGTAGTCAAGGCAAAGGGCAGGGAATAAAGCTAGAAGAAAGGATGGAAGTTGGGATCCTTAGTTGCTAGCACGGTGTTCTTATTCCAGAAAATGAAATAGTAGTACGCTGTAGAAGGGAGATAAACGAGTCGCAAACGGGTGTTGTTTTCAAATGGCTTTTAAGCGATGGACTAGTATTCTTTTGAAAATGATAACTACAGAAAAGTTATATTGTATTTAATATAAGAAAATCTGAATAGGAAAGAATCTGAAGTTGTGTAGTTTGGATTAAATTAACAACGTGTAAGATTTAGAATAATTCAACAAGCTTTGTACGATACATATTTTCTTCCGCAACTAGTATTACATTTCGAGTTACATATTAGTTGCAGAGCCACCTACCGAGCAAATGTTCTAAATCACATTATTACGTTGTTAAGTTTTCCTTTTTTTACTTTTACACTAAATAATCGGTTATCGCCAAAGCTTAAAAGGATCTCGTAAAACCAACCTTAGCAGTGTATAAGAAAAAAAACAAATTTTATAGCTCACTTTAGATCAGCCAACAGATAGACGTAATAAAAATCTTTACTCGAAATATAATGAAACGTTAACTATACAACAGTCTTCAAATTAAACACGCTCACCAGGGAACTGTCAGAGTCTTTAGTCCTAAACACTTCTTTTTGTCGTCTTTAGTCACTTTCACTGTATACAAAAAGTGAATCGGCCTTAAGATGTGTTGTACTATTCTAAACACATGAGGTAATAAGTTTGAGTGACGAAGTAGGGTTTGGTTATGTGGTTTGCGTAATACAGCACACACCCACTCCGAATTTGGAAAACAAATGGAATAGCGTGTAATTGTTTAGCATTAGTTAACAAGACTCGCATTTAACTAATGAGTACGGATTTGTGAGCGACCATACCTGAAACTGACCTAAATACACGCAATATGCAAATTTTCATGAGTACTAAAGCAGTGACCTATTATAAAAATTTTATGGTGTGTGTTCTTTATCTCAAGTTGTACGGAACCGATGTTTGGACGGTTTTTACAAAAATGAAGTACATTCCTCAGGAAGGTTTAAGTTAAAAGTGCATTTATGCATGGTTTTATATAAATTGTGCTGAAGAGGTCGCGCAGTGGAAATAAAACTCGCCTGCTGGGAGCTATACTCGCATGCGCCGCGTAAACCGCCAGAGATACAGTAAAGTGGTGTACTAGAGAATTAGTATGTTCATGTAAAGTTTGGTGGCAATCGGTGCAATTTATAACTGCAATTCAGATATCTTTGATATAATGCGCATATCTTCATTCTGGGAAAGATTGCGCGGCTCTGAAACAAAATCAACAAAATCCTTCAAGTGATTGGGCAGGATTTGTGCAGTCCCATGATGACGCATTGGATCTCGACTCATCGAGTTTCAAATCAGAAACGATGCAGCAGTCCTTCAGAGTGCTATGCTTTTAATATAGTTATTAGTATTATGTATGTTGTCTCTAATCTAAGAATGTTGAAGTTGTTTCTTAAAAGGATAGATGGCGTTGGTAGTCTTTTAAGTTGCGCTATAGAGTTGCCCTTTCCGGATACGTAAGTATGCAGGATAGACGCAGTGAAGTTGAGGTTTAAATGTTGTGTAGATCGTATTGGTTGTTAAATAGTTTCGTAGGGTTCGATTCTAGGTCTTGGTTGTTATTACTTTATAGGAGCACTAAAGATCACTCGACAGTGGTGTCGAGACATTGAGTTTTACGTTAAACAAAGAATGTGCAGTTGTTATTGTAAAATTATAAGTTTTACCTAAATAAAAAACAAATATGATTAGTAAATATAAAGTAAATGTAAATATTTTTCCAAACAATTTATAGCAGATACAACATTTGCAATTAATATTTATCTTATTTATTTAGAAACTACGTAAAAACAGGATGTAACACTAAACAGACAAGACGACTGACCGACCAACGCTGCATAACCTGACTCACTCGACCACTCTTTCCTTTAACTAACCACAATTCTACTGATTATGTGGCTACATATCGTCAGAAGTTAACCTACTGAATACTTAATAAGCTTGTATTGTCTTTGAAGTCGCATTACAAGGATTCGTTTAAATAATTTACTAACTCGATACCAGCAACTTTATATGTATCGAACAATTGAACGTCCTAAGTCCTGTTCAGCCCTATATAAAAAAGAAAGTAACGGCCTGTTACAATCCTAGTGTTGAGAAAAGGCTTTCTCTCTCCGTTTCTAGCGAGAAGGGTTGGAGCTAAGACCTGCCACGCTGCTCCAATGCGGATTAGTAGGTTACACATACCCCTGAATTCTCTAGAGATATGCAGGTTTCCTCACGATGTTTTTCTTCACTGAGAAGCGTGTGATAAATTGCAATTATCAATCAGACACATAAGTTTTAATAGAAAAAGTCATTGGTGCCCGCCCGGGGTTTGAACTCGTGACACCCTCGGAGTCGCATGGACTCACCGCTGGGCTAATCTCTATGCTAAAATATAACCAGTTTAGAAATCATTACAAAACAGGGCATCCCAGCTAGCTACGCGTTGCATATAACGACGATTATATGATATGCCACGACAAACTAGTTCATAACAATATGAAGGGTAAAATACCCCAAGAAGCCTTATGGAAATAATCAATGTATAGTACAAAGGAGTTTGATAGTCGTTCCAATAATACTACCTTTCTAATCGGTTGTCAACCTTCTTTATTAATAAGCCTCTTTTACGATAAAATATTGTATAGATACAATGCTACACTTTTTTCTTTAAAATATTCAATTATTTTTGAATCGATATGGTAATTTCTTTAGTCATTAATTTTTCATTATTGTTCCACAAAACTGGTCTATTGACTTCACAAGTTATTAATTGTCTGAATTTGAAAAGGATAAAGAAAAAGTATTCCAATCAATCGTTGCTCAATCTGTAACAATTTAGACGCTTAGTTGAAATCGGATGAGTCATAAAAATAATAGATATAACAAAAGAATTTAAGAATTGTAATGCAATTGTTTCCAGACGCTTCCTTCCTGACACCTTCGATAGTCTTTTCATTGTTTCATTTACCGAAGAAATTACCGTGATTTAGTAAGAATTTCTGATGGCATTGAGAAATCAATGACGTCTTTTACTTTTGCAGCGTTAATGTCGCGTATAAGATCAAAGATTAAGTAAAGCAAGATAAATCTGACTAGACACGATGAACTTAATTAATGAGCTCGATTGCGCAAGAACGTGCTGTTACAGATAAAGTGTCATTTTTTAAAATCTCTATAAAGTCACTTAGGTCGCACCCCTCAATTGTTAGTGAACAACATAAAATAACCTGAATTTTCTTTGATTGTACTGTTTTAATTCATCAAACTATCAGATGATTACATTCGATCTTCAATAGTGACCAAGTTTGCGACAGAGAGGATTATTAATATTTGAAAGTTCTATTCTAATATATTCATAAATTTTAATAAAATTTAGACAAATATTAAGAACCGTTAAGGGCTTTTATTTCTAATAAAAACAAGATACAAAATTACTTTCCGTTTAATGCCGTACTAACGGGGATCTCCAGGCTTCTCATTCAGGATGATAGGGTATCCGCTATAGCGGTAAGTCCCCAAAGCGGTGATGCGTCTTTTAGAAATCCCCCCGTCCAGAACTACTCTAACTCTAAAATTTGAAATCTGCTATTAGCAGGGATGTAGGCAGTGCGTATATCAACCATGAACCCACTATCGATTAAGAAGAGAAGGTCATATTTTAGTTGGTGGAAGTCCGGCATAATCTTCTAGAAATCCTCTTCTGGCTTTGGTACCTATAGTAAATATCCTAATTTCAAAAATAAATTGTGGAAATTATTCTATTTCAATGCCAGCTGATGATGGTAAAAATATAAGCCACTTTTTTAGCAATTTGATATAATGTGTACAGGTCAGAAGTAGAAGTCTGGATTTAGTAAAGGTAAATGCTAATCAGAATCTCATTAACAACATCAAAGATCAAGAAGTCTTTACCTTACTATATTATAAAAAGTAATGGGGGCATGTGGTTCTATAGTTCACTATATAAAAAATAATCATATATTAAAATTTACAACCTTTGATGTTGAACAAGAGTGAAACGTCAGATAACTGTTTATAATAATAATTATTCCATTCGGTTACGCTTTATGACGTCTTACAAGTTATAATAAAGCTCATACATAACCATGAATTACGAGCGAGTGTTGTTTTTGATGTAATGTATATAAATTAGAATTTTTTTGTAGGTCATACGTAAATTGCAGTGACATGGTTCCGTGCTCAAATAGATTGTTCTTAAATTCTACTACCAATAAACACGAGATCAAAGATGACAATGTTGGTGAAGGCATTAGAGCAATTGTAAATTGCAATGTTGATGATTACGAGACAAACGCAAAACCGTAAAATCTGTTTACGTGATCCATTAACAATTGTTGAATAGGTTCAAGAATAGAACGTTCTAGTAATCGGATGCTTCTTGAACAAACTATTACTTTTATAAATCGTAATTACAATGAAAATGTTAATTATTTTATACTAGCTGTGCCTGTGACTCCACCCGCGTGAACATCAGAGTATTCAATAGAAATTTTGAATATAAAAGTAGTTGTTGTGAGTCAACCATAAGAGATAGAGACATGCTATCGGGGACTTTGTTGTAGTATTTTTGTGGATCGACAATACTCTGCTACGTTACTTTAGTGAATCTCTGTTGGTCTATGCTCTGGTGAACGTGACTAAATCTCCGAGTTTTTTTTTACAACTGCGCGACTTCTTCAACACAATTAACATAAAATCATGTGTATATTAATGTACTATTAAACTAAACATTCCGAAAGAATTGTACTATCTTTTAGTAAAAACCGCTCAGAAATCCGTTCAGTGGATTTTGCGAAAATCGATCACATACAGAAAGACAGCTTTTTGGGAGTTTATTTTATATGTTACGAGTTATATACTCGTAGATTCATTTATTCTTTGAAATAGCACAAGCAAATAGAACTAAAAATAGCCAGTCTGCTTTAACAAAATTTCATTGTTGTTCCATGCTTTTCTAGATCGATCGGTTTAAATAGACATGGGAAGATTTATTGTAGTAAATTATCCCTTTGAGATACGATTAAATTGAGGTTGAAATCGTGTGGTTATAAATAAAAGAGAAAACGTTAGTCACGACTTACAAGATGGTCGGAACTTCGAGACGTCTCTGCCACATTTTTCTCTGTTGTAGAGTAGCTTCTTGCAAATCTGCCATGGTCCGAAATAGCCTTGGTCGTAGTTTGGGTTGTCGACTGTGAACAATAATGACAATATTTTAACTCCCAAATAAGGATAAACCATGAACGTTTACATGTTCAGTATGATGAGAATTACATGTACATATGTGTGATAACGATGTAAATTCTAATTGTAATGTACAATTAATTGAAACTGATAATATTACAAAAATTTACGAATTATATTTTGATTGTTACTCAAGTTATTACATCTATATCGATAAATCTTGACTGACTGTAGTCAAAAAAGACAATCGGGCTGCGACAGCATGGACTGTGCTGACGCTAGTCCAGGGTATCGTAATGTTAAACTTTGGCGAGTTAGCCGTGATAGCCCAGTGGTGAGCCCGTGGGACTCGTTCAAGGCCCGCGGAGGCACCAAGGTTTTTTTATGTTAAAACTTATGTGCCAAATTGATAATTGCAATTTATAAAATGCATTTCGGTGAAGAGTATCTGGGGATATGTGTAACCTATTGTATTTAACCTGTGTAGCGTGCTGGGTACTTAATTCTAATTTTTGCTTCAAAAACGGAGAGAGCATGCCTATGCCCAGGAATGGTACCAAAAAGCCTTAAGTTTTATATATATAATTCTTAAGTGTGATAGATTAGATAATTCTTAAAGTGTGTTTAGTTCGTTTTACGGAAACCATTTTTACGGACCCTACATTTTCCAAGATGTTTCCATTTCAAATTCAAAATATTCTTTATTCAAGTAAACTTGTAAACAAGTGCTTTTGAATCGTCAATATCCAGTGCTGGTTTGGAAAGCTGTTCCTACCGAGAAGAGCTAGCTAGAAACTCGGTGGTTGCTCTTTTCAAATATAATTTTATCTTCTTATAATTATGTATATTCTAATGCACAAACATTGATTAATCTAACGATCTGCATAGCAGCGTGATAGGTGTAACGTACAATCAGTTCAGATGACAGTGGAGGATCAGCAGTTAAATAGCTGCGGGCCGCTACTTAACACGACATTTACACGAATTTATGTAATCCCAATACTGATTACAATTACCGATTACGTGTTATCTGTACTGCGCGTAATGTCACTATCAATGTATAAACACGTGTCTTATTCTCGCATTCAGACTTCCTGGATGAGTCGTTAGGCACGTTCTAAGATAAACACGTTTTTAAGCTCGTGCTCACTAGCGTCGAATTAAAGATAAAATACGTTATATCACATAACTAACTATCATATCTTTGGATTTAAATGATATAAATAAATATAATATAAATATATATATGGGACACTTACACACACGGTCGTCGGTCCCTAAAGTAAGTCACTTAATACTTTTATGGGTTATGGGTGACAGACAACTGGTAAATAAATATACTACATATATAATTTTAAAGACATACCTAAATATAAATATAAACCCAGGCTCGGAGAACCAACAAACTGTTTATAGAAAATATTGGCCCTAAGCGGGAAATCAAACCTGCTACCCGCGGAGCTGCAGGCAGTGTCAGTACCCACTGCGCCAACGGGCTAGTCATATGATTATGATATGATTTAGGTTCATGATAATGATAGAAAAGTAGAATTTATATAGCCACAGTACAGGTGCCTTAAAGTAACGGCCTATTTCTATCCCACAGCTGGGCATAGTACTCCTATCTGTTTTTGGAAAAAATGATCAGCGCATCACGCGTGAACGAATGAAACAATTTCGTTTATTCTTTTTTTGTTGTGTTTTTTGTGTGTTATACTACCAGGAAAAGGTTCTTATGAAAGAAAAAAAAAGTAAGTTTAGCGGAACATTAGATAGTTAAAAAATATACATTGGTTTGGTATAAGGTTGTATGTTATCAATAACATACAAAGTTTAGAGTGTTCGTTGTATCTGTCTTATTTATTTTGCACGCCTAATAATATTGCTTTATAGCGAGGAGCGTCGATAAACATTTCAAGAAGCTTTCACTTAATTGTTTGATCAAGGTAAGATAAGAAGTCAGTATCGGAGACGGCAAGTACTGTTTGGAGATTCCAAACTGTGGAAATTTAACTACTGCTTTCAGTAAAAAAACTTTCTGCTTATAAAATTGTTTTTTGTATATATAATTCAAATTTGTATATATAATTGTACCACCTGATCTTCACCTGTCTTATGTATGGATTAGAATGTTGGGCATTAAAAGAGAATGATGAAGGAATGGTGCATGCAAATGAGATGAGAATGTTAAGATGGTGGATTGATAAAATTCCAAATTAGTATTAAGGGGAACTCTAAATTTTTTTTTTTTTTTTTTTAAACGAAATTGTTTTGCATTTTCATACCAGGACGTCTAAAATACGCACACTTTAAGTCGTTGCCGAATTCGTCCTAAGAACATGTGACTAAAAGAGACAGAGTTATCTATAGTTCATATAACTTTATCCTTTTCAAACATTACGACCCCAATGCAATTCACAATTCATGGTACGAAAAGAAAGCGGTTCGTGGTCGTCGTTTACGTCTGCAATTGAGTCGCAATAAAAGTTCATGGTAGGCCTGCAGATGGAAAAAAGAGATGGATGGATTGTGAATAATATGCATATAAAAGTAGTGGCACCAGAGTTGGCTAATTATAGAGGAGAATGGAAGACGAAGACATATTGTGCCAACGCCATTTAGATTGGGATAAGTGTAAGAGAATAATGATAATTTAAATATAAAAATCGTACAATGGTATGAACGAACTGGGATGTCCATATGGTAAGAAATTACCAAGATTCCACAGGTTCAACTTGTGCACGTATTAAAGTGACCGATTTCAAAATTACGCTTAATTGAACTCAATCTAACTAGATACATGAAATGACAGATATGTTCAAAAAATATTTTATTTCATCTTATGTATGTAACGTATGTATAGAATGTATTTATTAGAAAGTACGTTTATTGATTTATATCATGTAGTATCCGTCTTATGCATCGTTTTCAACCTTTATTTTCTTTATTTCTTACTTGAGGTTGTCTGTAAGAGATCACTCTTAGTGATAAGACTGCCTTTGAATTTCTGTATGTGTTCCTGTTTTGTATTTCTTTTGTCTTGTATTTTTTTAGTATTTGATGTGCAATAAAGAGTTATTATTATTATTATTATTAGATACATTGTAATTCCAAGGCCATCTATGACGTCACTACGAACTATTACAGAAGTGTTTTCTAGCTCTCCCAAATTATTACCACACGCGAGTTTTTTAGGCTCTACGCTACGCTTTATTGCAATTTTTGAATTAGTTAACTTTAAGCGTGCGACCTGCTCAGCATTTTTGGAATATTTAAAACCTTTCACTTCGCATCCAAATAAAATTTTTAGGTCTTTAGATATAAGTCCAAGGAGATAGAAGAAAATTTCCGAGGACTAGCATAATATGAGCGTAACAGGCCATGACACTGTAGTATGATTCAGGGACTCGTAAAAAGAATATGGATATAATTTGTTACAAACTATGTTTATTAAATCTTGTTTCTTTAAATTATCTAATGAAACAATCAGATAAATTGATCTAAAATTAATATTTACCAAAACGACTCAATAGCAATTTGTTGCTTGAAATCAAATTTGATCTAGTCACGGAAAAATAAGGGGAATAAGCTAATAAAACTTTTAGCAGGCCTAAACATTCAATGCTTAATCGTTTCCACACCCTGCACTGTCAAAATTGATGCCTGTCACGCCAATATTATTGGCCGATATTAAATGTTTTCGTGTTTGTCTATACTTTCTATACTTATATTATAAAGAGGAAAGATTTGTATGTTTGTTTGTATGTGTTTATGTTTGTAATGTTTTCACGCAAAAACCACTGGACCGATTTCAAAAATTCTTTCACCATTGGAAAGCTGCTTCTTCACTGAGCAACATAGGCTATATATTTCATTTCCAAAAAAAATAGGGATTCTTATAAAATTGTAATGTGTGAAAATTTAGTCTTAAAAATTTTTCATCGCGTGCGCTACGGAAACTATTGATGATAGAACAAAAAAATGTTCTACAGTATTATAGTAAGAAAATAATGCCATAATAAATTCATTGTAGCGACCCTTATAGCAGGGCCTGCATTTGGTGAGTTAGCTCTTATTCCAAGAATACTAATAATACCCATTTTTTATAGTTAAATAATCTACAAATAAATCTATAGTCTGACTTCGTACAGACTTTCCACTACCACGAGATTCGTATGGACGCGGGTGAAACCGCGGGGCATTGCTAGTGTAGTATACCTTGGTAAAATTTTCTCTATATATAGTCTAATTCGAAAATAACCTTTTTTTATAAATACTATATAAATATATGACAAACTTACAAACAGGGCTGTCAACCCCCAAAGTAAATTTCTTAATACTTGTGTCATGGAGGAGGCAACAAGATTACAGTTAAATATTGTATATAAAAGTAAAGTAACAGCCTGTAACTATGCCCACTGCTGGGCTAAGGTCTCTCTCCGTTTTTTTTTGGAGAGAAGGATTGGAGCTAAGACCTACCACGCTGCTCCAATGCGGATTGGTAGGTTACACATATCCCCAAAATTCTCTAGAGATATGCAGGTTTCCTCACGATGTTTTCCTTCACCGAAAAGCGTGTGATAAATTGCAATTATCAAGTAGACACATAAGTTGTAATAGAAAAACTCATTGGTGCTTGCCCGGGGTTTGAATGCCCATGATCGTCTCTAGAGAGTCACACGGTCTCACCACTGGGCTATCACAGCTTAGTATATACATACTTATGAAATATATAAATATATATGTATATATACCCAGACTCTGAGAACCAACAAATTGTTTATAGAAAATGTTGGCCCTTGAGTTAATGGAGTCACTGTCACCTGCGTCCACGGACCAGTCAGATTATAATTAAGGGTGTTTTAGCTTTTTAATAGCGGAAGTGTGAATGATGATAGGTTTGAAACCAGTAAAGGCTAAATGGTAAAATATTTGATTTTTATGACGTCTGAACTAATGGAGCTTTATAATTTTTTTCAATTCGCGATTAACTTTTAAATTCCGAATTAAGCAAAATAATTCTATTATTACTTTTCTATATTTTAACTCTGAACTGATTACTTGACAAAGTTACGGCAGAAAAGTGATAATTAAATTAAACAGGAATTTGTTTCAATTGCGAAGTTTTGCGATTTTGTCTATCTTATGATCTTCGGTTGCGGAGCGAAACGATTTTTGAGTTTGTGATAGTGAACGTGTGTATTGTGGCAGTGGTGGAGGTTTAAGCTTGTTTTAACGAATCCTGCATGTTTCAGGTATGAAAACGAATAGTCCACTCTACATTTAGTATTATATATATTTCCTATGTACTTTATCGCGGATTATAGCAAAATAATTTATTATTACTTTTGTACTATGGAACTCCGTAAAGTAACGCCTAATGCTATAAATTATTTACTGGGAGAAGTTAGTGTTGGAATAAGTTAGGTTGTATAATTACAAAATATTAAACCAAAGACGCTATATCTTCGTAAGTTGTTAGTTTTTTCTCATTTATTCTCGTGATTATAGATATAAGCTCAAAGTTATAAATTCACATAATTCAAGTTTTCTCAGGCTAGATATCGAAGGTCAACGAAGAGAAACACTGTCCATCACGATTCGCCAGCAACACGCTAATTTAATTCATAGGGCAATGTAAATTGTATGCTGGCTAATTGGTTAACGAGATTAAACTCACGTCTTAAAAGCAACTTTGCAAATGTTCTTTATTTATTTATTTATTTATTCGGATCGTCAACAGCATTACACGATAAATCATCCCATAAAGTTTAAATATGTAGTATCAATTATAGAAGAACAAATCAATTTTAGTTACATGTTACACTTATAAACCTAAACACTAAACACTAGAGAATAATGAAACCAAAAAAAACAACATAAACAACATAACTATTTAAAAACTGAAATTAAAATTTTAGTACATTTTTTTATAAACGATGAAAGCCCATCCGCAGCCGATATCCATTGATAATGTGTCCTTTCTTTCATTTGAATTAAAATGATATAAATGAATCATCTTGATATAATATAATGATCAATGAAGACTTGACCCAAATAATCTAACATACGACTAATTATAGCATCTGAGTAAAATCAGTAAATGAGTCAAAACATTTCCTTTTGCTCTAAGGCATATAAATATTAAAAAATCTATCGATTATATAGATATTATGATAATAAAATAGTTACTTATTAAAACAACAAAGTGTAATTGAATATGACAATGAGATAAATTACGTGAATAATATTCATAGAGAGTACGTACAACGAACAGCGGTTCGAAATGTAGATTTCAAACCGGCTCGACTTGTTGATGTAATGATTTGACATACGATTTCTCAATTAGATCATACCTTCCTCAAGTAATATCGATAATTTGTCCAAGAACAAAAGCCAAAACAAAAGATGTTTTCCAATAAATAAAGTATAGACCTGCAGGCCTACCATGAACTTCTATTGCGACTCAATTGAAGACTAAACTATATAACCCGGCAATAAATAATGCACATTGATGTTTAGAACGAAACAGCCCGCCAGTTCGGTTTCGTAGAGCGCTGTCACTGTCACTCAGTCAGTATGTGACGTTTCAGACGGGTTCGTCAGTCTGTGCGTCAGAGACAATGATCTATTATGACACAGTATGTAGCCGATTTTCTCTCTCTAAGCCTCGATGTGCATTATTTATTGCCGTGTAATATAGTTTAGTCTTCAATTGAGTCGCAATAAGAGTTCATGGTAGGCCTGCTGTTGCAATTCGGCAGACATGCAAAGATTTCATTGACCTACCACACTGTTCCAATCATAGAGCTATAATTCTTAAGAGTACGGGAGGTATAGACAGGCCTATAAGTGACAATGACACAATAACTAATAAGAGGGTAAATGATACTCATATACTTCATCTTTGTCTAATCACATATAAAAGAGAGAGACAGATAGATAATCCTCATTTACTCTCTATTTATTGTAATAAGGCTCATTTTAGGCTCGCTTTCCTACTGTCTTACTTTACTACTTTACTTCCTACTCTTAGTATAATAAACCTATGGTTCCAATACTGAATAGGGAAAAAACACAACTTCTCTCGGGAGAAAAGCGCAGGATAAATTGTAAATATTAGTTAGGTTTACATATGAAATTGGCGTTTTGTCGATCAGGCTACTTTTTTTTATTATATTTGGTAAAGAGTCCAGATTCTAATTTATTTCAATTATAGGCTTATGAATTTTTAAATTGGTAACATTTTTTCGCACTACCACATTTTTCTTCGTCATAGTTGTGTTCACAAAATGGAAAACTTAAAATAGAATTCGAAGTGAAAAAACGGTGTATGGGGAAACTACTGTGAGAGAAAATACGGTGGGTTCCAATGTTTTTATTTTGATAATTTTACTGCAGATGAAGAATTTAAGGTCACAGTACACGCTGATCCATCGCAATTCAAGTTAGAGTTTCCTGTAGAATATGATGTGAGTATATAACAAACTGGACAAGTAGAAAAGCTAAAAAATGAGTATCGTATGAACGATTGCAACAAACACCCGTCAACTTCCCATTATATTACTCAACCGTCAAAATAACTACAAATTTTGAAGCATATCGTTACTTATGATGAAAATTGCATTTATCGATCATTATCTATAAAGACTTGGTTTGCTGGACTTAGTTATAAATCAATAGCTGTATTGAACTTACACGAAACAATAATCAACATTGCATATCGGCATTTAGGTCAAGCTGATATACGATATAAGCTTTTTACATTCCATTACTAACGGTTAATCACAACTCTGTGAAATAAATAATGAAATTAGGTACGGCGACGGCTCATATTCCTTTAATAGTAACACTTACATATTTCTATTATCACGGGTTCTTTTGGAGAAAAAAATAGAGTTCTGACCTACTACGTAGCTCTACATTATTTACTTTCTCTACGAAAATTCTCAAAGGATATACAGGTTTCCTCATTTCATTTTCTCCTGCATATGACGCATTGTAAATTAATTTGACAACTCTTAGTTGCCTGATGGGAGTTTAAACGTAAACACTTGGTAAAGGATACAGACTCACGATTGTTGATTTATTAGTTAATAAAGTTATAAAACAAAACAGTTCTAGTGTTTTTGTGAAATCTTAGCAAAAATACGATCAGTTAATATGATAATATTCGGAGTGAGATTGGGTTGTGTTATTTAAAGAAAAATAAATAAAGTGACACGCAAAATCAATGTTTCGAAATGTAAATGCAATTTTGATGACAATTACATTATGGAATCGACGTTCTGTCGTTAAGTCTTCTTTGCCTATAAAAGTACGGTAACTCTCTACATATTAAAAAAAACTAGGAGGTTACACTTATTTTAGATATCTGATCATACCTTAGTTATATCAAGATGTTTTACGTAATCAAAATACTTATAATATATTATAACTATGAATAAAGCGCATAAATATATTATGAGCTGATTTTTGACCATCTCTTCGTAAGGTTTAGATTTATGTATAGGAACCGGCTTACTCACATCTTATTCAATAGGGTTAGCCCGACTAGTTTCGAGTATTCATAATATCTTCACACGGCGTAATCACGGCGGCACCTGACGTGAGTATAGTCGGTTTCTATACATAAACTATGAAAACTACTCACGACAGTTTAAATTTAAAAAGGTTACTAGATTAGAGTCTTACTACAAAACTATCACGAGCTATTACTAAAAAGCTAATCGCAATAACATTTACGTATACATATAGGCGTCTAAAAAACGTCCTATATGGCCCTGACGATCGTATTATGAACGCAAACACAGAAACACGTAATACACACACACAGCGTCTTAGACGGCGAAGACGCGTTTTCTGACGTCGGTAGGTCGTAGCTTCTCGCCAACCTTCGGACATCGTAAAAACTAATCAAAGTCATATCATCAGCTTCCACTACGCATTGCCCTTCCAGCCTCACAGGAGGCACTCTTAGGACGACGTTCCCGACGCTAGTAAAGCTTCTATGCTCTACTCTATGCATTTTGCAACTTCAAAGATGCTTCTGCGCTCGCCCGTCCTGCCCAGTGACGCTGTAAAAGCCGTTACAGCTAACAGCATACAGTAAGTGTGAAAAAAAAAGATATCAGGCGTCACATTTGCACTTCATTAACGGTGACTCACAACAAAGTCAATTAACCGAACTAACCTTGTTTGCCAGTCTGACCTATATCTCACTATAATCCCTAATTGTATTTTGTTAGTCATAACTTCAAGGTCTTGATTACATTAATGATACATTGTTTCCAGTAAAAATAATTAGGCGGCAATTTAAAAGATGTTAATAAAAATATTACATTTGTTTGTGCTGTATGTTGTATGTATTAAGTTATATATTTACCTAAGAACGGTTAGTCACTATAACGTAACATTTAATATCATGCTCATTTTTATCACGTGTTTACAACACCATACTTTTAACTAGATGTTTGTCATGGTTTAAATACCTAGATATAAAATGATATCACCATTATCCCACTCTAAGTGGGGTCGGCACAACATGTTCAAACATGTTGTCACATGATTTGGCTGCGTATTTTACGACCGGCCGCCTGCCTGACGTCAACTTACCTTAGTCGCCTTTTACGACACCTCGGTAAGAAATGAGGGTGATCTATTCTATGCCGCCGGATACCACACGGCACATACCTTAGTCGCCTCTTACGACACCTCGGTAAGAAAGGAGGGTGGTCTATTCTATTCTGCCGGATACCACACGGCGTGCAGAGGGAAAATGATAGTTTTTTTTTATTTACGCACCACCTAGAGAAGGCATTATAACTAGTTCGCAGAACTGATATTTTAATGGCATGCATATGTCTTTTGATATTTATAATTTATCAGGAATTGATGTAATTTGATCCTTGACGACCAGTAGTAGGTACTATTAGGGTTACTAATAACCCTGATTGATCCTTAATGTCGAAATTTGACAAGCTACATTACTTATGTTTCGTAAAGTAGAAATAGAGAATTTCTTATTGGCTCTTTTCGGCAGTAGAAATTTTCCGAACTAACATTAGAATCCACGAATCAAAAGAACTTTTAAAAGTCTGTATATTAAGTTTGAAGACCCGAATTTCCCTCAAAAGTTGAGAGGAGACCTGAGTAGTAAGATGGTAACAAAATGCTACTATGCAGTTTACCTTTATGCAATGTAACCTTATGCATAGAAATCGTCAATCATTCGTTGACAAAAACATAACCGTGCCAAAGTGAAGAAAACTGAAAACGATTGCATAACAAAGACAATAGCTAACAGTGTTTTATAAATATTTTAAAAGCATTCGTGACTCCGCTGCAATCTACTGGCTCCACAGTAACTGTTGAACGTTAAACGATCCAACAATAAGTAATAAAATAACCGGTAGGTTGCGATAACGAAGAGCCCTAGTTAACCGATAGCCTAGATTGAAAAATGCTTTACGTTCTTTATGCGATGGCTAGCTATCATATTTAGAGGTTCATTTTTGGATATATAAAAAAGTTCGCTTATTTAGCAGGTAACGTTTCGGAGTGACTCTACGTGATTAAACTAGCAATAACAACATCTGTAAAATAATATCTCATGGGTAGTTCCACAAACCGCAAAGTTATACGAAATAGCGATAGGCGACGGGAGTCAAGATATGGAAGCGTGTTCTCCGCTAAAGGTAGTAGAAATCTCCTATTGAGAGGACATACGACCTTAAAGGTCCACGCAACCACTAAATTTAGCTTTTGTTTAAAAAAAATTTTTTAAATCGATTTCATTAACATTTCTATACCAAAAGGTATTCAGAAATGATACGCACTGCGCAATGCGAAGCACGCTTTCGCTTTCAAATCGCTTTGCGATTTTGTCGTGGAGTCTATCTCCTGATAATGCTTCGGTTGCGGGACGAAACGATTGTTGAGTTTGTGATAGTGAACGTGTGTAGTGCTTGTGTATTGTGGTGGAAGTGGTCGAGGTTTGTGCATGTGTTTTTACGAATCCTGCACGTGTCGGATATGAAAATACGGATAGTCCGCTATACATTTAACACTATATATATTTTCTATTTACTGTATCGCGGATTATATCAAAATAAATTTATTATTACTTTTGTATTATGGATCTCCGCAAAGTAACTTCAATTCTATAAATTATACAAAACTTTTATATTACCATATTATCGAAAGTTAATTTTGAGCTGGAAAAGAAATACATTTATCGAAATGCATGAAATACAAAGGATGGAACCCAGAAGGTCAAAATCGCTTTAAGACTTGATGTTACCTAATGGTGACATATTATGGACGACTGGAATATGACTTTGATTAGAAGCTATCAAGAATTATTGATGTTTTAAATTTAATACACGCTTGTCGGTGAAGCACCGTGTGAAAATCCGCATATAGCTGGAGAATTCTTGAGATATGTGCAATTTGCATCGGAGAATCGTGGTCGGTGGATGTTCTAACCCTTCTATTCTAAAAGGAGGAAGCCTATGCTCTTACCTTGGGTTAGTAACCGGCCGTTCATTTTAGTAGCCATCATGCAGTATTGACGATTCTACCATGCATAGAAGTGCTCTCTTTATACATTCTACACAAACCGACTAAAATTTATCTTCTTTATAAGTATACTAACCCTCTGTGGGCCCATGTAACATTCAGCAGTCCTACCATGAACTCTTATTGCGACTTAATTGAAGACGTAAACGAAATTGTTTTTCTTTTTCGTACCATGACGTCTTAAAGACGCACACTTTATGTCGTTGCCGACTGAGCGTTCGGAATTCGTCCCAAGAAAATGTGAGTAAAAGAGACAGAGTTATCTATAGTTCATAAAATGTTAATCCTTTTCAAACATTACGATCCCAATGCAATTCACACTTCATGGTACGAAAAGAAAGCGGCTCGCGGTCGTCGTTTACGTCTTCAATTCAGTCGCAATAAGAGTTCATGGTAGGCATGCAGGTCACATTTTAGCTATCGGAATTTTAAAAAATATTCATAACTTTTTTCATGAGATGGCGCAAAAACCTAACTCTATGACGATACCAACAGAAACAGGATTAGTACTCAAGACTATTGTGGAGTTCGTCATCTTCAAACAATAGTCTATTTTTTTTAATTTAACACAAAAGTCGGTCCACAAAGAGTTAAGTTCTATATAACTTGTCAATCCACACGAATAAATTAAAATTAAGAACTTCGCCATTGCGCATCACTTGCCATAGATGTCATGGATACTTGAATTACAAAACCCAATATGAAAAATTGATTATTTTATATCTTCTAGTGGATTTTCTCTCGCAGCCGAGGTCGTTGTCTGTTCATCAAAATGGCGCTGTCATGCTCCCCATTGATGGCACGATACGCGTTGGCAAACCTTACAACAGTTATTCTATTGTATTGACTACAATATTCTTGTCGTTAATAGTATTCCCATGTTAAATCTTAAATAAACGGTACAAATATTAAACTTGAGTAAACAAAAAACCAAAAGTAATAGTAAATTTCATTCTGACAAAACTGAATGACAAATATTTTTAAAGTTTCTCATGAAAACACCTATTTAAAAAAGCACGTTAATTAGTAAGTTCATAGGGTTAATTAATTGTCCATTAATTAATAACTAAATTCAAGTCTGTTACTAAATTGACATCATTATGTGAAAACTATAATAGTAATGACCCCTTCGTGAGAGCAATAAAAACAGTGGAAAAAAAGCTTTAAGAATCCTGCATGTAACGGGTATGAAAAAACGGATAGTCCACTATACATTTAGCACTATATATATTTTCTATTTACTGTATCGCGGATTATAGCAAAATAATTTTATTATTACTTTTGTATTATGGATCTCCGCAAAGTAACGCCTAATTCTATAAATTATGGAAAAAAGGGTGTTAAAAACAATTCATTATTTCAAGAAAATTAAAAAAAAACCATTTATTTTTCGTCAGAAGAATTAGAGTCGGATATTGCTAGAATGCATACCAATATTTCTATAATAAACTATCACTATTTTAAGTTTCGTAAACAATAGTAACATATTGGAGAATATTAGACTTATTGTTACCTATAATACAGTTAAACCATTTACTATTGCATACAGTTGTACACAGAACACAGTATTTAAGAAAATATCACATACCTATTAGCTACTGTTTTTATGGTCTTCGAATATACATTTCTTTTGATACCCTTGTATAATGTTGCGTCCATTTTGTCTTTAATATTGAACTCCTCATTATAGGCTAATAATAACAAATATTGGGAAATAACGATAACTTTTTACTTTTAACTATTAAATTAGGACGTCCCTTAAGAATACAATATTTGGACACACTAACGTCGTCGTAGCGGCATTAAATCAATGTCAATCAATACAACAAGCATTCTTTTACGCGGCCCAAATATTATAGGAAGATTTTCTGTATATTTAAGTACTTAGTGTTGAAGACTGTTCACCCTTCTTCTAATATAAAGAATACTAGCTTCTGATGCTCATTTCGTATGAAAAAGAACCTAAACTGGGTCCTTGGCTTATTATTACCTGGGTTACTGAGCTTTGCTCAGTATCTTTTTAGAATATAGAAAAAAAGATGACACTTGGAAAAAAAGGAAAATTAATTAGACAGATGTGGCTCGATCCGGAGTGTTTTCACTTCTTTAGACCGCCTGTTCCGCGATTGAACTATTTTGGTTTTAGAAATGTCAGCGTAATTAACCCTTGTATTTTTTTTCATGTTTTAGCAGTTTTTCAATGCCTGGAAACGGGGACAAATCGTCATTTTTTTTTAAATGACAAAATGTCCCCGTTTTATTTCAATAAAACCTATCGAAATCCCCCTAAATACTGAATTTCAAGAAAAGTGTTGGGACCGTTTCCGAAATTTTGATTTTATATATACAAGGTAATAAGCTGTGATAGCCCAGCGGTGAGATCGTGCGACTCTTTCAAGGGGAATTCAAGTTCAAGCCCGGGAAGGCAACAATGAGTTTTTCTATTAAAACTCATGTGTCTAATTGATAATTACAAGTTATCACACACTTTTCGGCAAAGAAAAACATCGTGAGGAAACCTGCGTATCTCTAGAGAATTCTGGAGATATGTATAACCTACCAATCCGCATTGGAGCAGCGTGGTAAGTCCTAGCTCCAACCCTTCTCTCCAGAAACGGAGAGAGGAGGCCGTTTTCCAGCAGTGGGATTGTAACAGGCCGCTACTTTACTTTTATTTTATATACAAGGTTAGCTCATTTAAAGATATAAGATAGCTAGATAGATTAGATTCGAGAAGTCACAGGCCTGCCTATGGATAATAACTATATGAGGTTGTAACTGAAAAGAGTTGTCAAGTGCTAAGTTGTAATCAATAAAAATAAAAAATAAAAAAATCATACCGACGTAACTGAAACGATCATCGACCGCGTCGACGTGACGTTTTTATCGCTGTACGTTTGTTTAATCGTTAAAACGTGGTTTTACGTTCCGCTTAAAAACGGTAATGTAATTGTAGAGTAGTTTTTTGTAATTGTTACACGTCAACCGTTATATGGTATATGGATGTAATGAAATCTCAAACTAGATAATGTTATATCTATTTTTAGGTATGTGCATACCAGTAAAAATGTAGGAAAACTACGTCTTACGGCGTAATATCTTCTTCGAGAGTATGATATGCCTATAGCTCATAGGCAGCCCTGCAAGTTAGTGTGTCGCAATAAATAATGAGAATGAACATAAATCTCATAAACTTAATAATAATAATAAATAAATAAATATATATATATGGGACATTTACACACACGGTCGTCCATCCCCAAAGTAAGTAACTTAATACTTGTATTATGGGTGAGAGACAACTGGTAAATATATACATATATAGTTTTAAATACATACTTAAATACATATATACACCCAGACTCGAAGAACCAACAAATTCTAAATAGAAAATGTTGGTTCTCGGCGGGAATCGAACCCGCGACCCGCGGAGCCGAAGACAGGGTCACTGCCAACTGCGCCAACGGGCCAGGCCAACTTATCTAACTACTCACATATTAAAAAGAAAGATAGATAATAAGTCTTATTTGCTTTCTCTTTTTTATGGATTGACTCATTTTGGGCTGGTTACCATACTCTAGTATATTAGATATATGTGCATCTTACACCTAGCATTGTCTCCGAACGTGAAACATGAGCTTACTAATCGACTGAAGATTTCAAAGTGTTGTAATGTAAAATTGATTTGAAAATAGTTTTAACGATCGTAAGTACAAAATTGTAACATTTATTAGTAGTGATAAGTGCTGACTTTAAACTCTCAGTTATATTTTACACGCATTATCTGATGTATATTTTTTGTATTAATTTTCTTTTACTCTTTTCTATGTAATCCATTTTTGGCTTAATTTAACGATAAGATTAGTATAACTGTATCTTTGATTTATAAATATTTAAATAAGTTCGATTTTTGATGACAACCCACGAACATGCACAGAAAGAGGAAACAGCGAAAATGTATATGTTTTAATCATTATTCCGTCCGTCAACGTGATTTTCGGTATAAAGATAGGTACTTAAACAACTTTTATGCAATAGGCTACTTTTATATCAACGTTAAAATTCATGGAGACAACATCGCAGTCAACAGCTCATCTTATTTATATAAATAAAGAGAAAGTATGTATGTGACTTACAGAATCCAAAACGACGGGATCGCTTTTAATGAAATTTTCAGATAATCTATAGATCTGACTCAGCGGATAATTCACTAAAGTTTGGTGGTGATTGCAACGTTTTTTTTAACTATCAATAACAGTTTTGTTTCGAGGGCAACTCGAAGTCAGGCTGTGCCACAACAAAGCGTGTCCAGACCTATATATATACGGACTATATACGGACCTATGGAATTATATACATATTACGATTTTGGATTTCATCTTGTGAAAACAATCCATACCCTATTTAGCAAAGCCAGAGCACGATATTGGATTTTTTACATCTTAAAACAATTTGAATGTTCGGTATAATATTAGTAAAAACAAGTCAAATCCCCATAAGCTCGTGGCATCTTACGAGTGTTGTCACAAAGGTCTCGGGGTCAATGCCCCGTTTGGCGGGCGGACAACATTTTAAAATGCACCGCAAGTTTTGAGCACAGGAAAATTCTTTAGAGTCTAAACAGTTTGCACAGATAAAACATAATTAAATCGCTCACATTTGTTGCGACATGTACTTGACATTAAACCATTACTTACATTAACACATAAAATTGATAATGATGACATTAATTATTGTTAATTAATTTACAGAGTGTTGCGCAAATCTAATTCATAGAATCGATATAAGTATGATACATAATAGACGATTATTAACAGGATCGCCTTCTCTTTTGATTATATGTAGTGATAATAAAATACTGCAGCATTGTACTATTCCATTTTATTCAATTTTATAAACAATAGACTGTTATATTATTACAATTTACCATTTTTTTCCGTTTCACATCTATTCCTTCTGATCGCCCGTCGGCTTTATTTTATAGTCTCGTCTATGATTTTTAGTTTAGCTATAGACAAATATTTTGGAATAGCTAACACGATATAAGATCTTAGCTAAATGGTTTCTAAACTGTAAAGTGTATTTATCTATGATTGGCATACGACCTTACAGAGGTCCTAGCTCTCTTCTGCTTGTAAAATTATAATTCCTTGTTTCAGCATTAAAAAATGATCTTATAAAAATAAAATTATTACACCCGTTACAGTGGATATGCTAAAAAAAAGATATTTAGTTTCATACCAACTTATTTTTCAAAAGAAACCTTTCACTTCGCAATATCGATTAAATTTTTAATCGAACTCTTCTAATTCATCGCGATCTAATATCTGCTAATCTATTTAACTTCTAAGGGCTTTAGAAAGGTAAAAAGAAGTAGTACGCGATACTGTATAACGTCTTCATTTGGTAGAGTTACCATATTGGAGAAAAGAAGCGGAAAACTTATATTGACGTTTACTAGTAATTATATATTGTTCGAAAACAGAAAAGTCAGATGATAATTGTGGATGCAGGAGTTGTTAAAAGCGAAAGTGTCAGATTAAAGTTTGCGAATAATTTGCACGGTTACTATATATAGATAAGTGATGCGTTTGTAGTTTAATCCCGATATAAGTACATAAATGAATCTAATGCCTAAACATTATTATGCCAAATAGCAATAATACTAACGACCCATATTAACTAATAGTTGTAGGTAAAACTATGTATGAAGTTTATAATACGAACGGTGTCCTAATTTGGCATTTTCAGACCAAAGTTAGCCTCAAATGTTCCAATTCAATTGGTCTAAAAGTTATGCAAAAGCAAGGTAGAGATCTTTAATTCTAAAAGTGCACGCCCCTCCACCAAATTACATTATTTTAATGTATGAGAGAAAATATTGACTGTACTATTTTATATGTGTGCGCGCAGCAATTTCAAAGTTGACTCGACTCATTCGCGCACTTAAAGGTCAACTAATTGCTCGACTCATATAAGTCAAACATTTATATGGCGGAGAATGCACGCTTTGTATGAGACAACACGTCTATTCTGTCACGCGTTCCTATCATTTGTGCACTGGCTGACCAACCAATTCGGTTACACGGGCTACAAGTAACGTTTGAATAAAAATAAAATTAATATTATATAATATTTATAATCAAATTTATGTTGAAAATTCTTTAGAATAAAAAGTAAGTTAAAAGTAAACGTTAAAACGTTTCCCTGGAGTAATAGTAATCGCTGTGGATTGTAAACGGGAAGTTCCACATTCGAATCCTAGAAAAAACATATATTTCTAAAATTTATCCCTGGTCTTGACTAGATAGATACTTCCGAATACTACCCTTCTAACAAAGACGTACCACCAAGCGGTTTAGCATTCAGGTACGATGTCGTGTAAAAACCCTGAATAGTTACACGTTTAATCTCCAAACCCTTTCAAGAAATTTAAACTACATCGGCATCCATCAGGTGAATTTGCAATCAAAGGCTAGCTTGCCAACTTAATTTAATAAAGATCATATATTCATTATGCAACTATTAGAATGATAAATAAAACGTAATGTACAGAAGTCTTATATTATTTTATAAATAAAAAAGAAAAAAATTAAACCGCAATAAATATTTACTATTTTAACGCTATTCACTCACGTCGCTATCTTCAGATTCAGACTCAACATTAATTATAAATTCAAAATTTTTCATATATTCTATCTCAATATCATTCACATTTCGGCACGTATTTTCCCACATATTTCTATCAATCATGTCAATTCGTTCCTTAATTAAAGCAATGGCTTTATAAAATTCTCCATATTTTTCTATTAAAGAAAAAATTATCTAATTATTATTTAAGATAAAAAATAAAAAATATTTATCCTCTTTTTTTTGACATGCTAACTGTACTTTTGGCAATAATCGATGCGTGCTCCTACTTTCGTGTCTGTCCGGCAACTGAGTAACCAATTAGAATAACAAGTTTGCGTGTATTTCGTCTGTACATAAGTTTTTTGTGTGTGAGTAAAGACATTGGAGTGGCGTGCACTTTTAGAATGAAAGATCTCTACCTAATTGGACGCGAAAATCGAACTTCCATATTTTTTCCCTGAGAGGATGGACTTTCCCGAAATAAAAGGTAGTATTAGTATGTTCTCGATTTAAACCTGTCAGTACGTATAATTTCCGAACACATCCGATAAACACATAGAGCGTTAAAGCGGTATATACACGCACTCTCAGAAAACATTTCACGTCCATAATATTTTGGAAACATGTCAAATATTTACTTAATTTTGTTGACCTAAAAACGGCACACCACCTGATATGCATTATTCAAGTAGGGTGTGATGCGAGGGATATTGAGGGATAAAAAGGGAAAGTCTGTAATATAAAAACTAATGGTAACCATATCTGTCCCACTTTTCTGGGTGCCAACTTCCGCTTGTAGGGTCTGGTTTTTGTGAGCACACTTTTTTAATAAAGCCGTTTAAAACCGGTTATATGGATATAGAGGTTACGTATTATATATGATTATATATAATACGTAACTTATAGTCTTCCTATGTATATTCAATTTATTCAAAGTAAAGCTAAAACAGATAAACAATAATGATAAATTAAATCATTATTCTGATGGATCTACAAACATTTTCTTTATTTATGGATTATAGCAAAATAATTTTATTATAACTTTGCATTTTACATTATATTTATATATAGAAGACAAAAAAAAACTACGAGAGTTATGTATATAAACATAATGGGTGCACAACGGTGAATTATTTCGGAATCGGAATCTCTTTCGGCAAACGACCCTTTAGCTCCGCGAATCGCGGGTACGGTTCTCGCCGAGGGTCAAAATTTTCTATAAACAATTTGTCGGTTCATCAAATCTGGATTTTTAAATTATATATGTATGTAACATTATATGTATATATTCACCAGTTGTCTGTCACCCATAACACAAATATCAAGTTTCATAAAGATAGGGGCGGACACCCGTGTGTGTAATTGTTCGATATATTTATTCATTTATTTGTGTTAAAGTTAAAATTACTTTGTACTCGTATTATAAATATGTCTCTCTTTTTGTCCGTCTGTATTAGTAAGAAGCTTGTTTACAGAGCTATCATCCGTATTGATCCAGCAGATTAGCTGCGAAAGCGTAACAGATAGACAGCAAGACCCACAGACCTTTGCATTTATAACATTTTGCATGTAAAATACAAGACCTTTTGAATTAAAAAAAATTAAACTTACGAAATGGTTTTTCGGTAATGCTTCTACACTCGCCAGTCCGCCCGCTTAAGTTATAAAAGTTGACAGGGCTTATGGCATATTGTCAGTTCTAAAAACAAACCTAACATCGAGCAGGTTACAAATTAAATATACTAGCTATTTGTAACTCTAAATATTATGAATCAACAATGCCGTATTTCTCGTTTTACCAGAATATTAAATGTGATTTAGGTCAAAGTATGTTGATATTGAAGTAATTGGATTTTAATTGTGCATATAATTATTATTCCTGCATGCACTTCAAATAACTGACAACATATTTTTATTAAAATTTGTGTACGAATCAGAGTCAATTAGTATTAGTGGTCTGGTGGAGATAGTGGCAGTTAACTTGCCTTCAGCTACAGGGGTTACGGGTTCAATTCCCATAATAATATTTTCATAGGATCCTACTGCATAATTGATGTATATGTTCACTTTAATATGATTGTGAATACATATAAGTAAAAATTTACATTAAAAAATATTTTTCATTTTAAACAATCTCTAGAACAACAACTAACTTATTATGATGATACGCGACATAATTCAGGTTTAAAACCGAAAAACACCATTTAGTTAAAATTAAGAAATATGTATAGACTCACAGCTGTAAAATTCGCCCCAAACTGGTAATCCCACTGCGACAGCACCAACAACAAAGCAGATAAAGCCAAGTACCACTACCACTATGGAATATACAGCCTTGCCGCTGGCCATGACTGCATGACTCAGCCTATTTCAGGAGTCCTTCTAGACAACATCAGGCTCTATTATGTTGTCCAGCCAATATTTGACACATCTGAAACAAGTTAAAAATGAGAATGATATTGTAACATCTCGCTATATGCCATACCAGACAAGCTATAGGCAAATCTTTAAGTATAAAACTAAGTAATAATAAATAAAAAAATATTTATAACATGTTAAGTATAACTCATTTTGTTTATTTCATTAATTCAAACTATTCATTTCTCAAGTAAACTTATAACTAGTGGCTTTGAATTGTCAATTCTACTGTTGGTTGGGAAAGCTGTTCCTAGTAGAACCAAAAAAAGAAACTCTGCATTTGCACTTTACAAAATATAATTTTTCATACTAGTCTTTCGTACCATAGTCATTACTATATTTTACAGGGTCCAAGAGTAGCTATATTCACACATTCTTATCATCTATGTAATCCTCAACAGTATGCTTTCTATATATAGTTATTTTGTGTACAATTGCAGTAAAGCATAGCCTACAAAACTAGTGAGTTAAAAAGACCCGTAACTTGAAGAGTAAGAAAACACCAGATTTTTTAATACTTCATAGTGTGATGTCATAGATGGCATTGAAATAAAAATTACAATGTATCTAACCCAATTAAGCCTAATTTTATTTAAGGTCACTTTAATACTAAGTGTGCAATATGATTTGTTTACATATGTCACACCGGAGATATTTCGTGTGACATAAAAAATCTAAGTTGGCTACTTTACCACTTTGAATCGGTCATAACTAATCTACTATGTGACTAACTGTCTTCTATGCATGAATAGACAAGCATGGAGAAAGAAGAATGATAAGTATTATCATGGGTCATAAACCAGATCAATAAACTTTCTTTAAAAAAAAGTGAACCTGATGTCTAATTTGAACAAATAATAAGAAAACCCAAAACATGTCATGATGCATAGTATTGTGGTGACAGAACAACTAGAAAACATTCTTGTATCACTGAGGACATTACAAGATTTGAGGGTTCTGTGTAGTAATCATAGCTTGTGGTAAGAGCTTCACTGGTTGGAGCAATCACTTCTACACTCTTACCCACAATAGTAGCCTGAATAAATGTCCCATATATTTATATTATAAAAGATGAAAGAGATGACTTTTAAAGGGTTAATGATGAAAGAGGCCAGTCAGGTATGCAAAGAAACAGAATTGGATGATACATCTATACCAATTTTAACATGAATACATAACCAAAGTTACTCTAACAAAACAACAAATGAAAAAAACAGGAAAATTCTAAATTCAGATAAAAAAATTAAACTTAAAACCAACCAACCAATTTTAGTGTTCTGTGATGAAATACTATTTGAACATTATTTTATCTTAGAAATTCATGAATTAATTAAACATATACTCATCTCTTGAGAAATTAAAGTAAATAGGTTTTTAATTCAGTATGACAAAGCAGCTATTAGATTTAAGATTGATAGAAATGAATCTTATTGCCATAATTTTAATTCTTATAGCTTGCTAGTTGCAAAGCCTCTTATATATCTATAGTTTAAATATTATAATTAATATAATACTGTATCTTAACTTGTTTTATGAATGAATATGAAAACGCCAATTACTTTAAAATTATAAGGAAATAAGATTCTATTAAGACTTAAAATATGAAATTTAGAAAGTTATTAAGAATCCAATAAGATTTGATCTAATTAGTTTATAATAAACATTCTAGCTTTATGAAGAAATTTCAAAATGCTTATTCAAGCGTACGCCGCACAATATCACAGCGAGATAACAGTTACTTAAATTGTACTTTTACTCACGTTAACAGCCTCTGGGTTCGCAGCCAGGAACACAAATCACTCAAGTATAACACAATTGATTAACAATTAATTTATACACGACTAGCATCTCTTAACAGCTATGCAATTTGCACATTTCGATTGTTTCGTTTTCACGTGAACGCACTCACAATTCGAAATTCGACCCTACCTACGATCGACACACCTTCGTTGCTTAAAATTTACAAAAAAAAAAACAAAACCTGGTACAGGTATATATTGTAAGTTTGCTGTAAATATATTTTATATAAAGTAGCGGTAACTTTACTATGTTGCATAAATATTATAATACACAATGAATTCTTATGGGAACTACGACGCGTTCACACTTTTGCCGCGCGCGACATAAATTCCAACTGAAGTTTGAATGTGATCAGTAAATAAACTGGTTTTTCAACAGTAGAGTAGAAAACTCAAATAGTGTTGTCAAGTATAAACACCTAGAACAAGCAGTATAAAGAACAACATAATATGCGGAACATCCTATTCTGTAGTTTGTCTATGATTTGCCCTGTCATCTGTTAGAGTTTGTAGTCTTTGAACTAAAGTTGGGTAAACAATAGTTTATATTTTGTTTATAGTAGGTTAGCAGTATAAATATAATATTTTACCGTGTCTCGGTTATGAAACCATTAAGCATTTTAGGTACAGTTTTAACTTATTTTTCATTATGCTGAGGCTAAATCACGGCCAAAAATAAAATAAAAGATTTACGTAAACATACAACATTAATAGTGACTTTAATTTGTTTAGTGATGTCTACAATAGAGAATATAAAAATAAAAGCAAGTCTCTTAAAGTTGCTGAAAATTATTAAGTACCTAAGGAGCAATAGAACGAAATAGTTTTAATATAGAATCAATCAATAATTTTCTATTAAGTTAAAGGACTACTAATAATTCTACAATTATGATGAAATAGAATTTATATATCCTAAGAAAGTTATAAACATAAAGTACAAAATTATTCAAAAGTAATAATAAAATTATTTTGCTATAATCCGCGATACAGTAAATAGAAAATATATATAGTGTTAAATGTATAGTGGACTATCCATATTTTCATACCCGATACGTGCAGGATTCGTAAAAACACATGCACAAACCTCCACCACTTCCACCACAAAGCTTGCTTTGCGATTTTGTCGTGGAGTCTATCTCCTGATGATGCTTCGGTTGCGGGGCGAAACGATTGTTGAGTTTGTGATAGTGGACGTGTGTAGTGCTTGTGTATTGTGGTGGAAGTGGTGGAGGTTTGTGCATGTGTTTTTACAAATCTTGCACGTATCGGGTATGAAAATACGGATAGTCCACTATACATTTAACACTATATATATTTTCTATTTACTGTATCGCGGATTATAACAAAATAATTTTATTATTACTTTTGTATTATGGATCTCCGCAAAGTAACGCATAATTCTATAAATTACAAAATTATTAGTGCTTGGTGGAAAGAAAATTCCATTGGACATGAATCTGCCTTTAATATTAAATAAACAGCATTTAACAATTTTAAAGATTGAATAGGCTACCTATATGCTAAGAATATTTAGTGTGATAAGTCGTTTTTAAATAAATTATTTAAAAATAACTAATCTTTCATTCGTAACTTCACATTTGATCTACGTATTATTCATCTTGTTTCTCAAATCAAATCGATTTCTTTTAATGCATCGAGAAAGAAAGAGGAGTTTAAACAAAATTTTAAGAAGTTAAAACTTAAATAATTTCAATTTTAAAAATCTTAAAATTACATGTATAATAATATAAATAATTTGTTACGAAACAAAAAGAGATATAAAAAAACTGACCATAAAAAAGAGAAATTGATATTATTATATTACAGTGCTGAATTTTTTAATATTCATGAATAAATAATTCATAGCGGTTATTAAATAGTATTACTATAATGCATTTTTTTTCTTAGTTACGATATTTACACAATACGTTTACGTAGTATGTCTAGAAACAAATTGCCTAATACCATCCGTACTATTTTACTCGAGGTCAATCTATTTTAGTCACCACCCAAACAGCGAATGTTTCAGGTCCTCTGTTAGAATGTAGTAGTTATTATCGAAGAAAAATATAGATATTTTAATGAAATTAAAATTAATTCCATTTTCTAGTTAAATACGTGTTCTAGATAACCTTCAGTTTTCTGAAGATGTTGGTGGTTATGTTACTTTGTTTTTTCTCAGTCACTCGTAAGTCATTATTTGAATAGCATTAATACATTTTAATTTGGTTGATAAATTATAAAAAATGATAATATTTTACTTAAATCGCTAGTGGCATCATCTTCAAATGTAGAAAACGTGAGTACATAAAATTTATTAGTATGCTTGAGTGTACAAAAATTAAAAATCTAAAAAAAACCTGAATAATTATTGATATAATATATTTACATAGTGTGACGGTATATAGTTTGAAAGTACTTCCTATATTTTGTCATAGTTCTAATATGTTGAACTAGGACTTTTTTGCTATGATAGGTAAAATAAGGATAAAATAAGGAAATAATAATAATTTTTATGTAAAAAAAAATCTTTAAGATAAGTGGCAAAAAAATATTTGGCGCCAATTTTTAAACGGAAGAGGAATTAGATCGTAGACAATAATTTTTTTTCTATTGAATGCTGTCACAGTAAATCTTTGTAAAGTATTTTATGACTACTACGTCATTTCATTTTTGTATTGTAGATAACTAATTCGGGATGTGGTGAGGTTGGAGATTGCATTCTCAGTCAGTACTGCGAAAATAAATGTGGTTGTGATACTTCATCAGCGTAAGTGTAAAGTTTATTAAATATAAAAATTAATACGTAATGTGTATCGTGTGATGAATATGGCAATATAACAATTGATTTTCATAAATAATACATTTGTTAAGATTTCTGCATTACTTTAATGTCGGTTGGTTTATGCGGCACACGCGACTCAAGTTCCCAACAGACGGGATCTATTACAACTGCGTGACCTCTTCAAAATAATTTACATAAAACCATAATAAATGTTAACCTAAACCTTTTAATGAAAACCGTACAAAAATCCGTTTAGTAGATTTTGAGAAAATCGACCACTTACAGACAGACAGCCTTCGGGAACTTTGTTTTATAATAAGTAATAAATGATTGCTGATTTTATTAATTCAATTATCAAGCTGTGGAATTCTTTTTATTTGCAGAGTTCTATTTTACAATGAAACGATCGATGAATGTGTTGTGAATGTAAAAAAGCTTCTACAATCTTTGCAAACAAGATACAACACTCAAGGTTTGTCATATGAAATGCAGCAACAAACTATTTTTGAAATAAAAAAAAATAATAATAAAATTAATTTATCCGCGTTCGCGGATTTTATTGCGGATTTGTGCAAAGTAACGCCTAATTCTATAAATTATTTTTGATGAGTTTTGCCACTATAAAACACTATAAACATAGACTAACTATAAAGATAACGTCGATTTAACAAACAATATTTGAAAATTTCGTAATTATATATAGAAAAGTTGAAATAAATTGTATATAAGTTGATAGCGTTTTTAAATAATAGCTGACTGAATTAGTCAGGTAATAATTGATTTGTTACATTACAATTTGCTTTATTTTTTAAAAAAGTGTTTTGGTGTATAAATAATTAAATTTAGTTTTTTATATTTCAGAAAGAATTCGCTTGGAGGTAGAGAAAGTATTCCAGGGCGTTATGATATCAGTCATTTTATTTGTGACATGCGCTGGTTTATGCGTTTTTACGTCTTGTATTTATTGTTTCCGTATTAATTATATGTAAGTTTTTACATCTTTAACAATAATAACAATAAGCCGCCATCCTAGCCAGTCGACCGGCACTACCATCAAGCCGACCGACAAATCCATCATCCCCATCAGAGAGCTTGGCTGTGGTGGGATCCGTAGGGACCAAAATTTCGGAGCCCGCTGCCGGTGGAGTTCATCGCATGAGATGGACTTCTCAAATGAACGAGAATGTTATGCGTGCAAACTATAGGGATACGGAAGGAGAAACTGAACGAACTGGTTACTGAGCGGCAATGTATTGCGAATTTAAGCTGAAGGCAGTACTGACTCGACTGACTTGACCAGATTAATTGGTTGTTGCTTCAACCTATCGCCCCCATCCCCGACCATCTAATCTCCCCTACCGGGGTATGATCCTCCACCCATCCTTATTTATTTATTTCTTTATATATATTAGTATATTTTCTCTTTTTCGAATATTGACTTAGTATATATATCTATATAATATATATAACTCGGGCGTGAGCTAGTTTTTGTAGAGTAATAATAATAAATCATTTATTGATATAAATCTCATAAAATATTTAATTAATTTTATCTAGAATTCGCAATATTATTGCAATTCACCTCACATATTTTATTGTGTTGTATTGTAATCTTAACTCATGTATATTATATGCTCTGCTTCATGGGGTATTACGACCATTTACAACGTTAATTTTCATTTTGAACTAGGTTTTATTTAGTTTCCAAAATTAAAATTGTGATTTTTTAATTTTTAGAGACAATCGTCTGAAGGGCGACATTGAAGCATTGGGTAATAAATTAAAAAGAGACTATCACCTGAAAAAAAATTACAAACCACCACCCCCACCCGCTTCAGACAGCTGCAATATAATTGTTGAAGACGCAGGCGTATTTGTTGTTTGACCCTGTTTAATTAACAATCAATTAAATTTGTGTTTTCAGAAATGTAATTTTTATTATTTTAGTTTTATACTCTTTTCAGGTATAAGGGTTCAAATTTTATAGATTTAAGGTCACTGAAAACTTTAAAACTTAACGCTCCAGAAGTCTTATTAGTACGATAAATGAGAAATACTTTTCCTGTTATTCATGTAACAGATTTGAAATAACCCAAGATTGCAATTTCTAACCCTATATTTACATTTACCTATTTTATTTTGAATATCAACAATATACAGCTATTTTAAAGGCAATTTACATTTTGAGATATTTAAATGATCATCTATATTAACATAATAATATAGATCATACTAATTTTATTCATGTCATTTATTCACTAGTCTGTGCTCACTGCTCACAAACACAATGACATTGACGTGAAAGGGTCGATGTATGTTTATAAATTGTAATTATTGTTTTGTAAACTTATGGTATAAAATATGACAGCTTTATAAACTTAAGAATATTATAATGAAATAAATTTTCAGAATTTATAATGACAAAGTACAAACGTGACAAAACATTACAATTCATAAGCGCCAAGATATGGGAGTGTAATGATTTTTGATAAAGTAAGTACCTACTTAGTTTACTTTTGAAACTTTCTTTTAAAGTCTGTAATAACGATTTGCTGTGACGATTTTAAATTGAGGGTAGCCCTGAGATAGTATAATTGAAATGGTTGACAATATTTTAGACTGTGAAACAAAGCTCAAGCCAATCATATTATCTCCAACCAAATCTTCGTACGCACCGCAGACATAATAAGTGATTCTGGAGATTAACTATTTTTATACTAACAGTTCAAGCTCGTCTAAAAATTTTGTAGATAAATATGCTATGCTGAATTATCTTGTAGACTTATATCATGTGTTAAACTTTGATATTTTCAAATAAAATTGTACTGATATAGACTTTCGCAAGTTATTTTCATATAAAATAACAAAGACTACAAAATAACTCATAGAAAAATTGGTGTATTCTTTGTAGTTAATGTTATATATATGGAAATCTATTTTAATTTTCAGCTTTGTTAAAGTGATTGGCATAAAACTATTAAAGTAATAAAAATGCAATTTTTAATAATGATATTATTTATTAGAGTAGTCATTTTTATTTATTTTTTCTTCTAGTATATTTTTAAAATAAATTTTTATTACTACAACTTGTACTTAAAGTTATATGATAATGCTATATCTGTCTAAAAGTGTCTTAGTTTGAGCCTTATGAGAATGTTTATTAATAAGTATGTGTAATGTCAAAATAAAATAGAGGAATAAGAATAGTTATATTTATACCAACTTGTTAAATAGATATGAGTCTGTTTTACATGTAAAATGTTAACAATTTTCAGTTCTATATTGAAAGTAAGTTTAAAGACTTACAAAATGGCAGACAGTCTTATGGACATGGTATTCACTACAATTGGTGTCTTCCTGGTCATGATTTTATTGAGCTGCCTCTGCTGTCTTTTTATGAAGTTAAGGTGAGTTTGGTCTTGTTTCTCTATGATATGATATGGTATCTCCCTTTTTTTATACAATTGACTGTGGACTAACATAAGTCCAGTAAGTATATTTCTGAAATTGAATAATCAAATAAATAAATATAAAATATTTTATTACATTTCACAAAATACACACAAGTTGGAGAACTTATATTAAATATAAAAATACTTGTGTTAGGAGTGCTTGCTTCTGCAAAACTACATAATACTATATAAAAATTTAAGAAGGTAAGGCTTAAGATATTAATTTAGTAATAAGATCAGTGAGTATTGTGGATAATAATATTAATAATTATTATCATGAATGTTACACTTGACTATCATGTATAGACCATCATCATTCTCCTGCCCTTATCCCACTCTAAGTGGGGTCGGCGCAATATGTTACAAACATGTTGTCACATGATTCGGCTACGTTTTTTACGACCGGCCGCCTGCCTGACGTCAACTTACCTTAGTCGCCTTTTACGACACCTTGGTAAGAAACGAGGGTCGTCTATTCTATGCAGCCGGATACCACACGCCATTTACCTTAGTCGATTCTTACGACACCTCGGTAAGAAAGGAGGGTGGTCTATTCTATTCTTTCGGATACCACACGGTGTGACTATCATGTATAGACCATGTTTAAATATCTTTCTGTTTGTGGAGACTTATACCTACCAGTAGAATTCAAAATTACACTATTTATTGTATATACACTACAATGGATATACATTCCGTACAAAACTGTATAGATACTGAAATGATAATAATCATTTTATAGATGGAATATGATCCTTATTAACTTTTTCAATTTACACTTTATATTGTAAAATCACCTATGATCAGTTGAGATACTTACTATTCAAGGGTTGGATTGCGATTGATTTAAAGTACATCAACTTTAATTAAAACAATAATAATTAACACAAGAAAATAATTTTCCTGTCCTCATACCAATCTAAGTAATCTTCATAAGCTGTTTTTCTCTTTAATTCTTTGCTATCATTCATAAATTCTGGTGCTACTCCTTTAAATGTGTGTCATAATTCACACAATCCATCCATCTCTTCTTTGACCTCTCTTTAGTCACATTCTATTCAGCTTAGAAAATGTCTGTTCTAATATTTAGTTTTTTAATTTTCAGTGACCTGAAATTGCAACGCTATATTTTGATGACAGCTAAACAAAAGGGCCTGGATATAGAACTCGATAAATTAAATAGAAAATACCAACCTCAGTCACCAGACAATGACATCTGTACCATTATGGTACCTGATGTCACAATTGTATTGTAAGTCGTGACTACTAAGCTTGGTATGATTGCGATTTGAGAATCATTTTCGCACAAAGATATGATCAAAGGTGACCACGGTGATCGTGCTGCTATTGCGATTGCTATTGTGTACACAAACAAATATAGGCCTTAAACGCTGGATATAAGGACTACATTTGTTTGTATAAGCAATCATTTAGTCCAGTAATCGCTGAATCGCTAAAAGCGTAAATAGCAAATAGCAAAAAATGCTATCGGCTATCATATTATTTAACTATCATTGGACAAAGTTATTGTTATTACAAACAAACGTAATTCTTAAATCATATTCAATACGTTATATTTTCAGTTAGAATCGCGTAAAATTCTTACATCATCCCGAAATATCGACCACATTGAATCAGATATAAGAATTAGTATTGTTTGTGTTTTTTTTTTGTGTGAAGCTGTGATAGCCTAGCGGTGAGACCGTGAGACTCTCTAGAGACGACATAGGTTCAAACCCCGGGCAGGCAGGCACCAATGAGTTTTTCTATTAAAACTTATGTGTCTAATTGATAATTGCAATTTATCACACGCTTTTCGGTGAAGGAAAACATCGTGAAGAAACCTGCATATCTCTAGAGAATTCTAGGGATATGTGTAACCTACCAATCCGCATTGGAGCAGCGTGGTAGGTCTTAGCTCCAATCCTTCTCTCCAAAAACGGAGAGAGGAGGCCTTAGCCCAGCAGTGGGCATAGTAACAGGCTGTTACTTTACTTACTTTTACTTATTGTTTGTGTAACAATAATTTTGGCCAATTCTAGGTAATACATTCACTTGGAATATCGTAAAAGTGCTACATAACCTCGATACATATGATATAATGATAAAATTTCTTTGCAACATTATTTTACTTTTTAATGGAATATCCATAATTTTGTATAGCAATAGCAGTTATCTAAAATACAATAGCAAATGATGTTATATGATGAGTGAATCGTATCATGATCACTAAGTGATTGGTGATTCTGAGATCCCTAGTGACTACACGTTTTAGAGTAAGAAGCTATATGGTGATCATCATATTTGTTCTGAAATACATGTGTCATTATAACGTTATGCCTAGGAATTGAGTATATCATGTGATAATCCATTGATGATTATAAATATGCAATTAATTTAATTATAAAAATAATCTAAATTATAATATAATAAATAAATAAATTTTAATAGTATATTAAGGCACGCACACATTAAAATATAAAATATAATACTCGAGGTTAAAAAAAAAATTAAAATATTTTTTTGATATCTAGTCATTTTTATAGACGTGAACTAATACAAAGTAAGTTTAAAATTTAAATTAAACCAATTTAATATAAAATTAGTTTAAATTAAAATTATTCTAAGTTTAAGTTTCAATTGATTGTTAGACACTAAGTTAGCATTTCAGCTCACACTGCCTTATCTGTGCATTTTTATTTTAATCTTTAACATAGTTTGAATTTTCTCACTAGGCAACACCATCTTTGCTGATACTTTGACTCAACTACACAATGCAATTATCATATACAGAGTGGTATCGACGATACTACGTTAAATTAATCCACTCATCACTAATACGTTTAAAATAACTTCGGCATAATTCAATCTTCTTAAATACTGTTTAAAAAATATATTTTCGAAACAATAACTATAATTTTTTCGAAATATAATTAAATTGAGATCTGGATAACAAATAATGGTTAACTGAAATGACGCGACGCGCTGGTTCAAAAAACGTTGACATCAGGCAGACGTCCGGTAAAATAACTAGCCAAATCATGTAAATCAATCAAATCATTCTCGTGCTCTTATCCCACTATGAGTGGGGTCAGCACAACATGTTACAAACATGTCACATGATTCGGCTACGTATTTTACGACCGGCCGCCTGCCTCAAGTCAACTTACCTTAGTCGTATTTTACGACCCCTCGTTAAGAAGGAGGGTGGTCTATTTTACTCAACCGGATACCACACGGTGTTTAAAACAAGTCGTATCCACGATAATATTCTCATAGCAAAATAATTTTACTATTACTCTTGTATCGTGAATCTCTGCAAAGTAACGCCTACTTCTACAAAGTAGTAATTGTAGTTTGAAATTAGCATTTAGCATTATAATGAATAATGACGATATTTTATTAGGATTTTTGGTAATAAGAATTTTTAAAACTACAATGTATTTGTAGAAATAGTGCCTCTTAGATTAAGTAAGTCAATATTATTTCAACGCATTATTTATTTTTTCTCATAAATAAGATACTTGAATATCGAGTATCCGCTCCCGTATTTTTGTAGGATTATTGTTATGTATTAGTCTTATTATTGTTTTTGATTTATTCGAATACAAAGAATTCTTGACTTGACAACTTTCGAGAATTAGCGTGCCCCCAAAAAAGAAGTAACAAAGAAGACCTGTGTCAGTAATAACTTGTTTTATCTGATTTAATTGTATCTACAAAAATGTTTCTTAGAAATTTCCTAATATACAATTAAAATTTTAGTCAGCCAAATTATCTTGTAAATACATAATTAATTGATTAATTATGCTAATTATACATATAAAATAAATAGACTGGTTGATTTTAAAATTTCGCGATTGATACTTATTTTGATATAAACATACGGGACGGCAAAATCGAGTCGCCACATTGAATCTTATACAAATAAGATTTAAAGTTTCGGTATAGTTGAACCGCACCATCCACATAAGGTAAGGAAAGGAAATTGTAAGAGACCTTATGTGGATTGTGCTGTTCAAGTGAGGGTAGTTGGCGAAAATAATGAAAATATTCGGGAACGAAGACAGTCTGTTCGTGATCACGGTGAATGTAACTCTGCTTAAACGTCGAAACCTATACAAAGGTAACTCGATTTATTCGCGATGTGATCCTATTTTACCTATATAAAAATAATTAAACAGTCAAATTACCACCTAACTTTTATATTACTATATTTCTAGAATCTTTATCAATTCACTTTTATACTAATCACCGCCTAGAGTTCCTATCTTAAAGTAGAAAATTAAGAATAGATATATTGTAAGGTAATGTTAAATGCACTTTGACGCAGTTACATTTTTTATACATTTTGTCATAATAGTGACTTTCTCGTGTTATTTACTAATTATAAATTTAGCACTGCCAAGAAAAACAAGAATCATTTTTAAAATTGTATCGCACCTATTTGCCGGGAAAGTTAACTAATTAAGTCTCTCATAGCTATAAGACTAACAGAATATAGCATGAAATCTTAATATACAAATTAATGTTTATATGTATATATTCTTTATATTTATAAATCGGTCATAAGACCTGTCGTAATGTATGGATCAGAATGTTGGGCAATGAAAAAGATGGATGAAAGAAGAGTGCATGCAAATGAGTTGAGAATGTTAAGATGGATGTGTGGTGTGACAAGATTGGATAAAATAAGAAATGAGTATATAAGGGGAAGTATGAAAGTTGCGCCCATTGTAGAAAAGATGAGAGGTGCAAGATTGGGATGGTATGGACATGTAATGAGGAGAGATGAGAATCATGTGACTAAACGAGTGTTGGATATGAATGTGGATGGATATGTGACTAGAGGGAGGCCTAAAAAGTGATGGTTGGAATGTGTGAAGTATGACATGCATATAAAAGGAGTAGCGCCAGAGTTGACGAATGATAGAAGAGAATGGAAGAGGAAAACATGTTGTACCGACCCCACTTAGAGTGGGATAAGGGTAGGAGAAAGAAGATGTATATTTTCTTTATAGACATCGAAACTGCTGGAACCATTTTAAAGTAATTTTCAGACAATCTTTAGAATGACCCAGCTTATGTTCCTGTAAGGTTTGATAGCGATCGGAGCAGTTTTTTTAAACTGTTGAGTTCTGTTTTTGAGGGGAATTCCAGTGTCTCTAGAAAATGAAATTTAAATAGCTTCAATAACATTCGAATATTTTTTTTTAAACAAAACAATAATACTATTTAATGACAGACTGTTGGCCCGTTGGCGCAGTGGGTAGTGACACTGCCTTTCTGGGCTCACTGGGTTTGATTCCCGCCAATTCGATTTTCTATAAAAATTGTTGGTTCTACGAGCCTGGATGTATATTTGTATTTAAGTATGTATTTAAAATTATATATGTAGTATATCTACCAGTTGTCCGTCACCCATAACACAAAGTTACTTACTTTGGGAACGGACGACCGTGTGTGTAAGTGTCCTATATATTTATTTATTTATTCAATCATACGGATCACAAGGCAATAGCAATTTTCGAATTGACAACTATCGCGAGTATAATTCATAGTTAATGTATAGAAATTGGCTATACTCGCGTTTTATTTAGGCGGGTTATAAGGATTGTCCACTTGTATCATTTCTTTGTTGAAATTTTTTGGACCAAAAATTTGTATTTTTATTTTTTAATTCTAGTGTACATTACACTTGAAATTCCCTAGAAATAGTTTATATGGCAAAACAACGTTTCTTGGTTACCTAGTTATTAAATAAAGGTTTCTGGTTCTTACGAGAGAGTTGTGGGGAAAGATTTGCTATTATTCTAAACTTAATTAGTATAATGTATTTTAAATTATACTTAATGAATAATAAGATATTCTATAATATATAGTCCTTTGCTATTATACACTGTGCCTCAAATCTTATGATCTGATTACTAATTTGTACGTTCTAGTCTTAAGAATATGTTATACAGTATACGTAGTTATTGTAGTTGATAGAAAATAGTACAAACTATTTAAAAATTAAGTAATAAATCTAAATTTTTACAATGTTTGTGCAATTGCAAAATTATTAACGAAAGTACATTGGCTTACTTCATGTAAGAATATTTCACATAAACAATTACACAATTTATCTTGTAGTCTTAATTAGAATTTTCAAATTTTGCACCGATAATTGAGCATATTCAAAACACAAGTAATAATAAAATTATTTTGCTATAATCTTCTATACAGTAAATAGAAAATATATACAGTGCTAAATGTATTGTGTACTATCCGTTTTTCTATACCCGTTACATGCAAGATTCGTAAAAACACATGTACAAACCTCCACCACTGCCACCACAATACACAAGCACTACACATGTTCACTATCACAAACTCAACAATCGTTTCGCTCAAAAATCGCAAAGCTTTGTCAAAACGGATAGTCCTCTATACATTTAGCACTATATATATTTTCTATTTACTGTATAGCGGATTATAGCAAAATAATTTTATTATTACTTTTGTATTATGGATCTCCGCAAAGTAACGCCTAATTCTATAAATTATATATTCATAACAATTTTGAAAAGGAGTAAGTCATACATTCATAAGCGATGTTTAGTCACAATAAACCTAAAATCCTTGTTCCAAAGCAGCTTAATTGCCAGAATGAATATGTGGAGATTACTTTATTTCAAAATTTCAAAACTTATTCCCGCGACTTTGTTCACGTCAACTTTAGTGTTTAACCTTCGAAATACAACGTAGCCAGATATATCGTACTCAAATGTCGAATAGTCAGTTTGAAATTCTATTTGTAAGAATATAATTATATATTAAGTAAGCTGTGATAACCTAGCGGTGAGACCGTGCGATTTGTTAGAGGGAATCACAGGTTCCTACTGCGGAAGAGCACCAAAAAGTTGTTCTAACAAAACGTGTCTAATTGATATTTGCTATTTATCACACGCTTTTAAGTGAAGGAAAACATCGTAAAGAAACCTCTATATATCTTTGGGGCATCGTAGGAATATGCGAAAACAACGAATCCGCATCGGAGCAGCATGGTGGGTCTTAGCTCCAACCCTTCTCTCCAACAGAGAGGAGACCTATGCCCAACTTTGGAATAATAAGAGGCTATTACCTACTGTAACTTTTATTTGCTATGTGCATATATTCTCATGTTATAGTAAAATTTATAACGCAAACCTTTAATGATTGCTCTTCATTATCGGCGATGATCGTTGATTGTGTGATCGTCCATACTCGGCACGATCATCATGTAAGTGACAACACGATCGTCCGTATTATCTTACGACACACTATTATGTTATACCCTTCGATGTGTGTCCGAAAAATCTAAAATTCCCGGGTTATAGGCGGCGATCATAGCTGTTATTTGACGAGTTCACCTGAATATTCCCTCTACATGTTTGTCTCTAATCGTTTGTAATCGCCGATTATGAAGGGGAATCAATATAACTTTGAGCAATGTCCTTTAATATTATTGCATCGCTAGGTTATTAGCTGCTATATCAATATCGCTGCCTTATAACTATTTTTAGGTTTTATTAATGATGTAACTTGTAATTTTACTATGTGATTATGACTTATTATATTGTGCTGGACATTAAATGTAATATTTCAAAATAAATGTCATGTCACTATATTTTAATGTATAACAGTGTTTATTTTTTAAAATATTTTTTTTGGTTACATTTCATCTTTTAAAATCGATATGCCCCTTTTATATTGTCTCCTTAAAAACGTTTGGAGTTAAAATACGGTTATAACTTTAAAAAATATTATATTTCATATTTTTACTGTGCTTTAAGTTTGTTATTTATCTGTTATTTTTGGATTATTTATGTGACATTTGTTTAGATTTTCTTAATTACATATTATTGATATAAAAGAATTTTAAATGGATTTTACGATATGTTTTTAAAGAGGACATTTGTCTACGTACTGTTGCATTCAACAGTACGTAGACAAATACGTATTTATTAATAATCGAACGTTTTTATTAATAATCGATTTTTTCTATGTGTATGACGCATAGAAAAGCTCGATTATTAATAAAAATAGAGACCTTAATGTATTATGTATTAGACACGTTACTGCAATCACTGATCGTCCCCTTATTTTGCACCATTACGAGAATCGAAAGCCTCTATATAATAAATAAATCTACAACAAATGTATGTGGTGAACTTTAAAAACTATGCTCACTGAAAGTATTTAAACGTCCCTCGTTTGATCTCCTGGCCTATAAAGTAAGCTTGGGTATGATTGCGATTTGAGAATCATATTCGCACCATGATATGATCAAAGGTGACCACGGTGATGGTAATGCTATTGCGATTGCTATTGTATATAAAAACAAATGTAGGCCTTATATGCGTATGCAATGTATATTATATAAGGACTACAATTGTTTGTATAAGCAATCATTTGGTAATCGCTGAATCGCTAAAAGAGTAAATAGCAAATAGCAAAAAATGCTATGAGCTAATATATTATTCAGCTATCACTGGACAAAGTTATTGTTATTACAAACAAACGTAATTCTTAAATCATATTTAATTCAATATCATAAATCAAATTCTAGGTGATACATTCACTTGGAATATCGTAAAAGTGCCACATATCATTTCTTTGTATTATTATTTTACTTTTTATGGAATATCCATAATTTTGTATAGCAACAGCAGTTATCTAAAATTAAATAGCAGATGCTATATGATGAGTAAATCATAACATGATCTCTAAGTGATTGGTGATTCTGTCCATCCCTACTATAAAGCTTTTGTTTTCACTAACGTATTCGTCACTATTAAATAGATGACATTCTCGAATATTCTAACAAGGCCCATCTTAAGCACAAAAGGTCCTATATACCCCCCCCCCCCCCCTTTATCAAAAGGTTTTCACAATCTTTTTACATAAGTTCATATTAAAAAGAATACAGCGGTTGAAAGATAAAGAAATAAAATTACAACAACTTTGTACTCAAAAAAGAATAACAAAATTTTCGTGAGGCATATATCATAATCGGAAAATAAGGTTGCATTTTCTATATTTTAACATATTACGTGTAACATATTATGTTTTAATACATAGTATATTACAGTTTTTTTTTGTATATCCGCCTAAGTGTTGTTTAAAATATATACTTTCATACGTTTGTCTGTCAAAATATTGTCAATATAAATTGGTTTTGTGAAACGAAATCAATAAATATATTATACTTATATGCAATCTTTTATTTATTTCCTGAAACTGACTTTTTATAAGATACTAGCTTTTAAATGCGACTTCTTTCGCGTGGACTGCAGTAATAAAGTAAGTTAATATTTGAGTAAAAGGTAATACTAATATTAATTATGGTTAAAGTGGGTTAACCTTAAAAGCTAGACAGATGCTTTCGCGGACTTTTATTTAAAACTTTTAGAGGCGGATAATTTTGTATTAATACATAATTTTTACCGTTTACTTAGCACACGCAAGGAAAGCTTTACATTTTGCCGTTTACGCAATATTTTTTATTGCTGCTCCTCTCCTATTCATCTTAGCGTGATATTATATAGTCTATAGCCTATTTTCGATAAATGGACTATCTTACTCTCGAAGAATTTTTCAAATCGGTCCAGTAGTTCCTGAGATTAGCGCGTTGAAACAATCAAACTTTTCAGCTTTATATATTAGTAAGTATAGATATAGATATTGATAAGATATTTACTTAAAGGTGTCTCCTGTGAGTCCGGACCTCGGATTTAAGCGACTTTTGTGGAGAAAGGTCCTAAATAAATAAATAAATATATGGGATAGGGAAACCAAAACAATCTTTGAAGTAGTAGATTTTTACCAGCACTTTGAATCGTCAAGGATCTTTAAGATTTAATGAAGCTACAACTGGTTCGGAATGTTGCACTACCGAGAAGGACCAGCAAGAAACTCAGCTGTCAATTTCTTAAACATTTTAAAACTATATTATCGATCTTTGATCAATAAGGCAATTTCCAAGTATTTTTTGGTCTAATTAAATGATAAAAGAATTTGTAGAGAAAAAAAGGAAAAAATAAAATACACTTGACACCTCTGACGCGTAAATAATTCTGTTTGCTCTTAACTTTAAACGTTTTCTACTCCTAACTTAAGATTCTGTTGTAATATCAGTCTTATTGCGTGTACTACAAAGTATATTTTTGAATATAACGCCCCAATTCTCTATACAATATGGGGTAAATGAATTTAGTGTCAGCCGTTGACATCGCAGCCCTTTAAAGATGGAAAATTTTGTTATAGTTCCGAAGACAAGATGTAGGTAGTACGTGTTGTGAAATATTTTGTACCACGATAATATAATCAACACGAAAGTTAGTTGTGCGCTTCGAAATATGATTTTTTCTAAACAAATATTTTTTTAAAATTTTCGATTATTTCGTTAGATCCATGTCCTGTTAAAGCTTCGGTTACTGGGCGAAACCGGATGCTAACAAACTGCTTTACCTTTTTTTTGGTTTACCATATTGTAATCTCATAACCTATCATACTTTTTTACGATGTGTTAATACTATATGTTACATAAAAAAAGGGCAAAACATTTTTTTTTATAATCTCTTTATGTCAAAACCCTTCTTACCTAGGTGTCGTAAAATGCGACTAAAGTAAGTTGACGTCAGGCAGGCGCCCGGTCATAAAATAATAAGCCAAACATGTAACATTTTTAAAACATGTTGTGTTGACCCCACTTAGAGTGGGATTAGTGCAGGAGAATGGATGATCCATACTTATATTACAAATTACGAAAGTCTGTCTTTATGTCTATTTCTCTATTACGTTTTTAAGGCTAATATTGATGAAATTTAACAAATTGAAAGCTTATTTCTACCAGTTATCCGTCAATAATAACACAAGTATTAAGTTACTTACCTTGGGGATGGACGACCGTGTGTGTAAGCGTGTAAGTATATATTTATACACCGGAGTAACATATAGAACAATAAAAACCCGTTTTTCTTACGGGAACAGCTAAAAACAATACAGTCCATAACTGAGGGTATGTTAATTCTTAATTTAACGCGAACATGGTCGCAGGTTGTATCTTCATGGAGGATAAAAAGGTGTATATGCCATCGCTGAAGGGCTAGAGCCACGACCCACGACGCTATTCCAATGCGGATAGGTATGTTACCTCCTCCTCGCGTCGTTTTCCTCAATTCTGAGGGTCGTGACCCCTTCTATGGATTAACTTGTCACGGACAATATTGCGCCAACGGTGTCGGTTCTTCGCAACGTGGATGGCTTCGTGCATCTGACTGTCGAGAGTGGTGCGGATTTGGTCTGCCCAGCGCATGGGACTTCTTCCTCGTGGTCTCTTCCCCTGGACCTTGCCGGTGATGACAATTTTTTCAAAATTGTCACCGTTCTTCCGGGCGATATGACCGAAATACTCAAGAACTCGTTGAAGGCAGATAGTTGATAGCCTAGTTGTAATTTTGAGTTCCTTGAGTATTGACATATTAGTCCTTTTAGCCGTCCAGGGGATGCGCAACATTCTCCTCCAGCACCACATTTCGAAAGCATCCACACGTTTGCGGTCATTTGCTCTGAGCGTCCATGTTTCGGCTCCGTAAAGGAATATGGAAAATACCAACACCCTGACAAGTTGCTGTTTGGTATCATTTCTTATGTTTCTGTCTTTCCATATTCCTTTAAGTTGGCCCATGGCGCCTTTGGCCATTCCAATCCTGCGTCGAATTTCCAGATCACAAGAGCCTGTGTTCGAGATACTGGAGCCCAGGTAAGTAAATCGGTCTACTTTTTCTAGGTTTAATGTTACACTTATCCCTAAAATTTACAAGACATATCCAAGTTACCTCACAATGTATCCCTTCACCGAAACCATCGGTAGTGATGGATGTATCCAATAGCGGAAGCCACCACCCTTGACCTGCGACGGTTTGGCGGTTCTCGTCAGTGGCTAAAAATACAACATCTGAGAACCACTGCAAATTGGGAAAAAAAAACCCATGACCCCCACGAAAGAGTCGCGCGGTCTCAGCGCTATGCTGTCATAGCTCTGTAGAGCTTGTCTAATTTGAAAAAGCGTGCTCCACTACTTAACTAGTTGTTATAAATGTGTGAGTGCTAGTGTTTATAATGATATTTTGTCTCTGTAGAGTTTGCAACTTTTGCGTGATTGACGATATGTTTGTGAACGTCGTGATCGACTAGTCGCGTGATAAATCGCGGAAACGCTCTTTATATGAAGTAGTGCTAGGAAACGATCTTTATATGAGAATGCAGACCTCTTGTTTGTATGAAACAAGAGGTCTGCATTCTGGCGCATTCGGAGAAAATCATACTAGTTGAACAACAAATCGAGAACAACCGTTCCTTAGCAAGTACGGTGTCCTTACCAACTGATTGACCAATACAATTGAGTTTTTATGTGTTTTCATACATATTTTGAATTTGCTTGTGTGGATTAATATGAGAGTGGAAAGCGTCATTTATTTATTGTACATATGTAATGTCAGATAAGAGAAAAAAAAAATTGCACATGTACAAAGGTGGACTTATCCCTAAAAGGGATCTCTTCCAGTCAATCTTTGAGTAACAGAAGGAAAAGGAGAAGAAGTAAAATACGGGTAATGATAATAGGATGGAGGAAAATGAAATATAAGGAAAAACTATATATATGGATTAATGTTTGCACATTATACACAATAGATAAAAAAAAGATGCATATACGCAATATAGATAATAGTAATGATTTAAATTTATTAAAATATAACTACTTTATTTATACTCTAAAAGTATTGCGGGACAAAATTGAAATAAAATGTTTGGTCGTTCCGTCCGAATTATTAGGCAACAGTAGTTTTAAGTTATTTTAAGTTAATTGTATTTACTAAAAACTGGACTATCTGTAAAGAATTAAATAAAGGTAATTATATATTACGTCATTTTAGCTTAGACGAGCTCTATCTTCAAAGAAGGATAATTTTTCTATTATAGTGAAGATAAAAATTAATAGTCAAGCGTCTGTCGTAACATGATACAGACAATATAGTGGACATTGGCTGCTATTAAGGAAAACTCTCCGTAACAATATATCGCTGAAATGGGTGGCATTAGATGAACAGCAGGCCTACCATGAATTCTTATTGCGACTCAATTGAAGACGTAAACGAAATTGTTTTGCTTTTTCATACAATGACGTCTTAAAGACGCGCACTTTAAGTCTTTACCGCCGTGTGGTATCTGGCTGAGTAGAATAGACCACCCTCATTTCTTACCGAGGTGTTGTAAAAGGCGATTAAGGTGAGTTGACCCACCGTGTGGTATCCGGTTAAGTAGAATAGACCACCCTCTTTCTTACCAAGGGGTCGAAAATACGACTAAGGTAAGTTGACGTCAGGCAGCCCGATTGTAAAATACATAGCCAAATCATGTGACAGCGTGTTTGTAACATGTTGTGGCGACCCTACTTAGAGTGGGAAAAGGGCAGGAAGATGGTGATGACTTTAAGTCGTTGCCAAATGAGAATCCTAAGAACATGTGAGTAAAAAAAAGAGACAGAATTATCTATAGTTCATATAACGTTATCCTTTTCAAACATTACGACCCCAATGCAATTCATACTTCATGGTACGAAAAGAAAGCGGTTCGCGGTCGCCGTTTACGTCTTCAATTGAGTCGCAATAAGAGTTCATGGTAGGCCTGCAGGGGTCCGTGTTTGTCGCTAACAATAAAAACAATTACTGATATTAATACCCTTTATTTCATTTAGCGTAAGCATGTAACACATCGCGTCGCTGTTTGGAAATCTTTATAATACGAATTATAATAGTATGATAATATATGGGACTCATCCTTCCCAAAAGCAACTTTATACTTGTGTTTTGAATGACAGACAACTGATATTAATGTAAATATAAGTACTTATAAAGTACTTTATAAGTATATTTGAAATACATAAATACACCCCAGACTCGAAGAAACAACAAAATGTTATTTTAAGAAAAAGTTGTCGCTCAGCGGTAATTGGACCTGCGATTCCTGGAGTTAAAGGCAGGGTCACTGCTACCAGCGTCTTCGAGCCAGTCCATCATGAGATTAATTTATTCTGCGTATTCGCCTAACATTTTGATATTCATACATTATGAATGTGAAACTTTCCGTCTGATATGCTGACAAGTCTAATCAACTCGAGCGATATAAATGACACACGGTCGTCCATCCCCAAAGTAAGTAACTTAATACTTGTGTTATGGGTGACAGACAACTGGTAGATATACTACATATATAATTTTAAATACATACTTAAATACAGATATAAACCCAGACTCGAAGAACCAACAAATTGTTTATAGGAAATGTTTGCCTCGGCGCGAATCGAACCCGCGACCCGCGGAGCTGAGGGCAGGATTACTACCCACTGCGCCAAAGGGCCAGTCATATCTATAATAAGTATCTGAAGACCGTGTGTTCCGTAAAAATAGTATACTATCTTACTACAAACTACTTTTTTTGTTCTTTCTTTTTCATTTTTTCAATGTACGTAAAATGTAGCTACCTACGCTCGATAAGCGCCATCTTTTATAGTGAATTATAGCAAACCAAAATAGTGATTATTTTTGTTTAATGAACTATAAATATAACTAATGAGCTGTCTCGCCGTTGCTGTGGTTCAATCTGGTTTCTAATGACACTCGAAGAGAAGTCAACAGTTAAAAAAAACTTTTGCGAATTTGTCGTGGATTCTATCTCCTGATGATGCTTCGGTTGCGGGGCGAAACGATTGTTGTGTTTGTGATAGTGAACGTGTGTAGTGCTTGTGTATTGTGGTGGCAGTGGTGGAGGTTTGTGCATGTGTTTTTAACGAATCCTGCATGTAACGAGTATAAAAAAGGGATAGTCCACTATACATTTAGCACTATGTATATTTTCTATTTACTGTATCACGGATTATAGCAAAATAATTTTATTATTACTTTTGTATAATGAATCTCAAAGTAACGCCTAATTCTATAAATTAAATCAGTTAAAAAAATGCACTCATCGCCACCACACTACAAGATTCGCTGGATCATTCTAAAGATTGTCTGAAAATTTCATTAAAATCGGCCTAGCCGTTTCGAAGTCTATAGAGGACATTCAGACACACATTAATTTTTATATGTACGCGTAGTATGCGGTGAATGGAGTCAGTTGGCTTGAGGTGTTATGTCCATATAAGTACTCAATTGTAATAAGTTAAAATCTCACTAACTAAGCTACTACATACTAGGCAAATCTCTTTGATGTTTGGTTTGTATTTTTTGTAATAATTTTATTTCTATTATTTAAATAAATAAAAAAATATATATTAGAAGACTACCGTTGTACTGTTTTTTTATTGATAATGTTTTTCTTATGTTTTTTTTATGGTACATAAACAAATAAATACAAAGTAATGCCTAATTCTATAAATTATCATAAGTTTATACAGAGAGCCAAGTTAGGACTAAGCTTTTAAATAAAGACTTTGAAAAAGGTTCAGTCTGTTTGCACTGTTTATTATTTTACACATTTCATTATACTTCGTGATGTGAATTTTTATTAAGGCGTTTAATTCGGCGCAGAATTCCACACGCTCACCCTATATACCCTCCGCCCTAACGCGGTTCGCTACAACGAATTTTTGCTTACATTTCATCCTTTAACCGCGAAACGACCGCTGGCAATATTGCAATTTAAATTCTCGCAAAAAATTTAATGGTGTTTAAAAACGGTGTTGCTTTAATAAAAGCTATATTGGGTTTTAAGTAGAACCCTAAAAAGGGGTGTCAAAGTTAACGACTTTGTTTAGAAACCACTTTAAAAAGTAGCAGCCCTTTACAATCCCACTGCTGGGAATAGGCCTCCTCTCTCCGTTTCTGGAGCGAAGGATTGGAGCTAAGACCTACCACGCTGCTCCAATGCGGATTGGTAGGTTACACATATCTCCAGAATTCTCTAGAGATATGCAGGTTTCCTCACGATGTTTTCCTTCACCGAAAAGCATGTGATAAATTGCAATTATCAATTAGACACATGAGTCTTAATAGAAAAACTCATTGGTGCCTGCCCGGGCTTGAACTCGTGTTCCCCTCGTAAGAGTCGTACGGTTTTACCGCTAGGCTATCACAGCTTTTTTAACCACTTGAAACCACTTTATTTGGCAGTAATTACAATGAAATATCCTGAGAAAATACTCAGGAGTACGTCAAATGTGGAACAAAAAATACAGAATAAAATTTTCAAAATAGTTTAAATGGTTTTTTTTGCCCCAGGGCCTTAGGTTACCTAGCAACGCCACTGAGCTTATCTCTACATACATTATTAACTTTAATGATTACAAATATTTTTTACGAAATATCAAGTTTTCTTTTTTTACGAAATATACTTACCATCAAGTTTTCGATTAGGAAGTCGCTTTACGCCTAAGTCTCGTAATAACACGGCACAATTATATGTCTGAAGGGCCATTGCGAATATTTACGTCCGTATGCCAGTAGGTAATCATAAATTGAACTACCGTCATAAATTTTGTTTTTTTTGTCACATATTGAAAAGTTAAAAGGTATGAATAAAGTTCTATGAATTAATAGTTTTCTATAATATCTATCTACAATAACTAAACCTGGTAAGCGTTCTTCATTCCGCTCCCTTAAAAATATTGTATAATTCTTCTACGCCGCCATTTTCCTTTCCCGCAAACGAACCTATGCTTTTTATACAGTCCGTTTCTCACCTCATTTTTATTCTGATGTCCACCTAAGTTTCCGCGCCACAACATAGAGATTATTTTGTAGGGATTTTCTTGATGGCATTGAAGGTACTGAGTTTTAAAAAGTAGTAGTACCATATAAAATATTAGTTTTATATTTTGATGTTTCGTCTTATGACAAAGTTAGAAATTAGTTTTTCGTGCCGTTCAGAGACTGTTCAATGTAAGTTATCCCAACTTTAGGAAAACGGAAGTGGAGTCTGAAGAAAACTTTCAACGCATGTCAGTCGTAAGTTCATCTTTTAAAAATCCTCGTAGTAAATGAGCTATTCATTTTCTTGTAATTTTTTCCGTTTGTATTTCTTAATTTACTCGAGAAGCTAGATAACGCTGTAGTAAATGTAATGTACAACGCTTTAAGAAATAGTGCATATTTGCAGCACACGTAAACGAAGCAGCTTTTCATCAAATATTATACAATAATTATATACAATAATACAATTACATCTTAACTTTTTTTGTATTAATTAATTTTCTTTTTTTTGTTTCTCTTTTTGTGTACACTAACCATTTACAGTGTGTTATAGATCTTTTATTCTAAAAGTGCACGCCCCTCCAATGTCTTTACTCACACAAATAAAACTTATGTACAGACGAAATACACGCAAACTTGTAATTCTAATTGGCTATTCAGTTGCCGGACAGACACGAACGTAGGAGTACGCGTCGATTATTGCCAAAAGTACAGTCAGCATGTCACAAAAAAAACAACTCCGGAGTCAGATAAATATTTTTTTTTAATAGAAAAATATCGAGAATTAAAAAAAACTATGTGACGAAAAAAACAGGCAAAACGTAACATCTATCATTATTTCATCATTAAATCCGTTGCTATAATTAAGGAACGAATTGACATGATTGATAGAAATGTGTGGGAAAATACGTGTCGAAATGTGAATGATATTGAGATAGAATATATGAAAAATTCTGTCATGGATTTTGAATTCATAATTAATGTTGAGTCCGAATCTAAAGAAAGCGACGTGAGTGAATAGCGTTAAAATTGTAAATATTTATTGCGGTTTAATTTTTTTCTGTTTTTACTAATAAAATAAATGAACAGACTTCTTTACATTACGTTTTATTTATTATTCTAATAGTTGCATAGTGAATATATGATATGATCTTTATTAAATTAAGTTGAGAAGCTAGCTCTTGATTGCGAATTCACCTGATGGATGCCGATGTAGTTTAAGATGGAAGTGGGCTAACTTGAAAGGGTTTGGAGATTAAACGTAACCATTCAGGGTAACATTATGATGAAAATTCAGGGTTTTTACACGACATCATACCTGAATGCTAAACCGCTTGGTGGTACGTCTTTGTTAGAAGGGTACGTCGGAAGTATCTATCGAGTCAAGACCAGGGATAAATTTTAGAAATATACTAATATGTTTTTTTTTAGGATTCGAATGCAGAACTTCCCGTTTACAATCCACCGCGCTTACTATTACTCAAGGGAAAACATTAAAAATTTACTTTTTATTGTTTTCCCTTGAAATTGCTGCGTGCACACGTATAAAATGGTACAGTCAATATTTTCTCTCACACATTAAAATTATGTAATTTGGTGGAGGGGCGTGCATTTTTACAATGAAAGATCTCTACGTACATGATTGTTTCGTTTAAAAGCGGTGACTGGAAGGGATAACTAAACAATGAGAAGACCTCTCTTTGTACTCTTTACCTTATCTTTACTTTTAAATTTTCTATTTATTGTTTTTTCCTATCTATAGTGTAATTTTGTGCAATAAAGATGTTATTTATCTATAGAAAAGTTTAAAGATGACAAAATAATCCTCAAAAGTAAGATTAATAAATAGATAAATATGGAGCTGCTAGTGAAGTCAAATGAATAACACCACGAAGATTTACTTCCATACGTGTATCGTATACTTCCATAATGTTGCTATCTAATAAAGCAGCTATTGGTGTAACTCCAGCGTTGTTAATTAAAACATCTATCTGATTGAATTTATTGATGGTCTCAGCCACTATTCGTTTGACATCTTCATCAACGCTTACATCTGCATGTATCACAAGAGGATTAGAACAACGCATTGCGGCAGATACAGATATCCAAAACTTCAAAGCTTAATTAAGCTTAATTTAATACTAACGATAAAGTATACCAATCAGCGAAGAGTTTATGACGGATAAATTCTCAACGAGGTCTGCAGATGTAAAAATATACTAACATCATCACCCGCTAATGGTGTTGTAAAGTAGACTTTATTGCTTAATGTTTTACATGATTTTTATAACTTTCCTCCAGTTAACCACTGCATAAAAGATAAAAGTAGGTTAGCTGGTATTTGTAATAAGAGAGAAGCTGAAGAGCCGTGAGGTGTGGTATCCGGCTAAGTAGAATGGACCAATCTCAGTTCTTACCGAAGTGTCGTAAAAGGCGACTAAGGTTAGTCGACACGGTGTGTGGTATCTTGCCGAGTAAAATAGACCACCCTCATTTCATACCGAGATGCCGTCAAAAGCAACTAAGGTAAGTCAGGCAGGCGGTCTGTCATAAAATACGTAGCTAAATCATGTGACAACATGTTCGTAACATGTTGTACCGACCCCACTTAGAGTGGGATATGGGCAGGACGATGATGAGAGAAGCTGAAGAGTTATAGAATAGTTATCAACCTTAAGGTGTTACCACTTATTTCTAGTTTTATTTGTGATTTTAACATTATCATTATATATGATATCAATAAATGTGCAATTATATGTTGATAAAATTGATATGTGAACACAGCATAAAAAGCGGAAGCTTAAAAAAACAGTTTCGTACTAAGTTCTTCCTGAAAATAATTTTTTGTAAATAATAATTGTTTGTCCTAAGTTTTTCATGGTAAAGCGAAAAACTTCTCCTACACTTGTTTATTTTTAACTACGACCATGTTTTCCAACGTGTGATAGCCTAGCAGTGAGACCGTGCGACTCTCTAGAGACGACATAGGTTCAAACCCCGGGCACCAATGAGTTTTTCTATTAAAACTTATGTGTCTAATTGATAATTGCACTTTATCACACGCCTTTCGGTGAAGGAAAACATCGTGAGGAAACCTGCATATCTCTAGAGAATTCTCTAGTGATATGTGTAACCTACCAATCCGCATTGGAGCAGCGTGGTAGGTCTTAGCTCCAATCCTTCTCTCCAAAAACGGAAAGAGGAGGCCTTAGCCCAGCAGTGGGCATAGTAACAGGCTGTTACTTTTATGTTTCCGTCGTAAGTTTAGTGTCCAGCGTGACACTCAGGTCTTGGTTAAACACAACTTTCACGGCTTTAACAGCACTGGTACACTGGAAGATTCGGATTTCTTCCTCTATACACTCTCATTCTACATTGGGCCCCCACATAAGGCTCCTGAATCAGCCCAATGTCAACGCCTCTTTTAGACGACTTTTTTTTTTTTTTTTTTTATACAGGAAAAAACCCCTTATGGGTACCACCGCCCGACGGGAACGAGCAGTAGTTATGTCGGACTCGCACCGACTAAAATAACCTGTATGCTCCACCACGCTGCTGGTGGCGGGTGCAGGGTGCCTTATTTGACCCCACTCCCGCCAGCAGCAACTCTAAACCCCAGAGTGCGCCACCTCTGGGTCGGGGCCTCTCTAAAAGTGGCCCCTCCCTCCGCTGGACGATGCATCGGGAGCACCAGATGCATCGACCGCCTCGGGGACCTTATAAAGAGGGCGTCCGATAAACCCCGTTCGGAACGCCCAGAAAGTCCCCGTTAGGGCGGCATGCGACGGACTTCGGCGAGTCGCCTGCGCCCCGCTCGCCTGCGGCGGATCGGATCCAAAGACTCGACTTCCCGGATCCGTCCCGCCGCCTCCTTCCGCAAGATAACATCCTCGCAGAAGGAGGCCATCAGAGAGAGAGAGAGAGGCAGAACACAGGTGGAACGGCTCGCCGCGCATCGTGGGCGTTTCCGCCCCCCACGGGTAATTTTTTATAGAGGTTTTCTTCCTCGCGACCCGAAGGCCCCCGTTCCCGTTGCCAGGCTTACGGGTTACGTCAGTCCGTCCGCCAGGCCCCTGGAATACATATAATATTCAAGAGACCTGCCCAGGGTGCGCCACGAGGAGGCCGACCGACATTGGCACCCCCTCTTTTAGACGACTCTACTAACCTGACTCTATTAATCTGACTCTATTAATCTGACTCTATTAACCTGACTCTATTAACCTGACTCTATTAACCTGACTCTATTAATATGACTCTATTAACCTGCGAGGCCAGCTCCATGCGCTGTAAATTGGCATCGCTAACATTTTAGGCTTGAAAACTTTCATTTAATTTTTAAACAGATCAGTCTTTCATTAAAATTAGATGTACAAAATCTTTTGATTAATGGAAGTATAGCTTGAACTCGTTAATGTGTTTCAAATTTTGTTGGAAACTTATTAGTTCGTTAAAGATTCCCAAGTACTCGTTGCTTGAATCTACAAACTAGAGAGTTTATGATAAGTTTAAGTTAATTTTACTCGTCGCTTCAATTAATTTTTTAATAAAGAATTCAATATTTTACACCTCTTAAATAAATTAATAAATAATATATACGGTCAAGTCAATTACATATACGGATGTACGTGCCCATAGTGAGTAATTTAATACTAGTGTTATGGATTACAGACATATCATTATGATTTTCATTAGAGAGTTACGAGATCAAGCCCCGGACAGGCCCCAATGAGTTTTTTTATATTATAACTTATGTCTCAAATTGATATTGATAATTTATCTGCATACCGCATTTTGCATGCCTTAAGAGATATGTTGGGTTATTATATGTACCTGACCTTATCAAACTGGCCCGTTGGCGCAGTGGATATTGAACCTATCGTCAGCTTCGCGGGTTGCGAAATAATATACGCATTCGTTCAATACATATTGAATACACAAAGGAATGGTAAAGGCTTCTTAGAAGCTGGTATAAATAAATAAAAAACTTATTATTTGAAATATTTTTAATTATACAAGTGTCACAATTCTTAGTATTTCTAACATCACATTATATATAAAGTCGTTATTTCAACTTATAATTACTTTGTTTTATATTATAAGCAGCGAGAAGTATTTAATAATCTGTGCAAAAAGACAATTTTAAACTATCATCATCTATAACTTTCATAAAAAGTGACAATAAATTTAACCGCGTTTAACCATAAAACCATTATCAGATACATAGTTAGATCCAGTTATACCTTTGGCTTTATCGCTTGCAAGAAAAAGAACGAGATCTGCAATCTCTTCTGGCTCGCTTACCCTACCAAGACTAGTACATAACTTTATGTCATCCCAAGTCATTTGTGCTGCACCTGAATTTTCTAAAATATCTGTTTTAACTGGTCCTGGACTAATTGTATTCATTCTTACGCCGTGAAGTGCTAAATCTGCAGCAGCGGATGCACTAAAAAAACAAAGGGCAGCCTTGGCGGCACCGTAGGTTATACATCCTGGTGTGATAGGTGTTTTAAGTGCTGCGACACTTGATATGTTGACAATGTTGCCCTTGGTTTTGATTAGATAAGGAGCTGCTAGGGTAGTTAAATGAATAACACCACGGAGATTTACCCTCATGATGGTATCGTATACTTCCATAATATTACTATCGAAAATACTAGCTTGTGGTGCAATGCCTGCGCTATTAATTAAAATATCAATTTGACCGAACTTCTTAATAGTCTCGTTTACTATCAGTCGGATGTCTTCGTCAACACTGACATCTCCGCGTATCACGAGGGAATTAGAACAACGCATTGCTACATTAGTTAACTTACACTCATTTCGACCTACGAGTACCACTTTTGCACCTTGAGCATCAAATGCCACCGCAGTCGCCGCACCTATGCCCGAGCCGGCTCCAGTAACAATGACAACCTTATTTTTGAATTCCATTGTACTTCTAAATCAAATTTTTAAATCAATACTAAAGCATAGGACATCAAACTCGTTCGTTTTATTATTCAATTCCCAAAGTTTGTGCCATAGTATATACACATATAAGGAAAAGGAAATATGTCTTAATTTCAATCGAAGTTTCTTTAGAATCGTTGTCATATCAGTAAGTATATCAATTCGCATTTGATATTGAAAATGCGTATATATTAAAAAAATCAATTTCTACATATTGTAGGACAAAATTCATCGCCGCATGTATAACATATCGTGGTTTGTGTAAACATATCTAGTGTTATGGATTACAGACATACCATTATATAATTATGGTTTTCTACTGTGAACTTTGATAGCCGATTGTGACGACGTCGAAGTTAGATTAGAGAGTTACGAGTTCAAGCCCCGGACAGGCACCATTGAGTTTTATATTAAAACTTCTCTTTCTTTTATATTAAAATGTCTCTAATTGATCATCATCATCGTTCTCCTGCCCTTATCCCACTTTAAGTGGGGTCAGCACAACACGTTAAAAACATGTTGTCACATGATTTGGCTACGTATTTCACGACCGGCCGCCTGCTTGACGTCAACTTACCTTAGTCGCCTTTTACGACACCTCGGTAAGAAATGAGGACGGTCTATTTTATGCAGCCGGATACCACACGGCACATACCTTAGTCGCCTCTTACGACACCTCGGTAAGAAATGAGGACGGTCTATTCTATGCAGCCGGATACTACACGGCACTTACCTTAGTCGCCTCTTACGACACCTCGGTAAGAAATGAGGGTGGTCTATTCTATGCAGCCGGATACCACTCGGCACAAACCTTAGTCGCCTCTTACTACACCTCGGTAAGAAAGGAGGGCGGTCTATTGTATTCTGCTGGATACCATACGGCACATGTCTCTAATTGATATTGATAATTTATCTGCATACCGCATTTTGCATACGTTAAGAGATATCTTGTGTATGTACCCGTACCTTATCGAACTGGCCCGTTGGCGCAGTGGGTAGTGAGTTCGATTCCCGCTGAGAGCCATCATTTTCTATAAACAATGTGTAGGTTCTTCGAGCCTGGGTGTGTATTTGTAATTAAATATGTATTTAAAACTATACATGTATTATATTTACCAGTTGTCTGTCACCCATATTTTATGATTATATTTATCAATTTATCGAATGGAAATTGTTTGTATAACCAGTCAAATTTCATCCCTCAATACCTTGACTTAACAGAATAAAAAGTGTGTTAATATCTATCAAAATACCGTGTGACAGCAATTTTGTAAGTATTTATTACTTGTTTACAAATGTAAACAATTCATAAATATGAAACCAAATTAAAGGAAAGATATCACAATTATCTTTAAGATTTGGGCACGGATAAAAATAAACATCGCAATATTAGAAGCAACGTTAATATCAAGTGATCCGCTTTGCTGGAGTTAGTTAATTACTTTCAAAGTAATACAAGTCCGAGCTACGTTTAAAGTTAAATATAAACAGAAACTCGATATTTGTTTACAGTTTTGTTTATCACAGGGTTTTATGATAGTCCATAAATTTACATATGCGCTTAGTTAAATGTAAACAAACAAAACCATATGACTCAGGTCCTTCAAACATTTTATTGCAATAATATGATCTACAAATAAAGACAATTGCGTCATATCTCAAAATATTTTTTTAATGAATTATTTATTTTATAAAACTTAATATTTATGACTTTAGTATCAAAAGCATAAAAAATTAATTTTATAAAACATAATCACTAGACATCAATACATTACATTAAATAATATTTATATTTATTTGTTTGAAAGTTTTGAAAATTAATGATAGCAACCGTGACATAATAAAATGGCAAAAGTACAATCGATAATTTTAAATGCATTGACAAAAATAAATAATGTAAATAAAGTAATATAATATGTTTTAATCTGCCTACTAAAAAACCTCTATGTTTCTTATAGTTTAGTACCTATGGAGTATAGGTCGAAATTTATAGGCTGAATTAATAGATTTGTTTAAATCTATGCTGCATACGTCAAAACGGGTTTGATCAAGTATTTTCCAATAAAATTTATTAAAATTGTAAAAGAATATTCTAATAAATACTATTTAATAAAATAGCATAAAACTTCATATAACTGTTACAATCTTATCAAAAAAATTAATTCAAATAGTTATATATCAAGATAGAGAATGACGGACGAAGTCAATTTTTATCTATTCTACAAGAATATAATCTTATATGTCAGATAAACCATTAATTCTTGACAGAAATTGTGCTGATACGACAAATAGCCTAATTACTTAGTTATGTAACATGCTCTTTATATATTTTACCCGAGGTCTTTCGTCCAAATGCCTGAAGATTAAAGTCTTCGATTAGTGCGTAATGCCAGTTACATACGTCTCATAAGACAGCTAAGAGTCACTCAGCGGGCGATCAAGCGAGCTATGCACGGAGTGTCTCTACGTGATCAAATGAGGAGATCCGTAGAAGAACCAAAGTTACCGATATACCATATATATAGCACAGCGTGCCGTGAAACTGCAGTTGCGATGAGCTTGGCGTATAGCGCGGAGAATCGATGGGCGGTGGGTCTTAAGGTTTTGGAACAGCGAACCAGCATCGGAACACGCAGTGTCGGTAGACCCCCTTCAAGATGGGCCAACGACCTCAAACACGCGTCGCAGGGAGCTCAATACAAGCGGTACAAGATCGTGTGGTTTGGGGATCCCGTGAAGAAACCTATGTCCATCAGTAGACGTCCATAAGCTGACGAAGAAGAAGAAGACGAAGATTGCTCGTCGATCAAACTTAAAGTGGGTTAACAGCAGGAGTATGACGACGATAAATAAAAAAATAATATATAGATCAGTCTGATAATGCACATAAACTCGTTTTCGTCGGTAAGAATTGAATTGATTGGATGGTATAGTATAACATTTTGTGATGACTTTATTGTACTTCATAAAGTGACGCATGATGACTGTAATAATGTACGTATTCGTTCAATACATATTGAATACATAAAGGATATGTTAGGCTTCTTAGTAGCTGCTATAAATAAATAAAAAACTTATTATTTGAAATATTTTTAACTATACAAGTGTCACAATTCTTAGTATTTCTAGCATCACATTATATATAAAGTCGTTATTTCAACTTATAATTACTTTGTTTCAAGAGAGTTAATAATCTCCTGTGCAAAAAGACAATTTTAAACTATCATCATTTATTGTCACTTTCATAAAAAGTGACAATAAATTTAACCGCGTTTAACCATAAAACCGTTATCAGATACGTAGTTAGATCCAGTTATACCTTTGGCTTTATCGCTTGCAAGGAAAAGAACGAGATCTGCAATCTCTTCTGGCTCGCTTACCCTACAAAGACTAGTACATAACTTTATGTCATCCCAAGTCATTTCTGTTGCACCTGAATTTTCTAAAATATCTGTTTTAACTGGTCCTGGACTAATTGTATTCATTCTTACGCCGTGAAGTGCTAAATCTGCAGCAGCGGATGCACTAAAAAAACAGAGGGCAGCCTTGGCGGCACCATAGGTTATCCATTCTGGTGTGATAGGTGTTTTAAGTGCTGCGACACTTGATATGTTGACAATGTTGCCCTTGGTTTTGATTAGATAAGGAGCAGCTAGGGTAGTTAAATGAATAACACCTCGGAGATTTACTCTCATGATGGTATCGTATACTTCCATAATATTACTATCGTAAATATTAGCTTTTGGTGCAATGCCTGCGTTATTAATTAAAATATCAATTTGACCGAACTTCTTAATAGTCTCATTTACTATCAGTCGGATGTCTTCATCAACACTGACATCTCCGCGTATCACAAGGGAATTAGAACAACGCATTGCTACATTAGTTAACTTACACTCATTTCGACCTACGAGTACCACTTTTGCACCTTGAGCATCAAATGCCACCGCAGTCGCCGCACCTATGCCCGAGCTGGCTCCAGTAACAATGACAACCTTATTTTTAAAATCCATTGTACTCCTAGATCAAAATTTTAATTAATACTAAAGCATAGGACATCAAACTCATTCGTTTTATTATTCAATTCCCAAAGTTTGTGCCATAGTATATACACATATAAGGAAAAGGAAATATGTCTTAATTTCAATCGAAGTTTCTTTAGAATCGTTATCATATCAGTAAGTATATCAATTCGCATTTGATATTGAAAATGCATATATACAAAAAAAAACAATTTCTACATAATGTAGAACCAAATTCATCGCTGCATTTATAAATAAACAAATAAACGATAAACTCGAATATTATTGATTTTCCTGTAATTTTTTCAGTAGACTCATTCTAGATTTAAGGAGTTTATTAAGATTTTGTGGAGATTGGTTGAAATATAGCGATAGTTATTTTCGGAATAAGCCAAGCCGCCTATCAACTTTTATCGAAAACGTTACATGTCCTCTAAGATATTTTAAAGTACTGGAAAAGTACATTCCACATTTCTCTTATCATATATCAAAATATGATATTGTGCTAAAACTGAGTTAACTTCGTTTAATTAATACTCCATTATCGGAAAGGTAATTTATTCCTGTCATACCTTTCGCTTTCTCACTTGCAAGAAATAAAATGAGATCTGCAATTTCTTCAGGTTCAGATACTCTGCCAAGACTGTTATATGATTTTACATCGTCCCAATTAGTATTCAGATTAGAATTTCGTAGGATATCTGTTTTGACTGGCCCTGGACTAATTGAATTCACTCTAACGCCATGAGTTGCCAATTCTGCAGCAGCGCATGCACTAAAATGACAAACAGCAGCTTTGGCGACATGATAACTTATCCATCCAGGTAAAAGAGGTGTTATAAGTGCTGCAACACTAGATATGTTGACGACGTTGCCCTTGGTTTTGATTAAATATGGAGCTGCTAGTGAAGTCAAATGAATAACACCACGAAGATTTACTTTCATACATGTATCGTATACTTCCATAATGTTGCTATCTAATAAAGCAGCTATTGGTGTAACTCCAGCGTTGTTAATTAAAACATCTATCTGATTGAATTTATTGATGGTCTCAGTCACTATTCGTTTGACATCTTCATCAACGCTTACATCTGCATGTATCACAAGAGGATTAGAACAACGCATTGCGACATTAATCAACTTGTCCTCATTTCGGTCCACCATAACTATTTTTGCACCCTGTGCATTAAATGAAATCGCTGTCGCCGCACCTATTCCTGAGGCAGCTCCAGTAACAATCACAACCTTATTTTTGAACTCCATCGTTCTTGTAAATCTAAAGTTAGATTCATACTGACGCATACGATATTAAACTCGTCGTTTTATTGTTCAATTCTCATAGTTTGTGCCATAGTATATTCACATATAATGAAAAAGTAATATGTCTTAATTTCATTCAACTTTAAAAATCATGACCTTATTTTTGAAATCCATTACACATTAACTCCAAGGTTTTATTACATTTAAAAAAATGACCCTCATAAGCTAAAATTATGTCCTAAATTTATTTGATAAGATAAACAAAATAAATATAATTATCAGCTTATAAGTGTAAACTTTACGCTGCTACACAATAATAAATCTATACTAATATTATAAAGAGGAAAGATTTGTATGTTTGTATGTATGTGTGTATGCCCAAAAACTACTGAAGCAATTTCAAAGATTCTTTTACCATTGGAAAGCTGCTTCTTCACTGAGCAACATAGGCTATATGACATTTTCAAAAAAATAGGGATCCCTAATAAAATTCTAATAAGGTGTGAAAAATTTAGCCGGAAAAATCTTTCATCGCGTGCGCTGTGGAAACTATTGATGATAGGGCAAAAAAATGTTCTACTATATTATAGAACATATCAATATCCACGGAAAAGTCCGCGATATGTCTAACTATTATAGTTATACCAATATAACTACTTATTTACATTGTAAAAGTTGATAAAATTGCCGACAATAATCAAATCGTCTCATTCATATTTCTGTATTAATCCTTATCCCATTAAATATTTTATTCAAATGTATTTCAATACCTGTAAAATACTTTTTAAATTATTAAAATCCGACATCCCAATCAAAGATATTACGAATTTAAGAATATAAATCAAAAGAAAATAATGTCATAACAAATCCATTGTAGCGACCTTTATAGCAGGGCCTGCATTTGGTGAGTTAGGTCTTATTCCAAGAATACTAATGATGCCCATTTTTTATAATTAAATAATATACAAATAAATCTTTAGTCCGACCTCGTAGACACTTCCACTACCACGAGATCGGTATGAACGCGGGTGAAACTGCGGGGCATTGTTGTAAAACCATAAAATTTAAATGCAATTTTTTTAAAATTATTCACTTAGTAAAATTATTTTACCGGATGTCTATTAGGTCTTATGGTTTTAATTAATATTGTATTTTTATTATAAATACATATAAGTACGTATTGTATTGTATATTGTATTTTCTGTATTTAATTTTATTATTTAAATCAAATACGATCTGTATCAAGATATTTGAGAACTCAGATGCGTTTTATCACAATACCATTATCTGCTAAATAATCAGATCCAGTTATGCCCTTGGCTTTATCACTTGCTAAAAACAGAATCAAGTCTGCTATTTCCTTCGGCTCAGACACCCTTTTGAGACTTGTTTTCTGCTTTAAATCATCCCAAGTAAATTTTGAGTTGGAGTTTTCTATAAAATCTGTCTTAACTGGGCCTGGACTAACTGTGTTTACTCTAACACCGTGTGGCGCTAATTCAGCCGCAGCACAAGCGCCGAAATGACTAACAGCGGCTTTTGATGTATAGTAGTTTATGGTTCTTGATCCCGATGGAGTAATACGTGCTGCAACGCTTGATATATTAATGATGTTACCCTTGGTCTTGACAAGGTATGGAGCTGCCAGAGTAGTCAGATGAATAAGACCACGAACGTTGACCATCATAATAGAATCATATGCCTCCATCATGTTGCTATCCAGAATACCAGCAGTGCGCGCAACACCTGCATTATTATTTAAAACATCTAAATGGCCGAATTTTTTGATGGTCTGATCAACTATCCTTCGAACATCATCATCGTTTGCTACGTCTGCAAGTAAAACTAGAGACTGGGGACACTGACTGGCAACTTTCGTTAGTTTGCTCTCGTTGCGCCCTACCATTACCACTTTCGCACCTTCCATACTAAATGCAACAGCGCTTGCTGCTCCTATACCAGAGCTGGCTCCAGTAACTAATACAACTTTATTTTTAAAAAGCATGTTGTTTTGCATCAATATCAAGATCAATATACTGAATTCACTAACCGTACGTACATTGTGTACTTTCGTTTTATACTAGTTACCAGAAACAACGTTATGGAAAATTTGATTGTAAACCATTTCGGTAAAGTCGATTTTCGTTTATCAAATAATTATCAGTTTTATCGTCAATAGGTTACCAAGTGCTCTTAATGCAAGTATCCATACTAGTATTATAAATGATGTTGAATAGTTGTATAAATGTTTGTCTTTCTGTCTGTTACTCATTAACGGCTCATCCACTGGAGAAATATTGATGGGATTATGGGACATTTGAAGCCTCCATACCGGGATATTGTATAAGAAACTCTTGCTTTTCCTTTGGGAATATAACACGAAAACATATTAAAGTAACTGAAGGTATTATCACACCTAATTTGCTGCGTACAAAGTTGCGGGTACCACGAGTTTAATCTAAATGGAAGAGATAACTTTATGCAAGTCTTGCGGAAAATTACTGATGACATACATTTCATAATATAATTTATTAATGAAACAACTCTTAATCAATTTATATAAAGCAGGCGAGTCATAAAATATTCTTTATCATTTAGAATACCTTTGATAAATGTACAATATGTGAACTTATATAGTTGTCTAATCAGAGTATTTATTATATATCATGTAATATAATATTACTAGGTAATTGTTTGTGGTCAATTTTATTAACACAAAGTACTCTATGTGGCTTTATGTAAATTGTGTTAAAGTCGTCGCATGGTGGCAAAACTCGCCTGGGAGCTTTAATCGCATATGCCACGTAAATCACCAGACATACTCTAAAGTAATGTACTAAAGAATTGTATATCTACAAAAATACTACAAAAAAGTCTACAATAACATTTCTCTATCTCTTATGGTTAACTCACAATAACTACTTTTATGTTCACAAGCGCAGGCACATCTAGTAATACATAAATTAGCATTATTTATTTCAAAAGGCAGGCGTTTCTTTTATGAATCAAAACCTCAATAGTTAATAGCCTCGTATATACCTATCTACATCTACATTGTCTTCGTTGGGGATTCTAAAAGATAGCTTATAAGTTAACAAAGTCAGGTATATCTGCTAGTATTTCGGAACGATATTAAAAGTGCAGACTAGTAACTCTCAATGGTGCTATTAGGCAGAAGTTCAGTACAATTTCCAAGTAATAAAACAGAAAGCCTACCTATTATGGTGAGAACGTAAACAGCAAAGGACATTTGGGGACTCTTTTTACTGTCGACATCAATTTATATTTTTGGCCTACGTGAGCGGTATATTTAAATACACGACAACACTTTCGGTATATTTTGTCTTTAGTATTGATTTCAGTGTTCCCTCTTTAATCAATATTCATGTTATGAAGTTACATAGACTGGAATCTGAAATATAATAGTTCTATAAAAAAAATGCTGCGATCGCAATAAAACTTTACGAGATTATCAATCTAATGATTTTCTGAAAATTTCATTAAAATCGTTTACACCGTTTCAGTCTATAAGGACAATTATATAAACATTTTATTTTTATCATCATCCTCCTACCCTTATCCCGCTCTAAGTGTTGTCGGCACAACATGTTACAAACATGTTTTCACATGATTTGACTACGTATTTTACAACTGGCCAAAGGCCTGACGTCAACTTACCTTAGTCGTATTTTACGACCCCTCGGTAAGAATGAGGGTAGTATATTCTACTCAACCGGATACCACATGGTGGGTCAACTTACCTTACGCGCCTTTTACGACAGCTCGGTAAAAAAATGAGGGTCGTCTATTCTACTCAACCAGATACCACACGGCATATGCATTTTTATTAAAAATATCACTTTTTATTTAGAATTTATCAGAATATAATAAGATATTTGTGAATATATTAATCAAAATACAGCGTTAAATACTTGAAATATTAAAACAAAGTTGATAACGGTTAATTTGTTCGTAATACTGAAACTCGGGGTGCGAAGGGTAAGCTAAAATTAAATTCTGTGTTTACTGGAATTGTCACGTCCCTTTCACACTGGCTGAGTAATTAACTATGTTAAATTAATTTAGTCAAAGATTTATGATAAAATAAAGATTGTTAAATCAAATTCAACTGCCGTGTGGTATCCGGCTAATAGAATAGCCCACCCTCATTTTCTTATCGAGGTGTCGTAAAATACGACTAAGGTAAGTTGACGTCAGACAGGCGGCCGGTCGTAAAATACGTAGCCAAATCACGTGACAACATGTTTTTAACACGTTGTGCCGACCCCACTTAGAGTGAGATAAGGGCAGGAAGATGATGAGGAGGTAAATTCAAAGGTTGTTAGGGTCGTGATATATTTAAAACCTGGATTAGGTTTTAGTTATATTTATTACAAAAAAATCATAGTTGAAATCAAAGCGTAAAAATTTGGCCATTGTTTTGAACATGAACATTGAACAGAGGTCAAATTTTATTGTGTGAACAAAAAGATGAAATAGTCTAAATAAAACGAAATTATTAAAATGAAATGGAGAAATGGCCGACCTCATTTACATCTTAATTATATGTTTTATTGGTACATTTTGTTCCTACTGTACAACATGTTTTAATTTAGCAATACTTTCCGCTACGTCCGGGTTCACAGGAGGTACCCTACGGACAATGTTTTGTCACTCTAGTAGAGCAACTGCACTCTACACATTTCGTCACTTCGACGATGCTACCCACGCATTAACTCTGCAAAACCCGCTAGGGCTAATAGCATATAGACAATAAAAAAAAACAATGATTTAAGAACACAAACTGAATACATTGACGTGCGCTTAGATATTTATAGGTAAGTTTTTTTATTCTACGTATAAACTATAAGCTATAATGTGTTACAAGTCCTGCAGTTTCAAAAGTAAAACAAAGTAAAAATTGTTGAGTTCGTGATAGTGAACGTGTGTAGTGCTTATGTATTGTGATGACAGTGGTGGAGGTTTGTACATGTATCTCTACTAATCCTGGATGTATCGGGTATGTGAACGAATAGTCCACTCTATATTTAGAACTATATTTTTTTAATTGCGGATTATAGGAAAATAAGTTTATTTATATTTTTGTAGAATAGATCTCCGCAAAGTAACGCCTAATTTTATGAATTGTTTATGGAGTATATTTTAGTATCTAGAACAGCTAATATTGATGGTGTCTTTAAAGAAACGAAGCAAAACAAAATTAGTAGGAAGGACAAATATTAACAATGGGGATTCCTATTGCTGTCACGTCTATCGAATCCCGCTGGATTACATTCACGTCACGTCCTCTGATAGCTCTCAAAGTGCGATCACTTGTTGTCACAGACATTTAAAACGTGTCACATTATTCACTTGTTTATGTTTTAATGTTTCGTGTGATATCCGCCGTGCTGTATCCGGCTAAGCAGAATAGACCAACATCCTTTCTCACCGAGGTGTCGTAAAAGGCGACTAAGGTAAGTTGACCCGCCGTGTGATATCCGGCTGAGTAGAATATACCAACCTCGTTTCTTACGGAGGCGTCAAAAAAAAGTAAAGTAGCGGCCTGTTACAATCCCACTGCTGGGAATAGGCCTCCTCTCTCCGTTTCTGGAGAGAAGGAGCTAAGACCTACCACGCTGCTCCAATGCGGATTGATAGGTTACACATATCTCCATAATTCTCAGATATGCAGGTTTCCTCACGATGTTTTCTTTCACTGAAAAGCGTATGATAAATTGCAATTACCAATTAGACACATGAGTTTTAATAGAAAAACTCATTGGTGCCTGCCCGGGTTTGATCTCGTGTTCGCCTCGAGAGAGTCACACGGTCTCACCGCTAGGCTGTCACAGCTCTACGGAGGTGCGTGCTGCGTGTTAAAAACTTTGTTACACACCGATTTCCAAATGAGTGAAACCGCGGATGCACCGAGTATAGTATAAAATATAACCTTTGAGGAATTGCCTCGTCTGGAGCTAATCCTGCCAGCAGTATGAAGTCATGCTTATCAACAAATGGGACTGGAGCAGTATGTAAAATTTCAGCTCAATCGGACACCGGGATGTGCGTCATTTAACTTGCATGATTCCACATTCACACAGGTACATTGCAAGCTAAATAAAAGCTTTTAAAAATCCCCGTTTTATTTCAGGAACTGGACAAAACTATTATACTGCATAATTGCAAAAAAGTCTTGACAGAATGGTTAAAGACGCTAAATTATGATAAGATAGAATCGAGAATGAAACATTAAAAACTAATCATGTAATCCTTACTTCCTTACTTATATATTAATATATTATATATTATTATATTATATATCATTATATTATTATATTATATATTATATAATATATTATAATATTATAATATTATAAACAGAAAGTCTGTCTGTCTGTGTCGTTTTCACGGCCAATCCGCTGAACGAATATCGATGAAATTTGGCAGAATCGTTCCTTATACACCGGGGTAATACATAGGCTATAGAAATAAAACAAGACTCATATTATTCCATGACCATCACACCGATAAGCGGGCTTCGGAAACGTACGCACAAAATGAGGCAGTTATGTGCGAATCGCATACGCCATTCGCCTTTTACAGTCAATTTTAGCTAGCATTAAATTAGCACACGTGTATATTTTTTTCTTAAAGGTTGGGTCTACAAATACAAGCTTTAAAATCGTACAAAAAAAGGACAGAGATTCGAGTAACTTAATTTTTACTCTCTTAGGGATTGCAATTCATAAAAGGATTAACTAGATATTGTATTATTTCTGAAAGTAAAGTAATGGTAATGTCATCATATTCCAGTTGGGTTAACAGGATTTCTACAGTTTTCATATTATCCTTGTGTATAAGCATTTATTGTATTAAATTTCATCGATATTGGTTCAACTGATTTGCCGTGAAAACGTAACAGACAGACTTTCGCATTTACTTTTCGTATAACTTACTTTTGTTGTAATAGCTAAGTGAAATTTATCCAGTAAACAGAAAACAAAATATGAAAACTTTTTTAAATAACAGATTTGACTTGGCCTTAAAGGACTTGATTCCAGGCCAGCAGGTTAGTAAGAAAATTTGACACATTGTGAATAACAAAAAAACTGATAATGTTGATAATAGATGGCGTTTTTAAATGTCATCCTATGCCTGTCATATAAGCTTAATTGTCCAAAATTTTTTACTCTTTCACAGGAAAGCCGCTGAACCAAAATCGATGAAATTTGGAAACATTATTCCTTAAATACCGGGATAACATATAGTTTATAGAAATCCTGTTAATTCTACAGGAATAGTATGGCATTTAAAACGCCATATATATCAACCTATCAAAGTTTTTTAATTCACTATGCATCAAAGTCGAGTCAAATCTGAAAGGAGGTTCTTAACCACGTTGTTTAGCTTACGTTGAAAGAGTTATTTTAAGAAGAGGTTTTTATAAATTTTGGTATTTGTTTACAGGGTAATTTTAAATTATCTCTTACAATATATAACAAATGTAAGTAATACGCGTTATTTACTAAAATAAAATATGCTTTAGAAAAAACGATAAATTTCTTTGTCTTGCCAAAATAGTACAACCGATTGTGAGTATCATACAGCAATGCAAACTTCGAAAGTATTCTCTAAATATGAATAGCGTTTCATTGCAGATCACTGTCATTATTACGAGTCTTGATCTTCCATAAGATCAGCTCAGCTTGCATCCGAAGACTACAGCAGATTGTGATCAACACACTCAACTGCGAACATCAGAGATATTCAGTTAATATAAAAAGCAATTAAATGCATATCACCTTTGTCATTCGAAGTTAAAAGCTTCAAAAACGGTATAAAACCGTAAAGCAAGACTCATAGCAGTCCGTGATCATCACACCGATATGCGGGCTTCGGAAACGTTCGCGCAAAATGACTTAACTAAGTGCTAATCGCATTCGCCATACGCCTTTTGAAGGCAATTTTAGCTAACATTCAATTAGCACACGTGTTTTTTTATTCAAAAGGGTCTGTCTACAAAGCCAAGATTCAAGCTTAAAGATTGGACAAAAAGTACAAAGATTCAAGTAACTTAATTGTACCCTCATAGGGAGTGCCATTCCAAAAATGATTCACGACATATCGTATTATTTATGAAAGTAAAGTAATGGTAATGTCATCGTATTCCTGTTGCATTTACAGAATTTCTATCGCCTTTATGTTACCCTGATGTAAAAAAGTTGATTATGCCGGATTTTATCGATATTGTGAACCAATATGATTTGGCGTGAAAACGCAACAGACAGGAGGATTTTCGCATTTACTTTTTTGTTTAACTTATTACATTAATTTTACATTTTAATAGCTCGGTTAAATTTATTCAGTAAATAGAAATATTAAAACTTTAAAATATATATAAACTTTTTTTAAATGACTCTTTCGTCATCTTAAATAAGTCAAATAACGTTATAAATATAACTTTCTTCGATTTACAGATGTGACTTTGATAGGTTGATAATAGATGGCGTTAACTAATTTCGTGCTATGCCTGTTAAATTAACAGGATTTTTAGAACCTATATCATAGCCTATAAGTTACCCGAGATGACGACTTCCCTGCATTTCGCAACCTCGGCGATGCTTCTGCGCTCGCCCGTCCCGCCCGGTGACGCTGTAAAAGCCATTAGGGCTAACAGCATAAAGACAGTTCGAAAAAAAAAAAAAAAAAATTAAGACGAGTATAAACATTAATTGTGCCAAATTTCTTTGATGTTGGTTTGAGAGCAGTATTTTATATAAATAGTAAAGATTATACTAAAGTTATCAAACTGATGTTTAGAATTTTTGCGAAAAATTTTATATCATATTTTTAATTTAATTTAATTTAATTTAATTTAATTTAATTACATAGAGTCTCACATTAACAGATAAATTGAAAAATGCTGCTGCCCACTTAGAGAGGTTTTACAATTTTTTTATGGTTTTGTTCGAATCTTTCCAATGCAAATTAATATCTTTGCTAAATAATAGTAATGGCATAAAGGAAATCTTATTTAATATGGCCTTTCGAGTAGCGTAATAAATGCAATAGGAACTGCTATTTAACCCCCCGTATCGATCTGATTTTTGTGATGGAGATATTTGCAGGGTTGGATAGCTATAGAAGCTACTGAGTATTACAGGACTACGGTCCACGCGGACGAAGTCGCGGGTAAAAGCTAGTCATTTATAATCATAAAACATACTTACGGATGCGCTCGTACATATTACACGCAGCCACACACACGCATCCAAACACATACTGATCCCTGCACGCACGAACACATACACACACAAACACACACACACACACACACACAAACACACACACATACACACACACGCACACACGCAAACATATACAGAGTCATTTATTCTTAATAGTTATGTGCTATTATTGAATTATGGAAGAGTGGGACCTTCTGACACGAGTATACTTGACTTACTCACTACAACATTCCAACCTTTGTACAGTAATGAAGAACTTGTTAATGAATAAATTGAATTTTGAATTTTGTATTTTGAATTGTGAGTACTGCAACACAAAAGTTATACTGCGTCCATCATATTATCAGTCTTTTGACAGCTCACGCTCATTAAGTTTTGTATTGCTTACGTACAAATATCATACAAATAATATTTGTACTTTATGGATGGGTACCGCCCACTTAGTGATGTCACACATAATGGTTACTACGATTATGCCACAGATTAAAAATAATCGGTAGAAATCGATGTTACGAGTATTAAAAGACATTTAATAACATTATATAAAGTTTTACTTTCTTCTTAGTTAATACATGAATACAAATAAAACAATCAGGATATTTTAATTTATTTTATTAGCACGAGTCGTCGGAATGATAATCAACACTAGACTCCTCCGATGAGGAGTCTTCAGTAGCAGTTATTATTAGCTCTTGTGTAGATAATATATTATCAAACGCAATATCACGTTCCCAATCAGAGAATATTACTCTTTTAGTTCTTTCCACCACACTTGCCCAGTTCTCGGCCGTTACGTGGGTGCAAGCATTTTTTAGCAATTGCAACATTTTATTCGCTGTGAATGGGGGGCTTGTATTGCATCTCGCAGCATGCCCTTTTACTTGTGCCCATATAAGTTCTATTGCGTTGTACTGGCAGTGGTATGGAGGAATCCGAAGAACAGTATGGCCATATTCTGCTGCCATTTCATTGATTACATAGCGTTTTGCTCTCTTTTTGGTTTTTAATATTTTTATTAATTCAACTTTTAACATTGAGTCGTCCACATTTTCTCCATTGTCCCGAAGCCAATTAATTATTTCATGCTTTTTATTAGCCTGTGTTGGCATTTTGTCAATTTGACGGGAGTGGTAGGGCGCATTATCAATAAAAATTATTGATGGTTCTTCCAATGAAATGAGCATTTTTTTGAACCACTCTTCATACACATTTGCATTCATCTCTTCGTGGTAGTCATTTGATTTCTTCGATTTAAATGCCAACAGTGCGTCTTGTACAAATCCTTTTGCTGTACCTGCATGGCAAATGATTAGGCGCTCACCTTTTCCCATTCGTACTGAGGAAGTGGAATCAGCAGTATCATCAGTCCAGAAACGAGATAGTGTGTGGTTAGCGTTGAGCCATGTTTCATCCGTGAAAACAATATTTGCCCAATCTTGTATTTTCTTTGCCTCTCTTAAAAAATCACAACGTGCTATAGCTATATCTGTGCGTTCCATTAATAATTTTCTTTTATTTAACTTTTTATATGAAAAGCCAATTGTGTTCAAAACTTTGACCAAAGAAGATTTTTCACCATGAAATAGACCACTTCTTTTCAAAGAAACAATAAGTTTTTTCAAAGTTGGAATTTCTTTTCTCAAGTAGTAATCATATACATGACGACGAATAGCGTCAGCGTCAAAGTCATCAACAGCTGTCACCTTATGAGCCCGGCGCTTTCTTTTTGGTGTAGATGGTTTGTTTTGCTCCAAGCCGCTCCTGCCGTAGGCATCAGTAGTGATTTTAGTCACAGTTGATAGACTGATCCCCAACGCGGCTGCAACACGGTTTCGGACTTGCGTGATAGGTATAAGAGGTCCGCCATTTTGATTTTCTTGCTCAAAATACTCATGAAGTTTTAACACTAACTGCCTCGATTGTGCTTTCAACACACGTCCTTTCGGCATTTTCACGATCAATTAATATAAGTTTCACAAAAGTTTTTCCGAGGAATAAAGCTACTTAACTCAAGGTGTAACAGATGCGAGAGAACACTCAGCGAACGTAAATGCGTGTGACTATCACGGGCGTTTCGTTGAGAGTGACAGATCACGTCAAAATGGCGGCCGAGCGGAAGGTCTGTTGATGTTGCCAGTTGATGTATAATATATTTTTTATGATTATAATAAATACACACGGATTAACATTTATTTTCAAAAAACTAAGGCAATATTAAATCAAAATGTTGATTTCTATATCTGTTATTTGTTTACGTAGGTTATCATTAATCGAATTACTTAGGTACGTAATTCGATTAATGATAGTAGGTACTATAATCGGAATGGTATCGCATACGAGAATCTTTAGGACATCACTAAATATGTAAATCGTCAATCTGTCAAAAGATGGTTAATATAATGGACAGTGTATAACGCGAACGAATTCATGGCTACCAGGGTTTATACAAAAACGACCGACTTTTAGAAAACCGGTTTTCGTATAGTAATTCTTCCAGAAAACCGGTTTTAAACGTTTTCGAATTAAAAAATAAATAAATTCGCGCCAGGATTAAATAGCTTTAAAAACGATTATTCGCTGTTTACGTATAATTTTGCATGAAATCATATCGGCCCGATATGATTCCAAGTACCAAACCGCTTGCAACAGTCTTTTCATCAATCTGGTAAATTTGGCTACATTTGTCATTTTCAAAATTTTTAAAGTTATAAAAGCGAAAACTGATATTTTCGACTAAAATACCGGTTTTTGTATTTCATAATTTTCTTCAAAAAATCGGTTTTAAAACCGGTTTTTAAAAACCGACAAACCCTGGTGAATATATAATTTGAAAGAAAATGTCAATTTGTGGTTAAGCTTATGCTATGCTAAAATAGGGAATTTGTACAAGTCAAAGTTCTTAGCTTTGGGCGATTCGGTGGAGTCTGATTTTCTTTTACAAGTATTTGTAGATAAAAAAGAGCGAAGTATGTTTAAAACTTCCGAGGTTCTTGTACCCGACATAGCCCTGACATGTACGCGTAACTTATATAACAATATTTCGTAGTTTACACTTTTTTGGCCGCCTCTGGATTGTTATGGGACTGATATATGTAAAAGTGATAAATATGTTTGTGAATACTTTTTCTCAGTATATTTGTCATAAACTATATAATATAGACAATTTCTTGAAAGTTTAGTACGATCTTTGTATCTACCCATATGTTGTATAAGGATATGCCGTGTGATATCCGGCTGAGTAGAATCGACCACACTCATTTCTTACCGAGGTGTCGTAAAGGGCGACTAAGGTAAGTTGACCCACCGTGTGGTATCCAGGTGAGTAGAATAGAGCACCCTCTTTCTTGCCGTAAGTTAACGTCAGGCAGGCGACCGGTCGCAGCCAAATCATGTGACAACACGTTTGAACATGTTGTGCCGACCCCACTTAGAGTGGGATAAGGGCAGGAAGATGATGATGAATGCTTTTCTCAAAAACTATATAATGAAGACATAGTCTTGAAAGTTGATTACGTTAAATGTATCCTACCCATATGTTAGTATAAAGAAGTTTTTTTTAATTGATTTTGTTCGTTAAAGTTCGTGAACCTTCTTACAAGTAATGAAAAGGTAATAAATAAAGACATCAAAACATATATTTCTTATTTAAAATAATCTTTAAAAAGTTTTTAATAACATGATCGTTGAGTAAATTTTATTTTTCAAATGTGTATAAACCCTTGTAAGAGTAAATAGAGTTGTATTATAAAAACATTGTGAAGTAAGACACGAATGAACAATGATTTAATTATAACAATTTCCTAAATTACCTTATAAAATAAGTGTTAGATGTGTTGAAAAAAAAGTAATAAACGAAGTCTAGAAAGTTCGACGAACTGACAGAAGCTGGTTCCAATGTATTAGAGCACCAAAAGATGGCGTTCGCGTTAATGAATTCAAACAATCCAATACAATTTTTAGATGTAAAGACGACCCCGTATTCATTTTTGATATAGCGGATTTAAGCCATTTGACTCAACTGGGAAAGATAAATCGATACATCTATCAGATTTGATTATAAAACGTTTTCCACTACCAGAACTTTTAAATTGCATAAAATCGCGTTCAATTTGACGTACAAAAAAAAGGAAAATCCAATGTTCGTTTCGTTTAATTTCGGTAGTGACAGTGGTTATTGGATCAATCAATTTTCTGGTTTGAGGGCAGCTTTTAAAATGTTTGTACGTGAACGTTACTGCTCCAGGTGAATTGAAATAATAAAAATTTCCGTGTTACTTAACATATGTATATATTGCTTGAAGAATCACAGATACCTGATAGTGCTTGTGTATCGTGGTGGAGGTTTGTAGTGAATGCCTTTTTTAAGAATCCTCGAATCATCAGGTGTGAAAACGGATAATACACTCTATATTTAGCATTGTATATATATTATATTTTCTATTGGCTGTGTTTCCGCGTATATTCGCTAAATATTAATCAAGGGAAATACGAGCCTTCTTGTCATCTAGAATTTGAAAATGTTTGTTGCATATTTATCATAGTTTCAATCTTTGGTTTAAACATTTTTTTTTGGCAGAGTCCATAAAACGTGTGGTGATTATATCACATGTAGAAAAGCAATCATTCGGTCGGATTGACATCGTAATTATTTACTGTGTGTGCGTGAACGAAAATAAATGGTAATACATATCTGTTTCTTGGATGTGCGCCAAATAACCGAGATTGTAACTTGAATGGACTGGACCGATATAAACTACATAATTGGAACATTGCCATGCTTGAATCAACTATGCTTATATATTTTTTTCATCTGTGCTTAGACTTTCTTGTCCCGAATAAAAGGAAACCCGATCTTTTCTTTAGTATAATAGATTTGTGCTTTACTTTTATCTCACTGTATAAGAAGTAAATAAATATAGTTTAAGATGAGACCGCGCAAACATTAAGGCAGTGTCCTACATGAGAGATCTGGATGCGAACGCGAAGCAGCACGTGTCGGCACCAATAGAATAAATAGTCGATATCTATTGAGGTGGCCTACGTGGACGCACGTAAGTTGCGATGCGGTGCGGAACGAATTGAAGCAAATAAAGTTAGTTGGCTTAAAATTTTCAGGCAAACTGGACGCAATGCCAATAGCAACTGCATGGTGGAGGGTGCAGCGGCGATGGTATAGGACGTTTTAACATACCGCATTGACTTTGCATCGGATAATTTGGCAATTCGTTCACGTTGAGTCGCTCATGAGGACGCTACGATCGCCGCTGCGTCATAATACACCGCATTTAATAATATTACAACGATATTTTCATTACACTTGTTCAATAAATAAGAAGCAATTTTCTCAAAGTCATCTCATTTAATCTCTTTCAAGTACTTATCACAATGACGGCGGCAATGTTTTTTAAATTTATTCACCTATTTGAAGGAGGTTGTATTTGAAACACGTTGTAACAAGTAACATCGGATCGTTTCGCAATGCTTCGCTCACATACGACGATATACCGCCGCCGCGTCATAACACACCGTATTAAATTCGCATCGGATCGTGTCGCAATTGCGTTCGCGTTGAGTCGCCTCATAGGGCGCTACGTCACGGTTTCTCCGCAGCATCGTATCGCAACACTAAATCGTTTACTTGCATCTTTCCTAGATTTCATCACCTCGTACGATTAAAAGACTTGTATTATTAATTTGAGTCAAAGCAGTAAATAGTAAGTCATAAAAAGTTTATTAAAAAAAACCGCTTAGAACACAATTTTATAACTACAAATAAACATATAATTGGAGGGTATCCCATAAAACTCCCGGCAAATATTGCGGTTGTAAATAATTTATTCCAACATTAAAATAATGAGTAAAGGCCTGCTTTTGGGATAGCTTTTTACGACGCCAAGTGTAAAATGGACGGATACATTTAACGCCCTGTTAATTTTAGTGGTCTATTTAAGCCAATTTGCATTTACCTGAGCGTACTGAAGTCAAATCCAAGTGAACATTCAAATTTTATTGTAAAGGCCGGCAGTTAAAGATAATGGTCTGGGGAATCTAAGTAACGTTTTAAGGTAAGAGAAAAATACCAAAAGATAACCTCACCGTCTTATAATATTTTTATATATTTATCCCTAGAGTAATGCGTACACGTTCTAGAATTTCTCACAAGGGTATCGACGTCTACAAAAGGCCTTGGTACGGTTATATAATATTCTCTGTATTTTTTAAACTTTTTGGCTTGGTGTGATTAATTACTTTTCTTTTTTAAAATCACAACATTAAGTAATACGGACGAAATTATAAAATGACTAACTGTGGTTATTTAATACCTTTTTAAGCAAACAGGGAAGTCGATTTCTGGAAACTGAAAATCATATGACAAATACAACTATGGGTCAATATAGTTAGGTACCAACTAAGTAATAAATACAGAAAATGCTTCTCTGAACTCTTCTTCAGCTGAGACGCGGTTCTAAATACATTGTTAAACAGCGACAGAGAATAATTTTTATTTTGCTACTGGTTCTCGTAGACGATATCGTGGTCAAAAGTTAGTATTCAAAGGACCTGCCAAGTATGGTTAATAAAATGGACATAAGTTACAAATTCGAAGTTACTAATTGTAAGGATTTATTTTGGGGGATGTTAAATTAAAATTGTTCATTATTCAAACACTTGCTTTCACCAATTCTTTTTAATCGATTATAATGAAGTTACAACTGCTTAAGAATGTTGCTGCATGCAAAGCAAGACTCAAGGCGGTCAGTTGTTTGAGAATTTTATCACTCATTATTAACCACTAATTTAAAATTTAGCAATTGTGTCATTGTAATGTGCTACAAACTTTATAATGTATCCGACATATTTGATAGTTTAGAAATGTAATGGCATTTTCCGTAAACGCGAAGAAACAACACCTTATGAAAGCTTACCAAATAGGCTTTATCATGAATTTTAATTTAGAAGAAATACTGAGTAAAGCGAGCTATTTTTAGAGAAAACATAAATTATATCCTACCCACCCGTTTCCTAACTTTTAATCCCCTATTATCAGTCAAGCGAACTTTGTGTGGGTGCTCCAACATTTTTGAACGGTGACGTGAAATCGCTTTTCGCAGTTCAGTGGGCATAGTGCATCAGTCTTTGTAAAGTTACTAAAAAAATTTTTAGAACATTTTCTACATTTAACCCTTTCGATCATAGCTGTACCGAGATATTAATACTTGTGTTATAGATGACAGACAACTGGTAAATATACACATATATAGTTTTAAATACATAGATAAATACAAATATACACTTGGAATATATGGACTTGGACTTGAAGACCCAGCAAATTGTTTATAGAAAATGTTGGCCTTCGATTATCGTTATATTCATATCAATATTGTAAATGCGAAAATCTGTCTTAGTCTGTCTATCTGTATGTTAGGCTAACATATAGATACTAATACTAGTATAGCTAGTGACACCCGTGATTTGGTTTATGCCTTCTGAATCGTTAAACTTCCCACAATAATGCAATATATTTTTTCCTGTTACCGACAAAAGGGATTTTTTAACCTAATATTCTAATATAAGTAATTTATAGAATTAGGCGTTACTTTGCGGAGATCCATAATACAAAAGTAAAAATAAAATTATTTTGCTATGATCCGCTATACAGTAAATAGAAATTATACATAGTGCTAAATGTATAGTGGACTATCCGTTTTTTCATACCCGTTACATGCAGGATTCGTAAAAACACATGCACAAACCTCCACCACTGCCACCACAATACACAAGCACTACACACGTTCACTATCACAAACTCAACAATCGTTTCGCCCCGCAACCGAAGCATCATCAGGAGATAGACTCCACGACAAAATGGCAAAGCTTTGCGATTTTGTCGTGGAGCGGATATAATATAATATAAAATAACATGCTATTATTATATGATATAATAATAGCGGATTATAGCAAAATAATTTTACTATTACTTTTGTTCTAATATAAGCTTTAATTGTGCTAAATTTCTTCAGTTATCGTTCAGTGGATTTCATCTGTTTTCGTTCACGTTTAACACTAAGACATACTTTCGCATATGTTGTTAGTATGGCTCATAAATTTTTTATCCCAAATGGAGTCCCATAAAAAAAGTTTCGATTTATTACATCTGTGAGCAAACATTTTACTAATTCGTTATAAAACAATTTCTTTCCTTAGAAGGGTCGTTGCGTGGACATTTTTTTCAAAACTGCTAATGTACTACATCAAAGAAGTTACTTTATTTTATTTAACATTGTGGATTTCAGTGTAATGTGTCGTAAAAGCTCTTTATTATTTTATCTAATACATCTTTATCTATTTTTTCTTTGGCGAGCAGACATAAGGGAGCGTCTAGGGGAAATTTTTGTGCATGAAGTTTATAAATTAACGGCCTGCTACTATTCCACTGTTGGGCATAGGCCTCACCTCTTCGTTTTTGGAAAGAAGGATTGGAGCTAAGACCTACCACGTTGTTCGAATGTGGACCGCTAGGTGACACATATCCCCGGTATACTCTAGAGATATGCAGGTTACCTCACGATGTTTTCCTTCACCGACAAGCGTGTGATAAATTGCATTTATCAATTAGACGCATAAGTTTTGGCAGAAAAATTAATTAGTGCCTACCTGGATTTTGTACCCGTGACCCACTCGAAAGAGTCGTACGGGCCTACCGCGGGGCTATCACAGGCTCTATGAAGTGTATAGTTTGTTTTTATTCCTTGAATAAAAACTACTTGAGTTAGATACGTATTGAAAAAGGTAAGCTAAGTATTTTGTGATCATCCTGGTTATCTAAATAGTATGTACCTTAAAATTATTAAAAAAAAGAAAAAAGGAAAATGTAATCGGAGTGGTTATATCTGAACTCGGATTCCGTGCGTAGAAATACGTAGCATAGGTCGATCCGGTTAAATGCAATTTCCACCTGTTATTTTGTTCCAGTGTTATTTTGGAAAAGAGTGACCGCCGAGTTTTTGCTTGTTCTTCTCGGAAAGAGCATCTTTCCGAACCAGTGGTAGCTTCTTTTACGACGATTCAAAAGAGCCAACTTGCATAAAGAATACTAGTAATTGGAATCTCAATTTCTACTGGTTTATTTTCAAACACATCTCTATTGTGGTTGAATTTGGTCTACATTAAAAAACAATTCATAATATTCTTAGACAGTGTAACAAAACATGGCATAGAAATAATATTAATGTAATAATAGTATTTGAATATATTATTATTGAATTGGGAACCCAAAAGGACCGAATTACTTTGGTTCAATTATCTATGAACATAATAGAAAGTTGAAGATTTAGATAACGACTCCAATCCCAAATAATTTAAATATGTAGAGGGTTATGTTATCCATTATCATAAATTTATTTTTAACACGTTTCAATATTTTGTACAGGGATATGAAATTATAATTAAACAATAATTAGGATTTTTTGTTAAAAAATTACGTACATTATAATTTTACGTACACATAAAGCGTTAAGAAAGGGCACTAGCAGCTAGATGCAATATGTTGAGCCACAGGTTCTCTTGTTGTAGCATTTAGACAAAAATACTTCTATTAAAAGAAACTACTATTTCTATTGAATATCGAGTATTTTTCAAATGTTTTTTTACCTATCCTCATGTTCAGTGATAACGGCTTATTCCGTACGAACAGCTGATACGGACTTACCTTAAATCCTATTGAAAGTAAGCAATATTTTATTTCTTAAAGTAAGCCTTTAAGAAACATCCTTTTTCCTTCCATAAGATTTACCAATAAATTTTACTGTACGCCTTCTTTAAAAATCAAAATCAGAATCAGTCTGCATTTATTAGATGATTTACAACAAATAATTTGCAACAAACAAATAACATATTGACGGCAAATAGAGTGGTATATATTATCCGCATCATATTTCGTCCCCTAATTTCACTCACCGCTGTTTAAAGAAAAGAATTTAAGATTTAAATTAGAATATCCTAATTGTGTTTATTTCTACTATTTAATGCTAAAGTATGATTCACTAGTTGACTGCTCCGGCAAACGTTGTTTTGACATATAAGTTAACTAGTTTTTGCCCGCGGCTTCGCTCGCGAGGATTTTGGTCTGCCATTGTATCTAATTTATTTAATTTTATGATTCATAATTTTGGTCATAGTGCCTTCCACATAGAAGATAGATTATATGCTGTCGCGGACTTTTATTTAGAACTATTAAAGACAAACAATACTAAGGTACATCATCTTTGTGTAACTCTAATGGTTTAGGCAGCGTACGCCGAGATAGCTCTCAGAGGTCAGATTTTTCCGACTCTATTGACATGTATCGTTATATTACATAAAATCATTACAAATGGTAGCCTATCTGTTATTCCGATGTACAACCTATATAACTATAAAGTTTCATCCAAATCCGTCCAATAGTTTTTTCGTAAAAGAGTAACAAACATCCATCCATACTCACAAACTTTCGCATTTATAATATTAGTCGGATTCTAGGAAGGTCCTAGTGTACATTATAAAAAATGTTAGGGATGGACAACCCTTATCGCTTAAGGATATTAAAATAGTAGCCGATTCTCAGACTTACTACTAATTATCACCGATATTTATTAAGTCGAATTAATTGAGTAGAATTTAAATTCAGCCACTATTTCGTTGCGATTGACACAAAATGGCCGCTGCTTTGTTGGCAAATGATATTTTTTATGACTTATGAGTGCGTAAATAATAAATACTTTTTCATTGCTTCATTCATGTCATGTTTTATTTTATTTATTTATTTTAATATCCGCAATATAGTCATTTAAATGCCTGTTTATTTCTGTAAAGCAGTAAAAAGCGTTGAGTACAAAGGAAATATCAATTTGATAAATCGATTGAAACTTGTATGGAAATAAAATCGTTATGAAATAACTACTTTAGCTGTTAAAAGTTAAACAAATGATTGTAAATATTATAACACTTCTCACTGATTTAAATATGGCATTGAAAGTTTATTATCAGTAAGTTTATGACTAAAAAAAAGGAAATTAAATGACTGTCGCGTTATCACGGCGTACATGGACCCTTAAACGATATTAAAGTGCTACAAACACTTTAATAGTGGAAATAACTGGACCACAATAAATTAGCCACCGAAATAATGAAACATTTTCTCTGTCGTCATTACTATAACTAAAAGTTAAATAGTGCAAAAAGTAGAAAGTTAAAAACCTTAACTTGGCGTAGGTGGAGTATAAAAACGGTTCATTAACAGTGAAAATGGAAAACGAAAGCTTTAAACCGGTTTAAATGTACGTTTGGGAGTATTTTTAGACACGACAAAGCTCCGTAGTCAACGCTTCCATTGTGTTCTGAAAGGTTGATGAAGACTCGTTTAGGGTTGTGTTATTTTCAAAATGGAGAAATATGGATATTGAAATATCTCTTAGTTCGAGATTGAATTTAGTTCAAAAATGATTATTTAATTTTCCTGGTACAAATAGTCATCATCATCCTCATGCCCTTATCTCACTCGAAGTGGGGTCGGCACAACATGTCAAACATGTTATCACATGATTTGGCTACGTATTTTACGACCGGCCGCCTGTCTGACATCAACTTACCTTAGTCGTAGTTTACGATCCCTCGGTAAGAAAGAGGGTGGCCTATTTTACTCAACGGGATACCACACGGTGGGTCAACTTACCTTAGTCGCCTTTTGCGACACCTCGGTAAGAAATGAGGGTAGTCTATTCTACTCAGCAGGATACCACACGGCGGTTCTGGTACAAATAGTATATTAGTAATAATATCTGAAGCTAATGACAGGATGGAAGTATATACAATTATGATCCGGTTGTGTGTCGCAAGCATTTCAATTTAGAATCGCAATCTCTAGTAATCTCCGCAATAAGCTAACTCGATACCCGAATAATCGCGTTATCACGGTTGTATTAAATAGTGGGTTTGAATGTACAGGTATAACACGGTTTCTAGATAATGCCGTGGTGTATGAGACCCAGAGCTAGTAAAAATAGGGTAAGGTACTAAATAGGGTATCGTAAATACACTTAGCATTTCATTCATTCACTTAACACACGCGGAGTATAGCAAAGTAGTTCTGCTATAGTTTCTGTAATATGGAATTCCGCAAAGTAACGCCTACTTATATAAAAATAGGGTTTCAAGAACTTATTAAAAAATAAATTTTGTTTCTCATTTGACAAAAATAACTCAATTTTTATTAAAGATATACATGTATTAACAACAAAGAAAAAAAATGTACATACATATGTAAATATATTTAAATCTAACGCAACCCAAATTCACTCAATTTCTTCGTCATCGCTGCGCAATATAAGTAACCAAGAACGGTATTTAGGTGAAGCGATATCGCCTTAAATTTTAGAACTATTTTATCTTTTCTCTATTGAAAGTTCTTGTATGTTTCCTCTCTTAAACCAATCTATAATAGACTTTTGCTTCCTTGTTCTACTGTAAACTAGCTCGTTGTAAATTTATTATAGCTAGACATTATATGTTGATATAACGTGTTTCAAATACACAACTTTCTTCAAATAGTTAGGTGAATAATATAAAAAAACATTGTCGCCGGCAATGTGACAACTTGTTGTAAAAGCAATAAATGAGTTGACTTTGAAAGAATTGCTACTTATTTTTGGAATAAGTGTAAAGGAAATATCGTTTTTATAATATATATACATTAACATTATGTATAAATAAAAATACTTGTAGGGATGATTGAAGTTATTTACATTTGTAGATGAATAATCTAATTAGTTAATATATAATATATTATAATATAGTATAGTAATATAGTAATAGTAATATAATATAATATAATATAGCTTCTTGTTATTTGATTATCGCGGAGGTAAGCAAAATAATATAACAATTAATTTTCAAAACATTTTTCGATTATTATCTACTCTGTACGTTCTACTTCAAATGCGGAAAATATTTTTATAACTTCTGAAGTCTGTACAAGGAGGTTAAATTATCGTTCGTAATAGGAATAGTTTCAAAGGGAATGGCTCGGAGCCAATCGAGTAGTTCAACTAATAGTTTACGGGATCGGCACTGTGCCAAAACGAAGGCGTGTCATACTTTCTGACGTCATTCGAACACCTTCGATTTCTGCATGGCCTTATTTTAGCAAAACCTCACGATGTGAAATTATGATTTCATTTCCAAAAACACTCGTAAGATTAATGTAAAATTAAATTAAAATTAAATAGGTTGCAAATTAAATCAAAATTATCTCTATGTAGCGCTGTGATAGCTCAGCGACGGAACCCCGCAACTCTTTCGAGGGGTCACGAGTTCATTGTTTTAAAAAATGTATTTTCGAACGAAATAAATATAATTTAATTGAGACCTGGCTAACAAGTAATGGTTGACTGACCTAGCGAGACGCGCTTGATCAAATAAAAAGAATATAACTTTACTAGCAGTACGTGCGGCTTCGCCCGCGTGATATTCAGTGTTTAGCATGTAATAGTAGCTCGAGTCTCCGCAGGAGACTGGCTCTCTGAAACCCTACACCGCTTTTTATACCTATTCCCCCCTCTAAACTACAATCGACACCGGTTTGTTACTACCCCCACTAAAAATTGTTGTAAAACGACCTCTACAACTCAATTTACATACATACATATATAATTACAACGCAATTTACATACATACAATGCACTATCAACCTAAACCTTTCGGAGGAATTGCACTACCTTTTAATAAAAACCGTACAAAAATCTGCTCCCTAGATTTTGAGAAAATCGATCACGTACAGACAGACAGATTTTGGGACTTCATTTTATAATAAGTATAGATATAGATACATAGATAGATAGTTCTTTCTCCCTCGCACTTGTATCTAGTCTCTCAGTCAACGTTACGCATTACATACGAAAAGGATTAGACAACCTTGACCGAGATTACAAAATGGTACGGTCATTCACCCTTATATATATCATGTATCTTATTATCCAAAACATAAAACACTTTCTGTGGCTAAATTACTTCACTAAATCAAGTGAGGTTTTTTATGTAGGCTGCTAAAGTGTGTAGATATCTGGAATTAAAATCGGTACCACCCTGTATAACATCCTATATGGGGTAAAAATCATCTTATTCTTTCTAACGAAATCATAAATGAGAAAATCAGTAGTTGATTAAGGGTATTTGAACAGTAGAGTTGACGCGAATCAAGTTCTGGGAATGGCTTGTTAAGAATTCATTAAAACTAAACCATTCTCGAAATAACTGTTATCGTTCCAATCTAAATCGCACATATTTTTGGCGCGAAACAGTAAAGGTCAAATTTTAGTCTGGGCACAAATAGCTTCGTATTTTTGTGTTACTGACGTATGATAGCAATCTCTTTATAGCAAATGGAAGTATAGAATTTGGTTTTGTATTTTTGTACTGACCCCGTTATGTATTTATGAAAATAACATAACAATAACAACAACTGTTATTGGTCACTGAATAACAATACATTATTTAACAATTAATTATACTTCGTGTAGTGTATATGGGTTAGGTTATAGAGGAAATCATACACTGTTTCAAGCGCACCACGTCATTAACACCAGAGCGTTGGGCGAGAGTAGACGTGTAGATACATAGTGTTAGTGCGTGTTTGAGCCTGTGCAACTAATATATTTGTTCACTTGGATTTTTTTTCCATTAAATCAAAGACTTTTGCATAGTCTCAAAACATATAGCAAAGGGACCGGTTATACTTTCCGGTCTTCTGTACAACCTGCCTTAGTATTATTTGTGTCTATTGTACATATATTATTAAATAAGTGTTACATATTCGCCAAGTCTGCACATTCCCTTACACCGGTAATAAATAACAATCACGGTAGTGTCTAGTATTTTCTGGAAAATTCTAAAAATCTCTTTCTATTATTTCTCGAATCGCTTATGCAATTTAAGACCTTATACATGCGCTACACGTGTCTAGATTACGTACAAAGGAAGAATGCTCAATTTACATACGAAGTATGCTATTTTACTGAGAAATTGATATCGCGTGTTTAGAGTTCCGGGATTTATCAACATAAACCAAATATATGGCTATCAAAATGTTGTAAATATTATCCAAATGAGCTTAAAGTAATGATGTGTTGATATTCAAGTGTTAATCTCCTACCTGGGACTTACAGATTTAAGTGACGGTCATGAATTATGTATTTGCTGTAAATTTTGTGTACTTAATTGATATTTATATTCTATCGTACATTTTTCGGTAAAGGAAATCATTATTAGTAAACTTGTAAATCTCAGTTTTTCCTGGAATACAGGTAATCTGCAAATCTGCATTAGCGGAGCCTGATGATTCTGATGCTCAAATCCTTCTTTCCAAAGAAGTTTTATTACTATTTATTAGCACAGTATAAATTTGCTACTTTATAGATTTTTGTACTAAAAATATTCTAATAAATATTTAACAAATTAGACGTTGTCAAGAAACCTTTTATACTGAAGCCTTGAATATGATGATTATGTGTTATGTAAGTAAAAAGTGAGTTTATTGAGTAACTTTTAAAAGCCTCTCTATTGGCGGGTTTCAATGATTGATCGGTAGCTAAGTTGTTCGGAACTTTTATGAAAACTTGTTGCTAATGTAATTTTGTGAAAATCTTTCGCCCTTTTCTATGGTAAAACGCGAAACATAAAATAATATTAGGTCCTTACACATGAAATTGGCGTTTTCTACGTGAGGAACATAAAGTCGTTTTTTTTTTAAATAAAATATATTTAATTAATCAAAGTATGTACCATTGCTATGTATGCACTTTTGCCATCTCATAGGTAGTTCATTGATCCCCTTACTAAAAAAATCATCCGGGCGGGAATCAATAAAATCTTTGAAGGCGGTTTGGACTGCTCCATCGGAGTTGAATTTTTTTCCTTGCAAGTAGTTATCCAAATTGCGAAAAAAATGGTAATCTGTTGGAGCAAGGTCCGGAGAGTATGGTGGATGTCTAAGACATTCTAATTGAAGCTCCTCTGATTTGGTAGCCGTCTGTTGTGCAGTGTGTGGTCTAGCGTTGTCCTGAAGCAGCAGCATTATTAGGTTCTTTTTGCGTGGTTTTTCATTCAATAAGTTACTCCTACCCCCAACTTTGCGTGCGTGGATTTCAGTATATAGATAAAAATGATTTTACGTTACTCTTTAGTAATTACTTTAATCCTTCTCCAGACCTGAAATAAAGGCAAATTAACAAAAGAAAGCAGCGTCATATGTTATTAGTAATAGTATTTACGATATCTAATTATAACGTGGTCACGCTGAACTGAATTATGATAAGTCATGTTCATGATAAGAGAGATTGGATTTAAATTGCGATCAGCTACGCACTAGACTATCTTGTAATTTTTGATTTTTGAAAAATTACAAATACAATATTTCATTTTAATTTGACGATTCAAAAGTCCTTATAAATGCCAATTTGAATAAAGAATTATTTGACTTTGAATTGAATCGCTGTGATATGCATGAGTTGTGAATGTAATTTAATTTATAAATAATGAGCCTTACCTACGCCTTCGCTTGCGTCAACTTATGCTTTTCCCGTTTCCGAATGAAAAACGGGAATTATAATACTGTTTAGGTTGACCTATATATATGATGTTATTTTTATCGATATTGCTTCAGCGACTAAGCCTTGAAAGCGTGACAGACAGGCAGACTTCCACATAATATATGGATTTACGGGTACCATTTGTTCAATTTGACGTTACCAAGATAAACTTGTTGCTGTCTTTTATACTGGTGTATATTTTTACATATTTTTTAAAACCTTATATTGAGCCTCATGAATAGGAAACGTTCGTGTAAAGAAACTGCTTTAAAATTCATAGGGCGGGCAAGAGGTAAGGTATAAAACAAATGCATACGAAATTTTACGGTCCTCTTTAAATTCCTTCGTTTTCTTTAGAATAGTGTCTCCTAAACTTTTTCGTGCTATGCCCCACCTTAGTCGTTCTAAAATTTTTATGTAACCTAACTTGTAATATTAAAAAAATTATATTATTCACATAAGAAACTTACATTAAAGATGAGGGATTTACGCCTTTCGTTAAATTTGCTTCCGAAAGCTAGCATTGCATTTAAATGGCCCGGAACGAAAGGGTTAAACTCGTCATCATCATTCTCTTGCCCTTATCCTTTCACGACACCTCGGTAAGAAATGAGGGTGGTCTATTCTATGCAGCCGGATACTACACGGCACATACCTTAGTCGCCTCTTACGACACCTCGGTAATAAAGGAGGGTGGTCTATTCTATTCTGCCGGATACCACACGGCTAGAAAGGGTTAAACTCGTGTTGACTCCATTTTCGAATTGACCCCCCCCCCAATAACCAAATTGAACCCCTGCAGGGCGTGGGCTCCACGTTGGGGGGAAACACTGGCTTAGAGAGTGCGTGATCAGAATTTTAAATTCGATATTTTATTTTAGCGTTATTTTATGCAAAACTTCATATTTTTGAAATGCGATTGACGATAGTATAGTAATCTGCTGTTAAAAGTGATTATTTTTCATTTGTTAAGATTATTAAGAGTAAAGTAATCGTCTCTTACTATACTACTGTCTTATCACTCTTCTTAGGAATCCTCTCTGAGAGAGAGAAGGGTTGGAGCTAAATCACGCTGCTCTAATGTGGATTGGTAGGTAACACATATATCCCCAGAATTCTCAATAAGGGAATACTCATAGATGCATATTTATATATTTGCATTAGTGATTGTAATAATCAATTAGAAAAAAACTCTTTGGTGCCTGCTCTGGGTTTAAACCCTAAACCCTTTAAACCCTATCTCTAGAGAGTCGCACAATCTCACCGTTGGGCTATCACAACCTTTGTAACACATATTCCCAGAATTCTCTAGACATATGCAGGGTTCTTCAAGTTATTTTCTTTCATCTAAAAAACCTCGAAAAATTGCAATTAAATTTAATAAACCTTGGAATCCTAACAGAAAGAAGAAAAATACAGACAGACAGACTTTCGCGTTTATTATATTAGTATGGAAAGTTTATGCCTTTTTTTATCTCAGGATATGAATCGGAAAATCACAATTTCTATTTCAACAACGAATAAAATATATATTTACACTGACTTTCATACAGTTACATATTCAGTTATGAAATTTGTACCAATTTGACCTATGTCAATGTCGCTTGATCTATGGGGAAATCATTTCAACGTTCTTTAACATTAATGGGAAATGTTGCTGAAGCTATTGAAAGGAATAACAGAATTGTTATTTTGTTTTACAATTTATTAGTTTAGTTTACCATCATCAAGCTGTGATAGCCCAGCGGTGAAACCGTGCGACTCTTTCGAGGGGAACACGAGTTCCAACCCGGGCAGGCACCAATAAGTTTTTCTATTAAAACTCATGTGTCTAATTGATAATTGCAATTTATCACACGCTTTTCGGTGAAGGAAAACATCGTGAGGAAACCTGCATAAATCTAGAGAATTCTGGAGATATGTGTAACCTACCCATCCGCATTGGAGCAGCGTGGTAGGTCTTAGCTCCAACCCTTCTCTCCATAAACGCAGAGAGGAAGCCTATTCCCAGCAGTGGGATTGTAACAGGCTGATACTTTACCATCATCAAGATTATTTTGATGATGATGACTTTGAAAATGACGCCGTGCTACAGTCAGTTTGTGACAATAGTGGATGAAAAACTTTAAACCTAAAACGATGTTAACAAACGCGGATTATATCAAAAAACTTCATTCATATCTTCTGTTAAGCATTTGTAATTTGCTCCTTCCACAGATTTCATCGTTCTGATTTAATTATGTAGACATATGATATATTCAAAGTATTTTGGATACTTTACCGGAGAGCACACGTTATCTCGATAGACAAGTACGTCCTTAAATTGGATTTTCATTTTCGAATGGAATTCGTGGTATGGAGTATATACGTTCCCACTTCAACGTTATTGGATTTGAAGATACGACTTGACGTTTCTTTCCTTCTATTTTTCGTGTAAATTCACGATCAAATCGATCTTGTTTAAGATTAAGACAAAATATATATAAATATATTTATTACATTCCTTACATTTCTTATATAATAATAATAAATAAAATGGACACCTATACCACGGACGTCCATCCCCATAGTAAGTAACTTATAACTTGTGTTATGGGTGACGCACAACTGGTAAATATACTCATATATAATTTTCAATACATACTTAAATACAAATATACACCTAGGCTCGAAGAACCAACAAATTGTTTATAGAAAATGTTGGCCCTCGGTGGGGCGACCCGCGGAGCTGTAGGCAGGGTCGCTACCCACTGCGCCAACGGGCCAGTCAATTATATACTTTCTATATATTCATTCTCGTATTAAAAATGCAAAATCTGTTTTGATAATAGATCTGTAACGCTTTCTTGATTCGCGGGAATAATTTTGATGATACGATTGAGGCTTATATGCCGACCTAAATTTAGTATCAAATCAATTTTTTTTTCTGTTTTTCCTTTGGGAGTAGGAAAATCAACGACTAATTATAATAATACATTCCCAGAATATAAAACTTTCTCTGAAATTTTAAATACTATGATAGTTCAGGCAATAACTTTTACTTTTAATTTTGAGTGATAAGTACATACGAAGATACGCCGTGTGGTATCCGGCAGAATAGAATAGACAAGGGGGGTCTATCATACACAATAAAATCAACCAGAGGTTTTCCTCAGGGAGGGTGTCTTTCACCCCTTTTATGGTGTCTCCTTCTAGATTCATTAGTTAGGGAAATTATTAAAAGAAAGACATATATGCAAGCATACTCAGATGACGGAGTCCTTTTAGTAACTGGGAAAGACCTGAGCACTATAAGGAACATAATGGGTAATAGCATTAAAATAACAGTAAGATGGTGTCAGGAAAGGGGTCTTAACCTAATTCCTATGAAAAACAAACTAGTTCTTTTTACTAATAAAAAGAAAATAGCCAACTTCAATCCACTCAACATAAACAGAGTCGAGATACAGTTGATAAAGGAAATAAAATGATAAAGGAAACTTTACGGATAAAGGTCACACTGAAATAGAGAAAATCTACGGAGATAATCTGTCAATGGTCGTCAAGAGAAGTGACTTGATCAAAAAACAGAAAATCTTCGATATTCGCCCTCCTTTCTTACCGAGGTGTCGTAAGAGGCGACTAAGGTAAATGCCGTGTGGTATTCGGCTGCATAGAATAGACCACCCTCATTTCTTGCCGAGGTCTCGTAGAAGGGGATAAGGTAAGTTGAAGTCAGGCAGGTGGCCGGTCGTAAAATATGTAGCCAAATCACATGATAGCATGTTTGCAACATGTTGTGCCGACTCCACTTAGAGTGGGATAAGGGCAGGGGAATGATGAAGTACATACGAAGATGTAATGTATAAATTACAAGTGGTAAAATATAGATGGATCAAATGAGATATTTTTTTCTGAAATTAACCCGTTTTTGATGTTAGTGAAATTCTATATAATAAGTAAGTAATCATTTAAAAAAAAGAACATTTCAACAAGAAATATAAAATGTATGTACTAAATATAAAAACCGGACGGAAGCATACGTTTAAATTGTAACCATAAGCCCTAATATATTTGGGATAAAACAAATATTGCGAGGCGTTTGTGAATTTGCAGCGTACACCTTTTTTGTCACGTTTCAATAGTAAATGCGGAATTTGTTTTGTTTGTAGCATGTACGAGTATATCCATATTAATATTATAAATACTTAAATAATAATGTGTTTTTCTGTCTGTCTGTTATGTTCATCCAGCTAATTTGCTGGACCAATAGTAATGAAAATTTCCACAATGGGATTAATAATTACAATAATTATTATTTCATATAAAAAAAGACAAAATAAAATAAAATTAATATGTTATAACCCGCGATAAAAAAAATATTAGTATAAAAATACTATTCTCATTCATAAAGGATTAGTAAACTGTATGTATGACGCATCATTTTTTTCAACTATTGTCTACGATTTTTTATTTTTTTCATTTTATTTTATTAGACATATAAAAGAGTTCACAACACGACTATAAACTAAAATGTATGCATATTTTTCAAATTTATTATAAAGTTGCTTATCAAAATTTGCATGTTGATGTACAGAAGAGAGAAATAAAAATTGCAAAAATGCAATGAATAACTAATTTTAAATCAATGCTTAGTCATATAATATAGCAATCTAATAAAAAACTGATATTTGGTAATTTTTTTTAAAGGATAGTGTATATAGATAGATAGATACAAAAGACAAGAATATGTAACAGATGTTTACAACAAAAATGTACAAGTTATGTCTATCTTAAATTACTTAAACGCTAGTTCTATACAAATCATGCACACGTGGAATGGTCCCAAGAATGCTTTGCCGCGTTGAATCGCTAAGCTGATTCCTTGTACAAAAAAGAAAGCTTTAAATATATTTTTCATTTAGTACGTTTACAGCCTTCTGTCACCCGAAGAGGCAAACAACCGAGGTGTTAAAACGGATAAAAAAAATTGGTACTTTGACTCCATGGCCCTAGGTTTCAATTGCAAACGGATCATTTGAATTTTGCTGTCACATTGTTTTAGTGATATTTATTTTTATTTTTATTTATTTCTTATTACCTTATGATCTATTACACTGTTTTACTCCTTTTATAACAATATATATAAATTGAGTCTTAATTAATAGGTAGGATTAATTAAAAGGAGTGCTTTGGCGCTCGCACTAGGATAACCTGTACCACAAACGCCATCGCCTTCCTGGGACCCTTTTTTTAAAACTATAACAGTTTTATATAGTGATACCTTCTACAATGTGTGTTTGTGTGTGTGTGTGTAAAAATTATTGTCTTTCGTTTTTAGCTTATTAAGTTAATCCGGTGATTAATTCCTCTGTTTTTAGATAACTAAGTCCTTTTAACCATACATTTACAGTTTGTTTACATGAAATTTTATTAAAAAAGTATATTACGTATTTGAAATATTTACATAACAGTCCTTCCGACGTTATGTTAGTAAATTCTTACGTTTCCTGTAGTAAACCAAAATGCAGTTGAAATTCTGTTATTTAATGCAATTTCCGGTACAAAATTTGGCATGCAAATATTACGTGTGCATTCTGGTCAATACTAACAAGGTAGTGCATATGAAAGCTTGGCAGATTCAAGTAAAGTAAAATGTTACTAGCTTTTAACCGTGACTTCGTCCACTTGGATCTAAATCCTGGAATGAAGCTTTTGTCACTCTCAAACCCTTTTTTTAGAGAATTACCTACGTTTCTTTGAGGAGATCCATAATACAAAAATAATAATAAAATTATTTTGTGATAAAATTAATCGCGGATTATATCAAAATAATGTTATTATTACTTTTGTACTCTCAAACCCTTCAAATATCTCCACCAAAACCCGTATTACTTAAATTAATTATAAATGTTATCAATTAAATTTATCCAGTCAACAAAAACCAAAATATATAAAAACTTTCTTATAGTAACTCTTTCGATCTAAGCCAAACAACGCGTATAACAAAATTAATATTAACTTTCTATAATCTAAGTCAACGAGTTTAAAATAATATATTTAAGTATGTCGATTGGCTACAAGGAAAATTAAATGAAATTTAGAAACAAAATTGTTATCATAACATTTAATGTAATAAATATATTTTATCATTATTTTAGGATAACCCCAAAGTTTTGCTTTCAGTTGGTAGTTTGTAATAATGTTTAGATTTTGTTATCGAACAAAAACTTTAAGGGTTTCTAAAGGTTATCGAAAAATCTAGTAGATGTTTGGTATTAATTTTTTTAATGTTCTAATTTGTGATAAAATTCAATGATTAGAATGAATGATATAATTTTTTGAAACATTAAAATTACAAAAAAAATACCTATTAAAGCAAAATTTATATGCGTTTTCAAAATAGAACAATGTATTTATGCAATGTCTTATCAAAATAATAGCATTTTAATGTATGATCGTTGCCTGTAAACATAAATTAAGATTTTAAAACTGTATCATAAAAATGAAGAATGCATCATTTTATAAGAAAAGTTTATTATTAGATAGATATATCTTCTTCTTTCTCCTACCCTTATCCCACTCTAAGCGGGGTCGGTACAACATGTTTTCCTCTTCCATTCTCTTCTATCATTCGTCAACTCTGGCGCTACTTCTTTTATATGCATGTCATACTTCACACATTCCAACCATCTCTTTTTAGGCCTCCCTCTAGTCACATATCCATCCACATTCATATCCAACACTCGTTTAGTCACATGATTTTCATCCCTCCTCATTACATGTCCATACCATCCCAATCTTGCACCTCTCATCTTTTCTACAATGGCATACATGGAATATACAGTACGTACATACTTCCCAGGCAGGCTCTTTTCTTTCAAAATCCACAACAGAACTTCACGGGGAACATGATCGTACGCTTTCTCTAAGTCGATACATAAGTAAAAAAAAAAAATATTTTTACGACGTTCATATTTAAATATAATCTAAATTTGGAAAATTAATGTAAATATTTAGAGAAAACATACGGAAATGGTAATATACATTATAATTTTATTATTTCCGGTATATTATTATATTCGAGCCATATAAATTTTAACTGTTCTCCTTGTGGTATCCGGCACAATAGAATAGACCACCCTCCTTTCTTACCGAGGTGTCGTAAGAGGCGACTAAGGTAAGTTGACGTCAGGCAGGCGGCCGGTCGCAAAATACGTAGCCAAATCATGTGACAACAAGTTTGTAACATGTTGCGCCGACCCCACTTAAAGTGGGATAAGGGCAGGAGAATGATGATTATGATGACATTTTAACTGTCTTCAAGTAAAAAGCATGCTTGAATTGGTTTAAACTCGTCTAATTGCGATTTTTACTAAAGTATTTAGAGACGTATAACAATCTTGTGTAAAGTTGTGTGAATCTGTCGTATTTGAATTTTGTATTTTAAGAATCTTCGTATATTACAGAATTGCTTGAACATGCCCTCGGCCTTGGAAGCTTCCACTTCCAACACAAGAAAATATTTTTTTAGAAATGAGACTCGCAGGCAGTAAGTAATGGGCAGATCTTGAAGAAAGCGCGTCGAATCACGTTCCGCGTATTGAGGCCACTCTGGACACTCCATCCTTTCCTGGAAAGGTAGGGACGATGCGACCCATGCTCCACTTTAGAGGCGGGTTTTCTTACTTTATAAGAACAAGTGCGCCCTCTTTCAAATCTTCAGCCGCTTTGGTCCATTTCGTTCGGGCTTGCAGGTTAGAAAAATATTTTATGGACCATCGGCTTCAGAAATGTTGCCGAGCTTGCTCGTTGGTAGCGTGTGAGGCGATGAGATGGTATTTGCTCATAACCCTCGCAAGGGACGGGAGTTTAGGATCGTATATTGCAGAATTGCTTGAACAAACTGAATGAAGTTTTCTTTAAAAACCTAAGCGCTCCTTATTACAAACCCTAAATTTGATAAATATTTATGAAGACTCATAGACTGCTTAAAATTATAATGACAGACTATTACTGTAATGTGACATTGAAAAATACCTCTACGAAGACGAATAGATATTCCATGTTAGTTTTCTTACAAATATATATTGAAGTGTCGGGAGTAGTCCATAAATGTCAGCCTTCCAATACAAGTATGAGAATATCTCTCATATTTCGAAACTAGAAATATATTTACGTGACGTGAAAGAATGTCATTTCATGAGATATTATTAAAGTTCTTAAATATTAATCACGTCTTTACTGTTACTACTACTGTTTCCAGTCTTATATAATTATACTATGGGGCCGTTGAGAAAATCTTCAGGCTAAAATAAGTTTTTTTAACATTATAATTTTTAGTAATATTAATTATAAATTAATAATTTATTTATTTATAGTATGTGAACCACTGCTATTGGATTCACATCGAATATAGTTCATGAGAGAATAATTTAGTTTTAATAACTAGTTGTTGTATTACTAACCTAAATGATATCATTTGAGTCTAAGTAACTTAGAAATAAATAAATAAATTAAACTATAATGTTTGTGGACACTACCGAAGTTTATTTTTTCCATAAATTTACTTAAACTAAAATTATACGATATTCAGATAGACTGTTACGCGCACTTTACAATGTATGTAGTAAAAATACTATTCGCACAGAAAATTGCTTCGCCTGAGAGAAGTCCTCAAGAAAACCACTTTTGCTTTTTACAAAATATGTTACTTATTTAAATTTTTGCAATGATGTGTAGTGCAAAAGCTGAATTATATCTTGTTTTATTTATTTTAATATTTAGAAATAACACTATTTAGCACTAAAGAAACCACTAAGGTTTGTTTTTGCAATTTTGAATTTTACTTTTTGCCCAAGCTTATTCCTTACGTGTACTATGTATTATAAATATGGGTATTACAGCTTATGAACGGTATAGTGCCAGTCGTTATATAATATTATCTATATATAGGCATATATTTCATACGTACTCCATAATACAAGTCATATCGAAGTAATTTCTTACGGTAGGGAAGTACGTTGAGTTTACGATGAGATATAAACTTGTTTACGGTCTCATAATGTTTAAAGCTTCCACGTACTTACTATGTTAAACAAAATACCTACATGATAAGTGCCTAGTTAATAGTTAATCAGAGAAAAGTGTTTATTTGAAAAAGAAAGATGTGGGGTACAGAAATAAAAATGAAACATTTTTCCTGAGCGCGTGAACATTCGGTAGATCATATTTTACATAGATAATAAATATAATAAAAGAATATAGTAAATTTAAACAAACCTTTAAAAAAGCTTTTCACAAGATTTCATGTTTCACTGTGTCAATATATAAAATTTCATCTCAAGTGCGTCTAATTTAATTTTCAAGATTCCACCTTCGTACATACACGGTAAGTTGAATAAAAGCATTTTATTGAGTAAAGTAGCGGCCTGTTACAGTCCCACTGCTGGGAATAGGCCTCCTCTCTCCGTTTCTGGAGAGAAGGGTTGGAGCTAAGACCTACCACGCTGCTGCAATGCGGATTGGTAGGCTACTCATATCAACAGAATTCTCTAGAGATATACAGGTTTCCTCACGATTTTTTCCTTCGTCGAAAAGCGTGTGATAAATTGCAATTATCAATTAGACACATGAGTTTTAATAGAAAAATTCATTGGTGCCTGCCCGGGTTTGAACTCGTGTTCCCCTCGAAAGAGACGCACGGTCTCACTGCTGGGCTATCACAGCTCCCGATTTAATTAAGTACAATATACATGTATACAATACCCAAATAATGTTTCATTCATTTCGATCAGAAAATCTTATTTTACATCATTATGTGATCTATAATAAGACCTGCTAAGAAACACGTTTGCTGGTAATATTAAAATTATATTTGCGATATTGTCTATTTAAATTGTCATTTTTCTATCGCGTCCTAACAGTGAAACCGATCGATATGATTTCAAGTATGTAGATGAGCTTAGAAAGAGATAATATATACTATATTTGTAAGGAAATTTTATCTCGGTGCAGAAATCAACGCAAAATATATTGTGGTAATCGAATTAGAAACGTTTACGTTCACCGAAGGTTGTCTGTAACAGATTGCGTAAAGCAATAATACAGCTTTTGTACATTGTAAATTTACCTTTACCCAGTTATATATTTATTTTTTGTACAAAAAGTATTAAATAATTAAACAAGCATTAATTTGTATGCTGCGTGTTACCCAACGGCAAATGTTTCTGTTTATCGCTTAAAAGTAGCATATTTTGAGATTGACATGATGTCTTAAGTTTATCCACATCAACTTCTTGCTTAATTTTCCTTTCATATTTTCTACAGTCGTAAAGTATTTTCTAATATTTATCTTCTTTTTCGTCCCTATAAGGACATACATGGGAGTTATCTAAAAACATGGAAAAATAAATACTTTACGAAAAGCACAGTAACTCTAAACTATAGTCTCTAGATGCGTACATATTCAATTTGCGAATTGCAGAATGCGGCTATGTAAACTTTTTTCATTAACAACGATAGCAGCCCTAAAAGCTATAATTAGAATTTTGCTTGCAAAAGGAAATTGACTCGCAATGTCGTAAAAGCTTTTAATTTCGAAGACCATGAAAATACTAAGGTTCATTTCAAAAGTTATAGAGGCAATTTTAAGTCACAAAAACTTTTTGCTCCTAATACAATATTTTCTTGTAAAAGCTGAGTTTATGAATTAACTAACAATGCCCCGCGGTTTCGACCGCGTACATACCGATCTCATGGAAATGGAAAGTCTTATAAGTCGGACTATAGATTTATTTTTGTAAATTGAAAGTTTTGCTCAGGAATTTAATAGTTAAGGCAAAGGAAGTTTTTACCGGAAATTTAATTCTTTTAAAAGGCTAAGCGATATCCGTGGGTGTCATTCGTATCCTTGGAACTCCAAGCTGGTGAGTGGTGAGAGTGAACTAGTGAGTTAGCTCTCAAGCTAACTCACTAGTTCCAGGCTGTTATAATGGTCGCTACATCGAATTTGTTATGGCATTCATCATCATCCTCCTGCCTCTAAGTGGGATCGGTACAACATGTTACAAACATGTTGTCACATGATTTGGCTACGTATTTTACGATCAGCCGCCTGCCTGACGTCAACTTACCTTAGTCTTATTTTACGACGCCTCGGTAATAAAGAGGGTGGTTTATTCTTATCTACCACTATTCCGTATTGTTGTGTTATTATTTTCTTTAAAAACATTACAAATATATACATACAAATCTTTCCTCTTTATAATAAATAAATATAAATTAATATATGGGACACTTATACACTCGGTCGTCTATCCCCAAAGTAACTTAATACTTGTGTTATGGGTGACAACTGGTATATATATTATATATACATATGTAATTTTAAATACATAACACACATAAACACATATACATAAATAACAAATACACACCCAGGCTCGAAGAACCAACAAATTGTTTATAGAAAATGTTGGCGCTCGGTGGGAATCGAACCCACGACCCGCGGAGATGAAGGTAGGGTCACTACCTGCTGCGCCAACGGGCCAATCTTTATAATATTAGTATAGATTTCTCTTACATATTAATTGCTGATACCTGGAGGGGATTTTGTTAGAGCAGTCGTTTGAGCTACTATCATATTCTGGAGCATTCTAGAATAGTTTAAGTTTGGCCTTTAATTAAGTTGTAGAAAATTTCGAAATAGAAAAGTAAAATAACTTATATTTAATAATTTATTTTTATTTATTTATACATTAATTATAGAAATGAGTGACTTAGTTACTCTTCAACTTTGTTAAAGATAACAATGATGAAATCTAACTAGTTATAAGAATTGTATTTTGAAAAAAGCAACCGCTAGCTTTCTTGTTAGCTTTTATTGGCAGGAGCAATTTTTCGAACCAGCAGTAGAATTGACGATTCAAAAACACTTGTCTAAAATTTTACTTGAATAAATAATGTTAATAATTTCCTGGTAAGCTAAAAGAAATTAATTGTAAAACAATAAATTTTTATAAAAGAAAGTTTAAACGTTTATTAGCATTTTGGAATCTTCATTCCCTTTGAATGAAAAGAGTGCATTCACTTCGTTTTTGGTCATTTGATATATTTATATATTTTCACTGAATACAGTGAGCGAAGTCTAATTTAACTGTTTTAATAGAACGACATTAATTCATCCAATCGAGGCGTCGTGTAACGAGACCGCAGCGTGTTCCGGCATCAGATCATTGCCGCTTCGTATTTCCAATCAATTTATATTCAATTAGTAGTTAAATTAGGATAAATATAGCTTTCGTGTGGTATCCAGCAGAGTAGAATAGACCACTCTCATTTCTTACCGAGTTGTCGTAAAAGGCGACTAAGGTAAGTTGACGCCAGGCAGGCCACCGCTTGTGCCGGAGAATGATAATGATAGCTTTAAATATATTTGTTTGACTGGCCCGTTGGCGCAGTGGGTAGTGATCCTGCCTTCAGCTTCGCGGATCGCGGGTTCGATCCCCGCCGAGGGCCAACATTTTCTATAAACAATTCGTTGGTTCTTCGAGCCTGGGTTTATATTTGTATTGAAGTATTTATTTAAAATTATATATGTAGTATATCTACCAGTTGTCCGTCACCCATAACACAAGTATTAAGTTACTTACTTTGGAGTCGGACGATCGTGTGTGTAAGTGTCCCATATATTGATATTTATTATTATTTATTTATTTAGTATGCTTACAGAACAGTGTTAGCGAAGAGTTTATACCTTTTTATTTTTTCCTAGCACTTCGACTTCTTATTAACCTTCAATTATGTGTTTTTCTGCTTCAGAAGGAAAATATATATTTTTTTCCTATATGTTAAACCGGCTTATCGGCTGTAATTGTAGTTGTTAAATGTCATAAATATTTCCTTAAATATTTAGATTTGAAGGCGTGAAAAGTAAAGTACCTTTTGCACTGCAAGGGAAAGACTAGTAGAATTCTGCGATATGCAGGTTTCATAATTTTCTTTGGCGTAAAGAGTATGAGTATTGGAAATTGGGCATATGAATTTTTATCAAAGTCATAAGTTCCCAGGATTTGAGCTCAAGATCCTAGTGGTCACGTGTTCTCACGGAGGTAACTAAATACCCTTTTTACTTAACTGAGTAAAAAGGGTATTTAGTTACCTCCTAGTTTTAATTAAGTAACTGTGAATGATTTTTTTGTCATGTTATTCAGTAGTCAAATTCAAAATATTCCCTATTCAATTGAACTTGTAAACAAGTGCTTTTGAATCGTCAACGATACTGCTGGTTCGTATAGCTGTTCCTACCGAGAAGAGCCAGTAAGAGACTCGGCGGTTGCTCTTTTCAAATATAATTCTTATTTTTATTTCTATTAAGTTATTACTTTCTAGTACAGGGTAGAGGTGTAGCTATATCCACGCATTCTTATCATCTATATGATCCTCAATAGTAAAGTAGGCTTTCTGTATGAACTGCCTTTTAAGTGTTTTTAAACTTATAGAACCATGCAATGCACCTTGAGACTTAGAGAGAGAAGATCGGCTAGATTCTGCTTCATAGAGCATTGTCTCTGTCGCACAGACTGACGAAGCCGTGTGTGACAGAGACAGCGCTCTACGAAACCACACTGGCCGGCTGTTTCGTTCTAAACATCGATGTGCATTATTTAATGCCGGGTACTATGCGTTATCGTATCGTCACCGATTTTCATTTATGTGCAAAGTTTGAATTGAATATGTTCAAAGTGTGTCATAATTGAGCCCAACAAGTCTATTTAAATCAAACAAACATAGAAATAGGTGAAATTAATATAAAGCGTCTAATAATACACACGATCTATCACGATTTACATATTCTAATTCGCAGGTAGATGAGTCGAATATAAGTGAACGTGGAAATATACTTTTATTTTAACACGAAACAGAACAAGAGTATATACAATCGCCGAGCCTTGAAACGAGGCGTGAACAAGGAAATTGGAAATCTCGCGTGTAATGGGAATTCCGATCCGAGTTTCGAGCGACGCTTTTAACGTAAAGTTTTTGGTACGGATTGTTCTGTTTGATACGTAACACCATTGTTTATTGGTAAGAAGATATTAATTTCTCAGAATTAAAGTAACATCCTGTTACTATGCCCACTGCTGGGCTAAGGCCTCCTCTCTCCGTTTTTGGAGAGAAGGATTGGAGCTTAAACCTACCACGCTGCTCCAATGCGGATTGGTAGGTTACACATATCCGTAGAATTCTCTAGAGATATGCAGGTTTCCTCACGATGTTTTCCTTCACCGAAAAGCGTATGATAAATTGCAATTATCAATTAGACACATCAGTTTTAATAGAAAAACTCATTGATGCCTGCCCGAGGTTTGAACCTATGTCGTCTCTAGAGAATTGCACGGTCTCACCGGTCTCTCAGAATTAAAACAAAAGTAATTATTATTTTGCTACAATCAGCGTTTCATAAGAGAATCTATGTAATGCTATGTGTACGAAGCAGGCAACGTTCACATACTTTATACACGCAGAACAAGTCACCATACGTATTACAAAACACCAGCAACACTCCACACAAGCTACACACACTCACCACCAGAATCTCTAGATCGCTTCGCCTCGCAACCGAAGCATTACGTAATGCATTACGATTTATCGTGGAGCCTGTCCTCCTGATGATGCTTCGGTTGCTTCTACGAGTATAAAATACAAACGTAGTTAATAACATTATTGAATTAAACTATCATATGTGGTATTCACAGTTTACGTATAGAATCCGGCTATACTCATGTTATTGTTAGTTATGTCATGTTATGTTAGTTCTCGCCGCAATAACGCCGTGTAAAGAACTCATGAATAAGTGCTCGAATGGGCTCGAAACTAGGTGGGCTAACGCGATAGAATAAGACTTGATTATAGCCAGTTTCTATACATAAACTAAAAGTAGAGGCCTGTTACTATCCCACTGCTGGGTATAGGCCGCCTCTCCCCGTTTTGGAGAGATGGATTGGGAGCTACACATATCCCTAATTCTTGAGAAATATGCAACATTCCTCACGACGTTTTCCTTCTCCGAAAAGCGTGTGATAAATTGCAATTATCAATTAGACACTAAGTTTTTAACAGAAAAACTCATTGGTGCCTGCCCGGGGCTTGAACCAGTGACTACTCGAAAGAGCCGCGTGGTCACACCGCTGGGCTATCAGAGTTACTAGGGACTAGCTAGGGTCACCTTTATTTATGGAATATTTATACTTACTACTTATACTTAGGCATTAAGGTTTTAGTACCATTGTTGCTTACATTTGAGTGCTGCAAAATTGAAAAAAAATTGTAAATTGTATTTAATAATCTACGGTTCGTGTAAAACATATTTTCATTTTCTCCATTATCTTCGAATCCCATAGCTAAAAGACATGTTAAAATCGATAACGTTTGTAACGTTTGTATTAAACCCTTTTTTTATTGCGTTGTGTCCGAGAATACATTTTCCTTTATACAGTAATTCAAGGTCGTGTATTTTTCATAACCGCACCCGATATTTATGAATAAATCAACATGAATGGCTTTTTCAATAAGGAATCTTCTTTGATGCTTTAAAAGGTTTTGTGGGTTCTAATCATTTACGGATATTCGTTTGGCGGTATAGATGTATTGGAAATATTTGAGGTAAATCTTCCTTACATATCTAATGTCTATTATTTAAAAATATAAAATTTATATAACGCATCTGTTATTCACATCTTCGATAGCCGAACGTTAAGACCGTGGATGCTTTTCAGTGGGTTCCGGTTTCAAACTCCGGGCAGGCACTGAGTTTTACTATTAAAACTTTTGAGCCTAGATAATATTTGAATGATAAAAATGCTTGGATATGAAAACCATCATTATTCATAATTCTCCTGCCCTTATCCCACTCTAAGTGGGTTCGGCATAACATGTTACAAACATGTCGTCACATGATTTGGCTACGTATTTTATGACCGGCCACCTGCCTGACGTCAACTTACCTTAGTCGCCTCTTACGACACCTCGGTAAGAAAGGAGGGTGGTCTATTCTATTCTGCCGGATACCACACGGCTTGGATATGGATATGAAAACCATAACACATATTATTTATGGTTAAAGTGGGTTAATCTTAAAAGCTAGACATATGCTGTCGCAGATTTTTATTAAGAACTTTTAGAGCGGTACAATTTTGTAATACATTATTTTTTTATAACTTTCACCGTTTACTTAGCGCACGCAAGGAAAGCTTTAAATTTTGCTGGTTTCGCAATATTTTTTATTGCTGCTCCTCTCCTATTCATCTTAGCGTATGGTATATTATAGCCTTCCTCGATAAATGGACTATCTTACACTCAAAGAATCTTTCAAATCGATCCAGTAGTTCCTGAGATTAGCGCGTTCAAACAAACAATCAAACAAACAAACAAACAAACAAACAAACAAACAAACAAACAAACTATTCAGCTTTATATATTAGTATAAATATCAGTTGGATCATGTGAATTATCAGTTCTATACCTTACCATCGACACTATAATCGGTTTTTCTGTTTACAAGTAGCACGCAACAAACTTGGGAAATATTTTTCCGATTCGGCACGTTGCCAGCAATGGATTTATATTTACTTGTAGTTCCTTTTGTTTTGTATTTTGAAGTGACGAAGGCGGACATCTGAAATTCTTATTGTTTGCTTCTGGTTCCTTGATTTGAGGTCGTGCAAACTTTTCCCTGCGTCGGTATATTGATCCAACGTTAATTCAAGAGACAAGAAAACTTTTTTTCCAGTAAACAGATGGTTACATACAATTTTCATCTTATCGTTACTGATAGTGATAAGTCTACTTATGTTGATCTTTATAGACTCTGAAACGGCTTGACTGATTTTAATCAAATTTTCTCTCTTTAGAATGAGCTAGCGGATGAATTTGTAGTTTGGTGGCCATAGGAGCATTTTTTAAATGTGGAGTTCTGTTTCAAATGGAATTCGAAACCAGACTGAGTCTCAAAAACGCGTGGCCAGATAGAAAGTGTCAAATAAAGTTTAAACCAGTGTTGTTTTTGATGTAAATAGTGACTCAGACATTGTCATGCACTACAAATCACTAGCACCACACAACACTTGCACTCATTCACTACTACAATGTCAACAATCGCTTTGCCTGGTAACCGAAGCATCATCAAGGGATAGATAAAGAGATTTATGAATCTTTGTTATCCAAGGATATCTCAATAAATCTTGACGGTTGCTTGCGTGCCATATTATAATGTAGATAAAAAAACGTGAAATCTATATCTATACGAATATATAAAGGTGAAGAGTTTGTTCGTTTGTTTGAACGCGCTAATCTCAGGAACTACTGAACTGATAAAATATAATATAATAAGTGTAAGATAGTCCATTTATCGAGGAAGATAGATAGAGCAGCAATGAAAAATACTGTAAAAGCGGCAAAATTTAAAGTTTTCTTTGCGTGCGCTAAATAAACGCTGAAAGAGATTAAAAAATAGTGTATTAGAAAATTTTTCCCCTCTAAAAGTAATCAAAAAAATTCCGCGACAGAATATGGCTATCTATTAAGGGTAACACACTTTAACCATAATTAATATTAGTTTTACGATTTACTCTAATAATAAGACAGTCCACGCAAACACAGTTGCGTTTAAAAGCTAGCGATAAATAAATTGTGTTAAAATAAAATAATAATGGTTATATAAATTTACTTATATAAAATTTAACTATAAATTATTATATTACTAGTAAATATTATTTAAATTTATAATTATTGATATTTGCGTACCAAAACTGCTTTACTAGGAATTGTCTCATTTCGTAGGTTAACTAGATTTTTTATCAAAGGGATTTTTTATGGTACATAAGTAAATAAATAATTAATAATATGAAATAATTTTAATTTTATTCGCATGTTTGCCTCGGACGTGTATTCATGAAAATGAACTATAAATCAATTTTCACATACGTTTTGTTTATACCATGATAAAATATGCTGTCACTGAGTTTGCATACATTTCTGTATACTGCGAATAAATAACGACATTTATATGCAGATGCGATGTCGGGAAACGAAAATATTCAATGTTATTCTTTGTAAAATGTTAGAACGAAATTTTAAATTCGAATTTGTTTCCAAATAGACTATTTTCATCACTGCGGCCCGATTAAAAGCGATAAAAACATATCATATAATTTAATGACGTCCGTGGTTGGTATACGAAAGGTTTAATTTACGCATTATTATTTTAGTAGATTTCGATATTTATTAATATTAATTATTATATACCTTTAATTTCAATTAATTAATTACTTAATATTTACTTATTTTTACATTATAGGTACTATGCAAGCGTTTTATAGTGTCACTACGTTGCGAGTTGTCAGTTTCCCAGTGAAACAGTTTTCACTTTTCAGTGTAAGGGAGGGCAGCTGCCCCCCCTTGCCCCTACCTCGCTACGCCCATGGCGTAGCACCTCCAGTACTCATGAGTGTTAAAAGTACCCATACCTTGGAAAAGCAAGAAAACACTAGTGTTAAAAATTTATTACCAGATTGATTCTACCACCAGTTAGGAACGCTGTCATCAACTGAGAAGAACTGGCAAGAAACTCAGTGGTTACTATAACAAAGAACACTTAATTCAGGTACACGCGGAACTACTTAAGCCATATTAATACGACACAGTAAAGGTACTAGTTGCATAGTAACGACGCATGAACCTGCTGGTTGAGACCAACCAGCTGAAAGAAAACAAGTTGAAACACGATCTAAACGCGGGAACAAGACTCCAAGGGGTAAAACGGTCTAGCCGAGTAAGTTAATAACCGTACGAGTCGAGTATTACAACAAGACTGCCAGGGTCGTTTCACTTAGAACATTCTTTCGGTAGTACATTTCGCCAGTGATGCTTAGTTCAAACATATGTACATCAAGACATGGCTCTATTTTACAAAAAATATCTGTAATTTTTATATTTCAGTTGTTAGTAGTCTATGATTTAAACGTCTAATGTCTAGTTGTAACATCTTTCAAATTTGTATTTTGTTGGCGGTGATGCGTTCATGTGTACTTTTCTCTTATTCCGTGGCTTTTTTGACGACCTGGCTTTGTTTTTGGACTTCTAGAGAACTGATTCTATTCTGTGTACCTTTGGCTTGTTTTGGACTGGACCGGATTTTTATTCAAGTGACTAAGGCTATATTTAACACATCACTATAATATATTTATCACATTAAATACTAATTCGAAAACTCTACACCTAAGTTGGTTTAGTATCATGATATCTCCTAGAAAATTAAAAATAAAGGATATAGGTAGGAACCTACAGCGGATCTATATAAAGTTATAGTTATAGGTATGTACACTATAATTCAAACTGTCATCAACAGATGTCGCTAACAAAATAAAATACTGATCACTCTATATATAATGTACTCTGTGAAGACTGCCTTCAATGTGGCGAACTCCACCTTTTATAAACAATTTTGACTCCAAAACCAAACTCTGGCATCGGTCACGCGATCACAGTGATGCCACTATATTAAAACTAAAGAAATGACACTTGCCTATTGCCATGGATGCGATTTTAATGGCGGTTAGGCGAAACCTCTAAGTCTAGTTTTTTTTAATAGTTCGAAGCGTGATGTCATAGATGGCATTGAAATAAGGATTACAATGTTTCTAACTCAATTAAGACTAATTTTGTAATAATGCACAAAGTATGACTACTAATAGTCCACTCTACTTTAAGCATTATATAGGATTATCTTTAGTAAACAAAAGTAAAGTAACGGCTTGTTACTATCCCACTGCTGTAGGCCTCCTCTCCCCGTTTCTGGAGGGAAGAGTTGGAGCTAAAACCTACCACGCTACTCCAATGCGGATTGGTAGATCACACATATCCCCAGAAATCTTTAGAGATATGTTTTTTCAGGATATTTTCCTTTACCGAAAAGCGTGCAATTATCAATTAGTCAAATAATTTTTAACAGAAAAACTCATTAGTGCCTGCCCTGGGTTTGAGCACGTGAGCCCTCGAAATAGTCGCACGGTCTCACCGCTGGTCTATCATAGCCCTTTCACAATCTTTAGCAAATATAATAATTACTCGAGCTCTATGCTCTGTAATGAAAAATTGTAAATGATTTAATCAAATTTTTATTTAACGTGTGGTATCCGACTGATTAGAATAGACCTCCCTCATTCTTTACTGAAGTGTAGTAAAAGGCAACTAAGGTAACTGGACCCGCCGTGTGGTATCCGGCTGAGTAGAAGAGACCACCCTCATATCTAACCGAGGTATCGTAAAAGGCGACTAAGGTAAGCCGACCCGCCGTTTGGTATCCGGCTGAGTAGAATAGACCACCCTCATTTCTTACCGAGGTGTCATAAAATTCAACTTAGGTAAGATGACGTTAGGCAGGCCGTTGTAAAAAAATAGCCAAATCATCATGTAACATATTTATAACATTTTGTGCCGACGCCACTTAAAGTGGGATAAGGGCAGGAGGATAATAATGATATACTTGTTATAAAATGATTCGTGAATCTTAGCCATAATTTCTCCAATATCTCAAGTAAGAGCGATTGCACGCTTGGCCGTTGACCTGCACAGAGCGATATCACAGCCAAGTGTACCGTGAGAGGTGATCGAACGGCAGTTAAGAGGGTTCGTAAGTGTTTCGGAAAAAAGTTTTTACGCCCTCTTACATTGTGTCTATATTGTAAAATATCTGATGAACAGTTAAATGTGTGCTGTTAAGTGTAGAGTGGAAGAGAGCGTAAAAAAAATTGTTTGTATTCATGAATTTAAATGAGTTTTTGGCACACAGAACCAAAATACCATAGAATAAATATTGAATTCCAAACACGTTTCCCAATGTGTTTGGAAATCAATATTTATTCTATGGTAATTTGGATAAGTTTGAAATTACGTTGGCACAGAAATAAATATTAACGACGTATTAATCTTATGTAGTTTTTTAAGGATCCTAAAGGACAAGAAAAGGACTTATAATCCGCGTTTTTTAGGAAAAACTATGTAATGCTAAGTGTAAGAAGCAGACAACGTTAACATATTCTATACGTTCCGGACCAGTCACACATAACACAAAACGCCACCACCAAAGAAAGAAAGAAAAAAAGAAAGAAAGAAAGAAAGATATTTATTAGAAACATTGTATTTCTTACAGGCTAACACACTCGTTAACTATAATAACAATGGCTTAACTAATAACTAACTAACTATTATTATCAACTCATTATGAATAAATACTAAACTAGTTATGGTGTATACGAGCATATAACCTTTATGCCCCATTCTTGTTAAGGACCTGTCAGTGGTGCAATATCTCAAATAGGTATGAAATTCCTGTTAGTACTGACTTCTGCTGACGCAGTATGTCAGCCCTGATTTTCAGTGTCACCCTAGATATATATACATACACTATACTGTATAGATACATAAAAAATCTATACATAAATACTATACTATACCAACAGCACACCACACAAGCACCACACACATTCAATACGACAATCTCTACGATCGTTTCGCCCCGTAACCGAAACATCATCAAAAGAATAAGCTCGTAATGTAAATCGTAATGCGACAATCATAATTTTTTTATTATTTCATATTATAGTTACTTATTACAATAAAGCAAGTACTCTTAAAATTTCAAAATAAGTTTTTTGAAGCCTCTTTCTAACACTACTGAAATGCATTTTCTATTTCCAAATCGACACTATTAAGGCCAACGTATTTTTGAACAATAACTATTTTCGTTGAACTTGACAATCGAACATCATTCTCCTGCCCTTATCCCACTCTAAATGGGGTCGGCACAACATGTATTAACCATGTTGTTAATACATGTTGTGCCTTTGGCTAGCTATTCTACGACCGGCCGCCTGCCTGACGTCAACTTACCTTAGTCGCCTTTTACGACACCTTGGTAAGAAATGAGGGTGGTCTATTCTACTCAGCCGGATACCACACGGCGCGAACTTGACAATCGATACATAAATTAATTTTATTTGATTATGGAATTTTAGTCTTATATCTATTTAATTGTGCGCTAATTATAAAAGCAATACATTTAATTATTAAAGAAGTTTATTTGTTACTGTTATTCTACTGGTTAGTTAGTAGCTTCGGAAAGAATAAAAAAGCTCACGTTGACATTTTGAAAATATCAGTTCAAAATTTGTTTTAATTTTTCCTTTTTTGATTAAATATTTCTTTTAAAATACCTTGTACCTTGTAAATATCTTGTTTCATCTTTGAGGCAGATATTACAAGACGACTATCATTAATTAGTTGAGGCTATATTAAAATGAAGAACAATAAGATTAAGTAATTATTTCAACGAATCGATCAAATCTTCGTGATTTTGTAAAATGACCTTGTAAATTTCATTGTAAAGTGTTCACTTTGCCCCTCTATAAATTTTTACTTAAATAAATATATTAAAATTTGTCTACAAGTTTCCTTTTTAAAGGATATTAGAAATTCCTCTCTCGGTATCAGTTATCGGGATGTCGTTAGAAAGTCAATAAAACTCGCCAGAAGTGAATAATTTTATTACTTTAACAGAGAACTTTAAGACGAGACGATTGTTTGCATACAAAGCAATATATCTTTTTATAGATAGGCGATTTTGTCTGATGAAAGTTAATGACAGATTTACTTTATTCCACAATTAACTTGTGCTTTTATGAATAAAATTCCATAAAAAAAGATAAAGCTCCTATGCTTATTTCCAAAATCATAATTATTTTTATAAATATAACAAACCCTAAATTGAAATGTTCCACTTTAAATATTTGAAACAGATATATTTTAATTTAAACGACTTCGTTTAAAATTAAAATTAAATTTCTTAACAACTCTATTAAGAAATTAAATTTTCGCTTATTAGACATATTTCTTAGCTTCGATATCTAAAGCCAGCAATACTTAAAAATAACTTCTGCTAATATTGCGAGGTTGAAATTAACGCCGGTTTTCCGTTACATCTGTAACCTGATTTACACCCCTTGGAGAGTAGATACCATCTCAAAAGCTCGCAAATTATAAGAGATGTGCGGTTTCGGTTGATGTATCAAAATTGATAACATAGTGGGAAATTATTTATTCATAATCGTTTTATTTATAATTGTATTACGCTATGCTAGAATGCTGTTTCAGTTACATTGCATAATATTATTGAGCTGTTGCTGTTCCGCTCAAAACGATGGCTGGGTCTGAATAGATAGTTGGTTCTTCTCGGTAGAACAGTTATGAAATAGTAGTAAGCTTTTTACACACGGTGAAGATTGTTCGGTCCATTACTAAGTAATTAAAAGAGCAGAGCAAAGTGCTCAGCAGTGAAACACTAAATAGGTGGTTCTTACGATGACCTCTATATTGGAACATCGTCACTGGGCCGCGCCTCACCTTCCATATTTGATGAATTGTGATTCATCAAATATGTATGACTTTGATTAGATATTGCGACGTCGGAAGGGTGGCGAGAAGCCACGACCGACCGACGTCAGAAAACTGGGACATCGTCTTCGCCGGCGAAGACGCTGTGTGTTTGTATTACATGTTTTTGTGTTTGCGATCGTTATTTGGACGCCTATATTTTCGGTGGTTCACTTAGTTTGGGGATGGACGACCGTATGTGTAAGTGTCCCATTTATTGTTAATTTGTCTCCTAGTTGGAAAATACACTCAACAACCTTGCAGTAAATCATGTGTCATGGATGTCTCTGAAGAGACCATTATCTCACATTAGAACCTCCGTAGGAAAATGAAGAAGATAAAGAGGTCTAGGTCTTTACAGTAATCTTAGTATTGAACATTATAATGGTTAAGCACATGCTGGAATCGCTATAGTTTATGCCTTAATTCGAGCTGCGAACTTCCTACACTCAAGCTATTTATAGTGGTTAACCGGAGGAGGGTTATAAAAGCATGTGATACTTTTTACCCTCCCTCCTACTACAGCCTATTTTATTACATCATTACTCGCTTGATCACACCAAATTGCTTTTATAGACTAGTGTCAAACTAGTAGAACTATCTACTCAGTGTCAGAGCTCTAAAGAAGCTTAGAGCCACTTTGAGAGCAGAGATATTGATAGTATTTGACTGGAAAATACCGTGGTCTATATTTTCTAGTCAAATAGATGCATAATTTATGGAATTAGGCGTTATTTTGCGGAGATCATAATACAAAAGCATTTAATAAAATTTATTTTGCTATAATCCGCGATACAGTAAATAGAAAATAGAGTGCTAAATGTATAGTGGACTATTCGTTTTTTCATACCCGATGCACCATTCGTAAAAACACATGCACAAACTTCCACCACGCCACCACAACACACAAGCACTACACACGTTCACTATCACAAACTCAACAATCGTTTCGCCCCGCAACTGAAGCATCATCAGGAGATAGACTCCACGACGGCTTTACGATTTTGACGTGGAGTCTATCTCCTGATGATGCTTCGGTTGCGGGGCGAAACGATTGTTAGATCTATTATGGTTAATTTAAAATTTTATTACTAGTGTAAGTAATTACGAGAAATTTGTCCAACAAAAGAAATAAAAATATTATGCATTCGCACCCTTAGTATTAAACTGTCCTAATTCAAAACTATCCTTATTTCAATGCCATCTATGACATCATGCTACGAATTATTAAAAACTAGAATTTCGTGCTCTTTCAATTTATGAGTGTCTTCTACACTTACGAGTTTTGCGGCACGCTACGCTTTATTGCAATTTGCCACAAAAAACCTTTATTTATTTATTTATTTGTATTTATTTGTTGTATCTTGGCACTTTAATACTAAGCATACGTATGTGCTTACAAATTTATACACGTAATCAAAGAAAAACAGTACAGTAATATAAATTAAATCAAAACTTATTACAAAACAAAGAACTTATTATAAAATAAAGTCCAAAGACGTGATCGATTTTCTACTTAACGGTTTTTTTACGGTTTTTACTCAAAGGTAGTGCGATTTGTCCAAAAGGTTTAGGTTAATAATTTCTTTAGTTTATAATATACGGTATACGGTCAGTCGAGACCTTGACTCATTATTTATTTATTAATTTATTTATTTATTTACTACTAAAAGATATCAAATACATACAAACATAATTCAAAAGTATGACAGAAATCAGTGTACATTTGCATTTGTTATCGTATGTAGAAACACGCAGACCTCTGTACTAGTAACAACTGTATAGTATAGTCATACTATAGTATAGTGTAGTGGCCATCCTCGCCACAAAAACAAAATTTAAAAATGCAATAAATTGTTGATGAAATGTGGGTAGATCAAAATCTTGATCCTGAGATACTGATCAGTAAGTATGAATGATATTATATCTACCCACATTGCATTTATACTTACAGTACTGGTGAAAAATTTAAAGCAATGTTTAACTTTATTATATTTTTAGATTAACAATTTTAGGTACTATGAAATAAGCTAAAAACTAGTTGGCAAATTAGAAATGAAATAAAATTAGTATGATAAAATAATAAGTAAAAATTTAAGTTTATATAGTTACTTTATTTTTATATATACATATTATACATACATAATAAAAGTATATATAATAAAATAACTTTGTTTATTATTATCTTTACATTTTATACTTATGTTTTATAGGAGTATTTACTAAGAGTAGTCATCTGTGTGATATGAGTCAATGTGTGACATGTTAATTTAAAATTTTATTACTAGTGTAAGTAATTACGAGAAATTTGTCCAACAAAAGAAATAAAAATATTATGCATTCGCACCCTTAGTATTAAACTGTCCTAATTCAAAACTATCCTTATTTCAATGCCATCTATGACATCATGCTACGAATTATTAAAAACTAGAATTTCGTGCTCTTTCAATTTATGAGTGTCTTCTACACTTACGAGTTTTGCGGCACGCTACGCTTTATTGCAATTTGCCACAAAAAACCTTTATTTATTTATTTATTTGTATTTATTTGTTGTATCTTGGCACTTTAATACTAAGCATACGTATGTGCTTACAAATTTATACACGTAATCAAAGAAAAACAGTACAGTAATATAAATTAAATCAAAACTTATTACAAAACAAAGAACTTATTATAAAATAAAGTCCAAAGACGTGATCGATTTTCTACTTAACGGTTTTTTTACGGTTTTTACTCAAAGGTAGTGCGATTTGTCCAAAAGGTTTAGGTTAATAATTTCTTTAGTTTATAATATACGGTATACGGTCAGTCGAGACCTTGACTCATTATTTATTTATTAATTTATTTATTTATTTACTACTAAAAGATATCAAATACATACAAACATAATTCAAAAGTATGACAGAAATCAGTGTACATTTGCATTTGTTATCGTATGTAGAAACACGCAGACCTCTGTACTAGTAACAACTGTATAGTATAGTCATACTATAGTATAGTGTAGTGGCCATCCTCGCCACAAAAACAAAATTTAAAAATGCAATAAATTGTTGATGAAATGTGGGTAGATCAAAATCTTGATCCTGAGATACTGATCAGTAAGTATGAATGATATTATATCTACCCACATTGCATTTATACTTACAGTACTGGTGAAAAATTTAAAGCAATGTTTAACTTTATTATATTTTTAGATTAACAATTTTAGGTACTATGAAATAAGCTAAAAACTAGTTGGCAAATTAGAAATGAAATAAAATTAGTATGATAAAATAATAAGTAAAAATTTAAGTTTATATAGTTACTTTATTTTTATATATACATATTATACATACATAATAAAAGTATATATAATAAAATAACTTTGTTTATTATTATCTTTACATTTTATACTTATGTTTTATAGGAGTATTTACTAAGAGTAGTCATCTGTGTGATATGAGTCAATGTGTGACATGAGTGTGCGGCTGTATTTATTGGTGTGCTGTTTGGTTTTTATATAATGAATACAATAATACATTACCGTGTTATGTAAATTGTTTTAAAAAAGTCGCATAATTGTAAAAACCTCTCTTGCTGGGACATTTAATCGCGCGCGCTGCGAAAACCAGCAGAGATACAATAAAGAATTGTACTAGAGAATTATAGAACCTCAAATGTACTACAAAAAAGTCCGCGATAGCATGACTCTGTCTTTTATAGTCAACTCACAATAACTACTTATATGTTCAGAAGTTGAATTAAACACACAATTTCTAAAGTCGCAGGCACAACTAGTTATATAACAAAAACATATCGCCAGATATATTCAAGAGGGCAAAAGCTCATGTTTTGTCAGGATGAACAAAATAAGCTTATTATATTCATATGTATTATTTACGGGTTTTTTCGATTTACGAGACCCTTTGTGCTGAAAGGACAACTGAGTTATTCAGATATAAAAAGATTTACGAATCTTAAATAAGATGTTCTAAACAAAGAAATAATAACGTTCGCATCTTCAGTCATTGTAATATAATAATTTAATTAAAAATTGTTACATTTTTTCAAAGGGTGAATGCTACGAAATAAGTTTTCGCATAAAATTAATAGTGTTATTTTCTTAAATTGTACTTTTTTCTATTCACCCAATTGTTACCCGACAGGTGTTTAATATTATCTAATCAGTATCTTAACTGATCTTTGATGGTCAATCGGCGATATTGCGAAACCTTTAGTAAGCTAACTTTTCTGTAAAAACTTATGTACTTTTATTTGATGAGCATAAAAAAACAATATGATGACACTGAATATCTTTTAGAGTACGCCTAGGATTTAACTTAAAGTTAGAGAAGCGTTAAGGTTAGTTTCAAAATTTTTTTAACAGTAGAGAGAATCTGAATTGCATAGAAATCATTCTTAAAAACGGGGCTAAAAGCTTACTATATTGTTGAAGGTTACTTAGATGATAAGAATGCGTAAACATAGCTACTATTCGGTTATGTCCAAGATACTAATTACTCAATGTAACTTGTAATAAGAATTATTGAAGAGTAATGCCAAATTTTATCCAAATGCTGTCTCGTCTAGGTAGGGACAGCTTTCCGAACCAGCAGTATAGTTAACGATTCAAAAGCACTTGTTTACAAGTTTACTTGGATAAAGAATATTTCCCTTGTCCAACACGATTTGGCTAGGTATTTTATGACTGGCCGCCTGACTGACGTCAACTCATCTACTTACTACCTCGGTAAAAAATGAGGGTGGACTATTGTACTCAACTCGATACCACACGGTAGTTGAATTGAAATGAAATTTTTAAAGAACTATACAAATGCATTTATACAATGGCAACGAAGACACTGCAAAAGTAAAACTGCGCTGCAGATTTCAACGCCCGGCTCCATAAAATAAAATAACAAACGGTGTTCCACACAAAATATAACTAAACTAAATTATACTAATTAAGGAACATTTTAATGTTTATTAAACATTATTATTAAAGTTTGTATGACCTTATTTGACTTACGATGTGTATGTGTGTTGTGTGTGTGTTGAAGGTAAGTGATTAGTGTACAATAGTTAATAGTTTTACGGTCTCATCATAAGATAGTGACTGCAGTCATGCTAGGCATTTAGATTTGCATACGGGTGTAGCCAAAGGATAGATATTAAGAATTTTGTACTTAATTTGATGTACAGGTATCTAATACATTAAATGTATGTTTATTTATTTTATTGGTATGAATTTATTATTTTTATAATGCCGTGTGGTATCCGGCAGATTAGAATAGACCACCCTCATTTCTTACCGAGGTGTCGTAAAAGGCGATTAAGGTAAGTCGACCCACCGTGTGGTATCCGGCTGAACAGAAGAGAGCACCCTCATTTCTTACCGAGGTGTAGTAAAAGGGGACTAAGGTAAGACGACCCGCCGTGTGGTATCCGGCTGAGTAGAATAGACTACCCTCTTTCTTACCGAGGGGTCGTAAAACACGACAAAGGTAAGTTGACGTCAGGCAGGCAGCCGGTCGTAAAATACGTAGCCAAATCATGTGACGATATGTTTGTAACATGTTGTGCCGACCCCACTTAGAGTGGGATAAGGACAGGAGGATGATGATGAAGTTATTATTTTTATAAGTACAGGTGTGAAATGTCTACATATGCTTCATGCCAAGTTTAAGATTATAAGTTTAAAAATGAGAAACTTAAGTGAAAGCTTGTGTAAGAGAAAAGAAGGGTGTATGTAAGTTGCCAACAATGACGAAGCACTCGACAAAGTTTTATACACTCTCACAGCATATTAAACAACCCTTTATTACTTGTTCAACAAATATGAACTCTTGCAGACGTCTTTACTGAAATTTATAACAACTTGTGAACAATTCAGATCCATTACGACCATTGTCCCGGTATTGTGAGTGTCTGGACTTAGTACGTGTCTTATTTTTATGAAAAATAAGTAATGAATTTTGAGGAATTTATACTTATTATTAAAAAAGGCCCCAAAAGCTTTCTCTCTGTATGTGATTGATTTTCTCATAATCTGCTGAACGGACTATTGTTCGGTTTTTACTAAAAGCTACTGCTATTTGCGCGTTATTACCAGCAGAGATACTAAAGTAATGTATTAGAGAATTGTGTACAAAACTACATACAAAAGTCCGGGATAGCATGTCTCTGTCACTTAAGGACTCACTGTTCGCGCCTACTGCGTGCCTTCGTTAGCTACAGTTGGTGAGTGTAATTAGGATAGGCAGACAACCGGCAATTTCTCCACCTCGAATAATCAAAGGATTCTGACCTTTCACTGGGAGGCTTCTTTATAGGGTATGGCGTCCACGCCGCTCCGGCCGGAGTATAACAAAGCCACTTTTATTCGTGGAATCACTAATGTTTTCTTCTTCTATTTTAGTACTTTACACAGCCACCATTTGTCTCTAATATTCCGAATATATTAATAATAAATGTCCACTGAACACCGATATATACACCACTTGACCGCGAGTACCGAGTTCAGCGTGTTGAGCCATCGACCGATCTCTTTGTTCTTTCGTGTGACATTTTTGTGCCACCTACCCGCACCGCCTCAGGTGCAGCAAGCCCCGATTACCCTCGGCGGAAAAAATTGCCCGAACACTCACAATAAATACAATAAATACATTTTACGTTCAAAATTTCGATTCGAAAATTGTGACAAACTGATTTACACGCGGCGCGGCATATTTACTGTTATATATAACATTCCGACAGTATATTTGACTGAACCATTAACGCAGAGCGCAACCGGATGCAGAAAATTCATTGCCAAAGTACTGTACTTACGTCCTATAATAATCCTAAAAGTATTCCGTTTCTGTACCATGGCTTAGAGCAACGTGTATTCGGGGTGTACTAATTAAAGTGACTACGGAACGGAATTGAATTTATAAACAGAAATGTCTGAATCGATCCATGAAGATACGAAATCGCTTGTTACCATATTATAGAATAATGAATGAATGAATCGATGAATGGTAACTTTTTTATTGTACACCCCGAAAATAATACATAGCACTATATCTAAATAAAAATAAACGCTCGTTCGCACGGGCGTAAAAATTACGTCGAGTTGAAATTCCACAATAGGCGTTATAACAATTTCGTATAGTATATTCAGCTTAACGCCCTCGCCCTAACGACTAAAATGGAACACGGCACGATAAAATACGTCGCGATTTAAATACGCTGTCGTGTGAACAGATACCTGGATACCTATTTGTTTCAATTCGGCGTAATTATTTTGCTATAATCCGCTATACAGTAAATAGAAAAAATATATAGTGCTAAATGTATAGTGGACTATCCGTTTTTTCATACCCGTTATATGCAGGATTCGTAAAAATACATGCACAAACCGTCGTTGAGACTTATCATCTCCTGATGATGCTTCGGTTGCGGGGCGAAACCATTGTTGAGTTTGTGATAGTGAACGTGTGGAGTGCTTGTGTATTGTGGTGGCAGTTGCGGATGTGTGTGCATGTGTTTTTCCGATGCGATTCCTGCATGTAACAGGTATGAAAAAACGGATAGTCCACTGGCGGATGTATGGCGGATTATAGCAAAATAATGTTATTATTACTTTTGTATTATGGATCTCCGCAAAGTAACGCCTAATTCTATAAATTATTTAAAAATAACGTCGTGCAATCTGGCGGCCTTTTCGCTACATAGCGGTCTCTCTAGACAACCAGCTCAGTAACAGGACATACCTATGGATACAAGGTTATAAGGTTATAAGGTTATAGATTCAAAGATTAGCTATCTGTTGCGCTTTCACCTCTAAATGTAGTACAATTCTATGCTGGGATATAACATTCGGAAAGAGTAAGATAACATTAATTAGGGTATTTTAACTCTTAAGTTGACGTAATCAAAGTCACGGGTAGATATAACGTAAAGAGTGGCTTAAATATGTATGATACGAGTATATTAAAGTAAATGTTAATTTATATATGGAAGGCATGAAGGAATATGTGACCGTAAAATTGCCTGCTATTTGCTTAACCGAACTTTGATTACCTGCTTTGATTGCTGTCTAAGCATTCCATGCGAGCATATTGTCTTCCCACATATCAGTAGAGGGCGAGGTTACGATGTACGACTTGTGAATGAGAATATCGAATAAGCAATTTACTGCTTGCCGATATACTCAGCGTGTGGCCAAGCTTAAGTGACAATGGTAAAAGCATCTATGTAGACGACGATTTCTCCGTTTTGTATTTAATACTAACTATTTCTCCATTTTGTACTTGATAATAAAGATTAATTAATAAGATAGGTTGTAGAATAGAGTATTTTAGAATAAACATTTAGAGTAATCGTCTTTTATTCGTAAATGGTTAAGTTAGTTAATAAGACATACGTAATAGTTATAAGGCGTATACGTAAGTTGCTAGATTAAGAACCTTTGTAAATAGTTATTGTTAAATAAAGATAGTGCGAGTGCAAGCGCTACGCGTGTATAAAAGCGCCCCACCCGAGCCGTAACGGTCATTCCATCGATCGCCGCCGTAGCGTGCGGATGTCCCGGTCGAGCGCAATCCCGTTTGTGCTCCCCCCGCCAGACTCACGCGTGTGCCGCGAAAGACAGTGAATAGTGCTCAAAGGACTTTGGACTGTTTGTTCGTTCAGTGCAAGTGGATTGTGTTAGTGCATCGTTGTTGGATTAGGTAGTGTGGTGCTTCACGCATAACACTAGCCGTAGGTGGTTCCGTCCGTGCGTAAGTACACTAATTTATTATATTAGGTACTCACCTCTTTCCCCCGAAGGGAGAGAGACTCGGGCTAGGGTTCCACCTAGGTACTCACCTCCCTGCCCTCCGGCAGGGAGGCAAACTTACACTAGCGGGCCATCATGGCCCCAATACGCTCCACGGGGCTTCCGCTCCTGGACGCCATTTATGTTTACCTCCGGGCGCACCACCCCGCAGTGCTCGCGGAACTAACTAACGCCCTCCCGCCTTCCCAGGCAGCGAGTGGCAGCCCGGCAGCACCTTCTCCTCCCGCTCCGGAGAAGCGCTTATCGCGCTCCCGCTCCGTGTCCCCCGACATGGAAGTAGAGGAGCAGTCCGACGCTGAGTCCGAGTCTCCTTCAGAGACGTCTGAAGCTTCTGAAGCTTCAAAGTCCTCGTCCCCCTCGACCTCAGCTGCATCAGAAGAGGACGACGGCTTCACCGCCGTCCTCTCAAAGAGCCAGAAGCGAAAGCTGAAGGCTCCCAAGACCGTCCCGCCCAAAAGGGCCACCAGCGACGCGGGTTTACCAACCCAGCGTCCCGCCCCCCAATCCCACAGGCTCCCCGCCCCACCGACGTCGACCAACTCGACTCGCCAATGACGGAAAGGAAGGAGAAGGTGCCGCCCCTATTTGTCAGGGAAAAAGACAAGTGGCACCGCCTAATCCCGCGCATGGATGGCTCGTCCATCCCTTTTACATCTGCCCGGTCCACTAGCCAGGGCATTATGGTGCAATGTCCGTCTTCTGCGGACCACCGTCGCCTCACGACGCTCCTAGACGCCGAAAAGATCGGCTACCATACTTACGCCCTAGAGGACGAGCGCGAACTCCGCGTCGTCATCCGGGGCCTTCCCGTAGAGCTCGACGTCGAGCTAATCAAGCAGGACCTCCTCAGTCAGGGCCTCCCCATTAAGCAGGTACACCGCATGTACCATCATAGGACCAAAGTTCCTTATGAACTTTGTCTCGCGGTCCTCGACCTCAGTCCTGAAGGCAAACGTGTCTTCAGCGTAAAAACTATATGCAGACTGTCGGGTCTGCGTATTGAAACGCCGCGTACGCGTGGGGTCATGGGGCAGTGCCATCGCTGCCAACTATATGGCCACTCGCAGCGAAACTGCACCGCACGACCAAGGTGCGTAAAGTGCCTGGGCGACCATGGCACTGTTGACTGCCCCAGAACGGTTCCGTCCGAGGAACCTCCCAGCTGTGTCCTGTGCAGGACTCAAGGGCACCCCGCGAGCTATCGCGGCTGCCCGAAAGTCCCGCTCAGGGCAAAACGGGGGGGCCGAAGGGCCGCCCGTAAAAAGGCGGCTCGCGCCGCCCCCAACCCGGCTGAGAGGTTCGCCCCCGCACCTCTGCCCGCGACAAATGCCTGGCACAGGAAACAGGCACCCGAGCCAACTGTGCCAGCGAAGCCCGCTCAAGTGGGGGCAGCGAAACCCGCTGCCGTCACCGCGAGCCAGCCCGCGCCCCAAAAAACTGCCGCTCCTAAAGCGACAGCCACCCCCCCGGCAACGAGTTTCATGGACGACATGAAACTCGTTTGCGAAATAGTGACCAAAATTGACACTTCGGAGCTGTCAATTTTGGCAAACAAGCTGAGGAGTAATCCTCAAAACCGATTAATGGCCTTGCTCGAACACTCCAGTTTGGTGCAGGCCATCGCTAGGCTTTAAAGCTTTTCCCCTTAACGAGTAGGAAAAGACCCCACTCCCTCAAGCTAGTTACGTACAACGCAAACGGGCTTATCGATCACATGGACGAAGTCCGCGACTTCGTAGTTGCACACAACATCGACATTCTTTTAATACAAGAGTCCTTTTTAAAACCCCAAATTCGCAATCCTAACATTGCGAATTTCAATTTGATTAGAAATGACCGTCTGTCATCCCCAAAAGGCGGCACGCTAATCTACTACAAAAGAACCCTCCACTGTTCTTCCCTTGATTCCCCTAAACTCACCAACATGGAGGCTACAGTCTGTCAGGTGGGTATGACCGGCCATCAGTCGATCATACTAGCTTCAGTCTACCTAAGTCCCACTAAACGCGTCCTCGAAAGAGACGTCCGCGCTCTTCTCGCACTAGGCGACTCCGTAATATTGGCCGGAGATTTCAACTCCAAACATGACCAATGGAACTCACGCCGTACCAATAGGAACGGCAGAATCTTACAAGGTCTCAATGGCCTTCCAAACCTCAGCTTTGAGGTCATAGCCCCAAACGAACCGACTAGGTACCCGCATAACGGGGACCCAGACAAAGCCGACGTGTTAGATATATACATTATCAAAAACGTAACTCTCCAGTTACGTTCTATCGAAGTCTTGCATGAATTAGACTCGGATCACCGCCCGGTTCTAATTCATCTAGGCCGGATAGACTCCGAGGCCCCCGCCACCAAAACGATCATAGACTGGAGTAAGCTAGGCGGGAAACTCCAGTCCTTACAGTCAGACCACTTAAGTCAAATTCCTGACAGCATAGACTCCGTGGATAGTGCCAAATCCGCAGTCACCCACCTTACTAAACACATAACAGACTCACTCAAGGGTTGCTCCAAGGTAGTCCCCGAAGACCACGGCCGACGGAGACTACCCGACGACCTGCGTGACTTACTTAGACGTAAACGTGCCGCCACTAGGGCCCACGACGCCTACCCGACTGACGAAAACCGGAGGACACTCCGGCGACTCCAAAGAGAGGTTAGGGAAAAACTCCGGCTCAATCACCAGTCAGACTGGGATAATAAACTCTCAGCGATCTCGCCGAGCCACCAGGCCTTCTGGAAACTCTCGAGATCCCTGAGAGGAGACCAGTGTGCAGCTACACCCCCATTATTACGTCCTAACCGTCCGGTCGCATTCGACGACATCGATAAGGCCGAGTGCTTGGCCGACAGCCTTGAGGGACAATGCACAGACAACCCTAGCCACCCCGAACACGCCAAGTTCCACCTTGAGGTGGAATTGGCGGCGGCTACGATATCCTCGAAGGCTCCCGAAAGTGAGCCACTAGCCCCCACCACCGGAGAGGAAGTCCGTTCCATTATTAAAAACTTGAAGACTAGAAAGTCTCCAGGTCCCGATACCATCTCCAACAAGGCACTCAAGTGCCTCCCCGACCAACTGATACACCTAATAGCTTTGATTTTCAATGCCCTCCTGTTAGGTTGCTCCTTCCCCGACGAATGGAAGGAAGCAATAGTGATAGGTATTCGTAAACCGGGTAAACCCAGCAATCTCCCGAGCAGCTATCGACCCATTAGCTTGCTCAACAGCTTAGGTAAAGTCTACGAGAGAGTAATCCTCGCGAGACTTATAACGTTCATAGAGTCGAAGAAGCTCATACCGGATGAGCAATTCGGCTTTCGCGCCAAACACACCGCGGTACAACAAGTACATAGACTTACCGAAACCATCCTCAATGGCTTCGCCAAAAAACGGTACACCGGTACTGTTTTCTTCGATGTCGCCAAAGCCTTTGACAAGGTATGGCATGCGGGTTTAATATACAAACTCGCAAATCTAGGCATTCCCGATAGGCTCGTCCTCATCATACGCGATTATCTCTCAAATCGCTCCTTTAGATATCGTATCGACGGTACGCTCTCCTCAAGACGTACCTTACGCGCCGGAGTCCCCCAAGGTTCGGTACTTTCACCGTTCCTTTATTCACTCTACACGAGTGACATCCCACGATTCTCCACTAAATCTAGTGTAGCCACCCATCTCGCCATGTTCGCGGACGACACCGCAATCTTCACCACTTGTAGGAATCCTACAACTATTAGCGATAGGCTCCAAACAGCGACCGATAGTCTCGGAAGCTGGTTCCGCCGGTGGAGAATCGAAATCAACGCAGACAAAAGTGCAGCAATGTTCTTTGTCAGGTCTAGGAGAGCCATGGACTTCATCCAGACGCCTCCTAGAGTCTCAATTTACAACAAACGTCTAGATTGGCAAAAGGAAGTCAAATACTTAGGTGTTATCTTTCAACCCACCCTATCCTTCATCCGACACATCCGCGTTGTCCGCAACCGGGCGGCATACGCCATGGGACGCCTCTATCCGATATTGTGCAAAACTAGTAAACTGTCACTTCGCAACAAAGTGACGCTTTACAAGACTTGCATTAGACCCATAATGACCTATGCGAGCGTCGCGTTCGCGCACGTTCCTAAGTCACGACTGTGTCCGTTGCAGACACTTCAAAATCGATTCATGCGTACAGCCACTGGCTGTCCGTGGTTCGTGCGCAACGTGAATCTCCATAGAGATCTCGACCTTCCCACGATAGCCGATCTTTTCAAACGATTCTCGAAGACCTACTTCGAGAAAGCGTCCACACATCCTAACCCCCTTATAGCAGCCGCGTCCAACTATAAGGTGTTTAACTTCCCCAACCGATTTCACAGGCGCCCTAAGAGCGTCCTCAACGACCCCGACGATGCTATCACAGCATCCAACAAGACATACACACAATACACACACAAACAGCGTCTTCGCCGGCGAAGACGAGGTCCCCGCTTGCTTGTGTCAAGCGGCCGCAGCCCTCTGCCGCGGCCGCCGTGATGCAGACTTCTTCAAAGTCAATGTGTTAGATACAGTCCTCCAAAACGCGCCGCTTTAAGCCGAGGTTCGGTCTCGCAGGAGACACCCTTAAGGCGACGCTCCCAATAAGTTACGAGTGCCTAAAAAACACTCGCTTCTTATCAATTTTACCCGGCGAAGCTTCTGCGCTCGCCCATCCCACCGGTGACGCTGTAAAAGCCATTAGGGCTAACAGCATTAGACACATTCGAAAAAAAAAAAAAAAAAAAAAAAAAAAAAACCGTAACGGTCACTTCGCTCGCCGGCACGATAGCGCGCGCACGCCGCCATACTCAAGAATCCACACGTGTTTTATTACTCGCTGTACAAATTATATCCGCTACAGTGTTTGGTCCTTCGATTCCGGATTACAAGAATTTGGCGTTCAAGATTAAGGAAGCTATCGAAGAAATAAAGAAGAGGAATCTCACAAGTGCAACGGGAAGCCCTGAGAAGCATTGTTCGACGAATCGTTCACGCGGCAGGCCACCGACGAATCGGACCGTGAAAGCACTACCGAAGATCGCTTCAAGAACTCGTCGGCAAGTACGAAGTCATTCCGTGCCCGAAGGCACACAAAGCGGTTCGCCGCGGCTCACTTGCCCACCACCTAACGGTGTCAAACGGTGGACAGTGAGTGAACGCCCTCTTGAGGCGGAAGTGGTGTAACGGACGACACCGCCAGCTAGCCTTTTTCGAGGCTGTTAGTCTGTACCAGTCCGGTCGCGCCGATAAGGCTCGTGTGATTTAGTGGCCTCCTGGTGGGCACGCCGAAGGTGTTGAGCGTTCCTCTCGATACCCGAGCACTCTAATTTCACACGGTGCCCTCTGGCGGGCGACTCCTACCTTTCTTATCCTAAATCTCCATCCTCGGGAGAGCGTGTCCCTCGGGGCCCTCGAACGAGATTGTTAGGGCCGCTAGGGAAAGATAGGGAAATAAGAAGGAAAAGAACTCAAGATGAGTACCATAAGAACGCGAAGCAAGAAGTCGCTGAATGAAGAGAGCGTCGGTACAAGCACCGAAAATAACACATGCCCGGACAACACCACGCTCCCAGAAAACACCACGTGCTCAGAAAACACAACATGCCCGGAAAGCATCACGGGTCCAGGAAACACCACGTGCACCGAACCGACTGCACCGGCGGCGACAGGAAAGAGGACAACGGGGTCACGCAGTTCAATTAGCCGGCGCGCAGAATTACAGGCGCGTTTGGAGCTAGAACGAGCCGAGGCCGCAGCAGCTCTAGCGCGAACAAAACTGGAATTATTACGCCTAGACGCCGATCATTCGGACCTGAGTGACGAAGATAACGAACCGGTATCCGAATGGATCGAAACATCGCCGCCGCCACAGCAAAGTACAAAAGGCACCGGGCTGGGTGAGAACAATGGGCTATGCGAACTTACGTCCGCCCTAATAGCCGCCATAAATGGCTCCAAAGAAAACACAATGAAAGCTCCGCCGAGGTACATTAGTGAATTACCGTATTTTGACGGCAACCCGAGAGATTGGATTGCGTTTACCGCAACGTACAAAGACACGAAGTCGTATTTTAGTGAAATCGAGAATATAGCTCGCCTGAGAAGATCCCTACAGGGACAGGCGAGAGAAGCCGTAAGATCTCTATTATACACAAATACAAATACTGTAGAGATACTAGAAACATTGGCAAGAAGATTTGGAAGACCCACTCACTTAGTTAAAAGCGAGGTGGCTTTACTAGAAAGAATACCACCTATGTCACACGATATAAAGGGCATAGGTGTATTCGCTACGAGTGTAAGCAACAGCGTAAACGCAATACGGCAAATGAATCGAGTAGATTACTTGTACTCGAACGACATAGCCGAAAAGATCATCGATAAAATGAACATGCTAGTAAAGTTTAGATGGTATGAATACCGATCCACTAGAGAAGAGGAACCGGTGTTGATCGCACTGTCAAAGTTCTTGAACACGATCGCGGACCAGTTTGGGACATACGACACTCAACCCTCACCACGCGTAAAATCAGAACCGTTCAGAAGATCATTTCGAAACGCAAAAGTACACGCTGCTAAACACAATAAATGTAGCAGCGCGGAATCGGGATCAGATGATAGTGATAACGACGAATTTGAAACTGAAAAGAATATCGTATTAAGTGTCATACGAAAAGAAAAGAAAAAGTGTTTATTGTGCAAAAGTGAACATGAACTGGATGGTTGCGCACAGTTCACCAAGGAATCCGTGGAGCAGAGGTGGGTGATAGTGAAAAACTTAAAAGTGTGTTTCAAGTGCCTTAAAACAAATCACCGCCACCAAGCATGCAGATCTAAACGTTGTGGCAAAGACGGCTGCTCTAGAAACCATCATGCTATGCTCCATGCAACCACCGAAGAAAATATTGAGCAGAACAAAATCGTTTCCGTGAACCATGTGGGCACGTCGAGATCCTACCTAAAGATCGTGCCGGTCGAATTAAGCGGACCGAACGGCACAGCAACCGTCTCGGCCTTGTTAGACGAGGGCTCGACCGTCACGCTACTACTAGAAGAAGTGGCCGATCAACTAGGCGCCACGGGATCGCGACACGATCTCTCGATAGAGGGCGTTAGCGGTCACAAGATAGAGACGGGACAATCGAGATGTTTGAAGCTGCAAATTAGAGGTATGTTTGGAAGAGAGTACGCACACATGAAAGCGTACACCATACAACAATTAAATTTGGCATCACAATCGATCAAGATGGAAGACATCGAGAACTGCCCTCATCTAGTCGACATCGAAGATCAGTTATTATACGAAGAAACACGACCTTCTCTCCTAATAGGCCAAGACAATTGGCATCTGATTGTTTCGAGAGAACTGAAAACCGGTGAACCGAAACGACCAGTGGCTTCATTCACACGGCTTGGCTGGATATTGCACGGTTGCAAGACTGACACGACGAAACCCGTGTTGTTTATAAACCACATACGACAAAGCAATGAAAGTGAAATAGAAAACCTGATCAAATCACACTTCGAATTAGACTCATTGGGAATAGCACCCAAAAAGCCGATGAATGACCCCGAACAAAGAGCACTGATGTTATTGGAAAATACCACGAGACGACTTCCCGAAGGGAAATTCGAATGCGGCCTATTATGGCGAAGCGACAATGAAACTTTACCATCAAACAGAAACAGCGCAGTTCGCCGCCTAGCTGGTATTATGAAAAAAATAACCAAGGACGAAAGATTTAAAGCGAAATACACTGAGCAAATAGAAAATTTATTAAAGAGCGGCTACGCTGAATTGGCGAACAGTCATCGCACCTCTACTAGAACATGGTACCTGCCACATTTTGCCGTCGTACACCCTCAAAAACAAAAAATGAGATTAGTGTTCGACGCAGCCGAGCGCACGAATGGTAAAAGCCTGAACGACGCCTTGCTGCCTGGGCCCGATCTGCTGCAATCGCTTTTCAGCGTATTGATAAGATTCCAGCAAGGTCCCATAGCTATAGCGGCAGATATTAAGGAAATGTTCCCACGCGTTCAGATACGTGATGAAGATAAAGACAATCTTCGTTTTTTGTGGAGAAATGACTCCGACACAGAACCGCGGGAATATAGGATGAAGACCTTAATATTTGGGGCAACTTCATCTCCATGTTCAGCGATTTACATAAAAAACAGAGCCGTACACCTCGAAATGGCCACGTTGCTATCAGCCGATAGCATGTTGCTCACGTTAAGACGCATGATAGCCCGCAGAGGCACTCCCACAATCATATACAGCGATAACGACACCAACTTCGTAGGCGCCAATAAAGAACTTAGAAAAGAATTCAAAAAAATGACCGAGAAAGCAACGCAACGAGGCATAAAATGGAAATTAATCCCTCCTGGAGCACCACACATAGGAGGAGCATGGGAACGGTTGGTGCGGTCTGTCAAAATCGCGCTCTCCGCCACCCTCGCGACGAGACACCCTCGCGAAGAAATACTTCTCACCTTGTTGTTAGAAGCGGAACATCCAATTAATTCTCGTCCACTCACCGACGTTTCAATGGAACTAGAAGAGGAAGAAAGCCTCACGCCGAACCATTTCTTAATCGGACGATCGAGCGGTACGCAACGATTTGGCGAATTTAACGATCATGAATTGATCGGATCTGCCACCTGGAAGCACCGTACAGCGCCTGACCGAACATTTTTGGAAAAGATGGCTAAGAGAGTACCTTTCTACCATCGCCCCAAGATACGGCACCGGACAACACCACTATGCAAAACCTCCGCTGCCGGAATCCTCAAGAGGTCTACTCCGAAGCTGGTAGTGATATCCAAATCGCCGTCAGCAGCATCGAGTTAGTGCTCGAAGCACTCTCGCACGGAGGGGGGAATGTAGACGACGATTTCTCCGTTTTGTATTTAATACTAACTATTTCTCCATTTTGTACTTGATAATAAAGATTAATTAATAAGATAGGTTGTAGAATAGAGTATTTTAGAATAAACATTTAGAGTAATCGTCTTTTATTCGTAAATGGTTAAGTTAGTTAATAAGACATACGTAATAGTTATAAGGCGTATACGTAAGTTGCTAGATTAAGAACCTTTGTAAATAGTTATTGTTAAATAAAGATAGTGCGAGTGCAAGCGCTACGCGTGTATAAAAGCGCCCCACCCGAGCCGTAACGGTCACTTCGCTCGCCGGCACGATAGCGCGCGCACGCCGCCATACTCAAGAATCCACACGTGTTTTATTACTCGCTGTACAAATTATATCCGCTACAATCTAGTTCGGAGAACGGATGGATGTTGTGTACCGTAGCGATTTTTATGTTATTTATGTTCAGTTTCTTTTAATTGTATAATAAAGAATATTTGTATTTGTAAAGGATTTGTAAAGTATTAACTATTATTTGTGACGTATTATTTGTAACGTATTATTTGTAAATTTGTAAAGTCTACTGGTACTAATACCAGTAGACTTCCTGAATCTGTGAACTGACGATCTCAAGAAAGTTGCGAGAAGAAGAAGCGAGAGCGAGAGAGATGGAGGAGTAAGAAGATGAACAATTAATTGCTTTGGGTCAGGATAGTTCGAGATTCATATCGTAATGATATTTTAATTACTAGTTTGTATTTCTAATACTTTTTTTCTATTCCAAACTAAATACTTTTAGCTAACTTTAGAGAATATGCTCAGTAGCCAGAGTTTCCAGAGTGAGAAACATCTTAAGGAAGTGATGCTTCTATGTTGTCCCATGCTTTTGTAATCACCCGTTCTTCCTAGTTAGGCTGCAAACGATGTAAAGATTGCAGTATATTAGAACTTCTGAAAAAAAGGAATCCGTATACACAAAACTATCTTATCTAATTAATTGTATATTTTTGTATTAAATTTTAATGCTTTTTACTTGCTTTTAACATATTTCCGATTAATATTCGACAAAAACGTAACAAAAACAATTCAACGAAAACAATTCAAGTAAAGGCAACAGAGAAGCGGAAAACTAGTTAAAGAAAGGGAAACTATTTTTCCACAACAATGCAATGTTAAACTCTTTACTTTTGTGAAGACTTTCTTTTCTGACTCGATTGAAAAACTTTAGAGGACAATACTTACTAGCGAATAGAATTAAGTAAACAATTATCAACATTGGAAAAGAAATAGTATCGCAGTCTTTATCTTTATCTTTTTTTTATTTTTTTGGTTGTGGGTAAGCCAAATATTTATACTGAAATCCACGGCCACAGTCCGGCCACGCTTTTCCATAAGACTTCTTTAGTTTCGAATTCGCCTTGAAACAGATCTAAATAGTTAAAGAAAGGCTCTTTTTCCACCAAACTTTACAGTCATTCGTTTAGTCATCGTAAAGAATGTTTCAAAATTTAATGAAAACGGTCCAGCCTTTTCGGTGTTTATAAAGGACGTACAGAAAAAAACATTTATCTTTATAAATAATAGATTAGAGGTAAAATGAAATAAGTAACTTTGCGGGAAATTACGAAAGATATGCGCAATATTAGTTTATAATATAAATCAGTTATGTAAACACCATCATCATTCTCCTGCCCTTATCCCACTTTAAGTGGAATCGGCACAACATGTTACAAACATGTTGTCATTTGATTTGGCTACGTATTTTACGACCGGCCGCCTGCCTGACGTCAACTTACCTTAGTCGCCTTTTACGACACCTCGGTAAGAAATGATAGATAGAATAGACCACTATTCTATCTAGCCGGATACCACACGGCATTCAGTTATGTAGACACCATAATATACAAACCTATTTTATGGAGGCTAAACAATAATTTTGCCTATCTAAACATGTGTGATAGAATCTAGCTTATGAACTAAAATATGTATTTTAGTTCATAAGTTAGATTCTATTCTTGTTATAGTACTGATTCATGTGGACTTATGATTATTATTAAGTAAATAGAAAATACATATAATGCAAACCTTCACCACCGCCACCACAATAGCACTAGACAAATTCACTATCACAAACTAAAAATCGTTTCGCTCCGGAACTGAAGCATCATCAGGAGATAATATATATAGCTTTTTAGCCACGACAAAATATATAGCTTTTTACTCTACTCTTCACTTTTGTAATCTCGATACGTTTACACTGGACGCTGAAAAAGCAGGTCGGTCTAACAATATATTAGCATATTGCAGAACAGTTTTATACTCCGAACCAGAAAATATGAAGCGATACTCTCAAAGAAAAAATCGCAAAGCAATATTTTTCCCTTTATTTAATCATACCTTACCGTTTATAGCGCGGGTGTTTTATCGCAAAGATTTATTCGAATATTTTAGACATGCCAAATTCGCCTGAATGCGAGCGTCTGATGAAGCCAAATAATAAACGCTGGCTTGTATTAATATAAACTTTGAAAATGACGACTTTAGGGCTGTGACATAACATTTCTGCTCTTTTGATTTTTGCTTTGAAACTTTAACATAAGTAGGTCTTAGATAAAACTTACTTAACGACATTTTTAAGTCTAAAACGATTATCCATAAGACTTAAAAGATTCTGTTAATGATAAAAAAAAGCTTGGATTTAAGTTGCAACCAGCTATGCACTAGATTGCTTGTAATTTTTCATTTGCCAAACATATAGTATGCCATTATAGTACAAAAGTAATAATAAAATTTATTTTTTATAAACCGCGAAAAATTTCTTATATTATATAAATAATTATTATTGAAAAGAGTGACAGCCGAGTTTCTTGCTGCATCTTCTTGGTAGGGAATAGCAGCAATTTCCGGACCAGCAGTAGAGTTGACGATTCAAAAGCTGTTGTTAACAAGTTTACTTGAAATAAGAATGTTTAAAATTTGAATTTGATGTTATATATGGTATTGAAATAAGGATTACATTGTATCTAACTCAATTGAGACTAATTTTGCAATAATGCACAGGGTATGAACACAGTCCACTCTACTTATAACATAACATAGGATTTTATATTTAACAAAAAAAAGTAAAGTAACTGCCTGTTACTATCCAATTGCTGGGTATAGGCCTCTACTAAGTAGATAAGTATAGTTCTTTATTATTTTTTTAGATGTTCTACCTCTATAATAATCTAACCGGCAACCCTATTGAGTGTATCAAGTTTACTCGCGTGCAGCTGCATTGCTTCCCTATAACTTCATAGCTTTTATCAAATAGATAAAAACAGACAAAACATTTTCTCATATTCCATGGGAGTTGAAAAAGTATGTATGTATAAAAGAATTCAGTTTGCATCGGTTTCATAAAAAGTTACAATAACTTTGCCTACATCTCCCATAGTATATGATTGGTATTGCTTTGGTATTTAAACAAAATCAGTAATTGAAGGTTATTAACAATAATAAAAAAAGCCTCGACCAACATCTTGAGAAGCTCTCACTTAATTTTTGGGTTAAGGGCAAGATACAAGAGGCAGTGTTGCTTGAGACGGCACGCATTGTGAGGATGTACCTTACTCTGTCGTCCTAACCACCGGGTGCTTGGGTCCTGACGCCGCTCTCCGTGGATGTCAATCTTTTTATATTTTTAAATGTTTTTTTTAGAATGTAATCTAATTTGAAAATAAATGAATGAGAGAATTAATATTATTAATAATAATTGCCATTTGGAATGTTGACTCAATGCCGTGTAGTATAGTGGCTAAGTAGATAAGACCAACGTCATTTATTACCGAGGTGTCGTAAAAGGCGACTAAAGTAAGTTGACCCACAGTGTGATATCCAGTTGAGTAGTATAGACCACACTCTTTCTTACCGATGGATCGTAAAATACGACTAAGGTAAGTTTACGTCAGGCAGGCGGCCGGTCGTAAAATACGTAGCCGAATAATGTGGCAACAACAACAAATGTGTGTTTTAACATATTGTGCCGACCCGGCACATGTTAAAACACACATTTGTTTATTGTGGCATAAGGAAAGACAGTGGGATACATACAGTGGGATAAGGAAAGGAGGATGAATGAAGAATGATGATTCAACAATTTTTCTATTGTTGTTTCGGTTAACGGTTTTAATAGCGAAGAGCCTCGACCAACAGATGCGAAACCCTCAAGAGATCTTGAGGGTTTCGCTTAATAGTTTGATCAAGAGTTGAATCCAGAAGGCATATCTCCTCACTTTGGAGCCCTAACCACTCTCGGGCCAATCACAGCTCGAGATAGCCCACTTTCCGGCGGACGAAGATTTTTTATATTGATTTTATGATTAATAGCATCTAGAAATGTAAAAACATAGTTTTATGGAAATGGTCATTCAAATAATAAAACAAATACTAATCTCTGAACCGTACTTATGACGACCCAAATATTTAGTCGAGCAATTACTATTCTCGTGTTTGCAAAATAATTAGCATAGAAGTTTTGAACGTAAAAATTATAATAGGGCAAATAAACGAAGCCTAATATTCTCTTTAGGGACGGACGGTATTCGTTAAATATTTTCCTAAATTGCACCCACTAGCAAAAGAATTCAGGGTTTGTTTAATTTTGTTTTGTCCCTGTTTTTTGGTAGGGAAAATTTTAGTGTGATATTTGCAAAATATCTTTGAGGTCATCGAAATATTTTCCTAAAAGGTTTTCATTACAAATATCTCGAAAGAATTTATATTACAACGCGGTTACACATTAATATTAAATACACAATATTAAAATAACAAATACTTGTAAGAAAAGTTATACTATTGTTCTATTAAAAGACAAAAGTTTGTAATATTTCTAATGAAAACTCCATGAAATTATTACAATGAGAATGTAAGGTCGATTCTTGAAGTATTTTGTATTGCGTATCATGGACAAATTTACTGTTAATTTAGTTTGTCAGAATTAAACTAAATATCGTATACTATAACTATCAAGTATTCCTGAGTTTGTTTGGCTTTCCAACTATCGTTTATATAAAGATAATAATGCTACCTTACCTAGACTGCGTCACACACACACAAGTTTGAACATGAGTTTTGGGTATATTGCAACCAAATCAGTTAGCTTTCGATTTGCAATTTAACGAGATTTCACAATCTAGAAACACTGGTTTCATCCCGGAAAGTTAAATTTTTTTATTAATTAGAATTATTTTAAGTTTGGAATTATTTTATCTAATTTATTAATAAGTGATCCGCCTGAATTGTAATTATGGAATGACTATATTTAATATCGCTATAAATTTTCCTGTCAAAATAAAATGAAATGATTCTAACGCCCTCATGTGGCGGCTTACAGTTTGTATCTTGCCCTATTCGAAGAAAAAATTCAAATTCAAATTCAAATTCAAAATATTATATATTCAAGTAAACTTGTAAACAAGTGCTTTTGAATCATCAACGTCTACTGCTGGTTTGGAAAGCTGTTCCTACCGTGAAGAACCAGCATAAAACTCGGCGGTTGCTCTTTTCAAAGAATTATTCTTATTACTAGTTACAGATAGTTATTGATGTCTTGTACAGAGTCGAAGAGTAGCTATATCCACGCATTCTTATCGTCTACGTAAAGTAGGCTTTCTGTATTAGCCTTTTTTTTACAGTGTTTTTAAACTGAACAAAGTAACATCTCCCATATATAAGCATAGGAAATATGACTTTGTTCTTCGGATAGATTCGTGTGACTTAGATTAGTCATTGCGGCGTCGGAAGGGTGGCGAAAAGCCACGACCGACCGACGTCCCAAAAACTGGGACCTCGTCTTCGCCGGCGAAGACGCTGTGTGTGTGTATTACGTGTATCTGTGTTGACGATCGTTATTTGATCGTCGGGGTCATACAAGACGCTTTTTGGACGCCTATATTTTCGATGGTCGGACCTAACTGGGATGTAGGTAGAAGCAACTGAAATAAGGGGGTTCGAATGTACCTCAGATTTCTCGAAGTAAGATTTCGAAAAACGTTTAAAGAGGTGAGTAATGGTAGGGAGATCGAGGTCTCTATGGAGGTCAACGTTCCGCATGAACCACGGACACCCAGTGGCTGTCCGCATAAATCGGTTCTGAAGTCTTTGAAGCCTGAGCAATCTGACCTTTGAAACGTGCGCGAACGCAACGCTCGCATATGACATTATTGGTCTTATGCAAGTTTTGTAGAGTGTCACTTTGTTGCGGAGCGACATCTTACTTTTCTTGCATAACATCGGATAAAGTCGTCCCATGACATACGCAGCCTTATTGCAGACTATGTGTATGTGCTCGTGGAAGGTCATGGAAGGTTGAAAGGTGACACCTAGGTACTTGACTTTCTGTTGCCAGTGAATCGGTGTATTGTAAAGGGATATTTCCGTAGGTATGTCTATGTGAGATCGAAAGCGATTACCGATAAAGTGCATGGCTGCACTTTTATCCGGGTTTATTTCGATTCTCCATTGGCGGAACCAGCGTCCGAGGCTGTCTACCGCTTTCTGGAGACGTCTAGTTATTACATAAGGCCGGCGGGATGTGGTAAATACAGCGGTGTCATCCGCGAAAAGGGCAAGATGTGTACGCTCTTTGATAGGCGCCCGTGGAATGTCACTCGTGTAGAGCGAGTACAATAAGGGTGCCAGCACAGATCCTTGAGGGACACCAGCACGAATTGTGCGGCGAGACGATAAAGTACCGTCTATGCGATAGCGAAAGGTGCGATTAGTCAGGTACTCTCGTAAGATGAGCACAAGTCTGTCTGGTATATTTAGTTGGAGCAGCTTGTTAATTAAGCCTGCGTGCCAGACCTTATCGAAGGCTTTGGCGACGTCGAAGAATATGACACCTGTAAACTGCTTGGTTTGTAAACCTTGCAGAATGTGCTCCGTGAGGCGGTGCACTTGTTGAACACAGGTGTGCTTTGGACGAAATCCGAACTGTTCGTTCGGAATAAGATTTTGGCTATCAACTACTGATTTTAATCGGGCGAGGAGAGAGGACTCAAGCTCCCGGTGGTTAGGGTTGAGGAACCTCCTCACTGTTCGTGCTGTCTCAAGCAACAATGCCAGTGCTCTGTATCCTGCGCTTGATCCAGCAACTAAGCGAGAGCCCCTTGAGATGTTGGTCGAGGCTCTTCGCGATAAGACCATTAACCGATACAACAATCGGAAAAATTATTGTTGAATCAATATCCCACATGGCGGTATTCTCATGAGCTAAATCGAAATATTTGGTTAATTTTTCTTTTTCTGCTCGTATGAGATTATCGTCATGTGGGACAGTGATATCAACAATAATTGCCCGACGCGCTGACCGATCCACTAAAACTATATCAGGTTTATTGGCAACAATATACCTGTCAGTAATAATGGATTATTATTAGGTATAAGTTTGGAGTTCTACCAGTTCTTCTCGTTACACATAGATTAAAGCGGATTACCAGTTAAGACAGGAGCACAGTCAGATAGAGAGATATCTATAATATTCATTTTCACATTTATTGATTCAAACATATTTCAGCAAAATCTTACAGTTTGCAACTTTCTCTAGAACAGTAATTCGTAGATAAGTAAATGCGTAGGCGTACTTTAGCTTGTTTTGTGTTCTACGAAAATATATTCTTGTTCAAACTTCGAAATATCAACAACGATACTATGTTAAGTTTGCGGAGTTAAAGATGTTGCAGAGTTTGCCGTGTCTCGAAGCAGGCGATCTTTGTTTTACGGAGATTAAACTCGAGGCATTATGAGAGAAAATGTCAACATTTCTCTAAGGAATCTTAAAATTACTGACCTATTTGAAAATGTAAGATATTTTAGCTTATGCTTTACCAACGGATATTCAAAGCTATTTGCTCTGGTCAAATAAAGGAAGATGAGCTACATTGAACAATAAACAAAAGCATTTTTAGCTTCCAAAATAATTAATACTAAACCGTCCATACAGGGATACAAAATCCCAAACATTGACTCAGAACAAATAGCTCTTTCGAATAAAATCCATACATATCAAGTAACTAACTAGATTATTACCTATTAAACATTAGCTGTAGACTTAGTTACATGTATAGATGTAACTAATATTTACAGATATTACAGATATTTTAGATAGCATTTGCTAATTCTGCAGTATACTATAATTTTTTCTTTTACCATAAAGCTCGTAACTGTGTATTATAAATAAGGAGTGTAAGCTGCCTTTCTTTTGAGAATTTAAATTCGTTAACTCATGGTGACTTTTACGAGGTCTAACCTTTATACAATTTATAGAAATAGACGTTGCTTTGCGATGATCCATAATACAAAAGTGATAATAAAATTATTTGGCTATAATCCGCCATAAATATTGTGGACTATCCGGGTTTTTTCATACCCGATACATACAGGATTCGGATGCAGGTGGCGGTGGTGGAGGTTTGTGCATGTGCTTTTACAAATCCTGCATGTAGAGGGTATGAAAAAACCGGATAGTCCACAATACATTTAGCATTACATATACTTTTTCTTTACTTTATCGCGGATTATAGCAAAATAATTTTATTATTACTTTTCGTCTTATCTTTTTATTTAGACACTATGTGAATAGAATGATGAATGTGGAAGGAAACGTGACTAAACGGAGGCCTAAAAAGAGATGGTTGGATTGTGTGAAGTACATGCATATAAAAGAAGAAGCGTCAAAGTTGACAAATGATAAAAGAGAAAGGAAGAGAAGAACGTGTCGAGACTGATGACTACGACCATTCGCAGATGACTATCTCAAGTAGGTCGAAAACATTAAGGGAATTGAACAAGTGAAGTTCTTTAAAACTTAAAGTATCTCGGTGTCCTCGTTGCTTGCATTACACAAATTCAAGGCATTAACTACTTACTGTGTTAAATGGTTCTGGGAAAAGAAAGGCGAAATTCGTATGCAAGTTTTGTTTTTAACGTTATTAGTATTCAAAACACGTTCCAACTTGAAGCTATCGAAAGAGGTTATATGCACGTCTCAGAATCTGAAAGAGTTAAATGACAATAGTCGTTTCCTTAGAAGATTTGTATAGACGCTAATGTTTACATCGCTAGCTTACTTTCACTCTAATAAATGGGTACATTAATAAATTGCTTCGGCTTTTGTTGATGCGAGAATGGAAATGCAGTCAAAGTATTTGTTATTGGTTTATAGTATAATTGTTTCTTTTTTTTTCTTTTTGTGTTCTTTTCTATATCGCTAGAATTTTTAGCATGTTATTATATATTGCTGTAATCCAGAGCATCCATATTGTTTTACAAAGTTGGCAAAACAAACAAGTCTGCAGAATTACTGATATTCCTTAACACAAGATTCTTAGTTAGGAGTCAGATGTTCTCCCACTTCAACGGCCAAATAATTATTTTTCTGTTAGTACTATCTTGCAAAAGTGGGTTACACGACAATATTGTTAGAGATAAATAGTAAATAAATAGAAAAAGGGTATCCTATTAAGTAATTTAATTGCCTATAAAGCTCGGAAAAGTTATAAAAATTGACTTGCTACCGTTTTTATATGCTATATCATCGCTTTTGACCAGTGTTACCTGGACAAATATGTACAGTCTCGTTACCTGTTTATAGCCTTATGTTATCAATAACTTGTTCAACATTCGTGCTGTTGTAATGACGATTGAGTAGATCCCTACTTATTTACATTAGGAACTGATACGGGAACCCTATACTATACTATAGGAGATTGCAAAATGGTAAAAATGGGTGAATATAGGCTACTCTTCAACTCTGTACAAGATAGTAATAAATAAATGTAGCTAGAGAAAAGAACTATCTTTTGAAAAGAGCAACCGCCGAGTTTCTTGCTGGCTCTTCTCGGTAGGAGCAACTTTCCGAACCAACAGTAGAGTTGACGATTTAAAAAGCACTTGTTACTAGTTTACTTGAATAAAAAATGATTTGATTTAAGCTTTCAATGTTACTACTTATGTACTTACATATTTCAATTAATCTATGTATTACATATACTAGGAATTTTCCAGAGATATGTTTCCTCAAGTTATTTTCCTTTACCGTTAGCCACATGTATTGTTCATATTGTCACTTTTGCAATAAATTTTTTAACAGTGAACAGGTACCTATCTGATGATTGAAACCTCGACCATCCGATTAGCTTGCTCTGACCGTTAAGCCATCGCTACTAATCGTAAGCTACACATTGTTTTAAATGTCACCAGTAGTTGAATAGTATATTGAAATCGAAGAGAAAATATTAAAAATACTATAGAAATTTAAGTTTAACTTTTGCAAATGACAAGAATTATTAGATTCCTTTTAAAGTTAATTTATAGCTGCTAACCGCCGGAGATGATTTCCATTACTTGGAACAATGTAATTTGAAGTGCCTTTATTCTGTTGGTGTCTGCTAAAGCTAAAGGGGTTTAGAATTTTCATAGACATTAATCGACTTTACTCTTGTTGTGTACTTTATATTAACTTAAGTAGAATACATAGAAGATGCTTGTTAGATAAACACTATGACCTAGTGATTTCGTAAAATTAAATCATCAAACAGATTGCAAGTACGGTTTATTTTATCTTATCGAATACAGCGTGTAGATTGTAGGGACCTTGAAGTCATCTCCAGGTGACGTATGCTGAACTTGCGCTTAAAGTAAAAATAAAAGTAAAATAAGATTCACAATACAAAATTAATAATAAACTGTTTAGTATCGGTCTCTTACAATCCCACTGCTCGGAATAGGCCTCCTCTCTCCGTTTCTGGAGAGAAGGGTTGGAGCTAAGACCTACCACGCTGCTCCAATGCGGATTGGTAGGTTACACATGTCTCCAGAATTCTCTAGAGATATGCAGGTTTCCTCACGATGTTTTCCTTCACCGAAAAGTGTGTGATAAATTGTAAATATCAATTAGACACATAAGTTTTAATAGAAAAACTCATTGGTGCCTGCCCGGGTTTGAACTCGTATTCCCCTCGTAAGAGTCGCACGGTCTCACCGCAGGGCTATCACAGCTTGATAAATTGTTTACTGTATAATAATAAAATTATTTTGCTATAATACTGTAGCAAAATAATTTTATTGTTACTTTTTATTAATTTATTAATTATTACAATAGCATGGCTGTAAGGTAGACGGGTTCATTAATCATACTTCAAAGTAAAGTTACGGCCTGTTACCATCACACCATTTTAGATCCTTCTTGAAGCTAAAAACCACCACGCTACTCTAATGCGGATTGATAGGTTACGCAGACATGTCCCCTGAATTCTCTAGATATTCCTCGCGATGTTTCTTTTCCTTCACCGAAAAGCGTGTGATAAATTGCAATTATTAATTAGACACGTAAGTTTTAACAGGATAAAAAGATACTCGGGTTTGAACTCGTTACCCCTCGAAAGAGGTGCCCGATCTCACCTCTCGGCAGCATATACGATTAAAGCACTAGGCAGATTGACGTTTCCAAATATTTTAACAATTATTATTCACGATTTAGTGAGCTGTGATAGCCCAGCGGTGAGACCGTGCGACTCTTTCGAAGGGAACACGAATTCAAACACGGGCAGGCACCAATGAGTTTATCTATTAAAACTCATGTGTCTAATTGATAACTGCAATTTATCACACGCTTTTTAGTGAAGGAAAACATCGTGAGGAAACCTGCATTTATCTAGAGAATTCTGTTGATAAGTGTAACCTACCAATCCGCATTGGAGCAGCGTGGCTTAGCACCAAACCCCTTCTCTCCAGAAACGGAGAGAGGAGGCCTATTTATTCCCTGCAGTGGGATTGTAACAGGCTTTTGCTTTTTATTTACGATAAATATGTCGTGAATCAATCTGCCTACTTGGTGTACTTGCTTGAAATAACTATTATTAGTATACGAGTTTATTGGAAAACAGTCAGACAAACGTAGTGACGGCTTCATTTCGTAATATTTAATGATACGTCTTAGCATAACACCTCAAAATAAAGATATTTTACATATGGGCTGTATAAATCTATATTGACTTTCATATGACGTAAGGACAGGACATACCGTGTGGTATCCGGTTGAGTAAGATAGACCGCCCTGATTTTCTTACCGAGCCTTCGTAAAAGGCGGCTAACGTAAGTCGACCCGCCGTGTGTTATGCGGCTGAGTAGAATAGACCACCCACATTCTTTACTGAGGTGTCGTAAAAGGCGACTAAGGTAAGTTGGCCCACCGTGTGGTATCCGGTTGAGTGGAATAGACCACCCTCAAAATAATCTTTATTCAAATAAGCCATTTCAGGCACTTTTGAATCGCCAAACATCAATATGATTAATGAAGGTACAACTGGTTCGGAGTGTTGTTCTTACCGAGAAGAACCAGCAAGAAACTCGGCGGTCAATCTTTTAAATATTTTCAATTATACATTATTAAACGTTGTCTTACATGAAGCTGAAAGGATATTCAAATCCTGACATTTTTACCATCCTTTTTTAATTTTGCAATATGCTTTACGTATAAGCATACTTCTTACCAGTTCAAGTATAAGTTGATGGTATATTAAATAAAAAATAAAAGTCACATTGTCCATAAACATTTATTAATATAATATATCGTTTTCCATATTCCAATATTTGTAATAATAATTAATCCCCTTAATCAGGAACATATAAGAACTACATATAGATGATTCTACTAGGCTGCAATACCATATACCCCCTGTCCGAGAGATGCATAAAGTACATTAAAGATTCGTTTTATTTTATTATATAAGAATTATATTTTGACACATTAATAAGTATTTAAAAGACTAAGTTGCCAATCGCAAATAAGTGGCTTTATTTATAAAGGCTTATAATAGCGTCTTTCACCAAGTTTCTCTTTACGGTTAGTTTCTTAAGATGCTACGACATTTAAAGTTAAATTTATATTTTTCTATACTGTATCAGCTACTTCCTATAGACATAAGTTTACCACCAATTAGCTACTGCTTTCTACTATTAGCTTACTTAACTCTACATACATACATTTTAATAGAATAAGACTGCTTGAAGCGATGGGTTCGGGGATTAAATAAAAAATGGAACTAAAATCGGCTGGCCAAGAACCCACGGCTAGAAGCAGTATCTAGGGTCTAATTGGCCGAGCTTAATGTCTAAGCATAATGATTGGGCAATAAGGCTGGGTGATTGCCCAACCATATATGTGGACACTCGGCGCAATTAGAGAAACAAAACTAATACAAACGAGACAGTAAATTTATCGAACATATTTTAGAAGGGCGCTATAATTTTAGTAAAAATGGTCCAAAAATATCTCCGAACTAAAATCTACGTCCCTGTTTTCGATTTGAATTTCTACTTTTCAAAAGATATGAGATAGGAGAGAAGATAAAGGTAAGCTAACGCAACGGGTCCGATGGTGTAATGCAATGGTCGTTTGTTGTATCGCCAAGTTGTTGAGGGCGTTACTGGGCTGGTTTCATGGAGAATCACCCCCACTTCTGGAAGAGGCCCATGCGCTGGCAGCGACAGTTGGCCCCCCAAAGGTTGCAGCGACAGGAGGACGAGTGGCAACAGTCGCCGGGCCGGTGGTCGCAGTTCCCTCCGCGCCGGATACACGCACGTCTGAAAACGTAGATCAGCGACGAACGTCTGAAACCACATCATCGAATTCTAGCCTAAGTTTATGTCCCCGTTCTTCTATTTATTGACCAATATATTGCACTCTTCATTGAACATTAATTTCCGTTTAATTTTAAAACAAAGGAAGACAATGCGATTCGAATGAAATGTATTGATATGAGAAATGAAAGCGAATGATTCATTTGACTCAATATAGCGGCATTTTGATTGAATTGTGTAAATCTTGATATAGAAAAAAGAAAACTATACGCACATTTATATACAAAAGTTGTCATGAGTTTTTGAAAAAAGGGGATAATAAAGAGCGATATTGAGATATAAGTTGACAAAGTTGAATTTCGAACGACGAAGGGAATGTGATTTTCGGAAAAAGAGAGTTGGGTTGATAGATAGAAAAGGAGAAGTAAAAAGATTTTAAATGAGGAAATGTTAACGAGAATATTGAAATCAAAGTAAAATAATATAAAATGTGAGTTTCAAATTCATATCAGGTTTGAACATGAGCTTTGTAATCAATATGCGTTCAATAGCAAGTAGCCATGTTTGATGTGACGTAGATAATAAAATAAGAATATTGTGCAGAAATCTAATTGCGGTTGAACTGACTTATGATATAATAAAAGTGATAACTTGTCAGTGATTGATGCTACATCTTTTTCCTTTTAACGTTTTCCCTCATCAAAAATATATAAGAAACAGGAAAACATCAATAACAAATAATAAGCACGGATTATCAGTAAAAATATAAATGTAGAGTGAAAGGTTTTTCTTCAATATTTTTCTGCTCAAAAAAATTTTATATTATAAATAAAACTAAATGAAAAACTAAACAAAAGTAATAATAAAATTATTTAGCTATAATCCGCGATAAAGTAAATAGAAAATATATATAATGCTAAATTTAGAGTGGACTATCCATTTTCATATCCCGTATATGCAGGATTCGTAAAAACACATGCCCAAACCTCCACCACCGTCACCACAATACACAAACACTACACACATTCACTATCACATACTCAACAATCGTTTCGCAAAAGCTGCTTTGCGATTTTGTCGTGGAGTCTGTCTCCTGATGATGCTTCTGTTGCGGGGCGAAACGATTTTTGAATTTGTGATAGTGAACGTGTGTAGTGCTTGTGTATGGTGGGCCACAGTGATGAAGGTTTGTGCATGTGTTTTTACGAATCCTGCATGTATCGGGTATGAAAAAACGGATAGTCCACTGTATATATTTTTTTTATCGCGGAATATAGCAACATAATTTTATTATTACTTTTGTATTATGGTTAGGTATTTAATAGGAAAATTGGAAATGCTTTATTAACTAATTATTAATTAGCTAACAATCTAGCAATATAACTTACTTGCCAACATCCTGAAGAAGCTGTAGGTCACCTGGGTCTTCTCCATAATCCGATCCATTTATTTCGACATCCTCGTCACCTACAAATATATAAGCATTATACTTGTTTCATAACTTAATTAAATTGTCACGCATCTAAATATACATTCTTAGTAAGCAAGATATAATTAAGAACTATTATAAAACAAAATTCCCACCACATATGTCTGTTTGTTCGCAATAAACTCAAAGATTACTTAACTTAATTCCATGCAGTTTTATTCAAAAGATAGTATAGTGCATAAGGAAAGTTTATATGTATAGGTTGTCAAGGTCTATAGTGGGTTTATTCTTAATTTATAGGTCTCCGATAATTCCACCCATAATGTACCTAAGTATCTTTTAAGGAAAAGTTATTATACCTGAAGAAATTACCACGCACAGTAATAATAACACTGTCATCCGTCCCCAAAATAACATAATACTTGTGTTGTGACAGACAACTGATAACAAGTATAATTTTAAATATGTACATAAAACACCCAGAATCAACGAACTGACAAATTGTAGTTTAGATAATGTTTGCCCTCGGCGGGAATCGAACCCTTGCAGCTGTAGGGTTACTGCCACATACGCTAACAGCCCCATCATATAGTTTCGATAGTTCAAAAGCATCCTCACATAATTGAAAAACTAATTGAAACTTATATAATTTATCATTATAGTAACAAATTAGCTTAGTTAAATTTATTTACTAATTCTCCTATATTTGATTCATACCTACATTATAAAAAAGCATGTTTTTATTTTTTTATTACATAAAATGTTTTTATAATAAGGTTTTTATTTTTTTATACACAAAATCTATTCCAATAACATCTATAGAAAAGCCTGTTTGCAAAAAAATATTACACAAAAATTGTATAATTTTATTACCGCCTCTGTAATTGATTTTCTTCTTATCACCCTTGGCAACATCTTATTTTTTCTTACAAAGATTGAAGGTCGAAAAAGATCCTTTATGACTACAAATTAAGTCGTGTCTGAACTCTATTTTTATCATTTATGAAATATGGTTTCTTTTTTACATTCAACTTTTAAAAAAAATATATTAAATTCGATTTCTATAACGAAGAAAAAAAGCAAAGATAGTTTTAGCAAATTCTGTTTTTGATTTCGTCTGAAAGAAATCTATCTATCGTAAACAACCTCGTTACGCGATAAAACTATTTTTAATGGATATTTTATCGCGGACATAAAAAATAATGATTTTATTATTCATATCCCCGAAAATATATAGAGAGCCTATAGCATTGAAACAATTTAGATCCACATCTGTCTCATTAAGTAAAGGCAGTAAAGCCAATTAAAGCAAAAGCCTTTTTTTGGATATTAGGAATTTATGTGTCCCTTATAATGCTTCTCCACGCTATTGGTGACAAGGAAAAGGTTATCTTGTCTACATTCCATCCATTCCCTCCCAGCAGTCTGTAGTAACAGCCTGTTATTATGCCCACTGCTGGGCTAAGGCCTCTTCTCTCCGTTTTTGGTTTTGGAGAGAAGGATTGGAGCTAAGACCTACAACGCTGCTCCAATGCGGATTGGTAGGTTACACATATCTCCAGAATTCTCTAGAGATATGCAGGTTTCCTCACGATGTTTTCCTTCACCGAAAAGCGTGAGATAAATTGCAATTATCAATTAGACACATAAGTTTTAATAGAAAAACTCATTGGTGCCTGCCCGGGGTTTGAACCTATGTCGTCTTTAGAGAGTCGCACGGTCTCACCACTAGGCTATCACAGCTTTTAGCTTAGGTCAGCAGTCTGTACCTGTGGAGAATGTCATCTCTGAACAATAGCACCTATCTCCGCTAATCGATGCATCGAGAACAGCATATATATCAACAGCGTCGGGAACCAAGTTATCTAGTTGTCCGATTTAAATAAAGCAGATGCCTAATAGCAAAGGCCACTTCTTAAGATTATCAATACGTAAGAATAAACTTAAATTCAATTAGACGTGCACGTACTGTATTTATTTTGAATTATCCGTCATATGTACGTATTAAAAATCATACCGGGATCAATATACGAGGCATAGGCGCACTGGTCTGCTAGCAGAAAAGCCGCTAGCGCTAGCAAGAGGGCGCTAGCGCGCGGCATGCTGCCAACCACCAACCGCTGCTTGCCTGTAAAAATTAAATAGCATTATCATTCATAAATGATTTATAGAAGCAGGCGTTACTTTGCGGAATTCCATATTACAAGTAATATAACAGAACTAACTACTTTGCTATAATCCGCACGGGTTAGGTGAATGCATGCAAAGCCAATGTGTATGAAGCAGACAAAATCTACGTACCTTATACATGCAGGACAAGCCACCATATGCACCCCAAGGCGCAATTCAACAGCAACAACGCACATAAAAGCAGCACACACACCCACCACCACAATCTCATATGTGAACATATGACTGCGTTTAGGAATAATAAACCACAAAATTCTAATTTTGCAAAACATTTGCTGGAAAGCGGTCATAGGGTGCCTAATGACCATTCATTTCATATTCTACACACTTGTGATAAGGGACTTCGTCTCGATACGTTAGAGCAACTTGAGATAATAAAAAATAACAATGGTCACTTAATTAACGAGCAAGTAAATGTATTCCGTTTTGCTAAATGTGTTCGGAGGGGAGGGTATTGGTGGGAGTTGAACTATTAAACACTGCTTGTATGGGTAGCGCGACGCAGTACGATTTTTGTCGTGGAGCCTATCCTCCTGATGATGCTTCGGTTTCGGGGCGAAACGATCGTCGAGATTGTGGTGGTGGGTGTGTGTGCTGCTTTTGTGTGCGTTGTTGCTGGTGAATTGTGCCTTGGGGTGCATGTGATGGCTTGTCCTGCATGTATAAGGTACGTAGATTTTGTCTGCTTCATACACATTGGCTTTGCATGCATTCACCTAACCCGTGCGGATTATAGCAAAGTAGTTAGTTCTGTTATATTATCATTCATCATTCTCGTGGCCTTAATGGGGTCGCCACGACATTTTTTCTCTTCAATTCTCTCCAATCATTCGTCAACTACTCATTTTAAATGCATATCATACTTCACACAATCCAATCTCTTTTTTCGTTTCTCTCTATTGACATATTCATCCACATTCATATATAACACCTGATGTAAAAGTTAAATAGCATTGTATTTAATATCTTAAAAGAATTGCATTGCATTGCGATTTTGTCGTGGAGCCCATTCTCCTGATGATGCTTCGGTTTCGGGGCGAAACGATCGTCGAGATTTTGATGGTGGTTGTGTGTGTTGCTTGTGTGCATTGTTGTTGGCGTCCTGGGGTGCATGTGGTGACTTGACCTGGGTATTTAGGGTGCGTTTTGCCTGCTTCGTGCACATTAGCTTTGCATGCATTCGCTTAACCCGTGCGGATTATAGCAAAGTAGTTATAGCGTCTGTATAAAAAAAAATCTAATGTATATACAAACAAAATTGTTTGTAAGATTGCATTTGTATGCTTCATCTTTGTCTAATCAAACATAAAAAAGAGATTCAGACAGATTTTCATATACAGTTGAAATCATAATTTTAATATTATATCCCTAATCTTAATAGACATTTCATTAATTAAAGTAAACCACAAATTGTATGATGAATAAAACATGAGATGAACGACACTCTTAATTTGTTACAAATTATTCATGAATGCTTCCTCGATTTACGCTTGGAGCATAAGTCTTAGATAATTTTATTCGAAGCTGTACGTACGTTTTCTTCGAAACTTGGTCCTTACACTTTCTTATCTGTTTGAATATGTTTTGTAGTCTCTAAAAGTTGAATGTTTTGTTTAAAAGCAGCGGTCTGTTATTGCCTTTCAGTTGTGTAAAGGCCTTCTTTTTTTTAAAAGATTAGTTTAGATTAGATTAGATTCTAGGCTAGGCCCACAAATCTGAAATATGCATTGTCAGGCTAAACCCATACACTAGGAATTAACAAGAGCTCTGAAAGTTACAAGCTTCAGAGCTGTGATAGCCTAGCTGTGAGAGCGTGCGACTCTTTCGAAGGGAACACGAGTTCAAACCCGGGCAGGCACCAATGAGTTTTTCTATCAAAACTCATGTGTTTAATTGGTAATTGCAATTTGTCACACGCTTTTCGGTGAAGGAAAACATTGTGAGGAAACCTGCATATCTCTAAAGAATTCTGGAGATATGTGTAACCTGCCAGTCCGCATTGGAGCAGCGTGGTAGGTCCTAGCTCCAACCCTTCTCTCCAGAAAAGGAGAGAGGAGGCCTATTCCGAGCAGTGGGATTGTAACAGGCCACTACTATGAAAGTTACAATACTGTTTTTTTTAACATAAAGTGCATTACTAATTGTAACTATCAATTATGTTAAGTAACGGTTACTAGCCCATAGCTGCGCATAGCTTTCCTTATTTGAAGAGAAAGTATGGCAGACCCACCAGCTTTTCTGATGCGGATTGGAAGGTTACACATATCTTCAGAATTCTCTAGAGATATGCAGGTTTCCTGAACATGTTTTCCTTCATCGAAAAACGTGTGATAAATTATAAATATCATTGGTGCCTGCCCGGGGTTGAAACCTGTGACTCTTTGAAAGAATCATACGCTCTCATCGTTCAGCAATCACAGCTTTATTTTTGTACATCTTTAAAGCACGGACTAATGGACTGACGTTTGCGCAGTGACAGGTGCCCTGCCTACAACTCTGCGGTTCGCGGGTTCGATTCTCGCCGAGGGCCAACATTTTCTATAAAAAAATTGTTGGTTCTTCGAGCCTAGGTGTATATTTGTATTTAAGGATGTATTTAAAATTATATATGTAGTATATTAATCAGTTGTCAAACATCCATAACACAAGTATTAAGTTATAGTGTATTTAAAAAACTGCAAGATGTAGTATAGACTGATTGCTATCAAATTACCACTGCTGGCCATAGGCCTCCTCTCTCCGTTTTTTGGAGATAATGGTTGGAAAGACCTACCATGCTGCTCCAATGCGGATTAGTAGGTTATACACATCTCGAGAATTCTCTAGAGATATGCAGGTTCCCTCACGATGTTTTCCTTCATCGAAATGCGTGTGATAAATTGTAATTATCAATTAGATACATGAGTTTTAATAGAAAATCTCATTGGTGCCTGCCCGGGTATGAACCGATGATCGTCTCTAGAGAGTCACACGGTCTCACCAAACGTAAAAGGAAACGATATACAAAATCATCATTTCGGTAGAGTACTTTGGACAGTGTAATTAAAATAAATAAATGTTACGGGAAAGGGTAAATAGAAATATATAAAATTGAAACACTCCAATGAGTTTTATTGGTTGTACGGCCTTCAGGGAACTGAGAGCAATCTTGCGTTATTTGATTTCAAATAACAGGCACTCCGGGATCTTGGGACCCTTGTTACGAGTGCAATAATGTTATTGCAGTCAAACCTTGACGGATAAATAGTTGAGCGTCTGTTTTTATTCAAGATATCAAGATTTAAGCCTCCACCGAGCAACTTATGGTTTTTTTCTACAAGCCACCCTTCCAAAGTCACATTTCCTTTTACTTATAAATGGGAGATTTGACTTTGTTCTTCGAATAGGGCGATGTAATTATTTTCACCTTTACAATTTAAAAAAAAATTAAGTAAAGTAAAGTAGCGGTCTGTTACAATCCCATTGCTGGGAATACATTACGTTTTAATTGACCTGGGGTCGGGATTAACGTGGTAAAAACTTTGTGACACATTGACACGGGCACAGGTAGTTAAACTGTGCATAAGCTGTGATAACTTAGCGGTGAAACTGTACCACTCTCTTAACAGAGGTCATGTGTTCGATACCCGGGCAATTAGTAACCAATTAGTTTTTCTGTTAATATGTCAAACTGTTAAATTGACATTTGTTGTTTATCACGCGCTTATCGGTGAAGGAAAACATCGCGAGGAAACCTGCATATCTTTAGAGATTTCTTTAGATATGTGTAACCTACCGATCCGCATTGGAGCAGCGTCGTGAGTACCAATCCTTCTCTCTTAAAACGGAGCGACGAAGCCCAACAGTGGGATAATAACAGTTTGGTACTTTACTAAGTAACTGCGGGGTAATTAAATGTATCTGATGAATTAATGCATATTGGCTTGTGGCATTTATCCTAAAAATCTGCTAGCCATCTTTATGTAAGTAAATAAACAAGTTTTTTGAGGAAATATTATAAGGTGACATAATAACAAGGAAAATCCTTATAAAGATTCCATGGTCTAACCTTATTTTATCACGGCTTTATTAGTCCAAATAATTATGGCAAATAAAAGAAAGCTCGACATCATTTCACGATTAATTTAATATCTTATTTATGTTTCTTATCTCGTTTTTGTACCGTTAATAAACAATAATATAAATCATTCTTGAATATTATATCTTTGACGCAAAAATAATTGAGATGTTGTGAATACAAGGAATCTTTTCATTAAATTGTCGGCTTCATTTTCTACATAAATATCTGTAATTTATTGTTCATTTCGACATCTTTAAGGCCGTCATAACGCGTATTGTAACTTTGGTAGAGTACAAATATAATCTTCAATTATTTGAGATGTATGACATTTTAATATTTATGAGTATTTATATTTTACTTTGCAAAAAACTATGTTGGGTTGGAATGAATTTTTACGAAAGAAAACTGGAAAAAGGGCTTAATAGTTAATGTATAGAAACCGGTTACACTCACGTATTATTTTATCGGCTGAATCTGACTAATATCAAGCCCGTACACGCCTTATTCATGAGCTCTTTTAAGGCGTTATTGCAAAGGAAACTTGTCGGGCTCACTCTATACAATAAGTCGTGAGTATAGCCGATTTCTATACATTAACGCTGAACTCTTGACAATCTAAATGATAATCTTAATACTTGAAAATTTTGAAACAAATGTATAGAAATGTGCAAAAATTTATTTAAAATTCTTAATCTCAAGCAAGTATAAGAATGCTGAATTTTAACCACATAAGATTAGCAAATAAGCTATGAAACTTTAAGTTTTCTAATTTTAATTAATAATTCAAATAAAAAGTATTTTGGTATAAAACTTTTTCACATTAAACTGTTCTAAATAAATCATATTTATTCTTTATTAATTTTTGAATTTCGCATTTTAAAACATCCCAGACCTGATCTTTTGATATATGCGTTTGTTTTGGTAGTTACATAAAATAATATAAAGTCAAAACATATTGATATTCTATAGCAAGGTCTGAGCTTGAAAATATTTGTATTTCTCACGGACATAGCGAGCCTTTACACGACAACAATTCCCAAATGTAACAACATATATGCCAGAAAAAAAGGGCAAAGAGAAATCAGTCGAGTCATTGGAGCGTAGATATGATATATTTTATTCACGCAAGTATCACATTACTTTCTCTGTTGGCGAAACTGGAATATCCTTATATCCCTCGATCTAGTTCAGATGAAGCGAAAACTTCTTTCATTATTCCATTGATAGTAATCCGATGAGAATGCCAGTAATCTTCGTTCTAAGTTACGCGTAAATTGTTTGAATCAAAAAGGGAAACGATACGTTTAAATTGAATTTATTTTGTCTTGATTTTGTTCTATACAGTTAAATAATTGTTTGTTAAATTTACCAAAAAATCGCTTAACAGAATTTAACAGGAATCCGAATATTTCCGAATAAATATTATACCACTGATTTTTAGTCAATACTTTTTAATGTAGAGATTAGTGGTCTTATGTTTGTACTAATTAATATGGTATGTATATTATACATTCATCATCCTTCTGTCCTTATCCCACTCTAAGTGGGTTCGGCACAACATGTTACCAACATGGTGTCACATGATTTTGTTACGTATTTTACGATCGGCTGCCTGCCTGACGTCAACTTAACTTAATCGTATTTTATGTCCCCTCGGTAAGAAAGAAGATAGTCTATTCTACTCAATCAGATACCACACGGTGGGTCAACTTACCTTAGTCGCCTTTTACGACACCTCGGTAAGAAATAAGGGTGGTCAATTCTACTCAACCGGATACCACACGGTGTGTAAACTTACCTCAGTCGCCTTTTACGAGACCTTGGTAAGAAATGAGGGTGGTCTATTCTACTCAGCCAGTCAGGATACAACACGGCGGAACTTTCTTTTTTAACTTTCAGAGTTATCTACTTATTTTTCCTCATCCCTCATTCGCCTTAGTCCTTAAAAAGTTAGCAACAGTAAAACCGTTATTTGACAATAAATTCAGTGTCGTTCGCCTAAAAGCCTTTAAAACTTTTGTGACTCGCAATTATTTAATATTTCTTCAAATTTTTTGAGTTATCACTTTTTATCGTCTATTTACCAGCACTTAGTAAATTACGGACTCTAAAACTGCAACTAAGTGTTTCGTTCCTAAAACAAATTTTGAGACGTTTTCAAATGCTGGATAACTAAAACTATTTATCAACCTATCATCTCTCTCTTTACTGACTGACCCGTTGGCGCAGGTACCCCCTCAGCTCCCCGGGTCGCGGATTCGATTCCCACCTATCACCAACATTTTCTAAAAACAATATGTTGTTCTTCGATTCTGGCTGTATTTATGTATTATCATCAAGTATATATGTACACATTTACTAGTTGTATGTCACTGCTAAGACAATTATTAAATTACTTACTTTACGGATCGATGACCGTGTGTGCAATTAATTGTCCCACATTGATTTCGAACGTTTTTTCTGGTTTCGACGTCCCCTCGAATCAGAACAGTTTGAAAAATGGCTCTGACCGCTATCAAACTTTACTTTACGCTAGGTCAATCTAAAGTTTATCTAAAAATTTTATTAAAATCGGTCCAGCCGGGAGTCTATAAGGGACATATAGCGAAACATTTTTATATATTTGAAAGATTATTCTGAACTATTTTTTTTTTTATCATCAAAAGAAAATACGCTTCGCTTTAGAAATCTCTAAGCCTTAACTATAATTAAGCTGCCGTTTCCCGAATTGTTAAGTTAGTCTGTTCAATTAATTACCCTTCGTCATTCTCAGATTATTAGCAGCTGTTTGTTTCTGTGGGCGCGGCTATATGGAATATAATAGCTCCGCCTTTATTAATCTTGCGGCAAACAGAAATTACAACAAACACGTTACAAATGTTTGATATCATTAATTAAGCCGCCATTTTATGTAGAACCAATATTCATACGATCCCGTGTAACTTGAATATCTTTGCAAAGATAAATCGACCTTCGTTCCTTCTTTATTACTTTTCCATTGTTATTTCTTATTTAAATATAATAATAGGTGTACTGTTGGAAAAGAAAGAAATTTCCGATGTTTTAGATATACAATAGGAATTTAATGTAAAAATAAAAGAATTATATACAGAGACACAATGGAAGGCCTTATCGCTAAGAAACATTTAACCTAGACAACCCTTTGTAAAGGACAATAATTCAAAATAGACGCTTTCTGTACGTAGAATAAAGAATATATCTTTCTTTTTAAATGAATAAATTGTTTGACGACTTGTTTTGCAGACGATATTCTAAAGAAATCAATGTTACACGCGAAATTCAGTAATCGAAGTGATTTTTGGTAGTTATTTTTTGGCTGGATAGCCGCGGGCTACTTTTATCGAACTATTTAATACTTGGCATACAATTTAGCTTCCATTTATTTAAAAACAATGATTACGAATAGATATTACATGCCTAACCAATGTTACAGAGCAGACGGACTCATTCTTAGAACATTCGAAATATTATATGTCTTCACTTAATATGACTATAAAGAGCATTTAAAAATTAAAGAGTATTTAAAAATTGAAATAACCTAAGCTTGAACGCTCAGTACTGAAGCCATGCTTTCAAGGAGTCAGAAGCTTAAACCCCGGGCAGGCACTAATAAGTTTTTTGTGAAAACTTATTTGTCTAGTAGACAATTGCACTTTATCACACCCATTTCGCAGAAGGAAAACATCGTGACGAAATCTGCATATCTCCAGAGAATTCTGTGGATATAGGTAACCTTTCAATCCGCATCTGAGCAGCATGGTTGGTCTTAACCCACCCTTTTCTTCAGAAACGGCGAGAGGAGTCTATGCCTTGCAATGATAGTAACAGGTCGTTATGTTAAGTTTTATAATTTAAAGCAAAAGCGTCGCCAGCTTTTGGTTTAAATTATAAAATATAATTTTATAATTTACATTATTTATTATAATTTACATTTTACTGTTTCATACGCAAATATTTGGTTTAATCCAAAACAAGTGAGTCCAATTAATTTTCCGCTTATACAATGACATATATGACTATATGTAACTCCGAAACTAACTTAAACACAACACTATACGAAAATTGGCCGTTGTAAAGTCCTAGACCAACAAAGCTTTATAGAGCCAACTCGTTATAAGTTCTACCAACCAAATGTTAAAGTTTGTGTCAACGTAATTAGAATTTTATTGCAGTGAACTTGAACGATAGCAGGCCTACCATGAACTCTTATTGCGACTTAATTGAAGACGTAAACTAAATTGTTTTGCTTCTTCATACCATGACGTCTTAAAGACGCATACTTTAAGTCGTTACCGAAAGGCTTATAAGTTCAAGCATGTTCGAGGTATGGGTTACTTAGTCCGGGACACCGTACGAGAAAAATTTTACCGCAAAGAATTTAATACCCGGTAACGGCCATATTCTTTTGGGACAAAGATGCAGCAGATACAGCTCAATGCATCAGTCTTGTATGCTACAATCCGCAATAAGAGAAATCATATGTATTGCTAAAGGTAGAATGTACTATCCGTTCTTATACCTAATACATGCAGCATTCCTAAAAACCCATCCACTGCCCGCCACCAATAACACAACAATACACAAACTTTACAATGCACACATTCACTACAACAGTGTCAACAATTTGCGTTTTTGTCGCAAATGCTTCAGTTAGAAGAAGAAGAAGAAGAAGAAGATCTTTATTCGCCTTTCACAAACCAAAAATTTTTTTAAGTATACTTATACTATAAAACAAATATATAAAAATAAAATATATATAAAACAAAACAGAAAAACACCATGTACAGCTGTGTGAAAGGACGAAATGGACGGCCACTCAGACTGAAAGCCCAAGCTTCACTGCTGATTTTCAGTGGTCTCCAGATAAAGACCGGAGCGAAATGATTGTAAAGAAGGTTCCTTCCCCCTTAAGTTCATACTCCCTCGGCAGACAGTGCAAATTCTATATAGTAAGAATAGCTACGTGATCCAAATCGAAATTGGGAGATCCGTAGACAGATCCGAGTAAATCCCATAAATCAAAGGGACGTGAAGCTTAAGTGACAAAGAGCGGAGCACACAGCTAAAAATCGATGAACCTAGGGAACCCATGATGGTAGCGTAGCCAATCTGCATCCAAATCGCAGTAATGTTATATTACTAATATATTCTCAAGAGCAAACTTCACAAGATTATGTTACAATAATTTCTAATGAGCGCACAAAACTTTAAAAATAAGCTTTAAAAACCTTTTAACAAAATTTTATGTCCCTACTATTAACCATTGAGGAGTTCCCTCGTCTGGAGCCAATCATGGCATCAGTATCAGGTCATGCTTATTATGAACATGCATTTTCATCGAGACTGGACCAGTATATAAAATTTTAGCTCAATTGGACAGCGGAAAGTGGATCAAATTTAACTTACAAGATTCCACCTTCACGAACACACATTACAAGCTGATTAAATATTTTAATAAGGTGGTAATGAAAGCTTTTAAAAAGCGGTGTGGATTATCAGACACCCAGTCTCCAGTCGTCACTCAAGGAACTAATTGATGCCTTGATATCTTGGTATTTATGTGCCAAGCGTATACCAAGTGGTGTGGTGATGGTTTGTATATTGTCAAGCCATATAGATCCGCTGTCTAAAATTTTTAGTAATTTAGAATTAGTATTAAAGTGTCCTCATTAAAAAAAGACTTAATTAAATTAGATACATTATAATCCTTATTTCAATGCCATCTATGACATCACGTCATGAACTATTAAAAAAAACTAGTGTTTTATTGCTCTACCAAAAGTAAAGTAGCGACCTGTTACAATCCCACTGCTGGTATAAGGCCTCCTCTCTCTGTTTCTGGAGAGAAGAGTTGGAGCTAAGACCTACCACGCTGCTCCAATGCGGATTGGTAGGTTACACATATCTCCAGAATTCTTTAGAGATATGCAGATTTCCTCGCGATGTTTTCATTGTTTTTATGTTAGACACATGAGTTTTAATAGAAAAACTCATTGGTGCCTGCCCGGGTTTGAACTCGTGTTCCCCTCGAAAGAGTTGCCAAGTTATGGGTTATGCTCTCCCAAGTTATGGGTCTTTTCAACACTCACGAGTTTTGTAGACGCTACGCTACGCTTTATTGCAATTTGCTGCAAAACAGCTTTCTTTATTGCAGTAACTTTGATACTAAGTGTACAAACTATTATAAAGGCAGAAGAAGAAGACTCTTTGCATATTGCAGTAGTATAGGTAGTAAATAGTGGTCAAATACTCCTCAAAGAGCTCTTGCGAAAATTAAACCTTTCGTATACCAACCGCGGACGTTCTCATTAAACTAAAGTTATATTTGACTTTAGGAAACTCATCTTCTAATACAAACTCTAACGAGCAATTTAATGCTCCAAAGGCAACTTGGGACGTAACCGTTGATCAATAATTTTGCACTGAGGTCACTCTGTAAATCTCTTTAAACTGGAAGATGTTGCTGAAGTCGTGATGGCAATTTTGAAAATATTTTACGCATCTATGTGGCAATGCCGTTGAGATATAAATATCACGTAGGTGTTTTGGAAAATAAAAGTTGGCTGTTACTATTCCACTGCTAGGCACAGACTTCCTCACTCCTTTTTTGGGAGCTAAGACCCAAAATGCTGCTCTAATCTTGATTAGTAGGTTACACGTGTCCCCAAAATTCTCTAGAGCTATGCAGGTGTCGTCACAATATTGGGCATTGACTGTCCGCATTTGAGCCTGTGGCTATCTGGTAATAGTCCTACGGTCTTACTATTACAGCAGATAATTTATAGAATTATTAATTAATTAATACATTACGAAGATCCATAATACAAAAGCAATAATAAAGTTAATTTGCTATTATCCGCAATAAAGTAAGTAGAAAATATATGCAATGCTAAATGTAGAGTGGACTATCCGTTATTATATCTGATACATGCAGGCTTTCCAAAAACACATGCTCTACACAACTCAACCACCACCACCACAATACACAAGCACTACACACATTTACTATCACAAACTCAACAATCGTTTCGCCCCGCAACCATCAGGAGATACACTCTAAAACAAAATTTCTAAGATTTCCGAATCTGTTGTGTCGATCAGGTATGAAAACTGAATAATCCGCTCTACATTAAGTATTATATATATTTTCTATTTAGGGCGGATTAATAAAGCAAAATAATTTCATTATTACTTTTGTATCACAGCAGATATAAAATCTATACCTATTGTTAAAAAAAAGTAACCAAAAGTTGTCTGTCTCTATGTGGTCGATTTTCTCATAATCTACTAAACCGATTTTAGTACAGTTTTTACTGAAACGTAGTGCAATTCCTCTGAAAGGTTTGAGTAAGTAGTACATTACGGTTTCATTGTGTTAAAGATGTCGCGCAGTTAAAAAAAAACCCGCCTGCTGTAAGTTTTAGTTGCTTGCGCCGCGTAAACCAGCAGAAATACACTATACCAATGTATGAGAGAATTTTAGATCTACAAAAATACTACAAAAAAGTCCGCGACAGCTTGTCTCTATCGCTTATCCTTAACTCATAATAACTGCTTTTATGTACGAAACTTCAATCAGACATACTGATTTTACCGCGGGCAAAGCCGCAAGCAAGGGTTGTATAAAATAAAATAAAATGTACTACAAAACACATTTTATAATATAGGTCCATAATTTTTTTATTAATTCTTTTTCTAAAACAAAGAAATACATATTACTTTAACTATGGTATACTCAGTAGTGTGAAAGTATTTTTGAAAATCCCCACATCTACACAAACAATTAACAATGGCACTCTCGGATGCTCATTTCAGTTAAACATGAGATAGTCACTCTAATATTAAATTTCAAATGTAATAAATTACTCTCAACAGAATCATGGCTCACTTTAGAACATTCAAATTATATTTTAATTAAAGTTGGGAATTTCAAATCTAGTCTGCAAATTTACGCTCTCGAAATCGCACTCGAGGTAATTTTATTGTGCATAAATTCAAATAAACCGAATCGAATTATTTGTATTGTAGCTGAAATATTTATGATCTATTGTTTACTTGAAACGAGAAAGAAATTACAAAAGTAATATAATAATATAATTATTTTGCTATAATCCGCGATAAAGTAAATAGAAAATAAATATAATGCTAAATATATAGTGGACTATCCCTTAAGTCACACAGAATGGCTCACAAATTTGAATTTGTGAAAAGGTGTCATAAATAATTTAAATCTTAAACAAAGTATAAAATTGATATAGAAATTTGAAAATAAGGAAAAATATTATTCCTATATATACTTATAACTTGAGATAGATAGACAGACTTTCGCATTTTTTATAATAATAACGTAAAAGTAACAGCCTGTTATAATCCCCGGGTATAGGTCTCCTTTCTCCGTTTCTGGAAGGTCTAGGTTACACATATCCTCGGAAATCTTTAGGGATATGCAGATTTCTCACGATGATTTCCTTCACCTAAAAGTTCGTATGATAAATTACAACTATCAGTTAGACACATAAGTTTTAACAGAAAAAACTCATTGGTTTGGGGTTTAAACTCAGAACCCCCTCGAAAGAGTCGCAGTAGTATAAATAACTAAATATTATATAAATACTGCTCCATTTACTACCCGCGTCACATTTATCGTTAGTGAGGGTACTACGATAAAAAAACTGTCTTTCTCGTAGGACTTTCTTTCATCAGCTATCCTTGGCCACGTGGACTGCGTCAGGCAGTTTTAATATTACTATGTAACGTAAATGTGGAGATACATAATAGTAATATTTTTTTTAACGAAGTTACCAGCTGTACAATGCTCGAATTCAGTAAAATGTGCTACGAAATGTTTGGGCATTCGTAATTAAACATTTATGTATTGCGCTGTTTTATTTATTTTCATTAGCATGAAACAATCATAATAATAATTCAGAATTTAAACATGTAACATAGGGTTTATAAATAATGTTTTGTATATATACGAGCTTTTTAAAGTTCAACTTCAGAGGTAAAAAAATAAAACATTTATAAACAAGTTTAAGACAATGGTGTTTTGCATTTGACTGCACGTCCGGTATGGCACTACAGTTTCCACGGTTATCTATTTGACTTTCTATTACAGAAAAGGACGGTTTAAAAGTAACTTGTAACAGAGTAAGTAAAGCGGTAAGCTGTGACAGACCAGCGGTGTAACAATGCTTTCGAGGGGGTCACGGGTTTAAACCCGGGTAGGTAGTGTTACCTACCTACCCGGGTACATAAGTTTTTCTGCTAAAAACTTGTGTCTAATTTATAATTGCAATTTATCACACACATTTTCGGTGTAAGAAAACATCGTGAGAAAACCTGCATATCTGCAGAGAATTCTGGGGATATGTGTAACCTACCAATACGCATTGGAGCAGCGTGGTAGGTCTTAGCTTCTTCTCTCTAAAAGTGGAGACAAGAGGCCTATGCCCAGCAGTGGGATAGAAACAGACTTTACTTTACTTTTTTATGTCGGTTAAGAAACCTAAAAAATATTAAATACTTTTGATAATCTCAGATACTTTTGTCTTTTTACTTTGAATACTTGACTACAAGTTCCTTCACAACTATTTCGACTTTCATTTGCCGCAGAAATTTTGTGGAAGACCGAGAATTCTGTCCGTCACTCTCCGCTAAACTTTATTACACAATCATACTTGAAGAAACTTGTGCGACCACGACAGTCAAGAACTTACTTGTTCGATCAAGTTTGATTACTTCGTGGCTTTGGTAGACGAAGTGTGATAAATTATGTGATGATTAAAAATCTTAGATATTTTCTGAGATATTTGAAAATTACAGTGGGCATCGAATATCAGTATGGACTACTGTATAGTGATATCAATGCGAGAGTGTATGTGTTTTCTTTTTTTGTCTCAATTGCTGAAAAGAATCAATGACTTTATTGGAAAGAAAGTTGGCTTGGGAGTAACGTAGACTTTTTATAATGCTCTTTAATTGAAACGTAGCAGACAAAACCGCATTTTATCTTATGGTCGTAAGTAAAAAAGATCGGAATTTTAATATATCAATATGTCAAACTAGTAATCACAGACTTTTCGCGAAGTCACACGTCGAGAAAACTTAGAGGGAATGTTGAAAAACGAAAACTTGTCTGAACAAGTTCAGTAATTTGGAAGTTTGATTGGAGTGTGAATTTTGTTGGATAGATCTTGAACATACGATAACAGTTTTTTTGTTAGTATAAAATTCTTGTGTGTTTTACGATTTGTTATCGTTGAAATTATTATCCTTTTTTTATATAACACAAGTATAATTGTCTTGCTAACAAGTAACATCAAAGAATGAAGACCCGTAACCAATGTCCAAATTACGTTGTCTAATTAAATTTATTACATTACATACATACATATTATTACGTAGTGTGGTTATTAAGGTGTCGTAAAAGGTGACTAAGGTAAGTTGACCCACCGTGTGGTATCCGGTTGAGTAGAATAGACCACCCTCTTTCTTACTGAGGGGTCGTAAAATACGACTAGGGTTAGTTGACGTCAGGCCGGTCATGAAATACGTAGCCAAATCATTTGCCAACATGTTTGTAACATGTTCCTCAATAAGCTTTTTTTAACAGCGTCTCTTTAACAGCGTTTTTAAACTGCTGAAGTTGCAAAGATACAATCGATTGCGGGATTTTATCATATAATTAATATATCAGGCCTAGTATAGTATGTGTATCCGGTGTATCATAATACACACATACAACGCTAATTTACGAACGTAGGACTACTCAAGACGAACTAATGAAAAAATATTTTTAATACTAATGAATATGCCATGTGGTATCCGTCTGAATAGAATACACCACCCTCATTTCTTACCGAGGTGTCGTAAAAGGCGACTAAGGTAAGTCGACCCGCCGTGTGGTATCCGGCTGCATAGAATAGACCACCCTCTTTCTTACCGAGGGGTCGTAAAATACAACTGAGGTAAGTTGACGTTAGGCAGGCGGCTGATCGTAAAATACGCAGCTGAATCATGTGACAATATGTTTATAACAGGTTGTGCCGACCTCACTTAGAGTGGGATAAGGGCAGGAGGATGATGATTTTTAATACTAATAAATCAAATTGAATATGAACAAATTTAGATTTACTTTGTCTGTCTTATGATCTAAAAAATAAAACTAATATCTCGCTGTAATTATTACCTTGAAGTACAAGCTTAAATACAGTTCAAACGGTTCCGAAAATTCATCTTCCGAAAACACTCACCAAGAGAAAAATGCGCATAGCAAATTGAGATCCCCGTGTGAATTGTTCAGATGCCGTACAATAAAAAAATACAGTGTTCGTCTTTCATGTGAAAGTTGCTTATATTACGAACAACAAGGGTATACCCTAGACGCAAAAATAACCAACAAAGTTTGTCTTTCGCAGGATGTTAACGTACAAAGGTAAAGTACATAATACTTTGTTGTACAGACATTCATTACTATCAGCAATGAACTGAATAAAAACACCGCTAAAAGAGGATTTTTCTAAGCAATATAATGAGGAAAAAGCTTCCAAAAATTACTATTAGGGCTATCATAAGTAATCATTTTACAAAAGTAATAATAAAACTATTGTGCTATAATCCGCGATACAGTAAATAGAAAATATATATTATGCTAAATGTATAGTGAACTATCCGTTTTTTCGTACCCGTTACATGTAGGATTCGTAAAAACACATGCACAAACCTCCACAAACGACAAAATCGCAAAGCGCATAGCTATGCGATTTTGTCGTGGAGTCTATCTCCTGATGATGCTTCGGTTGCGGGGCGAAACGATTGTTGAGATTGTGATAGTGAACGTGTGTAGTGTAGCACTAAACTGCATTAAAGCATCATAGCGAGTTTAAACTCCGATCAGTTGACAAGGTAAGTGGAGGCATTTGCCTACTTAAGATATAGAAATAAACCGGTTCTGTATACTTAAGAAGTATAACATTTAGGTAGATCCAATTAGAAAAAAATAATTTACTCAATAAAACTTCGACTGCCAAAGTTACATAGGTGAAACAAAAGTAATAATTAAATTATTTTGGTATAATCCGCGATAGAGTATAAAAAATAGGAAACATATATTATGCTAAATGTGGAGTGCAAAATCGCAAAGCAAATGCTTTGCTATTTTGTCGTCGAGTCTATGTCCTGATGATCGAAGCATCATTTGCGTTGCATGCAGTGCGAACCGATTTTTGAGTTTGTGATAGTGAACGTGTGTAGTGCTTGTGTATTGTGGTGGCAGAGATGGAGGTTTGTGCATATGTTTTCATTATATATATTTCCTATTTAATTTATCGCGGATTTTAGCAAAATAATTTCATTATTACTTTTGTATTATAGATCTCCAAAAAGTAACGTCTACTTCTATAAATTATTTCTTAGAAAAGTTATTCGAGATCTTATTATCAGTATTAAGGAATCTCTAGAGCAAAAATACAATAACGATATGACCGACAAGTATTACGTAAAATAAAACATAAGAACGAGGATTTAATAACTGTTATTTTAATAGCCTAAGTTTGTATTCACAAGTTTGATATCCACCTTGGTGTATTCGACAATGGTGAACCTTGCTAGCACCGTAGATGAATTGTGACAAGCAAAACTTTTTTTGTTTTAGATATCTTTGTAATAAGGAGCAAAGAGCAGTCGATCAAAATTGTTGTGTATATGTATTTGAGACGGGGGTTTTTTAAGACGAGGTTTTTTTTAACGCGGTTTTAGAGAGAATTTTATCATAAGCCTTGATAACATTATTGACACAGCGCCACTGCTTTCTCTGATACGAGAGCCTTTCTTTCTTCAACCTTGACAGTAAGCGATAAATACCGACAGAAAGTTGCTTTGTAATATGGCTGACGTAGCATCATAAGAATTAGCCGTAAATGTGAAAACGACTTTGGAATGGAGAAACTGTGGGATTTTATGTGCTCTGTAAAAGTAGGGTTAAGCTTATGACAGCAAAAGTTCATAATAAAGCCATTTTAGGGTTCCTGACTTTATATTTATTATAGTTGTTGCAAAGCACAATAAAAGTCTGTACATATTTTTTGTGTACAAAGCTTGAAGCTAATAATCCATACTTCAATAATAGCAATATTAATTATCGCATCAAATGCTCAGCTTTCTGCCTTTTATAATTAACTAGAACTATAAAGTAGCGACCTGTTACAATCCCACTGCTGGGAATAGGCCTCCTCTCTCCGTTTCTGGAGAGAAGGGTTGGAGCTAAGACCTACCACGCTGCTCCAATGCGGATTGGTAGGTTACACATATCTCCAGAATTCTCTAGAGATTTGCAGGTTTCCTCACGATGTTTTCCTTCACCGAAAAGCGTGTAACAAATTGCAATTATCAATTAGACATATAATTTTTAATAGAAAAACTCATTGGTGCCTGCCCGGGTTTGAACTCGTGTTCGCCTTGATAGAGTCGCACGGTCTCACCGCTGTGCTATCACAGCTCTAACTAGAACTATAAAATTCAAGAAATATCAAGAACAATAATGAAAAGTTAATGCCGATATGATGCCGGTTAACTAACGGTGTCATATCATGACATAATAATTGGTCGTATATAGAATTAATAATCGTTTCATAAAAATATTTTACTATGTCATCTACAATATAAAGTAAAGTAAAGTAACAGCCTGTTATTATGCCCACTGCTGGGCTAAGGCCTCCTCTCTCCGTTTTTGGAGAGAAGGATTGGAGCTAAGACCTACCACGCTGCTCCAATGCGGATTGGTAGGTTACACATATCCCTAGAATTCTCTAGAGATATGCAGGTTTCCTCACGATGTTTTCCTTCACCGAAAAGCGTGTGATAAATTGCAATTATCAATTAGACACATTAGTTTTAATAGAAAAACTCCTTGGTGCCTGCCCGGGGTTTGAACCTATATCGTCTTTAGAGAGTCGCACGGTCTCACCACTAGGCTATCACAGCTTTTTACATCTACAATATATCGTATACGAAATAGTAAATCCTTTATAAGCTTACAATGCACGTGTAGGTAATATGAATATGAAATGAAATTTTCAAGAAACCATGGGGTTTCGATATTGATTATTTGAAATAAAATAGTCAAAACTGTTCTAGGGCCATTACGAATGCTAACTAACTTTCACTGAAAAAATCAAGTGTACACTCAAATGTTTACTTCAAGTAAACTCTATTTAACCAACTAGAATATGACGGTTGTAATCGTTAATGTCTAACTGAGTTATTTGTAACTTATAACTAAGAAAATAGAGCATCTAATAGCCGTAACAAATCAATGTTCATTATAAAATTGTGTAAAAATAGTTGTTTGGAAAATGTTTCAACAACAAAGCGTTTTGTTGTTTTACCTTTATCCAGTTATTTATGGTTTTTGTACAAAAAGTAATAAAGAACTCAATAAATATACTCGTAAGTAATACAACAGAACTAACTACTTTGCTATAATCCGCACGGGTTAAGTGAATGCATGCAATGCATTTAAATTACACAACGTAGAGTTTGATCTTTTGGATATAAAGGCTAGGGAGCTTGCTTCTATAGAAGTTCATAAAAAATACTTGTCACAACGAAATAAGTTGAAACACTTAATCAGTCTTACCCCAAAAAATAATAATAAAATATCCAATTATTTGGATAAGGAAAACTCACACTCGTTTTACCCACGTGTTAAGAACCTTACAGATGTTCCTTTGTCTAACAGTGAAATAAAACTCTTGGAAAAAGGTTTAAAATATAGTATTCCCCAAAACACCAGTAAAAAAACATTAGAGACATTAGCTGTCGATGCTGAGTTGGCCGTTATCGCTAATAAAGAGGATAACATCATCAGAAATTTAGTTGAGCATGAAATTAAAACCACTCCAATTTTTCGCTCACTTAATCCGGAAATTAAAACTATTAAGACATTACAAAAAACTATATCCGCAAATAGCCTTGTAGTTTCAAAAGCTGATAAAGGGAACACAGTTGTTATTTTAAAACGGGATATATATCTCGAAAAAGTTAACAATGTTATCCAAGGTGATGATTTTGTTAAGTTACCTACAGATCCCACGAAAAAGTTTTCATGTGCATTTAAACAATTGATTAACAATTGTCAATATATACTTCCCACAAATACATCAAAATTAAAGGTCACTGAGATGAATCCTCGCGCCCCAATGTTATATGGTTTGCCAAAGATCCATAAAAATAATATTCCAATTCGTCCTGTTGTCTCTTACATTGGTGCCCCAGCATATAAATTAGCCAAACATTTAAATATAATTATACCTATGAAAACGTCCTTTCGACCATCATATGCTTTAAAAAACAGCCTTCAGCTTATTAACAAGATTAAAGATATAAATTTACCACCTCAATGTAAATTAGTCTCATTAGACGTTGATAGTCTATTCACGAATGTGCCATATAAGGAATCATTGAACATTTTAGGCAATTTACTCGAGAAAAAATGTTCACATCCTGGTGAGACCTTAGAATTGTTAGAATTAACTCAACTATGTATGGAACAAAATTATTTTAGATTCAATAACCAATTCTTTCATCAAAAGGATGGTTTAGCAATGGGATCACCTTTGAGTCCACTGATGGCTGAAATTTTCATGGATAATTTCGAAAACCAACATATTGTTCATAACAAAAATATTCTATACTATTATAGATATGTAGATGATATTATTATATGCTGGACAGGTACTACTAGACAACTTGATAAATTTTTCCATACTTTGAATAAAAAACATCCCAAAATAACATTTAAATTAGAATGCGAACAAATTAGCTCACTGAACTTTTTAGACTTGATTATTACTCGCGTTAATAATAAACATTCATTTGAGATCTTTCGCAAACCAACTTACACCGATACGATCATACCGGCTTCGTCTTGCCACCCTTGGCAACATAAACTTGCTGCCTTTCATAGCTATGTCCATAGGTTATTGTCGGTCCCTCTCTCAAGGAACAGCTATGAAAAAGAGTTACAAATAATTTACCAGATAGCACTTTCCAATGGTTACACTACAGACACGGTTAAAAACATAATTAAAAATAGACACAAGTCTCAAGTCGCTAAACTTTTGTATGCGGTACCATCTTTTAATAAAACTAATTATAAAGCCAGTCTGACTTACTTTGGAAAATTAACAGATCGAGTGGCAAATATATTTAAATCAAAATCGGGTACTAAACTCTCTTTTAAAACTAACCAATCGCTTCGTAGTTTGTTGTGTAAAAATAAAGATACATTAGATAAGGGTAAAAAATCTGGGGTTTATAAAATAGATTGTCCTGAGTGCAACGGTACATATGTGGGTCAGACTGGCCGAAGTTTTGCGGTTCGATTCCGGGAACATATGGCTGCGTTTAGGAATAATAAACCACAAAATTCTAATTTTGCAAAACATTTGCTAGAAAGCGGTCATAAAGTGCCTAATGACCATTCATTTCATATTCTCCACACTTGTGATAAGGGACTCCGTCTCGATACGTTAGAGCACCTTGAGATAATAAAAAATAACAATGGTCACTTAATTAACGAGCAAGTAAATGTATCTAATTCCGTTTTGTTACATGTGTTCGGAGGGGAGGGTATTGGTGGGGGTTAACTATTTAAGACTGCTTGTATGGGTAGTGCGGCGCAGTGCGATTTATGTCGTGAAGCCTATCCTCCTGATGATGCTTCGGTTTCGGGGCGAAACGATCGTCGAGATTGTGGTGGTGGGTGTGTGTGCTGCTTTTGTGTGCGTTGTTGCTGGTGAATTGCGCCTTGGGGTGCATGTGGTGACTGTCCTGCATGTATAAGGTGCGTAGATTTTGCCTGCTTCATACACATTGGCTTTGCATGCATTCACTTAACCCGTGCGGATTATAGCAAAGTAGTTAGTTCTGTTGTATTGCTTGTAATATGGAATTCCGCAAAGTAACGCCTGCTTCTATAAATCATACTCGTAAGTATTGCATAAAATATGAAAAATTCTCACTAAAGTTTTGTGCACGACATTAAAGTTAAGAATACTTGCTAAAAGGTACCAAACCTTGCCGAGCGAAGTAAGTTTTAACATTATTTCTGATTATCACAAAGTAATGTTATCGTTCCTTTTGTGTCAGAGTATGGCGAGATAACAGGTAAATGTTACCCATGACTTTATCTGTGTGGTTACTAGTACCGAAATGATTCCCTTCGTAAAAAGTTCAAAGAAATAGGCTTACTTACTGTAGCGTCGCAATATATATGTATAAGATGAAATTTGATGTATATTATAGACATACAGGAGGTGACAATAAACTTGCGATTCCTGTGTCGTGACTCAGCAGAGCTAGCAACTCATTCGTTGGTCTCGGTATTTACTTTTACAATAGAATTCCGCAATCCATATTAGACCAGTCTACAGAAAGGTTTAAATCAAATGTAAGATATATGCTTATACGTAAAGCATATAACAAAATTGAAGATTATTTGGATGATAAAAATGCCTAAATTTGAAAATCCTTTTAGCTTCATACAAGACTGCGGTTTAAATTGAAAATGTTTAAAAGTTGACCGCCGAGTTTTTGCTGATTCTTCTCGGTATGAGCAACATTCCGAACCAGTTGTAGCTCCATTAATCATATAGACATTCTTGACGATTCAAAAGTCAATGACGGTTAATCGGCGCGAGCAATATTATGAGGATATTTGAGCATTTATTTATTTCTTTCTTTGTTGTACAAACATATTGTTAGAAAAGAGCAAAAAAAATAGGATATGTACAAAGGCGGACTTACCCCTTATCTCTTTCCGTCAACCTATGAGAAACAGAAGAAAACGGAAGTGAAACACGGATACTATAGTAAAGAAGAAAAAGAATTAAGTTGAACAAAGTTGCGTAGAGTATTTTATAAATTTCAGTGCGTTTAACAACATACATATATGCGACTATAAAAATGATATAGTTACTATAACCTCTTTTATTAACTCGAATAAATTTGCGCTTAAACGCGAAGTTTACTATCTCAGATAAATGTAGACTCTAAAGCTCTCTACTATGTTTGTTCGTCGCATAAAATATTACATATAAAGCTAACTAAAGCTTTGCGATAGAGGCTAGTACATTTCTCAAGTATTTCTGGCTTAGTGTAAATTAAAATATACAATTAGTTAAAATAGTAACAGTTACGCGTATATTTTTAACAATTAATTAAGTTCATATATTATTGCTAAAGTGTTGTAGTCGTAAGAGGTCGTAAATGCAGTGTAGTATCCGGCTGCATACAATAGACCACCCTCCTTTCTTACCGAGGTGTCGTAAGAGGCGACTAAGGTAAATGCCGTGTGGTATTCGGCATAGAATAGACCACGAGAACGTAAGTTGACATCAGGCAGGCGGTCGGTCTTAAAATACGTAGCCAAATCATATGACAACATGTAACATGTTGTGCCGATCCCACTTAGAGTGGAATAAGGGCAGGAGAAAGATGATATTATTGGTAAGGTTTTTTGCGTTTGAACGAGACTTTTGGGGTCTAAGATAAACGCAAACGCTGAATCAATCAACATCGTTTCCCTATCGCATAAAATTTTACATCCAAAGCCAAGGAAGGATCAGTAATAACAGTGAAACAGGCTAAAGGTGGAGTTATTTATTCAGGCACCAAAGGCCACTGGAGCTTTATTAGAATTGGTCGACATAGCCAACAATCTTAATTTATATGTCTTGGGACTGTTTAATAAAGCGAGTCGAAATTTTAATAATTTTTACGTATAATGGTGTTGATAGTTTATATATAGAAACCGGCGGATATTAATATTATTTTATTTTATTTTGCTTATTTCCATAACATTATGTCTTACGGAATATTGTTATGAGGATATTGAAAAAAAATTGTATTACAAAAAAGAGACATATGAGGCATTTACAATTTAAATTCGCGCGATTCCCTGCGGGAGAAGTTCAAGGAAATAGGTATTCTTACATTGGCTTCACAATATATATTTAGTAATTTAATGTCTGTACATATGAATATAAATAATTATAAAAAGTTTTGCGATGTATATAATAGACAAAGTAAGAGCCGACATAAGCTTGCGGTTCTTGCTTTGCACAATTCGTTTGTGGTTTGGGGTATAAGATTTTATAATAAAATTTCACAATCTATTTTAACTTTACCATTACAGCAGTTTAAAAACACTATTAAAAAATTCTAATACATAAAGCTTACTATACTGTTGAGGATTACTTAGAAGATAAGAATGTGTGGATATAGCTACTCGTCGACCCTGTACAAGACATTAATGACTATATGTAACTAGTAATAAGAATTATTCTTTGAGAAGAGCCACCGCCGAGTTTCTTGCTGGTTCTTCTCGGTAGGAACAGCTTTCTGAACCAGCAGTAGATGTTGGCAATTCAAAAGCAATTGTTGATAAGTTTACTTCAATAAATAACTTTTTTTTTTAAATTATTTATTTTATCGGGTGAAGTCGACGAGTTTCAAGGCTGGGGCCCTCATTCATGAGCTCTTTATAAAGCGTTATCGCAGCGAGGAAGTTTCCAAATACATATATAAACGATAAATATCACTCACCATAGTCTAAATAAAAAAAAAAAGTTGGTTAGAAATAGGGGCACATGATCTTATCCAGTTTTAGGAGGTTCAAACTATAGGTATAAAGAAAGGTTTATTGGCCGTGTGACGAGAATAATAATATAAATATAATTTTAATGAATACAAGATATGTATATTATAATAAGATATATATATATATATGATATAATGAGTATATATGGGTATGTGTAAATATATGTGTACTTTAGTAGGGTGCCTACAAAACCAAAGAAGGAAAATTAGGGGAAACTTTGCATTGAAACCTGTATATCCCTATTATTGATACCTGCTATTATTAATTGTTACCTGCCATCCCTTATTGGGGTGGCAGGTAACAATAGCATAATACTTGACCTCGTCTTGTTGCAATTTAATTTCTAATTGAGTGAAACTTGTTTAGTCCGTATACACATTTATTACTGAAGATATGTAAATACATTTCTTTGAAAACTAAATATTTTTTATATTATTTCTTTTCGGAGTTAACTCTTTCTCTCATCTTCAAAGATGTTAGTGAAGAACACATTCAGAACATGAACAGTTAAGTTCGAAAGACTAAATTTGTGGAAAAGAATTTTAAAGATACGAATGGTCAACTGAAGTTAGAAATAATTCTTTAAAACGTTCTGAGACGTGCACTCATTTGAAAAGGCAACTGGTTTTAGAATGAAATTCTAAGAAATTTGAAGTAAATTTTGTGAAATTAACCCACTTTTACGGTCATCAAAATAAATATCAAAGGAAATTAGAAATACTTCAAAGGTTTGAAGTACAATATTTTCTTTGTTTTTTTTTCACTAACTATAGCCGAAAAACGAGGCACGGCAGTAGCAAAATTTGATATGGGATATCGAATCGAGTTTTCACTTTCACTTGTTTTCTTTCTATATGTTCTTTCTGTGCCACTCTCTCAAAAGGGTCACGAATTCAAATCCCGGGCAAACACCAATCAGTTTTTGTATTAAAACTTATGTGTAATTAATAATTAATTACTTCAGGTTTCACTCTTGAGTTTTGACTATCATGGAAAAATTTCATTCTTTTGCCAATGTTATTGTACCACCCCTTACTTAATTTTTATTTGAAAGCATTATTAAATATTTCTTATCAACATAGTAAGCCATGCTCAATTTTTTTGGTTGATTGTACGGTGTAAATTACTGTAATTTGATATTGGTTTAGTTCAGAACTTGAACCCCACGGGACTCTTTGAAGTTAGTTAGAAGTGAATTACTTAATTTAAGTATTCTAAAACTGTAATTATGAAATACATTAAAAAAACTACAATGCACGTTACATTAGTAACGGCCTTTTGTTGCGATTTTATTTCTTTATTCTATTTTTTTCTAAGATTTATTCTATTTTATTCTATTCGACATTCGAATGCTGCGCTTCATTATAATTCTGATTCTGATAGCATCCATTACTTTACATTGAAAAAATATTGGCTTTGAGATGAGGACTACAGTCACAAATTCTCTAATCCTCTAATGATTAAAAACTATGGTCCTTAGGCACTGAGATTTTGATATTAAAAAAAAATAATGCGCTATTATTTAATGTAACAGTAGAGAAATCTCATCAGGAATTTTTCTCAGAATCACACTTATTAACTTATTTTTTCTTCTGTTTATATATTTTTCATTAAAAGTACGAAAAGATACTCACGACAGGCCTCAGATACGGCAGAAATAATGACCTCCATCAAATGGAATACGTGAATAAAATTACTGAAAATACGACTCTTAGGCGCCTTGAAGTCTGGAGTTAAGTTAGCTTTTGTATTTGTCATCCTTAGAAAATAGACACAGTCTTATCAGGTACCGATCATTTTTTACACCAAACTCATTAAATGGAAGAAAGTTAACTTATGCTCTTTTCTATATATGTTAAGTACTTAATACATTTTTAATTCATACATTAAAAAAATTCTAACGAAGAAATTGTTGTCTGGAAACAGTATCTTTTCCTCAAGATAATCTTTTGTTTATCAAATTTTATTTCAATATATCGTTATTATATAATTTCTATTAACAACTAATAAAAATAATTCAGTATCAATCAGGATCTAAGGAAATAGTCCTCGATTAGCAAATGAAGATCACACGCTGTGAACCGTGAAATGAATCTTGACAGGGAATCTGCATAAAGACCAGAAGGGTGCTTAATTACCCCCGGGTAATTAAATGCCTTAGTAGTTTAATGAACCAGCAGTAAAAGGGGAAGTAGAGTGTACCCAGAATTTACACCATCCTATTGTTTTGAAACTTTTTCCGTCCTGCCAGATTTTACTAAAGCAACCTTAGTTAAATGACCATTGAATTTAACTGATTTTTTCGTTTTTATCAAAGAATATTCTTAATAAAACCAACGACTGGCCCTTTGGTGCAGTGGGTAGTAACCCTGCATTCAGCACTGCGGGTCGCGGGTTCGATTCCCGCTGAGGGCTAACATTTTCTGTAAACAATTTGTTGGTTCTTCGAGCCTGGGTGTATATTTGTATTTAAGAATGTACTTTAAATAATATATGTAGTATATCTGTCAATTATCCGTCACCCATAATACAAGTACTAAGTTAGAGATCTTGCATTCTAAAAGTGCACGCCCCTCCACCAAATTACATTATTTTAATGTGTGAGAGAAAATATTGACTGTACTATTTTATATGTGTGCGCGCAGCAATTTCAACCAATACAAGTTACAAGTAACGTTTGCATAAAAATAAAATTAATATTATATAATATTTATAATCAAATTTATGTTGAAAATTCTTTAGAATAAAAAGTAAGTTTTTTACGTTTCCCTGGAGTAATAGTAAGCGCTGTGGATTGTAAACGGGAAGTTCCACATTCGAATCCTAGAAAAAACATATTAGTATATTTCTAAAATTTATCCCTGGTCTTGACTAGATAGATACTTCCGACGTAACCTTCTAACAAAGACGTACCACCAAGCGGTTTAGCATATACGATACGCAGGTACGATGTCGTGTAAAAAACCTGAATGGTTACACGTTTAATCTCCAAACCCTTTCAAGAAACTTAAACTACATCGGCATCCATCAGGTGAATTCGCAATCAAGAGCTAGCTTGCCAACTTAATTTAATAAAGATCATATCATATATTCATTATGCAACTGTTAGAATGATTAATAAAACGTAATGTACAGAAATCTGTTCATTTATTTTATTATTAAAAAAAGAAAAAAATTAAACCGCAATAAATATTTACTATTTTAACGCTATTCACTCACGTCGCTATCTTCAGATTCAGACTCAACATTAATTATAAATTCAAAATTTTTCATATATTCTATCTCAATATCATTCACATTTCGACACGTATTTTCCCACATATTTCTATCAATCATGTCAATTCGTTCCGTAATTGAAGCAATGGCTTTAATGATGAAATAATGATAGATGTTAAGTTTTGCCCGTTTTTTTTCGCCTCATAGTTTTATAAAATTCTCCATATTTTTCTATTAAAGAAAAAAATTATCTAATTATTATTTAAAATAAAAAATATTTATCCTCTTTTTTTATGACATGCTAACTATACTTTTGGCAATGATCGATGCGTACTCCTACTTTCGTGTCTGTCCGGCAACTGAGTAACCAATTAGAATAACAAGTTTGCGTGTATTTCGTCTGTACATAAGTTTTTCTCTGTGTGAGTAAAGACATTGGAGGGGCATGCACTTTTAGAATGCAAGATCTCTATTTATTTATTTATATTTAAGTATTGCTCATTCAATTGTCATTGAAACTCAGGCTAGTACTTTGTGAAAAAAGAAATCACATCAAAGTACTTGAAATAAATGTGAATTCCAATTTAATCTTTTCAACACTGAATTCATATGACTTTACAGTGAATATTACGCAATTTGTATATCCATTGATTATAATCTAGTCCTATAATACTTGAATATGAATTTTGTTGGACATGTTTAAACGTTTATCTTAAAAGGATAATATCTTTAAAATCGCACGCGATATTTATATTAGTGTGAGGAATAAATTAAAGAGAGTCTTCAGATATTCCTACGTATTCAGAGCTACATTTTATATAATCTGTATACGGTTAGCAATTTTTAAATTTAAACTATCGTGAGTAGTATTCATAGTTAATAAAGATACCGGCTATACTCACGTCTAATTTTATCGGATTAGCCCGACTAGTTTCGAACCCGTCCGGGGCACTTATTCATGAGCTCTTTACACGACGTTATCGCGGCGGGAACTACGTGCAGCAGCTCGCTGGGCGCGCTGGTCTTCTTCGTCGGATGCATGCACTAATTTCATTGGTGCATCCGATATAGTCGGGCTAATCCGATAAAATTAGACGTAAGTATAGCCGGTATCTTTATTAACTATAATCTGTATACGCTTAAAATATCGAAACATATGAATATGGATGAGGAAGTTTTTGGGTATAAACTTTTCAAATCTATCAATTAATATGTCTACTCACTTTCTTTTGCTAATAGGTTGACTTGCTGAATATATGACAGAGCGCAAGCAACCGAATCGCAAAAAAATATTCATGAATAAATATTTCTGTTTTTCTAAGACGTAAAAGTATAGCAGAGCTGTGATAGCCCAGCGGTGAGACCGTGCGACTCTTTCGAGCGGAACACGAGTTCAAACCCGGGCAGGCAACAATGAGTTTTTCTAATAGAACTCATGTGTCTAATTGATGATTGCAATTTATCACACGCTTTTCGGTGAAGGAAAACATCGTGAGGAAACCTGCATATCTCTAGAGAATTCTGGAGATGTGTAACCTACCAATCCGCATTGGAGCAGCGTGGTAGGTCTTAGCTCTAACCCTTTCTCCAGAAACGAAGAGAGGAGGCCTATTCCTAGCAGTGGGATTGTAACAGGCCGCTACTTTACTAAAAGTATAGCTTCTTACATGTGTACGCGTGGTTGTATATGAGAACTTTTTCGAAAAATTCTAACAAAAAAAACCATTTCGTGGAATCATTTTATAAATACGACGGATATCGATTTTGGTATCTCAGCCAAAGTGGTATCAATGTAATAAAGGTGCGTTATCAGTTGCTATTAGATATGTTCAAAATGTAAAAGCCCATTGACTTTCAAGTACAATATTTATCACGCCCTTGTTAATGAATAGATAGTTTCCATTTCCAACCCACGTATTGTTTGTAACTGAGGCAATTATGTTAATTTACCTTGAGTGCCGTACAAGATAACTATAAAGCAGAAATGATTGAATTACTATGCTATATAACCTATAATGTCGGTGATGTATGTATGCGAAACTTTGTGTCTGAAAATGGGCCTTAAAAGAAAGCTCATAGACAGTCAGTATATCAACCGTGCAAAAGGAAAACGTCTTGGGAAAATGCTGGTAAAGAAATCATATTAAAAAAACAGTGTATAGGTAGTGAATTTCTGACATCGTTATAGTGGTATCGAAGCAACGTTGTGGTTTTAAATTCCAATCCTTATACAAGTAATAGATACAGAAGTAATAACAAAATTATTTTGCTATAATCCGCGATACAGTAAATAGAAAATATATATAGCGTTAAATGTATAGTGAACTATCCGTATTTTCATACCGATACGATTCGTGAAAACACATGCACAAACCTCCTGTGCATGTGTTTTTACGAATCCTGCACGTTTCGGGTATGAAAATACGGATAGTCCACTATACATTTAACACTATATATATTTTCTATTTACTGTATCGCGGATTATAGCAAAATAATTTTATTATTACTTTTGTATTATGGACCTCCGCCTAATTCTATAAATTATCCAATCCTTATCTTCAAAAACAGAGAGTGCCTTAGTCCAGCTATGGGAAAGTCGCAGGTTGTTACTTTATTTTTCACATAATCAAATTACTCAATCAAACCAGATAGGTAAGACGTAAGCTATGTTTACAGTATACTGTCATTTAAAGAAAAAACATTATCAGGGTAAAAAGGATAAACCACGAAAATCCAAGTCCGCCAAATTACAGCTGGCTGCAACCCTAAATTAAGAGATAAACTTAATCTGCTTTACGAGAAAATGCGAGAAATGCGTAGTAACTCTGCGAGAAGATAAAGTAAAATTTACTTTGTAATTAAATGTAAGGATGGTTTTCTATTTACAATAATAATAACTAAAAGAATATGCGTAAACCTTTAATTCATTTTACACTTTTCATATTATAATGATGTGACATACACCTCTGTTAATATTTTAAGTAAAGTGTCTACTTTACTTAAGGCTTAAGGCCCCATAAGGTGAAAATGCAGGTTGCTTTCTTCGGACTTTTACACGTGGACATAATAGTAATAGTTTGTTATTTAAAATATAAAAAAATATTTATTTATTTATTATTACTATATACATATATATGTTAAATATATTTTAAAAGTAACTAAGGCATTGCCAGACATGCAAGGATGGCATTGCGATAGTATAAAACTGTGTTGCATTGCCATCCTCAATAATAGTTTGTTTACTGTGTTTATTAACTTAATAGAGAACTCAAGGCCAAATACGACTGGCCCGTTGGCGTAGTTGGTAGTAACCCTGCCATCAGCTCCGCGGTTCGCGGGTTCTATTCCCGCCGAGGGCCAACATTTTCTATAAACAATTTGTTAGTTCTCCGAGCCTGGGTGTATACTTATATTTAAGTATTTATTTAAAATTATATATGTAGTATATTTAAGTATGTATTTAAAATTATTTACCAGTTGTCCGTCACCCATAATACAAGTATTAAGTTACTTACTTTGGGGACGGACGACCGTGTCTGTAAGTGTCCCATATATTTATTTATTTATTTAAAGAATTGTGAAGTCCATAGCGGTAATATAAATGCAAAAAAAATCGCCTCGCGAAGCTTTTGTCTTGACCCTGTCTATCCGGTGACGCTGTCAAAATCGTTAATGGAATAAATTTTGAAAATAAAAGTAGTTATTGTAAATTAACCTTAAAAGATAGAGACACGCCATCGCACACTATTGTGTAGTATTTTTGTGAATCTACAATTCTCTAGTACATTAGTACATTCAAATAAAGCTCCCAGCAAGCGATTGCTTTACAACTGCGCGATTTTCAATAACATTTTGATAAAATCGTAATGTACTAATAACATAAACTTTTCGGAAGAATTGCACTACCTTTTAGTAAAAACCGTACATAAATCCGCTCAGTAGATTTTGATAAAATCGATTACATACAGACAGACAGCTTTTGGGGACCTTGTTTTATAGAAAAGATATAGATGGTTCAAAGACTAACAGAAACTGTGAGAAAAGTGACGTTATCTCAGTACATAAATACTCATTGAGAAAGTCGCGAGAAAAAGCCACTGCAATTATAGTTTACAATGGTGATCGTATGTGAATTATGCGTGCGCGGAAACACTTAAATTTGTAAACAGTTGTAGGGAAAATCAATAACATTACACAGATATGTTGATGGATATAGGCGAATATTTGCTGTAGGCGTAACTATCCGTCAAAATAACAACGTTATAGAATTTATAGAATTAGGCGTTACTTTGCGGAGATCCATAATACAAAAGTAATAATAAAATTATTTTGCTATAATCCGCGATATAGTAAGTAGAAAAAATATATAGTGCTAAATGTATAGTGGACTATCCGTTTTTTCATACCCGTTACATGCACAAAGCAATTGCAAGCAAATCGCTTTGCGATTTTGTCGTGGAGTCAATCTCCTGATGATGCTTCGGTTGCGGGGCGAAACGATTGTTGAGTTTTTGATAGTGAACGTGTGTAGTGCTTGTGTATTGTGGTGGCAGTGGTGGAGGTTTGTGCATGTGTTTTTACGAATCCTGCATGTAACGGGTATGAAAAACGGATAGTCCACTATACACTATACATTTAGCACTATAATAATAATAATAATAAATATATGTGACAATTACACACACGGTCGTCCGTCCCCAAAGTAAGTAACTTAATACTTGTGTTATGGGTGACGGACAACTGGTAGATATACTACATATATAAGTTTAAATACATACTTAAATACAAATATACACCCAGGCTCGAAGAACCAACAATTTGTTTATAGAAAATGTTGGCCCTCGGCGGGAATCGAACCCGCGACCCGCGGAGCTGAAGACAGGATCACTAACCACAGCGCCAACGGGCCAGTATATATATATTTTTTCTATTAACTGTATCGCGGATTATAGCAACATAATTTTATTATTACTTTTGTAACATTATAGAACCTGATAAAATATGAATACACCGTTATTATTTGGTATAAGGTCTATGATACTAAAATTATTTCTCCGTTTTCTTTTGAAATTTGTAACAACACAACAACGTAATTAACAAAAGAGTAGTTATTGTCAGTTAGACCATTAGATATAGACATGTTTATCAAAGACTTTGTTGTAGTATCTTTGTAGATCTACAATTCTCTAGTACACACTTATATACTTTAGTGTGTCTGTTGGTTTGCGTACACGACTAAAGCTCCCAGCAAGCAGGTTTTTTAAACCACGTAAGCTCTTCAACACAAAACAACACTCTTCAACACAACACATACTTAAAATGGTAATATTTAATATGACTGCCTGACTAGTTTCGAGCCCATCCGCGGCACTTATTCATGAGCTCTTTACACGACGTTATCGCGGCCGGAACTGATAATGGTAATGTCCTATTAATCTAAACCTTCCGAAAGAAATGCACTCTCTCTTTTAGTGAAAACCGTAAAAAAATAGATAAATATCCTAATGGTACTCTCAAAATGAAAACCGTAAAAAAAATAGAAAACTATCCTAAAGGTACTCTCAATACCAAGCCAGCATTTAAAATAACTGCCAGTAATTACTGTAAAAGAGACGTCTATTTAATATAATTAATCGGGAGCCAAGTTAATGAGAAAAATTAATAGCATAAATTATAATATAATTTTCAGTACGTAAATCGCATGTTAAAAATGAGATTATAATTAAGCCCGGTATTAATAACGTTAATTTTGCTTAATTATTCGTACAGCGAATATATTTTGTTTCGTATAATATATATTCAAAATTGGTTAATTGGAAACGGTATATAGGAAAATATACCGACCAAGCATATATTGGATTCCAGTTAATTTCTGTCAAGAGACCTAAGGTAGTTAAAGCATATGCCGTGTGGTGTCCGGCTGAGTAGAATAGACCACCCTCATTTCTTACTGAGTTGTCGTAAAAGACGACTAATGTAAGCCGACCCGCCGTGTGGTATTGGGCTGAGTACAATAGACCACTGTCATTTCTTAAGAGGGTGTCGTAACAGGCGGCTAAGATAAGTTGACCCACCGTATGGTATCCGGTATAGTAGAATAGAACACCCTCTTTTTACCGAGGAGTCGTAAAATACGACTAAGTTAAGTTGACGTCACGTAGTCGGCTGATCGTAAAATACGTAGCCAAATCATGTGACAATGTTTGCATAATAACATGTTATGTCGACCGCAATTAGAGTGGGATAAGGGCAGGAAGATGAAAGACCTAAAGTAGTTTTCAATTGGAATGGAAATCCAGAACAGTTTTACATCTTGATTGGTTGCTTTTATCTATTACGTAGAACCAGATATCATTGGAATCCCTTTTAGTTACATTGTTTACTTGTTTGATTATACAAACAAAAAACACTAAAATCCTTATACTGTCATAGCCCAGCGGTGAAACCGTGCAACTCTTTCTAGAGTTGACGGGTTTAAACCCACGGCAGACAACAATGAGTTTTTCTGGTAAAACTTATGTGTAGTAAATAACTGCAATTTATCACACGCTTTGTTGTGATGGAAAACATTGTGAGGATATGTAATCTACCAAACCACATTAGATCAGCGTGGTAGGTTTTAGCTCCAATCCTTATCTCAAAAAATGGAGAGATAAGGCTTTTGCCCGGCAGTAGGGAAGTTACAGACCGTTACTTTTTTACACCACTGAATGTGGTAAGTATGACACTATCCATTAAAAATATTAAAACCACAGCTGCTATGATCTCTTAGCCACCATGAAATAAAAAACGCACTGGTCACTAACCATACGCTAAGGTATATAGGCCTTAAAGAATTTATGGGATTTAAATAATTTGTCAATCCACATAGGAAGGTGGTGAGTTTAGTTTACAAAGACATCGACCTAGAGGTGGCTGGGATGGGGCAATGTGCACTATCTTACCCTGTCCCAACCCAGTAGCGTGGCGGAACACTCAGTTTTTCTTGTTTTTTTTTCTTTAGCAGTTTAACTGAACTATATTTATACTACTCTGCTGTGTCCAGACGCAAACTATTTTGTTGATGAAAGACAAGATTAAATCAGCAATGCTACCATCAAGTTGCTTGAACTATTTCCAACGTTTAAGAGCAAGCAATTGCGTTGGCAATAGTTCCTTCCTTTATTCCAGTCACGCTTAAATCCATCTGTAGTTCGCATTAATTTAAGAATACCTATAACGAACCAAACCTGTGCCAATATTCTGTAATGAAACCTCATCAATCTCGCTTGTCTAAAACAAAGGTCGACTAGATTGAAGAGTGCCCGCTTGATCAAAGACTTGCGTGTTCATCGACATAGCTTGTTAATGGACAAACAAAATGATTTATTAGAACCTGTCACAAATAGATTGGTTCCATTTTTGCAAGTGCTTTTATCTTTGTTCTATATATTTTTTATTTTACTACAGTAAAATAATTCCTTATGCATAAAACTATGGTTTTATTACAAATCAAAGTATATATAGTATCAACACTGTTATGAAAAATTGTGAGATTTTGCACTTTTATAATACATATAGAACAAAAGAAAGTAGAACAATTCTTTTTAGATATACACGCTTTTACTTCACGACAGTGTTCCATAAGACACCCGTACAGTTATTAACACAAAATAGTTTACGTTTGTACGCTATTTAATATTCATTTTACTTATTTGACTGGCCCGTTGGCGCAGTAGGTTCGATTCCCGCCGAGGGCCAATATTTTCTTTGAACAAATTGTTGGTTCTTCGAGCCTGGGTGTATATTTGTATTTAAGTATGTATTTAAAATTATATACGTAGTATATCTACCAGTTGTCCGTCACCCATAACACAAGTATTAAGTTACTTGCTTTAGGGTTGGACGACCGTGTATGTAAGTGTCCCATATTGTATTAATTTATTTTTATTTCATATTCTAATTTGCCTCTTCAAAAAAACAAAAAAATTAGTTAGTTTTAAATATTTTTACTATTAGTAGGCCATTTGTATTTTAACAACTTCGTTGTTAAGTCACAAGTTTTAGTTTTAATTAATACAGGTATCGTCACATTTAATAAAAATTCAATGACTTTATAAATACAAACACGTTTTTTTAATATTTCTATAGATAGACAATACTGGTTTTTCAAATTTCTAACACCGGTACATTTATGCCTGGCCCAATTAAAGCAATTGTACCTATCAAATCAGTTTAGTATATTACTATATAGAGGAATTTCATTAGCTATAACGGTAGTGAAACTTAATTAGGTTAATTAATTGTAAATGCCAACACATGATGCGTGAATAATTATTTGTGTTGTTAATAGAGTCAAATATCTCCATACTAAATGTGATTATTTTGTACACACATAAGTTGGATACTGTATAATATAACATTAAAAATTATTGATTTATAGTAACAGCCTGTTACTATGCCCACAGCTGGGCTAAGGCCTCCTCTCTCCGTTATTGGAGTGAAGGATTGGAGCTAAGACCTACCACGCGGACGCACTACATGCTCCAATGCGGTAGGTTACACATATCCCTAGAATTCTCTAGAGATATGCAGGTTTCCTCACGATGTTTTCCTTCACTGAAAAGCGTGTGATAAATTGCAATTATCAATTAGACACATAAGTTTTAATAGAAAAACTCATTGGTGCCTGCCCGGGGTTTGAACCTATGTCGTCTCTAGAGAGTCGCACGGTCTTACCGCTAGGCTATCACAGCTCCTTATTGATTTATATTATTGATGAAATATTATTGAAGATATATAACGTCAATATAACCTCCGCCGTGTTGTATCCGGCTGAGTAGAATAGACCACCCTTATTTCTTACCGAGGTGTCGTAAAGGGCAACTAAGATAAGTTGACGTTTGGCAGGCAGCCGGTCGTAAAATACGTAGCCGAATCACGTGACAACATGTTTTTTACAGGCTTGCCTGTAAAAAACAGGAGGATGATGATATATAACAAGTTTGCGGGAAGGAAACAAGCATAGGATTGTATAACCCGAGAATCCTTTTCACAGTCCAGCAATGGGTGTCTATTAATTAAAAAATCGAAGAAGTTATGATGTCCTACATATCGCACGCTCAGTATTAAAGTGACCGAATTCAAAATTATGCTTAATCGAGTTAGATACATAGATAATCCTTATTTCAATGCAAACTGACTTTAAGTTAGGAACTATTAAAAAAACTAGTGGTTTCTGGTTTTTCCAGTAATGGCTCTCTTTAACATTCATGTAAGCGTTACGCTACGCTTTATTGCAATTTGCCACAAAAAAAAAACGGTTATTTCGCGTTCAATATGAGTGTAAAAATTATTTTCTTAAAATGATTTATAGAAGCACGCGTTACGTTGCGGAATTCCATATTACAGAAACTAAAACAGAACTACTTTGCTATAATCCACGGTTAAGCAAATGCATGCAATGCTAAGTGTATGAAGCAGGCAAAATTCACGTACCTAACACATGTAGGACAAGTCACCACACGTATCCCAAGACACCTCCACCGTGGAAACCTGCATATCTCTAGAGAATTCCGGAGATATGTGTAACCTACCAATCCGCATTGGAGCAGCGTGGTAGGTATTAGCTCCAACCCTTCTCTCCAGAAACGGAGAGAGGAGGCCTATTCCCAGCAATGGGATTGTAACAGGCCGCTACTTTACTTTTTTTATATAAAATTTGAAAAAAATTGGTTCAACATGAAGTTAATCTTGTTTTAATATGAATAAACTAGAGTAGAGAATACGATGAAGCAGCCTGTGATACAAATTGAAACAAAAACCGTTGCATGTTTTATCAAGCTGTCTGAGTGCAAACAAGCGCAGTTGATATGAGCGATCTCGGACTTTAGATGAATAATGGAATATGCAAAATGTTTTTTAAACATTGTCAGGGTTTTTTAAACGTTTGAAAAATTTTATACGAAAACACAATTTAAATGCGGTTCAGCAAGATTTATCATGAAAGCTGTGCCAGCAGGAAATCATTGTGTCACAAAGTTTTTCCTATTTTTGTATGTTCTAAACTGTAATGTACTGACTTCAATCTTCCACAAGCATTACATTATCTCTTAGTGAAAATTGTACAAAAATTAGTTTGGTACATTTTAAGAAAATTAATCACATACAGACGGAAATACAGCACTTTGGGTACTTCGTTTTATAATACGTATAGATTTACCATCACTGCAAACAGCACGATGAATTTCAATCGGCATGATAAATTGTATATATCGAATTAAAACTAAATAGTAGGAACATATGAGTTTCGAATTCGAGCGTCTCTACATATACTAAATATATAGAAAAGAAGAAGTTTAAACTTTAAGATTTTAATAGTTTACTGTTGCCCACTCGAGTCACTTTCAAAACAATAGCTATGAAGCATAAAAGCTTTCTTATTGTTCGCAAAGATGACATGCACAATTGTTTCATTTCAAGGAAACGTTTATGTTATATTCTGGCCTCGATTGGCCGAGTATTTTTTTTATTTTTTCATTAAAAATCTGTGTATTAGTATCATATTTCTTTTTATTAATGTGCCGTATGAGACGCTAAGTCCCGGGTTTCATCAAAGCGGAGAGTAGAGGAGAAGAAAAGAGATGTGATGCAAAGCTGTCAGGTAATTTCCATCAAAGCGAAGAGGAGATTCGTAGCGAACACAAGATATAAACTGTTCAATAATGTTTCTTATATTTTAATATAATAGTTCGTAAAACAGTACTAGATGGCGCTGTTCTATTTTGTCATGCGCTTTTGACTTATTATCGTAAATATATAAGTAAAATATTAAAATGTTTCGAGTTTGGATGCATTGCTTCCAGTAAGTTGCGAGTGCCTAAAAAACAATTTATAGAATTAGCCGTTACTTTGCGGAGATCCATAATACAAAAGTAATAATAAAATTATTTTGCTATAATCCTATTGCTATAATAATATAATATATAGCAAAATAATTTTATTATTACTTTTGCCTAAAACACACTCGATTACTTGCCAATTGTATCCGGCGAAGCGTCTGCGCTCGCCCATCCCACCGGTGACGCTGCAGAAGCTACTGGCTAGCACCACACGACACTTCTTCTTTCTTTCTCCTACCCTTATCCCACTCTAAGTGGGGTCGGTACAACATGTTTTTCTCTTCCATTCTCTTCTATCATTCGCCAACTCTGGCGCTACTCCTTTTATATGCATGTCATACTTCACACAGTCCAACCATCTCTTTATAGGCCTTCCTCTAGTCACATATCCATCCACATTCATACTAAACACTCGTTTAGTCACATGATTTTCATCCCTCCTCATTACATGTCCATACCATCCCAATCTTGCACCTCTCATCTTTTCTGTAATGGGCGCAACTTTCAGACTTCCCCTTATATACTCATTTCTTATTTTATCAAGTCTTGTCACACCACACATCCACCTTAACATCCTCATCTCATTTGCATGTACTCTTCTTTCATCCATCTTTTTCATTGCCCAACATTCTGATCCATACATTACGACAGGTCTTATGACCGATGTATAAATTTTTCCCTTTAGTTTAGGGGGCATTCGGGGGTCACATATTGTGCCTGAGACCTGTCGCCACTTCATCCATCCTGCATTCATTCTATTCCTCACATCGCGATCAATTTCACCGTTCTTTTGGAAAAGCGAACCAAGGTACCGGAAGTCGGAGCAGACTGGCAAAACAACACCATTTAAGGTTATTGGAGAAAAATTGGAGAGACCACTGAAATCACACTGCATGTGTTCAGTTTTGGTCAAGTTGATTACATTAGCACCACAAGACACATTCGAGAAAAATATATATATAATCTAGTTTGATTCCGCGTCCTAGTACAAAGTAGTACTCAAGATCAACATACATACGGTGGTTTTATTTATACCCCTATAATATCCTCCCAGTTCACTCCCGTCTTCCAATCAACAAAAGTGGCGACTGGCGGCGATGTGCTCTGTAAGAGCTCCCGATCAGTCAACTTGTTTACTAAAGAAAAAATTCACGTACAAAAGTTATATTTTAATTTGCTTACGCCGGCCACGGCCCGGCTTTACACATTTCCGCTCTGCCTCGCTGCTTACTCGATTTTGGCACAAAATTCTATCCAAAATGAAACTCCCCCCTCTGCGTGATCCATTTATTAATGACAAGGACCAAGTTATATCTTCGTTATACGGTTAAGTAAGGTTGGTAAATAACAAGTTATTATAGTGTATAATAAAGTCTACTATTAATACTTTTTTTTAGTTTTTTATCAAATTATAAATCAAAACAAAAGAATCTTTTTTCAAATAAGCATTTTCAAACACTTTTAATTAATCAAAGATCAACATGATTAATGAAGCTACAACTGGTACGAATTGTACCAGTGCCTTTACCGAGAAGAACCAAAAAGAAACACACCGGTCAATTATTTAAACATTTTCTATTTACATTATCAAACCGCAGTCTTTATAAAGTTGAGAGGATCAAATCCTAGCATTTTAACAGTATTTTGACTTAAATCTCTGGCTTTCTGTTCCTGTTTCCCGCCAAGACTAGGATTATTGAAGACAGCATTAAAATCTACTTAACCCAGTTAAGAAAAAGTTATAGAAAACCTAATCTAAAGTTATGAACAGTTTAATACAGAAATGTAAGAGTTTAAGAAGTATTAAATTCAAGGCTTATTATTCCATTTCCAAGTGACAGTTCAGACTTCGCTTGGTTAACTCTAAGTCATGTTAAAAACGGACTTTTACAATCAGTTCGGAGTACTACTTTATGATGGCACTTACAGGTGTTAGAAAAAATTGTTTAAGAATTCAGCAATTTTTTTTTATGTTGTAAAATTTGGTTACATAACCATGAAGTGTTTATGATCGAAAGATGACAGTAAGACTTCTAATGAGATAATAACGACTTTTAGGTTTCTTTTGAAATAAGTTGATATTTATGATTCATCGTATTCTTTACGGTAAAAACAACATCATCTTTCTGCCCTACTCCCACTCTAAGTGGGGTCGGCGCAACATGTTACAACATATTGTCACATGATGGCTACGTATTTTACGACCGGCCGCCTGCCTAACGTCAACTTACCTTAGTCGCCTTTTACGATACCTCGGTAAGAAGGTGGTCTATTCTACTCGGCCGAATACCACACGGCATTTTACGATGAAAACAACATCATAAGAAAATCTACATATTTCTGGAGAATTGAAGAAACAAATTTCTAATTTTTAACTTTCCACTCCACAAGAGGCCTTGTAATGACATGCACATATGACACAAATACTACTTCGTAATATCGCTACTAAGTAAAGAGAAACAAAGATTACTTCAGTTACTCACACACAAATTCAAACACACACATAACACATACGCGCACTCACAATCATGCACAGATATTCTATCTCACACTTTAGGAGGGTTAATTTTATTTCAGGCGTATTTGGTGCCAATATTTTTTTTTATCTTTAGATACATGTAATAATACATGGTAATTTTAAATGCGAATATTATTCCAAACTGTAGTTTGCGATAATAAACGTGTATCCCAGGTGTACGGAATGTGCATTAGTTTAGGTAAACAGCGCACAGCATTATACACACGAATTGCTCGTAAATTTTTTAGCTCTCCCAATAGAATTATTAAAGGTAGGAACATACTACGTTACGTGACGGTGCGTTTATGACTGTATATACCCGTACTTCTATTGCCTATATCGCGTTTATTTTTGGTATTCAGTGAAGTAGAAGTTTATTTGAAATGTAGAATCAAACTATTCTTTTTTCAAGTTGGATTTTACAAGCTCTATCAAATAAATCTCTTTCGTTAAATTGTAATGATATGTTAATATCAGAAATACAGAGTAAATAAAGTAAAATTTTCTAAATAAATAGAATCCAGTATTGTTCTAAAATGTATATATATTTCATTTAAACAGTGACAGTGTATACAGCGTTGAAATAAACATGAACTGTAGAATGGTTTAAGCTTTGAGTACTGGAAATTATAAAGTTCTTGAATTGAAAGTTAACCGGAATTGTTCGGAAATTAATCAGCAATCAGCTGACAGTAAGTATTATATACTTATACCTTATTACTATGATTACTAAACGGTTAGAAGACTAAATATCGAGTAATCTGGAACGTCTGATAACCTTAAGACGAAATTGTTTTGGTGGCGTTATATTTTATAAGCGGTAAAAGTTTGGATTGATTTTGGATTTGATTATTTAATAAGCCCATTACCAATTCGATCAGCGTAGTGCTTTCAATCTAAAAGAGAGAGGAGGAAAAGAAAAAGTCTTTGCCCAGCAGTGGAATGTTACAGAACAGCTACTTCATTTTCTGTATCTAATACTTAAAATTCTTTATTAGTGACTTACTACAGTGATGTCAAGATAAAAAAAGAAAAAATGTGAAATACTGTAATCCGAATATGCAAAATTTTATTAAGCCTGCTCTGCACATAGTTCAATAACGAATAAATTAACACCTTATTAATGAATAATGGATAAGAGGCTTTGGCTCTGTAATCTATACTAATATATAAAGCTGAAGAGTTTGTTTGTTTGAATGCGCTAATCTCGAGATCTACTGGACCGATTGGAAAAACTCTTTGAGCGTAAGATAGTCCATTTATCGGGGAAGGTTATAAATTACATTATAACATCACGCTAAGATGAATAGGAGAGGAGCAGCAATAAAAAATATTGCGAAAATGGCAAAATTTAACGCTTTCTTTGCATGCGCTAAGTAAACGGTGAAAGTTATTCAAAGTATTAACATGTATTACAAAATTGTTCCCCTGTAAAAGTCCTTAATAAAAGTCCGCGATAGCATATGTCTAGCTTTTAAGGTAACCCACTTTAACCATAATAATACAAGTATTACGGTTAACTCAAATAATAAGACTGCAGTCCACGCGAACGAAGTTGTGTTTAAAGGTTAGTGGAATATACATTAACAAAACTGCCAATTATTTAAGAAACTATTCGGTTAAATACCTTTTTGATATAATACAATCTTTATTTCACACGGAGAAGAAATAAAATGTGGTTTGGTCATTCCTACGACTGACTCTAACTCAACGGGTTTGTTAGAAGAAGCGTTATCAGTTGTAAGATCATTAACTAGGTCATTATTCAAAAGTAATAATAAAAAATATTTTACTTTAATCCGCGATACAGTAAATAGAAAATATATATAGTGCTAAATGTATAGTGAACTGCCCGTTTTTTCATACCCGATACATACATCATTCGTAAAAACACATGCACAAACCTCCACCACTGCCACCACAATACACAAGCACTACACACGTTGACTATCACAAACTCAACAATCGTTTCGCCCCGCAACCGAGGCATCATCAGGAGATAGACTCCACGACAAAATCGCAAAGTGTGTCGTGGAGTTACAAGCCTTGCATGTAAGATATTCTCTATTTACTGTATCGCGGATTATAGTAAAATAATTTTTATTATTATTTTATTATAATGGATCTCCGAAAAGTAACGCCTAAATCTATAAATTATAGGTCATTATTGGCAAAAGCCCTCATTACTAATATCTTAAAAGGGACCTTTGCTTAGTATAATGGCTTACTAAAACAATGTAAAGTGTCGTTTCACACGGCCCATTTACGCTTGACGCCTAAAACGGGGACACGCCTGTCTGACATTGGTCGTGCCAACAAAAGCATGTTCCATACGACCACTGACAGAGGAATGTAGTGTCTCGTCAGAATAATATTGTTTCCTTTCTAAAACGCCAACTAGTTATATGTATTTATAATATTTAAATTAACATATTTCTTTATTGAAATAAGACGAATAGAGAATAAAACTTCAACCGATAATTGCTCACCAATAAGAGCAAACAAGAAACTCTATGATCCCTGTTTACAAAGACAAATTCTCATAACTCGGTACGTTTTATCATTGATACTTTGCATAAGGTCCAAGAATAATATTCAGCTGTATAATTGAAGATTTGCAGTATAAACTTCGTTATTAACTTATTTCATACTGCTATCATTACAAAAAAGACTATTATAACAAAAAATCCACATACTATTCACGAAATTTTGTCAAGTGCAAAGTTGGAATCGCAATCTGGTATGAAGTCTGTTTTTTTTTGTAAAATTGTTTATTTATATGCTTATAAACTACATGTTACTTCAAATATACAAATAAATAAATACACTTTATTGCACAAATAAAAAAATTATAAAAGATATATAAAAAACATAATATAGTGAAGATAAAGTTATAACACCAATATATCTCAATGACTTAATAATTGAAACTCAAAATCACGACCACGAGTACGTTCACCTTAAAATGTGTCAAACTACCTTCAAGCACTAAGTGTTTTATTCTGTTCCAGTAGGAAAAACGGGAATTTCTTATCGTATATTTTAGTCCAGTATACAATTCTCGATTTTATCAGTTCAGGTAGCTATGAAAGTAGACTGCCTGAAAACAGATTGACGGAAATTTAACGTTGCTTTTTAAATAATGTTAGTAGATTTAACTGCTGAGAAATTTAACTGCTATTTATTTTCGGACTACTTATAAACTTAATAGGTATACAAAAAAACTGAAAAAATTAAACTTAAACTTTTTTATGTTTTTCATTATTATTAGATTATTATTATAAGAAATCATGCGAATTCCACACCTTAATATAAACCCTTCGTCGTTTACGAAAGGTGTGTTAATGTATTTATTATATGTCGTGAAGATTGTTTTTGGAAAATCATCATCCTTCTGCCCTTATCCCACTCTAAGTGGGGTCGGCACAACATGTTACAAACATGTTGTCATATGATTTGGCTACGTATTTTACGACCGGCCGCCTACCTGACGTCAACTTACCTTAGTCGCCTTTTACGACACCTCGGTAAGAAGTGAGGGTGGTCTATTCTATGCAGCCTGATACCACACGGCACATACCTTAGTCGCCTCTTACGACACCTTGGTAAGAATGGGGGGTGGTCTATTCTATTCTGCCGGATACCACACGGCGTTGTTTTTGGAGAATAAATATAAAAAAAGATGTAGTTTAAGTTTCCATTAAAGTTGTTCATGCGGTTAATTCTTCGGCGTCACTTAGACAAGCATGTGTCACGTAGTATACACACAATGCAAGCTCTGATTAATGACCGCTGGGATATTAAACGTCCAACGTCTGAGGCTGCCTTACACTGTACTGTATTGTTGTCGCTCTAAATAATTATTTTTAATTAAACTTGAAGAAAATTAACTTGCGTTTTCACCTTGCAATAATAGTGGTTATAAATCAACTTTATGTTTCTGTATTATCTTTTAAATCATATGGTCAATTAAGTAAGAAAATATAGTTTTACTAGTCTTATTACCAGCCTTAAAGTTAATTATATGATTGTTGATTACATTATCTATATGTCAAGGGCCCTTTATACCAATCTATCTAATATATATATATATTCTACCAAAATTTATATATATATTAAATACTTATTATATATATAATAACATAACATATCCATAATAACAAAATTCATCCAACAACACAAAGCTTACGCAAGTATACACTCTCAAACACATACACAAATAGACACACATTTACTAATAATAACGTTGATTGTTTTTTTTAATTTTATTACTGTTCTATATTGTCTCCACCGTGTGGTGTCCGGCAGAATAGAATAGACCACCCTCCTTTCTTACCGAGGTGTCGTAAGAGGCGACTAAGGTAAGTTGACGTCAGGCAGGCGGCCGGTCGTAAAATACGTAGCAAATCATATGACAACATGTTTCTAACAATGATTTATAGAAGCAGGCGTTACTTTGCGGAATTCCATATTACAAGCAATACAACAGAACTAACTACTTTGCTATAATCCGCACGGGTTAAGTGAATGCATGCAAAGCCAATGTGTATGAAGCAGGCAAAATCTACGCACCTTATACATGCAGGACCAGTCACCACATGCACCCCAAGGCGCAATTCACCAGCAACAACGCACACAAAAGCAGCACACACACCCACCACCACAATCTCGACGACCGCTCCGCCCCGAAACCGAAGCATCATCAGGAGGATAGGCTCCACGACAAAAATCGTACTGCATGTACATGTTTCTAACATGTTGTGCCGACCCCAGTTAGAGTGGGAAAGGGCAGGAGGATGATGATATTATCGCTAAAGTTTTTTTTAAAGTTAATAAGTATTGAATAAAAACTTTGTTACGCTGTTAGATTACCTAATATACAAATAAAAAAAATATTATTACAAATTGCTACCCTTCATATGTCTTAATACCACATCTTTTTCGGAGACTTGACAGTTGGACTCCTCGCCTAGATGGACGCAGTGTACACAGTACTAAGTTATATTTAAAGAATTCTAATTCTAACAGCGGAAACTGATAGCAAGCCAAATAAAATGGTAAAGACTTGACACTACTGTGAATTAAAGCATTTGCCAGCGCAATAGCGTTTGACATCTAATGATAGGCGATATTGTTTTGTTTACTTGAGATATGAGTAGAAGTAAAAGCAATGTTAAACCATTTTCCTTGTATATTATAAAATCGTGCAAAAAAACTAATACTCTTGTATTAAGTTATCATCTTTATACTACAAGCTTTAACTATAAAGTAATTTTTTTTAATAAATTTAGAATAAACTACAATTTTATTATCCTATTACAGCAAGCCAACATTCATTAAGCATTAGGCCCACCTTTTGTGCAACTATTTGCGTACAGTAGTTGTACAATAAAGTAAATAAATAGAAAAATCATTTTCATAAACAAGAGTATTAGTCAAATTGCTATAAACTTAGCATCTATTTTGCAAATCCCGGAATAACTAAAAGCGAAACCCGGCAATATCCAATCTATGCGGACGTTGTATTTTCTGTTCAATCAACGTTTACCGATCAAGGTACTTGAATTTTAGCAGCGCTGAGTTAGAATATGTGATCACATTCTCATCTAAATTGCTTCACGAGTAAGAATACTCCGCCATTTAATTACAAATAGATCAATACAGATAGATCCAAAAGTTCTTCCACTTCCAACGGTATATAAGCTTTAATATTCGTGCAACTGATGCATACGTAACAGTCAGACAGACTTTCACAATTTATAGTATAAGTATGGTTAAAAGAATTGAAACAATTTTTTCATGTCCGTTGAGGAAATTTTCCGACAGGTACAAAGGGTAGGTAACAACTCGCTTGGGCAAATAGTCGGCATATATATGTATGTATGTTTATAATTAGCTATACGTCCTGAGCGACAACACTAAAAAGCTCTACAATCTCTAAGGACAAACTGTTGTGTTTTATGCATATTGCATGCTTTTTGTGCTCATCCCAAGGGAGGAAAGTGTCGAGCTTTAAAAGAGCTCATTGAGGCTAACTTTCGACCAATTTATGTAGAATTGAACTAGTTTTCGGCAAAGGTCAGTTGGTATAGAACGCTTAAATTAATATGATGACATTGAAGCCAAATTAAACATATTTATGATCATAAGTAAAGTTACGGTAATAATAATAATAACTTTAATAATAACTGTATTAGGAACAATACAGAAAAACAATACATAACAATGAAAAACGATGATACTGCAGAAGTATAAACTGTGTTGCAATGGTCAACGCCCTCCTCCTTTACAAAAATAGAGTGTTCTTTATAGTTAATTATAATTATAATATGAAATAAAAGGGTGATGAAAATATTGAAAAGTTGAAAAAAAAAGTACTTTAACTTATATTGTATTAATGCGCGTGCGTGCGTGCATGCATGAGTGTGTGTCTTTGTGTGTAGTTGTGAATGCGTGCGGGTATGTCTGTCTGTGTGAGTGTGGTCGCGTGTGTGTGTATGTGTGTGCCTGTTATAAAGAACAGTAACGAATGAAAGTAACATCTTTTTTACTTTCCCAACGCTGGGCCTCGTTTCTCCTTTAGAAAGAATTGAAACAGTTTTATCATTCTACTCCTATGCACAGTGTCGGTTAGGCATTTCCTAGGTCAATTTCAGAGATAAGCAAGTTTCGTGGCGATGATATATGTCACAAAAAAGCGAATTCTAAACTATCAACGTTTTCAGAGAAAACTGGTTAGTTTATGCCAGCAGTTAGGACCACATAAAAGTAGTTAATATCTTATTAAATAAGCTAATTGCATGTAATTTATAAAATCAAAGTTAATTCTTTCAAAGACTCGAGCTCAAAGAAGAAAATTCTCTCAAATGTAGACGGTACCTGTAAAAAATTAAATTAGGCTCCAGGTAAGGAGCTTAGAGACTAAGATAAGTAACATAGCTATCTTAGATATAACTTTATTAATCGATGAAAGCGTTGTCTATACTAAAATGGTACTAAAATTTTTGATGAAATCTCTTATTAATATTGTAAAATAAAAGAAATTCTGAAGTTTATTACGTTTAAATACTCTAAAGCTGAGGTAGATATCGTAATTTACGGCTATATTCAATAAATATTGTCTTTTATCTATATGTTTAGTTTTATCGTAGAACACGAGTAAGCTCTAATGTTACGTTATTTCCCAGGGGAGGGTAGAATGCGACAGTAATATACGCGATGGAAAAAATTGGTAATATTTAAGCATTTTATTAATCGTTTATAGTAAATGATCAAGGAACTGCAAAAATGGTTAATGAAAGAGGCAGATAAGTAAAGAGGAATATTTATACTTTTTATATAGAACCCAGTTATAATCACGTAGTTGATATATTTTTAACCTTCCTACCATTACTCGAGCTGTGATAGCCCAGTGGTGAGACCGTGCGACTCTTTCGAGGGGAACACGAGTTCAATCCCGGGCAGGCACCAATGAGTTTTTCTATTAAAACTCATGTGTCTAATTGATAATTGCAATTTATCACACGTTTTTCGTGCATATCTCTAGAGAATTCTGGAGATATGTATAACCTACCAATCCGCATTGGACCAGCGTGGTAGGTCTTAGTTCCAACCCTTCTCTCCAGAAACGGAGAGAGGAGGCCTTTACCCAGCAGTGGGATTGTAACAGGTCGCTACTTTTACTACTTACTTTACTATCATTACTCACCTCTTTACACGTTTTTCGAAATCTTACTTCGAGAAATCTGAGGTACACCCGAACCCCCTGTTTTCAGTTGCTTCCACCTACATCCCAGTTAGGTCTGACCACCGAAAATATAGGCGTCCAAAAAGCGTCCTATATGACCCTGACGATCAAATAACGATCGCAAACACAGAAACACACGTAATACACAGACACAGCGTCTTCGCCGGCGAAGACGAGGTCCAAGTTTTCTGACGTCGGTGGGTCGTGGCTTCTCCCCACCCTTCCGACGTCGCAATGACTAATTAAAGTCATACATCAGCCCTCAACTACGCGTCGCCCTAAGCCTTAGTCCGGCCTCACAGGAGGCATCCTTAGGACGACGTTCCCCGACGCTAGTAGAGCTTCTGCGCTCTACTCTCTGAATTTCGCAACCTCGACGATGCTTCTGCGCTACCCCGTCCCGTCCGGTGATGCTGTAAAAGCCGTTAGGGCTAACAGCATACAGTCAGTTCAGTTATATTTTTTTTTACTCAGTTACCTCTGATGAGGGAGTCAGAGACCTACTTTATCTTATTATATTGTTAACCATTGTTTTCGTTCCTATATGTACGTTCTTATATTATTCTTTCTCTTTCTCTATCTCTTTTACATTCTTATGCTAATAATTCACATTTCTGCATTTCTTATCACTACTGCTAATTGATATTTCTTGTTTATTCTACTTACAGGTCAATGTACTTATTAATGTATATTACAATCTGCATAAATTGGGGATTCCATTTTTGCCTTGTACGATTATGGATTATTTGTTATTTAAGTATTTATCTCAAAAATAACTTTTTATTTGAAGTATAATAGATACAGCAAGAGCACGTTCTTCCTGCATGTTCGTGCTGCATATTTCTAGAGAATTTTAAGGATATCCTTAACTTTTATTAATTTTAGAATTTTAAGGAAATCGTGTAACTTACCAATCCGCATTGGAGCAGCATGGTAGGTCTTAGCTCCAACCCTTCTCTACCAAAAGAGAGAGAGAGGGGGGCTTTTGCCCAGCAGTGGCATAGTAATAGGCCGTTTATTTACTTTTTTTAATTCGCGACTGACGAAAATATATATAAAGTAAAAAGTTGAATCTACTATCCAAGTTCATGCATCAAAAATTCGTATAAATATGTGAACTTGCGGCGCATTCTTCATAAAAACGAATTAAATGCAGCTAATATAAATTATGACATTAACATGTACATAATGTATAAAATTAAATAACATATATTATATAAAAATAAATTACAATACGAAATAAATGAACCAGATTATACAAACTATACTATCATAAATTATTTTCATTGCGATATCAAACAATAATTTACATAAAATTTCGAATTAAATAACGACTGGCAGCATGGAATATTTCTCATCTCAAATTCGTTATGGAACGAAGTACCTCTCGACATTGTGGATAATTGAAATACCTCATCTGTATCATTGCTGATTGTAAAAGCCTTTAAAAAAGATTTTAATATTTGTAATTCAAATCTCTGGAGCCAAATAACCAATGGTAATTAACACTTTCTTATACTAAACTTTCTTTCTTTTATACTTTTTAAACTAAATCACAGAATTAATTCGGGTTGTCGAAAGTATTGTCCAATCAAATTTAATTTCTGCAGAGCAACAGCCAAGACAAGCACTGGCAGACTAACCCCTTAAATCTTCTGACCCATTTTATCAATATCCTTAACTTAACTCGTTCTAACACTATTTTATAACCTTACTTATTAATGTATTATATTGTAGACAGCAACAATTTTTAATCCGTGTCTCAATTTATTATTGCTAGCAAACCTATAGTTACCGCCAATCCAGGGGTATATGAGTGGCCAGGTCATTAACAGAGCTCTCTCTCTTTTGCGATCGGTTCTTGCCTGCGGAAGCTCTGTTAGTTGGTCGATTCGCAGTGACTCATTTTATGTATTGCGTTGTTTGGTTACATACGTGTTAATTTTGTTCTCTTTTTATAAATCCTACTTTGGATCCTAAAAATATATATTTTTTATTATTGGCGTATTTATCTATTAAAATATTTGATAAGGAGGAGGAAATTGATAGACTTTGACGCGTTAGCGGTTTACAATATATCACTTTCCAAAACAACAGTGACGTAACTGCGAAAACTAAAATTTTATAGGAGACCCAAAAATAGAAAAAAATATAATTCAAATGTTCACATTGTAAATTAATTAAATGACTAAAATTAATGGGAAATATATTTTTATAAGAAATAAGCGTTACTTTTTTACTTTAACTATTCCATCTATTCCATTGTTTTATCTTTTTTAGGGACTCCTATATATGTATATGTGACACTTACACACACGGTCATACGTCCCCAAGTTAAGCAACTTAATACTTGTGTTCTGGGTGACGGACAACTGATAGATATACTACATATATAATTTTAAATACTCCTATAAAATTATAGTTTTAGCAGTTGCGTCATTGTTCTTCTGAAACAGCAAATTATGTTGTGTGATTTTTTGGTTTTCCTTTCTTTTATGTTCAAACCGATCTAGTGATTGTATGAATCCATAAAAAGATAGTTGCAAGCTAGAAGATAATATAGTTAACTTTGATTTCATAACTTCAGATACCATCGAAGATTAGATGTTAAATTCAGTGGTAGCTTATTTAAAAACATTTGACGATTCTAAAGTACTGAAAACAGTATACTGAATTTGAATTTGAATTAAAAAAACACGTTAAGCATTGCTCCTTATACCGCGCGATGAAATCCCCACGAAGTTTATTTTTAAAAGCTTTTATTTAATTTCCCTTGTATGTATATGATGGTGGAATCATGCATGTTAAATTAGACCCACTTCCCGGTGTCTGCTTGAGCTAAAATTGTACATACTGGTCCAGTCCCGATAACGATGCATGTTTACGGCAAGTATAAGCCACCAGCAGGCCTACCATGAACTCTTATTGCGACTTAATTGAAGACGTAAACGACGACCGCGAACCGCTTTCTTTTCGTACCATGAAGTGTGAATTGCATTGGGGTCGTAAATGAAAAGGATAACGTTATATGAACTATAGATAATTCTGGCTCTTTTACTCACATGTTCTTGGACGAATTCCGAACGCTCATTCGGCAACGACTTAAAGTGTGCGTCTTTAAGACGTCATGGTATGAAAAAGCAAAACAATTTTGTTTACGTCTTCAATTGAGTCGCAATAAGAGGTAGGCCTGCTGATGTTGCTACCGGGATCGGCTCCCGACCAGGGAATTGCTAACGGTTATCAAGAGGAACGTGACTTATTATAAACTACGTATAACGTTTAACCAAACATATGACACTTCTAATATCACCAGAACATTATGTACCAGTCATAAAAGACGCACTATCGCGGCAGTAAAATGGACGTATAATTTGATCGATCATGGCTTATTATGTGTTTTGAGTGGTGTTTGATAGATAGTGGATAAGCTTTCTCAAGAGAATGCAGCTTTTGGGTCCGACAATTCAGATCGTAAATGCCCATACTATAACATAACCTGTTTTACTTGCTATCTTATATATGAAAATGAATGTTTGTCTGTATGTCCTCTATAGACTCCGAAAAATGGACCGATTTTACTAAAATTTTTAGACTTTAGTATGACTCAACGGATGAAAGTTTGGTGGCAAATACAGTCTTTTTTTAAAATTTTGAGTTGTTTCGAGGGGAATTCAAAACAGGAATGAACCACAGCAACGCGTGACCGGACAGGTAGGATCTTATAAATAAAACACATATGGTCATCCGTCCCCAAAGTAAGTAACTAAAAATATGTTTAATGACAGACAACTGGTAAATATATACATATATATGTATATATATTAACATTTAAACATTTACAAACATCCAGACTCGAAGAACTAATAAATTGTATTTATAAAATGTTGACCCTCGGCGGGAATCGCACCTGCGGAGTTGACCCGCGGAGTTCACGGCAGGCTCTACCTACACCAACGAATCAGTTTAAGAAAAGCTCATACCAAAGCTTGCTTTGCTTTTCAATTGATAAAAAAACAACGCAACTGAAATATAAGTTCATTTAAAGAGAAAAATTGAACCAATTCGTTTTATCAGCGATTGATAAATAATAAAGTCTGGGTCGCCGATCCCTTGGGCACAGGTTGACTCGATTTATTGTATTTGCGAACGTTGTCAGGAAAATCCTTTTTTTATTTGGCGTACGATCATATTTTTGCATGATTTATACTAAACTATTTGATCTTTATCTCAGAATTTTTATATTCGTTATAGAAAGGGAAAAATTGTTGAATTTATTAAAAGACTTGTGTAATATTAAACGTAAAGCAAGCAAAAATCGCTTTACGATTTTGTCGTGGTGTGATTTTTATTCTATCTCCTGATGATGCTTCGGTTGCGGGACGAAACGATTGTTGAGTTTGTGATAGTGAACGTGTGTAGTGCTTATGTATTGTGGTGGCGGTGGTGGAGGTTTGTGCATGTGTTTTGCGAATCCTACATGTATCGGGTATACATGTAGGATACCCGATGCTAAATGTATAGTGGACTATTCGTTTTTTCATAAAAAACGAATAGTCCACTATACATTTAGCACTATATATATTTCCTATTTACTGTATCGCGGATTATAGCAAAATAATTTTATTATTACTTTTGTATTATTCAAAGTAACGCCTCAACCTATAAATTATGTAAAAGATACAGCTTGATACCCCTTCATTTCTGGACAAAAAAGTGAGATTCAACAACTTAGTGGGAGCAACTTAGTTCGCCGTTGCGAGAATACGCTGCTATAATTTATTTCATAAAACAAAAATAAATTGAATGACTCACTACACTCCCCTTATCTAACTCTTAAATCCCTGGATGTATGTGGACGCTGACAACATCACCTCTTAGATCCAGCCACGACGAGAGAAGACAGTATTATTTATATCTAAAATAACCTCAACCTAGATGCAGGGCATATAATAATCAGGTCGAGCCTGAGTCCAAAAAAATATTGACTTCAATATGGTAATGTCCGCTATTGCCAGGAATATTCCCTATTCACTCAAAACCTCATTCTCATTAATACAGTAAACAATTATAGAATTAACAACTGATTTTTGAGTGTTTCACAGGCAGGCGTAAAATACCTGGCTAAATCACATCACAACATGGTTAAAACGTGTTGTGCCGACCCCACTTACAGTGAGATAAGGGGAAAATGATGATGATGATATAACAATTATTTCCGATTATTCTTGTAAAGGGGAATGTAATGTACGGCGTGTGTCCAACGGTTTAACGTGATTGTCAAGTCTTAACCTAAAATAAGAAAGGCTTCTTATTATTTTTGGAAAATCCGTTGCCATAAAGATTTACGACTAGGCGCTTGCGTTAAGTCATGGCACTGCAAGAAAAACCGCGAACCACGCCTAGTTAATAATTAAATCGATAACTAAGATTATAATCTTTGTATTAATATTTGTATTTGTATGTATTATTTGTATTTACATTAGGTATGTTAAACAAGGCACGCGCCTTCTTGACCTCGCAATGTCTAATCAGCGTAAGTTACATTTTTACGACCACCCTCATTTTTACATTTCGTTACTAAAAATTTAACATCCTATTTGACCTTTCATATCACAAATAGCCGTACAAATTCGTTGTTATTGTTTGGTATAATATAACGCTGAAAGAAAAAAGCTAAGAAATAACTAGGAGAGTTCGGTAACAAAATATGGATCCTACATATTTACATGTAGTAGTAACGTCCTATTACTTCCTTCTGCTGGGCATAGGCCTCCTCTCTGCATTTTGGTAGAGAAGGGTTGGAGCTAAGATCTACCATGCTGCTCCACTGCGGATTGGTAGGTTACACATAACCCTAGCATTCTCTAGAGTTATGCAGGTTTGCTCACGATGTTTTCCTTCACCGAAAAGAGTGTGATATATTGCAATTATTAATTAGATACATAAGTTTTAATATAAAAATTCATTAGTGCCTGCCTGGGGTTTGAACCCATGTTCGTCTCTAGAGAGTAACACGGTCTCACCGCCAAGCTATCATAGCTTATCACATTTACATACTTGCATATTTTGACACATAAAGTCCAAGCTACTATTTTATGTGTAGAAAACGACTATGATAACGTAATAAATATCGGTTTAACCTACTTTATGTACCTACAAGTTAATATTTACTGACAATTTATGGAGCAGCGACGATAAAGTGGCGATTGGCCGAGCCTATATTTGGAATACGTACATACGTCCCTCAAAGTTAGTTTGAAGACTACATGTAGACAATATATATAATAGAGCGATTACTAGGTTAATATACTTCTTTGAAATGTTCACCAAGAAGAAGTGACCAGCTATAAAAAGAGAAAAAAGAAAATAGATCTTAGGAATTTCTATAACATTTGAGCAACAAAAAGATTAGTCGAGATTTCCAAAGTTTGTTTGTCAAATTATTTAGATCTCTATCAAGCATAAAATATTGCGAAAAACATTTTTCCAATGAAATTAGGATAATGATTTTGTATACAAAAAGGCATTTCAAAGTAAAATCAGCCTTTGAACCATATCGCTGATATAGAGAAATAAACGATTTATTTCTATCAAAGTTAGAGTATGCCGACACCAATCGCTCTGTATAAAATGGTTGTAATATTTGTCTTGTATAAAATTTTTCTTATGATCTTTTACCGGTATAATTAAGTTAATTTTACTTTTAATTGTTTTAAAGTTTGCTGATTATATAATGCGCAATAAAGTAATATGCATTACAAATATATACCGTTGGTCATATGGCAATATCATAAAATAATAATAATAATAGTATAAAATCTTGCCCGAATTTGAGATTAAGCTGGTCTTTATAGATAGCATGATCGATTATTACATCAGGTTGTTAGTAATTATATCTTCTAAAGTTTAACGATATTTTTTTTAAATAAATTGACTTAAAGACCCATTCCTCGCACAGATAAGCTCATTTTCATTTTTGAATTTATTACATAAGTAAATTCTCTATTTTCCAAATTTTCGTCCTAAATCTTAAATGTCCCCCTTTTTTATGAAATCTTTCATTATTGTTAGTTTTTTAATCTTTAAAAAAACATGCCAATGCATCTTTATTTACCGTTATCATGCAAAAGTATGTTTAAAGGTTATGTTGACAGAAGTAAAAAGAAATAACCCTGTACTACTTAACTATTTAGCTTACATACTATATTGTCGTATATAGCAGCTAAGTTCAAATTTGTTTCCACTGAGGGATTTTCAATACAAATATTCTGCGTAGCTTTGGATTAGATTCTAGGGCTAACTTAGTTACCAAAATTGGTTCCACCTAGTTTAATCGCATTGCCGTAATTTTGGCATCGAATTCTAGTCTGAATAACGTCCGAACTAGATCTAGAACTTAATAATTTAATCAAAAAGATCAAAAATTCAGTTAATAAACTTGTTAAATCTTGCACGTATTTAGTCTTATTTAAATATTTATATATATAAAAGACTAGCTTTTACCCGCGACTTCGTCCGCGTGGACCGTAGTCCTGTAATACTCAGTAGCTTCTATAGCTATCCAACCCTGCAAATATCTCCATCACAAAAATCAGATCGATCCGGGGGGTTAAATAGCAGTTCCTATTGCATTTATTACGCTACTCGAAAGTCCATATTAAATAAGATTTCCTTCATGCCATTACTATTATTAAGCAAAGATATTAATTTGCACTGGAAAGATTCAAACAAAACCATAAAAAAATTGTAAAACCTCTTTAAGTGGGCAGCAGCATTTTTCAATTTATCTGTTAATGTGTTAGTGTGACTCTATGTAATTAAATTAAATTAAATTAAAAACATGATATAAAAATTTTCACAAAAATTCTAAACATCAGTTTGATAACCTTAGTATAATCTTTACTATCTATATAAAATACTGCTCTCAAACCAACATCAAAGAAATTTGGCATAATTAATGTTTATACTCGTCATCTCGGGTAACTTATAGGCTATGATATAGGTTCTAAAAATCCTGTTAATTTAACAGGCATAGCACGAAATTAGTTAACGCCATCTATTATCAACCTATCAAAGTCACATCTGTAATTTGAAGAAGGTTATATATATCACGTTATTTGACTTATTTAAAATGACGAAAGAGTCATTTAAAAAAAGTTTTAATATAAAGTTTCAATATTTCTATTTACTGAATAAATTTAACCGAGCTATTAAAATGTAAAATTAATGTAATAAGTTAAACAAACAAGTAAATGCGAAAATCCTCCTGTCTGTTGCGTTTTCACGCCAAATCATATTGGTTCACAATATCGATAAAATCCGGCATAATCAACTTTTTACATCAGGGTAACATAAAGGCGATAGAAATTCTGTAAATGCAACAGGAATACGATGACATTACCATTACTTTACTTTCATTATAAAACGATATGTCGTGAATCATTTTTGGAATGGCACTCCCTATGAGGGTACAATTAAGTTACTTGAATCTTTGTTACTTTTTGTCCAATCTTTAGGCTTGAATCCTGTCTTTGTAGACAGACCCTTTTGAATAAAAAAACTTATTTAATGGTAGCTAAAATTACCTACAAAAGGCGAATGGCGAAGGCGATTCGCACTTAACTGCCCCTCATTTAGCGCGAACGTTTCCGGAGCCCGCATATCGGTGTGATGATCACGGACTGCCATGGTTAGTTTTTTAGTTTTTCGAGCCTGGGTGTAAATTTGTATTTACGTATGTATTTGAAATTATATATGTATATATTATTTACCAGTTCCGCCGTGTGGTATCCGGCTGAGTAGAATAGACCACCCTCATTTCTTACCGAGGTGTTGTAAAAAGCAAGTAAGGTAAGTTGACGTCAGGCAGGCGGCCGGTCGTAGAATACGTAGCTAAATCATAAGACAGTATGTTTGTAACGAAGAATAAAGAAAGAACGTAAGAATGAAAAGTGATATTATTTACCAGTTGTCCGTCACCCATACCCAATATTAATACACAAGTATTAAGTTACTTACTTAGGGGATGAACGACCGTGTGTGTAAATGTTCCATATATGTTAAAAAGAAAAATTATTGAGAACATTTTTTATTTGGACGTATAGTCCTATATAACGTGATATTCATAAGCAATCATCACCAAGGTTCGTTAACATAATCAAGTTAAAATGTGTTTTCGAAGTGATTCAACGAGAAAAGTTAATTATAATATGCAAAGCAGCCCATTTGCATGTTTTTCACGAATCAATGTAATTAGCATTATCGCTTAAATTTTAGACATGATTACAGAATTTCGTAAAGATACTATGAAATTATAAGGCTTTTGATGGGTTACGAGACCATCGCTCGCAATATCGGCTTTATGCATTGCACCACCCAGATTAAATAATAACAATAATTCTTTATATCAAGCAACTTTGCCTCAAATATGATATACAAAGAATAATAATAATAAAAAAAATAGAAAATAAAAGTAGAATAAGTCACTCTCCAGATTTTAAACTATCCCCATATAAAATTCATATAAATCTGTTCGTAAAAGCACTTTGTATAAAATGAAGCTACCTCAATTATATAGAAATACTAGCTAGCTGTGCCAGCGGCTTCGCCCGCGTGGAAATCAGATTGTCACAATATATTCTAGAATTCAAATTTTAAATATAACAGTAGTTTTTGTGAGTTAACCATAAGAGATAGAGACATGCTGTTGCAAACTTTTTTGTAATATTTTTATAGATCTACAATTCTCTTCTATATTACTTTAGCGTATATCTGCTGGTTTACGCAGCGCACGCGACTAAAGCTCCCAGCAAGCAAGTTTTTTAATAACTGCGCGATCTTTTCAACACAATTTACATAATACCGATATGTTCTATATACCTAAACCACCCGGAAATATTGCACTACCTTTACGTGAAAATCGTACAAAAATCTGTTCAGTAGATTTTGAAAATTGATTTACATACAGACAGACTTTTGGGACTTTTTTTTATAATAATCATACATTGAAATTTCACTAAACATATTCCCGCAGTACACTCAGTTATTTGTAATGATAACAAAAGTGAAGCAATAATTAATCAATTCTCCAAGCGAAATAACGTAACAAGTATAATTAACTCAACTCCTATTAACTTGGCAAATTATTCCTAAAATTACAGTTCATTTTAGTTTAAAGATTTTATAAGTCATGTATAAGTCATTGGTAACCCGCAGTATTAATGTGGGTGTTTCGTCCTACAAAAACTTACGCACGATACGGCACGTATTTAGGATTGCGGCTTTTTGCATCTTAATATATATATTTTTAGGTAAATCAAGTAATTTAATATAATGGTGCAGATATTTCGGGATAACGCCAGTGCTAGAGATGACCAACGGCACAATATATACTTTGTTCATTTTCCATATTCTGATTACTTCTTCTTTCAGTTCAGTATATTTATGAATTTTCTCAGTAATTGTTTTTTGTAAGTTGTGAGTATTAATTAGGCACTGCAATATCTATTAAGTATGTAATTTTTCCGATTTTTTCTATAAGCGTAATATCTGGTCTATTATTATACACTGATTTGTCTGTTAGGATGGCACGGTCAAAGTATATCTTGTGTGTGGAGCTCTCTAGAACTGGCTTAGGTACGTACTGATAATATGGTTTAGAAATAGGTTTAATGAGTTTATGTTTTATACATAATTTTTGATGAACGATATATATGCAGTCTGATTATGTCTATGTGTATAATCGGTCTGAGTAAGTGTGGTACAAGCGCTCGTAATGTGCTGAATGGTTTCAGGTTGACGGTGGCATTTCCTACATTTATCACTTTGCACTTTTGGATCTTTGATTATAAATTTTATGTAATTTTTAGTGCGTATTACTTGGTCCTGAATAGCAATCATGAAGCCCTCTGTTTCAGGGAACAGATCTCCCTGCTTAAGCCACTTATTCGAGGATTCAGTATCGATGTGTGATTGTTCTAAATCATTAATATGCCTTCCATGAAGCTCTTTTTTACGCCATCTTATTAATTTTTCTGTCACATAGTCTGTCGCGGATTTAAATGGTGTATCCCTATAGTTCAAGTTTAATGGTGTGTATTTATTGTCTAAACTAACTATTGCTTTATGGATATCACTTGTCAAGTCCTTATTGTAAAAGAATTCTCGCAAATATCTAATCTGGCATTCCCATAGTTTTTTCAAATCTATTAATCCTCTACCCCCTTGTTCTCTTTTTAAAATCATACGTTCAATTGCAGTTTTGGGGTGAAGATAATTATGTTTTGTAAGTGTTGTACGAGTTTTTATTTCTAACCTATTTATATCTGTAGCTGTCCACTTAATTATGCCAAAAGAGTAAGTTAAGATCGGGATCGCGTATGTGTTGATAGCTTTTATCAAATTTTTGGAATGCAACTGTGTTTTACAAATTTTATTAAGTCTACGTGTGTATTCTGCAGTCAAGTTTTGTTTTATACCACTATGGTTTATAATATTAGACTGATGTACGCCAAGATATTTATATGTATCTGTCGGGTTCATAGTGGAAAATATGTTGTCTGAATTTCTAATGGATTCTTCATTACTGGGTGGTTCAATTTTACCTTTGACTATATTTAAAGTGGTACATTTATCTAACCCAAAAGTCATGTTAATGTTTTTGCTAAATGATGTTGTGATATCTACTAAATTTCTCATCGTTGTTTTGGATTTTAGATAACGGGTTTAAGGCAAGACAAAACCACAGAGGACTTAGGGCATCTCCCTGAAAAATACCATTACAAATAGGAATCTCCTCAGTATCAATTGTTGTACAGGTGTTAGACAGGTGAAGTAAAGTCTTCCATTCTGACATTGCATTTCTTAAAAAGTTAATTATGTCGGGATTAATTTTATAAATCTGCAAAATTCGGACTAACCAAGAATGAGGTACACTGTCAAATGCTTTTTTATAATCAATGTATGTTACATGGAGATTACGTTTATGAGCATTTGCATGTTCAAGAACTGTGGTATCGATAATAAGTTGTTCCTTACAACCTTTATGGTTTTGTCTACACCCTTTCTGTTCTTCTGATAATATTTTATTGAATTCTAAATGGTTGTTGATTTTATTTGCGATACAAGATGTGATGAGTTTATATATTGTAGGTAGGCAAGTAATGGGCCTGAACTGTGAGGGATTGGTTGCGTCAGAGCTCTTAGGAAGCAAATATGTGATGCCTTTGGTCATAAATTTTGGAATTTCCTGATGTCCTTTAATTAAATCTGTAATTGTTTTTGCTAATATATCATGAAGTGTAATAATTTTTTTTTTATACCAAAAATTGTGTAAAAGATCTAGTCCTGCGGCTTTCCAATTTTTCATTTTAATTGTTACTTTTGCTATGTCATCTACAGTGAGATCTGAAAAATCCATCAATTCAATAGTTTGCCATCTTTTCTCTTCTTCAACTATCCAAATAGCCTTGTCGTTATGACCTTCTTGTTTCTTCCAGATATCCGCCCAATAGTTTTTGAGGTCTTCTAGATTTGGCATTTCATGATTATTTGTTATAAGTTCCGTTCCTAAATTTCTATAAAAACCTTTTTCATTCCTGTTAAATAATTTATTATCTTCCTTTCTTTTTAGTGATGTTAAGTAACGTCTTAATCTTTGTGACTTTAATGATAACTTTTGTTTTAACGTATCTAAGAATTCTTCAGGTCTCTTATTATTGCTTTCGTGACACGTATGAATTTTATTTTTTTGGAACATTTGTTCGACTGCTTTTAAGACTTTTTTTGAACGATTATTATTTATGTATTGAGTTAGTCTACCAATATCAACTCTTAATTTCTTGATATCGTTTTCTAATCTTGTTTGCCAATTAGGTTTAGATGGTTTGTGTTTTAATGTCTGTGGTGAGTAATCATTGTGCCGGATCTTGTAGCCTAAGTTTTCACAAATTACCAGTGCACTGCAATATATGAGTGGTGTAAAGTGTCTATGTTGGTATCAATTGTATAAAATTCACTAAAAATATGTCTATTAAAGGTGTTAATGAGTCCGTATAATTTTCTACTTTCTCTTAATCGAGGGAGTTTCGGACGGTGCATAGGGTTTGTACCCATGTACTGAGTAAGAACAGTTTTTAATTGGTCTGTGAGCTCTTGTGTTGGTATGGCACTGATAGTGTTATCGATAATGTCACTTACTAAGTCCTGTTGTTCTTGTGTTAATGTCGTGTTATTAGGAAGTGTAGCTAAACAGCTACACTTCCTAATAACATGATGACGGGAGGTTTGTTTTGAAGCTTCAAATGATATTTGGCTATGTGATGGCTCAGGAAAGGTGTATGTATAACTATTCTCAGGGTGTAGAGGTACAGAGTTTGTAACAATATTAGTAAGTAATTGGTTCTGGTCTATTCCTTGTGTGCCAGCAGAGCTATTTTGTGTTGTCATATTGCTATTTTGTGTTGTCATGTTCAACGTTTCTAAAATGGAATTATTACATTCTTCTTGCTGCAGTTCAAGAGCGATTTAAACAAGAACCGCTGGCTAACTTTCACCAATTATTATGAGCATTTAAAATTATAATCGAAAACAATAACTGCAGGAGTAACTTAAATTACTCAGATATGAGAACAATGCGTTCGGTACTATATATAAAAAAACTAAATAATAAATATATAAAAAAAACCTCAAAAATTAGAAGTATAATAGATATATTATACTTCTAATTTTAGAGGTTTTTTTATATATTTATTGTTAATCCACAATCTAACTCAATTTCACCTATTTTAAATAGAATGTACGAAATTAGAAAAAAGATGCTAGTGCGTACCATTTTCCGAATAATTTATATCCAATAAAAAACATGGAACAAAATGGCCCAGAATGATCGTACTTTTATTTTCCCAATCTGTATTTCAATATTTGGAAAGAATATGAACTGTCACAATATTCCTTATGTGGGAAGATAATCTCATTTATCACCTGTGAAAATAGAGACCTTTAACACGTTATCTTTTCAGACATATTATAAGAAAAATACTGAGAAAGGTTTTGATAACATCATATATCTAAAGTAACATAAATACACGCATTATTACTTTTCGTTCGTATCAGGAATTGAACACTACCCATATCCAAATATATGAGGACTTTTCGGACCATAGAGAAATTATGTAAAACCTCTATACTCTACTCCTACCTCTACCTCTCTACTTACTTTTGTATTTAAACGGCAACAATAAAATTATTTTGCTAAATGTATAGTAGACTATTTTATTACAAAGCTTTGCGATTTTGTCGTGGAGTCTATCTCCTGATGATGCTTCGGTTGCGGAGCGAAACGATTGTTGTTTTTGTGATAGTGAACGTGTGAAGTGCTTGTGTATTGTGGTGGCCGTGGTGAAGGTTTGTGTATGTGTTTTTACAATTCCCGTATGTATCTGGTATGAAAAAAACGGATAGTCCACTATACATTTAGCATATATTTTTTCTATTTACTTTATCGCGGATAATAGCAAAATAATTTTATTATTACTTTTATATTATGGAAGTCCGCAAAGTACGCCTAATTCTAATTAATAAACGGCAACCTTTATAATATATTATAGTAGTAGTACATGGTTGACCGTGCATCGGTCGGTCAATTTTTTTTTAAGATAAAAAAAATATAAAAAAAAGAAAGAAAGGACAGATGATATCTGGGACTCAAACTGGGGTATTTACATTTCTTTAGTCCCTTCAGTTATTTCTCGATTGTTAAACAATCAAGAAATAACCTACTCAAAAAGCTTTCACAAATAAATTGATTGCTGGCTATATCGAAACAAGATGCTACATCAGAAGAAGGATTATACTCAACTAATCTAATTTAACTATTGGAAATGGAATCTTAGTTACTCGTAACATAGCCAATATTATTAAGCTTCCAAATTTAATTGGAACATCGCTCAATATGAATGATGTTAGAAATAGGACCTTGTTTCTAGTGTGATCCGTTTAGCATTGTCGAATTATTCCCAATGGCACTTCGGGGTTAGTCACATTAAAGCTATTACCCGAGCGATACTCCATTACAAAATTTATTAGGATCGCCTGAATAGTTAACGATACAATTACGTAATAGATTTATGTCAATGAATGTTGATTATTCCGAGAGAAATTGACCCATCCTTGTAGTACATAAGTAAATTACAGTACAGAAATTACAATAGAATTATTTTTCTATAATCCGCATTTGTTTAAGAAAATCCATGCAATGCTTTGCGTGAAAGGATAGGTTCTTCTAATTATGCCAGGATTTCAGGGCGAAACGAGCGTAGAGATTGTGATAGTGAGTGTGTGTAGTGTTGCTGCCTACGGCGTTTTGAGATACGTGCGGTAACTTGTCCTGCATGTATAAGATTTGTGAACGTTGCCTACTTCATACACTTAGCATTACATAGATTCTCTAAAACAAACGCGGATTATAGCAAAATAATTATTTTGTAACTTTTGTATTATGGAATTCCGTAACGTACCGCTTGCTTCTATACATTACAATACAATGAGACTAGAGTAATAGAGTAATAGAACTTTAAACAAAATCAGTTTTTTTTTAATATTCTAATGTTCCGCTAAGCTGACACTTTTTTTCATAAAAACCTTCACCTGACAATAATTAACGCAATCAAAAAAAACAACGAGATTCTACCATCATTCAAATAATACCATGCCCAAGGGATAGACATTAATTTTTATACATACAGATAGATATGTTTTCAGAAAAAGAAAGAGATAAAATCTTTTATTAATCCGCGATGAATAAGAAATATAGTACGCAATAAATAATGCACATCGAGGCTAAGAGAGAGAAATCGGATAGATTCTGCTTCATAGAGCATTGTCTCTATCGCACAGATTGACGAACCCATGCGAAACAGCACATATTAACTGAGTGACAGTGACAGCGCTCTCCGAAACCGACTGTTTCGTTCTAAATATCGATGTGCATTATTTAGTGCCGGTTACTATACGTATTTTCATGACTAAAAGGAAGTGACTCAGTATGATAAGTTTATATAGTGAGAATTAGTAAATAGTACTACAAATTATAGTTTTCTATACAAATCATGCCCACGTGGAATGGTCCCAAGAATACTGGCAGCGTTTCCGCGTTGAATGGCTCAGCTGATTCTTTGTGCGAAAAAGGAGCCAGCCCTCCTGTCACCCGAAGAAGCGATCAACCGAGGTGTTAAAACGGATAAAAAAATTTTTGCACTTTGGCTCCATGGCCCTAGGGTCTCAACTGCAAACGGCACAAATATATAACTCTCAACGAGAGATGCATATTTTCGCCGCTTGCCGGATTCGGCCATTTCCGCCGCAGCTCCAGGTCTGGACGCCGTTTCCCTGATATGGGACGAGGCTAACGTATCAACGCATGTTGCGTCCCACATTAGGGCCCGTCCCCGTTCCCAAGGAACCAGCGTCAGACCGTCTGGTCTCTTGCCATCATCCCGACATATCCCGGAAGGCTCGAGAAGAGCAGGAATGTCGATGGTGGCAAAAGCTCTTTTGATGGTGTCATTAAGAGAACCATGACGGAAAAGCCTACCAGAGCTCCTATGGCATGAAAGCCCGTGTATGCCAAAACTGTCTACCTCTTTTCCACATGGACATCTGTGCTTAAGGCACAATGTGGTTCCCAATCTGAGACCCAAAACTAAGAAAACTAGAGTAAGTTTTCTTAGTTAGGCTAGGTTAGGTTAGACAGAATGTATGATTATTTACATAATGCTGTTAGCCCTAACGGCTTTGAAAGGATCACCAAAGAGACACACGCATTTAAACTTTGCAGTACTCTACTACCATGCTCATGTCAGAAGCATATTCTTTATACATGTTTATACTAGCACTTCTGCTTCTAGCATCATTTATAATTGGATTTTTGTTTCTTAGTGATCATGAATAAATTGGGCTTATAAATTTGTAAATCCCACCTTTTAAATTTATGACATGACTAATAAGGAAAAAACAGTTAAATCAATGTTTAATTACAAAGTTAATTTACAAATTTATTAACTTTGCCATATAAAAAAATATATGGCATTAAGTTATATGATACCCTTCTTAGTGCGAACAATTTATGTTTATAGCGGCATAATTGCAACAATGAACGTCCGATACATGTGTAGCCTTTCAATTCAAAAGTAATAATAAAATTGTTTTGCTATAATCCGCTATACAGTAAATAGAAAATATATATATTGCTAAGTGTATAGTGGAGTATCCGTTTTTTCATACCCGTTACATACAGGATTCATAAAAACACATGCACAAACCTCCACCATTGCCACCACAACACACAAGCACTACACACGTTGACTATCACAAACTCAACAATCGTTTCGCCCCGTAACTGAAGCATCATCAGGATATAGACTCGACGACAAAATCGCACCTTTCAATTCAGCTAATCCAACCTTCTATTTTCAGGTCTCCCTTTTGTAACATATATAAAATATTGTACATAAAGCTGACTGGCCCGTTGGCGCAGTGGGTAGTGACCCTACCTTTAGCTCCACAGGTCGTGAATTCGATTCCCGCCGACGGCCAATATTTTCTGTAAACAATTTTTTGGTTCTTCGAGCCTGGGTGTGTACAATGTATATATTTACGAGTTGTCTGTCACCCATAAAACAAGTATTAAGTTACTTTGGGTCCCATATATTTATTTATATTTATTTAACAATTAATTAACCAATCATATATTGAGTCAGGCCACGAAGGCCACAGCGGATGCAACTTTGCCGAAACGTCGAACTTATGTAAAGGTAACTCGACTTAGTCGCAATATGACACGCATTTTTATAGGTATTAACAATCATATAAAAATTATCAAATTATTCTGGAATAAACATAATAATTTTTCATTTGGATATTGAAATGTTCATACAATAGTGACGTCTTACTAAGAAAAATGCGAATAGAAATGTAGTAACGATTTCAACGTTGATATATTACAGTATATTACCACTTACGTTGAGTAGGATTTTTGCTACCCTCATTTTTCGTGTTTTCAAGCGTGAACAAAAAGTGGCCCTTTTCATCTATCTGTTTTCAGAGATATGACTGCTTAAGTAATGAGAAGTTTGATATACATATAATAGGGAAGTTGGGCCTGTGTCATTTTGTGTGTTCATATTTATGAAACTTGAACACGTGTGGTATCCGGCTGAGTAGAATAGACAACCCTGATTTCTTACCGAGGTGTCGTAAAAGACGACTAAAGTAAGTCGACTCACTGTGTAGTATCCGATTGAGTAGAATAGACCACCCTCTTTCTCACCGAGAGGTCGTAAAAGGCGACTAAAATAAGTAGACCCACCGTGTGGTATCCGGTTGAGTAGAATAGAGCACCCTCTTTCTTACCGAGGGGTCGTAAAAAACGACTAAAGTAAATTGACGTCAGGCAGGCAGCCGGTCGTAAAATACGTAGCCAAATCATGTGACAACATGTTACAAACATGTTGTGCCGACCGCACTTACAGTTGGATAAAGGTGGGAGGATGATGATGAACCTATGTTCATCAAAAAACATAGTAATATACGTAATTTACGTAACGTAATTTTTTCGTTTTCCAATATAATATATGCATATATGTGCATTACAGCAATTTAAAAAAGCTGTACAGAAAGCCCACCAAACCTCAAAAGTAATGTTGATTACTTGGATGATAAGAATGCGTTGATATAGACCATTTTGTAATTTTGTCGTGGAGCCTATCTCCTGATGATGCTCCGGTTACGGGGCGAAAAAACTGTTGAGATTGTCGTTGTTAACGTGTGTGGTGCTTGTGTAGTGAGTTGTTGGTGGTGGTGTTTTTTGATACGTGGTGCTAATCTTACATGTATAAGATGTGAGAAAGGTTTTTGCTGGTTACACTTAGCATTGCAATGATATTCTTAGCAAATTAATCTTATCACAACTTTTAAGTTACAAAAAGTGACAAAAAACGATTTAAATTTGCACCCAACATACGGTGTTTGAGTAAACGATTAAAAGTTTGCCCAATCATCATATTACCCCTTCACACGAAACACAAGCTTCACATATCTAAGTGAGAAATCACAAAACGTAAAAAAATGGATATACCAAGAAAACTACATTAACCGAGTCCAAAACAGCTTAGAATCGCTTGAAAACCATCGAGCTTTTTGTGCGCTTAATAGGGTTGCCTATTAAACTAAGCCAAAAAGTTAACCGAAGCTAAATGAATAAAGAATGCAAAAACCCACGTAATAGTAGTTATGGGCGTGGCAAATTAGACTGAACACAAAAATAAAAAAAATATCCGAAATATTGAACTGTATTTTATGCTCGCTAGTCTTTATCTAACAAAGTCCACAAAAGCTATCGTCTGTATGTGATCGATTATCTCAAATTCTACTCAACCGACTCTCATACGGTTTTTACTAAAAGATAGTGCAATTTTTCCGGAAGGTTTAAGTTAACAGTGCATTACGGATTTATATAAATTGTGTTAAAGAGTACAGAAGAGCGCAGTTGTTAAAATACTTGCCTGCTAAGCTTTAGTCGCGTACGCCGCGTAGTCCAAAGAAAATACACTAGATCAATGTACTAGAGAATTGTAGATACACTAAAACACTACAAAAACGTCCGCAACAGCATGTCTCTAACTCTTACAGTTAACTCACAATATCTACTTTTATATTCAAAATTTTAATCAAGTACACAGCGTTCCACATAATAGCGTTGAACATAAAATAAAATAATCCACTTATATACTACAACCAATTGCATGAGCGACTTCATTTACAACAAATAAAGCGTTTAAGTACCTTCGGTAATAGAATATTCCCTGTTGTCCACAGAAAAAGATGTTTTTTATCTCTAATTGAGCCAAATTTTAAGCTCTAATTGAGCCAAATTTTATGAGTAATAATCATGGTCTACATAGACATACATTTATGTTACAAGTATGAATATAATAGATGTCGACGCAATAGCAAACCTCAATCTTTTTTATAATGTTTAAGAACACTGTTGCCTGGCATGCGGCGACGTGTGCGAGCTCAGACTAAATTTAATTTTAATTTGCCAAAATTTTATATTATTTAAATAATTATTTTTGAAAAAGGGGATCGCCTATTTTCTTGCTGGTCCTTCTTGGTATGGGCACCTTTCCGAACCAGTCGTTCATTGTGATTTGACGATTCAAAAGAGCTTGTAAAAGCAAACTTGAATAATTATAACTTGAATTTTTGATTTCTCTTTTTTAGTATGGCTTCCCTATTCTCATAAAATAACTAAAACATAAACTACAAAAATGCCAAAAATACCTAAATAAAGAAAAATGAAAATGCAGGAATGAGGTTATAGCTTATACAACAGGAATAGTAATAACAATTTATTGGTACAATGTATTTAATGTTATGATCTTTCATGACGTAACTTTCGGTTGTAGTTGTACGAATAAAATTGTCACGTATACTATTTGTTCGTTTAACAGTGTACTATAGGGTTGCGTGGAACAGGTCACGTATAAGCGATTAGTGTAGAGTTTATGGTATTACGCAGTATTGTACCCAAATTCTGATTCAATGATTATTTAATTTGATCGGTGTTTTTATTCATTTTTTATTTCTTACAATATTGTTGTGTAATCCACTTTTTCAAGATGGTATTAGAAAAAAAGTAACAATTTGGTCGTTGAAATCGGAGCATATTTGACTCCTAACTAAGATTTTTGTGTTTAGGAATATTATTACTGCTGCAGACTTGATTGTTTTGCCATATTTTGTTACACAATATGGATGCTCTAGATTACCACAAGATGGAATGATAAGTTTAATATTCTAGTGATATAAAAAAAAAATAGTTGTATAAAAAATAAAGGAAAATTATATATTATTTACTACTCAAGTCTATATAATATGGGCCTGAATGAAGTAATGCGGAAGCGAGTAAGGGAAGGTCGTTAAGGTCGTTTAGTCCGTGCAAGACGTCCTTATCAGTTCGGGTTACTAAAGAGTATTTGAGAGACTTTTCCTTACAGCAACATAAAAAATGTATACATAATAGAATATAATTTTGATGCTTAATTACAAAAGAAACTACAATTTTCATTTTAATCCAACGTGAAACCAAAATTGGGCTATAAACAATAAATAATACATTGTAATGTGCAGTCCTCTTCTAATTTAATATATTTAAAAACATATCCGCCATTAAATTACAATAGCACCTTAAAAATTTACATACAATTTCAACGCACTCGTCACTTCCAATATATCTTTAAGAGAAAAAAATAAACGACTCTAGTATAGATTTAAATACGACGTCATTTAAAAATGCATCAGTCGATTACTCCTCAGGATTCCATATACCTCATTTAAATATGAGATTGCAGTACAGAAATTAATAAATCCATATCAACTTAGAACACCAATAAGGGATTATATTTCCGTAATAGTTTTTTATTAAATTTATCGTGAAGTTCAGTAAGGTCTAGTATTGATAAACAAATTAATATGTTTGTTAAGCAAGTGACTCTAAATAGCTTATCGTATCGGTGACCGAAAAATCAAAGTCAAATCAAAAATCAAAATTCAGTAGAAATTCTTCTATCACTAAGAAACCAAATTCGTTCTTTGGTTTGTGAAAATTAACTAAAAATGACTTTTTTGGTGAGAATAAAGATCGTATCTGAATTCAACGTCGGAAATATGCTGTATGAAAACGAAAAAATTCTGATTAAACTGCCGAAACAGTTTGAGAAAAACACTTGAAATCGATACTACTATCGGTCTTCTTACTAGCTTAGTTTAATAAGTAAGCTTATGAATGCAAGTTTATTTAAAAATATTGCGTGATTCAACTCGATAAAAAAATATACATAAGTTTAAGGTAAAACAATGGATTCATGTGCCGTTTAGCAAATTGGGCAAGAATTTTCGTCTCCTTGGTACCTAGAAGAAATGAAAAGCAAAGACATTGTCACAAGACAAACTCACCGATCTCCGGCACAGAACACTTTTAAATAACAATTCAAATTTCGTTACTGAAAAATTGTTTTTTTTCAAATTGAACGTAAAAATGTTGATACGTACGCGCGCGGTCGTAGATGTTCCGTGTGCAACGCCAACCCGCTCGGGAGGCGAGCTGAGTCACGAGTGAACGCCGAGGCTCCGCGTCCGCCCTTATAGAGCCGCCCTAACCCTAGCGCACAGGCGGTAGGCGGATCTCAACAGAGTGGTTATGCATTTGTTATAATGATGAATTTGGTGTGACAAAAAATATCTACACTTTAAATTGCCAAAATAATTGAATGATGGCTGTAAAGTGAGACTATTAAGGAATATCAGAAATTTTAGCATGAACAATGAGTTTTTTTGTAAAAATTATATGCTTAACTGATATTTTGAAACCAGAATATCTCTGGGCAATATCTGGCATTCGTAAAACCTGCCAATAGGCATTGGTAGAACAGTATTCTTATGTATGCCGAAACCTAACTTACACGCGTCGTTGGTTTCTTGTAACCTTGTTACGAGGTTACAGAGAACCCGTGGTTTGAAATTAAGACTCAAATACCACGTAAGAGTTACTGGTTACAGTAAATAAAAATGACAATATAAGCAATATAACAGAACTAACTACTTTGCTATAATCCGCACGGGTTAAGTGAATGCATGCAAAGCCAATGTGTATGAAGCAGGCAAAATCTACGCACCTTATACATGCAGGACCAGCCACCACATGCACCCCAAGGCGCAATTCACCAGCAACAACGCACACAAAAGCAGCACACACACCCACCACCACAATCTCGACGATCGTTTCGCCCCGAAACCGAAGCATCATCAGGAGAATAGGCTCCACGACAAAAATCGTACTGTACTGTGGCAGTACGATTGTTATATGGAATTCCGCAAAGTAACGCCTGCTTCTATAAATCATTTAATGACAATATACTTTTTTAGTTACTTTTAAGTTAGACATAGGAATATCTAATGATATTATGTATTTACGTACTATAATATTTTAATATATGATAAATTTTAAAAGCAGCGTGGTGTGAAAACTTTGTAGTAGAGTTGTACAAACGTATTCTAATTTGACTGATTAATTCAGTTTCATTTGGCGTCCTTTTTAAATATACAGATTAATGGAAATCTTTGCTTTCCTATTTTAAATATATAAAAATACGCGACATAAAAACATCTCTGTGTGATACTAAATATTTTTAACAAGATTAGTTGATAAAGGATTTTGTACGATTTTAGTAATTTATCTAAAATGTTTTTATTTACAGCTCCTGGTAGATCCTCGAGCCACCATCTCTGTCACACCACCGCAGGTTGTCAACAAAATGTTATTAGTCGTCATCTACGCCACCGCCCATCTAGAGAAAAATTCCGAGTCGCTACTAGACTAACTTAAACGAATGGCACTCATTCAGCCGATAACTTACCACATAAAAAATATTCTTGCCTTCTTTCTTTGGTCTACAGACTTGTAATTGATAGCACTCTTTTTGTTGTGGAACGTATGGGTTTAGTTAAAGGGTTCCAAACATGTCTCAACCCTTAAGTTCTGGGCAATAATTTACTAAACCTACTCGCGCTTTAACCTCCTTTAGAGCCTTTAAAGAGGCTATACCCTTGCGAATTCCAGTCCTTGATAGTTTTATAGAGTTAGAGACCTTCTTTAACAAACTCGGGAAGTACTTAGGAGCGCATTCATACGCATAGCCTTCGTAAATTCCTGTTCAACGCAAAAAAAAACTTCGAAGACTTTTGGCTTTAAGTCTTTGCCTCATAATGAGTATTCTACTACGAAAAGCGTATTCCTTAGTGTAAAAGAGTCTACCCTTCGAACCCGATGAAAGTCATATTTTTCGCTGCTTTTCGTATTTTCCTTTGATTTTAAAACTCTCTTTTCTCAAAACACTCATTCTCTTCATTGTCCCAATTTACAATAATCCCCCTATTTTAGCAATATCTTGTTTGTATTATATATAAATATTTCCATTTTACTATTTTTTAAAAACCCCATTTCAATGCTTCACATATTCTTATTCTTTTTTTCTATCACACCATACATTCGCTCATTACTTTAGTTATATTATTTAAAGAAGTAAGCGTTACTTTGCGGAATTCCATAATACCAGAGTGATGATGGAATTTTTTCCTTAACTTTATGATTTTGGCAAAATAATTCTACAATTACTTTAGTTATATTTAACAACTAGCATCAAAAATATAATTACCACCTGGTATCTGCGAAGCTAATGAGTACCCTCAGAATACGTAGCCGGCCCCATAGTCTTCGTTAGTGCCAATATTCATAAACTAAGTACGAAGTCCCGAGAGTATTAATGGAAGTTTATTAACTTTGCTAGCAAATTAAAGTAAAAACTATTGAGTTTTTTGTGTGCTTTCCTGTAAAAGCCTTTCTGAACGGATTGCACATTAAAATGGTTTAATAATTAAATTAATTAGACGACAATTCTTACGATTAATAAAGCTTTTGAAGACCTACTTGAATAGACCCCAATTTATATTTGAGTTCCAATAAGGAATTAAAGTAATCCTAATCACAATCATTCACTATTTAGAAACTAGTTGTACTCGCGACTTTTTTCATGCAAAATTAAGCGTTTAAGTACCCTCAATAATGCAATTTTTCACTATCACCGAATGAAAGATATTTTTTCCTATATATTAAACCGGTGTATAAGTAAAATGTTATTTATTTTTGATTGGCCTGTTGACGCAGCTGGCAGTTACCCTGCTTTCAGCTCCGCGGGTCTCGCGTTCGATTACCGTCGAGGGCCAACATTTTCTATAAACAATTTGTGGGTTCTTGGAATCGAACTTTGAAAATAATAAAAATCGAGTATGTATTTTTAAATACATACATACACCTAAAATATTTACGAGTTGTATGAAAACACAATTTTTCAGTTACTTACTTTGGGGATGGCGTGTAATTATCCTTTATTTATTTATATTGATCCACCAGGTTAGCCGTGAAAGCATAACAGGCAGACAAATCTTCATTTAAATATTTTTTAGTATATTTCTATAGATGCCGCTAAATGGAACTTCTTTTGCGAGTAAGAACTCAAAACATTTCCGTTGCCAGTGAACATTTGGATCTAATGGACGGTCGTATAAAAAAAATTGAGAGCGACATCTTTGCAGAAATATGAAGGTTTCGAGTGAGCTTGTAAATCGTATTAATTATTAATATTATAAATGCGAAAGTTTGTGAGTATGGATGTATGTTTGTTACTCTTTCACGAAAAAACTATTGGACGGATTTGGATGAAACTTTACAGTTATATAGGTTTTACATCAGAATAACATATAGGCTACAATTTGTAATGATTTTATGTAATATGACGATACATATCAATAAATTCGGATTAAATCTGGCCTCTGAGAGCTATCTCGGCGTACGCTGCCTAAACCATCAGAGTTACACAAAGATGATGTAGCGTAGTATTGTTTGTCTTTAATAGTTCTAAATAAAAGTCCGCAACAGCATATATCTATCTTTTATGTGAAAGCCACTATGACCAAAATTGTGAATCATAAACTTAATTAAATTATATACTGTGGCAAACAAAATTCCTAGCGAGCGAAGCCGCGGGAAAAAACTAGTAATTATATATGAATAGATATTATATTATGTATTAGAAAAAATATAACGAAATCTCATCATCCTCCTGCCCTTATCCCACTCTAAGTGGGGTCAGCACAATATGTTAAAAACATGCTGTCACATGATTCGATTACGTATTTTACCGGCCACGGCCTGACGTCAACTTACCTTAGACGTATTTTATGACTCCACGGTAAGAAATGAGGGTGGTCTATTCTACTCAGCCGGATACCACACGGCGGATCGATTTACCTTTTACGAGACCTCGAACAAAATAATATAAAAAAATTGTTTTACTAAATTGTTAAACATCCCTTGATGATTTTATGAAAGTTATTAAACCTTATTTTATACTAGTTAAGGGAAACGATAACGTTTTTCATGTAATTATATGGTGAACAGAACTCTCAATTAATACAGCTTTTAATGATATCTTGCCTGAAGCAGCCAAATAGAATTAATATAAGGACTAGTAGAAAAGATAATTTGATTTTACCCAAGAGCTATAGCTTGTATAGAGTTACTAATTAGGCTACAATCTTATACAGTGTTCTGAATAAAATGATTGTATGATCATGACTAACTCATAGAAAGAGAAACCAAATGAGACTGTCCGTCTATCCATCTCTCTTTTTTATATATGATAAGACAAAGATAACTATACGGATTTTATCTTTCCTCACAGTTCTTTCTATGGCTCCCATATAGACTTCAGTGTACTTTTATTGTCTATGTTCCTACACATACATTAAAATACAACATGTTTCCAATTAAAAAAATGATAACAAACTTTTAAATTACACTCACAAGTTTTGAAGTCGCAACGCTACGCTTTATTGCAATTTGTCACAAAACGAAATTTTACAAACCCCGGGCAGGCACCAACGAGTTTTTCTGTTTAAACTTATGTATCTAATTGATAATTGCAATTTATCACATATTTCGGTGACGGAAAACATTGAAAGGAAATCTGTGTATCTCCAGACAATTCTGGTGATAGAAACTATAACATAATTACTTTGCTATAATCCGCGCGGGTTTAGCGAATGCGTGCAATGCTAATGTGTGTTGCTAGTGAAGGCGTCTTGGGATGCGTGTGTTGACTTGTCCTGCACGTGTAGGGTACGTGAATTTTGCCTGCTTCATACTCATTAGCATTGCATGCATTAGCTTAACTCGCGTGGATTATAGCAAAGTAGTTCTGTTATAATTTCTAATCCTCCTTTATCCTACAGTTTCTAATTCGTGTAATATGGAATTCCGCAAAGTAACGCCTGCTTCTATAAATCAATTCTGAGGATATTCGAACCTACCAATCCGCATTGCAGCAGCGTGGTAGGTCTTAGCTCCAACCCTTTTTTCCAAAAAACAGAGAGACGAGGCCTTTGCCCAGCAGTGAGATAGTAACAGGCCGTTACTATACTTGCTTTACTTTAATAAATAAAAGTCATCATAAAAACGAATTATATTCCGATTAGAAACGTGTGGTATCCGGCTGCATAGAATAGACCACCCTCATTTCTTACCGAGGTGTCGTAAAATACGACTAAGGTAAGTTGACGTCAGGCAGGCGGCCTATCGTAAAATACTTAGCCAAATCATGTAACAACAACTTTGTAACATGTTGTGCTGACCCCACTTGGAGTGGGATAACGGCAGGAGAATGATGATTCCGATTAGAAACGCATTACACGGTCGATGCTCTTTTTTATGTCTTCGTCAATAAAATTACTCATAAGTTACAGGCGTCTGCCCGCCTTTAAAGTTATTGAATTTAAAATTAGTTTTGACATCGCTCTTATAATAGATGATTGCTCTTATTCGCTTCGGTGAGATAATTTGCTTTAAACATACTGTTATAGAATGAGTGTATCCATACGATACATAGTATTCAATACACGTGTAGCTCAATACACGTGTATTTGTGGATGCATTAAAACTTAATGGTGAATCTCTAAAATCACATATAATTTTGATTATTATTAAGGCATATATAGGTTAAATAAAGATTTTTTAATTTAATGTAGCGTGAATGGTATTCATAGTTAAAGTATAGAACCTGGTTTTACTCATATCGTATTATATCGGGTGAACCCGATTATTTTTAAGCCCATCAGGGCCCTTATCCAAGAGCTCTTTATATGGCGTTACCGCACCGAGAACAGCGTTTAGCAGCTCGCTGGGTTTCCTTTATTAAGTAATGAAAATATTATTCTGCTATAATCTGCGATGAAAGAAAATATATGTAATGCTAAACGAAGAGTGTCCGTTCTAATACAATACATGCAGAATTCGTTTAAACTCATACACTACCCGCCACCAACGCTCAAAAATACACAAGCAGTGCACACATTCACTACCACAATCGTAACCGAAGCATCGTCAGGAGATAACTTTTCAACGTTAATTTTTTCATTTCAAAGCAATTTTAGAGCATAGACTTTTAATAAAATAGCAAAAATTTGCTAGTTATACGAAGCAAATCTCCACAACCCCAACAGATTCAAAGTGATAAATCTAAATGGCAGTTTACGACTGAATTCAAATCTCTATCACCCTTTATACCTGACCTCCCACAGAGCTAGTGACCACAGAAGCAATATTGGACATGTCGAGAACATTCAAAGATATAGATCACGTGATGGGCCATAAAAAGAAGGTTAGTATATTTTCAATATTCAAACTTTAACGTTTTAAATTCGCCATTTTGTTATCATTTATCACTGTGGGCGGAGAAACGTTATTACACGTCAAATTGGATAAACGCTAATTGACACAACGTTTATAACACTAAAATATGTCTTTCTTATGCTTATACTAACTACTTTTTGGACTGATAGCGCCGCTCCACATTGGTTTTTTTGTGTGTATCAAAAGCAGAAATTAATCAATCGTAATTTATTTTGTATCAGAAAATGTAGGGCCGTTCAACGAAAATTTGAAAACCTACCTAAAGTGTTAATAAGCCTCAAATAAAACTTTTCAAAAGTATTTTTCCATTGCCTAAAGTTGTATTTTAATATTTTTATAGGATAATCCGGTCTTGCTTCACAATCTTGCTCGACATTTAAAGTAATGTACATTTAAAGTAAGTAACGGTTAATTATCTCAGTTAATAATAAAATCAAACTAAGACAACATCAAAGGGTAAGATTGTACAGCTCTTATAACTTGTATTAGCTGTAAATAAAAGTGAGAAAAATTTGGATAATTTTATTCAACGTACTAATAAAAGCGTTAAACGCTTAAGAAGTATAATTCTTAGTCTTAAGGCTGATTTATATCAGACGAGCGAATACTCATTCTATTCCCACTCTATGAAATTCGGTATAAACAGACATACTCGTAGAGCATTCCTCGGTGTCCTTTCTGCGTTTTTAAAGATTCTATAGAATAGTCAAGGCGGCTGTACACTCTTGCCCGAGAGCGCCTCGGCTGAGACGTATCTCTTGAGAGATACAGCGACGCGATCGCTGATTTTGCGAGAAAGCGCGAGACACTTTGACGCCGCTGACCCCGAGACATACTAAGGCGAGTTGTCAGATACCCTCTACACTTCACACTAGGAGTATCTCGCAGAGAGTGTACAACCGCCATGAATTTTCCCTTGATGTAAACTATACTAGAGCTCCCGAACAGATGATTACAGCGTTCTTGCGTATTCGGACGCCCTCTTTTTCTTAGAGCCGTCTCTTTAGACTTAGAGCATGCTTTGGGTTGATCTTGAACAAAAAATTTAGTTTTTAATCTTCATTCTTGCTTGCTTGCGTTGATATTTTGCTGTAAGCTCTAAAAACGATGTTTGGTTTACACTAAAAGATCGAGAAGGAATGCTCTTGTTCTAGCTCTAACTCTGTGTTCGTTTGGTATAAACCAGCCTTTATTCGTGTACTAGTGAGCATCTGTGTGTAGATAGTTCATATGAGTATTAAAAAAGTTAGTAGATGAGGGCATGATCACTAACAGAGTTTATTCTTCTATAGGCTTCGTTTTCGTTTTGTTATATATTTGTAGATCTATATACGTAACATTTATTAGGTGTTTTTAATCAAAACTGACCTTTAGCCAAACAAAAAAAGTTGTTCAAACAACATGGCTAACGTTAAATTCATAACAAAATTGAAATAATACATTTATAACCTTCAATACCATATAACACCCACGTCCAATAACTAGGGATGGCAACTTTTATATGTTCGAATATTTCAATTTCAAATCCGAATACATTATACACAACATTGAGATAAAAATGCTTAAAATAAAGTAATCTTTATCCATAATTATTTACTTAATATTATAATTGATTCATACTAACCGACTTTGTATTGTTAATACGAGAGACTATTTGTCTATCTGTCTTTTTATTCATTTGACTCTATGTCTGTTAATTGCTAATATAAGCATTATTGATTACATTTGTTACAGTTAACGCTCATATTTCGAAGTAAAACATAGGATAAATAACCCGTTTTACCTTCCGGAGCTTATCACAGCCCAGCGGTGAGACCGTGAAACTCTTTCGAGGGGAACACGAGTTCAAAGCCGGGCAGGTACCAATGAGTTTTTCTATTAAAACTCATGTGTCTAATTGATAATTGAAATTTATCACACGCTTTTCGGTGAAGGAAAACATCGTGAGGAAACCTGCATATCTCTAGAGAATTCTATTGATATGTGTAACCTACCAATCCGCATTGGAGCAGCATGGTAGGTCTTAGCTCCAACCCTTCTCTCCAGAAACGGAGAGAGGAGGCCTATTCCCAGCAGTGGGATTGTAAAAGGCCGCTACTTTACTTTTTTACTTTACCTTCCGAAACCATACTAAAACAGATTAATTGAGCGTATTTTGACATTTAACTTGACACGGGTGAAATCAAGAGTAGACAAAAGGCTATATCTTTCTCTCCCATAAATAAGCACATTCATACTAATATTATAAATGCCTCATGGCAAATCCACTGTATCCATATTGGTGAAATTTAGTAATTGATTTAGACCCAGAGCTAACATATAGGTAAAAAAAAATCAGTTTTCTTTCGGTAACAGGACAAAAACAAATAGTCATTAACTGAGCGTATTTTGGCATTTGAATTGCAGCTTTTAGAACATAATTAGGAGTATTTTGTATGTGTGTTTTAGTGTGTATTAACTCAAAGTTGTACACTGTACAAATTGTCTGTATTCTTACGTTTTTAACAGATTTTGAAAGTTAAAAAATATTATTCGTTGCTCTTTAAATTATTTGAATTGATTTTAAATAATTTATAGTATTAAGCTATACTTTGCGGAGATTCATTACACAAAAGTAATAATTAAATTATTTTGCTATAATCCGCGATAAAGTAAATAGAAAATATACATAATGCTAAATGTAGAGTGGACTATCCGTTTTCTTACCGGATACATGCAGGATTCGTTAAAACACATGCAAAAACCTCCACCACCGCCACCACAATACACAAGCACTACACACATTCACTATCACAAATTCAACAATCGTTTCGCCCCGCAACCGAAGTATCATCAGGAAATAGATTCCACGACAAAGCGTTACGATTTTCACGAATCCTGCATGTATCAGGTATTAAAACGTATAGTCCACTCTACATTAAGCATAATATTTTATTTTTTCTATTTACTTTATCGCGGATTATAGCAATATAATTATATTATAACTTTTGTATAATTGAATGTATTTTGTATGTTAGTGTGTATCAACTCAAACTTGTACACTGTACAAAATATCTTTATTCTTCGCATTCCAACGTTTTTTAAACGTCTACACTTATTATAAAACAAAGTCCCAAAAAAGCTGTCTGTATGTAATCGTTTTTCTCAAAATCTACGAAACGGATTTTTGTACGATTTTCACCACAAGATAGTGCAATAATTCTGGATGGTTTAGGTAAATAGTACATATCGGTATTATGTAAATTGTGTTGAAGAGATCGAGCAGTTGTTAAAAAAATTGCTTGCTGAGAGCTTTAGTCGCGTGCGCTGCGTAAACCAGCAGAGTTACGTAAGTAATGTACTAGAGAATTACAGATTTATAAAAATACTACAAAAGAGTCCACGACAGTATGTTTCTATCTCTTACGGTTAACTCACAATAACTACTTTTATGATCAAAATTAGATTTTCACGCGGGCGAAGTCGCAACCACAGCTAGTTATAAATATCATTCGTTGCCCCTATACTTATTTCAATTTGTTGAAATGAACTTTAGGTATCCATTTTTTTTATTACCAACCCTACATATTTACAAAATGAAATAATGATTGTGCCAACGCTATAGTTGCTTTCAATTATCTGAAAAGGTACTTTATCGTATACTTTATTTATTATATCGCTATTTCTCTCGATGCAATTTGCCGCGCCTCTCATCTGAAGTAGGGCTTCTATGCCCGACTTATAACAGCGGACAAGTTCTATATTCTTGATAATATAATAGTAGGTTATATTATTATTAAAGTTTATATTCATTATCATCCTCCTACCCTTATCCCATTCTAAGTGGGGTCGGCACAATATGTTGTCATATGATTCGGCTACGTATTTTACGACCCCTTGGCAAGAAATATGATGGTTTATTCTACTCAACCCGATACCACACGGTGGGTCAACTTACCTTAGGCGCCTTTTACGACACCTCGGTAAGAAATGAGGGTGGTCTATTCTACTCAGCTGGATACAACACTGCGGATCAACTTACCTTAGTCGCCTTTTACGACACCTTGGTAAGAAATGAGGGTGGTCTATTCTATTCAGCCGGATACCACACGGCATTATATAAAGATTTTATTGTATTATTAAAAGTAGATAAGTTTAACTAGGAGTCAAGTGCTTTTGAATCATCAACAGTATTGCTGGTTTAGAAAGCTGAGAAGAGCCAGCAAGAAACTCGGCGGATGCTCTTTTGAAAATATAATTCTTATAACATTTAAATAATTTCTAAAACTAGGCGCTACTTTGCGGATATCTATAATACAAAAGTCATAATAAAAAATATTTTGCTATAATCCGCGATACAGTAAATAGAAAATATATATAGTGCTAAATGTATAGTGGACTATCCGATTTCATACCCGATCATGCAGGATTCATAAAAAAACGCACAAACCTCCACCACTGCTATCACAATACACAAGCACTACACACGTTTACTATCACTAACTCAACAATTGTTTCGCCCCGCGCTATACATTTAGCACTATATATATTTGCTATTTACTGTATCGCGGATTATAGCCAAATAATTTTTATTATTACTTTAGCTACATTTACTCCTTAATATCTTTTCTCAAAAAAGGAGAGAGGAGGCCTATAGCCGGCGGGATAGAAACATTCGGGGGTCGTTTTTCTACTTATTTTTATATTATACAGCTATAATATAATAGAACAATCTATCCATTAAATACCATTTATACATAAGTTGCGTTCTCTACCATTAAATACCATTTATACTTCATTTACATTATAAAAGTGCACCATAATTTTCTCTTATCCAAATTCATATCGTGTCTCTCTATATTAAAATAGTTAACAATTTAAGTAAGCACTGCATATTACTGATTGCTCACTATCGTGAGCGTCGCAAGGAATCTTATAACGGAATTAGGAAGACGTGCTTCTCCCCCGCTCTAAGAGATATTTCTCGCTTTTAAGAGGAATGACAAATACAAATAGCACCCTCATAATTATTAATGGTGCACCGTGTTTTTTTAAGCAAAACATCTTCTGTAATGAAGCAAGAGATATCGTTTCATTTGTCTACCGTAAAAATTTACAGCAACAAAATAAATTATTTAAATTAAATAAATGGACTCAAATATAATATTTTACAAAAGTAATAATAAAATTATTTTGCTATAATCCGCCATACAGTAAATAGAAAATATATATGGTGTTTACACGACAAAATCGCGCTTTGTCGTGGAGTCTATCTCCAGATGATGCTTCGGTTGCGGGGCGAAACGATTGTTGAGTTTGTGAACGTGTGTAGTGCTTGTGTGTTGTGGTGGAAGTGGTGGAGGTTTGTGCATGTGTTTTTATGAATCCTGCGTGTATCGGGTATGAAAATACGGATAGTCCACTATACATTTAACACTATATATATTATTTATTTACTGTATCGCGGATTACAGCAAAATAATTTTATTATTACTTTTGTATTATGGATCTCCGCAAAGTAACGCCTAATTTTATAAATTATAATATTTTAGCTGGTTTTTAAATATTTATTAATTATCTCTCGCTCAATGATGAAACTAAACGTCTGAAATCAGAAGATTCTTCAACCACTTTTATATGAGATTTACTGTCTCTTCTAAGCTCATAGCCTACACTATCCTCTCTCTATCTATCTCTATCTCTATATGAAATTTAACATATTACTACCTAATACATACACAAAGCACTGCATCTTAGGTAAGGTTATCTAGGATGCAGTGCGTTTCGTTTTGTCATTCGGTCATAAATTAAATATATCAACATAATATCAATATCATATTCAGTTCTTCTTAATCTACCGGTATCTTCAATGACATTTTATGCTATCCATGTTATATTTGAAAAAATTCCTAATCTAATCTCTTTTATTCTCGATCTTTTGATAACCTGGTTTACACCACTTAGAGAAGAACTTACAAGCAAAGCGGTTCTGCTGCGGAAACGCAATCGTATAGTTTAGGATCCTTATATTTTCTGCAACACCTGTTCGAACAATATGTATACAGTGTGGTTTATATATGGTTACTTAGTTGAACTAAAAAAGGAATGATTTGTTGTGCTTTGAGATTTTTATCGTAAACTTTCCTTAAGTTTGGTTCCTAAAAACTCTGAGAACTGAACTCTGATATAAAACCAGCATAGAAATCTTTTTCAAGAACCTCTATCCAATTGCGACTATTTATTGTTGGGATGAAGTAATTTGCTAAGATGGTGGTGTTCTCACGGCGAAAGTTTAGTACTACGGCATAGCTTCTGCTACGAAACTTTTGTTTATTATATCCCACAGAATTCCGTAATCTTTATTAATTATATTTCATTGAAATTTTTATTTTATAATAACTTTATAAAGTCATTCACAACATACGCGTAAACAATTATTGATTCTCCGAGGAAATATATAGTATCATAAATGCCCTATTACACAAACTAATTTCACACTGAGAGTGAAAAGGTGAAATCACGATCCTCGTCAAAATCTATGACGACGTGAAAACGTGATCCAAAACTTATATCACAACGCTATACACCGTAGTAAATTAAACTTTATTACGCTTGTACTTAAGTTTAAAATCTTTTGAAAGTTTATTTAAGCTGGTCGGTTTTGAAAGATTGATACACCCACGCTAAATATTTGGCTGTCAACACAAGTACATTGAAACAAAAGCCACATGTTTCTGTCACTGGCCATTGTTATGACGTAAAACCATACAGCTTTGTGAATACAGCTTTACTTGGATATCCTGTATAGGATATTCATACATAAATGACAGATGCACATCTGTGAGTTATTTTTAGCGTCGACGATGTTATATTGCAAACGAATATTAATTTCAGAAAGAAAGGTAATTTTAACGACTAATTGTCACTACTTATCAATTTATATTTATTTTATGTTTTGTATTTAATAAAATGATTAATATTTATTAATTGCACGCCATATCCGGCATCCGTGGTATCCGTGGTATCCGGCAGAATAGAATAGACCACCCTCCCTTCTTACCGAGGTGTTGTAAGATGCGACTAAGGTATGTTGACGTCAGGCAGGCGGCCGGTCGTAAAATACGTAGCCAAATCATGTGACAACCTGTTTGTAACATGTTGTGCCGACCCCACTTAGTGTGGGGTAAGGGCAGGAGAATGATGATGATTAATATTTATTAATTGCCTTGAAAATTTCAGTTTTTTTCCAAACCATTTACTTGAGAGCAAAACAACTTTTTTCACATTAAACTGATCCAAAAACTTTTTATTACATCAAATTTTTTTATAATCATGGGATGATTGATTACTTCTACAATATTTTATGATACGTTAAAACGCTTAATGTGTATAAAACATTTTGCGAGATCTATTTCATTAGAATTTAGGGCGGGCAAAATATGAAATATGTACAGCCTTCATCTAATGGGAATACATAATGTGAATGAAAGAAAAGGATTATACTGTGGGATTTAGGGTAGTTCTTATAAAGGCATCAAAAGAATATTGTACAGACCAGTGAATAAAATGTAATGGGTAGGAAATTACGGCAAAATGGGCCCAATAATTCTAGGGAACCTTTCCTTTATGTTCTTTCCTGTGAATAATTCACATCGATATCATACTAAAATATAAAAAAAAGAAATAAGGAAATGTTATAAAAAGTCCTTCAATATGTAAGTTTTTGTGAGATGTCTAAATTATAGGGTATACAAATTTAGATTCGTTATTAATTGAGTCTAAACTTGGAACGTGTTGAAACGTGTTTTTAAACTCAGGCTGTCAGTAAGAGACTGTTTACAGCAATATGGGCGACTTTGCATTCTTTATACTTTTATTTTATATAAAATAATGTGTTAATTATATAAGTAAATGTCATATCTGAATGTCATAAATTAGAATCTGCCAAAAATTGCTTAATGTTAATTTAAAAGATTAGTAACCTTTTATGTAATAAATAAATTTAAAAAAATCCTTATTCGAAAGTCATAGAAGGTCATCGTAGGAAGCTAAAGACAAAAGCAATAACGGGGCGAAACGATTGTTGAGTTTGTGATACTGAACGTATGTAGTGCTTTTGTATTGTGATGGTGAGGTGGAGGTTTGTGCATGTGTTTTAACGAATGCTTACAGCATTCGTTGAGAAGTAAAGCAAACCAGTAAGTGGTTTATTATAGAATTTTATACCCAAATCCACAAACAAATTACGGATTTTTGCAAGACATCAAGCCGGAGCCGCAAGTTTATGTCGCTTCCTTCATTGTCTATTATATACATCACCTATTGTTTTATAAAAATCGCTTATCATAAGTACAATCAAAATAACCGAGTCCAAGTTTTCATTAAACGTTTTTAGTTCTCTATAGGCACAATTTTTGCTACTGTATAGACAAAATATATCACGATTATCAATATTTATTAAAACACGTTATCTCCAAAGTATATATTTCTCATATCAAACCAAAATCCCGGCTAAGCCGCTGTTCCGAAAATTGGATTGTCATTTATAATCCCAAAAATGCGAGTCACTGTTCCGATATACGGATTAAGGCTATCATGAATGGCTTAAAAGCATGTATATATCAAAGAGGCATAACCACTGATGAACCGTTTTTGGAAAATTAGCTTTAGGATTCTGATAGGTTTTCACAAAAAATGTACAGCGCTAAGATATTGTTTAATCACTATTATTTTTGAAGCTTTGATAGCCCAGCGGTGAGACCGTGTGACTCTTTCGAGGGTTCACGGGTTCAAAGCCCCGTCAGGCACCGATAATTTTTACGTCAAAACTTATGTGTCTAATTGATAATCGCAATTAAACGCACGCATTTCTTTCAAGGAAGACATAGAGAGGAAACCGACTTATCTCTATATAATTCTAGGCATATATGTAACCCACATATCCGCTTCGCAGTAGCGTGGTAGGTCTTAGCTCCAATCCTTCTCTCCAAAAACGGAGAGAGGAGGCCTATTCCCAGCAGTAGAATAGTAACAGGTTACAATTGCTATTATTTTTTATAAATTCATACATCAAATGTTTATTCTTTAATTTGCAACGTCCCATATCCTTATACAATAATTCCCAACACCAAAAATTATCTGTAAGAGATTTCTGACCGCGAGACCGCCTTTGCTCAATTTACTTTCAATTATCCATTTTTGAATTCTTTGTGAAACAAGTATTAAATATATAAATAAACTTCAACGACAAATGAAAGCCGAAAGGAATTAATAAAACTCCTTAATTATTTATTAATTAATATAAAAATGGTTAATTTATTAATAATTATCAATTAATTAATATGCTACCAATGTGAATGTACGATAATTAGTCCTATTACAGTTGAATACCTAGTTGGCATCTTTGGCAATCTTTTGGTAAATTAAAGGCAATTCTTTTAAACTTTTCTTGTAAAAACTTTCTAATTGATCTTACAAACTATTGCTATCTAAACTTGAATTAAAGCTAAAAACTCTTGGAAGCCCAAAAACAAAGAGAAACTTATAAATTTGAAGGTTGAAAATGATCTCTAGGATCGCATTACTTAAGAAAACAAAGAATATTTCATTTTATCTCATTGAAAATATTATAATTTAAATTAAACATAAAATTGTATATTTTACACTTTGTGAACTTTAATTATGAGTAGTTTTATACTTGAAATTTGCCCAAAATAGTAACAAAGGATAAAAAAAATTCGTTTGTTAAGGTATTCTTACGTTGAAAAATTAGAAAGAAACAGGTTTGTAACTGATTTTTTATAACTATTTATATACAAATACACCTGTAATAAATATTATGAACTCGAGTCAATCGCTGGTTGCTTTTAAAATCAAAAGTTTCTATCATTAATATAATTTTTAATAGAAAAATAGGCCTGGTAATATGTTTTATTTATTACACTTCTTGCATTGCTGTATATAGGCACGACATTAAATGGTTGCAAAAATTTTTCAGTATTAGTTTTTACCGTGGCAAAAAATATAAACATAAACGCTTTTCAAACTATTTAAAGATTTATTTTAGGTGTTTCGTTGTAATGCGCTTTTATTTATAAAATTATAATATTAATAAAAACAAATGGCATATTTTCATCGCATTAATTTCGCTACCAAAAATTATCCAGTCCCATCTTCATTCTTAATCCTTCAAGAATGAATATCAACAAGATTTGCAATCCATACCTGTAGGCCTACCATGAACTTTTAGAAAACGATTCAATTCAAACTCAGTACCTAAACTCAAACGCTATCTTTTCGTGTGGATTGCATTGGGCTCGTAAAGTTTGAAAAGGAAGATGTTATATGAACTAAAGATAACTCGTTTACTAAAATGTTTTAGGACGCATTCCAAAACTAATTTTTTCATCATATTCGTCTTGAAATACTGTAAGCCACACCTATTTCGCAATGAATACAAGCAAAATGCATAACAATACACTCTGTTTTGTATTGTTTATTATCGATCCACGCAAAACATAGTTTTATATATTTTATGTTAGAATTGAATTTTTTGCGATCCAGTTGAAGTTGTCATTCGGCAACGACTTAAAGTGTGCGTCTTTAAGACTTCATGGTATGAAAATGTGAAACAATTTAGTTCACGTCTTCAACTGAGTCGCACTAAGAGTTCATGGTAGGCCTGCTGTATAACGATCGCATAAGTAATTACAAACTAAGGTCTACGAGGCGTAGACCTTCTACGAAAACTGCTGCTGCTACGACTGCTACATTGTTATATGTACTTTTTGCATATAATGTTTGTTGGATATTTAGTGAAAACAATTTAACTCCATTAAAAGCAGAAATTAATGGCAATGAATCGTGGCAATTTAATCTTTAAAAAGTAAAATGATTCGTGCTGATAAAAGCTAAATTTATTTAATTAATTCGATGTTTGATTTTATGCAACTTACCTTAAAATATATCTGTTACTTACAGCCTCTATACCTTGGTGCCTTATTAAAAATCTACAACCATAGCAAAATGATTCAGTGCCCAAAAACAATGCTGTCTATAAAGTTTTCCTAGATTTGCGAGTATTGCTCCATAGTCTTCATCTTAAGTTATTATTAGGTGAGATCAACCTCGCTCACCTTCTGGGAGCTTTAATCGCGTGCACCGCGTAAACCAACAGAGTAAAGTAATGTAATATAGACCTATAAAAATACTACGAAAAAATTTCAACAGCATTTCTCCATCTCTCATGATTAAATTACAATGATTTACCTGTATCAATCCGTAAATCTCCTTCCCTATCAGCATTTAAGTCACAGACTAAAAAATATTTGTCTCAAGTAATTTAAATTAAATTTAGCTTATTATCAATATTAAATTACATTTTAATTAATTCAAATAATCACTATTATCTATTATTTTATTCATTTATTTTTCAACTCTAATCTATGTATAGTGTTTCGTTATTTTTATTCTTCTTCCTTCCTTTTTTTTCCATCATCAAATTTTTTTTTTCTTTTCATTTTCTTTCTGTTACTCATAGGTTGGCTGGTAGAGATCCCTTTTAGGGATAAGTCCGCCTTTTGTTTATACAATAAAGATAAATAATAATAATAATAATAAGTAATTTTAATGTCAAAATTCAAATTAAAAGTATTACGTAATTTCTGAGACTATTTTTTTTCAATCCTTGTTTAAATAATTGCGGTCGTTAGCTTCGCCATATAATATAAATAAAAATTTTCCTTTCACCATATGAATCAAATAAACATTTAAAAGATATTATAGATTTAAATTATACGCCAAAATAAGAATATTAGCTCTGCGATTCACTGATTTACACGTGGGCGAAGCCAAAGGTAAATATAGTAAATTACTTACGAGAATAATACAAAGGCATACGCTCCTTAATTTTTCTATATTTATTTATTTATTTATTTATTACACCAACAACTTACATACAATTTTGTCCAATAAGTATTATAAAATAAGGTTCGTATATAAGTCACAAACAATGTCAAGTCTAAGTTAATTATAAAAAATATATAGGGACTGCCAGACATAGTAAGAAGAAAATAAATGTATAAGATATTTAACCAATACTTAAAGAAAAAAAAATTAAACAACCAATAAGCTATTAGAAAATAAAATAAACCGTTTTTTACAAATTTAAAATTAGTAGTAAAAATAATAATAAAACGTTTATAATAATCGCCTTGAGACTGTAGTAACACAAGATGTTTCCTAAACAATGTAGATTCCAATATATGATGTAAATTAAAACTGTCATTTAAATTTCATATTAACGCATAAACTTTTGTAGCTTCCTACCTTTATTTTATAAATTTACGTTTATTGAAGGTTACAGAAAATGTATTTTATACTGCTAAAAATTTCTATTCGAGATGAAAATGTAAAGAAAACAATTTTAATATGCAAATGCTGTGATTGTATTTTCGACATTGAAGCTCTGCTGTGGTTATAGCACCTTATATTTAGAAGGGTCCAATTTTGAACTAAGATTTGACTCTTAAATAACAATAAATTAAAGGGATTTAGGAAATCTAAAGAAATGGATTATTTTTAAAATCTAGTTAAAGTTTACTATTCTTCTAATTTTTTTTTATCTTTTCCAAATGGTCCTCTGCTGAACATGACTCGCACAGACCCTTTTTGTTACAAAAGTCTAAATTCAATTTTTCCATGACGGAAAGCTACTATTACTACTACTAAATATATATATAAATAGTAATTTATATATATTTTAGGTTATTAGCTTCTTTAGCGTTGAGATGTGAAAGAAGGACAAATTTAAAATACTTATAAGGTAGAATTTTAAATCATCGAAACTGCCGATCTTTTTTGTAAAATCCAAGTAGGGAACAAAAGTAGGGTAAGTAAAAAACATGATAAAGGTATTTATTCCGCTCCTATGTCGACATATTTGATGTATCGCTAAGCTTTTAAGGGCGTGTGATTTTTTGTGATCCATTAAATCATTCGGACGGATCAATTGGTGCGAGAGATTGATAAATTTCATTGCAAAAGGCAAAAAGAAAATGTAAAGTACTTTATTTCACTATTGTTTGGGTATATAAGGGGAAGTGAAAATGAAAATGAGTGTATAAGAGGCAGAAGTTGCGCCCATTATAGAAAAGACGAAAAGTGCTAAATTAAGACAGTGCGGGCATACAATAAGGAGGGATTAAAATCATGTGACCGATCGATTGGATTGTGTGAATTATGACATATATATTTGGAGTAGTACCAAAGTTGACAAATGATAGGAGAGAATGGAAGTGACAAACATGTTGAGCCGACCCCACTTAGGTTGGGATAAGAACAGAAGTATTATTTTACTATTGTTTCATTTAAGGACACTAAATGGACAAGATTTAAACAAAGTTGTATTTATTACTTCAAACGAAGTAACATAAGTAGACATATATTATAGAAAAGGAATCGTAACTCGTTTGTATACTGTTTTTTATATTGTCATGAGCTAGAGAAAATTACCTACGGGCAGGTTAGTTTGATATCCTTAAATAAATCCCAGAATACTGTATGAAAATATTAAAGAGGAATAACAAATGATAACATTTGCTTATGCAAATTTCACGAAATTTGCATGCAGACATTTTTCATTACGTGTAGTTTCTCTAAATATTTAGAGTATCAAATCACCTATGTAGCATTTTAATATCTACGAGTAATAATGACTTACTTGATAGATATAAGAATAATTATAAAAAAGTATCATAGGTCAACAAAATGTATCATTCTGATTTGTGGACCTTGAGCCTTTGTTAAGTGCGTCCGTGACAAGTCAAAGGATATGTCCGGTCGTTTATATATCTCGGACTGTCCAAAGTGACATCAATTCTTCATACTAATGTACGAATGGTAACGTCTAGGTATTGTATACGACGGTGCTGAAAATGCGTACTTATCTCAAATGTATTTCACATAGAAATGAAAGAGCTTTTGTATGATATTTTAGGTATTAGAAGTTTTGTTGTTAGGTATTTTAAATTAAATATTAATTCACAATAAGATACAAAAAATGCCGTGTGTTTTCCGGCTTATAGAATAGACCACGACTAGAGGCTCCACGACAAAAATCGTAATGCGCCGCGCTACCCATACAAGCAGTCTTAAATAGTTCAACTCCCACCAATACCCTCCCCTCCGAACACATGTAGCAAAACGGAATTAGATACATTTACTTGCTCGTTAATTAAGTGGCCATTGTTATTTTTTATTATCTCAAATTTTTCTAACGTATTGAGTCGGAGTCCCTTATCACAAGTGTGGAGAATATGAAATGAATGGTCATTAGGCACTTTATGACCGCTTTCAACCAAATGTTTTCCAGCGGTAGCGCGGCGCATTACGATTTTTGTCGTGGAGCCTATCCTCCTGATGATGCTTCGGTTTCGGGGCGAAACGATCGTCGAGATTGTGGTGGTGGGTGTGTGTGCTGCTTTTGTGTGCGTAGTTGCTGGTGAATGCGCCTTGGGGGTGCATGTGGTGGCTTGTCCTGCATGTATAAGGTGCATAAATTTTGCCTGCTTCATACACATTGGCTTTGCATGCATTCGCCTAACCCGTGCGGATTATAGCAAAGTAGTTAGTTCTGTTATATTGCTTGCAAAATATTTTTATTATCTTTCAATACATGTCGGTTTTAACGGTAGTTTTCCAATACAACCAATGTCACCAAAAGGCGGGTTGCTGAACTAAAGAGACAAGCGTGATATTTCAAAAATTAATTAACCCGTCAACTGGCGTGTGCGCCCCGGGGCGCACAGATCGCTACTAAAAAGTATCACCGCTGTGCCGGTCGGAGTGGGGGTGTTAAGTTTTTCGTTACGGAATTTCTGGATTCGGTCTCCACGCTCAAGGCCCGCGCTAGAAGCTATGCAATAGCTTAAAAGGTGGTTATTATCAATAGCACCTAAACTAGCAAGCACTTAAAATTGGAACCAACGAAGTCCATTAAAGTTGAGGTATGTCATTGAGTAACGGAAGATGTAAATGGGTCCAAAGTATTAGAATGGCATTATGAATGAACAATGGCATGTCAGCATTAACATTCTAAAAGGGAGTGTAAAAATATCTTATTGTTCATAGAAATTTATATCTTTTTCAAAGATTTACATTATGTGCACGCCTTTAAGTGATGCGTTCACACAGAACGAAGACTTACATACTAAATACGTAACAGTACACTTGCAACTATGTTTATTTCGTTGATGTGTCTTATAAATAAACATATAAGTTGAAATAAAAAAAAAAATAATTTAAATAAATAAATAAGTGATTACTGAAAAGTGAGAACTTATCACTCTTACTGAAGATTTTCGCGGGTTCAAATGCAGCTTTACTAAAGACTCATATATAACTAGCCCTGAAATTTTGTATAAAAACTTATGAGCTTATTTCATATTAAGAAATTATGGTGTACTGTATGGTAAAGCAATAAACCGTGGGTAAGCTTACATATTCTTGTAAAATGTAAATCTTGATTGTTTTATTCGAAATAGTCCAAATTATGTTTTTTCGGAGAAAGGAAACATGTAAAGATACCCAAAATTTGGAAAAGAGTAAATTACTTTCCTTTTCATGAGATTTTTGAAAGCACAGAAAAGCTTTTGTAAGCTTTGGCTAGAATCGCCAATCGTGGTTTCTCTGGCTCATACATTTAAATTTACATATCTAATAAAACTCCCTTTACTTCACACTTTTTATTGAAATACTTATTGTCTCTTACCAAGTAGTCCGACATGGAAACATCCACCATCTTTTTCCATTTTCCTCTTCGACCCTCCTATTTGAAAGTAATACCAATATATTGAACATTAATTTGAGACACCAATTTATAATTATAAACAAAATCATGTTTACCAACATTAAAGACCTTACACATACAACTTTTATCTCAGTCAGTATAAAGGCTTTAAAAGTAATACTGCAAAGATTTAAAATCAGAACAAGACCACTAGAATTCAAAAACCACGGTCACTTTTGAAATAGCTTTCCTTATACTGTGACGTCACAGAAACAATAATCACTCAGCCTTTGTCTTCAAACTCAAAGCGACCTACAAACACCGATTCCACAGATATATTCTCAGGTGCGAGTCTTTCATATTCAAAACAATGTTTAACACAAGCCACGAAATTGACATTCCTGAATTTCATATTGTTTGTGACAATTTGACATACTACATTTGACTTATTGACAACTGATAATAACTGATGGGAAAGATTTCATTAAAAATATTTTTGATCAATTTATAGAATATGGTAAACTACGAGGCCGAATTGAAATGTAACTGCCTTTTCTAATAGTAGATCGGGGCTTATTTGTAAAGCTATGTATATAAAACGGTTGTTAATCATCATAAACTTGCCCTTATTCCACTCTAAGTGGGGTCGGCACAACATGTTATAAAACATGTTGTTACTGCCTGACGTCAACTTACCTTAGTCGTATTTTACGACCCCTCAGTAAGAAAGAGGGTGGTCTATTCTACTCAACCAGATACCACACGGTGGGTCAACTTAACAAGTCACCTTTTACGACACCTCGGTAGGAAATGAGGGTGGTCTATTCTACTCAACCGGATACCACACCGCGGGACGACTTACCTTAGTCGCCTTTTACAACACCTCGGTAAGGAATGAGGGTGGTCTGTTCTGGTCAGCAGGATAACACACTACATTATATAAAAATGTTGTTACTTTTATATAAAAAAGATAAGTTTTTACAAGCTTAAGTTGGTAATGTTTCAACTGAACGGGTTTTGAGAATAGGTCTTACAAAAACAGATATAATAACGTTAATAATTGATTATATTGGTATTTTTCCTTGTTTTGTGTGTGCACTATTGTCTAGCTACATTATTTAAATACTTTTTCGCACCGAGAAACATAACTTTCGTAGTTAACCTACAAGGCGGTTAAACGATTTACCAGGGTCTCAAAATAGCGTGGGGCCCTTGAAGATTCTTCCATGCTTGTCTACGAATAAAAACATCGTGAGGGAATTTGCATATCTCTTGAGAATCATGGGGGTATGTGTAACCTACCAATCCAAATTGGAGGAGGAAAGAGGGTTTTAGCTTCTACCCTTGTCTCCAAAACAGAGAGGAGGCCTAACGCAGCAGTGGGATAATAAAAGATTCATCATCATTCTCCTGCTTTTATCCCACTCAAGTGGGGTCGGCACAACATGTTACAAACATGTTGTCACATGATTTGGCTACGTATTTTACGACCGGCCGCCTGCCTGACGTCAACTTACCTTAGTCGCCTTTTACGACACCTCGGTAAGAAATGAGGGTGGTCTATTCTATGCAGCCGGATACCACACGACACTTACCTTAGTCGCCTCTTACACCTCGGTAAGAAGGGAGGGTGATCTATTCTATTCTGTCGGATACCACACGACGTTGGGATAATAAAAGATTATTTTTTTTATAATTACAACCTATGCTTTTATATTTATGTATATGTTAATAGTTGTTGTAATAGTTAATGCATCCATTTTAGCGCACTTTGACTATATAACATATAAATTGAAACTATTTTAAAATTCATGAAAATACAACAGACACAGTTTGAAGCAGATGGCGTTCAAATGATTTATAGACGACGGCGAAAATAGGTCAGTAATATGAATACCGATAAAATGTTCAAATCGCTGAACTTTTTAGCATCGATATTTAAAAAATGATACTACTTTTTAATTAATTTTTTAACACAAGTAATGAAAATATGTTTTTCCTATAATCCTCGATAAAATAACCTGTTACATGTGAGATTGGTAAAAACTCATGATAATAAATCATCTACCCGTTAATGTGGTCACAACCGATTTTTCACAAACACATCACGACCGAACTTTAAAACCCCAATAGGAATCGGTACTATATGCCCGTCGCCAGTTTAGCATCGCAATGTACATAAGAATATTCATCATCCTCCTGCGCTTATCCCACTCTAGTGAGGTCGGCACAACATGTTAGAAACATCTTGTCACATGATTTGGTTACGTATCTTACGACCGGCCGCCTGTCTGACGTCAACTTACCTTAGTCATATTTTACTATCCCTCGGTAAGAAAGAGGGTGGTCTATTCTACTCAGCCGGATACCACTCGGTGTGTCGACTTACCTTAGTCGCCTTTTAGGACACCTCGGTTTTTACCGGGTATTCTCGGTAGTAACATTTTCCGAAATAGCAGTAGAGTTGACGATTCAAAAGCACTTCCTTACAAGTTTACTTGAGTAAAGATTATTTTGAATTTCAATTTGAAGTATGATTATAATTTTATTACTGCATTGGATATAAATAAAGTATATGGAGATTTAGATTAATGACTGATAACATAAAAATGAGAAAAAAAATATTAACTTAAAAATTACAAAATTACCATTAGATATTTTTTACGTTTAATCTCCGTGGCTCCAGCTATTTCAACTGTAAATAAAGTTCTCAAGGGAGATGTATTAAAGCTTGCAGAATTCAGCTATTTCCAACCCAACTCTCGATGTTGACCCTGTTTGCCTGATATAGGACAAGGCTGCCGTATAAAAGCACGTTACGTCACATATGTCCTTAATAGTGGATTTTTTTACGTAAGGTCAGATATTTTTTTATTATAAACTTTTCTTGGGTTTTACTATATAGACACAATCTTAGATGGAAGCTCTTTACGGACTTCTGCAGTATCAAATTGGAGATCAACAAAATTTGGTGGCATAACTTTGCTCGTAGGGTAGCGTTCATCGTCCTTGAAATCTAGAGTCGCGAATTTGAAAAGTACAGATTATACCCTATATCCACGTAATCTAGGATTTCTAGTAATAAGGTTGGGTTCCTTCATTTATTTTCCAACCTACATATTGAAGTCAGTCTCGTTGCAAACGTTGACCTATTACGATCCTTAGATTCTCACGCGTCTAGATCGTGTTACTGTGAGGTATATTAGTGTTAAAAAGCTATGCTGTCCTTGTTGGTAGGTCTGCATCTATAGATATTAAGATTTATGTTTTGTTTGTCTACATATAAAAACAGACAGATACATACTATATATATACCAGTTTCTTATCCGTGGCATAATATATTGAAAATTTAAAGGAAAGACTGTTGTCACGGTGTCATGGAGTTTGGCGAAGGTCGTGAATTTGCAGTTTTGTACTTTAATGTAGAATTATATTTAAGAACGCGTTTTGTTGTGTTATTTATTTTGTCACTTTATTTATTGAATATTATGAATAAAGGAATCCTATGTTATATAAACAAATTCGTCGATTTGTTAAAACTTGTCAGCGTTGTGATCATATAAGTTTAATATAGTTTATTATTATATAATTTACATTACAACAAGTTATACCTTCTTCTTGCGCGTCAATTAAGGTATTAATTAATACCTACCCTCAATTATTTACAATTTTTCTTGTTTCCTAAGGAAAAAGGGTTTTTATCCTCTATGTAAACTCGAGCTTTAGTTGTGCCAAATTTCATCAACACATAGCTCCAGCTACACACGGACAGACAAAAAATCAGACAAACTTTCAAACTTTAGTATTACACAAACCTCCACCACTTCCACCACAACACACAAGCACTACACACGTTCACTATCACAAACTCAACAATCGTTTCGCCCCCCAACCGAAGCATCATCAGGAGATAGACTCCATGACAAAATCGCAAAGCTTTGCGTTTTTTCGTTATATTTTCTATTTACTGTATCGCGGATTATAGCAAAATAATTTTATTATTACTTTTTTAATAATAAAATTCATTCATTCATTATTAAATATTGAATTGCCTGTCCACTTGGTAGGATCTCATTGTGTTTTTGTATACAACAGTTTATCATCCGAACTGCCGTCTACCTTCACACGTGGACCGTTCGTATGGTGCTTATTTGGATAAAGTGAGGCAAACGCGAGAGGTGCCATCTCCTGAGCTGGGCGGGAAAGATCGTTTTAGATACAGCGCAGTGTTAGTAGTAAATAAAGAATTAAATCAAACTTTATTATTTTCTCTTTTATAGTTCTCTAGGCTTTCTGAACGATGAACAGTTGAACAATGAACGTTGGGGTCCTAAGTCCGGGAATCTCAGCATTGCTAGATCCCTTACGAGGATACCGTGACCCTAAAAATGGTGCGGGTAGCCACTGGATCTAAGCAACACAGGATCGCCTGAAGAGACTAATGTCCAGCAGTAAACGTGCATCGCAACAGAGGAAAAGAAGAAGAAGGCTTTCTGCTAACAAAAAGAGTCGATGGGCTTCGACTCCTAAAAATGTTGTCTTTGAACCTAAAAAGACATCGTCGTTTGAGCCCCAACAGCTAATAGTTAAAACAGTCATTGACTTCAATATTTGGGACGTAATGTAGAGATTTCCTTGAAATATCCAGGTTATCTAACGTAGTTTTCGTACTTTATTATTTGTTATTGTTATAACTACCATAGATGTGACTATTTATACTTACCTTGTTATGGTTACCTTAATTATCTTATATGGTTATATTAATTACCTTAATATATCTTAATGCGATATATATAAACTTTGCAGTCCAAAAAAACTGTTTCCACTAAAGAGTGCGACTCCAGATTTTCATCCACCGACACCACTGAGGGCACCTGGTCCGACCAGACCGAGGAATCGAGGGACGCAAAGCATATTTAGGTACTTTTTTAAACACTTCTATGTACTCGTAAGCCTTACAATAGCGCAAGTAGATCCATTCTGATATAATGCATATTTCTCACAATAGTTTATGCGATTTGTATAAGGCGAGGTTTTCAGGCCAATCAATCTTAAATTCCTCTTCTTGTTTTTATGTTAGGAATAGACCATTTGAATTAGATTTATAGCATAAATTATTTACTTTATTATCATGCATAAATTTAATATTACAACATTAGTATGGATGAGACGTATTAAATAAGGTAACTAAACGGAATAAACGGGAATATAACTAAGTTAGTCTTCTAAAATACACGTGACAAGGCCTTATTCATTTCTTTTTATTTTTTCATTTAAAGGCAAGGCAGGAGTTATTTTCGTCCTTAAGTGAAACTGCAATAAGTTTCAGAATTAAAACAAACTTTGCACAACACACACACTGAGCTGTGATAGCCCAGCGGTGAGACCGTGCGACTCTTTCGAGGGGAACACGAGTTCAAACTCGGGCAGGCACCAATGAATTTTTCTATTAAAACTCATGTGCCTAATTGCAATTTATCACACGCTTTTCGGTGAAGGAAAACATCGTGAGGAAACCTGTATATCTCTAGAGAATTCTAGGTATATATGTAACCTACCAATCCGCATTGGAACAGTGTGGTAGGTCTTAGCTCCAACCTTTCTCTTCAGAAACGGAGAGAGGCCTATTCCCAGCAGTGGGATTGTAACAGGCTGCTACCTTGCACAACACTTATGTTAAGAACAATAGATATAACTTAACGTGTGTTATTATTAAAATGCTTTTATTTAGCTTGCGTTGTGTGTAGTTGAAGGTGGGATCATGCAATTTAAATTTGACCTACTACGCGGTGTCCGATTGAGCTGAAATTTTGCATACTGCTCCAGGCTCGATGACAATGCATGTTTATGATAAGCATGACCTGATGCTGCTGCCAAGATTGGTTTTAGACGAGGGAAATCGTCAACGGTTAACAGGGAAATGAAATATTGTAAAAGCTTTTTTTTTCAATTAATTTATATTACAAAACGTATTAGTTGTATGCAGTACATTTCAATATATTTATAAATATATAACCATTTTATAGATTTAATTTAATTTTTTAAAATCGCAAAGCTTTGCGAAATTGTCGTGGAGTCTATCTCCTGATGATGCTTCGGTTGCGGGGCGAAACGATTGTTGAGTTTGTGATAGTGAAAGTGTGTAGTGCTTGTGTATTGTGGTGGAGATTTGTGCATGTGATTTTACGAATCCTGCACGTATCGGGTATGAAAATACGGATAGTCCACTATACATTTAACACTATATATATTTTATATTTACTGTATCGCGGATTATAGCAAAATAATTTTATTATTACTTTTGTATTATGGATCTCCGCAAAGTAACGCCTAATTCTATAAATTAACTGACACTGGCAGATGGCGGTGACCCTGCCTTCAGCCTCACGGATAGTGGCTTCGATGGCCGCTGAGGGCCACGATTTGCCTAAAGACAATTCGTTCTTCGAATCTGGGTGAATATATGTGTGTATTTAAAATTATAGATGTATATATTTACCAGTTGCCCGTCATCCATAACACAAGTAATAAGTTACTTACTTTGGGGACGGACAGACGTGTATGTTTGTAATTGTCCTTTATATTTATCATTAATAAAAATTTTCAAAGCAACATATCGTCATATTTCACGAAAATTTCCACATCGGGCTATTATTAGTTTCCCTTTGAGTGGGACGTTTATTCAATATACGTTGCATATCCCTTTGTAGTTCTTCCTACGCTAGGTTTAAACGATGATATAGCAAGGAAATATTTAGCATATTGTTTGCGGTATGTTACAAGGGAAGATATTAATATTCTGTTATATTTATAGAAAGATTTCCTATTAAGTTACACTAACAAGGAAATATCAGTGCAAAGCGATATGAAACAGGCCATCAGTTAATATTGAATAAATTGTTGAAAAGACTAAAGTCAAACTACAATTGAATATATAAAAAGCTAAAACTGCCGCGAAAAAACTCGGTATCCTAAACAAAATGAAGCAGTACTTCACACCAGAACAAATCTTAACCTTATACCAGGCACAAGTCCGTTCTTGTATGGAGTACTGCAGTCATCTTTGGGATGGGTCCGCTAAGTACCAACTTGAGGCACTCGACTCCGTAGATCGTCGCGCCAGAAGAATTATAGGCGACAGTAAGCTGGCTCAAAGGAGGCTCGCGACTCTAGACCATAGGCGTGCAGTCGCATCACTTTCTGTTTATTACAGGATATATTTCGGAGAGTGTGCCACGGATCTGTTTGATCTGATCGCTTCCTCGCCATTTTACTATCGTACGACCAGACGCCGAGAAGGGCTCCACCGATATACAGTTAACATCCCCAAAATACGCACCAAACGCTTTCGCTCGTCGTTTCTCATGCGCACGGCCAAAATGTCTCCCTTCCCGCAACTATCTTTCCGGACTCTAAAAAAAGAGTGAATAGGCACTATAGTGGCAAGCGCAGTTCACCTTAGGCTACAACCTTCGCTTTCCATCAGGCGAGATCATAACCAGGCGCTAGCCTTTGATCATACAATCTTACTTATTAGTAATATATTATAAGTATATTAGTATAAATGCGAAAGTTTGTGAGTATGGTTGGATGTTTGTTACTCCTTCACGAGGAATCCGCTAAAACAATATCGACGAAATTTGGCACAATTATTCCTTATACACCTGGGTAACATATAGGCTATAAAAATCCTGTTGATTCTACAGGAATTGGATGACATTCAACAGCGCCATCTATTATCAACCTATCAAAGTTCGTACCCAACCTACCAAAGTATCGGCAAAACAACGTTTGCCGGGTCAATTAGTAAAATATATACCTTCGACTACGTTCGCATCAAGTTAAGTATTAAATCAATTTTTTTAATTCTTTTTGTTGTGTTCCCAAAAGAAAAACGGGATTTTTAGCTTATACTTTCACCGTCATTTTTATATTCTTTTTAATATACATAAAAATTTATATTTCCACCGTGGGGCATCCGACTGAGTAAAATGACCACCCTCATTTCTTACCGAAGTGCCGTTAAAGGTGACTATGATAAATTGACATGTAAGAACATGTTTAAAACATATTGTACCGGCTCCACTTAGAGTGAGATGAGGGCAGAAGATTGATGATGACATTAGAAACGTATATTAAAAAAAGACAAACTGAATACAATGTATTTAGTTATTTACTTTTTTCTATCAATGGATGTTATTGATGGACCTTGGTCTCTTTAAAGGATTTCCCCACCAAACTGTAAACATATATATATATATATATATATATATATATATATATATATACGCGTCCCTATTGCATGTCGTGCCATATAAATAAGACTTCTTTTAATTAAATAGTTTGTAGAGTATCAAATAGTATCAATGATACAAGTCTTATTGGTCATCCTCAATAAATAAAATAAAACGAAGAAACCATACAGGGAGTCACTTTTCGAGATATACTCGCCAATTGCACGCAACTCAACATTATTTGTAAACTAGCAAAACTTTAAAAGATCCAGTCTACCAAGGTGGTGTCGCTTAAATAAACTCCGTCATTTTTTTTTCGGACTGACTGTACTGTACTGTTAGCCCTAACGGCTTTTACAGCGTCACCGCGTGGGACGGGCGAGCGCAGAAGCATCGTGGAGGTTGCGAAATGCAGGGAGTAGAGCGCAGAAGCTGTACCAAAGTCGGGGAACGGCGTCCTAAGGGTGCCTCCTGTGAGGCCGGATCACGACTTAGGGCGACGCATAGTGGAGGGCTGATGGTTTGTCTATGATCATTGCGACGTTAGAAGGGTGGCGAGAAACCACGACCGACCGACGTCAGAAAACGGGGACCTCGTCTTCGCCGGCGAAGACGCTGTGTGTGTGTATTATGTGTTTCTATGTTGGCCATCGTTACTTGATCGTCGGGGTCATACAGGACGCTTTTTGGACGCCTATATTTTCGATGGTCGGACCTAACTGGGATGTAGGTCGAAGCAAACTCCGTAATATCTCCTACGTGGAATAAGAGTTTTTACGGAGTAGAAGTGGAGTAGCACTGCGTAGAAGATATTCCTTGTGTAAAAGGGCTTATATCATATCATCGGTCCTAATAAAAATCACAATCCACTACCATCAAATAACTAGAAACTAGAACTCCAAAAAATACCAGAACCTCTACGTAATATAGAACAAACTTAATCGAGTAACTTTAAAGACATCAAAAAAGTAGTATACAATAACTAACAATTAAAACACTGTAAAACTAGAAAAAACCTTTATACTACTCTTGCAATGATTTCATCAATCAAATTTGATGAAATCATAATCACTATCAAATTCAAGGAAACCACATTAAATACCGCTTTTGTGACAAAACGTTCCGTAGCGTCTGTCAAATTCATTTAAATCCTATTTCGGATCCCGATTATGGGGATTACACGTGCACCGATTTTCACTTTATATGATAATTCAGCAAAGTACCTAAGAATTCGAGCGTAAATTTTTTACATACTTTTCTCAGCGACAAATCTTTAAGAGGATTTGCGGATCTTATGAAAGTGGTGAGATTATTTTGTTCCTTATAATATTTAGGTATCATCTGTAAGGAATCGGACGAATTGTATAAAATTCACAATAAATTTTTTGGACATATGGAAATCCCAACTTTTATAAGGTCGTAGGGATCCTCTGGTACCAAAGGCCAAAAGATTATGCGGCATTAGTATTCCACGAAGAGACCTTCGTAAAGTAGCTTTTAAAAGTGAATATATTACTGTTCTACCGTAATTTACCGTGATTTTGGTGGTGGTTGTGTGTAATGCTTGTGTGCATTGTTGCTGGTGGAGGCGTCGTGGGATGCATGTAGTGACTTGTTCAGCATGTGTAAGGTACGATAATTTTGCCTGCCTCATACACATTAGCTTTGCATGCATCGCTTAACCCGCGCGGATTATAGCAAAGTACGAATAGTTCTGTTATAGTTTCTGTAATATGGAATTCAGCAAAGTAACGCCTGCTTCTATAAACCAATAAAAATAACATATTAAGGAAGAGAATATTTTCAAGTGGTTGTTTTAAAATGGTCTCTTCTTCTTCTTTAACCGATGGACGTACACAGTGGAATATAGGTCTCTTCATAGGATCTCCTCTTCATAGGATCTCCTCACCAAACGTTCTCGTGCCTCTTAGCTCCAGCATCTACCCGCGACCTTCTTATGATATATGAATATACATATTCTTATGAGTAAAAATTGTTGATTACTTAATAAATAATTTTTATTAGTGATATTTACTTGTTAAATCCTGTTAAATAGGCTGCTTAAATCACAAGTTGTTTGGTTCCTTCGAGCCACTATCACAAACAATTAAAAACTTATCCAAATAGGCACAGATGGCGAGTGAAACGGCTTAAAGATATTCACCAACGTATTGTGGCTCGTAAAATTCAAAGCATTAAATCAAGCTGTCGTAAACCTAAGGAGTGTTACTTGGATTAAAGCAATGAAAAATCTACGGTTCTCAAGGCGAACCAACGTCACACTTTATACAAATTCCAAGTTAAATCCACTTAATGGTGACACTCGAAATCGCGAATTTCATTCGCTCCAAGTTCTTACTCAATAAAAGAAAAGTAGCAAGTAAGCGTCTATTAGCGAGTCAATTCGACAATAACTTTTATTGGTTTTAATAATTGTGCTTTAAATGAAATTTTTGTAACAGTGGCTGGTATAAATATGGCAGACGATTAATATTTTGTATAAAGTTCAATTACCTAATTTTGATTTTGAGAATTGAACAACCTCCTCACATATGTTCAATAGAAATATGAAGATCAACCTACCTTTACGCTTCTAGACCGCTTGAGTTGAGGGCCAACACCAGAGTAGTAGCTAGTATTCTTCTACCAAATTTACACATAACATGAAATATCCATAGATTTTTAAGGTTCACGAGAGTCCAGGAAGTATCGTACACACATACACACACACACACACACACACACACACACACACACACACACACGTAATGTTAGAATAATGGAAGACAATATTTTATAGTACACGGCAATAAATAATGCACATCGAGTCTCAGAGTGAGAAATCGGCTAGATTCTGCTTCATAGAGCATTGTCTCTGTCGCACAGACTGACGAACCTGTGTGTAACAGTGACAGCGCTCTACGAAACCGAATTGGCCGGCTGTTTCGCTAAGTTCTCGATGTGCATTATTTATTGCCGGTTACTATATGCGTCTTAGTATTGTCATTGCTAACTAAGAACCTCGGATGGGAGTAAAAGTAATGTTCACCACAGAATTCATTATATGTAGAATTTTTTAATTACCTCTGTGTTTAAGGCAAACGTTTGAAACTATTTTCATAGATTTCATTAAAAAATGAAACTTATAATCAATTCGTAATTCTTGAATAGATAAAAACTTTAAATAATTTATATAATTAGGCGTTACTTTGCGGAGATCCATAGTACAAAAGTAATAATAAAATGATTTTGGTATAATCCGCTATACAGTAAATAGAAAAAATATATACTGCTAAATGTATAGTGGACTAACCGTTTTTTTATATCCGATACATGCAGGATTCGTAAAAAACACATGCACGAACCTCCACCATCGCCACCACAATACACAGGCACTACACACGTTCACTATCACAAACTCAACTATCGTTTCGCCCCGCAACCGAAGCATCATCAGGAGATAGACTCCACGACGAAATCGCAAAGCTTTGCGATCAATACTAATTGCGGACTATAGCAAAACAATTTTATTATTACTTTTGTATTATGAATCTCCGCAAAGTAACTTCTAATTCTAATTCTATAAATTACTTATGAATAAATGTGATAAATGTGCCGTTAACCATTCTTCATAATCTTACTCAGAAAGTTTCCGAGCCTGAAATCGATCTGAGAGACATCACATGGTTTTCCCTTTGATTCGGGACTTTTTAAATATATATGGAAACGATCGTCTCGCTACTAGCTCTTCTAGTGTATATCATCATTTTGCTTCAGTTAAAATTATGACCAAAGACTTGAAGTGAGGCTCATAGAAATAGAAAAAATATATACTGCTAAATGTATAGTGGACTATCCGGTTTTTCATACCCGTAACATGCAGTATTCGTTAAAACACATGCACAAATTCCACCACTGCCACCACAATACACAAGCACTACACACGTTCACTGTCACAAACTCAACATTCGTTCCGCACCGCAACTGAAGCATCATCAGGAGATAGACTCCACGACAAAATCGCAAAGCAAAGCATTATCCAAACAAGCATTGTTATATGGTAATCGGCTCAACCCCACCATTTATTTTATTCTACCTCTGAACACGTGCAACAAGCTTGAACTTGAATAACTTTAAGTTTTATTTTCCTTAAATAAATGAAGTAACGTTATACATCTATGTGTTTTGACGGTGTAGTTGCTACAAAAAAGGCATATAACTACGAATTTCGGATTGGGTTTGAATTATAGGCCTCGTAATTAGCATGTAGCTTGCGAGACATCGATTTACAGGTGCAAACCGACACCAAATCTTACAATTAACATCGTGACCCCGCGAAATCGAAAAAAAATATATATTTGAGCTATATTTGGTGAAATCCGAATTTATGAATATGTCCTTTTATACGTATGAACTCTATAATAACAATAAAAATAACAGATCAAGGAAGATAAAATAACACACCAATTTTTGGTATTTGCTGAACTGCTTTTTAATCCTGAAAGTTATCTGTTAAAGGCGAAAGGGCGCGTCGGCGTAGAACTAGCTATTAGCAGCCATCAACTAGCTTCGGATTGCTAGATGAAAAAGTCAATAATTTGAATATTGTAAAATAGATCCAATGTCAGTTATACAAGTAGTGTCAAAAATTGTGTACAAATATAAGTTCATTATTGACTAAAGATCATTGGGATTTAAAAAATCTAACTGCATAAGGCTTCTGAAATTTCGTATAATTTCCTTCTAAATTGTGAGATGGGTAATAATTTAACATTTTTTAACAATGTATTAATTATTTTAATGCTCATAGATACACAATTTTTAAACTTCAATTGTACTAAATTTCATCAACATTTCTACAGTGAAATAAATAATGCGATTATATACACTAATATATATTTGACTGACCCATTGGCGCTGTGGGTAGTGACCCTGCCTTCAGCTCCACGGGTCGTGGGTTCGGTCCCGCCGAGGACCAACATTTTCTATAAACAAATTGTTGGTTCTTCGAGTCTGGGTGTGTATTTGTATTTAAGTATGTATTTAAACTTATATATGTAGTATATCTACCAGTTGTCCGTCACCCATAACACAAGTATTAAGTTACTTACTTTGGGGACGGACGACCGTGTGTGTAAATGTCCCATATATTTATATATTTATTATATATAGGATAATAAGCAATGATATTTTAGTAACTTAAAATTTTGTTCTTAAAATATTGTTAGTCTTTCCTCCAGCTAAACAAATAGTCTATGTAATCTAATAACTTTCGTCAGACTTTTGATTAAGGAAAACACGAAAGATCGTGTTCTTTTTAATACTTACCTTCCATTAAGTCTACTAAATCTGATTAAAAGGTGATTCTCCCTGACACCCGCAGTCCTCAATTTGTTTTGATTAAGCCCCTCACACTTCGGAGGGTGTTGTACAAAAGTTGAACGGCGAAAAATAAAGGGCAAAATATATTTTTTAGTACAAATATATCTAATGATGACATAATCTTATATATAAAATTTTCGTGCCACAATGTTAGTTACCATACTCCTCCGATACGGCTTGACCGATTGTTATGAAATTTTATATCGTATTCAGTAGGTCTGAGATCCGGCTAATATCTATTTTTCATTCCCCTAAGTGTTAAGAGTTGTCCACCCGTAAGAAAAGGAGAGAGGAGGCCTATGCCCAAAATGCCATAGAGCATGGGTCACACTGTTTTTATGGACCTCTTTTGTTGAGTATAGGCTTCCTCCATTTTTTCCGAGCCTCTCTCATCTGCAACATACATCCAGTTTATTCCAGCACAGTTCACAATTCCATCTGACCAACGTTGTAATGGTCTGTACCTTTTTCTCTTTCCGTATAGACCCGACCAATTTGTTACTATTTTTGGCAACCTATTCTTATCCATTCGAGCAATGTGGTCCATGACCATTTTAATTTCATTGTATACTTTAAAGATTCTATTACATTTGTTTTATTCCTTATAGCTGTACATCTTATTTTATCTATGCGATTAATATTGAATAAACTCTTTCCCATAGCTCTTTGGTTCTGCAGGCCTACCATGAACTCTTATTGCGACTCAATTGAAGACGTTAACGAAATTGTTTTGCTTTTTCATACCATGACGTCTTAAAGACGCACACTTTAAGTCGTTGCCGAATGAGCGTTCGGAATGCGTCCTAAGAACATGTGAGTAAAAGAGACAGAGCTATCTAAAGTTCTTATAAAGTAATCCTTTTCAAACATTACGACCCCTGCAATCCACACTTCATGGTAGAAAAGAGAGCGGTTCGCGGTCGTCGTTTACGTCTTCAATTGAGTCGCAATAAGAGTTCATGGTAGGCCTGCAGGTTTGAGATGTCCACCCATGTCCATACCATTTATTTAATCTATTTAATCATATCGACGTACTATTTAAAGAACCCTGTTCGTGGCAAATACGTTTACCATTTTAATTTGGGCCACTTGTATAAGCTTTTCTACACAATCTCGTTATAATGAACGAAAAGCCCTTAAAGGCTGCCACAGATTAGACGAAAGCTCCTATTAATATTACGTAACACGTAGATTATGAATTTAGGCTAATTTTAACACAAACTTTCGAAGGATAAATCCGTTTTGGATAATCATTCTTATATATTATCATAAAAGGGGATTATAGAATTTAGGGAAAGACCAAAAATTATTTGGAAATTATACCGTCCTTCATAATAGCGTTTATAAGGAGATAGAAGCGTCTCTCAAATTGTTTAAACAAATAACTCATTCGTTCACACAAGTGAACATTAATCTTTATTCAGTATCCTTGCATCAGTTCAGTTCAGGTCCGAGCGCTTCTTAAGCTTTATACTGGTTTGAAGGCATTTCAGATAGATCCTAAATGCTTGAAGTCATCCTATTGTTGGTTCTTCCTGTCTCGCTGCATATATGTGTTTAATATTAACATATTTAAAAATTGTATATGTATATTATATCTACTAGTGGTCTGTCACCGATTACACAAGTATTAGCTTACTTAGCCGAAGGACGAGAAAGGTCGTTTTAATAAAAATAAATAATATTAATATAAACGAATATGTCCCGTATATATTTTATTTAATTATAACGATCCTAAATATCCTACCAAAACAAGGTACCAATTTTCTTATTGGTCGTGGGTTCTCTTTACGCTTCGGAAGCTATTTTACCAGTTATCGAAGTCATAGCTTTAGTCTTGTACACACCTACAAACATAGAAGTACTACAACAGAAAGAGTAGTAGTAAAAAGTAAATGCGCCATATTACAATAAAAAAAAAACAAATGAAGTTTATCATATATTTCTTTTTGGGCGTACGCCCCGACCACTTGAAGGAAGCATGTGAAGGTGTAATGAAAAGTCTTAACTACTTTTTGAAATTAAAAACGCGTTATGAATATTTCTCTGCGCATGTGTTATTCGACAAAGATAAGTCATCGTTCCCCTGTCCTTATAAAGACTCTAAGTGGAGTCGGCACAATATGTTTTTCTCTTCCATTCTGTTCTATCATTCTTCATCTCTGGGGCTTTTTTTACATGCATGTCATACTTCACACAATCCAACCATATTTTTTTTGGGTCTCCCTCTAGTCACATATCCATCCAAATTCATATTTAACACTCGTTTAGTCACATGATTTTCAATCCTCCTCATTACATGTCAATAACTTCTTCTTCTTCTTCCTCAACCGATGGACGTCCACTGCTGGACATAAGTCTCTTCATGGGATCTCCAAAACACACGATCTTCTGCCGTTTGTATCCAGCGGCGCCCCGCGACGTTTTTGAGGTCATCCGCCCATCGCGTAGGGGGTCTGCCAACACTGCGTTTACCGGTGCGGGGTCGCCGTTCCAACACCCTGAGACCCCAACGCCCATCGGTTCTCCGCACTATTTACTTCGCTCATCGCCACTTCAGCTTCGCGACGCGCTGAGCTATATCGGTGACTCTGGTTCTTCTACGGATCTCCTAATTTCTGATTTGATCACGTATGTAGAGACACTCCGAGCATAGCCCGCTCTATCGCTCGCTGAGTGACTCTGACCCTTCTTATGAGGCCCATAGCCAGCGACCACGTCTCAGATCCGTAGGTCATCACTGGCAACACGCACTGTTCGCAGACTTTGGTCTTCAGGCACTGAGGTATCTTGGACGAAAAAATCTCGCGTAGCTTCCCAAACGCTGCCCATCCGAGTTGGATTCGGTGACTGACTTCTTTTTCGAAATTGGACCTACCTAATCGGACTGCATGTCCCAGGTATGATGTTGAGGTTGAGATGCTCTACTGAAGTCATCGAGCATTATGTTACGGTCCTCCAGAGACTCTGCCATAATGACTATGTCGTCTGCAAATCTAAGGTAAGTGATGTACTCGCCATGTCCATACCATACTATCTTAATCTTGCACTTCTTGTCTGTTCTATAATGGGTGCTACTTTCACACAAAGATCTATACGAATCTAATCTACCCTCTCATTATATCGTGTAACACTCTCTTTTACAGGCCTACTTATAGCTCCCCTACTCTAGTAATAACTCTATGCCTATGAATTATTTGTCGGTCTAAAATAAGCTATTAATTTATCAGCAGAGTGAGTAGATGAACTTTGCAACTACAGAAGCTATGGGAAAGTAGGACAAGATACTTTTTTAACCAACTTGTTATATTACGTAGAAAAATATTTTAGTATTTTTATTTAAGAATACAAAATTGTATGCTTTTACTTTTATCTATGACTCAGACCAGATGTCAAAAGCAATATCCTTACATAAAGACAAAGGGCATAACCTTAATTTCTTGGTCACATTTGGTCGGTCCCAAACGGAGATTTAAGTGCAATTTATATAGCTGAACATGTTTTTGTGCCCGTTTCTAAACGAAGAGTTACATCTATCCAGAATCCAGGGAACATATTATGAACCTTATAGTCTTAAATTGAAAGTATAATGTTGTTTGGTTTATGTATTGTATGCTACTTTCAGCGCTTGGCATATATAGATTTGAATCATAGGTGTATTCTATGAAACGCTTTATGTAATGGTGATCCCAGTAATCTGAGCCCTTCTTAATTATACCCGAAAGATAAAGAAATGATGATAAAGTATCAATAATACTTATTATTTAAGTGCATAATTCATTCATGATAACATTAAAAAATAAGAGTAATGTATTAAAAGTTAAATTATTTACAGTTATTGTAAGAAAGAAATAAATTACCGAAAGTGAGAATCTTAACGAACTAACTGAACTGACCAGTCAGTCTACTAATAAATAAATTTTAAATTTAAAGCTATTTTCTGGGCTAGGAATTAGCATCTTCTAGAATTCGCTACATTCTGCATCAATGATTCTTATACTGCTTAGACAGAACTTGCAGCCATGAAATGCATAGTCTGACGAGAATTTCACAGACGTTCAGACAGAATGCTAAAATATAACGCCTTTGTAATGTTTAGTTTATCGATTGTGGCAACAATTGGCTAATTTGTATGCTCAGGGTACTCTCTCAGGGTGGCAAAATTAACGACATAAAAGAACTTCGTAATTGTTTTTGAAGCGACCATTTATCTTATTTCTACTAAACGACAGTACTGTTTCTCTGAATTAATAGAATTAGTTTTAAACATTACAACTTAGTACAAGAATAATTTATAGAAACAGGCGTTATGTTGTGGAATTCTATCATAACTTTGGTCATCATCATCGGCACAACATGTTGCAAACAGGCTGTCATGTAATTTGGCAACGTATTTTACGACCGGCCGCCTGCTTGACGTCAACTTACCTTAGTCGCCTTTTATGACACCTCGGTAAGAAATGAGGGTGGTCTATTCTATGCAGCCGGATACCACACGGCGGTTAATAATTTTAAATTAAATATAATTATATTTTTTGTGTTTATAAATTAAAATTAACATACATAGATATCAGAATGAAACAACCTAAAAAGAAATAGGTTGTACAATAAAAGCAATCTGTAGACGTTTTCTATATGAAAAGAATTTTGCAATCTATTTCTACAGGACCGAGTTTCAAAGAAATGTAATTAATTTAAGCAAGTTCAGTCGTTGTTTGGATATTCATCGATCACATGAAGAGCTGATCTAAATTTATCAGAAGATATAAAGATATTAAGTCCTTGAAAAAATTATTTGAATTTCAATTCCAGGCAGTCCCTTCTGTAATTAAGAGTTCGCACGCGATATGAATTATACATTAGGCCGTTTCTGTATTTGCTCCCAGATATTTATACAGATTTTTATCCCCAGCTTTTGTAACACCTTGACAGTGAAATGCTGTATATTTAAAATGTACTGTATATTTAAATCTTACTTGTAAAAAAGACTAACAGATTTTAATAACGGTTCTTGACAATCAAAAATATTAATCTATATATAAAGTTTTTCTTTTCCTTTGATTTTTCTTTTTATTATTATTTATTTATTTTATTATTTCATTTCTTGTCCTTTTCTTTCTGTCACTCGAAGTTTGTTTCGAAGAGATTCTTTTTAGGGACAAGTCCGCCTTTGTGACAGACATGTGCTATTTTTTCTCTCTCTCTTTTGTAAGACAGTTTTTTAACGGTATTTATTATATAAAAAAATTGATTATATAACACAACTAAACTGAATTATCTAATTATTTAGAATTGAGGTACTGTTATCAATTGATAAAACATTTCAAATATATTTTACAAGATTTTTAACATCAACTCGCTTTTGGAGTAAAAACGGAACGTTTTTGAAGTAAAAACTTTTTCAGCGACGTTGTGGACTTTTTTGTGATGGCTAAAAAAATATTAAACTCGCGTCAGGATACTTAAACCTGGTCGAAAATTCGTAAGACGTAGGGAGAGTAGACCACCGGCGCGGCGTAGGAGAGGAAATATCTTCCTCTCTTTCTACCGCGCGGCGAAAATGTATGTCTACGTCTTCTATTTAGGTTACCACATAAAAGATAGTATTGTACATTTACATTTATACTGAGAATTAAGCTATTAGTGCAAAATTATTCCATAATATATAAATATAACTATCAAAAATGCCCAACGTTTATATGACCGACCCACCCATTGATTTTTTATAAGCTTTCATTTTACAGCCGATATGGTAATTTTTCACTTATCAATTAAACGTACCAACATCGCCCTGAACTTTACAGACACTTTTCCATACTTTGATTAATAAAAAAAACAGTATTTATATCATATTTCAGATCAGAAAGCAATTTAATTTTATTATTCAATGTAAACAGTTTCGATACGCAGAAATGACTTTTTAAGTTAATTATAAGAGTAAATTTGTTCACTTTGTATTCAAAATTGGCTATCGTCTGGAAAATGGTGGTCCGAGGCGGAAATTAAAAACCAGTTCGAATTGATTTTCAATTTTGTACTTGACTGTACCAAAATATACTTCATATCCAATATTAATATTTGGCAATGCTAAAACTGGACTAGACGAACAGTTCAAAGGTAGATTGTATTTATATCTTTTGGTGTATACGTCGAGAGTCAACGACGATATTGTTTTGAAATAATTACTTAATCAAGAGCAGAAGAATTTAGACACGATATTGTAATAATTTTATTAAAGGTAGTTTTATATTTCTTAAATGGCAACACTACTCGACCCCGTCACTCATTCCGATGAAAAGATTGAAAGTGGTGGGGCTGAAACAGCGTTGGTGGTTATTGAGTCAGGAGCTCGGGTAGTCGTTGGATAACCATCGAGGTGGTAAATTGTCTAGTGGAAACTATGCTAGTTGGCCTATAAAATTGTTAAAAGTGGAATAGAAGTATTTTTTACTGCACTGTGAATTGGGAGTTCTTTTACAATATTATGTAATAATATTGGGGATTTAGGGAATTGAAGAATCACTTAAATGTCAATATCGCTACTTTTAAAACCCCTAATTAAATAATTAGAAGTAAGACCTCGTAAATTATTAAATGCGTCTTTTGTATAACTAAACAAAATCATGACAAAAAGGAAACAACGAAACCGAACCGCAAAATTTTCTTTTCGTCTAAACTGAACTCCTTTTATTGATTTTTATGTGTTTTCTGCAGATACGTCTATATTTTCTCAATCTCTATCTAACGAGATAGCTCTCAGAATCCGTTTGTCCTCTTGTTAGACGGAACACAGACTTTATTCAAGGATGGTTCGATTTCAATGACAGAAGAATAAAATCTATGTACTTGGTCACGTAATCTAATTGGTCCATAAAATTCGGTTTTATGCTTTAGACCACTTTATTTCTAACTTTGCCTATTGAAGAAATTTCAATATCATTTTTGGCAATTTAAAGTTTATCGCTTAATCTTGCAATCATTATTGTGCTTCCCCAATATAAAAGATTAATTAATGCTGTCTTAAGACAAAGAGATATTCGAGAAGCCATTTTCTTTCTTTCTATCCAAATAGCATTTTTCTTTTTTACCCATTTCCAAAAAAACATGCTACAATAGTAAATTTGTCTTACATACTAACATTACTATTTATCATGATCATCATCATCCTGCCCTTATCCCACTCTAAGTGGGGTTGGCACAACATGTTACAAACATGTCATATGATTTGGCTACGTATTTTACGACCGGCGCCTGACGTCAACTTACCTTAGTTTCTTTTTACGACACCTCGGTAAAAAATGAGGGTGGTCTATTCTATGCAGCCAGATACCACACGGCACATACCTTAGTCGCCTCTTACGACACCTCGGTAAGAAAGGAGGGTGGTCTATTCTATTCTGCCGGATACCACACGGCTTTAACATTACTAATCTATTTATCATAATTACTAATAACATACCATACATCTAAGATATATTTCTATAGAAATACTATTCAATTCAATTTTTATATTTCAATGCAATTTCGAATTCGGTTTAGAGCAAAAAAATGCCCGATATTTTTGAATCAATTGTAATTTTTGACATTCATTTACTTTGTAATCCTTCTTATGGGATTGTTCCGCGGTTATTGTAGTGCCCAGTAATTTCAAATCATCTTGAATTATATCAAAATATGATTACTACTTTTATAAATATATTACTGAAAAAAATACACAGTAAAGGTGTAAGCTTAACTTGAAAGTGATAACGACAAAATAAAGTGAATAATTTGCTGTACTATAATAGTTTTATCTTCATTATTAAAGCTGTAAATCCCTTTGATCTTTATTCCTCAAGCTCCTAAATTGTTCTATATTCCACTGTACAGGTTTAATAAAGGACCTAGAACTAAGGACATGGAATACATTATACAAAATAGGGGCTCCACGCCTTTGTCATGTCCCAATCTTATATTAACTATAGTCTGCCACTATTGTCAATAATAGCATTTGTCTGTCTAATGTTCAGGAATTTCTTAGTTCTAACAGTACGCCTGTCTGTCTTTTCTACCTGTCAGCTGTCGTTTTTACAGCTAGATATGACAGAAAAATTTAAATTACATTTAAACAGAAAAGTTTAAATTAAGTGTATTTCGGCATACAGCGAATATACTATTATAAATAATATAAATATACGTAAAGCATATTACACAATTGAAAATTATTTGAATGAAAAACTGCTTGGATTCGAAAATCCTTTCTGCTTCATAAAAGAGTGTGATTTAATAATGTAAACTGAAAATGTTTAAAAGATTGACCGCGGAGTTTATTTGACGATTCGAAAGTGCATAGCATAAGCTTACTTGAATAAATATTATTTTGATTTGATTTGCTTATCCACCGAACCAGTATTGATATTACAATTGAAGCTTGCATATTATATATTATATATTTACAGAATTAGGCGTTACTTTGCGGAGATCCATAGTACAAAAGTAATAATAAATATTTTATTTTGCGATGTTGCTATAATCCGCGATTACCACTCATCGCGAATCCTTAATCATATTATAAATCGATTTTAGCAAAATTATTTTATTATTACTTTTGCATTGGACTTGACTCAAAAGAGGTCACGGATACAGCTTGCAAAGTATATTTTCAAAGTTCTTTAATAAAATAAGAAAGAATCGTAATATTTTTGTTTACCCTTTAATGAAATATATTTACTGCGCATTTTTGAAATGAAAACTTAGAGGTGCATAAGATTTGAATTCACGCACCGTTGACGAGAACTGCAAAATACGCTATTAAGGTCGTTGATTATTTTTGTAATCAAAACCTTTCAACTAGTGGTATATAAAATATATTTTTGGAGCATGAAAATTGCCCCGCTAGTTGTTCTGCGTGGGTAGTTGAAATTCAATTACGAGTCTAGAGAAAAATAAATGATATTAGATTCTAGTGTTCATATGGCTTCAGTAATAACTTTTAGTCACGATAAACCGGAGTTTATTGAAAATTGCTACCAACCTTCTGACGTGTACCTACTAAATAATGAAACCTACTGATAAGAGAGAAGTTGTTATAACAGAACTGTGAGACCGTGTGCGTCTCTCAATCGGGTCGTGGGTTTAAGCCGCAGGTACCAATTAGTTTTTCTATTGAAACTTTTGTGCCTGATTGATATTTGTATGATAAATTATCACACGCTTTTCGGTGGAGGAACATTGCAAGTTTTAGGAGAAAATCTGTCGTATGTTACCAATCTGCTCCTATGAGCAGCGTGGTATCTATCTATCTATCTAGGTACTGGGATGCCTGTTGGTGCATGACGGATGGTCACCTCGTGTATCGGACTATTCTACCAATTTCCCCATGTTGGGATATGAGTTTCACTGCTCTCCCGACAGTGCCAACTGCTTTAACCAACCAGTAGCATTACAAACCTAATAATATCCGTAAAGGGCATATTTGTTAGGTTCTCAACTACAATTTCTTCCTTACTATTATACTAGAGGGAGAGAGAGAGGGAGGGAGAGGGAGAGAGAGAAAATACTAGATCTCCCATCTTACTAGCGAGTACATGGGAAACTCAGCTGTAAGATGAAGACTTGTTTCTTCCTCTCAACACTCAGGCCACTCAGGCAGCGTAGTAGGTCTAATCTCTAACTCTTCTCTCCACATAAGGAGAGAGAAAACCTAGTAGAATAGCTAACATTCCCTATATAGGTACTTTTAGTAATACCTTTACGGTAACATCTGACGATACGGGGGACGGTAAGTAAGGATACTTCTTTTGATTATTTCGAATTCTTGCAAATTAAAAATTTAAAAACACGGCTAAAAGATAGTCTGATAAAAAAAACCTACCTTACTATTTAGGAATACATTACATTGATAAGAACGCGGGTATAGCTACTGTTCGACAATATATATATATTATATAATAGTTATGTAGTCATAACTATATTATATATTGTCGAACAGTAGCATGTAATTAGTTATAAGTATTATATTTTGAAAAGAGCAAACACCGAGTTTCTCGCTGGGTCTTCTCGGTAGGAACAGATTTCAAACCAGCAGTAGAGTTGACAATTCAAAAGCACTTGTTTACAAGTTGACTTGAATAAAGAATATTTTGAATTTGAATTTATAGGATAACTTCTCCAAACTAACACCAGGACTACTACATCTAGGAGGATAACAAAAAATGCCAAGTCAAACATGTCTACTATCCAGTAATAGATATGAACGTGGCCAAAAAACTGAAGTATCAGTTATCAGTTGCTCGTTACGCGAAACTTGTTTGTCAACTAACAACATCAGTTCTTAACTGGTTTCTAAGTTGTTTTAAAATATCACTTTGGATTTCAGTAAAGAATATGAATCAAATATGAAACTTTTTATGACTTGTGCCTAACTTTTTCATATTCTTTATTTCTTTTACGGATCTCCTCAATTCTGATTTCATCATGCAGAGATGAAGGCTGAAATTAATGGATTCTATATGATTATTTCATTTATATCGAAACACATAACGTTTTACCATAATAACAGAATATAGGAACTATCTTAAAAAAAAATTATACACTTTAATATCATACTAAAGATTTACAAAAAAAAGCCATGAGAGTAAAGACGAGAAATGACCACTATATCATTTAAATTTGATATATAATTTATGGAAACTACATAATATCATATTTAAACATTTGTATCAGAAATTAACTCTGATTTTATCATGCAGAAATAATCCAATCATAGCTTTTTCCATCGCTAGCTGAGCGACTCTGAGCTTTCTTTTGAGACTTATAACTTGGGAACAATCTTTAGATCCATATGTCATCATTGGCAACGATATTGGTTCGATATTGTCTTCTAGTTCTAAAAAATTTTGGGCGAAAAGATCATGTAACTGCCTGAATGCTGCTCATCAGAGTTAAGTTAGGCGATTGAGATCTCTTACTCGAAATCCTATAGTCATTTCGATACTACGAGTTAATGATGTTCCTTAGATAAAGGTTTGCATCGCTTTAAGCGTTCCTCATACAAACTTAGTTAAAAGCAATATACCTAAAGTGTTATGAAACAGCCACCTGGCTGAAAAATTCATCGAACAATTTTTCTTATCGATCCATTTGCGGACAATACGCAATTGTTTATCAAATTTACAAAGTATATAAAACATTTCGAGCACAAATTAGCAAACAATATTGCAACTTGTTCCTACAGAACGCAATTCAGTTGATTGGCCAAGATTGGATAGAAATGATGTTGGTTGTTAATTTGAAGTTACGCACGTCAATTTGAAGGACCTTGTACATTATTTGATCTCACAAAGATGAAATGTAAGTTATGCTGCATTATTTTCTTTGCAATTTATTTACTCGTCTAAAAAAGACCTTTAAACATACCGTTGTACTCTATTTTTTTATTAATAATGTTTTTCTTACGTTTTTTTTTCTTTATGATAAATAAATAAAATAAAAGATTAAGAGAATGTTATATAATTGATATTACTATGAGAAATTCAGAAGTCCGTGTACCTTCCTAATTTTAAATTTTTATCTTTTGTTTTTTTTTACTTTTTGCATTATACTAAGTCCACCTGAACATAATAACGGATCTGAGCTTCATATAAACACTACGTAATATAGGTAAATTACATTTTTTTTATACATCCTATAATCTGTTTCTATACTATAGGAAATTCAATCAGAGCGTAATTAGGTAAAAGACATGTAATACAAAACTCGAATGTAATTTATATTAAAAGAGGATTAATATTATATTAAATGGGATAATAAACGACAAATATATTATACACATAATCACGGGATCGCCACCAGGCGTGATTTACTTAATAAGTTCAAAACGCACACTTTTTAGGGCAGCCATAAATATATTTACGTTTAGTATACGTATAAGACAGTTATTTAAATGTTCGCAAGTTTGTATGTACGTCATCTACATACACGACTTATCGACTTCACTGAAATATTCACGATATAAGTTAGTCAATCCTAATCCCTAGTATGATAAAAGGACGTAAGTCGACTTATCAACATATTCACGGCACGATTAGCTAAACTCACTTTATTATAGACATTATCCACAGTCTATAGAAATAGATTTCTCATTGTCAAGAAGACATTTCGAATGTTTCTCCTAGTTAAGCGGCTGAGTGGTGTCTGCTGAAATCACATTATTAGCTTCTAGAAGGTTTATAAATCATTCTAGAAGGTTTTTTCTTATATAAAACAAAAAAACTCATAACTAACAAAATACTAACAATTTTGAACGAACTAAAGGAATACACCGTTTTATTTTAAAAAAATATTTTTAAAAAACGTGAAAATTATTACGTTATTTTTATTATTCTTTTTCTTCTTCGTCTAAGCGTTATCCCGGCTAAGACCCGGGATCCGCTTTCCTACTCTTACGTAACGGTATTTTTATTATCATTTATTTAACTGGATAATATCATATAAATATATAAAAGTAATAATAAAATTATTTTCCTATGATCCGCGATACAGCAAATAGAAAATAAATATAGTGTTAAATGTATAGTGGACTATCCGTATTCTCGTAATGATTCTCGTATACTCTCCGTAAAATCGCGAAGGAAAAATGCAATTTTGTCGTGGAGTCTATCTCCTGATGATGCTTCGGTTGCGGGGCGAAACGATTGTTGAGTTTGTGATAGTGAACGTGTGTAGTGCTTGTGTATTGTGGTGGAAGTGGTGGAGGTTTGTGCATGTGTTTTTACGAATCCTGCACGTATCGGGTATGAAAATACGGACAGTCCACTATACATTTAACACTATATATATTTTCTTTTTACTGTATCGCGGATTATAGCAAAATAATTTTATTATTACTTTTGTATTATGGATCTCCGCAAAGTAACGCCTAATTCTATGAATATAAATATATGTACTAACAGAACCTTTTTCTTTTAGTTTTTAAATCTCCCACTTTAGAGCATTCAGTCATAACACAGCATTGTTATTTTACTACAAAGTTACGATGTAACATATTGTGAGAGATCTTAAATATGTAACCTTTGTTAATCTACACAATAGTTCTAGGATAGATATAAAATGCATATAATCCTTAGAGTGAGCTACTACACCAGTAATATTATAAATTAAAACTCTTAATTAAGGCTGCATCATACTTATAAATTCGTCACGAGTTCACAAATCTCAGGGTCGGAAACTTTTCAATTAATCATGATATTTAAAAGAGATCGTATTTTTTGAAAGGTCATAAGTATTAATACCTACATCGACCCAACTTCTCTGAAATACGAACTTTTGTTTATGATCAGTTTTAGCGGCAAACAAATTTGAGAACATTTTTACATAAGTAATTAATTTTTTCTTTAATTTGTCTTGTATTTAAAGTTTTTTGCAGTACCATGACAAACAGACAAGACTCTGGTCACTTGCAGCGGTATAATGAAGCGAAATAAGCAGTAAAGCTATATGTGTATGTGTGCATTATACTCAAATCACTTAAGTCACTTTGTAGCAATTGTTTTACCCCCTTAAATGACTTTCACACAAATGACAATCACACAAAAGTAATAATAAAATTATTTTGCTATAATCCGCCATACAGTAAATAGAAAATATATATAGTGCTAAATGTATAGTGGACTATCCGTTTTTTTTATACCCCTTACATGCAGTATTCGTAAAAACACATACACAAACCTCCTCCACTTTCACTATCACAAACTCAACAATCGTTTCGCCCCGCAACCGAAGGAGATAGACTCCACGACGAAATCGCAAAGCGATTGCGATTTTGCGTGTGTAGTGCTTGTGTATTGTGGTGGCAGTGTTGGAGGTTTGTGCATGTGTTTTTACAAATCCTGCATGTAACGGGTATGAAAGACGGATCCACTATACATTTAGCACTATATATATTTTCTATTTACTGTTTAGCGGATTATAGTAAAATAATTTTATTATTACTTTTGTATTATGGATCTCCGCAAAGTAACGCCTAATTCTATAAATTATTTCATCACACAGTTAAAGTCGGTATTTGAGGAGGCAGTGAAAACAATTCTCCCCAACACCTTTTTACGTTAACGTAATTCTCTCTGTCCTACAAGAAAAGTATTCTACTTAACTTTTCTATTGTTTTAAAAGCCACACTGGTTTCTATTCTTGAAGCCAACAACTTGCGACTTTCAGAAAAACGTCTGTCAACCTTTAACCTTAATTGCTTTAAAATGTTAACGCAAATATACAATTTCTGGGAGAATTTTATTACAGAGACGCGAGGCCCATTCTTGGAAAAGGTTTTTAGGTGTACAGATTTATTACAGATGTGCTTTCTTGTAAAAGTTTTTTATGTCAGATATCATAAATTATTTTTATACATGATTTATTTATATTATTCATTTTATTATTGTTTGTTAAATGGGTAATAAAATATTTTTTTACTAATCATTTGTATGGAGACGGACATCATAAAAACAAACGTTTGAAAAATCATGCCTATTGCCGGCATGTGCTCAGCAACAGTCAACGACTGTATTTTTTGTTAATCTACCGTGCAGCAAATAAAGTAACTACATACTAATACAGGGGATATATATATATATATATTCTCATATATATAAATATAGTCTGAGGCTTTCAACTTAATGTGCACGATTGTGCACACAAGGTCCGAAGGGGTTAATTGTCATGAATTAAAAACCGTATTTTATATTTAAACTATACTTGTAGCTACGGAAACTAAAAAAACCTTATATCCTTTCAATGTATAAATCTTCCTATTTTCAGTGTTACACGTCGTTATAGCTATATCATTAGGACTCAGCATAGAGTGCTACAAGCATAAATTCTTTTCTCAAAACTTGGACACGGAGCCTTCTTTATCAATCCTATACGCCAGGGACAAAAAAAGCGATGCCATCACAAATGAATGCCTCACTGAAATGTACCCAAGAAACGTATACAAGTACCCGCTTCATATAGATCGGAATGACGTTCCTTGTATCATACATTGTGTGCTAAAGAAGTTTGGTATAATGTCCAACGATGGAATTATAAATATACGCAACTATTACAGAAGGGTGCAAGCTATCCATCGGTATGATCCAAGAGTGTTAATTTCGGATGTAGGCGAAACCTGCGCACAGAATATCAACGGAATGAATTTAGACCATGATATATGCAAAAAGGCTAAAGTATTTAATGACTGCACACAACTGTATGTGATTTCGTACAGAGACCCTGATGATTAAATAACTATTGTTTCATACTTTTCTACTTTTTTAAATAAAACTAATATTATTTCATTTCACAAATGTTTATTTTTTGCCGTGTGGTATCCGGCTGAGTAGAATAGACCACCCTCATTTCTTACTGAGGTGTCGTAAAAGGCGACTAAGGTTAGTTGACAGACAGGCGGCCGGTCAAAATAACTAGCCAAAAACCTGCTTAAAATGTGATGTGCCAACCTCGCTTAGAGAGGGATAAGGGGAGAAGAATGATGAATGTTGATTGACAAATGTTTACTTAATACCTTTAAACTTTAAAATTTTGCAAATATTCCAACACTCAACGTGATCACTAGTGCGACTATTGAATGATGGAAATCCTTTGGTCAATATTTGCTAACCTTTAACTGAAATATTGATAACGCTGCTTTAAGTAAGGTCTACACGATAGCGACTTTAACCGCCGGCGACTTGCTAGCTTGTGAACGTGAATATTAGCAGGGACTTAAGATCGCTATAGTTGCGGCGATCCGATCGCTGCAATTGTATAAAGTCGCTGGTCGCCAACGATATCGCTACTGTGGACGTAACATAATGTCAATTTCAAGAAAAAAATAAAATTGTGGACTTTCGTAATTTGTCACAGAAGTTTGTAGTGGAATTTATTGAACTTTAAAGACATTTACCAGCATTGTGGATGATTACAAGCAAATTTGCCTTTCTAAAGACATTACTGAAACAGAAAAGGTATAAAAGGTAAATTTAACCGAAAATTAGCAGACGTCCATTCACATCTACTACCAAATGGACAATGAAAGATCGCGATGATTGCGAAGATGTTAACACAAAGCTAAAAGTCACTTGCGAGTCGACAGCAATCTAAGTCGCCGCCTGAGGACCTAGCTTAGTTGCAGCTTCTGTAGCTCCTTTAGTTCGGTATTATTATTAATAAAATTTCAGTCTATCACCATAGCACGTAGCAAATTTTTCATTTAAATAAATGAAAGATTAAACTATTGATATATAATCATATGATGAGCATAATTTAGAATGTGAAATGTTTTTATAACCTAAAAGTATAAAGTTGATATCATTTATTCAGACGGTTTAATTTTTTTTAACGATAAATAAACTGGTTCCAATCTTATATTTACATCCGCTATATTATGAAAATATTCTGTATGCTGGACTCTGTTCTGATATAATGCAAAATAACGCAAAGCCCCTTTATGCACACTTCAACCAATCGCTGAAACACTGAGTTGTCTTATGCATATAGTAAGCAATCAAATTTGAGACCCTAATATCATTACATACTGTCAATAAATACTGCTTAAAAACTTTACTTTCTATGACTTGAATAATGCGGGATAAAGTAAAATAATTTTATCGTTTATTCTGCGTAAATCTAATATGTTTAAAGCCTGAAATTTATTGCGGGATTTTATTACAGAAATGCAGAACTTAAGCCATAAATAATTTTTATTCCTTGACGTAGCAGAGTGATGGTTTATGAGATCTAAATTACAGTATTAATATAGATGTACCATTTGAAACGGTTTATTTAGAATTTAGCAGTGCTCACGGCCTCACCCGCGTGGAAATCAGTGTATTCAATTGAAGTATTAAACATAAAAGCAGTTATTGTGAGTTTACTAAAACCGTTGTGTGGAATCCGGCTGAGTAGAATAGACCACCCTCTTTCTTACCGAGATGTCGTAAAAGGCGGCTAAGGTAAGTTGATGTCAGGCAGGCGACCGGTCGTAAAATACGTAGCCAAATCATGTGACAACATGTTTATAACATGTTGTGCCGGCCCCGCTTAGAGTGGGACAAGGGCAGGAGGATGATGATTGTGAGTTAACTAAAAGAGAACGAGACATGCTCTAAACTATTTTATAGTATTTTCGTAGATCTATAATTCTGTAATACATTATTTTTTTTTGTATCTCAATTGATTTACTCCCAGTACGTGAATTTTTTATCACAATTACGCGATCTCTTCAATACAATTTACATAAAATCGTGATACACTATAAACCTTCTGGAAGAATTGCTCCTCCTTTCAGTAGACAGGGGTCTTCTCACACGCTGTAAAAGGGGTGGAGCTACGGGCCTTAAGGTTCAGACCTCTTTACTCCGGCTGTTCCTCTCAGACGAATTTCTTACCTTTCTTTAAATAATTTATAGAATTAGGCGTTACTTTGCAGAGATCCATAGTACAAAAGTAATAATAAAATTATTTTGCTATAATCCGCGATACAGTAAATAGAAAAATATATATAGTGCTAAATGTATAGTGGACTATACGTTTTTTCATACCCGTTACATGCAGGATTCGTAAAAAACATATGCACAAACCTCCACCACTTCCACCACAATACACAAGCACTACACAGGTTCACTATCACAAACTCTACAATCGTTTCGCCCCGCAACCGAAGCATCATCAGGAGATAGACTCCACGACAAAATCGCAAAGGCTTTGCATGTAACGGGTATGAAAAAACGTATAGTCCACTATACATTTAGCACTATATATATTTTCTATTTACTGTATCGCGGATTATAGCAAAATAATTTTATTATTACTTTTGTTCTTACCTTTCAGTAAAAACAGTAAATGAAATTAGTTCAATAGTTTGTTTGCATAAGGATCTCCGCAAATTAGCGCGTAATTTTGCATATTATTGACTTTTACCATTTAAATACGAGGACATGACGGAAATAAAACCAAATTCCGCAGATAGATGATTCAATCAATTTATGGATGGCTGACATAGATCACATATATTGAAGGCTTAGCGTAATTGCTGCAAACTGGGTGCCATAAATTGCTACGTATAACATTTCCAGCGGCCATTTGTCATATCTTCTAACAGATATATTGCAACCACAATTAATTGAATAATATTGCAAGTAAGATATCATATACTACTCTGTTTTAACAGGGACTTATAGTTAAATGATTTTCGATACTTTTGGACGTTTATTAAAATAATAAAACCTTTATATATTAAGGCGGGTAAGTAACGGTTACTTACTACTCCACAAAAGTAAGTATGTAACTTAAGCAGCAATGATAGAATAAATGATATTAGCATATAAATGGTAAAAATATGAATAAATGATATAAGGATATAAGTTTGTGTAGACAATTTATAAATGAATAGCGCGAATATATTATTGCAATCACAAATTTATTTTTTTTGTAAATTTTGATAATATTTTACAAATAAGACACACATACATTAATAATGGCCTAACTGAAAAAAATTCATTAAAAAAAATTAAATAAAGAAAGAAATTTTGCCTTCCTAGCAAAGCAAACTTATCAAAAAAGGCCTCCGTTTCATGTAGAGAAGTTTTGAGCATAAATTAAACACTCTTCTCCGTTATAAAGGGAGGCTGAAATAGAAGGCCTTTGAGGATTATATAGATGATAACAATGCGTGGGTATAGCTACTCTTCGACCCTGTACAAGATAGTGACGATTAAATTTAACTTGTTATGAGATATATTTTGATAAGAGCAACCGCTGATTTTCTTGACGATAGAGTTGACGATTAAAAAGTACTTATTTACAAGTTTACTTGAATAAATATTATAGTATATTTTGAATACAATAATAAATTGAATTGAATTAATACAGATTGCTACCTTATACATATACTAGAAATAACTAGGGATATACAGGTTTTATTACTGTTTTTCTATACCGTAAAGTGCCTTCTATTTTTATTCCACGTCGCTCGATCTTGTACCGCTAGGCACTTAGCGTCTTTTTGCGATATTTTTGAGGTCAAATCTCAACTACATGCCACCAGATTTAAGGTCAAAGATAAAGAAATCTTCAAGAAGTAAACAAATACCTAGGTAGGCGGCCATTTCATTGTTTTCTTCTCTAAACAAACTCAAAGCTTTTATATGTCTTGTTTGAATTTTAAAAACAAATATCGCATAATATTTTTTATAGAATTAGGCGTTACTTTACGTAGTTCCACAATAGATAAAACATTGAAATATTTCGCTATATCATAGATTATTTTTTGTATAGGATAATTTAATTAAACAAAACAATGCTCATATATATATTGTTTAACGATACTGATAAAATCGTTGAACAGCTATAGGCAATCGTTTACTTGGAATGGGGTATGGCTTATCGCATATATGGGGTTAGCGTTGAGTGCAAAATGGAGTTTTCGGGATTAAGGGGATGGTAAAAAGGATTTGTGGGCTGAAAGTTCAGTTTGATATAAGATCAATTTTATAAATAACTATGAAAACACACATATTTTCAAATAAATGGGCTTAATTCAAAATTTCTTGAAACTCCGTGAAGGATCCATCAGTTTTAATTAAAAAACTTTGAACTTAATGAATAAAACTTCGATAATTCAAGTAACTTTACCCAAAAAGGGGATTTATTTGGATTTGGAGAATCATTTTTTTGATTACGATCTGACCAAAACAATAATGTGTTTCGCCTCATGTTTGATTCTATGGGGTTCGGATCTTAGCTGCAAATGAAAATATATTTTAACTTTAAACTAACTTTTGAACTAACCCCAAAAAAGGAGTTTTTTTCGATTTGTATCTTTATATTTTTTTTAATCGACCAAATGTAAAGAAAAGTTTCTCGCCTATTGTGAAAATATGAGCAGCCTTCTATTATCTTATATTTTACTATCTGTGCCAGTGACTTCGCGTGGAAATCAGTGTCAAAAAAATTTTCCGAAATTTTGAACATAAAATTACTTATTGTGAATTAACGATAAGAGTTAGAGACATACTGTCCCGGATTTCATTACAATTTTTTTTGTAGGTCCACAATTTTCTAGTACATTATTTTAGCATATCTCTGCTGGTTTACGCAGAGCACGCGAGTAAAGCCCCGAACAGGCGAGTATTTTTACAACCACGCGATCTCTTTTCGGAAAAATTGCACTGTCTTATAGTAAAACTGGTAATCCGTTCAGTAGATTTTGAGAAAATTGAAGACATACAGACGGACAGCTTTTGGAGACTTGATTTTATAATAAGTATAGGTATGATTGTTTCAGATTTGTTACTATTTTCGCTGCTCATCTGTTCAGTTTACGCGCGCATTTCAGTAATGTACGCACACGAGAAACTGACGGATATGGTAGCCGAACAGTGTTTAATCGAAATGTTTCCAAAAGGCAAGCGCATCGAGCTCCAAGAGTCTGATGAGTCGTGTATAATTTTTTGTGTTTTGAGGAAATTCGGTATCATGAACGGCAGCGGGCAGATAAATTTAGATGTGTACAGGTAAATTGGTATTATTGATTTAACTTAACGACGCACAGCACAGCACAGCATGTTTTCTCTTCCATTCTCTCCTATCATTCATCATTCATTCATATCTCTCTATCATTATCTCTTTTAAGGGTAACCTCTCTAGTCACATATCCATCCATTTATTACTTTTCTATAATGGGCGCAACATACAAACTCCTTTTATATACTCATTTCGTATTTTATCCAGACTTGTAACACCACACATCAACCTTAACATTCTCATCTTCTTTCCATGCACTCTTCTTGATATTTTAAAAAGGCAATAACACATTATGACCGTTTTATAATATCAACGTTCCTTATACAAACTTTATAAAAAAATATTTGTCACTTTAATCGGGTGAAAGTAGCGGCTTCTTACTTTTAAAAGGTTCCACTTATTTTATAGAAAAAAAAAAACAATTGAAGCTTAAACTCTCCACGTTATTTCTATGCATATTGTGAGTGACACATATCTCTGGTGTGCTCCAGGAATAATTTTGCCGGTGTACCTACGATTTACCGTCAGCAAAAAGTAAGTGTAAAATGTTATAGATAAAAATGAATGTTTGTCTGTATGTCCCTTATTAACCCCGAAACAGCTGGACCTATTTTAATGAAATTTTCAGACAAACTTGAAAATAACCCATCCTGTTAAGTTTGGTGGCGATAGAAGCATTTTTTAATTTTGAGTGCTGTTTCGAGGGGAATCGAAACCATACTGAGCCACAGCAACGCGTGGCCGGACAGCTAATTGTTAATAATAATAAGTTGTATAAGTTTTACTTTTATGCACACAAAGCAAAACAAAAGTATAAGTCCAAATTCCATTAAACCTTAAAACTTAGTGGACGTAAACCAGCATTAGTTTGGCATAGACAAATTAGCCAAGTTCCTAAATGTCACAGTATGTTCGTGAAGATAACTGGAAGGGATGGCGTTGAGATTCATTGTACTAGGATGAAGTTTATAGCATATTAAAACTTCCCGTAGGTTGCTAGGGTTTCGAAAAGGCACTTGTAAGACATTATACAAGTTCGTATGATATCGATATCGCTTGGAAAGACCTATATCCAGCTGTAGGCGTCCATTGATTGAATAGGAAAAAGATAATGTAACTAAGGATCGTCTATTGTAGGCAAAATTTTAATCAACAGTCCCATTTTAAATTTTTAAATTTTTTGGCGGCCGCATCGTATACATAAGTAACACTTATTAATAATTTACAAAACTTTATTTATATCAAATCAAATCAAATCAAAATATTCTTTATTCAAGTAAACTTGTAAACAAGTGCTTTTGAATCGTCAACTTTACCGCTGGTTCGGAAAGCTGTTCCTACCGAGAAGAGCTAGCAAGAAACTCGGTGGTTGCTCTTTTTAAAATATAAATCTTAGAACTAGTTAACTATAACAAATGTTAGCGCCGTTTTTGCTATTCTGCACTAGATGGCGCTGTGACGGAGTTGTGCCGCTCTAAAGAAGTTCTTTTGCAGAACTATAAGTAGCCGGTACACAAAAGTAATATCTCTCTCCCCGGCGATGCTTCCGCGCTCGCCCACTCTCTCGGTGACGCTGTAAAAGCCATTAGGGCTAACAGCATTAGTGTCCGAAAAAAAGTTATAATTAAATTTTTTTTTGCTATAATCTACACTATATAATATATATGCACTATATAATATATATAGTGCTAAATATATAGTGGACTATTCGTCTTTTCATACCCTTAAAAACACACGCACAAACCTCTTTGTTTGCTCTTTGTCTGCTTTGCGATTTTGTCGTGGAGTCTATCTCCTGATGATGCTTCGGTTGCGGGGCGAAACGATTGTTGAGTGTGTGATAGTGAACGTGTGTATTGCTTGTGTATTGTGATGGAAGTGGTGGAGGTTTGTGCATGTGTTTTTACGAATCCTGCACGTAACGAGTATAAAAAAAGGGATAGTCCACTATATATTTAGCACTATGTATATTTTCTATTTACTGTATCGCGGATTATAGCAAAATAATTTTTATTATTACTTTTGTATTATGGATCTCCGCAAAGTAACGCCTTATTCTATAAATTAGCCGGTACACATTTTTACATGGGCCGAATTTTCGAGTATCGTCTATTGCTTCTTGTGTAATAAATATCGTGGTGTTATATTGGTCTCGTCTTCGTTGGCATAGGGTCTTAATATACAATAAACATTAATTTTAACTGCATATTTGAACACGTCGCTAACAAATGTGTACCCGTCACTAAAGGATGTTGCGGTTTAGTTACTATGATTTTATTATAATTAAACTAAGAACATTATTTTGATGGGGGAAAGTCGATAACATTAATTCAATATGCAAATATGAGTTAAAATAAATTTAAAAATCAAATTAGAAAGAATTATTTGGCGGGCCGCCTAAACATGTTTAACGGGTCGCGTGTTGCTCATCTTGGTCTATTCAATAAACGGCTTAATTTTTTACCTTCATTCTTACTTATCTTATCTGTAATTTTTATTTTTTTGTGTGTACAATAAAGAGTATTCTTCTTCTTCTTCTTCTTCTTCTTATCCTGTATTTATAATAAGATACTTTTAACCGAATAATGTAATTTACACCGAAAAAGTCACGGGCGGACGATATTATTATATATTAATTTACATAGATATTAATTAATATTATTACATACTTAATAATAATACTTATAATTTCGTGTCTACAAGTAAAATTATATTTTATTTTATGTATCCGTAAATCAAAGTAAATTTCATGCCTGTTGTTTAGATACTAAAAAATATAATCCTAAAATATATTTTTGTTTCTTTTTGAATTAAAAGTTTAACATTTCTGCTACATATGTTACCGCAAATATGATGTGAAGGAAGTTATTTACAAAAGCATACGTGGGTCGAGGGTTAAGTTGCGAAACTCAGGAAGTTTGTTGTAACAACAATAACAAGGGGTTTAAACTTTCCTATTAAACAGCTTTTAAGCGTCATTTTGTACTCAATTTATGGAAGACTTAATGTTTATTTTTTGAAAATTTTCTCCGTATACATGTTCAAAAAATTAAACAACTAATAACAAAAAAAAAAACAAAAAATTGGGCTTAGTCATCATAAATATTCTATGATGTCAACATGTCATTTTTGCTATTTACCGAAAATATCTTCTGGAATTTATGTCATGGATATTTTGACGGTTTATATTACATCTGGACTAAACAAAAAGAATACAGCAATTTGTTATATATAACAGACAATATATATGAAAATATTGTATTCCTTCCTGAGACCGTCAACTAAGAAAGGTTTAATACGTACTTGTCTTATAAATGCGAAAGTCTATCTGTAACGCTTTCACGGCCAATCCACTGGAGCCATATTAATGAAATAGGGTACAATAAAGCTTGTATAATCTACTACCAAGGAAAGTTTAAAAAATCGCGTTTTTAACAGCAAGAAACAAAAACTAGAAAAATAAATAAAAGAGAGTAAATGAACGTTTAAGTTCGCGCACAGGCGCAAAAAATGATGTTGCGTAAAAAAATTAGAACAACCTTGTTCTAATTTTTTTTATTAGGAAAGAGTCCAGCAAGCTCATCAATCAAGACTGTCCCGTTGGCGCAGTTGGCAAGTGACCCTGCCTTCGGCTCCGCGGGTTGCGCGTTCGATTCCCGTCGAGTCCAACATTTGAATGATAAATGAATGAATGATTTATTTATTCGGTACTAAACACTATACTATTTATACTATAATATTAACATATAAATTAAAATAAACTATACTCAACTCTTGTTTCCAACTTTTGTTAGTTCTTCGAACTTGGGTGTAAATATGTATTTAAATATTTATTTGAAATTATATAAATATATATTTACCACTTGTCTGTCACCCATAACACAAACATTAAGTAACGTATTTATGGTCGGACGACCGTGTGTTTAAGTGTCCCATATGTTTATTTATTCATTATGCATAATTGAGGGTGAGTGAACGTCTAAGTTGACGGAAAACAAATGGCTGGTAGCGCCTGTTCTAATTTTTTGTTGCTGTTAGGAAACGAGTCCAGCAAGCACATCAGTTGGACAGTCACAATTTGGTGGATGACAAAGGCGGGGCGTGTATAGAAAGTGCTGAAGCGACGCAGCATAAACAAGATGTCTGCAAGAAGGCCAAAGTTTTTAACGACTGCACTCATCTGTATAGATTACTGTTTTAATAAAGTTGCAAAAAATGTGGTTTTTATTCGCTTAAAAGGCTTTGAAACTTGTGGAGACGATTTCATGGTTGTAATATCCAATATTTCGCCGTGTGGTATCCGGTTGAGTAGAGTAGACCCCCTTCATTTCTTACCGAGGTATCGTAAAAGGTGACAATGTAATTTGACGTCAGGCAAGCTGCAGGTCGTATATTAATAAGCTAAATCATGTAACAACGTTAAAAACATCATGTGTCGACCTCACTTAGAGTGGGACAATGGCTGGAGAATGATTTAATATCCAATATTATTATATATAGTTAATTAAATATTTTACAGTATTTGGAGGAATATTTCATAATGTAGAAAATGAGGTTAATAAAAAATAAAATTCAATATTGTATATTCTATTAAAAAATATTATATCCAATTTAATATTATTATATCGTTGTAATATCGCCTTTCCTTCTTCTGAGCAAAAGTCTTAAGGAAGAAGGCCTAAAAGAGAGTTTAGATCTACCACGCTACTCCAATGCAAATTGACAGATTAGTTATATCAAAGAAATGTTCTTATGATACGCAGATTTGCTCACATGTTCTCCTTTGCCAAGTCATTAACTAAGCTAAATATTCGCAATTACTTTATAAATTAAGCCCACGTATAGTACCCGACAATAAACAATGCACATTGAGGCTTAGAGACAGAAAATCGGCTATTTCTTCTACATAGAGCATTGTCTCTGTCGCACAGACTGAAGAACCCGTGCAATACGTCACATATAAGTGAGTGACAGTGACAGCACTGGCCGGCTGTTTCGTTCTAAACATAGATGTCTCTTATTTAATGCCGAGTACTATAGAATGGTCTAGACTAGACGTGGGCGTTATTTCACGTCACTGTATACAATAACCGGTTACGTGCTATGAAACGGAATAACTAGTTACGGTGCAAAGGCGAAGTAGTTATTTTTGCAACTAGCTACTTTCGTAGCAGCTTTCATGCGACATTACGTTACGTTGCGTTTGCGTTTCGTTGAACTACGTTACGGCATCGGCCTACTGCATTAACGACTACAAAATGTAACTTGTAACGAAGAATAACGAACATAACTAATCCCTCAACTGTCAATCGTCTCTGAAGTAACTGTAACACTTCAGTAGAATCACGTATTAACCTTGGCTAAATTTCATTACTGTGATACAGTTTCGAATGAGTAACTAGTTACGAAAATAACTAGTTATAAAACAGGTTACATATTTGCCGTCACTAGTTACGTTACGTTACGCGAAAATCACGTAACGACCCACGTCTAGTCTAGACCAGAGATAAGAAACACGCAGCTTGCGGGCCACTTGGAATCCTTTAAACATTCGTATGCGGCCCGCCTGGCATTTCTAAAATTGAATTTATTTTATTTGCAGCCCAGTAAACATTTGTATATTGTCCCGCCTAGCATTTCTAAAATTAAATTTATTTTATAGACTTTCTTCCATTATATATTGCTAGAAATATATTAATTATAAAAAACAATGGTAGTACATACTAAACCGAAATCTTAACTTTTTTAATTATATAATTTTCAATTCTAAAGTTTTGTAAATTATTGGTAAATACGCAGCACGACAAAAATAAATTAAATTAAAAATGGTCCGTTGATTAAAAAGCTTGCTCATCCCATAGTCTAAAGTAAGCGAGGTATGTTTCCGTATTTAATCGTTTACCTGTCAATTTCTATTAATAATGGCAAGGTTTTTCTTGTAATCCAAAAAGCCAATAAAGCGTTCGAAAGTATTTTTTGCGCTACGACTCAATAACCGTAGCCACCTTCGCCTAAACTCCAGGTCTTCTGCAGGCCTACCATGAACTCTTATTGCGACTCAATTGAAGACGTAAACGAAATTGTTTTCCTTTTTCATACCATGACGGACGCACACTTTAAGTCGTTGCCGAATGAGCGTTCGGAATTCGTCCTAAGAACATGTGAGTAAAAGAGACAGAGTTATCTATAGTTCATATAACGTTATCCTTTTCAAACATTACGACCCTAATGCAATTCACACCTCATGGTACGAAAAGAAAGCGGTTCGCGGTCGTCGTTTACGTCTTCAATTGAGTCGCAATAAGAGTTCATGGTAGGCCTGCTGGTCTAGTATTATTTTAAAGCTACATTGTATTTATAAACTCTAGCGAATTTAACTAAAATAAATGTCAAGAGTAGATTCGAAATTTACTTTGTTCAACGTCTTTTCGATTTTGTTTATACCGTTGTTACAAAAAGTCTATTAAAGATCCAATAAGTTGTAAAAGGAAAATCACTGATTGTCTCGAAAATTCAAAATTTAACATCGTTAAGTTTCACACATATCTGGCGCTGATCGTTATTCTAAAAATATCATTTAACGAGAATCGTTGGTAAAAAGCTTTAAATGAACCGGCATCATTAAACTGTTTTGCTTAGTTGAATCGTTTTTCAATTTGATCAAAGCTTCATGAAAGAATACGTTATTAAATTTATATTACTTATTGCTGCGTGGATAAAATTGATACGCATTTTTTCTGTATATTATGTAAGCGAAATATAAAAATAACAAGGTTTTGCCCGCGGCTGCGCTCGCGTCGAATTTGGTCTCCCACATTAAGCTTCGTAACAGATCATTTTAGATTTATTATTTTTTCATTTTAGATATTTTTTTAACTTAATATTCAAAAACATATATTCAGTTACTCGTGCATCCAAAATTTCAGATGGCTAACTTCAAAACTGACGAATTCCAAACAATCTTTGTGCGCTGCGCATAATATGTAGAGTACATACTCCATAATGGTGCTCCATTGAAGCCAATCATATTGTGATAACTTTTAAATTATTCGGCCAAATTACTTGGTGTGAAAGACATAGTTTATCTACATGAAAAACTGAAAGCGACAAATGTATTGATTTCTATAAGAGTTCGATAAATATACTTACTAAAATGTGCTTTGTCAAATATGTAGCATCAAATTTAATAAAATTTATGATTCAGAATTTTGGTCATAGTGGCTTTCACATAAAAGGTAGATATATGCTGTCGCGGATTTTAATTTAGCACTATTCAAGACAACCAATACTACGGTACATCATCTTTGTGTAACTCCAATGGCAGCGTACGCCAAGATAGCTCTCAGATGCCAGAATTTTTCCGACTTTATTAACATGTATCGTTATATTACGTCAAATCATTACAAATTGTAGCCTATATGTTATTCCGATGTATAATCTATATAACCATAAAGTTTCATCCAAGTCTGACAAATAGTTTTTTCGTGAAAGAGTAACAAACATCCATCCATACTCACAAACTTTCCCATTTATAATATTAGTAGGAAGTAGGATTAGTAGGATGGGATTTTATTTTGTGCAATACTTTTAAATGGAATGTGTATATTGTCTTCTCGCCCTTTATTGTATTTTCAACCTTTAAAGGCGTGATGGTCTATAAAGAAAGCAACTTATAGAACTTGTAAGCAACCGACACCAAACATGAGTCTAAGCACCAAAATCCAAAAATCACATATGAAAAGTTTATTGAAGCCCTATTTGTCACCTGAAAAGGAATCAAAAGGTCAAATTGCGAATGATAAGCCAAGCTTATTAGTACGGCGTCAGAAAATTATTATTCCTGTCTTTTCGGGGAATTATTCGGAATGGACTACTTTCCGTGATTTATTTGTGTCTTTAATGCATAATAACGAATCGTTAGAAGATGTTCAAAAGCTTCATTATTTAAAGACACATTTGTCGGGTGAAGCAGAACAGCTTATAAGGCACACACCGATAACCAGTGCCTATTATAACAATATGTCTTACGGAATATTGTTATGGGGTAAATGCGCGGACACTGAAAAAAAATTTGCCATTTGCCAAAACAAAAAAGAGCCATACTGGCATTTACAATTTAAATTCGCGCGATTCCCTGTGAGAGAAGTTCAAGGAAACAGGTATTCTTATATTGGCTTCACAGTATATTTTTAGTAATTTAATTTTTGTACATATGAATATAAATAATTATAAAAGGATTGGCGATGTATATAATAGACAAAGTAGTAGGTAGAAACCGACATAAGCTTGCGGTTCCTGCTTTGCGCCTTGCAAAAGTTCATAATTCGTTTGTGGGTTTGGGTATAAGATTCTATAATAAAATTCCACAATCTACATTAACTTTACCTTTACAGTAGTTTAAAAACACTATTAAAAAAAGGCTAATTCAGAAAGTCTATTATAATATTGAAGATTACCTAGAAAATAAGAATGCGTGCATATAGCTTCTCTTCAACCCTGTACAAGACATTTATAACTATATGTAACTAGTGATAAGAATTATTGTTGGAAAAGAGCAACCGCCGAGTTTCTTCCTGGTTCTTCTCGGTAGTAACAGTTTTCCGAACCAGCAGTAGATGTTGAGGATTCAAAAGCTTACTTGTTTACTAGTTTATCTTATCTGACAAAGATGAGAATTGTGCTAAAACCAATACTGGAACTTTTCCCATCCATGTATTTGAAGAAGCATAAACTTAAACAAAAACGTTGCAAGTGTTCGTAGTATTAAAAAAAATTATATTCGAAAAATCTTCCGAATATTTATATTCCTTTCAAATTTTTACTAACTTGAGCTTCGCCATTTTCTGAATACACGTTTTCTATTTACTTTAAAGTGAACGTCATTAGAAATTCACAGCATTCGAAAGCGTTTTATGAATAATTTCTCAGATATTTTCTTGTACAAATAAAGACTGTCGATCTTAATATATTCTTCTTTCCTTTCGTCTTAAATCGCCTTTGCGCCTTTGAAGTTATAAAATGATTATTGTTATAAGTTTTTCAATTTTGTTTCAATATTCATCAATCATCAGAAATCTTATCTCTATTTTTAGCTTATTTTTTTTAAGGTTGTTTGTCCACTAAGTAAAAATTTTAACTTAACTATGTACGGTGGACTAACTTTTTTTTAATAATAAAACAATTATATTTATTTATGTAATTGCTATGATCCGCGACAACGCAGATTTTTTCGGATCTTATTAAATTCATCGCGGATTATTGGTAAATATTATTACTTTTGTATTATTGATCTCCGCAAAGTAACGCCTAATTCTTTAAACCACTTTTTCTTTTTGTTGTTGTATGTCATGTTATGAGTCTATTTAAAAATAATTCAAATTGATACCATAGCTGGAGCAAATTGTGCTCACATAATGAAGTTACCTTTAGCTGATATTTTCTAAATATAGCATACAGTGTTGGCAAAGAGGCATATTTGATTTGTCAAGCGAAAATGATATTTTGCTTGGGTTAGCACTTCTTGATGCCAAGACATGTTTATTTGCACCATAATTTCCTGTTTATTATCTACCTAACTTAAAGGTAATATTTTCATTATTTTCAAGACTTTTTAGTATAAGTAATGGGCTGAACTAATTGTATATCCGTATTTTTTGATAAGTATTTGAAACGCCATTTTACCAAACAATGTTTATTTATCTGGATGGCTGATATTTTAATGTTTTCGAGTGAAAAATTTTTCGGGGCCTGGATGGTACGAGAAAGTATGAGAGTGAAGATGTTTTGCTTTTTGCAAAAACTGATTTTTTACTACGGCAACCATTAAATAAGTTTTGTTCGCGCCTACTGCGTGCCCTTCGATAGCCACAGTTGGTGAGCGTAATTAGGATAGGCAGACAACCAGCAATTTCTCCACCCCGAATAATCAAAGGATACTGATCTTTCACTGGGAGGCTCCTCTGTAGGGTATGGCGTTCACGCCGCTCCTGCCGGAGTATAACAAAGCCACTTTTATTCGTGGAATCACTAATGTAATAGTTTTCCGTTTTAGTACTTTACACAGCCACCAATTTGTCTTTAATATTCCGTGTATATTAATAATAAATGTCCACTGAACACCGATATTAACACTGCTTGACCGCGAGTACCGAGTTCATCGTCTTGCGCGGCCGACCGATCTCTTTGTTCTCTTGTGTGACATTTTTGTGCCACCTACCCGCACCGCCTCAGGTGCAGTAAGCCCCGATTACCCTCAGCGGAAAAAATTGCCCGAATAAGTTTTAATAAACAAAAGATCTATTTTAAATCCATCCACGCATATAGTTGGTAGAGATCTTTCATTCTAAAGGTGCACGCCCTTCCACCAAATTACATTATTTTAATGTGTGAGAGAAAATATTGACTGTACTATTTTATATGTGTGCGCGCAGCAATTTCAAAGTTGACTCGACTCATTCGCGCACTTAAAGATCAACTAATTGCTCGACTGGTATAAGTCAAGCATTTATATGGCGGAAAATGCACGCTTTGTATGAGACAACACGTCTATTCTGTCACGCGTTCCTATCATTTGTGCACTGGCTGACCAACCAATCCGGTTACACGGGTTACAAGTAACGTTTGCATAAAAATAAAATTAATATTATATAATATTTATAAACAAATTTATGTTGAAAATTCTTTAGAATAAAAAGTAAGTTTTTAACGTTTCCCTGGAGTAATAGTAAGCGCTGTGGATTGTTAACGTGCAGTTCCGCATTCGAATCCTAGAAAAAACATATTAGTATAATTCTAAAATTTATCCCTGGTCTTGACTAGATAGATACTTCCGACGTACCCTTCTAACAAAGACGTACCACCAAGCGGTTTAGCATTCAGGTACGATGTCGTGTAAAAACCCTGAATAGTTACACGTTTAATCTCCAAACCCTTTCAAGAAACTTAAACTACTTCGGCATCCATCAGGTGAATTCGCAATCAAGAGCTAGCTTGCCAACTTAATTTAATAAAGATCATATCATATATTCATTATGCAACTATTAGAATGATAAATAAAACGTAATGTACAGCAGTCTGTTCATTTATTTTATTAGTAAAAAAAGAAAAAAAATTAAACCGCAATAAATATTTACTATTTTAACGCTATTCACTCACGTCGCTATCTTCAGATTCAGACTCAACATTAATTATAAATTCAAAATTTTTCATATATTCTATCTCAATATCATTCACATTTCGACACGTATTTTCCCACATATTTCTATCAATCATGTCAATTCGTTCCTTAATTAAAGCAATGGCTTTAATGATGAAATAAGGATAGATGTTAAGTTTTGCCCGTTTTTTTTCGCCACATAGTTTTATAAAATTCTCCATATTTTTCTATTAAAGAAAAAATTTGTCTAATTATTATTTAAAATAAAAAATAAAAATATTTATCCTCTTTTTTATGACATGCAATTTTTGGCAATAATCGATGCGTGCTCCTACTTTCGTGTCTGTCCGGCAACTGAGTAACCAATTAGAATAACAAGTTTGCGTGTGTGTGAGTAAAGATGAAAGATCTCTACCTTCATATTTTTTTAGATAATAGGAAAATTCAAATATTAATCTCTAAGCTATATACTGGCATACATGATTCACAAAAGTACAGAAAATGCAAAAATAGGATGTCGTCAATCAATCAAGATGCGTACTGACGCATCTTGATCTTAATTAATATGTGATCATGGTTACAAGAAGTCCGTCATTTAAATCGATACGAAGCAATAAAATACATTCAAAAACTATTAGGATTCGACTTTAACTTTAAAATAAATTGAGTATCCCACGTTATGTATAATATATATTATATATAACGTGGGTTATATATTATATATAGTATAACCCTATAGAAGAATAAAGGGGAACACCGCCTTAATAGGCCACCCTCATTTCTTACCGAGGTGTCGCAAAATGCGACTAAGGTAAGTTAAGGCGCTGAACAGAGCCAAATAGGCTGACTTTAAACACGTTTTTAACAAAAGCTATAGGGATGACGATTAAAAGAAAAATATATGTTAATATACATCATATCTCAGAGAGAATGTAAGATTTCAAAACATGATTACGATACTTTTTTTCGATAAAAAAAATTGGTAAATAGACCTCTGATTTTTACTTTGATCGTAAATATCTCTAATATTTATCAACAAAAATTGGTAAAATTAATAAGACTAATAAATCATTATAATATAAAGAGAATGTAAGATTTAAATTTTGAATTAATTAAGATATTTCATTCAAATTAAATATTTTTTAGAAAATAGCAAAACTGAAACGAGTCATCGTCTCGCTTCTCTTTTACATCTACGAATATAGACAGTGATCGCTGAGGCGCGCTGCTATACGGACGTGTGTCGCTAGCTGCCGCCTTTTGTGACTATTCCTTGTTGATAATATGTCTTTTTTTAGGTGTTTAGTTATAGTTTCAGCATACTTAGTTTTATAAGATTAATTAGACATAAGTTTTGTAAATAAATTGTACAAAAAAAGTTTGGATAAAATAGTGTACACCTACAATGGGTGTTAAACAATTAAGTTTGTCGCTACGCCGTCGCAGACATTGTGGGCGTGGCTTATATGCCGAAATCTGAATTTACGCCAGCTCTGTTCAGCGCCTTAACGTCGCACAGGCTGCCGGTCGTAAAATATCGAGCCAAATCGTGTAACAATATATTTATAAAATGTTTTACCGGCCCCACTGAGAGTGGGATAAGGGCACTAAAATAATGAAAAACTATACGCAACAGTTTTATAAAACAATGTAACGAATTCAAAACTTACCAACCTACTCTTTGCTTCCAATATAAATTTTTGAATATATATTTTTAAATAAGTCTAAATGTACAAGCAGATGTAAAAAAGCAAAATGGAAAGAAAAATTCCAGAGTATTGCATAGTTTAATTGCAGAAATGTGACATACATTCTAGCTACTCAACAATTGTGAAATAACGAACATAGCTATTTTTTGTATCCAGCACCATATAGAGCAACTGGGTTTTGTCTGCACGTCCTCTTCTTCTTCCGCAGCAGTTGTTGCTGGAGTCGTAGTGGCATCATCACATAGTGCAAACGCTACGAATACAAGAAGCACGAGACCTAACTTCCCAATTGTTACCTTCATATTTTTTCTTGGACTTGCTGTATCTATACTGGTATTATCTTTGTTTTTGATAAATGATTTTATACGAGAGAGACCTTTTGCTACAACGATCGCGTCTGTATTACCAAATTTCGTTCGCATAGCTTCAAGCGCAATTAAGATGTTTATCTTTTTATGCGATTTTGGAATGTCAATTTAATTCCCATCACTGCTATTATGTTTAATCTAGATATGCACGTACAAGTAATTGCTATTATTGTATGATATGGGTAATTTTGATGGCTATTTGTAAATACGAAACCACCAAAAATAATTACAAATTTAAAATATTTGCTATTTCTATCATAAGTCTTATGAAATATATTATAGTAGGTATTAATGAAAAGCGAGCAGGTTTCTGTGCAGAAATATGTTTGAGTAACATAAATAATATAAAATTTTGTGAATTAAAAAAAACAGAAGCCTTATCCAACAGGTGGGTAAAAATATTCCCTCTTCTTCATAGGAAAAGGAATAGAGATAAGACATACTACATGGGTCCAACCCGTAGTAGTATGTCTCAAGTTTCCTTGCGACGTTTTCATTTACCATAAAATGCATGTAATGAATTGAATTCATTATTTTATATAGAAAACAAAAACTTAAAATTAACAAAATAGCAGTTATTATTTATAGAACCAGCCTGTCTATAGTTTGAACCCGTAAATCCCTGGCTAAGATCACAGGGTAGTAATTAACGTTCGACAATCACGATTTACCAAGGGTAGTAAAATACGACTTAGGTAAGTTGACGTCAGGCAGGCGGCCGGTCATAAAATACGTAGCCAAATCATGTGAAAACATTGTAACATATTGTGCCGACTCCACTTGGAGTGTGATAAAGGCAGGAGGATGATGAGGATGATGTATCACGATCTACAAAAAAACTAAAAGTAACAGCCTCTTACTATTACTACTGATGGGCATGGGTCTCCGATCTCCGTTTGAAGCTTAGACCCATCGCGCTGCTCAGATTAGACAAATATATTTTAACCTTGGGTTTTATGTTTTTAATGTTGGGTTAGAACCCATAACCCCTCAAGAAAGTCACACGGTCTCACCGTTCGGCTAATACGTTCCAAAAACTTCGATAAATTGAAGACATTTCCTATCGCTTATGTGCTTTACTTGAAAACATCACAGTTACTAAGGATCAGGGAGGTGAAATTCTTTTCAAGAAGCACTTTTCAGGTCGCCTCGATCGCCATCTCTGAGCAAGAAAAAACATACTGGGACATAAAGGGAGTTTTATCCAAAAGCTTAACAAAAGTCGTAATGTCTATGATTTTTTATAACAGAAAGGTTAATTACGCTGTTACATACTAAGTCTCTACTGCTCAGTTGGGAACGGGCGAACTCAAAATAAAGATTACCGGGATCAAATCCAAGTATTATCTTCATAGTTCAAGTGAGTTTTTGCTGTTTTGTTCAAATTTAATCTTTTTTTATAGTTTCTAAAATAAATCCCGAGCAAAACTCACACGGGCAGTTTTTATTAAATGGGTCACTTTAAGAATGCAGTACATCGCAATCTAATATGTAAACTATTGCAGTTTCAGTGCAAACGTTGCAGTGACATCTTTGCGACGACAGGTAAAACAGTTTCTTTAATTACTCAAAGAAAATGAAGGCGTTTCTCATCTACATCCTCTATAGTGTATTATTTATGCTAAGGATAATCTATTTAAAAACCAAATATTTGTTGTATGGCAACACTGCCGCTAATTCAAGAAAAAGGCTACATATTTAGAAATGACGACAGTAAGCCAGTTTATTAAGTAGTTAATGTATACTTCAGAATTCCATGAAGCAGTACAAAAAGGCCCATAAAAAGGAAATTTGTTTGGTCTATTCATAGCGAAAAAACGTCTATATCCTCCATTATTCGGTCCGAGCACGTTCCGCAGTAAAGTACGAATCGTCGTAGTTTCGCAATAACACCGCACAAAAGAACCGGCCTAAATAAAGCATAAATTCGGGCGTTTACACATAAATTATATTTTTATTTTATTTTATTTTTTATTATGAATTATCAACAGTAGTTACAATGATAAATTACTTATATGCTACTTTAGATTTCTTGACTATTGTACTACTAATTACAGATAATTACGACCTGCCTATAAATTTTACATTGTAATCAATATCCAAATAATATTAAACTTAAATCTATAATAATTATGATTATACCTATGAAAATAATAATAAATAATAAAAAAATAAAATATGTTGATATGATAATAAAGCAGAAAAATATATACCTATATGAAAAAACTGAATTTGCCCAGAAAAATAAAGGCAGTGGAGTTTAATGACGTTGTAAAAGAATTAATTTAACTATCTTAAGAAGTTATAAAGTTTGTGCAATGAAAATGTATAGAGAGGTTAATACGCTCAACTTATGCAGGGGTGCATAAGTTGAGCGTATTAACCGAGGGCCGCCAAAAATGTATATGTTCAATTGATATGTATAATCCATCATTCGCTTCCTATTTAATCTTGAGTATGATCGCTATTTCAGAATCATATGCGATCACAAATAATCATATCATATGATCATTTGTGATCACGGCGATCATACCTGCTAGCGCTATTGCTATTATGTATACAAAGCAATATAGGCCTTATATCGTATGCATGCGTATAGGATAAAAAGGTTATATTTATTTATATTAATATATTACTTTACTTTTTCATTGAATATCCATAATTTTGTATATTTTTGTTATCAACATTCTGTACGCACTATATTAAAATTATAATAACTTTGTTAGTAGCGGTTATTATAAAAGCCAATAGCAGACGGTGCTATATGATGAATGTTCCATATCATGATCACTAGGTGATTGGTGATTCTATCCATGCCTTTTCCTAATGTACGAATGTTGAGGAAGCGACGTTGATCTACGCTCTAACCCTTTATTTTAAAAGGAAAGAGGAAACGGAATCCCTTGTCCAGCATTCAAATTATTCTTTGGCTTTTAAAAGCTTTTTCGAATAATCAAAAATTCATATTTCATTTTATTTTTTTATTTTATTTTTTAGTTATAATAGTTATTATACGTTTATTATCTTTTAAGCACGCTGTGATTATCTTTAATTGGATTTATATGTTATTAGTAACTCTATTAAATAGAGCCATGTTTCTTTAATTACACATGTTATTATGTTGGTAGTTTTATGGAATAAATAAATTTTAAAAAATCTGAATTGCTACCGATTCGATAACGTCCGACTTATGAGGTAATCAATAGTCCTTATATTATCAGAATAGATACCGATTTTAAAACAAACGGTGGACGACGTAATAGCATCGTAAAATAGTTATCTATTCAATAGAAAACATTAAACGATTTCGTCTTAAAAATTACATTAAAGTATTTTAACTACATTACTTAAAACAATGTTTCTAAGTAAAAGGAACGTTCAAACTGTCGAACAAAGGAAAGTAATTTCTGGATATTAAAAATTGTTTAAGAGCCCCCGAGGACTTTTTACGGTCTAAGTAAAAAATTAGGAGAGAAAGTTTTTAGGGCTAAGGGTGATTGTACGCGAGTAATGGAGTCAATTGATTTATTCAATTTCATTTAATTTCGGTATCAAAATTAAAACATTATAGCTGCGTCTCACGATCTGTTTTATTTATTAACTACAAAAATGTACAAGTTATGTGTGTCTTAAATTACTTACACGCTAGTACTATACTATACAATACTATACAAATCATGCCCACGTGGAATGATCCCAAGAATGCTGGCAGCGTTTCCACGTTAAATCGCTAAGCTGATTCGAGATAAAAAGTACATATTAAAATTACATATATACTTATTAACCATGTTTCAGCATAGTTCATGCTCATAAGTTAATCTTAAAATAGTGGTCAACAAAATATGAAATCTCCTATTGTTTATTTATCTTTTTTATTTTATAAGTATATCAGCTGTCTATCACCTGTAACACAAATACTAAGTTTCTTCCTGTGGGGACAAGACCGTGTGCTTAATAGTCAAGTATTTAATTATTTTATATATATTATATAATAAAATTATTTGACTAAATGTACTAGTAATTATAGTGTGCTATGGCATGCAAAAACAATGTGTTCATTAACTTAAATAATACTTGAAACATTTTTAATTAAATTACGTTTCACACATTGCATATGAGTATGCAATGGTACCTTTATCCGACCGAAATACATTCATGATACTCTTATTAATCGATACTGAAAATGCAGCGAAATCATTCTACTGAGTTCTCGAAGTTAGCGAAAAAATTCAGCGTTATCTAAGTTTATTTAATTAAGTTTATTAAACGTAAGTTAAGTTTAAGTTTATTTAACGTAATTTAAGTAATAAAAACGAATATATTCGTAGTAAATAAATACATTTAAATCTTATATTAAATTTGTGGAGTGTTACAACTTCACACAATAATTGATTATTTATCAACGATAAACAAATATATTATACAATACGATCGCTACCCACATTTAAATTTATTTAAATTATATCCACACAAAGGTTTGTGGTAAAACAAAGTTATACAAATACCAGTGTAAATTGAAAATTTTCTGTGTCACACTGACATAAACAAATTACGTCTCGTCAAGTCGAAAGAATAATTTCCTGCTCTGTTTCCGCGAACATATGCCGTATTTTTGTTATTTCCCATAGCAATCATAATTTCTTCATACTTATAATGTCAAAAATATGTCTTCCTGTCTATTAAGCTTTCACGTAAATGACGATATTCGGTACAAATTAATTAAAAAAAACTGTTAAACTACATTACTTAAAACAATTTTTCTAAGTAAAAGTAACGTTCAAACTGTCGGGCAAAGGAAAGTAATTTCTGGATATTAAAAATTTTTTAGAATAAAAATTTTCGAGCATCAAACTTGCACAATTTCTTCATACTAATATTATAATGTCAAAAATATGTCTTCCTGTCTATTAAGCTTTCATGTAGAAATACTGATGGTATTCGTTACAAATAAATCTTATGTAGGGTCAAAAACAAGATTTAAAAAATCCGCTTTCTATCAGAATCAAGAAAAAACATATGCATAAAAACAACATTTGAGGGTATTAGGAAATTATGTGTTTCATTAGTATTACGACATTCCGCAAAGTAACGCGATAAACTATCTTATATTTGTATTATCTCAGACCCAAAGAGAGTTGACGTAAGTAAAAAAACCATTTTTCGGTTTAGAATTTGACACATACTGAACTAAATTATGCCCTTACATATATAAAAAAAACGGATCTAAGTTATCTTAAGAAAACGAACATTCGAGCATATTATTAGATTTTTTTTAAATTAGAACACGTCGTGTGACGATGACGTATGCATTTAAAAGTGTTTAATAATTTCGTTGTCGACAAATAAAAGCATCTAACAACTGTTAACCATGGAGGTGTTCCCTCATCTAGCCAATCCTAGCAGCAGCATCAAAGCATGCTAATCATAAACATACATTGTCATCGAGACTGGAGAGACTGGATCAGTATCTATGTAAAATTACAACTCAATCGGACAACGAGAAGTGGGTTAAATATAACTTGCAAGATTCCACCTTCACATACAAACATACAAGTCTAGATGAATAATTTAAAAAGGCGTCACTCGTCATCTCGGAAACTTCTGTCTTTCGTTTTTTTCAGTCCAAGACTTAAAACATTTCGCACTCTCGCTACAAAACACGTTCTCACAAAATAAATCGGATACAACACCGTCTTACATAACATTATGCAAGCTACATTTATTTTAAATATTCCGCTGGATGTTTCCGCGGAACTAAGTAATGCAAATACCAGTGAAAATTGTAAATTTTCTTTGTCGCATAGCAGCTTTATCTGAACTCCCACGGGAAACAATGTTACCTTAGAGTGCTTTTGTTTATTGTTCAAAATCTATATGTAACTCCCACAATAATGAACTCAAGGTGAAATATCTTTCGCTTAAACAATAAAGAGAGATAATATTAAAAAAATTAATAGTATAGTCTCTCAACAAGCCACATCAACATATTTACGAGTATTTTACGCAACTACAAAGAGATAAAAGATATTACAAATATAGTCTGACTTTCTCATCTTATGTTTAGTTTGTTTAAATACATTTTCTATAATTATCTCACTGGACGCTTCTACGAAACAAAATTATTCAAATGCCAGTGAAAATTACAAATTTTCCTTGTCACTTAGCGAAGTAAACAAATTATCTTCCGTTTATGGGCTTAGTGCTTTTGTTAATTATCTGAAGACAGAGTCACATTCAATATTTAGGACCGTGAATTTAAAGTATTGCTTTCGCAGCATCTATTTCCCGCTCGGCCACAATGGGTGCGACTTAATTTACATAAAAATTGCTTTTGCTATGTCCGCTGTCGCTAGCTAGATAAAAATTCCTGACTACCCTTTTTGATTGTAGCACGGAAATTACTTTGTAGGTTCTCCATATTATTAAATAATAATACAAATTTAAGCAGAAAAAGTCAACCACTGTACATTTTACGGGATCAGGACTCGACTTAGAAAACTCGGGGTACTTTATAGATAGTTTTGGTCAGAAAACACAGGTTTTTTGTAAAGTATAGTTTTTGTGCGTACTTTGCGTTTTGCAAGTTGGAAGCGATGTAAGGAGGGAAGAAAGGGGTAGAAGGTATAATGGCGGATGGTTGCCATCAACCAATCAAATGTGATCCTTGACATCCAAGATCGGATTCTTTGACTTAACACTATTTATCTTTAAACACTAGTCAATTATAAAATTCATCCGAGTATATTCACGTCTATAAAACATCCGTTGTCCCCTAGTCTCCTAACTATTGACGATTTTATTCATAAGCTTGTTACGCGATAGTACTGCGAAGGAAATTATGCTTTGAAGAAAGAAATAAGTGGGTTGTTTAATACAAATGTTCACTTTAGACGCTTTACATTTTCACAAAGAAACACAATATATAATTTTAAAATAAAATCGGCCTTTCATCCTGGTTTTAAACACCCAAAAATCATAATTATTGCTCTCCATCACTATAAAAATCCTAATTATTCCGCTAAAAGAAAAGAAAAAACTTTATATAAAAATCAGATTACAATTTTCTTCGATAACTTAAATTTAATTTTATTTTCTTAGATACCATGTCTTAGACATATAGAAGATTATATATTCGAAATGAATATCAATACTTTTCTTTTATAATTTTACTTAAGAATACATATTTAATAATTAATATACTCTAAAAGTTCTAAATAAAAGTCCACGTCAGCAAATATCTCGCTTTTAAGGTAAACCCACTTTAACTATAATTAATATAAGTATTACGGTTTACTCAAATGATAAGACTGCAGGCCACGCGAACGAAGTTGCGTTTTAAAGCTAGTTTTGTTTAAATTTGACAGAAAATTCCTGAATCATGTATCTTAGCTTCCCGATCCTTAAGGATTTATTGGCTTACCTTTATTACGTTTGAAGAATTTCTAAAGAACTTAAACATCGCGAGCATATTAATTCATTACGTATTCACTCTTATCATATGCTTAATGAATGGACTCGATCAAAACAATGGAAGGATTGTTAAAGCCACAAGTTGATGTACTTTTTAATTGTTCTTAAAAGTAATTTTGAAGGATTGGTTTAGTGGTTGCTCAGTGTTAAGGCAGCTGTGTCAATTAATTTCAGAGAAAGCTATTAAAAACAAAAATTGTAAGTAACGTTTATTCTATAATTCTAGAATATTTAAAAGGTATTAACCCTTAAAGGTGTTAAGTTAATATTTCCACTCTCACCTGCCTTAAAAAATGTTACTCTATTAAATGTTTTATTATATAATGATATTATTAATATTTTGGGTGGAGATAAGTTATTACACGTCAAATTTGATAAACACAACACAACAAAATTGACACAACGTTTATACACGTCGGCAAAAATATTTCTTTTTTAAATTTGTACCAATTCCTTCGAGCTACGAGGACGACATTACGTCGTATGACTGATTGGACTTATAGCGCTCCAATAGTTTTTTGTACATGTGTATCAAAATCAGAACGTCATTTATTGTAATTGAAAATGTAGAAACTGTAGAAACCCTTATTCGCCGTTCAAAGTGTTAACAGTTTTTATCAAAATGTAAGATAATAAACTGATTATCAAAAATACATTCAATACTTTTCATATCAACAGTATATAAATAAGTGTAAATATTTTCTGGTTTTAGGGTTTAACGATTTTCAATTTAACTATAAATATTGCTTCTGTATAACTCATGGACTCATTGTCACTTTCTTTTTCCACACATTTCTAGTCTGACTATCTATCTTATCTAACTAGGATAATAATTTAATTAGGCGCTAGATCTGATATTATAGATATTATAGATCGTCATAATAATAAAGTATTTAAACATTATTTGTTTGTCTCTTGATGATGCTTCAGTTGCGGGGCAAAAAAAGCGAGTTTGTGATAGTGAATGTGTGTAGTGCTTGTGTATTGTGGTGGTGGTGGTGGTGGAGGAACATGTGTCTTTGCGAATGTTTTTTTCTGCATGTATTTAGTATAAAAATGGATGGTCCACTCTACATTTAGAATATATATTTTGTATTTGCTTTATCGCTGATTATAGGAAATTAATTTTATTCTTACTTTTCTAAGTAAGACAAACTAAAGCCTTTTTTAAAAAACGTTATTGATTAGATATTCTATCACATCTGGTTATGGATATTATCATTTTTGAAAAAGAGTTCAATACATAGCAAAGTTCAAGCGATGTAAAGCAGGAAAACTGCATGGATTATTCACTTTTATTTGCGCCAAGAGAACAATGAATACAGGGTGAGCCAAAACAATGGGGATTGTTAGAGCCGTAATTACTTCGCATACTATTACATAAACTGTGATATGTGGTGGCAAACGGAGTAAATATCTCACAAAATATCTAAAAAATTCTTGTTAGTATTCCAGTTATAGCAGTTTTTGTTTGAAACATTAAATTATTGATATTAAATAGTTTAACTTAGAAAAACTATACGGTTACTCTGATTTTTAGATTACAGATAAAATTATAAAAGCTTTTTTATACTCAATATCTTCAATGAATGAAGGAATAGAATTTAATCTAACGGATCGTTTAGGCAGAATTCATTTTTGTATACTTCTCCAAAAAATTAAAACATAAAAATTAGGGTCTGAAAAATAGCACTTAAATGGGGTAATATTTAGTACCCCATGGGTACACAAATCGTTAACGCTTTTAAAGAGGAAATTATAAAAAATCTGTAATTTTTTTGGAAATTCTAGCTCCTGTCTGCGCGTAGTCTATCTCGATCTCAGTACAGAGATAAAATCTCCATATACGCAAATACAAAATCTGTGTCTATTACGTCCGTTTAGACATCTCACAACTTAAACTATGAATTGATTTATCATTACAAAACTTTTATGCTGATTTTGGCAAGTGACCGGCAAACTTAAAATAAAGTTATAAACCATGAAGTTTAGAATATAAATTAAACAAACCTCTTTCTAACGACTCTAAACCAAGCACCAAATAATAATAATATTTAAATTAATCATAAGAATTTAAATATTGTAAAGAGTATTTCAATCGTTGCTTTATAGTTAATTTCAGCCTTTCTTTTATAGTATTACTAATTTAAAAACCTGTAAATGCCTGTCTGAGTTCTTGTAATCTACATCGCTAAGCCCACATTCTGAAGATAGTCGAACGTGCTCTTTTAAACTGTGGTAATTTATAGAATTAGGCGTTACTTTGCAAAGATCTATACGAAAAAAGTAAAGATTGAATTGATTGATCAATAACAAAGTAAAAGTTGCTATGATATGCTAAAATATTGCGATTTTTATCCTGGATTATATCAAGGTTTTAATTAACAAATTCAATACAAAAGATATGATGTAGCAAAATAATAAGATCATAACTTTTGATTTACTTAATTTGTTAATTAAAACTTTTATGATAATTTATGGCGTTCATATAAATGTATTTTTAAAGTATATTACTTTACCGCGGCCCAACTGAACTTTTAAATAAATTATGCGAAGGTCCACATAATGAAGTAGGCAAAACGTGGTCTGATTAGTAATAGTTTGGGACTGGTTATTGTTTAAACCCGAGTCCAACTTTAACTTTATTATTATGAAATAGATTACATTATAAGTGGCTGTTTTGTGTTATTACGATTCAAAACAGCTGTTTATGACAAATTTATGTTTGTGTTTTACTACTCTGAGGTTTTGTTCTAAGAAGTATTTATGTATAGTTTAAATCGATATCTGATCTTGAATAGTTTTAAAAAAAAGTTAATTCCGTCAATATCCTGTCCACGCTCTCTTTTATATTAGAGTTTAAAACCAAACTGTTATTTACGCCCAGAGAATGTAAATATTCACGGATTGTTCTTTCGTTGTAAAATATCACAAAACTTCAAACTAACACAAAATTCCAAGAAAAGCAAAGCATCTCTACTCTTTAAACAAATCCTTCATAAGCATATTGCATTCTAATGACCTGATCAATTATCATCGTCAGATTTTTAGGAACAATTTTAGATTGTAATAGTTTGTAAAAATTAAATTATATGTTCAGTCTTCATAGTTTGGAACCTGTTATAGTTATCATAAGGATTTCTCTTTCTAATTATTTACTGGTGGTGGTACTCTAAAACCACACAATCACGTCGCGCTTGAATCTAGCGCCTCCTTCCTGAGCTTACGCAGATTGTCTTTCTTTCTGGTTGAGAATCTTCCAACGCTGCATCATCCTATACGGAATTACCACTACAGCAACGTAGGACCCAACGTCGATCAGTCCTTTATACTATATGCTTTACGAATCGCCACATCAGCTTCGCGATCCGTTGATCTATATTGGAATTTGTTTCTTCTAATGATCTGTAACCAACCTCACCTACTGTAATTTAAGCTTGTTTAATCAACATTTAAATTATGAATGAATAAAAAATCTTCAATCACGCTATTACATAATATATATGTAATCTGTTATCGTGAAACAGATGCGCGTAGACTAAGCTGATTTGTATAGACCGAACATTAATAATTTAAAGGCCGTTCCATAGAGAAATGCTGGCGCAATTATTGCTCGCTCTTATTGGATACACCCTCGCCGCACAACCACATGGCTTCTCTGGCACGTTAGTGGACTTCACGGACCCCAAGGTAATTATGAAATAACAATAAACATCACCTTCAATTAATGATAACTATGAGTTTTATTTATATATCTAAGTGGACTGTTTCGAGTACTTTTAATGTTATTAAAGAAGCAACTACAGAATCCAAAGTTTGCTTCTACCGAGAAAAGCTAAAGGTAAAATTCCACCAGTGTGCAGAACTGTGCAGCAAGCACAGTGTGCGGCACAAATGTTTTGCGCTGGTCGACTCACTCAAGCAAACATTAACAAATTGTACGCGAATATTCTAGAAATGTTCGCGCACATCTATGCACATCTGTAGGCGTACTCTTGAAACATTGGCCTCGCGTGGACGCGTACACACTCGTTGTTCACGAACTCAGCTTTGCTTCCGCTACTAGAACGAAATCATTTGTTGCCTCATTAAAGATGTGCGCGTACAGCGCACATCTTTAATGAGGAGTGAAGGAATGAAAAAAATATTAAAAATAATTTTATAGAAAATGTCTAAAAATATATTGTAAATCTGTATATAATTGATAAGTGAAATAATAATAATAAAGATTATAAAATATTTCTAAATGAACATGTTAGCGCACATGCGTGCTTCACTGTGCGTTTACACAAGTTACACACAACATTGCCGGTGGAGACAGAAGCTAAACGCGATATCAGCTTAGTAAGTGCAGTGCGAGAGCTTTGTACACAATCTTTGTAAACAAATGTGCTGCACACTATTTTGTTGGAAACCTACCTTAACAAAAACTCGTCGGATACTCTTAAAAAGGTTCATAATATATTTTGAATTGAAAAATAACTTCTGACTTTGTAAGAGATAATAAATATCGACCTATTTAAGGTTATTTTAAGAACCTATACCAGTTGTAAATTATCCCCGTACAATACTCAAGAGGATTAGAAAAACCACGTGAAGGTCTATTTGCATATTCTGCTTCGTTTTTTATTGGAAATCGTATACGAATATCGTAAATCAGAAATAATATAAAGGTCAACTGCGAGGAGTTGTTGGAAGCGATGAAATCAAATTTGCATAAAAATTACATACTTATAATTTTTAAATTTGCTACTGCAACACACACAATATGTATTGCCACTTCGTGGGTGGCTTAAAGGAGATCGACAGACGATGAATCCAATCAGCACAAAATCGTTTGGTATGGAGATGTGTCTCGTCGAAATTCATCCGTTGAATAAGAGGAAGATGGAGTTTTCTTATAAGCCGTAACAGCCGAGCGGTGAGACCGTATCCTCTTTAGAGGATTTAAGGTTCATACCCGCGGGCATGCACCAATGAGATTTTCTCTTAAAACTTATGTACCCAATTGATGACACGCTTTTCTCTAGAGTATTCCTGGGATATTGGATCAGCGTGGTGGTTCAAAGCTCCAAACCCTTCTCTTTACGAAAGAGGAGACAGAAGGTCTATCACCCACAGTGGGATAGTAAAAGGCCGTTACCTTTCTGTATAGATCATATCCACATGTCCAAACACCACGCCCGACAGGGGGGCAATTTAAATAAATTGCCCCCACCCGTTAGGGTGAGGGAGGGGTTCAATTAAAAAAAAGGACAAAAGACAAGTTTTACCCTTTTTTTAATACTACGCTAGAGTTCGGTTCATGAAATAAGCAAATTTTTCTTGCTAAAACCTATCACTAAAATTTATTATGTGAACAATTCAATATTTTAATATTAAAAGTTATGTATGCTACATAGAGGGACATAATAATTGTAGAAATGCACGCAATGTACAAAGAAGATTCAGAGACACTGGTCTAAGTAATACTAACTGCGTTTTCGCGTTAAATAGCTAAAGTAATTACATGAGGTAAGATTAATAACAATCTCATTTGAAGGTCCAGGGCCATCTAGATGCTTTGGTGCGCATGGCACAATCGTGCGTGATCAAAGTGAGAGCATCGCCTAAAGACGTTCGAGCCTACTTCACCAATTCACCGCCTATAACCAGGTCTGGGCAGTGCTTTGCGGCTTGTATGCTTGAGCAGAGTGACGTCATAAATCATGGAAAGGTACGTGTACTTTATCGAGCTTTTATAGTGAAAAATCATGTTATTTCAAGTGGTAGTACAATTCATCAAGCGCTTTACAGTGAAGATAAACGTGATGAAATCTGCGTAATTCTATAAAATTTTGCGGCAAGTTCAAATTCAAAAATACTCTTTATTCAAGTTTATTTTTTATTTACAACAAAAATGTACAAGTTATGTCTATCTTAAATTACTTACACGCTAGTACTATATAAATCATGCACACGTGGAATAGTCTACCAAGAAGAGTCAGCGAGAAACTCTGCGGTTGCACTTCTAAAAATAATTTCTATAACTACTTACATTTAATCATTACTATCTTGTGCAGGGTCGAAGTGTATTTAAACAATATCCATGCATGCTCATCATCTATGTAATTTTCGACAGCATGGTAGGCTTTTTGTAACAGCCTCCCTTTGACAGTCTTTTTATAGTGCTGTAATGCCAAAGCTAAAATTGGTTGAGGAATTTTTTTATTAACGACTTACGTACTTTTCCAAAGCGCAAAGCAGGAGTCTATGTCGGTTCCTACTTTGTCTATTATAAACACCACGTTTTTTTATTTACAAAACTTAAATTGTTAAAAATATATCGTGAAATAAAAGTAACCTTAAGTTACTTTAAACCTGCTGTGCAGATTATTCTTCCACTATAACTGCATTATATACAGTCGTACAATGTCCATCTATTTCTACTTTTTTTTATCTTTAACGTGGTATTTTTTTAGATCTACAATTCTCTAGTACATTGTGTATCTTCAGTGTATATCTGCTGGTTTACGCGGCGCACGCGACTATATTTTCCACTAGGCGAGTTTTTCTTCAGAAACCTCCACAACACAATTTATATAAAACCGTAATGTACTATTAACCTAAACCTACAGCAATAATTGCATTATCTTTTAGTAAAAAACCATACAAAAATCCGCTCAGTAGATTTTGAGAAAATCGATTACATACAAATAGACAGTTTTTAGGGTCTTTGTTTTATAATAATTATAGAAGATTTATTTTATAGGTAAACCGCGATTTACTAATCCACTTAGCGAGTCTAGTAAACGGTAAAAACTCCCGGGTGGTTCGAAAACTACACAGCATTTCCAGACTTTGTTTGGACAGCATCGAAGGGATGTCGGATAGATGCCAACTAGCTTCAACGTACAACGATTGCTTAAATGAGAATATGATCGAATTTGCCTTCCCCCTGGATATAGCAGAGGAAGCTGTTAGGAAAATGCCGTTCCATCTTATACAGCCAAAGTTAGTAAAAAATTATTACAGTCATGCTACGTGCTTCCAGTATTCATTTCATTCATCATCATCATCATTCTAAAGGTCATCTATATCTATATTATTTAACTGGCTCGTTAGTGACGAAGCAGTGACCTTGCGGTTGGCTCCGGGAGTTCGATTTTCGCCGAGGGCCAACATTTTTTTGATCTTCGATTCGTGATCATGTGTTCAAACCCCATGCAAGCATCAATGAGTTTTTCTATTAAAACTTATATACCTTATTGATATTTAAAATTTATCACACGCTTTGCAGTGAAGCAAAACATAATGTAGGTGAGGAAACTTGTATATCTCTGGTGTTTTCCTGGGATATGTGTAGCACACAAATCTGTATTGGAGCAGCGTGTTGGGCTCTAACCATTCTCTCCGACTTAGGAGAGGGGATGCCTATGTCCAGCAGTAGAATAGTAACAGGCCGTTACTTTAAATATGTTAACGCGTTTAAATATGTTAAAGTTTCCAATCCTGCTAATATCGTTTCCAACGTACATTCAGTGACCGTTGTAAGATAATGGTACTATAAACCCTCATAAACATACCGGAATCTAAATTTATTAAACTAACCCATCACAACGGACATGGTCTATAAAAATATTATAATCCTGTTTTATATGAAAATAACGTAGAAAGAGTACAGGGAAAGAGAAAAATAGCTCATAGTTTATATGCATAAAGCTTCCGACATAATGCGGCATGAAATAACGGTAACAAAAGAAAAAATGCGCAGAGTCCCATCTTTATCCTGCTTCTGACCGACTACTACAATCTGGGTCAATTTGCTTGAAAAAAGAGAGTATTTTTTGTGCGTTAGTGCAAGATTTATTTGCATTTACGCCGCGACATTGTGAGATGAAAACAAAAACAAAAATTTTGACATCTACTCAGCTTTTTCCCCTCAAAGAAAATGCCGACAAAAAGGATTTGGTGATATGCGACATTTTTAATAATTTTCTGTGTGCTCACTGATAACTTTTTGGTTTTTTTTTCTGAATTTGATTTCATTACTTTAAAAGTATTTTGTCTTAGATTTAAGTTCATCATCACGCCGTGTGGTTTCCGGCGAAATAGAATAGACCAACCTCCGTTCTTACCGAGGTGTCGTAAGAGGCGACTAAGGTATGTGCCGTGTGGTATCTGGCTGCATAGAATAGACCACCCTCATATCTTACCGACGTGTCGTATAATACGACTAAGGTGAATTGCCGTCACGCAGGCGTCCGGTCATAAAATACGTAGCCAAATCATGTGACAACATGTTAGTACCATGTTGTGCCGACCCCACTTAGAATGGGATAATGGCAGGAGAATGTTGGTGATGATGATATTTATATCATCATCATTCTGTTCCCCCTATCCCATTTCAAGTGGGGTTGAAATGGGGTCAATATGTCTTCCTACTTCCATTCTCTTCTGTCATTCGTCAACTCTGGTGCCATCCATCCATCCATATTCATATCAAAAAAATATTTTGGTCACATGACTGATATTTATAATTATTTTAATCATAATTATTCATCATCATTCTCCTGCCCTTACCCCACTCTAAGTGGAGTCGGCACAAAATGTTTTAAACGTGCTGTGATATTATTTGGCTAGGTATTTTACTCCAGCTGGGTAGGTCCAATTTCGAGAAAGAGGTTAGTCGCCGAATCCAACTCGGATGGGCAGCGTTCGGGAAGCTACGCGAGATCTTTTCGTCCGAAATACCTCAGTGTCTGAAGACCAGGATCTTCGAACAGTGCGTGTTGCCAGAGATGACCTACGGATCCGAAACGTGGTCGCTCACTATGGGCCTTATAAGAAAGCTCAGAGTCGCTCAGCGGGCGATGGACCGAGCTATGCTCGGAGTGTCTCTACGAGATCAAATCAGGAATGAGGAGATCCGTAGAAGAACTAGAGTCACCGACATAGCTCAGCGTGTCGCGAAGCTGAAGTGTGTGTAATTGTCCCCATATCTCTCTCTCTTTAAAAAATAGTCATCCACTGTTTGACATAGGTCTCCTTTTCCATACCACATAATCGTGTGCTCCCAGAATTCCCTTATATTTAAAAAATATCAAGAATTTAAATTACTCTACGACTCTAATATTTCAATTACATACTTTAAGTTATTCTTTTTGTTACAGTTTACCACAAGAGTTGAGACACACATATTAGTAACAATAATATTTTTATATTGATTTTTACTTTAATAAATTGTATAAAAACTTTCTTAGTTTTATTCGATAGTGATTTTATATGCTACGTCAATACTCAAAGCCGAATATTGCGATTAAAACGAACTAATTCATCTATCCTTTTACATATATTTTCATACAAAAGAGAAAACGTTAAAATACCGTTCTTCAATACAAAGTTCGACAGAGTGTAAACAAAGTCAGTCAATTTGAAGAACGGAGCAAATATGTAAAAGCTCGATACAAACAAAACGATCTTTCATTTTATGCAAAGGAATTTAATTTAATCCCACACAAAAGATTGGTAGGCAACTTCTTCAGATGTATTTCAATACTTCTTTTGTGATTTATTTCTATTAGTTTTTTTCTAACTTATTTTTAGATACATAGATAAACATCGTTATGGCACAAAATTACAGTATAAATAAGATAAAGAAAAAAACAATTTACAGAAAACTTAAATCTAATAATAATGTAAAGCGCGCAGGGCGGCCTATCACAACAGTGATAAGGTCCAAATAACCCTTTCAAGCGAGGGAATCACATATATAACATAGTGTAGTCGGTTTGGTACACCAAAAAAGAGAAACAAAAAACAAAAAGAAAAAATTATATTACACCCTAAAAAATAATAACAATGAATACAAAGAAATTAAAGCATTTATACTAAATATAAAAATAATCTCTACGAATATTTTAAATGCGAAAGTCTGTCCCTCTGTTTCTGCATTACGCTTTCACGGCTTATCCGTTGAACCAGCTCACAAAATTTTTTACATTTATGAAAAAAATATTTTGATCGTTTATGTTGTCGATTTTGATTAACTATATTTATATTATACAACTGGTAAGGATGATATCATTCGCGCCAACATAAGCGATTTACTACCCTCAATAATAAAAAATAAATATATGGGACATTTACACACGGGGTCATCCGTCCACAAAGTAATTTAATACTTGAGTTATGGTTAAGAGACAAATGGTAAATATATACATATATAATTTTAAATACATATATGAATACGCTCTAACTGAAGAACCAGCAAATTGTATTTAGATGTTTTTGGCCCTTGGAATCAAACCCGCGGCTCGCGGAGCTAACGGCAGGATCACTGCCACCTGCGCTACCGGGGCATTCATGTGACAGGCTCAATAATGCAATGTGTTTTTATTCCTGTTCCCGAAAAATGGGATTTATTTAGTATCAATATTATTCAAGCAGAATGGGCGTCAACGCATTACAGACAGACAAAGGGCATTTGTATATAGCACGTATTTTAGACATTCATCATGCTCATCATCCTCCTGCCCTTATCCCACTCTAAATGGGGTCGTCACAAAATGTTACAAACACCTTGTCACATGATTTGGCTACATATTTTACGACCGGCCGCCTGTCTGACGTCAATTTATCGTACTCGTATTTTACGACACCTCGGTAAGAAATGAGAGTGGTCTATTCTACTCAGTCGGATACCACACGGCATGTGTTTTAGACATTAAATATAATTAATAAAAGAATTATAGTCTGAAAAGAGGGTTGGGAACAAAAGTGTTGATGTGAAAAAGGTGGTAGGAGAATCTCGTCAGAAAGCAAAACACACTTGTTCTGTACACAAGTTAAAATTTATTATTATTCATTTAGTACTTAGTGCATAACATCGGAAAGACAAAATACTAAAATATATATACTTTGTCTATTATACTGAAATATGTGCTTTTATAAAATTACATTTTCACAGCTCAGAATTCTTTACAACACTAAATTATATTAAATTAAATAAAGTAATTATTCACAGTTCATATCTAACTATTATTATACATTAGGACCGAAGTAAAGTTTACATATCATTATCGCTAATACGGAAGAGAAATATTTATTTAGTAGATTTAAACCAAATTATTTTTTAAAATTTTAAAATATCTGATATTTTAAATATGTATTTTTTTTCGACTTTACACATTCCAGATTTAACCAGACTCTGCTTAAAACTATAAATCATATGTTACGTGCTTACAATTACTTGTTGTTAAGAAATACGCTGGGTGTCTAATACCCAGCGTATTTCTTAAAATAAATATATGTACTGTATAAAACACGTAGGTTCATTGCGGGAAAGGGCGTAAAAGTATAATTTTAAGGGAGCGATGAATGAACATGAACTTTTAGATAACGATTCAATTAAAAGTCAGTACCTAAACCGAACTGCTTTCTTTTCGTACCATGAAGTGTGATTTGCATTGGGGTCGTAATGTTTGAAAAGGATAACGTTATATGAACTAGAACGAAGATAACTGTCTCTTTTACTCACATGATTTTAGCACATGTTGTAGGCCTGCTGGAAGTAGCGCTCTCCGGGGTACAGAATCGCTGCTGGCGGGAATGTGGGCAAAGTTATCTTGTCTCCGGCATCAGTAACCCCTCGTTCGCACGGACGTAAAAATTACGTGGCGTTAAAATTCCACAATAGGCGTTATAAGAAGTTTCGTATGGTATATTCAGCTTAACGCCCTCGCCCTAACTACTAAAATGGAACAACACTGCACGATAAAATACGTCGTGATTTAAATACGCTGTCGTGTGAACAGATACCTGGATACCCATTTGTTTCAATTCGACGTAATTTTTACGCGCGATAAAAATCCTCTCGTGCGTACGAGGGGTAACGGGTTGGAGAAGTAAGATTTTAAAGAACCTTCCGACATACGTGGGTATGTCGGAAGGTTCTTGGTTCTATGACGCTCATTCCCTCCGAGGGGCGATGACGCATAAGGGTTTTTTTCTAATAAAAAAAAAGATACTTTTACGTTGAAGAACTGTTTCATTAATAATGATTTCAATACATTAGTTTACTGAGTACTTAGGGGGCCTAAGGTTGTTGATCATTGATCAGAACAACTGCGTTGGCAAGCTTTGTAATTAAACATTCCAAGTTGTTATATTAATTGAGTTCTGTATTGCAATAATATTTTGGTTATTATTTATATTACTACAACCGCGTTGGTAAGGTGTATAAAACATTTCAGACCAATTAGTTTATGTTGCTGAATTCGATATTGTCTAGGAATAATTAAAGATTAATTTAATTTAATTTAATAATATCTCCAATGGTTTTGGGGTAGGATAATGTGGACAAGAATAAGTAAGAAGTGTTATCTCTATTTGATTGATTTTTTCAAAATTTAATCAACGCATTTTTATACGGTTTTTACTTAAAAATTGTGTTATTTTAGAGGTTTATGTTAATAGTATATTTTTTTGGAATGGCTAAACTGATTTTGTAGGGACTTTCACTGGACGGTAGAGTTTCTTGCTGGCTCTTCTCGGCAGAATCAGCTTCGCGAATCAGTAGTAGATTTGACTATTCAAAAGCACTTGTTTATAAGTTAACTTTAATAAACAATATTTTTAATTTAAAAGCAAATACCGTGAGTATTTACTCACGGTATTTGCTTTTAAATACCTCATAACCTATTTTATGAGGCACGTATTGCAATGAGGCGACCGCCTATACGTAGTCATACATATTACGTATACAAGTATACATATTCGTAGCATCAGTCAAAAGACTTTACAACTCCTAAAGAATTCATATACCTGTTCTTGATCAACTGAGAATTTCTAAGTATTCACTTGAAGTGGATGTAATTAAATAATTAATTTTCTAACGTATTTTCAGCGAAATTTAGAAGGCATGGTAAATATTCTAATGAACTCTCAAGATTGTTTCGAGCACAGAATAAACAATCTGTTTTCATTTTATAAGATCAATATTATCCTTGAAAACGTAGAGTGTACACCACTTGAAATTAAATCTTAGAAGAGCTTCGCTTTTAAAATAGCGATATTATTTAGGAATTTAAACAGTTACATAAAGTTGAATTTGATTCATGAAACTACGATAATACCCTATGGAGTTACATAAGATTAAATTATATATTATAAAATAACTATTTTTATATTACATAAAATCAGATTGTAACGTATATGTTATTCAGATTCTGTATAGTTTTATAGAAATCCGTCCAATAGTTTTTTCGTGAAAGAGTAACAACTATCCATCCATACTCACAAACTTTTGCACTTATAATATTACTAGGATATTAATTTAACCCAGTGCTATATACATTGGAATCAGAACAAGTCAAAAGAATGTTGGTGCTATTGTTTCGTAGCTAAAGCTGTATTTCTTTTAAATGCATGTAGCTTGTGGGTAAATTCGATAAATTAATACGCAAATATACATTTACTAATATATAATATACTCTTCCATAGGCTAGATAGTCTAGCCTAGTCATTTTTGAAGTTATACTTAATACGAAAATCGTTTTAAATATATTTTTTAATTCCGGAACGAAAATCGGCTTCATAATATACTATGGAAATATTAAAACTTGCAAAATTTTACAATTCCTAGAGAATAGTCGATAATAATATATTATACAGTGTAAGATATAACCGTACTTTGATATGGTTAATAGAAAATTTTATTATATATAAACTCTAATGAATGACACATAAAATAACCTATTCAGAAGTTATCACCATATTTACATTACAAAAATAATAGTTAGTTAATTGCCATACATAATTTTACATTTAGGTCTATTCGGATATTTATGTCTAAACGAAGCGATAATACTTTGATATCGTCGATGATTCATCCTCTCGGCTCGGTTGTGACGAGAGAAATTTCTAGTAACGGCAGCGTGACAAAGAAAAGCACCATCCAGCACCACCATCCTGTATTCTAGCAGGCACATCTCTAACATCTATTTGAAAAAAATAGTTCCTTTATAAACAAAAATATATATATTTAGTTCATAAAATTCAAATTTCAAAATTCAAACCTTCAATTTAATTAAGAAGTACAAATAGATGCTTTTTGTGACTGCAGCGTGACACAAGAAAGCTCCAGCTAGCAACACTGTCCTGTAATACTAGCAGACATATCTCTAACATCTATTTGAATGGAAAATAAACAATTCCTTTTTTTAATATAAAACAATATATTTTTTAATTCAAGTTTATTTTCTTGTTTATTTTTGGCTTTATAATATTGAAATACTTTAACTAATAATGATGTGATATTCTATAATTGGTACTACATAATTAATTTAAAACTATATAGGATATATGTTGGATGATTTATCGTGTAATGCTGTTGAAGATTCGATTTAACGTAATGTTAACGTGACAAACGAAAACTCTATCCAGCACCACTATCAGGCACATCTCTAACATTTATTTAAATAAATTATCCTCGTAAAGGCAGATCCATGTATACAATTATCTCATTTTTAAATATATTTTGGCTAGTTTTTGTACATTTGAATTTGGAAAATTGAATTTGCGAGTATAGATTTAAAGTAAATCATTAACATTTTAGTATAATTTTAACTCTGTTTCACTTAGACATGGTCCAAATTTTTATTTATATAAAACCAATAAATAATCTTGCAGTCAAGTCATGGCATGTCTTATTACTTCTTCTCTTTCTCTCATCTATAACTATAATTTATCATCAATTCCAATTAGACAAGAGGCAAGAGATAAAGAAAATAAAATTAAATAAAAAAATAGTTAAGAATATATAAATAGTTTAATAAAAGTAAAAAATATTACATTCAATCAATATAAAAGTGCTTTATAAGTCATGCTTAGCATCGCATCGCGGTTTCTTTCGCGTCTCGTTGCCATACTTTTTTTGGAATATCCAAATAAGTTCACCATATCTATAAATATTCAATAAAGCTGCCCGATATTTCTTTTCGTTGTTTAACTTTATATATATCACTCGGTGCGTATGACAAAAAAATCCGCCATCGACGATGACAAAATTGTACTTCAATATGCACATTTCAAGCATCTAAGAAATAAAGTTTAAGTTTAAAAATTATCAGAAATAATAATATAGTAAAGCTTTTTCTAAACAGGAATAGCAAATGACTCTTTACATTAATTAAGGTAAGTATAGTTGTGCACTTTTCCACACACACATGAAAACATTGAGTGTGTGTGTGTGTGTATGTGTGTGTGGAAATGTGTACAATATTTTTTTTATTGTGTATTCAACTTTTTATATTTTCTATATATATATATGTATACACACTTATGCCTTTTACTACGAAAATCATACTCGAGGGAGCATCACGAAAGCGCTTCTTCTCCTATGAAAGAGAATATATCCCTATATCTATACAGTACAATGTTTCGAAACACGGAGCCCACGCCCCAACAGGGGGTTGTTAAAGGGAGACAATTCTATAACCAAAAACATTTATGTTTCTTAAGTGAACAATTCAAATTTTTAATATTAAAAGTTATGTTCATAATAAATACTTTACAGGGGCATAATTTTAAAAAGGCTAAGGCATAGAAAAAAGTTTGGGAAACACTGATATATAATTGATCGGTTCCATAATAGATTTGAATCAACGATTATATAACGTTTTAAACGATGTTTATAAACAATGGTAGAGGCAGTACGGTTCCGTACACTAATTAATAATCAGGGTGATATTTTAAAACGATATACATCTAAATACGCTTTCCCTATAACACATATAAAACTATTGCAACGAATGTTACTTCCAAAATAATATATGTATACGACCCAAACTGTAAGTTTGCCTCACCAAATCGTCTATGACAGGGGTGTCAGACTCGCGGGCCGAGATGAACAATTTTTCGGCCAGTCAATATATCCGATGAAAAGTAAAAATAACAAAAATAAATGTCAATTAAAAACAAAACCAGCATATAAAATTCTAAAATACTATATTTTTGAGCTATACGGACGAAACTGTATTGATAGTGTATTGATCACGGGTAAATTTTGAAAAAAAATATCTATAATATAAATAGGAAAGATAGTATCAGAAAAGAGATGTCAAGTATTAAGAAAAAAATTATAATTTAACTTCATGTATGTTAATTACAATGTCAAATGTGGGAATTATGTATAATAATGTTCGTGCCTTTATTTTTACAAACATACAAACATACCTTTTTAGTCCCACATAAACTTAAGCTTAATTTAAGTAAGCTTTTTATTTTGACAACCTTGCCCTAGACTTTTACTTATAAGAGCCGTATGTCTCTAAATTTTTGATTAGTAGTGATTTTAAAAATCTCTCAATATAAATATATATGTATATGTAAATATTCATCGGTAGAATTATTTTTAAAATTACACTTGCTTTGTAACTTACTTCATATCTTGAAATTTCTTGGGTAGGCTACAAAAGATGATGACCTATCCTTTATACATACTATGAAATCAACTTAGTATTAAATACGTGAATCACCTGTATTTATTTACCCTTAGTGTAATAGTAATTCTATGTATAATAAAGACTGTGTACAATTATTATCGTACAGGCAGGGCGATGGTGGACCTATCTCATCGCGGTAGCCACCACCCTTGACATGAGTGAATTTGGCCTTTTATCGCGTTTTTCGACAATGCATCAAATATAATTATCATCAGAGACTCACTAAAAATTTGAAGAAACATGCTAGTTCCTCTTATCTGCCGTGTGGTGTCCGGCTGGGTAGACCACCCTCATTTCTTACCGAGGTGTCGTAAAAGGCGACTAAGGTAAGTTAACCACTCTATGGTTTCCGGTTGAGTAGAATAGACCACCCACTTTTTTACTGAGGGGTCGTAAAATACCACTAAGGTAACCTCAGTTGACCTCAGGCAGGCGGCCGGTCGTAACATACGTACCCAAATCATGTAACAACATGTTTGTAACATGTTGTGCCGACCCAACTTAGAGTGGGACAAGGGCAGGAGGATAATGATGCTAGTGCCTCTGGCCTCTTGGTCAGAGACATGTTTATGTACATATAATAATGGTCGTGCCTTTTTTGTTTTATGAACACAGTTTTTTTTCGGCCCATCTCAAGTTTTTATTTAGCGTTTATTTGGTCCAAGTTTGTTTTGAGTTTGGCACCCCTGGTCTAGGAGTTATTCAAACTTTAGCCAGCACGAGTTGAACGTTGCATCCGCACCTTCGTAGTTGGCGTGCGGTACGGCGATGTCAAATTTAAATTACATTTCCCGGCGTTACACGAACTACGAGTACTTTATGACATTATGATAACAACGTTCCACTCCGCAGAAACTTCACTGTCGAAACAATAGAACAGCTAAAACTTTATTAGTCAGGCAATTGTAAATCTGAACTTCAGAATAATCTGGTTACTTTAGATAAACAGTACTACCTCTCCACACAACAACGATAGTATTTTAGTTTCCATTGATTGTAAGTTCATTAAACATACTAGAACACAATTATTAATGAGTGTTATGTACATTGGCCAAAATAGTGATTTTCATTTTGTTTTAGCCAGGTTAATAAAAATATGTGTTATTCTCAGATAAGCTAAATAAGATAAAAATATAACATTTAAGTTATTACATACCTTCAATATTTTTAATCTACCTTCTTTTATGCAAAAATGCAATATTATATGATATTTGCGGCTGAGCAGAATAAACCACTCTCATTTCTTACCGTACCGTCGTAAAAGGCGACTAAGGTAAGTTGACATCAGACAGGCGGCCGGTCGTAAAATACCTATCAAAATCTCGTGACAACATGTTTTAAATATGACGCCGAACCCACTTAGTGGAATAAGGGCAGGAGAATGTCGATGAAACACAAAACAAAAAATAAAACAGATTTTTTATTATGAAGATAATAGTACCGCAAATCATAAAAATAATAATGTATATAATATATATAATGAAAAATTGTATATAATAATAAATAAAAATATTTATTTACATATGATATATGAAGTTCTCTATTCTAAAAGAACAAAGCTGTGACTTAAGCAGATTTCGCTTCAAAGTTAATTATCGACTAATTAAGTATGTTACCTGAGTCATTTTATCCTGACGTCCTTCCCATGACAGCATCTCGCTATACCAAGGCTCGTTATGAGTGCCAAAGTACAAAGGCTCCCACCTGTGATAAGGGTATTCTCTTCTGGCGATCAACATCGGCTGAAATATTGTACTGATCAGTACAGATTTTTTATTTAATATAACGTTTCCCAAATATTCACTGTATCGTAATGCTTGTATACGCTTTCGTAAGCTAATTATTAATAAAATAGCCATTTCACATAAAATGTTGATATACATTTGACATACATCAATAAATAAATAAATAAAAACATACACTGTCTTCTGCAAAAGTTAATAAAATTATTATGCTGTAATGCGCTATAATGTAGAGTGGACTATCCGTTTTCATATCTGATGCACACAGAATTACCACAATACACAAGCACTGCACACGTTCACTATCAAAAACTCAACAATCGTTTCCCCCGCATCCGAAGCATTATCAGGAGACAGATGATAAAAATCCAAAACTTCTGTCTTCTATTTAAAAATTGAAAATAATACTCGTCATTCGCAAACAAAATTAATTTCATTGTGTTGAGATTAACTTATAGTTATAGAACATCATCATTGTCCCGCCCTTATCCCACTCTAAGTAGGGGGTCGGCACAACATGTTACAATATGTTGTCACATGATTCGGCTACATATTTTACGACCGGCCGCCTGCAGACGTCAACTTACCTTAGTCGTATTTTACGACTTCTCGGTAAGAAAGAGTGTGGTCTATTCTACTCAACCTGATATTACACGGTGGGTCAACTCACTTTAGTCGCCTTTTACGACACCTTGGTAAGAAATGAGGGTGGTGTTTTATACTCAGCCGGATACCACACGGCGGTGTAGTCATAGAACATATACTCTATTAATTAAATGTTCTTTCAAGCGATAGAGAGGGCGTCAATAAGGTTACAGCACCCCTCACGCTCTGTTAATTGAGAATAAGTTACAAGAGGGTAGAATCCGACAGGCTCTTAGCGAGCGATACAAAAGCAAAAGTAATAATAAAATTATTTTGCTATAATCCGCGATACAGTAAATAGAAAATATATGTATATAGTGTTTAATGTATAGTGGACTATCAGTATTTTCATACCCGATACGTGCAGGATTCGTAAAAGCACATGCACAAACCTCCACCACTTCCACCACAATACACAAGCACTACACAGGTTCACTATCACAAACTCAACAATCGTTTCGCCCCGCAACCGAAGCATCATCAGGAGATAGACTCCACGACAAAATCGCAAAGTGATTTTGTGACTGTGTGACTTTGCGATTTTGTCGTGGAGTCTATCTCCTGATGATGCTTCGGTTGCGGGGCGAAACGATTGTTGAGTTTGTGATAGTGAAACTGTGTAGTGCTTGTGTATTGTGGTGGAAGTGGTGGAGGTTTGTGCATGTGCTTTTACGAATCCTGCACGTATCGGGTATGAAAATACTGATAGTCCACTATACATTAAACACTATATATATTTTCTATTTACTGTATCGCGGATTATAGCAAAATAATTTTATTATTACTTTTGTATTATGGATCTCCGCAAAGTAACGCCTAATTCTATAAATTACGATACAAAAGCGTAAATTTATACACAAATTGGTTCTTATGACAGTTGCTGGGTGTAAAAGTGAAATTATAAAGACACAGATTTATTTATAACTAAAGTTCCTCAGCTGAATATATGTACTATATATGTGGGTATCATTGGTATCCTTGGAATAAGAACTAACTGACCAGTTGCAGGCCCTGTTATAATGGTCACTACAATAAATTTCTTATGGCATTATTTTTTTTAGAGAGACATTTTTTAATTCATTACATTTGTTGCTTGGAATGTTCGATTTTAACAATTTTTAAAGTGTTTTACAGGTATTGAAAGTGGGAGGCCGAAAAAAGGATGTATTGTAAGAAGAAAATGCATATAAAAAGAAGCCTGAGTTGACGAACGATAAAAGATAATGGAAGATGACGACATATTTTACCGGCCCTACTTAGGGATAAGGTGAGGAAAAAAATGATGAAATTCCTGGTCTATATACTCCCTAGGTTTATGTACTTAAATGTAATTACATTACCATAAATTTTGTTCTTATTTAGTTTGTTTAGAGCATTAAAATTATAAATTGTATTTGCGCCATTTCATTATGGCACGATTGCTATCAATAATTTTAAAAACTTTATTTTAAATTAAATATAAATATTATTTGATGTAATGTATTCTAATCTGTCTACTTTAAGAACCCAAACACACAGGTATTTGAAACCTTTTCTAGAAAACTATGGAAATATTAAATATATTATAAAACTACATTATCAAAAAGTGATCATATAATCTTATATAATTACTATTGCCAGAATTGCATATTAAAATGGTTTACTTGGTTCTAGTCTGCATCTGATGAATATATTTTATAAAATTAAGTGTATATGTGTGCTTTCGATAATAAAGGCATAATATTAAATTTTATAAAAGAATAAAATATCATTAAAGAAATTATTTTGATATATGCTGTTTTATTTCAATGTCTTTATTCGTAAATCATATTATTGCAATATTTGGCAAACCTGAATTATATGGTTTTGTTTGTTTACATCTAGTTAAGTACCTAGTTATGAATGTCGACTTCACGCCATGTAGGGCGGTCATTACTCAATAATCGCATAAAATCGTGGGAAATGCTGATTAAGTTTTCGAGAATATAAACATAAACATAGGTATTATCGCAATCGCAAGAAAGAACCATTTGAGAATGGCATGGTACATACTTAGTTTACACTTACTTTACTTAGTTAAAGTTCTTTTTTGCAATGATGTGAATTTGACTGAGATATAATAATGGCGCATTACTGAATTACTCCGGCGATAACAATACCTATACTGCAGTAAGTAAAATAGTAAAATTGTATAAGGGCGCCCTTTGTTTTCCATTAAGTTTTGATATTGTCTGTATATTTGTATGTACAATAAAGTTGGCCTAAATGAATAGAAAAATATAAGAAAATTACACCCATTGAACGATCAGGTCTTTTGGTGACCATCTAAGTTATGCAATAATTTTGACTGTTGAGTTAGTGGGCATTACCTCTTTTTTGAGAATTATTTGGCGCAGCATGGTAGGTAGCTCTTATGATAGCAGAAAACAGAGAGAGGAGTCCTATGCAGAGCAGTGGGATAAAAAGAGGCCGTTACTTTACTTATTTTTACATCATTAAATACATAGTCAATCACATTATAGAATCTACATAGCAAATTTTAATACAAATCTTAAACGACCCCTTCCCCAACACTCAACGAAAGTTGATTGAAGTGGCAGTGAGTTAGACGGCGGGCAATTGGATTTGTAAAAGTGGATGACTTTTATTCATATTATCCACTTACTTCTCGGGATTTTCATACAATATTATTTAAGTAATTTATGAAAATTCTAGTTTATTTTCCATATTGTCACTATAAAATTTCACCAGTTTTTTGCTTCTGTCATGATGACCTAACGACGAAAATACAAATTTGTCTTTTTTTTCAAATATAAACCCTAATGCGCTTTAGTCAAAGTATACAAAAGGTCATCAGCGAAAATTAGCGCGGACGCTTAATTAATAATGCATGGGTGAGAAAATATAAATCAAATTAATAGCAATCGGTTGAAAGGCAACTAAATATTTTGATGTTGAAAATGACGGGACACAGTTAAAAGAGTCGATAGGCTTTTGGGTTTCTAAGGGCGAACCGGCATCGGAAAACGCAGGGTTAATAGGTCCCCACTAGGTGCATAGGTAACAAAAAAATAACGCAGGGCGCCACTGGATTTAAACAGCACATTATTTTAGAGCCTGGAAAAAACAAAAGTAATAATAAAATCCGCGATAAAGTAAATAGAAAATATATACAATGCTTAATGTAGAGTGGATTATGCCGTGTTGTATCCGGCTGCATAGAATAGACCACCCTCAGTTCTTACCGAGGTGTCGTAAAAGGCGACTAAGGTAAGTTGACGTCAGGCAGGCGGCTGGTCGTAAAATACGTAGCCAAATCAAGTGACAACATGTTTTTAACATGTTGTGCCGACTCCACTTAGAGTGGGATAAGGGCAGGAGAATAATGATTATTAGAGCCTGGAAACGCTTTGAAAAGACTTCTGTCCAGTGCTCGTTCATCCGACGTAATGAACAAGGCAAAAAAATCTAATTAAGTAATGGTTTATATTTAATAAGTAAAAAGAAAAAAATATATACCCTCAAATAAATTACATTACCTCAATACCGTTAGGTGTCGGTCGCAAAAGCCACGACTGCAAGCCAGGAAAACGTTGACAGTGAGCGCACACCTTTTGATGGAAATACTTCGCACGATTTTCGGTAACTAAACGAACTAACCTAATGAAAAGGAATTTTACGTTTATTATTTTATTAAAAGCTGTACTAGCGGCTACGTTCGCGTCTACTTAAATAATAAATGTATTTTATTTTCCAGAAAAAAAAAACCAAAAGCTTTAATTTGTTTATGTGAGACGGATATATAAGTGAAAATGCGAATCAAGTGAAGGTAGACAAAGATAAGTGTACAGCTCTAAGTCTAGAGCAATGACGACACAGTTTTCTATGACCACAGCAAATGCATATATGCAAGTTTCATCATGACGTGTCCCTACAAATTAAAACTTTCTGTTTATTTATTAACCGAGTACAACAAGCCTTTTCAAATGAAATGATATAATTTACCAGTATTGTTTGTTTGAAGCTGTGATAGCCCAGCGGTAAGACCGTGCGACTCTTACGAGGGGAACACGAGTTCAAACCTGGGCAGGCACTGAGGCAATGAGTTTTTTGAAAACTCATTTGTCTAATTGATAATTGCAATTTATCACACGCTTTTCGGTGAAGGAAAACATCGTGAGGAAACCTGCATTACTCTAGAAAATTCTGGAGATATGTGTAACCTACCAATCCGCATTGGAGCAGCGTGGTAGGTCTTAGCTCCAAACCTCTCCAGAAACGGAGAGAGGAGGCCTACAGGTCGCTACTTTACTATGTTAAAATAAAAATTACAGAGGTGAAAATATTCTAAGAGTGATTGTCTTAAATTATATCTACGAAATTTACATTAAGTATACACTTATGAATTAATACTATTTATATAGCCTCTTTCAGAACCTTTTCAAATTTATCACAAATTTCTTATTAAGGAATTGTGAGACGAAAAATTTTTATCCCTGAAAATATTTACATACTTACGTAGCCTGTAGATTTGTCCAATCTATAATTCGATCGTAAAATTTTGTTATCTCATTTACTACACTCTGTAACGACATTATGGCTGGATTAAAATTTTATAGACGTAAAATTTACGATATCATTACATAAGTGTCATTTGCCAGAATAGTATTAGATTTATCTTTATTAATAAGGAACAAGACGAGCCTTTATTTAATCGCTAACTTTTAGGACCTTTGTATATAATGAATAGAATTAGTCGTTACTTTGCTGAGATCCATAACACAAAAGTAATATAATTATTTTGGTATAATCCGCGATAAAATTATTTTTTATCGCGGATTATAGTAAAATAATTCAAAAATTACCTTGGTACATTTTATAACGCAACCAGCACACATATAATTTGTCCTTACTTTCAAAAGATTTAGTCAATGGTTCAAAAAAATTCTTAATTTTAGCGTATATACTTCATTAAGCGAATCGCGTCGTAAACGGGCCTATAACTTTTCCATCAAAAGTAAAAGTTGATATATACTTATTGTTACTGCAACTTGAATAAGTTAAAAGTAAGTACCGGCCTTTAACTATGCCAACTGCTGGGCTAAGGCTTCCTCTCCCCGTTTTTAGAGAGAAGGATTGGAGCTAAGACCTAACACGCTGCGCCAATGCGGATTGGTAGGTTACACATATCCCTAGATTTCTCTACTAATATGCAGGTTTCCTCCCGATGTTTTCCTTCACCAAAAAGCTTGTGATAAATTTCAATTATTAATTAGACACATAAGTTTTAATAGAAAAAGTCATTGATGCCTGCCTGGGGTTTGAACCCATCATCGTCTCCAGAGAGTCGCACGGTCTCACCGCTGGGCTATCACAGCTTTTATTCTTGAATAAGTGCTTGTATCTAAATATAAATTTGTGACATACAGACAAACCACATTACATTAAAAATCAACTAACTGAACAGTGTTATGTAGAAAATATGCATCTGTATATAAATGGGCTATAACACTAACAACTCTTACTAAGATAAATAAGATGATGACAACGGTATTATTATAGCATATTAAATTTACCATGAAAGGAGAAATAAATTGCACATTTTACCGTACATTCATTTTCTTGATGCACTGACAAGATTACCTTTAAAAGAACAACAATTTTCTCATCCACACCCGCGGTACATTTTCCCTTTGTTGCTTGTAATAAACTAGTTTGCGCAATGTGCAGGTGCTTTGAACAACGTGAGAGGCTCATTTATCAACTTACGTGTCTTTGTCACGAGGTATATCCGTCCCCCTTTCAACTTCGAACAACGGCACTACAAAGACCGTCTTCGCGAATATACATCCCTCGTTCCGTTTCTTATCGCCCATAAGCTTTCTCACCATAGTCAAGAATTTAGTTGCTAATCCGTCGCTCGGCACCATTTCTATATCTGACACTATAAAATAGTTCGTCCTTGAAGCGTTCCGAGCTACGTTCCTACCTACGTTTATAGGATATATCAAGTTTTTTTCTCGTCTAAATGTGTTTATATCAAAAACTTCCAATCCGGAGCAATCGTTAAAATATAGCCGTGGCGCTATACTTTCCTTTTTGCCTATTTTCGCCATCATCCTTTCCACCTTCTTCTTTCTCACCCATTGTATATATTCTGCCCTTGTATTATTATTTAACTTCCTATATCGATCCAATTTTCTAGCCAGAATTTCTTTTGTTGATATTGTTTGCTTAGTAGTCGAAATGTTTGATGTTGGCAAATAATTAATAGGAAGCTTTAATATCACTGGTGGATATCGTTTAGGATAAAACAGATGCAAAGATACCTTAGACATAGCAGAATAACATCTACAAAGTTGAGTCATCATTTGCATTGCAATATCTATATCATAATTCGGTACAAACACTGCTAAACTAATAGGGCCGTCCCAATATCGTGCTATTTCCACAACGTGGTAAATAAATTCTGGAGTTGCTTGGGTAGCATAAGTGACTGCATTATATTTAGAATGATTTGCAAACGCTGTACCTTGTACAGCGTCGTATATCACCCTGTAGGAGCTTTTAAAACCATTTTCGGGTGAAGGGAATATCTGTATACTATCCCAAATTATTATTTCTGGTAGGCCGTAGTTAAAGTTACAGTAACTTACATTTTCGTTAGGCTGATGACCTCTTAGGAACGCACCTGGTCTATAGTCAAAATCACCGATTCTCGCAGCAAAATGCGGAATGTCTTGATGTCTGTAGGCATAGAGCTGGAGGATGATCGTCACCACCAATATGAACGAAGCTATTAGTAGTATTGTTGAATGTCTTCGTGACAAACGGTATGAATACGCCCCGCATATGCGTAGGCACCTCGACATTTTTATTGTACATTGTCTAAGTTTAAACTAGTTCTGTAGAATCATATCTCCGTAAATTCATATGTGAAATGCCATCTGCCCGGCCATGTCACAATCTTAAAATTTACAATTAATGGGAAATAAAGTAAGTTTGATTTGATCAATTTTCACTTAGTATATGTAACGTCAACAAATATCAACAACAAAAATATGTTAACTAAAGTTTCACAATTTACAAACACATAACAAGCACATAAACTTATTTACATTAGAACATAGATCATACATAAAGCTCGATTAGAAAATTTACACTAAGCGTTGTATTTTACAATAATTTAGGTTTTAGAAATCTTTATTTTAATATGTAATAACAAAACATGTAAGATTGAATTTATTTCTCTAGACAATTTGACAGATGCGCGCGCCGGAACGCAAATCGGATGCGCAAAGCGATACGGAAATCAATAAATTCCTTCATTGCTGCGTATTATAAAAACTGTAAATATACCTAAATAAATTAAAAAAATATTATATTCTACAAGAAACATAAATTTATGAAACATAATCACTCAGTGTGAATACAAGGAATATTAGAGTAAATTCAAAGAATAATAGAAATTTCGTAAATAGAACGTATCTTTACTTTCAAGATTCCCCCTTCACATACACATACGGCAAGTCCAAAAACAGCTCTTAAAAATGTCGATGTTGAAAACATCACTTTTATTTTTTGTTAGTAATTGCATTTATTTGGTGACTAATGTTGAATATCACATTAACGAAACAGCATTCAAATGAATAAATATATGGGACAATTACACACACGGTCGTCCGTCCCCAATGTACGTAAGTAATTAATACTTCAGTTGTGGGTAACAGAAAACTGGTTAATATAGTAAAAGTAAAGTAACGGCCTGTAACTATGCCCACTGCTGGGCTAAGGCCTCCTCTCCGTTTTTGGAGAGAAAGATTGGAGCTAAGATCTACCACGCTGCTCCAATGCGGATTGGTAGGTTACACATATTTCTAGAGTTCTCAAGAGATATGCAGGTTTCCTCACGATGTTTTCCTTCACTGAAAAGCGTGTGACAAATTGCAATTATGAATTAGATACATAAGTTTTAATAGAAAACTCATTAGTGCCTGCCCGGGGTTTGAACCCATGATCATCTCTAGAGAGTCGCACGGTGTTATCGATAGGCTATCACAGCTTGGGTTGGTTGGTTGGTTAATATATATAAATATAATTTTAAATACATACTTAAATACATATACATCTAGACTTTAAGAACCAACAAATTATTTAAAGTAAATGTTGTCTTTTAGCGGAAATCGAAACCCACGACCCGCGGAGCTGAAGGCAAGGTCACTACCAATTGCGCCAACGAGTCAGTTAAATAAATCAGACAAAGACGTTTTTTGTCGATTGATCGGGTCTAACTAATAAATTTGTGATAAAGATTTTTAACCTAAAGATCAATAACGTTATAATAAATTCAGCTTCTGATTGAATGTTACTAAAATGTAAATTATATTAAATTTTAAAAACACGAAACAGTACGTGATGCAAAATGCAAACAAATTCGAATAAACAGTAACAAAGGCGTATTTAAAACAGCAATTAGGTAAATGATATAGTTGATTGCCTTTTAATGGCTATGTTCTTATAATCTTATAATCTCTTTCAGGTTCAACTATATTGCAGGCTTAGACCGAAATTAAATCACACTTAGTTGAAATGAATTTATTTGAAACAATTTGTACCCCACGTCAACTAAAGCGTAAAATATCTTCAATTATGCACTATGTATGTATTTAGTATTATGTATGTATTTTTTTACCCCCTATGCTAATTAAATAATAAATTAAAAGCTGCCGTAGTTAAGGGTAACTACGTCAGCTTTTAATACCATGGCTCTACCTGCTAAGAAGTGAAAGCGTATACAAACATACAACCCAGTCTGTCTGTTTATTTTTCACATTTATAAAACTAGTATGGATGTAAAATCATACCTTACAAACGTCAAAAACATTGTTCACCCAATTTATAAATAAATAAAAAGTAACCGTTATCATTCTACAGATCTTCAACTATATCTACCTAAAATTATTTCTTACTTTATTTCATTCGGTCGTGACACAGGACAATCAAACTCACTTTTGAATGCATAATGCATTGGTGTGGATTTTTTATAATAGCAATTTTTTTTGGCAAATGGCCAAATATATTTGGCATATTTATATATGCTATGTGAAGGTTATAGACCCAACCAAAGCGCAAGATGTGATTACCTTTAAGTGGGTCTACATGCTAATAGATGTAACCTGTTGGTAATCCTGTTATAATTAAATAAATAAAATTAAAATATTCTCCGAATTTTCTCTAGTATACATTCTAAGTCTATCTTCGCTAGCAAATGTATACAAAGCTATGAATAAACAAAACGTTAAAAGCTTTACTTTCTTTGTGATATTTAATAGTCTTAACCCCATTACCCTAAAAGTTCGGCGCTTTGATGTTCCACTTCCGGTACCTCAACGTCTACACCGGAACTAGACAATTTTAAGTTTTTTGCACGCTATCGTTACGTTGCTTTAAGACCAGTCTGCTTTCGGCTCCACCATAGAAAGCTTTGAAAAATTATGAAAAATTCACTCGTTGAAAAATTCAACACAAATTTCTTTGTAAAACCACTTTATAGAAAAACTAAGATTCATGATCGGTGTAATGTTGAAAAAGGTACAATACCTTTTAAATTTGATAGGACTATAAAACTATGTGGCGATGATTTTAATGTCAGAACAGTTATATCTAAGCACGGTGCTAATGCTATTAATGTAAAACGTAAAGTTAGTAAAGAATATAAAGTGTGCTTCCTGGTGCTTGTTATAGTGAAAAAAGTGATGATAGTATAAATCATTTTAGAGAAATAGATTTAAGTAAACTGATGTATAACAAAAAAAATAGTAAACCATCATTTGAAAAAGTTAACGCGGAAATGGTAGGAAGCAGTAAAGTTAATGTAGATTGTACTACAAATAATGAAGAACTAAATAAAATGGAAACTGCGAATGTAGTTATATTACACGAGGTACTTCATTAATACTAATATAAACAGCATTTTCATCAATTTTTAGACTATAAATATACCATTAAGTAAATACTTATTAACTTGCACCCGTGACTTCTTTCTCACCAACTTAAGGGTTTAAGTACATTCAATAATGCAATGTGTGTTACCCTGTTCCCGAATGAAAAAAATAATATTTAAAAAAAATCTATATGTATATAATTTAATCGTGTCAAATTTGATCCATATCACGGTTTATACGTTGGACCACAACGTATAAACCGTGAAAACGTAACGGATATATGTATAGACTTATTTGTACTTACTTTAATGGATTGATATATATAGACTTTCACCTTTATTATATTAATATGAATAAAAATTAAATCAAAACAAAATTAGAACAGTTGATAATTTTATTTTAGTAAATATCAAAATAAAGAGTAGTTAGAGGATAGAATTTGATGGTATTTCCTTTATTTTAGGTGCCAGATACATGGCTTAGGGTATATCCAGCGCCAAAAGTGACTGGAGAAAGTTCATATTCAGTTATTCTGCGATGTTGTCTGTGCCAACTAGGATTGTGTACGTTTCTTATACTTTGGTCCATTATTGCCGTTTTTATCATACATTCTTTTGAAGGTAAGTTTAAAATATTCAAGTGCATTATGTTCATTAAATCGTTAGATTGACTTCCTATGCTTTACTAAAGAGATGTTTAATAAAGTTTTTACTTTCTGTATGTATACTTTATTCTGTGGTATCGCTGAATAAAATTGACGTATAAGTTAGTTATATCCAAATGTTATTTTTGCACTGTAACAAATAACTTTTTAATGAGAAATCAATTAGTCGGGAATGAAATAATTCACTTGCATTAGATTCTATATATCAGACCAGCTTATTCAAGCTTTTTATTGCCTAGATATAACCCTGGTAGGGACCTCACTAACCAATTAACGAAATTGAGCAGCTTCTTAGGAGAAAAATGTTCTGAACCATTAAATTGCACATTACTGAAAAATTCCAATGCTTAACTTTAAATATAATTCTACAAGGTTATGCATATCGAAAAATAATGTTTATATATATCACTGAATCTTTATAAAATGTTTCTTTGTCAATCGTATAAGTTTATACGCCTTTGCAGAACCGCAAGAAGCAAAAGTTTCATTAGAATTTGAAAAAGAGCAGAATCAACTTGTCATCGACTTGGCTACGGAGCTAAGACAGGTAAATTTACTTTAAACCATTCTTTTGTTTTTCATCATTTTTGAAACAATTTTTCATATATTTCCTAATTTTATTGCTAATCTTATATATAAAATGAATGTTTGTCTGTATGTCCTTTAAAGACTCCTAAACGGCTGGACCGATTTTAATAAGTTTCAGACAATCTTTAGATTGACCCAGCGGATGTACCTGAAAAGTTCGGCGACGATGGGATTTTTTAAACGGTTGAGTTTTTTGCGGACAATGTCCCCATTGACGTGTAATGACAATTTATTTCAAGTAGGCCTTTAGCATTAAACTATTAGATGTAAATAAAATAAATAGCAATAAATAAATTGTAAATATAGGAATCGTCCCACAGTATAATCGTATAATCGTATACTCAGTAATCGCGTATAGCACTTGCTAAAAACTATCAACTAGAAATAAATATAATTATATAAATCCTTAAACAAATTTAATGTAAATAGAACTTAAAAAACATAGCCTAATAAAATAAGTAATCTATAAATAGTAAATAATATATGTAATATGAAGTAATGCTACCAAAATTTATAGATATAAATGGCGGTAACATTATGACTAGTAAATAAATAGGTAATAAAGATTAGGAAGTAAGATATATGGTAAATAGTAAGAAAGATAATATAGTGAAATAGATCAAATATTGTAAATCAGGAAAAATACATTAAAGTAAATAATAGATAAGTATTGGACATAACGATATAACGAAATATGTAAAAAACAAATTGTAACGAAATGGTAATAATTAATATTGTAACTAAAAACTGTAATACCCATTCAGGGTAAACCTTTTAATTATAAATATAATAAAAAATGTTGTCTTCTAAGGGCTCTGATAATGTTAGAGGTGGTTGGAAAAAAAACGGTTGGGTTTTTTATACGAAAGGAATTCGAAACAAGAATAAACTACAGCAACGCGAAAGCTAGTTTAACAGTATATTTATTACTATAGAGTAGTAGTCTGCATTAAAATTTGTTTAGCTGTATGCGTATGACTGAGATTTAAATACTCATCAAAAAGTAAATTGTAATGTTTATGAATAAACAAATAAAAAAATATTTCTTCTAGAAAATAGTTGAAAAAAATGAAGAAAAACCTTCTTATTTTGAACTCTATTCTACGAATATCGTAAAACATATTTCATTATAAGGCTTTTTGCCAGAAAACCTTAGTTCCAACAAACACAGGACGTGCAAAAAGTATTTTACGATTTGCAAATAAGTTCAGCATTGTTCAAAGTGTTAGTTTTGATTGCAGATTCGCTTTGATATAATATTCTCTGCAATAAATAGAAAACTTAATATATTATTAACGCGAAGTGTAAAGTTAGATTGAATTATTTGATTGAAGCTGCGGACATCTGCTAGTACATAATTTGATTCCTTTCGTCGAGCTCTCCCATTTCATTTTCATAAATTTCCCAAATTGAGGCGTACCATATTCTCGTTTCCCCACGACGACACGTATCGATATGAATAACGTAAATGTACATTTAGCGTCGTCTTTTATATGAGTATTTTCTAATAAAATTTAAAATATATATCTGAAAAAACGAAATTTTTAAAATCTGTTTAATTAAGAATTAATCGCATACAATTTACATTTCTATGATCATCCATTAATTGTGCCCGTGGCTTAGCCCGTGTGGAATTCTGTGTCACAAAGTTCACAACTTACATAAATACGTAATAGACTTTTGAATCGTAATGAAGAGCACTATCTTTTAGTAAAAACCATATCAACAATTTGTTGGTTCTTCGAGCCTGGGTGTGTATTTGTATTTAAGTATGTTTTTAAAATTATATTATGTAGTATGTCTACCAGTTGTCCGTCATCCATAACACAAGTATTAAGTTACTTATTTTGGGGACGGACGACCGTGTGTGTAAATGTCCCATATATTTATTTTGTACAGAAATCCGTTTAGTATATTTTGAGAAAATCGACCACATATAAACAGACTTAGCTGTGGATAGCCCAGCGGTGAGACCGTGCGACGCATTGAGGGGGGGGGTTGGTCACGAGATCAAACCCCGGGCAGGCACCAATGAGTTTTTCTCTTAAAACTCATGTGTCTAATTGATAATTGCAATTTATCACAAGCTTTTCGATGAAGGAAAACTTCGTAAGGAATCTTACAAACGCAGCTTAATTTGTCTTAGCTTCAAACCTTCTCTCAAAAAACGGTGAGAGCAGGCCTATGCCCAGTGACTTTGTTTACAGACAGACAACTTTTGGAAACTTTATTTTATAACACATATTACACTTGTACAAGCACTTACGTATCGTTAAGTATATCTAGGTGAGAAGTTAATCCCATAGATTAGAACTCAAGAACAAAAATTGTCAAAATCTAAGTAGCGAAAAAATTTACCATGTGTCCGTCAAAATTGGATTTCAATTTTACCTTACGTTAGCGGCATGCTGGTGTGACAGTTCTGACAAAGGCCAAAAGTAATTTCGAGCCCTCTTTCAAATAGGACATTTCATATCAATCAAATCGACTGATTATCACAATCAGTCAATCCCCGCCGTGTGGTATGCGGCTGAGTAAAATAGACCACCCTCGAGGTTCTTAGCGAGGTGTCGTAAAAGGCGACTAAGATAAGTTGACTCGCCATGTGATATCCAGTTGAGTAGAATAGACCACGCTATTTCTATCCAAAGTGTAATATCGAAACTTCTACATATATACCTAAAACAATACATACCACAAAATTTCAATTGACAATAAAATGATTTGGCGATATTTAATGTTAACTTATATGTATTAAGTTGCTTACTTTGGTGACAGACGACCGTGTTTGTAAGTGTCCCATATATTTATTTTTTATTGTTGTTAGAAAATGTTGGCTCTCAATGGGAAACGAATTCGGAAACTGCGGAGCTGAAGCCAGGGTTACTGCCAACTGCGGCAACAAGCCATCCAATAAATGTGTGTGAATTACATAAACTAATACATTAAAATAGCCAATATTTTATTTTTAAGTTGGTATAAATATAAACCAGTTTCCACGTCCTGAAAAAGAAAACGTATTTACGTACTGTCATTCTAAACACACGTACCATCTCGTCTCCGTTATTTCCGACGTGACGAGGATTGAAAAACTCTAGAAACGTAATTTGGTGGTGTAATAGAATCAAAATATAAGGCACATAAAAATATCTTATTTAAATCTAAAAATAACGCTGTACGCTGTGTATATCATTGTCTCCAAAGAGATAAAGGCGTTAGGCTAGTAATTGGAGATAAAATTATACTTAACAGGCGTCCTCAAATATTTAGGATACCCAAATTCACAGATTAGTAAATTTATTCATCGCTCAAGATCCTTATTTTCTGTTTTTTAATTTTATATTTCTTGCGGCTTGCTTTGCGCCTAGCAAAAGTCCGTAAATCGTTTATGGGTTTGGGTATAAGATTCTATAATAAAATTCCGCAATCTACTTTAACTTTACCATTACAGCAGTTTAAAAACATTAAAAAAAGGCTAATACAGAAAGCCTACTATACTATTGAGGATTACTTAGACGATAAGAATGCGTGGATATAGCTACTCTTTTACCCTGTACAGGACATCAATAACTATATGAGTTACATAGCTAGTAATAAGAATTATTCTTTGAAAGAACAGCTTTCCGAACAAGCACTACTGCTAGTTCGGAATCTACATGTTGACGATTCTAAAGAACTTGTTTACAAGTTTACTTGAATAAAGAATATTTTGAATTTGAATATTATTCATGAATAAAGTCGCATAGATTAAGTTAATCGTCAATAAATGTAATTAAAGTAATTCCCAAAGTAAGGCTTTCTTTAGCCCTTACTAGAGATATACTTTATGAGCCGTTAGACGCCACTGAGTGCGCAGATAATCTTTCTCTTCGCTTGTAATTTGCACAATAATTTCCCATCGCAATTTCAAAAATTTCACCCTACTCATCCTTATACACTAAATTTTCCTCAGTATTCACCTGTATATGAAATTCGTTGTCTTGTCAGATTCAGAAACAAAGATATGACAGCAATATTGAAGAGTGATTAACTTTTAGCATATATCTAATCGTGCAGTGTGGAGATCCCGTGATGATATGTCCAGCAGTGGACGTACATCGGTTGACGGAGAAGAAGAAAAAGATCTATCTAATCTTCAAAGTAAATAAATAATAAATATATGGGACACTTACACACACGTTCGTCCATCCCCAAAGTAAGTAACTTAATACTTGTATTATAGGTGACGGACAACTGGTAAATATATACATACAAACTTATGCCCGCGGCTTCGCTCGCGTGGAATTTAGTCCGCCACATTTAGCATCGTGACAGATCATTTTAGATTTAATTATTTTTAATTAATTTTTACTTTATATAAAAAAATATATATTGATTTAGTTACTCGTACATCCAAACTTTCAGATGTCTAAATTCAAAACTGATGGATTCCATACCATCATTGCGCGCCGCGCATATTAGGCACTCTATGGCACTCCATTCAAGTCAATCATATCGTGATAACTTTTAAACTATTCGGCTAAATTACTTAGTGTGAACGACAAAGTTTATCTACGTCAAATACTGAAAGCGACAAATGTATTGATTTTTATAAGAGTTTTATAAATATACTAAAATATGCATTGTAAAATAGTATCTAATTTAATTAAATTTATGATTCACAATTATTGACATAGTGGTTTCCACATAAAAGGTAGATATATGCTATCGCGGACTTTTATTTAGAACTATTCAAGGCAAGCAATACTACGGTACATAATCTTTGTGTAACTCCAATGGTTTAGGCATCGTAAGCCAAGATAGTTCAGAGGCCAGATTTTTTTCCAACTTTTTTGACATGTATTGTTATATTACATAAAATCGATGCAAATTGTAGCCTATATGTATAACTTATATAACTGTAAAGTTTCATCTAAATCCGTCGAATAGTTTTTTTTGTGAAAGAGTAACAAACATCCATCCATACTCACAAACTTTTTACGCATTTATAAAAATAAGTAGGAAGTAGGATATAGTTCTAAATACATGCTTAAGTACAAATACACACCCAGGCTCGAAGAAACAATTGTTTATAGAAAATGTTGCGCCAACAGGCCAGTCGAAAGTGTAACTTTATTAAGAGTGGAGATACTTTCGATCTTATTCGGACAATTCTATTCTGGATAGCTTTAATTTACATAGAAATATAACCCTTATATGCAAAATAAAAACATTAGCATCGGTTATTATAACTAAAGCAATAAATACAAAAAGAAATAAAGGCTGCAAGCAACCGACACCCTTCAGAGGGTTGGTAGATTATGACATAAACCATAAAATTAATGGTGAAAATACGAATAAGGATGCCATTTGACGAGTTGAATACTAAAGAACCGTATACCTCTTTGCTTCATTTTAATTCATGGTTGTCTTCATCTACTTTGAACTGATGGTACTTTCGACTCTCTGTGTTGTTTTAAGTTCGTTTGGTCATCTAGTGAAGGCTACAAAGTTCTATAAGTACTTAATTCAGGTACTAAGTCGCTATTCCAACACCTCTTGATTCCTCCCTTATTTCTTTATTTTTAATTTCAAACGTACTTTTTACTCCGATGTCAATATTCTGTTTGGCTCTACGAAATTCGGCAAAGATAGGTACTTCCATAAAATCTTTAGTTATCTGTAGATTCGAGCTGAATGGCCCTCCGAACTGAATCCTTGGAAAAACTTCATGTCCGTCATTAACTATTCCGGCGACCAACTGTCCAAAAATGCAAGAACACATTGTTTCATACATTTTACAAATCTCTGTTAGCCTATTTACGTATATCCGTAAAAGGCCTTGTTTAAAAATATAAATATTAAAATCCACTTCTTATCTTAAAAAGGTACATTTTTATACCTCTTTACTTTTAACGCCTTTATTATCTGAGGTGCACTGAAAATGCAAACTAACGGGACATCTAAGTGCAAGCATATTCTCTTACGATATAACCCTTTCCTTGGCTAAGTGGCAACAGGGCTTATTTATGAGGTGAGAAGAATACGGTATACGTAAAAAAAAAAAAAAAAAGTAAAGTAACAGCCTGTTACTATGCCCACTGCTGGGCTAAGGCCTCCTCTCTCCGTTTTTGGAGAGAAGGATTGGAGCTAAGACCTACCACGCTGCTCCAATGCGGATTGGTAGGTTACACATATCCCTAGATTCTCTAGATATATGCAGGTTTCCTCACGATGTTTTCCTTCACCGAAAAGCGTGTGATAAATTGCAATTATCAATTAGACACATAAGTTTTTAATAGAAAAACCCATTGGTGCCTGCCCGGGTTTGAACCTACGTCGTCTCTAGAGAGTCGCACGGTCTCACCGCTAGGCTATCACAGCTTTTTACGGTATACGTAGGTTAACTTATTTATAAAATATTCTTTCGATAAAATAACAGTTCATAATTGAGGATATGCAATACTACAGTTGACTCGAACGAAGTCACATGTCAAACTAGCTTTCCTCGTCCTACCCTTATTCAAAGTACTAAGTGGGCTCAGCACAACATGTTTTTCACTTTCATTATCTTATCTGCATTCGTTAACTCAGGCAATACTCCTTTTATATATATATCTATACTTATTATAAAACAAAGTCCCAAAAAGCTGTCTGTCTGTATGTAATAGATTGTTAAAAAACTTGCTTGCTCGGAGGTTTAGTCGCGCACGCTGCATTAACCAGCAGAATTACGCTAAAGTAATGTACTAGAGAACTGTAGGTATATAAAAATTCTACAAAAAAACCGCGATGGCATGTTCCTATCTCTCACTGTTAACTCACAATAACTACTTTTATGTTCAAAATTTCAATTCTGAACAAATCTTGGGACACACACTGATTTTCACGCGGGCGAAGCCGCTGGCATAGCTATTACATTTCATATTTCACACAATCCAACCATGTCTTTATTAGGCCTCTAATCCACCCACATTCATATTTAACACTCATTTGGTCACACGATTTTTCATATCACCATCTTAATCTAGTACTTGTCATCGTTATCCAAAAGTTTAGAAATTTAAATTCGTTCATTAAAAATATTTTACATAAATACGCTCTAATTTAGTGAACACGTTACTTTAAATTCAACACGTCATTAAACAAACGAACACTTCCAGAAACATCCATTTGCAACTAATGTTTGTGAAATTCATTGCGACATCATTGTTTGGAAATTACAATGTGCATAACAGCGCTGTTAAACCAAGTTCATAGTGCGCCTGGTACGGTTGCCTCGTAGGTCTTTTGAAAATCAATAGTACATTTGGAAGTACAAATTTAGTGGCCAGTCCTTATTATTTCACAAACATTTGAATAAATAATATTTTAAATTGTCTAAAATATACAATACCAATATACATATATACATATAATATGTGTATAATATGTATATATGTGAATGTATGTATTATATGTACGTTTAATTTATATATTTTTATATGTGGATATGAGTATATATAGTATGTAATTGCAAGATATATATTATTATATGTTTTCCATGGTACACACCACGTACCCCTTACCCAAAGCTATGTCCTTTCACCGACCTGGCTGTTTTGAAGAGATCGCTATATAGCGATAAGACTGCCAGATTAAGCATTTAAAGGAAGTGTATTATGATCATGTTGTAAATTTTTGTGGTGTACAATAAAAGTATAAATAAATAAATACCCACATTTTCAAATGCACAACAATATGCGGGAAAACCCACACACTTAAATGTATTTTAATAGTTTTAAGCTAAGGTTTTAAGTTTTAAAATTGATCGAATTAGTAAAAAAATAGGATCGAATTAGTGATACTATTACAAGTGACTTCAAGTGGTTTTCTTTTTATAATATACAGTTATAGCTTTTAAAAAATTTCAGTGCGCTGTTGGGTTATTAAAAAATAAAAATAAAAAAGATGAATTTATATTACAGTATCTATATGTGTCGAAGGAAAGTCGAGATATATATATTGGCGTTGTTTAATTATTTCATAGCAAGACTACACGTATTTACAACATTTTTATAATTTGCTTATACGTTTTATATTGTACTGCAATTTATTTAACAACTAGTTTTTGCCCGCGGCTTCGCTCGCGAGGAATTTGGTCTGCCAAAGTATCTGATTTAATTAAATTTATGATTCACAATTTTGGTCATAGTCGCTTCCACATAAAAGATAGATATATGCTGTCGCGGACTTTTATTTAGAACTATTAAAAACAAACAATCCTACTGTACATAATCTTAATGTAACTCCAACAGTTATGGCAGCGTACGCCAAGATAGCTCTCAGAGGCCAGATTTTTCCGACTTTCTTGACATGTAACGTTATATTACATGAAATCATTACAAATTGTAGCCTATATGTTATTCTGATGTATATAACCTATATAACTGTTAAGTTTCATACAAATCCGTCCAATAGTTTTTTCGTGAAATAGTAACAAACATCCATCCATACTCACAAACTTTCGCATTTATAATATTAGTAGGATTTCGTTATTTTATAAAATTTTACAGAAATGTCTAGAGCTTTTTTGTGCTTGTAAAAATGACCATATAAGTGCTGTGCATGATTTATACGATATCTTTCGTGATATTTTTAATTAAATCCAACAGCAATAGCTGTTGAACTAATGGCGTATCGTTCTCGCTTTTGCTTATACAATTACAGCTTCAAGCCTTTTACTGCAATTTATCAGTCTCAGGTTTTATTTAGTATCTCCGACCAGCTGTTTCTATAAAGATATTTATAGAAGAAAGTAATGAAACCTTTTTTTAATGATACAAAATACAAATTATTCACTCTTTTAAATATAGCTTTCGTCAATTTTGGTTATTGGTAGTATTTATATATTTCCGCCGTGTGGTATCCGGCTGAGTAGAATAGACCACCCTCGTATCTTACCGAGGTGTCGTAAAAAGCGGCCAAGTTAAGTTAAGTAAGTTAGTTAAGTTGACGTCAGGTAGGCAGCCGGTCGTAAAATACGTAGCCAAATCATGTGACAACATTTTTGTAACATGTTGTGCAAATACCCCACTTAGGTGGGATAAGTGCAGGAGGATGATGATGGTAGTAATTATGTTTTTATAGACTGTGTTTGCGTCGTCCTCCTGCCCTTATCCCACTAAGAGTGGGGTCGGCACAACATGTTACAAATACGTTGTCATATGATTTGGCTACGTATTTTACGACCGGAAAGGAGGGTGGTCTATTCTATTCTGCCGGATACCACACGGCTACGTTGACATAATTAAGCGTTAAATAATTTCTGTAGTTTTCCGACAGAAAAAGCTTTTAACAAAGTTCATGTCCATAATTTTAACCGTGGAGCCAACCCGGCGGCAGCTTAAGGTCTTGCCTATCATAAATATACATTGTTATCGGGACTGGTCCAGTATGTAAAAATTCAGCTCAATCGAACACCGGGAAGTGGAATAAATTTAACTGGCAAGACTCCACCTTCACATACAAACATACTTACGAGGCATGTGAAATAAAAGCTTTTAAATAATCTTAATATCGTACTATATGTTTCTTACCATCATCGTCCTGCCCTTATCCCACTCTAAGTAGGGTGGGCACAACATGTTCAAACATGTTGTCAAATGATTCGGCTACGTATTCTACGACCGGCCGCCTTCCTGACGTCCACTTTCCTTAGTCGCCTTTTACGACACCTCGGTAGGAAATGAGGTTGGTCTGCTCTACTTAGCCGGATACCACACGTAATATATATTTCTTACCATAAAGAAAAAAAAATAGATTTTTTCGCTACAAGCAATATAACAGAACTAACTACTTTGCTATAATCCGCACGGGTTAAGCGAATGCATGCAAAGCCAATGTGTATGAAGCAGGCAAAATCTACGCACCTTATACATGCATGACAAGCCACCACATGCACCCCAAGGCGCAATTCATCAGCAACAACGCACACAAAAGCAGCACACACACCCACCACCACAATCTCGACGATCGTTTCGCCCCGAAACCGAAGCATCATCAGGAGGATAGGCTCCACGACAAAAATCGTAATGGCATTACGATTGTGGTGGTGGGTGTGTGTGCTGCTTTTGTGTGCGTTGTTGCTAGTGAATTGCGCCTTGGGGGTGCATGTGGTGGCTTGTCCTGCATGTATAAGGTGCGTAGATTTTTCCTGCTTCATACACATTGGCTTTGCATGCATACGCTTAACCCGTGCGGATTATAGCAAAGTAGTTAGTTCTGTTATATTGCTTGTAATATGGAATTTCGCAAAGTAACGCCTGCTTCTATAAATATTTTTTTCGCTAGTTCACCCCATAAATTCATTCAAAAGCTGACTTAAACAGAAATATCTTACATATTGCACTTAGTATTTTTCCTTTACGAGTTAGTCTATTTTGTGAAAACTTGTTTACAGCACCTCCTTGAAGAATGTTAACTGGCATGTCCCCTGTAGTATCTAAGTTATGTCCTTCCAATTAGTGAGATTTAACAGTCGTAGGGTTGTCACTGCACCTATTTGTAATTCTTAAATATATTATGGATGTAAAGAGATTTTTTAAATTTATTTAGTAAGATATGCCAACAGTAATCATAGTATACATTGTTGTTTTTACATATAATTCATTCAGCAACTTTTTATCTATTTAATGTACTATTAGAGGGCATATACATCACTCAAAACTATTACATATAAACATTAAATGCAGTAAGATTAACAGTAAAAGAAAATGCAAATTATTAGTTAACTAAAACTGAAAATTTTAAAAATATATATATTAATAATTAAATAATATACTTCAAAAAAACAATAGAAATTTTAAAACAACATTGAAAGAACTTTTTTATGGTAACTATAATAGAAATCACAATACGATCTCTCTAATCAATTGGCAACACTATTTTACCTGACGTCTTTTTAGCTTATTAATAAACGAGACTTGAAAAAAAAAGTTTCATTATTAATTTTACCACTAAGCAAGTCTCCTTTGTTTAAAAAGAAGCATATGGAATGTTGGAATGTTGAAGTAAATAAGTTATAATAAATTTAAATTACAGCATAGATTCCACGGAGATGAGGCCTCAAACTCGGCCAAGCATAATTAAGTGTCCCTAATTGATATTAACAATTTATCACACTTAATCAAAGGAACAAACCCGTGAGGAGACCTGCATATCTTACGAGAATTCTTGTGACCTGTCAATCAGCAATAGAGTAGCATGGTTGATTTAAAGCAATGACGTTTAAATTTTTGACCATGTTTGACATACTTAAATATAGAGGTTCTAAAAGTGGAGGCAATTGTTGACAGAACAACCGCTCACGTTATATGTATATGTAACTAAAAGACGTAAGTAAATTTCTTTTTGTGAAATACCTTTATTCAAACTACAAATTCTACAGCCTTATCACAGTATGCTTAAGGAAATATCAACATTAACAGTCAATACTATGATTTATGTATTGGTAACAATGATCAAATTTGCTTAACACCAACAACGAAACTAAGATTCCTTTGATACTTGCGGCCGATTGTTATTGCTTAACGCGTCTGGATTGCGTCAAAGCTCTTCCTTGGCGGCTTAAACGGAATGTAGTAAACAAGAATCTTAGCCGGAGATTGGAATATTGTCTGTGAGGTCAATAACAAAGTGGAGTTTCCTCATTTTGTTCTGAAAGGATTTGCTACGGCTATTTGTCATTTTATCGGTAAAGTTTGGATCGTTTCTGCACTGACCGATACAAAGGAAAGGGAGACCAAAAATAAGAATAGTACAAAAAATATTTTATCTATTTTTCTTTATATTTCTTATTGTTAACATCACTTCAGTGATAGAAAAATACGTATGAAAAATGTGAACTTGACATTCTTTAACTTATCAAATCTCGCGTGAATTTCGTGAGACGGAGAAATAGTAACCCGAAATGGGAATAGCACAAACTATCTATACATATTATAAAACTAAGCCAACAACATTTTTTGTTTGTATGTGATCGATTTTCTCAAAATCAACTGAAAGGATTATTACATTTACTAAAAATTAGTTTAATTTTGATTTGTTAGGTAAAAAGGTAGTGCACTTTTTGAGGAAGGTTTAGGTTAATAGTACATTACGGTTGTAGTACTGAAATACATATTTCTGATACACTGATTTCCACGCTGGCAAAGCCGTAGGCCCATCTAATAACAAATAAAACTAGCTGTGCCAGCGGCTTCGCCCACGTGGAAACCTGCATGTCAATTTTTTTTTCTAGAATTCAAATTTTAAACATAAAAGTAATTATTGTGAGTTAACCATAAGAGATAGAGACATGCTATCGCAGACTTTTTTTATTTTAGTTTTGTGGATCTACAATTTTCTAGTACATTACTTAAGCGTATAGCTGCTGGTTTACGCAGCGCACGCGACTAAAGCTCCCAGCAAGCAAGTTTTTTGACAATTGCGACCCTCTTCAACACAATTTACATAATACCGATATGTACTATTTACCTAAACCAGCCGGAAGTATTGCACGGAAGTATTGAAGTATCTTTTGGTGAAAACCGTACAAAGATCCGTTCAGTGGATTTTGAGAAAATTGATTACATACAGACAGACAGCTTTTTGGGACTTTGTTTTATAACAAGTATAGATAAGTAAGCTTAAATAAACATATTAGACATGTATCTTTTTATATAGATACATACGTAGCCTAAGCATTGTAGCCATGGCGTTAAGCTAACTATGTAGATAAGATCTTTCACTAAAGTCCAATTATTTAAATATTGTTTAGATTTTAAAAATATAGATATGCATCCGGCTGGATCGAATTCACCACTCTCATTTCTTACCGTGGTGTCGTAAAAGGCGACTAAAGTAAGTCGACGTCAGGCAGGCGGCCGGTCGTAAAATAAATACGAGTAGACAAATCATCTAATAACATGTTTAAAACATGCTGTGCCAATCCCACTTCGAGTGGTATAAGGGCAGGAGAAAGATGATTCAGATTTATAATGATACCATTTTACTTCTAGAATTGCATATCTACGTCTTACTAAATCATACCTTACCATCAGGTGAGTTAACGGTCAAAGGTAAGTCTGTAATAGAGAAAGCTTGGCCATTGCATAAATTTTCTTTATGATATACAGGCCAATGAAAATTTTATCACTGGCTTCTCTGCGTGCTCGACCTTAAGTAAAAAGCCCTATTTTACAACACAAATTCGTACAATTTGCATTCCTTAGTCGTGGAGTATAAAAACGAAATGAAACTTGGGTTGGGAAATCTCCCCTGTGTCTCTGGTTTACTTCCTTAAAATAATGTAAAAAATATTCTTCATAGTAACATGCCGTGTGGTATCCGACTGAGTAAAATAGACCACCATCTTTCTTACCGAGTCGAAAAATACGACTAAGGTAAGTTGACGTCAGGCAGGCGGCCGGTCGTTAAATACTTAGCCATATCATCTGACAACATGTTAACATGTTGTGCCGACCCCACTTAAAGTGGGATAAGGGCAGGAGTATGATGAGACATATCATAGTGACATGTTTTCTATTTTAGCCCACAGAGCCCTGTAAAATATCGTAGATATATTATATTTGTGAATAACGCAAAATCTGATCTTATCTTCTAAAAACATTTTTGTAAATAATATACAAATACTAGAGAACCGTGCTGGTGTCGCCCCAGTGTGAATCAGTGTGTCCCACAGTTTTACCCACGTAAATCCTGATCCTGCATTTTAACCATAATGTACTATTCACTTAAACCTTCCTCAGGAATCACACTATCTTTGAGTAAAAACCGTATATAGATCGATTCAGCAAATTTTGAGAAAATAGATCGCATACAGACAGCTTTTGGGTACTTTGTTTTATAATATGTATAACACGATAAATAACAATTAATAATTATATATTGTTTGACTGTCCCGTTGGAGCAGTTGGAGTGACCCTGCCTTCAGCTCCGCATACTCATAGTTCCTACGATTTATAAATGAAATAAAAATTTGATTACTTACTTGAAAAACATGAAATATGCAAATACCACGAGATGCATATCAATGAAACCCTATGAATACAGTTCTATTGCGCATACAAAATAACGAAGTTTCCTTTCAAATAGAATTCTAAAATGTTTTAGTTTCAACTTTTCAGTATTCAAATAGGCGACACCAGAGAAATAACTCCGTTATAAATGTCAACAAGTTTTTTTTAGTTTTCCTAGTGTCATACGCGCTGTGCATTTACTGACCCTATTAAGGCTTCTTTGTTAGGTATTCCCTTATAAATTTTACTAACCGTTTTTAATGGATGGTTTTTTACGTAGCGTTTTCAGTGAAGTTTCGTATTTTACTATACTTATTTCATCATCATCATCATCCTTCTGCTCTTATCCCGCTTTAAGTAGGACGTTCTTTTCTACTCAGCGGGATACCACACGGCATAATTGACTTATTCCTGTGTGTTATAAAGATAATAAATTATGTTTTATATTCCCTAATAAATTTGGAATGAATCTGTTGGTTCATAGATTTTTCTATCCATGTCACGTACGATGTATCTAAGAATGTAGAGATGACGTGACACCATTACCAGTACGTGACAGTAAGTACTTTATTCATTGGGAAACGTGACAGTACAGTGTAAGTAAAGTTTATATTGGGGTCGTAATTTGTATTCAATTAATATTAATACATACAACAGATATCTTAACTACATTGAAACATCTGTGTAGATATACATGTGTAAATATACATTTATTTGTCAAATCAAATCAAAATATTCTTTATTCAAGTAAGCTCTTTCGAGCACTTTTGAATCGTCAAGGATCAATATCATTAATGAAGCTACAACTTGTTCGGAATGTTGCTGTTACCGAGAAGAACCAGCAAGAAACTCGGCTTAGTTCCGCTGCCAATGTTGCTAGGAAAATTAGATAATTAATTGATGTTAAAACAGCAAACTTTTTTTATTTTCATAGCATTAAGTCATATGGAATCATGCTGTGGGTTAAAAAATAATCACAAATTCAGATATTCACAAAGTTCTTGTTAAACAAAAAAAGATATTCGTAGTGTTTCTAATACGAATACTTTTACTAGGGATAATCTTAGGGAGAAATATAAAAAAATTATCGTTATGACTGTATTATCACAATATATTTACAGTAATATACTATTTGTGCTCTTATATAGTAAAATTAGAAACAGAGATTGTATTTATTTTTTAAAGATTATCCGCCGAATATCTTACTGGTTGTTTTCGGTATGAGCACACTTCCGAATCAGTGGTAGCTTTTTTAAAGACATTTGTCGATTCATAAGTTCTGAAAACAGTGTACTTGAATAAAGTATAATTTGAATTTGTGTATGAAAACACAAACATTTCAATCAAGTATCAGATCATATATATATATGAGATATACGATCGATAGATAGTTAGTTTTAGTATAGTAATAGTGATAGATAGTTTATATTTTGTAAATTTTCGTCTATAATCTAGTATGATTTGAGACCATAAGGAGTACTGCCACACGATTCAGTGGTCCAGTACGATGTGTTCCAGCAAAAAACTCTAATAACGTCTACCGATTCCAAATTTGTGCAGTATTATCTCAATCTGTATTATAGTACCCAGCAATAAATAATGCACATCCAGGCTTAGAGAGAGAAAATCGGCTAGAGTTTGCTTATAAGCTTTGCATCTGTCGCACAGACTGACGAACGTGTGTGAAACGTCACATACTAACTAAGTGACAGTGACAACGTTCTACGAAACCGAACTGACAGGCTGTTTCGATCTAAACATCGATGTGCATTATTTAATGCCGGGTACTATTAGGTGAGATGAGATTCAACCACAAGCGTGTTAAATAATAAAAGGTATGTATAATACTCTATTATACTGTATAGCGCATGCTAAAATTTAGAACTTAATCTCATGTATAATTTGTTCAAATCTGCAAACCAATATAAAACGACGCGCAAGATAAATCTTCCAGACCCATGTAGTGCAATAAATTTATGCCAGTAAATCTGTTACTAATATAGCCTTTATTTATAGAACGTTAGGGTACTAATAAATATGTAACAGCAGGATAGAGTAACATGATGCTGATTAATTACATTGAAAATCCCTTAGCTCCGAGTTTATGGGTAAAAGAGTGGCTTCCATGCTATTTATTTAACGTGCCTCTATTTATATTGTGATAGATAATTTATTTTAACTTTAAATCTATGGGATTCCCCTGATATATTTTAAGGAACCGGGGCTGAATAAATGAAGGTATTGCTTTTAGGTATTTTATTGCTTTACTTGTTGACTCCCGCGATTTCTTCGACAAAGTGTGTCAACTAATCCGTTTCCCACTTCCCCACGGCGAGGAAACATATTACTGAACACGTAGTGCTTGTAAAGTGCAAGTGCTTTTGAATCGTCAACTCTACTGCTGGTTCGGAAAACTGTTCCTACCGAGAAGAGCCAGCAAGAAACTCGCCGGTTGCTCTTTTTAAAATATAATTCTTATAACAATTTGTCATTATCGTCTTGTACAGAAGTAATAATATAATTATTTTGCTATAATCCGCGATACATTAAATAGAAAATATATATAGTGCTAAATGTATAGTGGACTATCCGTTTTTTCATACCCGCTATATGCAGGATTCGTAAAAACACATGCACAAACCTCCACCACTGCCACCACAATACACAAGCACTACACACGTTCACTATCACAAACTCAACAATAGTTTCGCCCCGCAACCGAAGCATCATCAGGAGATAGACTCCACGACAAAATCGCACGAATACGTGCAACAAGCTTGTTTAGAGGTAAAAGTGGGGTTGAACCAACTACTATATAACAATGCTTGTTTGGATAACACTTCGCTTTGCGATTTTGTCGTGGAGTCTATCTCCTGCTGTAATGTCGAAGAATTCAGTCTTCTAAGAAAACTATTTTTAAACAAATGCTACATTCCATATTTCTATTGTCCAATCGAATTTTTTAGCAGATTCTGCTGTCTCTTCTATGAACAAGTATAAGCCATCTACAAAATTTACCAGACTGCATTACCAGAATTATTTTCTTTTTATTCACCATTCTCGGTATATTACCACATTTCTTTTAACTTTTCTAAAAAGCTCCAAATATGTCCTCTACATGTCAGAGCTATGTAGTCCGAATAGCTTTTTAAGTAGACTAAATCTGTCTAGACTCAACTGTTATATTCATCCTATTCATGATAATAGCGAGTATGGTTTAGTAATATAAAATCTGAATAACATTAATTCTAATACATTTCTCAATCCACCTTAAAAACATTTCTATTTCTCTATTTTCTTTCTATTCTCCATCAATCAAATTGTAAAAAAAATATATATTTAAAAAAAGTTCTTCTCGGTAGGAGCAAACTTCCGAATCAGTGGTAACTTCTTGAAAACATTTGACGATTCAAAAGTACTGAATTTCAAAAGTAAACAGTCTACTTGAATAAAGAATATTTTGAGTTTGAGTTTGAGTCTAACGTCTACATCAATGCTTGGTAATAAATTCTAATATAGCAGGTTGATGTCGTATTAACTAAAACTTTAAGCGTAAACGTAAGTTAACCGTGAAAACGTTACTATAAAGGCAAAATTCAGTTCTAAAATATAAACTTTTCAACCACACTTGCGGTTGTTTTACATTGACAAAAGGTTCAAACTTTGTTCATTACATAGTTTCTGAAATAATTATCACGACCTTAACAGTTCTGCTACGACGAATTATTTATTTATTAATTTATACGAAAAATAGTAATGGCTAAAGGGTTCACCGCGTAACCCTTATCAAGTTTGCGGGTTCAAGATAAATCTATGAGTTTCTATGAAAACATTGATAATGGGCTTGATTGGCTGGTCTTATGCCGCAAATGTAGCAGGTCTCAATTCCCGGCTCCCACGTGTTCTAAAAACGATTTGTTGGTTCTTCTAGTCGGGTGTATTTAAGTATTTATTTAAAATAATATAAGTATTCGTACCACTTGACTATCACCCGTAACACAAGTATTAAATTACTTTGGGGACATGTGAACGTGTGTGCCTAATTGTCCCATATATTTATTTATTTACTGATATTTTCGATTCATCTTGCACCACGTCAGTAAAGTTCTCAAGGCATATGCGTTGCTCCTGGCAAAAAAAATATCTGCCAAATAACATTGGAACAACGTTGTGGTTGTATTTATCTCTTTTCTTTACGAGCGTCTACTTCAGTTAATCTGGACTGAAGAAATTACCGATGAAAGTTAAAAGAGTTGCAATGCTGCAGATTATATGAATACTTTTTGTTTCTTTTACAATTTCTGAATTCAAAATTTGGGGATATACCAATTATAACGAAAATTTAACTATCCGCTACCTTGCTTGATACCTCGATAGTCTCGATTCTTTATCGCCTAGTATTTCGATCCCTCAGTACAGTTATACTACCATTATCCCAAAAAACCCCCCCCAAATAATCCGAGTTACCCACCAAATAATCTGAGTTCTCCCCTAAATAATCTTAGTGGTGATCCTTTTTGCGTCACACTCATATTTTAATGTTGTTAGAATCCATTTAGGTGACTTTCTTATCTTGTTTTTTTTTATTACTATTTTTTCATTTGTTCACTATACAATGGTGTGATCTAATAAATTTATTCTTGTTCTTATTATTATATATGTAGTATATTTACCAGTTATCCGCCACCCATAACACAAATATTAAGTTACTTACTTTGGGGACGTATGACCGTGTGTGTAAGTGTATTATATTTATTTATTTATTATAATAACTTATTTATTATTTATTTATTTATTATTCAGGTTACCAAACTCTCATGAGGTAACAAATAGCATACTATAATAAAAATATACTGTAAACTAAACCACAATTTCTAAGTGCATAGTCATTAAAGCTAAAGTACGTTATCACGCTGGTAAATTAATATTCAGGGGGGAGAGATCCTTGAGATCGTTAAATGACAAAACGACTCCCCCTCTGACCCAAAAATTTCGTCAACCGGGACCAATAAGTAGATTCCGGTCGTTAACTTGAATCTGATCGATATTTATCCATGCTGGGGTTATTGATACATCTATCTCTGAGTGGTTGCAGCATCTCTATAAATAAAATAAACCCGCAAGTATAATTAAAGGAACGTAGCTTTGTGGTATTTTAAGAAAAAAATAATTAAGTACTTTGTAGAATCTATTTCTTGAGGATAGTTTAATTTTTGTTGCTTACGATATCTATGTGTATTCTTACCCATATTTGTAACGCCTTGTTACTAACCTGTTAGGTAAATGCCTCCTTTTTGTTTGAATAGAAGATTTGAAACTTAAGCCCACTAAGCTACACTACTGCCGAATATTTCATAAAAGAAATTTAATCGAAAATGTGATAATGCTAGTCGAGGCTATATTTTTTTATGTTTTCATTATTGTCTCCTGCGTTTATTTTATTTTTATTATTTGTATTACTTATAATTTTAACATTGTTACTAAGAATGATGTGATCTCTTATAATTGTTACTACATAATTCATTAAAGAATATATAGGATATTTTTTAGATTATTTAATATCCAATGCTGTTGGAGATCCGACATCATACATTCTCTTGCCCTTATCCCACTCTAAGTGGGGTCGGCACAATATGTTACGAACATGTTGTCACATGCTACGTATTTTACGAACGGGCGCCTGCCTGACGAAACTTACCTTGGTCGCCTTTTACGACACCTCGATAAGAAATGAGGGTGGTCTATTCTATTCTCCACATGGTTGGAGATCCGAATAATAAACAAATAACGTGGTAAAAACCCAACTGCCTATTTGCCTGTGTCCTACCCATTATTTTCACTTATCGTACGGACATAAAAATATTCTTAATAATTAAAAAAAATTTACTACGCAAGAAATTCTCCGTAATCGTATATGTTGTGATTTGTTTTTGGCGAGTGCAACATTTATAATAACTGATTTGTTACTTGCACTTTACGTTGAAGGAAAATATCGTGATGTTATGATAGTTTTCTTCAGTGAAACAACTTTGTGTACCTGCTAGGCATAAGATTCGTCTCTCCGTTTTAGAAGAGAAGGGTTGGACCCACCAAGCTGCTTCCATCCGGACCGGTAGGTTATACATATCTCCAAAAATCTATAGAGATATATGCAGGTTTCGTCGCGATGTTTTCTTCACCGAAAAGCGTGTTACACATTGCAATTATGAATTAGACACATACCTAAGTTTTTAACAGAAAAACTCACTGGTGCCTGCCCGGTGTCTGAACCCATGACCACCTCCAAAGGGTCGCACAGTCTCACCATTAGGATATCACAGCTAAGTATCTAAGTTCCTTAAATGTTTGTCTTAGAAAAAAGGTTTTCTTTCTAGTGGAAAATAAAGGGTGCCATATAGGTGCCTTTTTAAGTTGCAAAATGTAACAATATTTCATGTAGCTTTATTTTCCGTATTCCAGATTACTCCGCTATCTCCAAAATGGCGGAACGCTATAGAAAAACGCATAGAAGACGAAAGAAAACTGACGATGGAAGCTGTAGGCGATGGCGCAAGGCTCAAGCCTGGTCAGTTCTGGAACTTATCGGGCACTTTCTTGTTTGCCGTGTACGTTATGACGGCTTTAGGTATGTATGTATGTTGTATGTATGTATGTTTTGGCTTAATTTCTGTACCCACAAGTTGTACCCAGCCTCCGTCTACATCAATTCAAGCGTCAAAATAGCCTCAATTATATTCTATTCTTCTCTTCCTAAAGAAGAAATCTTATAATCCATAGCCTGGCATATGAACTTCGTACAATCATATAAAATTTTATCAATATTGCTTTGGTGGATTAACCCTGAAAATATTAATTTTAAACAGACAATATCACATTTATAATATAAGAGCAATTCATATTAAAATTATTTAAAAAAAACAAGTTATACAAATAGAGTATACAGTCCGTGCTTAAATCATTGACGAATAATAAAAGAAAAAAACCTTATAATCAACTAACAACTAACATCAAATAACATAACGGTAATCGGTAACATAAATAATAACGGATTCCTTCTTCATCTTTCTCAAACGATGGAAGTTCTATTCTAGGTGAAACCCAGCATAGGGCTTTCATCTTCTCCTAAGTATTTCCACGCCACAAGATTGTATGCCGCGCGGATCCCTCGGCTCTGTACTCTAAATAAATAAATAAATAAATAATAAATAAATATATGGGACATTTACACACACGGTCGTCTGTCCCCAAAGTAAGTAACTTAATACTTGTGTTATGGGTGAAGGACAACTGGTAGATATACTACATATATAAGTTTATATACATACTTAAATACAAATACACACCCCAGGCTCGAAGAACCAACAATATGTTTATAGAAAATGTTGGCCCTCGGCGGGAATCGAACCCGCGACCCGCGGAGCTGAAGGCAGGGTCACTACCCACTGCTCCAACGGGCCAGTCGTCTATCTATTTTACTGTAGTATCTCTATTTTACTGGTAGAGATAACAGCTCACTGAAGTCGTAAAGTAACTTAGCTCTTCGAAGTACGATCTTCACTTGTCGCCATTTTAGCTTCGATACCTCTCAACCGCATTTAACATGATTATAGTAAATGTTATACTATGTATTATATACTATGTAATATATTTCAGGTTTTGGCGCGCCCGTTCCGCATACTTTATGGGGTAGAACATCTGCATTAGTATATGCCTTCTTAGCTATCCCAACGCATATATATTTAAGTGAGTTATAACAATGTCGTACTTTAAAACCAACATTAATGTTTCAATCTTTAAAAATGCGAATGTTTGTTTTGTCATTCTTTTTCATCCGATGAAACTAATTTTTGTATGGAAATAAATATAGCACTGGAGTAAGTAGTATTTTTATATCCCTCTATCCAAAGAACAAAGTCACAAGCCCCCTTATATAAGCATAGGAAATGTGACTTTGATCTTCGGATACGGAGATATAGGTTGCCTTGTTCAGTAGTGTATCCAAGGTCAGGTATATTATAAGTAATTATGATATTCTTTAAGAATACTTAATTTACTAGAAAAATCAAATTCAAATTCAAATTCAAAATATTCTTTATTCACGTAAACTTGTAAACAAGTGCTTTTGAATCGTCAACTTTACTGCTGGTTCGGAAAGCTGTTCCTACCGAGAAGAACCAGCAAGAAACTCGGCGGTTGCTCTTTTTAAAATATAAATCTTAAAACTAGTTACATTTATTTATTACTGTCTTGTACAGGGTAGAAGCGCACCTATATCCACACATCCTTATCATCTAAGTAATCTTCAACAGTATAGTAAGTAGGCTTTCTGTATTAGCCTCCTTTTAACCGTGTTTGTAAACTGCTGTGATGGCATGGACAAAATTGATTTCGGAATTTTATTATAGAATCATATACCCAAACCCACAAACGATTTACGTACTTTTGCTAGACGCAAAGCAGGAGTCGCAAGCTTATGTCGGTTCCTACTTTGTCTATTACATACATCACCTATCGTTTTATACAAAAATTACATTGTTTAAAATATACTGTGAAGTAAATGTAAGAATACCTATATCAAATCATTATTATTACACTCTTAACTTATCAAAACATACTAATATAGAAAGGAAAAAACTGTAAATGAATTCATATTATATTGAATCGGGCCGAGTAAAATACTCTACTAACTTATACTACTTTACTTTTCAAATCTTGTTTTACTTTCATAGGTCTATTATAGAAATATATGTTGCTATAAACTGGCATTAAAATTTATTTGTAGTTGTCTAATTGTTTTTATTTTGTTGACAAGCGTAATAAATAAAGCAAACATACTATTTCGTTACATTGACGCTTTGGCCGGTAACGATGTAATTGTTTTTAGTACCATTTTGCAAATTAATAGCATTATCCATGTCATCTCGCCCCTCAAGCTAATGTGATTATATATTGAAGATATAGCTTTATCATCATCGATTAATCAAGGATTTATGTCACGTCACATTAAATTAATAAGTTTGTCGTTAGTTACTGAAAATTTCAGTCAGTGATTTATCTACTTCCGTGACGATTATCATTCTCCTGCCCTTATCCAACTCTAAATGGGGTCGGCACAACGTGTTTAAACATGTTGTCACATGATTTGGCTACGTATTTTACGACCGGCCGCCTGCCTGACGTCAACTTACCTTAGTCGCCTTTTACGACACCTCGGTAAGAAATGAGGGTGGTCTATTCTATTCTGCCGGATACCACACGGCCCTTATCTATTTCCGTGACGATATATGTTTTTAATGTTTAGGGCCTAGTAGCTTCTAATTTCGTTGGTCTCGACATAAAAAGTAATCTACAAGGCATGTCAATGTAAGGCAGTCGAAAGGTATGACAGTGACTGCCTTTCGACTATCTCTATACCAAAAAATTACATCGATCCGTTTTGTTGAAACAAAAAACAAGGAAAAAGGATAAACCTTCGTATTTATAACATTAGTCTGAATTTACAAGGTTTTTTTATTTTGTTTCAAGTAAAAGAGATAGAATATCTTATTACATTTATAACGATCTATCCTGGAAAATATTCCAGGCTTCATTTCGATTGGTTCAATTATTTGTCCTTTTTATGAAGAGAGAAATTGAATCCCTTTTTAAATGAAAAAAAAAACGATAAATTTATATTTTATTTTCTATAAATTATTAGGCAAGGAAAAAATATTCTGACGCTAAATTAAAATGAAACACTAACCAACTCAAATTTAGGATATTATTGCGTTGCAACACATTAAAGTTAGGTACTAAATTAGAATTTTAGTTAGTATTGTAATCATCGTCTTCCAGGCATCAGACCTAACACTAAGATGATACTAGCTGAATGTGGCCGCGCGAATTTTTTTATTGAGAGATCACATTCACTATATAGTGTTGATTTTGTTTATTTACTTATAGATGATCAACAAAATACACACTTAACATTAACATTGTACACTGAACAACTAAAAATAAGTATGATCTTAATTAGATGTTACTTTCAAATTAAGTTAAGTTAACTGAAAGATACGGAAAAGCTACAAAAAATGAGTTATACAGAAAAAAGTAAAAGAAAATTAATCCAAAAAAAATATATATGACAGCTACTGCCTATAAAATATAACTAAAAGTTTAGGATCAGCACTTATCACTTATAGGCTGAAATGATGATATATGTTATGTAGTATTAAGATATGCTATAGGGACCTTCAAACATGAGTATGTTTGACTTACTCACTACAAGGTTCCAACCTTTATATAGTCGCAAAGAAATTTGATAAGGAAAAGTTAATTTTGATCATGTGGTTGTTGTGTCACACACAAACAAACACTCACCAAAGTGTATGTGTGTGTGTGCTTATGGGCGCGTGCGTGCGTGTGTGTGTGTGTGTGTACGTGATATAAAATTATGACTGTGATTTTGATATGATTTTCAGTGGTGAACGCGAGCACTTGCGTCGTAGTGCACTTGGATAAGTATGCCCGACATTTAAGAGACAACTTTAGTGGGGACGCGGATAAAGCTATGACGTCTAACTACACGAACAAAAGAGGTAATTATTCTTGCTTAACGAGGAGTATAATTTAGACTCGGCAAAGGAAATTTAAAATTTCAGACATCTTTGTGATATCATGGCCAGCTTACAGCCTATTTTTATTTTATCCTTCACATTTTTACGGGTGTTAAATATGTTTTTCAAATAGCAATATTACTTTCCATTTTAGTTACATAATTATGAAAATGTTTTCATTTATTTGTACTTTTTTCGCATTCAAACGGAAAAACGCTCTGATAAGATTTATGGTATGGCCAATAATTATATTAATACTAGCATTCCTCCGGCTTAAATTTTAAATAAGACACCCAAACTTTACAGGAATATGCACTGAGTCAATTAAAAGATTGAAAATTTTATAAAGTCAGTCCACCTAGTTCGAAGTCTTTAAGGAACATACATAATTACTACTTGTTAGTACGGTACTGCAATACACATATAAAAAGTTGTGGACAGAAGCAAGTTTTAAAAATAACTATCAAAATTACTAAATTTCATACGGATAACATGATCGACATGGCATTGTGTTTCCCATACAAAAAGAATAAACTTAGTGGTAATTAAACTTTACGTCATAGTCATCATGATTATGGTAAACAACGCTTTAGTGATTTGTAACGACTGATGATTATCTTAAACAACGCTTTAGTGATTTGTAACGACCAATGATTATCTTAAACAACGCTTTAGTGATTTGTACCGACTTATGATTACCTTAAACAACGCTTTAGTAATTTGTACCGACTAATGATTATCTTAAACAACGCTTTGGTGATTTGTAACGACTGATGATTATCTTAAACAACGCTTTAGTGATTTGTACCGACTGATGATTATCTTAAACAACGCTTTAGTGATTTGTAACGACTGATGATTGTCTTAAACAACGCTTTAGTGATTTGTACCGACTGATGATTATCTTAAACAACGCTTTAGTGATTTGTAACGACTGGTGATTATCTATAACAACGCTTTAGTGATTTGTACCGACTGATGATTATCTTAAACAACGCTTTAGTGATTTGTACCGACTGATGACTATCTTAAGCAACGCTTTATTGATTTGTAACGACTGATGACTATCTTAAGCAACGCTTAAATGTTTGTAACGACTGATGATTATTTTAAACAATGGATTGGTGATTTGTAACGGCTGCTGATTATCTTAAGCAACGCTTTATTGATTTTTAACGACTGATGACTATCTTAAGCAACGCTTAAATGTTTGTAACGACTGATGATTATCTTAAACAATGGATTGGTGATTTGTAACGGCTGATGATTATCAACAATGCAATAGTCTATATAACACTCATTTTGCACCCGCCATAGTGAATTAATGCTTTCGCTTTGGCATTATCACCCTTGACCAAAACCAACAAAAATAGAACCTAAATAGATATTATAAAAGTGTGTAATGAGTGATACTTATTTTTTAATTCTGGTCCTCTTTGTTCCTAATAAATAATAGCTGCAATTTAGTAAACTATGTCTTAGACATAAGCACTGCATAAATCACATTACGATTATCGGCAAAAACAGGGCCAGCAATGATCAATTTTTGGTCCCTCTAAACTTGTATAATATAAAACTTACGCGGAATATTATAGGCATTTGTGGGATACGAGGATATTCAGTGTTATATAAGTATCAGCAACTTTTCCTAACCGCTTCTATCAGGTAATAGAATGTAATGAGCCAATAGTGCCTGCATGAGGCGCGATAGTGAAATGGACCGTAAACGATATAACATAATGGTAATAGACTCATGTACACTTATTATCTTCGGCTTATATATTCTTAGTAATTTTTTTTATATTTTACATTAAAAGGATTTAATAATTATTTAATGTTATATGTACAATATCATCACGACCATCATCGAGGTCATCCAGCTTCTAGATAACACGGGACAAGGAAGAACACTGAATAGGACAAAACCTTTTTGAGTTTGTGTAATATAGTGATAGTGTAAGATAAGTCAATGGGCATATTCTTAGATAGAAGTTGATATATAAGTTTAGGTTAACATTAAGTTGCTTACTAACTAATGCTAACTAAGCTAGATCGCAACATCATCAACAAAGTACTGCCTTTTTGGTTGTTCTTTATAATAAGTAAAACAAAAATATTTTAAAATATATATAAAAATCTCTATTTTGATTATTTTGAACCAGCCCACACTTCGTTATGAGTCAGTCTGTAATATCTTATCATAGGAGTTTTGAAATAAAACTTTTATCCAATACAAACCAATCGCCCAATTTTTTGGTCCAAGAACCGAAAGATCCGCATGCAGATCGATTCCACAACAAGTTGTACGCACTGCATGGGCTGCATGGGGGGTGTATGGCAAAAATTTAATCATTTATATTTATGAAAAAATATAGTTAGGCTAAGTAACATATACTGAAAATACTGAGAGATTATTAAAAATTTTGTGTACTTTATTAATACGGTGTTTAAATATAAAAAAGGAATAATAGGATATTCCTACATGGTTCCTAAAACTTCAGCAGAAGTTTCAATTTATTAGATTCTGGAACGTTGAAATAAAAGATTTCGCTTGGTTATTTGCATTTGATAAGAATTAGAATAAGAATTCAAAAATTCATTAAAGTGCTTGAATATCATAGAATATTGGCAACTAACATTTTTTGGTAAAATTTTTTGAAACAATATGTTTAGTCCTCAAATCCTTTCCACCAAATTCAAGATGCTGATTTTACACATATCCAAACAGGGTCTGCTAATCTCTACGGCTACAACCTCTAATTTCTTGATACCAATCCACAAACGTTCGTTTCGCAGAATACGACGTAAATATTTGTCTTCCGCTGCAAAATAGTGTACCTTCTCTCTTAAAAATTATTATGGGGTATCAAGTTTTTATACAATACACGTAGGCAATAGATATGTGTTTCTCTAAACAACGTGCACAAATGGCTAATGCATGTGCCAATTTCTTCTTCAGCACAATAACATCATATTGTATAGCTCGTGGGCGTAGATGTTAGTAACCCTGCCTTCAGCTCCGCAAATCGCGGGTTCGAGTCCCGCCGAGGGCCAACATTATCTATTACATTAACCACATGTTGGTTCTTCGGGTCTAGGTCTATTTATCTATTTAAGTCCTCCTCCTCCTCGAGTCGTTCTCCTCAATGCTGAGGGTCGTGACCACCTTCACGGATCACTTTGGTGCGAACTATGTTGCGCCAACGAGGTCTGTTGTTCGCAGCGTGAATGGCATCATATATCTTGCTATCGAGAGTGGTGCGGATTTGATCTGTCCATCGCATTGGACTTCGCCCTCGTGGTCTCTTCCCCTGGATTTTGCCGGTGACCATAATTTTTTCAAGGTTTTCACCACTATTTCGAGCAATATGTCCAAAATACTCAAGGACTCGTTGCAGGCAGATGGTTGAAAGCCTAGTTGAAACTTTAGTTCCTTTAGTATCGATAAATTTGTTCGCTTGGCAGTCGAGGGGATGCGCAACATTCTCCTCCAATACCACATCTCGAAGGCATCTACGCGTCTACGGTCACTTGCTCGTAGCGTCCACGTTTCAACTCCGTAGAGGAATATGTAAAATACCAATGTCCGCACGAGTTTTTGTTTGTGGCATTCCTGATATTTCTATCCTTCCATATTCCCTTCAGCTGGCTCATGGCTCGCTTGGCCATACCAATTCTCGTCCGGATTTCCGCTTCACATGAGCCGGTGTTAGAGATACTGGAGCCCAGAAAATCTCTATAATATCTATTTAAGTATGTATAGAAAAATTTTATGAGTATATATTTAACAGTTGTCTGTCAACCATAAAACAAGTATAAAGTTACTTTCCTGGTACTGACGACCGTGTGTGTAATTGTCCCATCATCATCATCCTCCTCCCCTTATCCCCTAAGTGGGTCTGCACAACATGTTATAAACATGTTTTCATATGATTCGGCTACGTATTTTACGACCGGCCGCCTGCTTGACGTCAACTTACCTTAGTGGTATTTTACTACTCCTCGGTAAGAAAGAGGGTGGTCTATTCTACTCAACCGGATACCACACGGCGGTGTGTAGTTGTCCCATATCGAATTTATTTATATTACGAAATTAAAAAAATTGTTCGTAGAATAAAGTACCTATAAATTATTTTCATTGATTATAAGGAAAACTTCGTTTTAAATTTATACTCGTATATGTGGTGCAAAAGTGCAATAAGTTGGCTTATAAAAATACCGCAGCTAACGCGAGCCGAGTGTCCTTTATGGCTACGATGGCAATGCGAAGTTCTAATGAGACTATTAACAGTTTGATATATTGGAATAGTTCCGGGATTATTGCCACACACACACACTTCGAAATGTCTGTGGATTTTTAAAGGATAGAATCTTTTCTTGCCCCTCTTTTTCTTAGACTGTTTAAAGTGCTATAAGAAGATTAGTAAATAAACATTATATCGTTGCATCTGTGAATTTAGGTTAAGCTACTAGGAAACCCAAAAATATTAAGTCAAAAAATGAAGTTCATTCTCATCGCAACACTGCCTAAAGTCGCTTGAATTTGCAAGCGACTTTAGGCATTGTATTGTATAATATAAGTAGAAGTTATGGCTCGTAATAATTATTAATTCCATACATAATATGTAACAGATAAATATCAAAACCGCACCGCACCGCACCGAACCGCACTGAGCCGCTTATAAATGCGAAATTCTGTCTGTTACGTTTTCACGGCCAATTCGCTGAGTCAATATCGATGAAATTTGGCACAATTAATGCTTATACACCGGGGTAACATATAAGCTATGGAAATCTTGTAAATTCAACAGGATTAGGATGACATTGAAAACGCCATCTGTTATCATTATATTATCAAGGTTTTTTTTTATTCACGATGTCTCAAAGTCAAGTTTGTAAGTTAAATAAATAGGATTTATATAGTAGAGCTGATGGCCTCTTACATTAAAAGATATAGTAAAAAAAGGTATTTCAATTTTTTTTACGGTTTTTTTTCAATTTTTTCCACAGCAAATGAAATATACCAATTTAATGTTCGCAAATTGTTAATAAATATTATAGTAATTACAATTTAACCCCCGGATCGATATGATTTTTGTGATGGAGATATTTGCAAGGTTGGTGAGTGACAGATGCTGCTGTTTATTCCAAGACTCAACGTTCTACTTGAACGAAGTCGCAGGCAAAAGCTAGTATATAATATTAGTAAGGATATAATTATGATTTAAGTAAGGTATAATTACCGCGATAATGAGTTTTTAGACGATTTTTTAAAATGCCTATTGAAGCGGAGTTATAAATTTCTAGAGTGAGTACATTCCATAATTTAATAGCACCAACTTCAAAAGACTGGACAAAAAATTTTAATTTATGGGTAGGCATCATAAGCATTAGCTTCCTGGTTTAAACATGTTGAACAATTGACTCAACCTTCCAATCTGCTTGGAACAGCATGATAGGCAAATTCTTCTTCGAATGAAAGTAGGAGGAGGGGTTGTGAGCAGTAGCAAAATACAGCTTTCATGAGTAATTGACTCATGGTAAATTTTTTCTTTCCAGATAATCCAAACTGCAGCCGAAATTTAAACACGTCGAATGATTCTAATGTGACAAAATCACACAAATATGTAGTAGTGAGTAATCATACATATTAGATTTCGGTTAAAAATCATTTTGTCCATCATTGTTTATTGATACGAATGAAATAGGTTTTTGGGCCATCCCAAATCGATTTTAAAACATTTTTATATTAGAAGTAGACGTTACTTTGCAGAATTCCACAGTAGAAAAGTATTGTTTTGTAATAATCTGGGTTTATTTTAAAAAAAGCGGACTATAGCAAAATAAATCATTATTTTGACTGAGTTAATTAAAAACTTTTAAAATAATATTCATTTCAGAATATAAGAGAGACAAAAGTAATAATAAAATTATTTTGCTATAATCCGCGATAAAGTAAATAGAAAATATATATAATGCTAAGTGTATAGTGGACTATCCGTTCTTTTTTATCCAATATCGGGTATGAAAATGATAGTCATGTAAATGTCAATGAAAATGTCGCGGATTATAGCAAAATAATTTTATTATTACTTTTTTTAGGGATCTCCGCAAAGTAACGCCTAAGTCTATAAATTATATTAAATATAAAAGAGATGAAACACACCGTGTGCGAGAGCAGTATCATTGACGATGTCATACATGGAGAATCTTTTCTAAAGTTATAGAATGTCATGTCAATGGCACCACTGCTTACTATGATGCAGTGAAGAGCTCATGGTGATTAGTCATGCCATAGAATGTTTGGTAAAACGACACGACACGACCGATTTACTAAGTGTGTTTATATTGTCGATCTTTATTTGATGGATGAGATAGTATCAGAGGATATTGGGCGTCAATATTTTTGCTAGAAATTGCTCTATTCATATTTCCGTCTGTTTTTTTATACTTTCACAACTATTCCACTGTGGCAATAGGTTATGATAAGCTTTAATACCGTCTAACATTTAAGATAAAAAATTCTACTTTCGGGCATAGGATAAAACATACATAATAATTTTCGTGTTTTGACATTAAAGTTTACGCGTTTCTCGGTTTATAAATAAAGATTTATAAACTAGAGTAGGGAAGCCACCCTCAAAAGTGCGATTTTCATCCTCCCTCTCACTATTTATTGTGTCACTATTACTTACAGACTTGCCTATAGCTACCACGCTGTAGTATTGATAGCTCTATGGCTATAATGGGTAATATATAAGCGTTCTATATAAGTCGGAATTAATAACAGCGTAGCATCTTATATATTTTTAATCAACGTAACTGCGTGTTAAAATTTGTCTTTGCTAGTCATAAATTATTTTCTTGTAGCATAACTCGAGGGCAATATATTATAGTTGAAAATCGAATCCAACTCAGTAAATGGATTCCTTACCTATAATTACAGATTTTATCTCATAACAATTTGACCATTTACATTTATGTCACTAATTTGGGTTCGAAGTCTAAGTCGTGTTGATATACGTAAAAGTAAAGACCTCTTAGAGTAATTGAGTGTAAGTGAGTATCGTTATTTGTTAGACGTTTACCTGGTAGATCCTTCTCTACCAATTTGAACTACAAATAAAATTACTCTATTTCCAGGGTTTGATGGACGTCATCGGTATAGGCCGATGTATTCCATTAGTAACCGTCCTCTATTACACAATCGGCGTGGTAGCGTTTGGTGTGCTGCGCAATAAAAACCCTTTTGAAACATTTATGTTCCCTCTGGAATTCACCACTACCGGAGGGTTGGACTACGTAAGTGATTTGTAGTGTTAGCTAATAGCAATGCTATCAATAACACAAATTTACATAATAAGGCACAGATTGCGTTTACGTACAGCTTTAATATTTGTTGTGACATAAGAAAACGCAGAAACCAGTTTTTTGTTACTAATATCTAGTGAAGTCACCAGCATAGCGCACATTCACTATAACAATTGCATAATCGTGGTGCCTCGCAATCGAAGCATCATTAAGAGGTGACTGCATGAGAAAATCTCATACGAAAAATCATTTTAGGTAAATTCGGACATTAGTCCGAATTAACTAATAATATAATAATAATAGTATTATTAGTAATTATTAATGAAATTAGTAATCTATACTTATTATAAAACAAAGTCCCAAAAAGCTGTCTGTCTGTATGTAATCGATTTTGTCAAAATCTACTGACCGGATTTTTGTACCATAAGATTTCACCAAAAGATAGTGCAAAACTTTCGGATGGTTTAGGTCAATAGTACATATCGGTATTATGTAAATCGTGTTGAGGAGATTGAGCAGTTGTTAAAAAACTTGCTTGCTTAAAAAACGTGCGAGGTTTAGCCGCGTGCGCTGCGTCAACAAGTAGAGTTACACTAAAGTAATATACTAGAGAATTGTAGATCCATAAAAATACTACAAAAAAGTCCGCGATAGCATGTTTCTATCACTTACGGTTAACTCACAATAACTCTTTTTATGTTCAAAATTTCAATTTGGATTTTATTGTGACAACTGTATTCACGCGGGCGACGCCGCTGGCGCAGCTAGTTTATACTAATTTTAAAATGTTGAATTTAGTAATACTTAATATCTTCGAGCTTACTAGATCTTAGGTAATATGTTAAAATTATTTCTCAAGAGTTAAGCAGTATATGCTTTAGAAATTATTTTATTGGTAGAGATGTGTTCACTGATGCTTCTGTAAAATGGAGACGACCTTCCCGTAAAAGCATATAATTACAGGACCGGTATCAGTAGTATAGGTACCGGAGAGGAAATTGGTTTTGAATCAGATATCGTCATCCACATCTCTCCGCTTACCTTAAATGACGATATCTGATTGGAACCAAAACGAATCTCCTCCTCTCCCCGCTTTGGTGGATACCGGGCCTAAGACAATTCATACCAAGGGTTAAGTATCTATCAAAAACATATTTGCAGGTAGAAAGCTACGTGAGAATTCTGTACGGTCTCTATATCGAAGGCGCCATGTGTTTGCTGGCATGTGCGCTCGCTACTATTCGCAGACATAGCAGTTCAGCATTTACGTGCTTGTCACAGACACACCGGCTGTTTGAAACCGATGTATGTGAGGACTGCGATAAAAATATAAAAAAATAGTTAATAATACTTTTTCTTGAATTGCGAATTTTTATGATGTTCTGTCTTAAATTTGTTTAAATTTGAAGGCGATGAATTCGAGATTTTTCGATATCAAAACTAATTGTAACATTATGACTTCTCAATACGATCAGTATCTGTTCTCTATATAAATAATGTATAAAACTGCAACCCAATAACTGCAGCTGTATTCGTAAATCTCTCAGTAAACATAAAGATCAAAGCACCAGACTTAAGATCCTATAATATGGACAATAACTTTGAGCCTCAAATGAACGCGCCAAGTTATTACTGGCCGATATGAAGTCATCGATAACCTCTTTACGGCTGTGCAAAGGCCTAATCGCTCATTGAAGAGATTAAATGATCTACGACAGAGGTCTTCAACCTTTTATACTTCTAGGAACCCTTCGAGCCCATGGTTTTCGTAAAGGAACCTCGTGTTCATCCTACATAACCTCATAAAGAAAATAGTGTGTCAAATGTTTTTTATAACCGAATATTTATTCTATTTAATACAAAATTACAGTTAAATAGGCGGCTAACACGGATATTTATTTTAAATTATTTATTACATTTATAAACAATTTTAAACTATAATTGTAAATTATTTATTAAATGATTAAGTTGTTCAGGAGAAAGTTATTTTTATACATTGTTTTTCGTATATATGCATTTAAGGTAAACGTAAAGGTTTCAGGGAAACCTAGGGTTCCGCGAAACCAGATTGAAGACCTCTGATCTGCGATTCAATCTACTGCTCATGTGTGAGGTATAACGTGAAAGTATGTAGGTATACAGAGCTGTGATAGCCCAGTGGTGAGACCGTGCGACTCTTTCGAGAGGAACACGGGTTCAAACCCGGGCAGGCACCAATGAGTTTTTTTTTCTATTAAAACTCATGTCTAATTGTTAATTGCAATTTATCACACGCTTTTCGGTGAAGGAAAACATCGTGAGGAAACCTGCATATCTCTAGAGAATTCTGGAGATATGTGTAACCTACCAATCCGCATTGGAGCAGCGTGGTAGGTCTTAGCTCCAACCCTTCTCTCCAGAAACGGAGAGAAGAGGCCTATTCCCAGCAGTGGGATTGTAACAGGCCGCTACTTTACTTTTACTTTTATGTAGGTATAGCGCAGTCGTTCTTTTACTAAATGTAACGAAGAAAAGATTATGATATCGAAGGAAGTTGAATGATCAATAAAATGTATTAACAAGTAATGTTTTGAAATAAAACCAATTATAATTATGTCGTTTTTATTTACCACTTTCTACTAACTAGTCGGCTATTTACAGCTTCTAATAAACATGCGCATAATGTTAAATAACACTAATTTAATATGACAACATATTACGGCATTACGCATTTCAATTTGATATACCATGTTATAAGTCAAATTTTGTTGAAATACAAATAATTCATATCACAGTATTGTGTTAAAAAATAAACAAACCTCACTTAAGTGAAATAAGACGGATTGAACAAATAAAACAACCGAAAATACATATGGTTTTAAGTATTGGAATATTATCTACAAATTTTACTATGCAATACGTGTATGCGAAGCATTAACATTGGAATAAGTTGGTATTTCAACCCTTGCTGCGTTTGGGCTCTTTCATATCGTCGTCTTCAGGGTTGCTTTGAACAGTTTTCTTTTCGTTCAGTGCTTCTTTGACAGCATCCACTAGATTCTGGGGTTCTGATATGGAGATTTTATTACCTGCATCAAAAGATTATTTATTGCTAAATATAAAAACCAATCAATATAACAGAACTAACTACTTTGCTATAATCCGCACGGGTTAGGTGAATGCATGCAAAGCCAATGTGTATGAAGCAGGCAAAATCTACGTACCTTATACATGCAGGACAAGCCTCCACATGCACTCCAAGGCGCAATTCACCAGCAACAACGCACACAAAAGCAGCACACACACCCACCGCCACAATCTCGACGATCGTTTCGCCCCGAAACCGAAGCATCATCAGGAGGATTTTCGGGGTTCGGTTCGGTTCATACACATTGGCTTTGCATGCATTCACCTAACCCGTGCGGATTATAGCAAAGTTGTTAGTTCTGTTATATTGCTTGTAATATGGAATTCCGCAAAGTAACGCCTGCTTCTATAAATCATATAAAAACCAATATCAAAAGATATCTAAATATATTAATATAAATTTATGAGTACATATCCCCCCCTAGAGCTGTGATAGCCTAGCGGTGACACCGTGCGACGCTTTCGAGGGGAACACTAGTTCAAACCCGGGCAGGTGTTGATGAACCAATGAGTTTTTCTATTAAAACTCATGTGTCTAATTAATAATTGCAATTTATCACACGCTTTTCGGTGAAGGAAAACATCGTGAGGAAACCTATATATCTCTAGAGAATTCTGGAAATGTGTAACCTACCAATCCGCATTGGAGCAGCGTGGTAGGTCTAAGCTTCAACCCTTCTCTCCGGAAACGGAGAGGAGGCCTATTCCCAGCAGTGGGATTGTAACAGGCCGATACTTTACTTTTACATATCCCCCAATATGTTATCGAATTTATATTTCCGAATAAGTAATACTGACTTCTAAATAAGTGTAAAAAAAACTTTTGGATTTGGGAGTATTCGTGATAAAGATTTCATTGAAGTTTCGAATTAGAGTTCATAAGAACATTTCGCACGCTTAGTATTAAATAGAGCGAATTCAAAAATAGGCTAATTGAGTTTAGGTACATTTTTATCTAATTTATAGAATTAGGCGTTACTTTGCGGAGATCCATAATACAAAAGTAATAATAAAAAATATTTTGCTATAATCCGCGATACAATAAATAGAAGGCGCAATACATTACATGCGCAAAGCTCTTTGCGTTTTTGTCGTGGAGTCTATCTCCTGATAATGCTTCGGTTGCGGAGCGAAACGATTGTTGAGTTTGTGATAGTGAACGTGCGTAGTGCATGTGTTTTTACGAATCCTGCATGTACCGGGTATGAAAGACCGGATAGTCCACTATACATTTAGTACTACATATATTTTCTATTTATAGTATCGCGGATTATAGCAACATAATTTTTATTATTACTTTTTTTATCTTTATTTAAATGCCATCTACGACATCACGTTACGAACTATTAAAAACCTAGTGTTTTCTTGCTTTGCCAAGTTATGGGTTTCTTTAACGCTCACGAGTTTTGTAGGTATTACCCTACTTTTTTTTGCAAATTGTACCAATTTTAGTGAATTTTAATATACGCTGGCAGAAATATCCTGCCAATAGTGCAAATTTTCGCGCCAATTAGATCCTGATAAGTTGGGCGAGGTAAATTGAGTGAGCAATTAACTGCATGCCACACAATGTCAGCCTTTTACTGCCCCATTCAGTACCTCTCCTTATCGTGATTATTAACCCTAACTTTTCATAATAAGTGGGCTGTCCTATTACCTATACATATTTTAGAAATTATCTCAAAATATGACTCTAACCTCATGATGTTTTCCTTTGCCGTAAAACAAATAAGTACTTGCAAATAATTAAAGACCGCGAATCTTAGTAAGTATGGCACGTCCATACAACATTAAATTTTTAGCAACATTTTATACGAGAGATATGCGCAAACTCAACTACATAGAAAAAGTCTTGAAACTTACAGAAGAAACGCTTCTTTCTTTATAATTTGTGACCTATGAGAAGCAAAATTTTCTTTTTAGTATATTACTATAAATTGACTTTTATGAATTACTACAAACTTTATATCGGCTATAGCATGATGGTATAAGGGATTGGCAAACAGGAATTTAAATGAAACAACAGATAACATTATATTTCGTATATTACTGAAAATTATCTACAATTTCATAAATTACATAAAATTACCATCATACTATATCCTTTAAGAGTAACAAAGTTTTAAACAGTTATACTTATTTGCGCCCAAGAATTAAATGCTTGACTAATAGTTATATACATTATAATACAAGTGATAGATAATTTTGAAAGCAGCCTCTTGGTTTGATTCTGTCCGACTAATTTTGTTATACGTACATGTATTTGCTTCAAGTTTATTAGTCAAAGTCTAAAGAATATAGCGAATTTAAATGAAATTTGGCCTGATAGAACATTACTCACTATACTAGTATCAAATACTCGCTGCCCGCGGCTTAAATTCATCGATACGCTAGGGACGGGAACGCGCGGTGCGTCACTTATCGATAACTGCTTATCGATTCTTGGGATTTTGAAAAATAGCATGCGCTGGCGCGCGGTAGATAGTTAATAGTAATAATAGTGTGGGTAATTGAAAAATTTTATAGTCGAGAAGAATTAATCAAGAAGATTTGCAGAAAGCACATTTATATGAATGCCTTGTCATCAGCTTAGATTACTGAGAAGAAGATTTAAATATTGTACCTATAAAGTAAAGTAAAGTACCAGCCTGTTACAATCCCACTGCTGGGAATAGGCCTCTTTTCTCCGTTTCTGGACAGTAGGGTTGGAGCTAAGACCTACCACGCTGCTCCAATGCGGATTGGTAGGTTACAAATATCTCTAGATTCTCTAGAGATATGCAGGTTTCCTCACGATGTTTTCCTTCACCGAAAAGCGTGTGATAAATTGCAATTATCAATTAGACACATAAGTTTTAATAGAAAAACTCATTGGTGCCTGCCCGGGGTTCGAACCTATGTCGTCTCTAGAGAGTCGCACGGTCTCACCGCTAGGCTATCACAGCTTATTAAAAAAAGCTTATGAAAAATATTATAGTCGAGAAGAATTAATCAAGATTTGCAGAAAGCACATTTATATGAATGCCTTGTCATCAGTAGGTGACTCGGAAGAAGATTTAAATATTGTACCTATACCTATTATTTTTTATTTACAATGTTTAATATAAGTATATATCGACTGTGAACTGGCAAATTGTCCTATCTTATTTTCGACAACTTTCAGGAAGAAGAAAAAAGTTATTTTTAATACATTCGCAATAATTTTTATGTAATAAAGAAACAGTTGAGTTTAAATGTTTATTTATTGATAAATTTTCAAGTAGATAATACATGTTGATATGGTAAATGATGGGCAGTACCCAATGCCGTTAGTAAGTGATTTGGCTTAAAATTGAGATAGGACATATTGCCGGTTCACAGTCGATATGTAAGTATTGAATAGTTTATTCTCATTATACATTGTATCTTTTTTTCATAACATAACCATCGACACATGAGTGGTGCCTCACTACCTGCCGTAAGACCCGTAAGTGCGACAGAGGCCGCAACAGGGGTCGTTATAAAACCACGAATAATTCTGTATCACGAGTAAATATGTATTTAATATGTATATAATATATATATATAATATAACGATAAGTCGATCTACATTCTTTTATATAAGCTGTGATGGCCCAGCGGTCTATTAAAACTTGTGTCTAATTGATAGTTGCAATTCATCACACGCTTTTCGGAGAAGGAAAACATGAGGAAACCTGCATATCTCTAGAGAATTCTAGGGATATGTGTAACCTACCAATCCGCATTGGAGCAGCGTGGTAGGTTTTAGCTCCAACCCTTCTGTCCAAAAAAACGGAGAGCGGACGCCTATGCCCAGCAGTGGGATAGTAACAGGCCGTTACTACATCCTTTTATATATTTCGGAGAAGGAAAACATGAGGAAACCTGCATATCTCTAGAGAATTCTAGGGATATGAACCTACCAATCCGCATTGGAGCAACGCGGTAGGTCTTAGCTCCAACCCTTCTGTCCAAAAAAAAACGGAGAGCGGAGGTCTATGCCCAGCAGTGGGATAGTAACAGGCCGTTACTACATCCTTTTATATGTTTAATCATAATACGCATTATTACCACATTTTATTATCCCATTGGCAGCGAGTCTTTGATACTAGTATAGTCAATTTAGGTTAAGAAAACCTAACATAAATCTTAACAGAAAGCCTATTATACCGTTGAGGCTTACATTGATGATAAGAATGCGTGGATATAACTGCTCTTTGACCTTGTGCAGGATAGCTATGACAAAATGTAATAAGAATCTTCTTTTTTAAAAGAGCTCCACCGAGTTTCTTGCTGGCTCTTCTCGGTAGGACGGCTTTCCGAACCAGCAATAGAGTCGATTCAAAAGCACTTGTTTACAAGTTTATTTGAATAAAGAATATTTTAAATTTGAATTTGAATAACACCTCTTAAACATCATCCCTAACTTTTTGGTCAACTTTCATTCATTCAGGCCTCAAACAACTCAGGGTCTAGTTCTTTCTTCTTGCGTATGTTATCTTGGTAACCGAGCGGTGTATCCCGCTTCCAAATTTCGTTTTGAGTTTCATTTCCATCGTACGTATATATCCCCGCTTTATCGCTTGGATCATTCAGAATGAAAAGGAGGAAAAGCATAATGGAGGAAAAGAAACCGATAAGGAAAACCGCCCTATTCCTTTCGAAAGCATCGAACATGCTATCCATGAACGTCCATACTCGATTGTCGTGAGCGGCTTGCTCGCGATTCGCTTCGTGTATTGTTTGCGATTCTGTAGCAGTACTATTTTTGGTACTTGCTGTAAAATAAATTATGAATTTCACATACTGCCGACGTAATAAGCTATATTCTGGCAATGAAAACAATATAATACTAAATATACTATAAAATGAACTATAGGATTCGAGCTGAGGCATATATAGAAAATATTACAGAAAATATAGACAGTTTACAGACGTCGAAACAGCAAAACTAGTTTATTTTGCTTACTTCCATAGCATTATGTCTTATGGAATAATGTTATGGGGTAAATGCGCTGATATTGAGAAAATTTTTGTATTGCAAAAAGAGCCATACGTGGCATTTATAATTTGAGTCCGCGTGAGTCCCTGCGAGAGAAGTTTAAGGAAACAGGTATTCTTACGTTAGCTTCACAGTATATTTTTAGCAATTTGATTTTTGTGCATAAAAATATACAGAAATATAAAAAGATTGGCGATGTATATAATAGACAAAGTAGGAACCGACATAAGCTTGCGGCTCCTGCTTTGCGCCTCGTAAGAGTACGTAAGTCGTTTGTGGGTTTGGGTATAAGATTCTATAACAAAATTCCACAATCAATTTTAACTTTGCCATTACAGCAATTTAAAAATACTGTTAAACAGAGGCTGATACAGAAAGCCTATTATACCGTGGAGGCTTACATTGAAGATTAGAATTTGAATTTGAATTTATGTATTATCAATAATTATAAATCTTAAATATAAAATTGTTGTCATAATGTACTCTATACTGTACTTCTGTGAAACGACTTTTTATTAAATTTTATATGGATATTCAGTAGGTCTGAGAATCGGCTACGATAAGTGATAAGGGTTGTCCACCATAAAAATTATATAATTTTTTAACTATTTTTTATTTTTTTTTATAATGTACACTAGAAATTCCCTATAAAGTTTGCCACGTCAGCTAGTACAATGTAATTCTGTAAATTAAGTTAACAATTATTCGTTTATCCGTTTCACACAAATATCTTTTGGGATTCAACAAGAAATTAAGGTTTTAATATGGAATAGACTTTTATCAATTCCTGGAGGTATTTTGAGAACTGCTGTGATTGGAGATTCCAATAATTCCATATAGCGTTTATACAATTAAAGGAAAAACATTGAAATTTAATTTGGCCCATCAACGAATAGGACCGAAACCTAACAGAGGTCTTTTGTGAGTAGTCTATATGAAACTGCTATATGAAAGGTTACACAAAATATAACATAATTTATAGAATTAGTCGTTACTTTGCGGAGATCCTTAATACAAAAGTAAAAATATAAGTATTTTGCTATAATCCGCAAAGTTTTGCGATTTTCTCGTGGAGTCTATCTCCTGATGATACTACGGTTGCGGGGCGAAACGATTGTTGAGTTTGTGATAGTGAACGTGTGTATTGTGGTGGCAGTGGTGGAGGTTTGTGCATGTGTTTTTACGAATCCTGCATGTATCGAGTATGAAAAAACAGATAGTCCACTATACATTTAGCACTATATATATATTATATTTACTGTATCGCAGATTATAACAATAATTTTATTATTACTTTTGAAATATAACATACTATAACAATATACTTAATTAACCTGCTCATTTAAAATCAGATAGCAATATTTGACTGGCCCGTTGGCGCAGTGGGTAGCGACCCTGCCTTAAGCTCCGCGGGTCGCGCGTTCGATTACCGCCGAAGGCCAACATTTTCTATATACAATTTGTTGGTTCTTCGAGCCTGGGTGTATATTTGTTTTTAAGTATGTAAGTATTTAAGTATTTAAAATTATATAAGTAGTATATTTACCAGTTGTCCATCACTCATATCGTACAAGTATTAAGTTACTTTGGGGATGGTCGACAGTGTGTTTAAGTGTCCCATATATTTATTTATATTTAATATATCAGTATGCAATAGTGTAGTTTTTTTAATGGATTATAGTGGAAATATTAACTGTATTCTTAACATATCTTCGATATAGGAAAGATACTATTAGATAGAGATATAAAATTCCTATATACCTATGGTATTGCTACTTCTTTGAACATTATAAACTGGAAGGATTCCTCCCATAGCTCGTATTCCCCATTACTCTATGTTCTCTTACCATCTCTATCGTAGGAGACTCCATGTATTTGTCCAGGGGTATCTTCTTCTATTTCAGCGTACGCGTACATAAGGGCTTTCTGCTTTTGACTAAGCGATTTCGGTACCTTTAACAAATAATACTGTTTAAATATATCAATGTACCTGTTACTATGATATATTTAAACGATGCCCACTGCTGAGCATAGGCTCTATCCATTTACGGAGTAAAGAATTGGAGCTAAGAACTACCACACTGCTCCAACGCGGATTGGTAGGTTACATATATCTCCAGAATTCTCTAGAGATGCAGGTTTCCTCAATGTTTTCCTTCACCGAAAAGCGTGTGACAAATTGCAATTATAAATTAGACACATGAGTTTTAATAGAAAAACTCATTGGTGCCTGCCCGGGGTTTGAACTCGTGTTCCCCTCGAAAGAGTCGCACGGACTCACCGCTGGGCTATCACTTGAAAAAACGTTTGATAAATTGAAATTACCAATTAGATACATAAGTTTTAACTTATCGGTGCCTGCGAGTTTGAAGCCGTGACCCCACGAAAGAGTACTTACGGTCTCAGCGCTAGGCTATCACAGCTTTTAAATATATCAATATATGTAACACGTCGAACCGGACGGACGTTCAGGCGGGGAATGAATATGTAAAAGTTACAGGAAAGTACTTTATTTACTTATACAGTTAATACCGCGGACGGGTCCTTCACAGCATTCTAGACGTGGGCGTTATTTCACGTCACTGTATACAATAACCGGTTACGTGCTATGAAACGGAATAACTAGTTACGTGTGCAAAGGCGAAGTAGTTATTTTTGTAACTAGCTACTTTCGTAGCAGCTTTCATGCGACATAACGTTACGTTGCGTTTGCGTTTCGTTGAAATACGTTACGGCATCGGCCTACTGCATTAACGAATACAAAATGTAACTTGTAACGAAGAATAACGAACATAACTAATCCCTCAACTGTCAATCGTCTCTGAAGTAACTGTAACACTTCAGTAGAATCACGTATTAACCTTGGCTAAATTTCATTACTGTGATACAATTTCGAATGAGTAACTAGTTACGAAAATAACTAGTTATAAAACAGGTTACATATTTGCCGTCACTAGTTACGTTACGTTACGCGAAAATCACGTAACGACCCACGTCTAGTACGCGATGTATGGATATCGAACATTTTGTATGGGGATGTCTTATATAATTGCGGAAGCACTTCGATAGCTCGGAGCAAAGTACTAGTAGCGCCATCTTTTATTACATTACGTAAACCGTGTTACTAGTACGTTATGTTACATATATACATTTATAAAACGAATATTCCCGTATCTCTATTTCGAAAACTACTGATTTTCATGCAGTTCGAAGCAATGAGTGATTCTGAAAATAGTTGGATCTTAAAATCCTTTCAGCTACATACAGGACTATAGTTTAATTATGTAAATTGTCTATTTCCAAAAGATTGACTGTTAAGTTACCGACTGGTTCTATTTATTTATTTATTTATTTATGTACCAAAATTAAAATATATAAGAAAATACAGGTAAAGAAAACAAGTACAAAGGATTACTTATCTCTATAAGAGATCTCTGCCAGCGAGCCTTGGTGGTTTGAAAGTAAGTGAAAACATAGTATAGGTACATTAATAGTAAAAGATAAATTATTAAAAACACTATAAAACAATTATAAATTAAATTTGGATAAACTTACTTTCTTATTTATAAAATAGAATACATATATATAATACAAAATAATACACTAATACTAATACAATATAATAAACCTACATAGATATAAGTTATAACAGGTTCTTCTCTATGAGAGCAAGAATCTTCATTAAATCTAATTGATCCTCGTCCATTCAAAAGTGCTTGCAAAAGCTCACTCAAGTAATTTTTGATTTGATTTGTGAAAAATTTGATTACCTGTATCTTAATGTGAACGTAATGGTCTCCATATCCATGTTGGCTGACCCTCTTCATCCCTTTTCGCGAAAGCCTGACAGTGCTGTGTGACGAGGTACCCGGACCAATCTGCAAGTACGTAGTTATTAAGGGAATGTTTTATCTTCATCATCATTCTCCTGCCCTTATCCCTCTCTAAGTGGGGTCGGCACATGTTAAAAACATGTTTGTAACATGTTGTCACATGATTTGGCTACGTATTATTTGCATGTTGTGTTCACCTTAATATACTTAAGTAATTATCAATTTTAGTATATATTATTATAAGGATGTAAAATTATATTAACTGCTGGTGAATCTAATAATCAAAAATAAAAAAGTTTTCTAGCCTGCAATTTAACTTATTATTTTATCTATAGAAACAATAATGAATAATGTTTTAGAAACAACCTGTATTGTGTGATCTTCATATAGTCCTTGTATTCTCACAGTACCACCAAGAACGGCTTGAGATACTGAAATCTGTAAAAAAAAATGATAAAAAGCCATTTAAATATACTACATTTAGGTATCTTATTAAAAAAAAAATGTATTTTGTTATTAAGATATGTCTTCTTTTGTACAATAAAGTGTATTTGTTGTTGTTGTTTTTGTTATATTTTAGTAAAGGAATCCTTGTCTCATTGGAACAAAAAAGTTTAAACAGTATCCTCTTATTGGACGAATAAGTAGTTAAAGTTAGCCACGTTTCATAGAGGCTCTATCTAAATTTGCACATCTTCGACTTAATATATCCCATACATAGGAAGTTGAAGATGTACTGCGATATTTGCTCTACTTCTCTATGGCAAGAATAGAAACATTACTTATAGTGCTTAAATTTGATAGAACAAAGATATTATAAATTTCTTCCTGATAAGTATCTTAGTAATAATTAATAAAACCCAAGAAAATTAATTGAAATCCATCCACTTGTTTTTCTGAGATGCACGAAGAGGGCACAATTCATATGCCAATAAATAATAAATAAAAACATATAAATGTCAAAGTCTGTCTGTCTGTAACTATTTCACGTACAATTCGCTGCAGCAAAACTGATTATATTTAGTCTTATTTTATAAATAATTACAAGTTAAGTAAAAAAAAAATTTTTTTATATGTACTACCATATCCACCGCACTGTATTCGCACAGGGGACGGTCGTTTCTTAAAGGTTATGTTTATTATCTTACCCACTCTCATAAAAGAATAAGAATAGCTAATCACTTATAAAAAAATATATTCCATTATAACAAAATAAACTGTCCAATTATAATTAAATTAAAAACTTTCAAAAAAAGCTTTCATATCATGACCTTTGAAGAGTTCCCTCGTTGAGCCAATGCTCACACACCAGGAAGTGCATCAATTTAACTTGCAAGATTCTACCTTCATATACATACATTTCAAGTTGAATTAAAGCTTTTAATAATATATTTGTTGACCGATAGAGCATTTTCGTTCATTTTGAATCTTTTGACATCAACTTCTGTACATAGGTCTAGTTATTTTTTAATTAATTAATTTATTCTGTACCATGGAATTCCGCAAAGTAACAAATGCTAGTTCATAGGAATTAGCATGGTTTACTTACAGTACAGTCAGTGTGAACATCTGGCCCGTCTCGTCTAAAGTAGTTCGAGCTCTCCACTTTAAATGTTATGAATATTTCGCTGTTCCCGACCGCCATACGGACAGTTTGTCCATCCTCCACACCAGCTGGTACGGGCACTGTGATTTTTTTTCGTTGCACCTGCAATTAAATATTTTTTACCATATACATATAAATAAAAAGTAAAGACAAATTAAGGACCTGTTACTGTCCCACAGCTGGGCATAGGTCTCCTCTCTCCATTTTTGGAGTGAAGGATTGGTGCTAGGACCTACCACGCTGCTCCAATGTGGATTGGTAGGTGGACACATATCCCTAGAATTCTCTAGAAATATGCAGGTTTCCTCACGATGTTTTCCTTTACCGAAAAGTGTGTGATAAATCCACATTGGAGCTGCATGGTAGGTCTTAGCTACAATCCTGCTCTCCAAAAAATGGAGAGAGGAGGCCTTAGCCCAGCAGTGGGCATAGTAACAAGCTGTTACTTTTAACATAATAACCCTATCTATCTATCTAGTCATCGTGACACAGACTGGGTGGTCAGCTCCTATTCCGAACCATTCCACCCATTTCCCCATGTTGGGACAAGGGTTTCACTGCTGCCACATAAGGACCCTCATTACTAATGTCAAGATCACAATAACTTTTTAAGATAGAATAATAGAAGACTTACAATATCCTTAATATTTAATGCAAAATGCATTTGACATTTTACCTTTGAATACATAGCGAGACTTAGACTTACCGATTGACCTTTACCTTCACACTCAACGCAAGGGAACTTAATCAACATTCTTGTGCCATGGCAATGTCTGCATGTGGAACGCATTACAAATGGACCTGAAATTAATTCATGCCTTCTAGAATTAATATATTTTCTAGCAACACTAAAAGAATAACCATGGCTAGTACAAACCAATAATTAAAAATTTAAAAGTTTTTTAAATTCATATTATATAGAATATCACACAGAAACTTGACATAAACTAGTCTGTTGGTGGTCATCTAGAAGGTAATTTCTAGTAAATGCAAAAATACATTTATAAGTTGATAAGTTGAGGCCAAGGTGAAAGCAAATAGTGTATTAATAGAAGTTTATTAATAAGAAATTTAAGATGGTACTTCTCAGGACCTTCTGGGCTCATTTTAATAGTTATTGATATAGTCTATGCTAGATTATTGCATACCTAAAATGGTGCGGTTCCTATACAGCATTGTACCAAAACTATAAATCATTTAGCATTATAAACTTTACTTGAAAGAGTAGAAAATAGCTATAACTGAATTGGCCTTCCATCTTGTAAAAACAATTTGGTGAAGTAGAATATAAGTAGCACTAAAGTAAACTAATATGAGTATGGGTACATAAAACACAAATAATATACCTCTAGAGAATGTCTCCATGCCAGAACCATTACAATAGGTGCACTTAATAGCCTTAGTGCCAGGTTCACATCTTGAGCCCATACATTTAGTACATGTGTCTATTACATTTATATTGACATCTTTATTCACACCACGAGCAGCCTCAGTGAACCGAAGATTAACTATAACCTAGAAGTACATGAAAACCAGGTTAGTAACTAAACAAGTATGAAATCTGCTTTGTTCAGTATAGTATATATAATACATTTATGTATTTTACTATAAATATGTATAACTAAACAACTCATTCTTTTTTAACTTGAATAATCAATCCTTATACTATATATCATATATTCTGTTCAGATCTTTAAAAAAGAATGAAGCTTTTATCTTACTAAATTTAATACAAATAAAGTTAAATTTTAGAAGTAATATAGTTTTATTTGGTTCACCACTATGCTAATACTATTAGTTAACTTACTTCTTGTGAAGCACCGAATCCAAACTGACTTTCAGCAAAATCACTGAAGGCCTCACTCTTAAATCCAGCATCTCCAAATATCTTGCGGAATAACTCCTCAGGATCTATAGTAGACTTATACTGCCACTGATGGGTAAAACCATCTGTACCACCAGGGCCACCCATGCCCATATTGTCTGATGTTGTACCATAAGTATCATATTGCTTGCGTTTATTCTCATCTGACAGAATCTACACAACAGAAACTTACATGTGCACTACATTTACTTAAAGAAAACTAAACCTAAAGTTTAGACATAAAAATATTTGATATATATTTTGTGTATTAAAATAATTCTCATTTTCAAAGAAAATAATCTAACCTCATAAGCTTCAGAAACTTCCTGGAATTTTCTCGAAGCTTCTGGATCAGATTTATTTGCATCAGGGTGATACTTCTTAGCAAGCTGATAATATGCTTTCTTTATATCTTTAGCAGAAGCATTCTTTGATACGCCTAGGACCTTATAGTAATCAACTCTAGCATTTAAATTGTTCGTAGTATGGATATACCGATGTCTCGTAGCAATTACGTTATCTGTAAAAATATTTGAGGTTATATTAAAGCGCACTAAATTAATAACTCTTAATAGCACTACGCCGCACTTATTTTATTGATAATCAAATAAACATATTATGACGAATTTAAGTAGTAACTTTAATAATTAGTGATGTAATGACGGCATGTAAAACTTACACTTAAAATTTTTATGACCCAATCCCGAAACAGAAACCGCTGGGTTTTCTATAAAACGGTTACAATTACATTTGTGAATGAATCGACACGTAGTTTTAGATATATTGCTACTGAAAACAGCACTTATAGTTTTTGGATTCAAAAATCCAATAATACTCCGGGTCGGAGCCATTTTGAAAGAAAAACCGAAATGTCAAATAGCAGTCAAATTAAGACTTAAGGACAGGTAGAGTATTACCAGATATCCAAAATAATTAAATTTTAATTATGTAATCAGTTACCTATTTAGTATAATAGGTTTATTCTACGTTCTATAAATAGTAGTAGTTTTAGTTCAACGAGTCTACGATTCAACATATCTGTATGGAATTTTACGTATACATAGGTACCCTAAGTACACTTTATTCCGGGAAAATCCAAAGTTCTAGAGAAAACAAAATATACTCAACTGTCATCTATGTTTATTATATATTTAGGTACCTTTTAAGTAACCATCTTACTTTTAACAAACTTTGCTACAAAGCTAAAATCGCAAAATGTAGGGTCCTTCAAGATAACATTTAACAAAATTAAATAAATGCGGATTATTTAATTGACTTAACAAAATAGTATGAAAAACTGCTTAATAAAACTACAAAGTTGTTTATTATTTATTATTATTTTTAATTTTTAACTTTGAATCTTTTATCAACTTCGCCATATCAATGTCAAAAATAAAAAAAAAACATCTTTTAGAGCTATGAAATTATTATATAATCAATACATATAATAAAATCGTTGAGATGTCAAATCTGTACATTTAATATTAAAAGAAAAAAAATAGTGTAGTCGTCTCAAAATACGCTCCTAAACATGAAACAATAGTTTTTAAATTTTTTGTCGGTTTATCTGTTTGTCTGTTTGTCGGTTTGTCTGTATGTCTGTGCGTTTGTTCCCGCTAATCTCAGAAACCGCTGATCCGATTCGGACGCGGTTTTCACTAATATATAGTCGGAAGTCTCACTTAACATATAGGGTATGTTTTATTCCAATCGGTCAGCAAATAAAAAAGATATATCAATTTTAATGTGAAAGGTCGTATACTTTAATACTGGTACTTGCATTTTTAACGTTTTTCTCTGTTCCTGGAGCAATCTTTCTTACTGAATTTCATATGTTACCATGGCTAGGAGAATCACACATCTTTTTATGAAAACTAGGCTGGTCTGAAGCTGATTTTTTTGAAAAATTTTACATTTTAATTCCAGTTTTTTAGGGCATTGTGCGTTTGTTTCCGCTTATATCAGAAACCGCTGATACGATTTGGACGCGGTTTTCACTAATATGTAGTAGGAAATTTCACTTAACATATAGAGTATGTTTTATTTCAATCGGTCAACAAATAAAAAAGATATGTCAATTTTAAGCTGAAAGATCGTATACTATGATACATAAGCTGTGATAGCCCAGCGGTGAGACCGTGCGACTCTTTCGAGGTGGTCGCCAGTTCCCGGGTTCAAAGTGCCTAATTGATAATTAAAATTTATCACACACTTTTCGGTGAAGGAACACATCGTGAGGAAACCTGCATATCTCTAAAGAATTCTGGGGATATGTGTAACTTGCCAATCCGCATTGGAGCAGCGTGGTAGGTCTTAGCTCCTCAGAAACGGAGAGAAGAGGGCTTATGCCCAGCAGTGGGATTGTAATGGGCTATTACTTTACTACTTTACTTTATACTATTTATACAGGTACTTGCATTTTTTCCGTCTTTCGCCGTTCCTAAAGCAATCTTACCTGCTAGATTACGTATATTACCATGGCCAAGAGAAGCACAAATCTTTTTATGACAATTAGGCCGGATTGAAGCTGACGTTATTGAAGAATTTCACATTTTTATTATTTTTTTTTGGCTTTGTGCGTTTGTTTCTGCTAATCTTAGAAACCGCTGAAACGATTTGGACACTGTTTAAACTAATATGTAGTAGAAAGCCTCATTTTTTTAGTTCCATTGGTCAGCAAATTAAAAAAAAATTCAACTTTGAGTTGGAAGGTCGTTTGGCATTATAATGGTACTTGCATTTTTTCCGTTTTCCGTCGTTTTAATGAGAATTATGAGAACAAGGCCGGTCTGGAGACGTTTTTTTTATAAGAATATCACATTTTATATTCATCGTTAGTAATCATTGTTAATGGACGGTGAATGTTTGTATGATGAAATGAATCTTTTTATTTCTTGAAGGCATTTACTTGAAATTCTGGATGAAACGTAACAATATAGGTATTAGGACGTATAGTATAAGAACAAAATATAAGATATTTTTTAAGTAATTTCTGCTTCAAGGTGGTGAAATATAGAATGGAATACTAGACGCTTAAATCAAAATAAATGTAAGGGGATCATTTGTATGGACCTTTAAATATTAATGATTTTTTAAAATGTGTTATTATTTCTGTAGGGAAAGTAATGGCCTGATACTATCTTCTATTCTGCGCAAAGCCTCGGAGCTGTCTCCTTTAAAACGGTGACTGAAGCCTATATCTACCATGCGGATTGATAGGTTCGACATATTCCAGAAATTGTCTAGGGATATGTAGATATTTATTTCTTCATTTTGCCCATGTTTTGCTTCACGAAACAGTACATGATGAATTTTAAGTATCAATTAAATAAATCCTTACTAATATCCGAAAGTCTGTCTGTCTGTATGTTACCTTTTTAATCGGCCAATCCGCTGAACCAATATCGATGAAATTTGCCACAATTATTCCTTATATACCGGGGTAATGTTACCCCTATATGTATATAAGGAAGCCCTATAGGCTGTATATATGTAGCCCTATAGGCTATAGAAATTGTGTTAATTCAACATGACTAGGATGACATTAAAAACGCTATCTATCATCAACATAATAAGTTTTTTTATTCACAATTTATCAAATTAAGTTTAAATTTAATTAATTAAGTTTATAAATATTAACGGCCTGGAATCGAGTCCTTTAAGGCAAAGTCAAATCGGAAAATAAAATAGGTTGTATTTCAGAGGTTATTGATGTTTGGCTTACGTCGAAAGAGTTATTTTAGGAAAGTTTTAAAAATAAAATTTAGAAATCAAAATATTGGTTATTGTTTTCTGAATAAAATGAACTTAGCTATTACAAAGAATCATAAATGTAAGTAGTTTTTCTATGTCCTAAATTAAATAAACTATGCTTTCGAAAATACGTTCTCTCTGTCATCCCGAAATGTTACAGCTGATTGTGAGTATCATACAGAAATACAAACCTCGAAAAAATTATCTTAATATGAATAGCGTTTCAATGTGCTGTCATTATTTGGAGTCTAGATCTTCAAAAAGTTTAACTCAGCATGCATCCGAAGAATACAGCAGATTGTGATCAACACACTCAAATGCCAACTTCGGAGATATTCACTCAATATAAAGAGTAATTATTTGTGTGTCATCGTTGTCATTCAAAGTTTAAAGCTTAAAAATGGCAAAATCGATAAAATTTGGCATAATTAATGCTTATACATCGGGGTATAGGCTAAAGAAATCCTGTTAATTCATCAGGAATAGGATGACATTTAAAACGCCATCTATTATCATCCTATCAATTTTTTTTAATTCTCTGTGTTTGATACACACAGGCGAGTCAAATCTGTAATTAAAAGGAGGTTCTTTATCACGTTGTTTAGCTTACGTGGAAAGAGTTATTTTAAGAAGGGTTTTTATAAATCTTGGTTTTTGTGTACAGCATAATTTTAAATTATCTCTTACAATGTATAACAAATGTAAGTAATAGGTGCTATTTATTAAAATAAATAAACTATGCTTTGGAAAACACGATAAATTTCTTTGTCCTCCCGAAATGTTACAGTCGATTGTGAGTATCATACAGAAATGCAAATTTAGAAAATATTCTCTCAATATGAATAGCGTTTCATTGCAGATCGCTGTCATTATTTGGAGTCTTAATCTTCCATCATCCAAAAGATCAGCTCAACCTGCATCCGAAGACTACATCAGATTATGATCAACACACTCAACTGCGAACCTCGGAGATATTCATTTAATATAACGAGCAATTAAATGCATATCAACGTTGTCATTGAAAGTTTAAAGCTTCAAAAGCGGTATAACAGCGTAAAACAAGACTCATAGCAGTCCGTGATCATCACACCGATATGCAGGGCTTCGGAAACGTTCGTGCAAAATGAGGGGTAGTTAAGTGCGAATCGCATTCACCATTCGGTTTTGAAGGCAAATTTGCTTACACTAAATTAGCACACGTGTTTTTTTATTCAAAAGGGTCTGTCTACAAAGACAAGATTCAAGGTTAAAGATTGGACAAAAAGTACAAAGGTTCAAGTAACTTAATTTTACTCACATAGGGAGTGCAATTCCAAAAATGATTCACGACATAACGTATTATTTATGAAAGGAAAGTAATGGTAATGTCATCCTATTCCTGTTGGATTAACAGGATTTCTATAGCTTTACCCGGTGTATAAGCATTTATTGTACCAAAATTCATTTTTATTGGCTCAGCTATTCGGCGTGAAAACGTAACAGACAGGCGGATTGTCGCATTTACTTTTAATTATAACTTACATCAATTTTACATTTAAATAGCTCAGCTTCCTTATGTTATGCTATTACTGTTAAATTAACAGGATTTGTAGAACTTATATAGCCTATAAGTTACCCTGATGTATAAGCATTAATTGTGCCAAATTTCATCGATGTTGGTTTAAGAGAAGTATTTTATGTAAAAAGTTAAGATTATACTAAAAAGTTATTAAACGAATGTTTAGAATTTTTGTGCAAATTTTTATACCATGTTTTTAATTTAATCAGTAGGCCCAATGGAGTCTCACATTGACTGATAAACTGAAAGACGCTGCTGTCCACTAAGAGAGGTTTTACAAATTTCTTATGGTTTTGATCGAATCTTTCCAGTGCAAATTAATATCTTTGCTAAATAACAGTAATGGCATGAAGGAAATTAAATTTAAAATGGAGTAGTAGATAGTAGTAGTATTCGAGTAACGTAACAATTGTCATAGGAACTGCTATTTAACCCCCCGGATCGATTTGATTTTTGTGATGGAGATATTTGCAAGGTTGGATACCGATAGAAGCTATTGAGCATTACAGAACTACGGTCCACGCGGACGAAGTCGCGGGTAAAAGCTAGTGTTCTCATATAGGAATTACATTTTTTTTAAATGCTATTTAATTTTAACGATCATTGTTTTTGTATTAATTTAAATTTTATTACGTGGCAACATTATTTCTCTGGGCAACGGTAGGCAAGATGATTTATAAACAAAAAATGAGCTTACAAAATGCTAATAATTGTATTAAATTTTGAAATGAAAGTAGTGTTTATTTTGTAAATATTGTAAAGCTGATTATAAACTACTGATACAATATAAATAAATATTTCGAGATGGCTTCGTTAAGCGTTCGAGATCAGAAGATCGAACAGCAAGTAAGATTTTTTCAAATATTATAAATTAATTTGTTTTTAAAAATAAAAAGTGTTTAAATTGTGTAAAAAATGGTTATTTGGACTAAGCTACTCATATAAATGCAATTTTAGCGCCAACTCATGGAACAGAAAATGAAACAAAAAAGGCAAAACTCTGGTATGGTTCAAGCTAACGATCTAAGGGTAGGTTCTGCTAAGCGCCCTATATCTGGCAGTCGCTCAAGGGAACTCCATGGTAAGCTTTAAGACTAGAGTAAGTCAATACTTAATGAATGTTTGTAGTGTGTTAAAGGCATGTATTATTCCCCAGTTTTTTTGTTATGCGTTTTATATTATTTTTTATAACAGGCTATGACGGTCCGATGCAATTTCTCATGTCTCCAGTTAATCCAGACCAAGTAATTCCTCTCCAAACAAATAGAATATCTACTTATGATGGTAAGTTATATCTATGCTATGTATTCAAACTAGCTTTTATTTTACTTTGTTCTTAATTAATTTTGCTTCTTTAATATTATGAAACATATTATACTGTCTGCATGTTTTATATACATAAAAAAACTGTAAAATAATACATAAATAACCTGTAAATAATCTCTTGGGAAATTCTAGTATATATTATAAAAAAAAATATGTCCAAAACAATGTTAGAGGCTGACAACCCCTATCACTTAGGGGTATGAAAAATAGATAGTAGGTGATATTCTTAGGTAGGCTTACTGAATATGCAATTTCATAAAAATCAATCAAGCCATTTCGGAGCAGTATCGTAGTTACCATACTCCTCCATATACATAACAATGGGACATGAGAATTATATATATAAGATTGTAAATCGAACTTTATCATTAATAATAAAGTCAATCATATTTTAAATACATATTCAATTTACAAAAGTCAGTACATTGATATCTGTGTTGTGTTGTTTACAGGTGAACACATTATTTTTTTGTCCAGAATAGATTATTCGGACATAAACATTAATAATAATGATAAGTGACCACAGTTACTTGACTAATAGTTAACATGAAGTATATGATTCATCTTTTTTTATGTAAATTATAAAATTAGATAGAATGCAATGTAACTATAGAATATGATTTGTATATCAGAAAAGAAAATACATTTTTTTTCTACTATTTTAAAGTACAATCTAGGTACTTTATTAAAGTTACAAGCTAGGCATAGGGCTAATAAGCAACTTAAGGCTAATCTAAACTTATAAATAACTTATATGTAAGAAAAGGTCCAGTGACTTATCTTATTCTTTTATATACTGAGACACTTTGTTCTAGTGTTCTTTTTAAGTAGCACTAGTACTACTCTACTCTATCACTTATCACTAACTCAAAAGGCTGAATCCTTTTCAGTCTTCTAACTATTCCCATATTATCGAGAAGCTGGATAGCCTCGATGTTTACGTGATGGAGAAGCCTCTGCTTGTGGGCTTCAGTGTACTTTTGAATGACTTTATTTATAGAATCCACTTGAAGATTATGATGAATGTCTTCTTTAAGACATTCATTAGAATAAAATTTGTATAGCAGAAAAGAAAATAGATGGATTATTTATTATTAATAAAAAGAAAGAATATTATTAAAAATTTTACTTCACAAATTTCAGTATTAATGACTATTTCTTTTAAATTATTTATTTAATCAATTACTGATTAAATAAAAATAGATATAAATCACAGATTTATTTATTTTTTTTAGACCTGTTTGATTTTCCTTCAACACAATAAATCAATGTAGATAATAATATTTATTTTACTATCACATTATACTTAAAATTATTAATTCTTCAGGTACATGAAGAATAAATAATTTAATATTGCTATTTCATATTATCTCGATTGAGATTCTGAATCAATGTAATACATAAAAAATAAATATAGTGTTATGATTGTTATTGGTCGCATAGTCCATCACAGAAGCTAACCATCCATCCTTTACCTATATATGTCCTGAGCGTAAATAGAGAATCTAATTAAAACATGGTTGTTACCTATTAACAGTTTGTTTTAAATTTCAGACCTTGGTAACCAAATAGAAGTATTAACAGTTGGCGATGATGTTGGTGAAGGTAGCGGAGAGGAGGAAGAAGAGAGTGTACCAGTGTGTAGCATGGGAAGAGATGCTAGTACAGATGATGTTTGTGCTGACGCAGCTGTTGCACCTCTGCAAGGTCGGGTCCAAAGAGATGTTTCACCTAGTCAAGTGAGTATTCATCATTCTCCTGCCCTTATCTCACTTACAATGGAGTTGGCACAACATGTTGTTACATGTTTTTGGATTACTTTACGACTAGCCGCCTGCCTGACGTTTGCAATTTGCCTCAGTCGCCTTTAACGACACCTCGGTAAGAAATGAGGGTGGTCTATTCTACTCAGGCGGATACCATACAAGTTAAGTGAGTATTGTAAAAGCTAAAATAAAACAAAATTTTATATTCACGTTTTTTGTCATTTAAATGATATGATCACGCGTTGTTGTGGCCCAGTCTACTTTTTACTTCCTCTCGAAATGAAACTGTCATTAACAATTAAAAAAAACGCTCCGATCATCACTAAATGGAAAAATGTGGTGTGAATGAATCAACTAACCTAGTGGCTTATTTCTGCGTCATAGATAGGTGATATATGAGAAACCACAAACAAAATGAGTTATTGAGATGACGCAATTCCGGGATACTATAACTGTATCAAAAATTGAAAATAATGTAATGGTAGATTTTTTTTTCGAACTGACTGTATGCTGTTAGCCCTAACGGCTTTTAAAGCGTCACCGGACGGGACGGGCGAGCGCAAAAGCAACGTCGAGGTTGCGAAATGCAAAAAGTAAAGCGCAGAAGCTCTATTTAAGTCGGGGAACGTCGTCCTAAGGGTGCCTCCTGTGAGGCCGGACCACGGCTTAGGGCAACGCGTAGTGGGGGGCTGAAGGTATGACTTTGATTAGTCATTGCGACATCGAAAGAGTGGCGAGAAGCCACGACCGACCGATGACTTTAGAAAACTGGGACCTCGTCTTCGCCGGCGAAGATAATGGTAGAATATAGTAATAAATCATGGCTGTCTTTCGAAGCCATGATTTATTACTATATTCTTTGCTTGCCGACCGATGTCAGTCGTAAGCACAACAGGCGCCCTGGTTCCGGAATTCCATGGTACAAAAGTAATCTTAGGGTTATTTCGCTAGCATTACATTGATTTTTTTAACGAAATAATTCTATCATTTCTTTGGAACCTTAAGGCTTCTTTTCCCGATGTACGAGCATAGTGCTTTTCTCTCAGCATCTCGCAGTCTCTGCGTTTATTTACATTTATATTTAAAAATTGACGGGGGGGGGGGGGTAGTTATACTAATATCCTGGAGCTTGTATTGTGATTCGTAAATTAAACTTTTGCCAATAAACACATGAATAATGAGCAGTAGTAGGAAATGCGGTTAGCTTATCTTAATAAATAATTAGTTTCCGTTAGCATGACGTAGTTTGTGATAATACACGTGTACTTTAGTTTATGTCGATTTTACTCTTAAATAAATAGTTAGTAGTAAATGGTAACAAAATGTTGAAATTCAAAAATATTGTTTCTTGAATTAAATAAGTGTTATTTATTATGAATAAACAAAAATGATTCAAAAACGTTTGGTAAGCGATTAAAAATATTTTATTTATGATCTTATTTTATTTGTTAACCAATAATTATTGTTTTTATCTACTCTGATACTATAATACAAAGATTATAAAACTGAAAACAAAATTGACAAACATTACGTACAGAACAAAAATTAAAAAATTAAAAAGTTTCATTACGATACAGGTCTTGTATGGACACCTGTATCATAATGTAACTTTTTAATCATAACGATACACCTATACAACTTCCAGCTGGACCAAGGAGGTTGAACCTCTACCTTAAAAAAAAGGTTTCAATGAAAGGGTCCGCGGCGACGCAACACGCATGCGCAATCGATGTTTGCGCCTTGGCGCCAATATATGACATTTAAAAAACATTTCAATATTTAAACGAAGTTTAGTTTTGTTTGTAAAAAAATAAGTTTTTGTATAAAAACATGTCTGAGAGCGGGGATAGCGGTAATTGTACACCACCAGATATTCTGAAAGCTGCGTCAATCATGACCGTGAACCTGTTGCCGACGAAATCTAGGAGCAACTATATTAAATGTTACCACGAGTTCATGGAATGGAAACGTACGTTTTACGTATTATAGTATGAGAGTAGATAAAGTAGTGTATGATACTGTACATAATCTGGTCTTATAACACTCGTGTGACACTATAAAAAAACTCGCCTGCGGCTCGTTTTTTTAAACCTCACTCGTGTTATAAGAACCCTTATTATGCAACAATATCATAGACTACTATTGCCTACAGTAGTCGATCATTACGTTATCAATTTAGATTTAAAAAAAATCTTTTATTCTAGAAAATATATTTTTATTTTTGACATTTATGCTTTAGAACAGTGTTATTAACTAGGGGCAGGCCCATAGGCAGGCCTGTTAGTGAGAGTGTCACAATAATTTATGCGAAGGAAGATGCAACTTGTCTTACTTATCTTTGTCTTATCACACATAAATAAGAGAGACAGATAGATACAGTCTTATTTGCTTTCTCTTTATTGTAATAAAGCACATTTAAGGTTAGCTTTTCTACTCTAGTATAATAACTCTATGGATTGGAACCCGCGTCCTACCTATTAAATAGTCAACAGTTTATTAGGCATCCGTCACATAAAAAAAGGAAGATGTGAGTCATCGAAGGAAGAATTTTTTAATTAAGTAATATAATTTGAGCGTTCGTCGTAGTTTTCTAGCTTAGCCGTTTTAGTCATAAAACACTACAATTTACATGTAAATATTTATTTAATTTGACAAATTTATACAGAAATGGTCGTCATCTTTGCCTTTTCTCATTTTTTCTCTGACATTTGGCTCCCCTTGAACTTTGCACTTTCTAGTATATGTTATCCCTACTTCGATAAATACAATGAATTTGTATTATTTTAAATGTACTGTTAACCCTTAGTTTGAATTACTTAAACATTCTAACTACATTGATATTGCGTGCGTGATATTATATTAAAATATTTGCGTGATAAATATTTTAGGTATTTCAGGAGGCAAAATATAGTTTTTGTTAAAGATAAAGGTTTCAGAGATATAATAATTTTAAAAAAACAATAATTGATTTTTTTCTCTGTATTAAAGATACTAAAAAGTACAAACATTAACGTATTTTAGAATGAAAGTAAAAAAATGTGAGCTCTATTTTGTTTTGAGTAGTTTAATGTCACGTGCTATTTCTCGTTTTTAATAGACAAATAACAAATAAGACTTTAAGCCATTAATAAGGTGACAAACTTTAATATCCTCAGTTAAAAATATATATATTTATTTCTAACGAAAATATACAATATTTAATATATTTATTTAATAATATTACTTACATACTACCCTATTTCATACCCGATACATGCAAGATTCGTAAAGACACATGCACAAACCTCCACCACCGCCACCACAATACACAAGCACTACACACGTACACTATCACAAACTCAACAACCGTTTCGCCCCGCAACCGAAGCATCATCAGGATATAGATCTATATCGTGGAGTCTAATTAATCTTCGGATAATAATAAAAAAAAATATGTTCTTATAGAAAAACCACAATTTATAAATTTATTGACATTGTGGTGTTATCTATATGGAAGTTAAAACCCGAATAAAATTCAAATGACGTGTATTCTCTATAGTGTTTAAGACACCGCCAAATCCAAATTTATTGAAACTAGAACACTTTAACGTTTTTCGGGCTATAAACCAGATATCGTTGTAGCTGTTAAGAATTCTTTGTATCTCATCTGTAGGGTCTTTCCCGAAAGACAGTCTTCGCCGCAATCACTTTATTTGATACTAGCAATGCCCCGCGGTTTCACCCACGTCCATACCGATCTCGTGGTAGTGGAAAGTCGAAGAAGTCGGACTATAGATTTATTTTGTAGATTATTTAATTATAAAAAATGGGTATCATTAGTACTCTTGGAATAAGACATAACTCATGGATTAATACAGAGATATGAATAAAATGGTTTGACTATTGTCGGCAATTTTATCAACTTTTACAATGTAAAAAAGTAGTTATATTGGTGTAACTATAATAGTTAGACATATGGTATCGCGGACTTTTTGTGGATATTGATACGTTCTATAATACTGTAAAACATTTTTTTGTTCTATCATCAATAGTTTCCGCAGCGCACGCGATGAAAGATTTTTACGACTAAATTTTTCCCACCTTATTACAATTTTGTTAGGGCTTACCTATTTTTTTTATAAATGCTCAGTGAAGGAGCAGCTTTCCAATCGTGAAAGAATTTTTGAAATCATACAAACATACATACACACATACATACAAACATAGAAATCTCTCCTCTTTATAGTATTAGTATAGATAAAATCTTCTCCACAACCCCGTAGTCAACTAGCATAAACAATTAAACAAACAATCTATTAATGTAACAACTATTTTGCAGACTGCAGAAATTGAAGGTTCAGTGGAAGGCTCAGTAGAGACATTTGTAATAACTCCAGCCAAACACGGGACCCTTTATAAGTGTAGGATAGCTCGGGACAGAAAAGGCATGGATAGGGGACTGTATCCTACTTACTTTTTACACCTTGAAAAGGATTACGGGAAGAAAGTCTTCTTGCTGGCCGGTAAGATTATGATTAAGTTAATTCTGGGATGGACAGCCGTGTGTTTAATTGTCCCTCTCTGTATTTATGGAAAAACAAGGTGATGTATTATACAAGATGATATGATACAAGGTGATATTTAGTTAAAGAATAAAGCGTAATTACAGTTAGTATATTGACTGACTGAGGTAGTCAGTTCAAACAGTTGTTGTCCGTGACGTAACTGAAAATCACGGGGCTTTAACTGAAAATCAGTTCTGTGTGCTTCTTTTCGCGGTACACAGTATTATGCTGAGTTAAGGCCTTTTCTGCGCTGTGCTACATACATTAAAATTAAGTTTAGTTTGTAGATATATGTGTGTTATGTATCACATTTGCAGAATAAACGAATTATCATTTTCATTTTCATGCAATCATGCTTGCATCGGGTAATATCTATCAAAAATATACTTTACGGAGTAATTAACTCAAGCTGTATATCTCAACTGTACATCTCATATTTAAAAATTACGAGTATTCTACTTTAAGTTAAATTACTGTTAACTAAACATAAACTTAAAACTGAAAATTACTTCAATGTAATCCATACTTATATCATAAATGTGAAAGTCTGTATGTCGATCTATCTGTTAAGCTTATAGGGTTACGCTGAAAAAATTGAAGCTTTAATACCGAGCTAACATATAAAATGAAAAACTATCCGTTTTGTCTGCCGAACTATCATAGAAAATAAACATAATTGAAGTTATTTTAACACCTAAAGAAGTTGCGTTTACCAGTATTATTTAATAATAATAAAAGTAGTCCAATAATAATTACGAAAATTGCATAATTCATGATGCCTGGACGCAACATGAAGCCTTGAGGAGCACAAACAATAAATTTATTGAATGTGTTACTTTGATCCATAATATAAAAGTATAAATTAAATTATTTTAAATAATTTATAGAATTAGGCGTTACTTTGCGGAGATACATAATACAAAAGTAATAATAAAATTATTTTGCTATAATCCGCGATACAGTAAATAGAAAATATATATAGTGTTTAATGTATAGTGGACTATCAGTATTTTCATACCCGATACGTGCAGGATTCGTAAAAACACATGCACAAACCTCCACCACTTCCACCACAATACACAAGCACTACACAGGTTCACTTGCACGTGTTCCGAGGTAAAATAAAGGGTGGGGATGAACTAAGTACTATTTAACAACGCTTGTTCGGACAACGCTTCGCTTTGCGATTTTGTCGTGGAGTCTATCTCCTGATGATGCTTCGGTTGCGGGGCGAAACGATTGTTGAGTTTGTGATAGTGAACCTGTGTAGTGCTTGTGTATTATGGTGGAAGTGGTGGAGGTTTGTGCATGTGTTTTTACGAATCCTGCACGTATCGGGTATGAAAATACTGATAGTCCACTATACATTAAACACTATATATATTTTCTATTTACTGTATCGCGGATTATAGCAAAATAATTTTATTATTACTTTTGTTTTTTTAAATTATTTTACTATAATCCGCGATAAAGTAAATAGAAAATATAATAGACGCTACGACAAAATCGCAAAGCTTTGCGTTCTCTGAGTCTATCTTCTGATGATGCTTCGGTTACGAGTCGAAACGATTATTGCGTTCGTGATAGTGAACTTGTGTAGTGTTTATGTATTGTGGTAGCGGTGATGGAGGTTTGTGCATACTTTTTTTACGAAACCTGCATGTATCGGGTATGAAAACGAATAGTCCACTCTACATTTAGCATCATCATACTCCTGCTCTTATGCCACTCTTAAGTAGAGACGGCACAACTTGTTACAGACATTTTGTCACATGATTTGGCTACGTTCTTACGACCGGTCGCCTGCCTAACGTCAACATAACTTAATCGCCTTTTACGATACCTCGGTAAGAAATGAGGGTGGTTTATTGTACTCAGCTGGATACCACACGGGGGGGGAGGTCGACTTGCCTTATTCGCCTTTTACGACACCTCGGAAAGAAATGAGCGTGGTCTTTTCTACTCAGACGGATAAAGTAACAGCCTGTTATTATGCCCACTGCTGGGCTAAGGCCTTCTCTCTCCGTTTTTGGAGAGAAGGGTTGGAGCTAAGACCTACCACGCTGCTCCAATGCGGATTGGTAGGTTACACATATCCCTAGATTCTATAGAGATATGCAGGTTTCCTCACGATGTTTTCCTTCACCGAAAAGCGTGTGATAAATTGCAATTATCAATTAGACACAAATTTTAATAGAAAAACTCATTGGTGCCTGCCCGGGTATGAACCTATGTCGTTTCAAGAGAGTCGCACGGTCTCACCGCTAGGCTATCACAGCTTGCTTACTACACAACAACTATCCAACAATTCAAAACTCAGACGGATACCGAACGGCATAATCCACTCTGCATTTAGCATTATATATATTTTCTATTTACTTTATCGCGGATTTTATTATTACTTTTGTAATAATCAAATTGCTGCACTGCATTAAAAAAACGGTTCAAGGCCGCAAACGGAAGAAGTCAGCGACGTCTAATTATTTAATATCAACGGACCCCACTGAGTTAACCCGTCAAGCGGACAGTTTTGCTGGAAAACTGCGTTCAAACCTCCTTGGAACTGCATTCACTGTATACGACAACGGCAAGGCGTGGAGGAAGAATCATCGGGACCCTACGAGACATGAACTAGCGGCTGTTGTTTATGTAAGGCCTCCTCTATTTAATAATAATAGGCGAACCTTTATTACAATTCAAATTTATTTTATTAAAAGCAACAAAGGCTCAAAAGTCTATCTATGATTGATGACGTGAACAAAATATTATATCAATCGTTTCCCATCCTTGCAAATGGCGAACCAATCTCTCTGTCTTTTTTACACTATTCCGGTGAATACAATGGACCAAATATTTATGAAATTTGGTACAATAAAGTATATATATCGAGTTTACATATAGAATGCAAAAATTCTAATTTAATTATCCGTTAAGGAAAAAAAACAATTATTGACAATAAGTCGCGGGTTCCACTGGTAATAAATAACTTTTTTTCAAATTTAAAATATCGTAAATAGTATTCATAGTTTATTTATAGAAACCGGCTATACTCACAGTTCCCGCCGCGATAACGCATTATAAAGAACTCATGAATAAGTGCCCCGGATAGGCTCGAAACTAGTCGGTCTAAGCCGATGAGATAAGACGTGTGTATGGCCGATTTTTATAAATGAACTAATAAATAAGTTATTTCATATTAATAGTATTTTTGTTAAATGAGAAAGAGAACCGGTGATATTAAGATTTAGATTAAAATAGTCTAATTACAGAAAAAAAATATTTTTAAACATTGGCTTGGATCACCAAACCTTGTCTCTTATAAAATTCGAAATTGAAATATAACTAAAATTTTCAGGATACAAACGTGCTAGGTTTCAAAGGACCACGTAAAATGACAGTAATATTACCAGGAATGACGCCAGACCGTCAAAGGGTCACAATAGCACCGCAAGATGACAGCGAAACCCTACTTGAACGTTGGAAGGGTCAAAATTTCGACGATATCGTCGTTCTACATAATAAAACCCCCGTCTGGAACGACGAGACCCAATCGTATGTGCTCAATTTCCACGGTAGGGTGACTCAAGCAAGTGTTAAAAACTTCCAGATCGTTCACGACTCTGAACCCGATTATGTAGTAATGCAATTTGGGCGAATATCTGAGGACGTGTTCACTATGGACTTTAGATATCCTCTATGCGCTTTGCAGGCGTTTGGAATAGCACTCAGTTCGTTTGACAGCAAATTGGCCTGTGAATAAATGTATAAATCAACATAAAACTTATCTATGTCGATTCACAAGTTTCATATCTACAAACATAGAATCAATTTCTTTATTATATACATGTTTGATAAATTTCTAACAATCACGGATTTTAAAACAATTGTATGTGGCCTATAAAATAAGGTGCGTCGTTTATCGCACTATTTTTCAATAGTTTATATAGTTGCAAAAGTCTATAAAGTCGAAAATGAGCCCGACTTGTTTAAGGCCCACCCGCGGCCTTTATTCATGAGCTTTTTTGCTGACTTCATGAATAAGGGCCCCGGATGGACTTGAACCTAGCCTGACCTGCAGGCCTACCATGAACTCTTGTTGCGACTCAATTGAAGACGTAAACTAAATTATTTATAGAAGCAGGCGTTACTTTGCGGAATTCCATATTACAAGCAATAGAACAGAACTAACTACTTTGCTATAATCCGCACGGGTTAAGTTAATGCATGCAAAGCCAATGTGTATGAAGCAGGCAAAATCTACGTACCTTATACATGCAGGACAAGCCACCACATGCACCCCAAGGCGCAATTCACCAGGAACAACGCACACAAAAGCAGCACACACACCCACCACCACAATCTCGACGATCGTTTCGCTCCGAAACCGAAGCATCATCAGGAGGATAGGCTCCACGACAAAAATCGTAATGCGCCGCGCTACCCATACAAGCAGTCTTAAATAGTTCAACCCCCACCAATACCCTCCCCTCTGAACACATGTAGCAAAACGGAATTAGATACATTTACTTGCTCGTTAATTAAGTGACCATTATTATTTTTTATTATTTCAAGTTGCTCTAACGTATTGAGTCGGAGTCCCTTATCACAAGTGTGGAGAATATGAAATGAATGGTCATTAGGCACTTTATGACCGCTTTCCAGCAAATGTTAAACTAAATTGTTTTGCTTTTTCATACCATCACGTCTTAAAGACGCACACTTTAAGTCGTTACCGAATGAGCGTTCTGAATTCGTCCTAAGAACATGTGAGTAAAAGAGACAGAGTTATCTATAGTTCATATAACGTTATCCTTTTCAAACATTACGGCCCCAATACAAATCACACTTCATGGTACGAAAAGAAAGCGGTTCGCGGTCGTCGTTTACGTCTTCAATTGAGTCGCAATAAGAGTTCATGGGAGGCCTGCTGTAAGTGATAGTGTCACAATAAGGGAGGAAAGATGAAACTCATATACTTATCTTTGTCTAATCATACATAAAAAAGAGAGACCGATAATAAACCTCACTTCCTTTCTTTTTATTGTCGATGGACACATTTTAGGGGGGCTCTCTTAATCTAGTATAATAACTCTATGAAACAAGTACGAAGTAAATGAAAATAGTTACAATTAAAAAATTTCATTTACTTACTTCGTACTTGTTTCATAGAGTTATTATACTAGATTAAGAGAGCCCCCCTAAAATGTGTCCATCGACAATAAAAAGAAAGGAAGTGAGGTATATTATCGGTCTCTCTTTTTTATGTATGATTAGACAAAGATAAGTATATGAGTTTCATCTTTCCTCTCTTATTGTGACACTATCACTTACAGCAGGCCTCCCATGAACTCTTATTGCGACGCAATTGAAGACGTAAACGACGACCGCGAACCGCTTTCTTTTCGTACCATGAAGTGTGAATTGCATAGGGGTCGTAAGGTCTGAAAAGGATAACGTTATATGAAATATAGATAACTCTGTCTCTTTTACTCACATGTTCTTAGGACGAATTCCGAACGCTCATTCGGTAACGACTTAAAGTGTGCGTCTTTAAGACGTCATGGTATGAAAAAGCAAAACAATTTCGTTTACGTCTTCAATTGAGTCGCAATAAGAGTTCATGGTAGGCATACAGGTCTGCCTATGGCATCCCTACTCTAGTATAATAGCTCTATAACATTGCTACTGTTGGAATACGTACCTGTTTTATGGTCAACGTTTTATTTTGAATTAAACGCACACAATTTAATTTTTGGTGCTTGGCGATGTAGGTTGTATTAATTTATGTTTTAACTCATTTATTGATGAACCAATTATCGAATCATTAGATATGGTAGAAAGTGTAGTAATCAAATAATTTAACACATAATTCAGTGTAAATAGAAAGTGTATTAGTAACACATAATTAGTCGAAGATTAGTTGAAGCATAAATTAGGTGACCGGACTAATGGGTGTATTTATTTTGTAAGATAATTAGTATAAAAATATATGGTATTTTAAAAAGGCTTATAAAATACAAAAGTATTTTACATGTGTTCTTCATATAACATATGAACCACCTACTAGGTATATTTGAGTCCATTTGGATTTGCCACAATTCTCACTCAGTGTTGTAAGTTATGGGCGTACGTGAGTGTTAATGAATTAGATGTGTCATCGTTCATCATTCTCCTGCCCTTATACCAGTCTAAGTGGGATCGGCAATCAAAACAAACAATGAATTAATTTTATATAAACAGTTGAAAATATATATTGCGTCTTTACTAGAACAACGTGATATTTGCCACAAGTTTACAGGACAGCAATTTCAAACATTTAAACGTTGATAAATTTAAAAATATTGATAATTTTACAGCGGAAAAACAATTAAATGGTTGCGCTAATACTGTGCTTTCTGGAAATAAGCAAAAAAGATATAAAAAAGAAATAATAAAAAAAAAGTTTTTATAAGATGTCACGTTGTTCTTGTAAAGAGGCGATATATACTTTTTATTACATATACTGTAATTATGTTCTTTCTATAATTATTGTTATTATATACCTAAGCACTCGACCTTATAAATATGACCTATTCGTCATTCACGATAACTTATTTTTATTAATTGAGGCAAATGAAAATCAAAAATTTTCTCGTAAACATTAGGTCAATATTATATGCTGTATTTAGATTGTCAATTAACTTACATTCCATTTTTTTATATTATTTATAGAAGGGTAAAGATTTATCGATATATCGGTATGATATTGTCCCAAATTATTTTACTTGCCTTTACGATAATGAGTTTCGCTAAACGTACAAATTTTGTGTCATTTACAATTATGCGTTTTTGTACTAGTCATTATTATTTTTAGGATAGTATTAAATAAAATTAGATTCGTAAGTAATTTTATCACATTCATATTTATTTGTATCACATCACAAAACTGTTTTCAGTGCAAATTGAGATTTGATTTTTTAACCGTATCTGTATAGACGTAAGATATAAATTAAGACTTTATTTTGACGTACTTTTAAAACTCTCATATCACTTCTTAAGAAGTTAAAACAGACTCAATAATTAAAATTGAAAATCCTACTATAATCGCCCTTTTGCAAGTACTAACTTATTAAAGCAAGAAAACTTGTATTACAGATTTCGCATTTGAAAATTTTAAGTATATGTATCTATTATCGGTTGATATTACAATAGATTGATGCTGTATGAAATTAATAACCTCTTGTTATAGATTTTCTGTGATAACATATGCTCTATGAAATAACGAAATCAAAATAACCAAAGTTAAAGAGTCATGAAATATCACATTTTCAAGTTGTAGTTGCAAACAGACGATATGTTTATATGATTGTTAGAGAACGAAAGTATCTGAACCTTAAATTAATTAAACTAATCTTTTAATTACTTCATGCCAGGCAAACGATGAAAGTATTTAGTTCTTTTTTAACATATAAAAAATTATATAAAACTTAATAAAGTAAACTTTAAAACTTGAAAGTAAAAATTTTGGTTTAAGTTACTTTTGTTATATTTATGCAAGGATTATTGTAGTGCTGAGGAAAACGTTTGACAATTTTATATTTTTGTTAGAGCATAAAGATAAGAGCATATAGAGCACTAGAGCGCTCACTAATATCGTGAGAAAACTAGAACATGACATTCGGTTTTTAATAAGTTTTTATATTCAGTATAAAGTAAATTATCTGAATTAGCTAACTTAATTAAGATTACCAAGTGTGATGGAATTATTCCTAGGGAATAGTTCAATAACTATACTGGCAAAGAAAAACAAAACATTAAAATTTAGAATTTGAATCGTTTGCATTTGAACGTTTTAGGACATGAAAACGCCTTGACAAAAACATCTTTAAAAAAAAACTATTATCGTAACTTATGATTTCTTGTCTGTGGTAGCTCAAAAATGTGTGTAGAAAAATTAAATGTGTGCCTATATATAAGATATGTGAATAGTTAGATTAAAATAAAACCGTAAATGAATTGTAAAATAATTAATAAGAATAGAATAAAAGTATAAAATACACGAGCTTCTAGAATATATTGTATGAAGTGAAATATTTTTCTTATTATATGAGCACAAGATTTATCACAGCAACAATGTAGCTAGTTAATTTTTTTTGTATTATTTAAATATTTGACTACAGATAAGTAAATTAAATACATTAGCGAAAAACTAATTCCATTTTATTACTGAATTATTTTTAATGTAAAAGCTTCTCAGACTGATAATTAGTGACTTTTAAAATTCTGGAATTTAAATAAATTAAAATTGTAAACAGAAAAATAGTAGGTATTGATCAAAAGTTTACCTATATCGCTCATGGGCTACAAATAGTAGCATAACTCAAAAAACACGTGTCAAAGGACTAAGAATACGCCTAACTGTTAAAATACAGTCTTTTTAGCGACAATACCGGCTGAACTCAATTAAATATTAGACCGTTCGTTTAAGCAAACTAAAGCATTTTTTATGCATTTCCCTTAGCAATGAAAATGCATTTTTATGCATTTCCTTTAGCAATTAAAATTTTAAAATGATATATCTCAAAAATCATTTTTTGATGCCGCCCCTGAGCGATATAGTTAATCCTTTTATTCTACATGATCTTAAAGCTTTCGTCAGCTCAGTATTACCTATAGATTCATAATGGAACATTATATAACGTACCGTAACATAGAATAAGGTTTTTTTTTTGTTTTGTATATTTCCAGCAGAAACACATGCATGTTACATTATGATTTGCACATTGTCAATAGAATTGCATAAAACATCCTGTACTAATTAATAAGGAGTTGTTTTTGTATGTATTTTTTGTTAATAATTCAGGAAAAATGGATTTTTTATATGTGATCAAAAAAATATGCTTGATTGTGGAATATACTTTGCATTATCTGATTTCAGCATTTTACATATGCGAGATAAAATAAGCAGAGAACAACAGAGCAATAATATGTGTACTGCACTAGACCACAACTGTTAGTTTTATTAACAACTTATTAATGAAATTATTTGGTTCATATTACAATCAATTAATTTTTGGTTTTCTAATCATCATCACCATCCTGTTTTTTAATTATTAGAATAATTTCACAGGTGATTCTCACTCAAATATAATGCAACCTAATTTTTATATAGGTTATATGGTTCTATTTATATAATTATACATTAGGATATCAATTTTGGTGTATTGTGCCTTTGATAACAATAGGTTAAATGTTTGTGCCTTTTATTTCCACGTCTACTATATATTTTGTACCTGAGGCTTATTGTATATGCTATGCTCAACTATGGTAGAATAGTTGCTTTACACTATACTTTAATGTGTTTTTACAAGCCATATAAAATAATTCAGTCATGTAATACAATCTTAACAGAATTCTTATACTTCTAAAAAAAATATTTCTTTTGGTAAACTTTATGAATTGTATTTCTTAGTATAGTAATCAGGAAGGAAATGTCAACTTTAGAACAAGCTATGAAATACGCTCATTATTTTAGTTAATATGTGAAGATGTTCAATATTTAAATATAAAGAATCTTGTTCACAGAGCTTATAATGTCTAAAAAATTATGTTAATATAAAATGTAATATATTTAAAATGGAGGGATACAATTGTTTATACTGTTTCCATCTAGCAATTGATTTATATATATAAATATGATCAGCAATTGAGTATTTTAATGATAATCATGTCTTTCTGACCAGTGTATTTTTATCATTGTATAACAATATTTTTAATTATTACATAGCAGTTGTCTTAAACTAGTTTTTTTTATTGAATAAAGTTTAATTACAAGCTTTTTTTCTGAACCTTTTATCTAACATGATTTTACAAAGTTTCCTTAAGTTGGAATATAGATACTTGATATATTTACCAAATTTATGCTAGCTAATATATTTATATTTAAACTTGGAAATTTTAGAGCACATAAAAGTTATGACCTGTCACTATCCCACTGCTGGGCATAGGCCTCCTCTCCATATTTGGAGAGAAGGGTTAGAGCATGAGTAAAATATAACTTTTTACCAACTGTTCCGCTTGTGTAGCTTCTAATAGAAAATTATATATTTTCTACATAAGCGGAACTTAATAATTTTATATACACATTAAACAACCGGACTTTTTTTAACAACGAAAACAAAAACGAAACCTATATGGGATAAGGCATAAAAAAAGAACATTGTTTTTAACTTTTTATTACAAGCTTACAAAGTTATTCTGTTTTGGCTGCTGCTGCCTTAGGTTTCTTTGCCTTAATTGGCCGCTGAGACCGGAGGATGGCTGAGGCACGACGAAGAGTAGCTTTGGACAAGTCTGTACGGTAGTTATTGGCTCTAAGTAGCCTCTTTACCTTGTGTAGAGATCTCCGCGCGCCAGCTTTGAAAGGACGATGGATAAGGTTCTTTGCTGGCTTGTTTGTGGCTTTGGCTTTCTTATAAACCACTGTAAATCCTTTTCTGTTAGGGTTCTCCACCACTCCGACTGCCTTTTTATGGATAAGACCATTGTATCGGAAGGCATTGAGGTTAGTAACATTGTTCGGCTCTTTGCTGAATGGTTTTTTGATATTGCGCTTCTTTACAAGGAAGGCGTTGTTGTTCCTTATAATCATCCAGTTTAAATGAGACGACATTTTAATGGTTTGCACGTTAAAATCACAAAACAGCGTGCTCACAACGTGTCCGTAGACAAAAGAAAGAGTTAAGAAAGATTGACTGTTCTGCGTACGAATTGCAATTTGCAAAAAATAAAATCCATAGACTATTTTTATAGGTTTCTAAAAGCAGGACAGCATGAGCCCAAATGCACATCTGCGACTTTTAACATCTTTAAAAAACAACTTTCATATACCTATTCTTGTAATAAAACAATAAAAACTTTTTATTTTTTAAAAAGACAATGGATAGGTATTTTTAAATTTACCTAACACTACAAATAAATCAGATACTTAGAACGTTTTTTGCAAATATTTTACGGTATTTACTTGAATATCAGTTAGAATCAATTTCGAAAATTGTATTTAACTAAAATTATAACACCTATAAGTAGGTATATTTTCCAAATAATTAAATTCAAATTTTACAAATTTTTGTCTATGAAATTTACCGTTGTGTCGTCACTTTTTTGGCACTTATGGTGATATGTCAAATTCCAAACAACTTGTATTGGACAATTTCGTATAGGTTCATAAAATCCCTTTTCTTTATAATATTTACTGTTTTTTATTATATTAAATGTAGTTATTGTGTGTAAATTTTTGTGTGACTTGTGATAAGTGCCAAATTGATGTTGGGTTTTAATCGGTATTATGAATCAGGCTGATCAAAATATAAACAAAGATATGATTGATTCTGATCTGATCGACGTGGAATCTTTGGATTTTTCTGATGATCAGACATGGTAAGTGGGTATCAAACTGTATCCTGTACTATATTAGGCATAGGGGCCCCTTGATGGTAAAGCTACCTTAAGTTATAACTAGTGCTCAGGTTCTCAATAACTTTGCACCTGTTCATATTTAAGTTCTAATTTAAGTAAATTTGTATCTTTAAAGTCAAATAAAATTGCTTTATAAGTTATAAGAACTTTCTAAGCTGCCTCAATTAATTGTCAAATTTTTGTGTTTAGCAAAATTACTATTTTTGTTGAGTTTAATTCGTATGTTGAAACTATCTTTAAAATGGATCATTAGAGAAATTCTTTTTATATGAAACTCACCACAAAATTATCTTTAAAATTGATTAAAAAGCTTACAGTATTGTTACTAATCTTCTTAAGCAACTTGGTTATATTATGGTTATTTGAAATAATTATTTAATTAAAATAACCTGCATATAGTAACTATGGTTCTTCAATGTTCATAAATATCATTTCAACTGTAATTTATTACAAGATTTGTACATATCATATCCTTTATTATCATTATATCCTCTTGGATATAATGATAAAGTAGTCAACACAATCGTTTTACTTATCTTTATTCATTGCTACATTTATAATTCGTCTAGTACTACAAATCTTAGGTACTTACAATTGCTTAAACAGTTAAAAATGTTATGTTAGAATTTTAGAATTTATTTGAAATTTTTAAATCTTATAATTAAAAAAAATATCATTATTATATTGATTTTTCTTATTCTTAATAAATTGTTTAAAATGAAATAAAATACCACAAAATGATTAAATGTCACATTTAACTCCAGTATACTTGTGGCTGAAATATTGTTTAACAAAGTATTTAAATTTGATTAAGCCTAATTTTAAATTCAATCACTTTAATATAAAGCATGCAATATAGAATTTTTTAGTTTTGTTGCATATTTTATTTCGTTTGGTCACCAGAAGTTTATAGGCATAAACATAGCATGCAGTGTTTACAAAAATTATGTAGCTTAAGCCAACACCATAGACTATAATATAGATATAGAAAAAAATTACACTTTCATGGATCCATAAAGAATATTAATTTTTCAAACAGGTTGTACACAGTTCCTGAGGATTCAGGACAAAAGATGGACTTGGTAGAATTTAATTTGGCTTGTGACTGGCCTATTAATGAAGATGAAGAATATCTCAAGTTAGAAAAAGAATTGAACACTATCTTAGATAATCTTCTTAAAAGTAAGTAATGGTTTTTTAAAAATTTATAGAATTAGGCATTATTTTGCGGAGATACATAATACCAAAGTAATAATAAAATTATTTTTGCAAAATATATAACATATAAATTGCAAGCTCGGCTTTGCAATTTTGTGGTGGAGTCTATCTCATGATCCTGATGCTTCAGTTGCGGGGCGAAATATTGTAGAGTTTGTGATAGTAAATGTGTGTAGTGCTTGTGTATTGCGGTGGTGGTGGTAGAGTTTTGTTCATGTGTTTTTACGAATCCTGCATGTATCAGCTATGAAAATAATTTTATAATTACTTTGTATGATTGTTTTTGTTTAATTATAAAAATAAGTAGCTGAGCCAGTGACTTGGCCCAGATGGAAATCAGTCTGTCAGAGAGTTTTCTCGCGTAAATCCCTACCCCACGGCAATTCTAATGTAATGTATGTATGAATTGTACTAACTTTGAATAAACACCTTACAAAAATCTGTTTAGTAGACTTTGAACTTTGAAAGGCTAGAAAACTCGATCGCATATAGACATACAGCTATAAGGAACTTCATTTTATAATATGTATAAATATAGATATTACAGAGAACAAAGGACACTAATGATTTAGTTGGTTAATAGACATCTGAATGACCTTTGATATGGTTCATAGGATGCCAACAAAGATTTTGTTGTGAATATGTATGTATAGTATAATGTGATATGAATATGCTTAGTATTCCTACCATAATTAAAGATTTTTAGCTCTTTAAATGAATGAATAGTAAAAGAGAAAAATATGTTAATTAGAAAAAAAACTAATAATTTATCCATATAAAATATGTTTAAAAATGTCAGGTTACAATTTTTCATTCTAACATAAATATTACATTACACAATAGTAAATAACTTTGTTTTTATGTTATAAATTCGGATTTAAACCTTTTACCAAAAATCACAACTCCTGCTGAATAGTAATTTTTAAGGAGAATGAGAAAGAACAAATTATTCTTTTCAAGAAATCACTCTTTCAGTCGTCGAATTTTCAAGACTTCGTGTCCATTGTTAACACGAATTTCATTATTTCGCTAATAATACATGTAAAAATAGTTTTTGCTGTAAATAAATTTTCAATAATTAGTACTTGAAAAAGAGAAGCAGTAAAAAAAAATTAAAGCGTTTAGTTCTTCTAATGTCGCCTCTCGATTGACCTTTGAAGTGAGCCTTCAAATGAAACAATTTTACCATACATATTATGAGTAGTATATCTATCTAATTATAGAAGTATTTCTATCGCTGTATGTCTTGTTACCGTTATCTTTATCGAAGAATTGAACGGATTCCACGTAGGAAGTGAATGAGGAAATAGACCTGTTGTACAACAATTTTCCCATATTAGATACTTCCTACTTGTAGGCAAACTTTGATACGACATACCGGCATGTACGTAGATTGTGACGAATTTGTTTTTCTTGTTAATAAGCCATATTAACGGCATCTCGAACTAGTTTCGGAATATTAGTAGATTAAAAAACATTTTAAAACGGTATTACATGTCTATACCAATGATTTATAGAAGCAGGCGTTACTTTGCGGAATTCCATATTACAAGCAATACAACAGAACTAACTACTTTGCTATAATCCGCACGGGTTAAGCGAATGCATGCAAAGCCAATGTGTATGAAGCAGGCAAAATCTACGACATAGGCTCCACGACAAAAATCGTACTGTACGATTTTTGTCGTGGAGCCTATCCTCCTGATGATGCTTCGGTTTCGGGGCGAAACGATCGTCGAGATTGTGGTGGTGGATGTGTGTGCTGCTTTTGTGTGCGTTGTTGCTGGTGAATTGCGCCTTGGGGTGCATGTGGTGACTGGTCCTGCATGTATAAGGTGCGTAGATTTTGCCTGCTTCATACACATTGGCTTTGCATGCATTCGCTTAACCCGTGCGGATTATAGCAAAGTAATTAGTTCTGTTGTATTGCATGTCTATACCAACTTAATCTCACTCACAGTTTTATCTATTCTATAATGAGCGCAACTACGCCGTGTGGTATCCGGCAGAATAGAATAGACCACCCTCCTTTCTTACCGAGGTGTCGTAAAAGGCGACTAAAGTAAGTTGACGTCAGGCAGGCGGCCGGTTAAATACGTAGCCAAATCATGTGACAGCATGTTTGTGACATGTTGTGCCGACCCCACTTAGAGTGGGATAAGGGCAGGCGAATGAATGATGACTGATATAATGAGCGCAACTATCAAACGTCGCCTAATACAATCGATTCCTTTTTTTTTCGTTAAAAACTGTTCTATGTAATATTCTACAATTGTTATGTCTGGTCCGTATTGGCTATACGAGAAAGATTAGAAGCATTTCTAAATTAAAGTATAATTTCCTGTGGGACTTAGTGGACTATATGAAACAGAGTAAATGTTTGTATGTTTATTAATTAGATCCAATTCTTGCGGCCCTGGGTCTGTTGACAGGCGTTTCAACTTTATAACTTGTTTGCTCTCACGTGGACTTGTTCGCTTGATTTGATCTGGTAACAAAATAAACGAAAAGAAAACGACAAATTACGTCACAAACTCAGTTTATTTCACATTGTTTAACAAATGATTCTTATATAATATTTATAAATGTTGTACAAAAAATATATTTAAAAATTACTTAAAATGTTATATTGAGAGTAAATGATAAAAGACAGAACGCAGTAAGTATTGATGAGATGACACGTATCAAAACTTAAATTAAAAATATCCTTTATTAAAGTAAACTTGTTAACAAGTACTGTAGAATCCCCAATTCAACTGCTGGTTCGGAAAGCTCTTCCTACCGAGACTTATTGTGAGAAGGTTCCTCTGTCTGAAGTCCTGACTATCAGGAGCGCCCCCCCTGCCTCCTGTAGACCCTTCAATTTTTATTTATTTTCAATATGATAATAGTAATGAAAAAAGAATAATTACAACTTATCTAATCACAATTTAAAAGTATTGATATTAAATGTTATAAAGGTAACTTAAAAGCGAGTATTACCCATAAATGGAGGGTTGGCAGTTTCATCGTTTGCAATAAACAGCTTGTTGATTCATACTTTGTCGCCAGACCTTGTCTGGTGACGTATCGGTGTACTATCCCATCCCAAAACAGTGACTCATGTTTGGAACCTGGATGTAGATTCCGTATTGATTAAAACTTGAAAATGCCGTAAACGTATGGCGTAAAGTTCAAATTTATGAACGTAAAAATATTCGAATTACAAATTTTCGAAAATACGCGAAGTGTTATTTCGTTGAGATTAATGTCTTTTCAGATTGTGCAATAGTTGTGTAATAGGTATTTAAAAAGACATTTTCATAGTCTGGCTATCAGTCTTGTATTATGTTTTATTGTTGCCCTTACGAAACGAGTACTTTTTTTTATAAACTTTATTACGTCATAATTGTGGTCTTAATGGATTATTAACTGCTCCCCCTCCGGGTCATATCTTTAGCATATCATGATGTGTTCTGTCGATCAACGAGTAAACAATGCTAATTAGATTTCCACAATACACGGTGTTGTGTCGCTTGCGTTCATCTATATCTTGCATAAATTACTGGACCTATTCTTAGATATAAGTTAATTTAATTTAGTTTTATTTATTAAAGTTTAGGTCATCTTTAAGTTGCTTATTAGCCTTTTGGCTAGATCGCAACATCAATAAAGTACTTCCTTTTTGGTTTTTCTTAATAATAGGAAAAAAAAAATTCTTGCTATTTCCTAGCTACAAATTCCATTTCAATGTAATGTTTGAAACGTATCATTTGGTTTTAAACTCTAAAGTAGATACGCCTGCTTAAAATACAACTGTAAGTGATCAACGATTTGGATCACAGTTGTTTGAGCCCTTTTGATAATAGTTCTTAATGAAATAATCCATGTATTCCATGCTAGGTATCATCGGGAAATAGTAATCGTCATTAATAAAACTTTCTACACGGCATAATACTGTTACGTAAAATTGCTAGATATAATCCTTTGAGAATACGCTGCAAAAAATACTCTCATAGCAAATACACCTAGGCGGCTCTTTTTGGTGTTTAGTATTGTTTGTTATTTTTGATAGGAGTGGATTGGGTTTTCAAGTTTTAATTTTATGTTTCATTACGTTAAATAATTTATATAAGCAGACCTCACTTTGAGAAATTCTCTCTGTACTATGACCGAAGTTATGATATAATTATTTTGCTATTAATCAGATTATAGCAAAATAATTATATTATAACTTTTGTTTTATTACATTATTCTCACTAGAAATTGTTTATTAAGATACTATATTGAAGTTTTTCTTAAATACTTTGATCTATTGGACATAGGTATGCACTTTATGATATAAGTAGAACAGTGGGATATGAATGTCTATATTTTTGCTTGTTTTACTTTGGTCTAAGAAAAAGTATATATTTTTTACCTTAAATCACTATATAAGAAGTGTAATTTAAAAATATACTCTAAAGACAATATTATATAAAAAAGTAATAATAAAATTATTTTGCTATAATCCGCGATACAGTAAATAGAAAATATATATAGTGCTAAATGTAGAGTGGACTATCCGTTTTTTCATACCCGTTACATGCAGGATTCGTAAAAACACATGCACAAACCTCCACCACTGCCACCACAATACACAAGCAATACACACGTTCACTATCACAAACTTAACAATCGTTTCGCCCCGCAACCGAAGCATCATGATTATGATGCTTCGGTGGAGGCAGTGGTGGAGGTTTGTTATTATTATAGCAAAATAATTTTATTATTACTTTTGTATTATGGATCTCCTCAAAGTGACGCCTAATTCTATAAACAGTATTATATATCTATTCGTATAGGTACTTAAACTTAGTATTTCCAATTAATAATACCCTACCGTATAAGCTATTCGAACTTCCTTTCCTCATATGGGAGTGCAAATTATACAACTTGTGATGCAGTTGCTCGCGCTTATTTGTCGTATATTTTGATAAGCAAACCTATATATAAGGCCACATAACGACAAATTTCTTTTGCAAACAATTTGCAATTAACTTCAAGTACATATAAAATTTTATGTATCATTAACTAAAGAAAAAAAACGACAAATTACAGTAAACATACACTGAAAACGAGTTTAGAACTTGCTATGAAAACATTCTTCAGATAGCGAGCAAAGAAAATAGCGGTCAAGGACAACAATAAACTTTTCAATTTTCTATGCACTATTTTAAGAACTTGCAAGTTCACAGTATTCAATGATAAAACTAGTCTGAATTTGAAAAACTATGTCTAGCGAAAGAGGCAACGTATTAATTACTAAGACATTTCAATAACAAATAATATTCTAATTAGCCTAATCGAGACTCAGTTTACTTTATTGCAACAGGGACTATATTACATTGATTGAATTAACGATTATATGATCAGCATAATGATCACCAAATGTACTATGAAATTTGGTTATTACTAGCATTACGCTTTTTGGACAACGAATACGTTTAGCCTAGACCTAGACGGATCTCGGCTTAAGCAAAAGGTATTGCCTATCAGTCGGTTATAATATCTGAACATACCTTCAATGTTATTATACTTTATAGTAGTTAAACAAGATATCGCGTCGTTGTGTCGTTGATATTGATAACCATTTGGAATTTAACATGATGTAAAAAGTTTAAGTGAATCCATAGAGTGCTCTCTGGTCTTTGAAACATAAAGTAACAGCCTGTTACTATGCCCACTGCTGGGCTAAGACCTACCACGCTGCTCCAATGCGGATTGGTAGGTTACAAATATCAATAGAATACTCTAGAGATATGCAGGTTTCCTCACGATGGTTTCCTTCACCGAAAGGCGTGTGATAAATTGCAATTATCAATTAGACACATAACTTTTAATAGAAAAACTCATTGGTGCCTGCCCGGGGTTTGAACCTACGTCGTCTCTAGAGAGTCGCACGGTCTCACCGCTAGGCTATCACAGCTTTTTGGCTTATATAAACTGTTTTTTTTACACATATACTAGTATTTGAATGCGACTTCGTCTGCTTGAATGTCAGGGCCCGAAATAAAAATACCCTATGCCACTCCAGCCCATCTTTATACCATAGATCACATCCATAGACGAAGAACCAATACATTTTCGCATTATAAGTAACGATAACAAACGTTGCTTGCTTCGATTTATCAAATTTTTGTATGTTACTTTCTGAATCAGCGATTCATTCGGGAAACATATTTAAATAAAGGTATATTTTATAGATATTTCGATGGTCTAGACATTTGAAGTGCATAGTGCACATAGCGAAAAAGACAAATAAATTGTCATCTTACCGGTTTTGGAGAGCAGCTGCAAAACCAGTCGAGTTGAACACCTGTATCTGATCGCTATATACAAAAATCAATATATCTATATCAAGCTCTAAGTAATTTGAGAAGATATTGTAATACGCTATTTATTAGTAGCCACTTTTACATAGAACTTGTTTTAACGAGTTCGTTCGCGCTAACTATAGAGTTTAAGTGCCTTAATCATATAATTTATAAAAGTAGGCGTTACTTTGCGGAATTCCATAGTACCATAGTTCCATGGTAGTAGTATGTGTAATGATAGAATTATCTTGCAATAATTAGCGTTCGTGAAGAAAATCTATGTAATGCTAAGTGTAGGCAGCAAAAACCGCTCTCATACCTTACACAAGCAGGCTTAGTTTACGCACGTATCACAACCAACAACATACTACACACATTCACTACGACAATCTCAATGATAACTTCGCCATGTAACTGAAGCAGCATCAGGAGATAGACTCCACGACAAAAATCAAAAAATATTTTCAGAATGCACTGGGGGTAGATAAGATTAGCAATTGTTATATGAGGTATTCCGATGATCGCCAGTGTGTCTTATGGCACGGTGTAGTATGTAACAGTGTCATTTTTAACCAATACTGTAATGTGATTTCGGTGTTGCGCCATCCCGTAAAAACGATTTTTGTTGATACTGATATGGATTAATTATCAGTCAATTTTTAAATAAGTTTTTCTGTTAAAACATAATTATGTATTGATAATCACAATTTATCACAAGGTTTTCGGTTATGGAAAGTGTCGAAAGGAATTCTAGAATTCTCTAGATGTATGCAGGTAAGCGACCTATCCGTAATTGAAGCAGTGTAGTGGATCGTAGCTCCAACCCTTCTTCCCAAAAACCAGTGGAGGCCTATGCCCAGCAGTGGGATATTAACAAGCCGTTACTTTTACTTTTTACTTTTACATCCTTAAATTACGTACATATTCCATTTACAAATATTTAAATACAGGTGTTTTTTTTAACACAAACGCGTAATAGCAAAATTATACGAATGTTTCTCGTAAATATATTTTTTCGACTGCTATTAAATGTACTAAATTTTTAATTACTTACTGCATGTCAGTTGCCTTTTGTTTGTGTAGACAGTTTAAATGTTCCGGCGTGTGAAATACGAAATGAATGTATTGTTTTAGTGTTTTTTCAAAGGTGTTTTTATATTACCGTTCATCGTATCGGATGATGCGACTCATGACTTCACTGCCTTCTGGAAATATATAAATTAAAGCACGAATCACATTGTATTAGTCTAGAATTGAATCAAGCTGATTGGATTGGCAGACTCATTGGCTTGATTGACAGCTTTGAGATATTATTTAACGTTGATCGATAGATAATAGACTCACATTAAAACATCTAAATTACATAGGAACTTAATTAGTTTAACAGCTTATACTTTTAACCTTAAATCGATATCGAACGAAAGTTATTGTTCTCAAATTAAAATACTATCACGTATAAAAACGTAGCTGATAGTATAAACTAAAAATGTCAACTAAATGGTAGGAGATAAAATTTATTCAAATAAACTAATTCACAGTATACATACAGAAAGTAGACAAAGTAGGAACCGACATAAGCTTGCGACTCCTGCTTTGCGCCCAGCAAAAGTACGTAAATCGTTTGTGGGTATGGGTATAAGATTCTATAATAAAAATCCGAAATCAATTTTGGCCATGCCATTACAGCAGTTTAAAACCACTGTTAAAAAGAGGCTGATACAGAAAACCTACTTTACTGTTGAATATTACTTAGATGATAAGGATGTGTGGATATAGGTGCACTTCTACCCTGTACAAGACAGTAATAAATATTTCTATAGACTAGTTCTAAGATTTATATTTTAAGAAGAGCAACCGCCGAGTTTCTTGCTGGTTCTTCTCGATAGGAACAGCTTTCCGAACCAGCAGTAACGTTGACGATTCAAAAGCACTTGTTTACAAGTTTACTTGAATAAAGAATATTTTGAATTTGAATTTGAAAGTATCATTGTATATGTATGTAAAACTTTTTATAACAAATAATAAATTACAGGTTATTATTAAATACTTAGTTCAAATTGAACGCCAAACAACTTTCTACTAGTAGTACAGGTAATATTAACAAAGTGGAAGGGAAATTGTTAAATATTAAACTTGTTACAAAATTTCGAAACGTCACAAAAGTTGATACAACGGTTAATGGGTAATAACGGTTAACTGGTTGAACTGCTTAAAGAACTGTAGTTGTTATATTCTTTCAATTCCGATGTATTTACTGCGTTATAAACAGGATGTTCAAAACCTCTGTCAAGAAGTCCAAGGCATATATTTGTTGCTCAGCAGTGCTGATTTGTTCGTTATGTTAATATTAGGTGCAACGGGAAAACTAAAATGGACGAGCATACTTTACTAAAGAATAGGTTGGATCACAACTTTAGAGAAGTATCTCTTAGTCAAAAGGTGTGAAGTGGTGATCCCAAACAAAATGGGTTAAAAGGGTTCTCTCTCCATTTTTGGGGCGGAGGATTGGAGCTGAGCCTACCACGCTGCTTCGATGCGGATTGGTAGGTTACACATATCCCTGGAATTCTCTAGAGACATCCAAGTCCTCACGATGTTTTCCTTCGCCGAAAAGCGTGTGATAAATTGCAATTATCAATTAGACACAAGTTTGAGCAAAAAAAATTCATTGGTGCCTGCCCGGTGTTTGAACCCATAACCCTTCGTAAGAGTTTCACGGTCTCACCGCTAGGCTATAACAGCTACTAAAATAAAATGGAAAGCGGTTCGCGGTCGTCGTTTACTTCTTCAATTGAGTCGCAATAAGAGTTCATGGTAGGCCTGCTGGTCGCAAATGGCCAAATTTTTCAAGCGACGAAAGTTTACATCTCTCATCGAGAATTAACATTATATATTTGTGCCGTTTGCAGTTGAGACCCTAGGGCCATTCGTAGGCATTATTTGTATTTACTTTCGTTGTAAATAAACAAGAAAAAGTCCAAATCAATATTACAAAAGTGAAAATTTGTACTATAAAACCTTATACTCATTTACAGTCGCTCATGTCGATCACGACCGGCCTCTATATACTACCCATTGCTGATAAGCAAATCCTTTTATGTCCTCAACAAATAATATAATGATGTCACCACGTACACGTTACCTCCTACGTATTGATTTGCATTCAAATGTAGTGCCCTAATGCTTTCACTTTCATGCCAAATCTGACTGAATACTAATGGCTAATATTTTTTATAATTTAATACAGGACTAGTATAATAATAAATCAATAACGCCTAAGCTGCGCCTCCAAAAGGTCCGAAAGTCATTTGTCGATCTCTATTTTTGCTTTCTATAGGGCGAACAATGAAGGATTTTGTCAAATGAAGATTTCTTATTATGCGTACAGAAAATTTTAATGCGTTTCTTAATAGTTAAAAAATTACAAAATGATAATGTATATGTTTTTATAACAAATTCCCTCTACTTTACGTTTAGACACAATTTTAGAAATTATATTAAAACGATGCTGCTACATAAAGCTTACCGCCGTGTGGTATCCGGCTGAGTAGAATAGACCACCCTCTTTATTACTGAGGTGTCTTAAAAGGCGACTAAGGTAAGTAGACGTCAGGCAGGCGACCGGTCGTAAAATATATGGCCAAATCGTGTGACAACATGTTAACATGTTGTGGCGACCCCATTTATAGTGGGATAAGGGCAGGATAAAGATGCTACTACATAAAGCTTACTATACAATTTAAGATTATGTGAGTGATAGTAGCATATCTCAACTGTAGTCAGTTACGCACCAAACTGCAACGATTAAGTTGTAAAAAAATATTTGAAAAGATCGTCCGCCGAGTATCTTACTTGTTCTTCTTGGTAGCAACAAACTTCCGAATCGGTGGTAGGTTCTTTAAAAAAATTTGACGATTCAAAAGTACTGGTAAACAGTCCATTTGAATAAAGAATATTTTGAATTTGTAATATTTTTGAAAAATAGGAAGGAATATGCGCAGCTGACTGCCAACCGTCGGTAGTTGGAGAAGAAGATGTAAAATTAGTAAATATCCCTTCATTATGGCATCGAAGTGCACTCATTACGTATTTTTTTTTTAAAACAGATATCAAAATATAACAAGGCCGAAGCATCATACAAAATACTTTCTATTTTGACTTAATTGAGGATACGAGGTTTAGCGCCAATCAAAATTATGAAGGACGTTTCCTGTTAACGCAACGGGAAGCTTCCGGGTTCGATTTACAATGGTCGTCCACTCAGTTGCTTGCCCTAAATACGCTAGACAAAACGTTCAACGATTAACACCATTTTCGTCTGGCAGTTTGCCTGCCGAGTCTATTACGTGTCTGTCAGTTTTTGTCATTCCAAATGCCATTTGCATTCTAGTTCGAATTTCGGTTTTCATGTCAGGAAAGATTATTAAAACGTTAATTGAAATTATTTCCGCAGATATAACGGAATCTTTAGTTTATTATATAAGTTTAATTCTTTTCAGTTCATACAATCTTTGGTCAGATATACAAATCTGATAATAGATAAAAACGAATCTAATATATAATGGAAGTAGAGTAAGAAATATCTTACACAAGAAGTTGCTTTATATTTAATGATTATCTTTTATTGTTTTGTAAAAATCATTAGCTTATGTGTAACCTCCACGTTTTTTTCATGAACCAGGTTCTTCCATTTCTAAATCCTCAATCACGACATTTATTGTGTCTTAATGTTCATTACGCGTTTAATGTTTTATAAGACTTCAATAATTTTTTGCTTATAATTTACAAATATTACACATAAATTTAGTATTGCATTAGGTACATCCACGTTTTTTCGACTGTCTCTAAATCTTGTACTTAATATAAAACTACGTATTTAAACCTTTGCTAATAATATTGTACGTCATGTTTGACAGTCATAAAATCGTATCTTCTTCTTCATCTTTGTCAGCCGATGGACGTCCACTGCTGGACATAGGCCTCTTCATGGGATCGCCACACCACACGATAAAATCGTATGTCATCTGAATTTTTGAATGACAAACCAATGGTATTAGAAGGGAATTAATTCCACGAAGGGTACACTTATGGAAATGGAGCCCTTAAATAATAAGTGTCACGCATCCATAATCAGAAGGAAAGCTTTTAGTTAAGAGAGCCTAAAACTGTCAATGATTTATAGAAGCAGGCGTTAATTTGCGGAATTCCATATTACAGGCACTATTACAGAACTACCTTGCTATAATCCGCACGGGTTAAGCGAATGCATGCAAAGCTAATGTGTATGAAGCAGGCAAAATTTACGAACGTTACACATGCAGGACAAGTCACCACACGCACCCCAAGGCTCCTCCACCAGCAACAAAGCACGCAAGCAGCACACACAACCACCACCACAAACTCGACGATCGTTTCGCTCCGAAACCGAAGCATCATCAGGAGGATAGGTTGCACTACAAAATCGCAATGGCATTGCGAGTTTGTGGTGGTGGTTGTGTGTGCTGCTTGTGTGATTATAGCGAGGTAGTTATGTTATAGTGCCTGTAAAACTGTCAGTGCTTTCTGTTGTGATAAACTTGCACATCTTTAGAGGCCTTAGGTCGACAAATGGTCATGTGTAATTCTATGTTTTTACACCAAGAAAAACCTATTCAAACGTATTAAATGAACGTATCGAAAATCTTTCGAAATTATCCCAGTAATGTAATAAATATAAAATGTATATAAATATGTTTTGAGAACTTACGTCATTCTGCATGTATGACTGGTTCGTTCACCTTTATACTATGCTATCTTCCGTGTATCTTTATAATTAGACTTCTAGATAGCATTTATCTTTTATAACAACCTAAGAATGTCGTATTGCTGTGCAAATACCTATTCTATTTGGATACTGAAATTTCGTTTTCTGGCCGATTCTGTAAATCTTGAGAAGTTTCCTAAACATTCTCTAAATATACATACCTTTATACGTATAAAGTTTATATAAGGAGTTTGTATCATTAACAATTATTATCTGTCTCATGAATACTAAAAGACGATATAATTAAACAAGTCAATATAAAAATCTTTCAACATATTTATTTATTTATTTATTAAGGAACAACCAGTGGCAGTTACATTAAAACATTATATTAAAGTAGCACAACACAAAGAGGCATTAAATGCACTGCCTTTAGGTGTCACAGCATGCACATCATTATAATTATAGGGACAACAATGAACTACTTAATCTAAATTTAAATTTAAATGTAAATGTAAATCTACAGCTCCAAGAACTGGAGATTAAGAATTATTTTTTTAAATGAAATAAATGTATCGCTGAACACATCTACATATTGGTAAATTGTATTATATTGTCTTGATAACCTACTTAACAAAATCTTATGTACCCAACTTAACCGTTGAGAAGTTCCCTCGTCGGGAGCCAATCCCGGCAGCAGCATCTGATCATGCTTATCATAAACGTGCATTGTAATCGAGACTGGACCAGTATGTAAAATTTCAGCTCAATCGGAAATTGGTTAAAATTTATTTTGCAAGATTCCACTTTCACACTCAAGCATTCAGACAAGTTAAATAAAATTTTTTAAGCGGCACATTATCGTAAGGTGTTAAAGTACCTTCAAGAGACCTATGCACCAGTTGATCTCCATCCATTATACATAGAAAAAGCTTACATTATTACAAAATAAATTTATATATTTTAAGATAAAAATTTGTTTCAGATGAAGTGGCGGTGCTCGATAAACACAAATTCGACTCTCGGACATACGTCAAGCCAAAGAAACGAATGCAGAGGCCAAGTATCCAAAGTATTGTCGAAGTTGCCTCCAACCCGCCCTCCATGTCGCCCCATTCTTCGCTAAACGCTCCAGCAAACAAGTATCTAACGTACAACAAATACAGCAATCCCTTGGGCCCAATTAGTCCAATGTTGAGGCTAAAAACGTTCAACGTTGACGTCAACACTGAGAATAGCCAAGCGATTAAGGATTACGCTATGAAGAGGCGGAATATGGCACAGGATGACGATCCACAGGTAATTTTTTATCTTCATTTCAAATCAATGGACGTCCTCTGCTAGACATAGATCTAGCACTTCTAGCAGTAGGTATTTAAGGGATCTCCACACTACACGATCGTGTGCCGCTTGGATTCAGCGGTTCCCCACGACCTTTTTTAAGGTCGTTAGTCCACCTGGTAGGGCATCTACTAACCCTGCGTTTTCCGCCGCCGGTAGACTCTGTGCTTTCTTATGGTGCCTTTGTTATATTATTTTTTAATCAAATCAAACAAAAATAATCTTTATTGAATATGCTTTTTCACGCACTTTTGAATTGTCAAGGATCAATAAGATTGAGGAATATCCCATTGGTTCGGAATGTTTCTCTTACTTATATTCAATGATCATTTAAACATCTTTAATTTACATAATTAAGCTGAAGTCTTTAACGAAGCTGGTAAGATTTTCAAGTCCATTTTTATCGTTTACATAATCTTAACTGTGTTTCCGCTGTGTGGTATCCAGCTGAGTTGAATAGACTACCCTCATTTCTAACCGAAGCGTCGACTAAGGTAAGTCAGGCAGGCGGCTGGTCGCAAAGATATATTATAGAAACGAGATACCCGGGCATATGACATTATTGTTTTTTCTTTTAATTTTGCGAATAAAATTACTCTAATCATATCAAATTTAATTCCAAATTATAATGTTTTGATTTAATTTAAATGTGTATTGCGTAAAATATTACAATTATTCGGTAAACTTCACACACTACTTTTATTTTATACTTATATAATTATTTTCGTAATGATTAAATCATGAGTATAATCCGACAAAACTTAAATCATGCATTTATAATTTGATGATTCTTTCGCTCATCAGTTAGGCAACGTGGTGGTGGTGTGAATTTGTGCTTTGCTTGTTTAGTGATAAGTATTATACATAGTAACTATGCTCGCGGTTTTGCATGCGTGGAAATTAGTGCGTAACAAAGTTTTTCCCGCGTAAATCCCGACCCCGCGGGAATTCTGATGTAATGTATTATTAACCTAAACCTTCCTCAAAATTTGCCCTATCTTTAGGACAAAACCGTACAAAAATTTGTTTAGTAGATTTTGAGAAAATTGATCACGTACATCGGGAACTTTTGGGGACTTGATTTTATAATATGTATGTATGTCGTTTTGCTGTTCCTGTATGTTTAAAGCATAAAAGCGAATTCGAATGCTCTTCAATAATTAATATAACTCATCATCCTCCTGCTCTTACCCCACTCTAAGTGGGGTCGGCAAAACATGTTACAAACATGTCGTCACATGATTTGGCTACGTATTTAACGACCGGCCGCCTGCGTGACGTGAACTTACCTCAGTCGTATTTTACGAACCCTCAGTAAGAAAGTGGTTGGCTATCCTAATCAACCGGACACGGTGGGTCAACTTACCTTAGTCGCCTTTTACGACACCTCGGTAAAAAATGAGGGTGGTCTATTCTACTCAGCCGGATACCACACGGCGGGTCGACTTACTTTAGTCGCCTTGTATGACACCTCGGTAAGAAATGAGGGTGGTCTATTCTACTCAGCCGAATACTACACGGCGGTTCAATAATTAATATAACTTTATTATAATAACTTAGATTTTCTTTTACTACAATTAATCGATACTAATAACACAAATGCGAAAGTGTTCGATTGTCCTTTTTTAACCTCCTACTGAAAAATGTAATTTATTGTATGGAAATATTTGTGACGATCGAGAGTGATAAAAACCTTGTAGACGTTTTATTTTTAAAGTGTTCCCATAAGAAAGGAACATATCATCATAATTATATATTTTTCTTTTCCATTCTCTTCTCTCAACTCTGTTGTTTCTACTTCTTATTCTTTAAATTCTACTTCTTTTGTATGCAGATCATATTTATCTACCATACCATCTCTTTTTCGCCTTTAGCTATATATTTCTTTATTGCACATACATATATATAATTAGTAATGAAGACACAAAAAAATTTACATATGTATAAAGACCTAAAAGGGATCTCTTCCGGTTAACCTTTGAGTAACAGAAAGAAAAAGACAAGAAGTGAAATATAGTAGTTACATATTCAGACATATTTATCAACGGTTGATATGTTTACATATTTTTTTGAAATACGGCGAAAAGCACTCAACAAAATAATCTTACTGTTATGAATTATGCGATTTCGCATATTAGTGCTTCGATAATAAATAATCTTTAACTTTTTATCGACATTGGGCTGATAATTGCATTAACCGCTAAACCCGCTTTTAGTATTCAAAACAATAAGTTTATATCTTACACAAAAAACTGATGTTTTGCGAAACTGAACGCTTGGGGATAACGTCACGAGGTGTTCAGTAGTATTTGTGTAGGAACCTATAAAACAGTTTTATGGTGATTTGTTCTGATCGATATTGACCTTTATCAGCCTTTAAGCAAGTCCATATACATATATCTATACTTATAGATTTATTCTACAAAAGTAATAATCAAATATATTTTGCTATAATCCGCGATAAAGTTAATAATAAATGTATATAATGTTAAATGTAGAGTGTCCATTCTCATACCTTATTCATTGGACACTTTTTATAACATACTCAGGTTTCTATAAAAACTAATGCGCCAATCGGTCAAAGAAAACTTGGTTATCAAACCTCCTAGAAGAATTTATGCAACATTTGTTGGTAACAAATGTTGCCGAAATTCTTCTTCAATCTTGGCGTGGCAATAGAAATTATTAATTTAATAATTTGTTATATAAAGAAAGTTAGCCAAACTTTACTTATTTGACATCCACATATAGAACAATCGATAAATAAATTAGCGAATCAATTATCAATTCATTATAAAAACATAAATAGCCGTGTGGTATCCGGCAGAATAGAATGGACCACTCTCATTTCTTACCGAGGCGACGTAAAAGGCGACTAAGGTAAGTTGACGTCAGGCAGGCGGCCGGTCGTAAAATACGTAGCCAAATAATTTGACAACATGTTTGTAACATGTTGTTAAATTATCCCACTTAAGAGTGGAATGAGGGCAGAGAATGATGATATATACCCAACGATCCGCATTTTAGTCGTGCCGTGGGCGTGAACTTCACCCTACTTTCCAAGAGACAAGAGTTTTCGGAAAACTGACAAACAACTACTTTATTTGCGTAAATAAATCCTATTATTTGAAGCCTCTCGTTAGATTAACGTTTTTTTACGAACAGGGCGCCTCCACAAGCAACAATGCACACAAGCAGTACACACAACCACCCACAACCACCATTACGATTTTGTCGTGGAGCCTATCCTCCTAATGATGCTTCGGTTTCGGAGCGAAGCGATCGTCGAGATTTTCGTGGTGGTTGTGTGTATTGTTTTAGGGATAAGTGCGCTTTCGTACATCTGTATATTTATTTTTCTTTTTCTTTCTCTTTTCTAATAATATGTATGTACAATAAAGATAAAAAAAATAAACTACTATGAAGCTAAAATATAAAACAATATTTGTTGCTCGGTAGCGATTTGTTGAGTTTATCTCGCTAACATCAGTTTAATTGAAAGGAACTCTAATCTGCCGGTCACGCGCAATTTGTTGCGTCCATTGATACCGTTACAGGCGATTTGGTAACGCTGATCTTTTTATAGCTAACAAATTTAATTTGATCGAGCTAACTGTTCGTATCAACCTACTTTTCTTGAGGACATCTTTATCTATTTTAGTTTTACGTTTTCAACTAGTTTAATCAAAGTTTAGATTTGAAATTATTTGCAAATTTTGGGCTTAATGACTAGCACAAAAAATATTATAATATAATAACGATAGCTTTTTGTGTTAAATGATATATGGAACTAGCTGTGCTGCCACGTGTTACTGTGGTCGAGTAGGGTTTCGAATTCCCCTCGAAACAGAACGTAACAGTTGAAAAAAAGTTAAGTTTACGGAAATTTCTGTAGTCTGAAAATTTCGTTAAAATCTATCCAGCCGTTTCGGAGTCTATAAAGAACACACAGCCAAACATTCATTTTTATATATAAGGTTGATGTTAGTTTGAGCAAGTGAAATAAAATAATATTAATATATAATTGAGTTATAAATCTTACTTATAAAAAATAAAACGTGTGTGCGTTCATGAAGATAAATTTGGGATTTTTCTTATCTCATACATTAGTCTGTCCAATTCAAAGTTTAATTATTGGTAGAATGAATTGACAGTGAACGTATAACGTCAGACAGACAGATTTTCGCATTTATAATATTAGTCCGGATTAAACAAACTAATTTGTGGAACAAGATTACGCCTACACGACTTCGTAATTCAAGTTACAACTCACCGCAAAGGGAACGATATCAATATCCACGTGAAATATTACTCTCAGTGTAGTGTTGCACAAGACGATATCAAAATACTTGTATTACATTTAGAGACTTATGTACATCAATCAATACTAGCTTATACCCGCTATTTCATTCATTATCAACTTATTTTTATTAAGGTACCATCTTCTTGCAAATTTCGGCGATCATTGGCCTAAACTTTTGTTGAACTCTAAATAAAGAACTGGTGCGTTTACCAAACCACTGGCGTAAATTTTGTCAGCCAAGATGTTCTTGTTCTGCATTTCGCCTTCCCTAAATTTTTAATTGTACGATTAAATGCGATAATTCATATTTGGGATTTCTCATATGACCGAAATATTAAGTACCAACATAACACTTTAATTCTATCCTCTCAGACTACGGGTAGGGCCATACTAAACATCACACCACCGTTGTTCCGTTCGGACTTTAGAGTAGGACAAATTATCAGAAATATCTCCGCCTTTATCATTTACGTAAGGTTTTTTGTTTGTCACCAGTTGCCCGTCAAATTCAAATTCAAAATATTCTTTATTCAAGTAAACTTGTAAATAAGTGCTTTTGAAACTTCAACATCTACTGCTGGTTCGGAAAGCTGTTCCTACCGAGAAGAACCACCAAGAAACTCGGCGGTTGCTATTTTTAAACAATAATTCCTATCACTAGTTACATATAGTTATTAATGTCTGGTACAGGGTTGAAGAGAAGCTATATCCATGAATTCTTATCGTCTAGGTAATCTTCAATAGTATAATAGGTTTTCTGAATTAGCCTTTTTAAAATAGTATTTTTAAACTGATGTAATGGTAAAGTTAAAGTAGAGTGTGGACAATCATGACATAAGTAATTTATAGAATTAGGCGTTACTTTGCGGAAGTCCATAATACAAAAGTAATAATATTACTGTTTTGCACTACAACAAAACAGATATTATGTATCAGATGAAACACAAAGCGTGGAGTGAAGAATACCTCGTGAATTTCTTAGTCTTTGACCATCTTACCTATGTTTTTATGTCTGTGGTCTATCCTTTTACCTGATTGTGACACCAGCTGGTGCTCCTCTTACCTCCAAAGTTGGCGCTTGTCTGTGGCATTTCATAGCGTCTTCAACCAGCAAGACACTTGTTGCCACGCTTTGTGTTTCATCTGATACATAATATCTGTTTTGTTGTAGTGCAAAACAGTAATATTATGCATCCTTATGAAACACAAAGCGTGGAGTGAAGACCTGTTTGCTATCTGCTGGTGGAAAAAACACAAAGCTATGTGATGTAAATAAAACATAAAGTAGGAAACTTCTACTTTATTGTCATTAAAACTATACAAGTAGATCAATCATCATTTATCAAATAACATAATAGCAATTCAAAATTATTTAAACCAAAAGTAAAAACTTCTAACAATAATCAAAATAAAATTTATAAATCAAAACATTTAACAATTATGTTTAATCTATAATTATATATATATTAGGTTTTCCAGGTAGATTAGAAAAGATAAGGATGTTTAAACTTATAAACCTATAAACTTTGAACCTAACAAGTCAGTATTAGATCTGTTTACTGATTTAATTTCACGACAATAGTGTTTTGTGAAATTATGTATACTCTTCCAATTACCCCTATTCAAAATTTCCTCTACTGGCCTATTTTCTAACCAGCTCTTAGATGCTACTGCTGATCTAATACTACCTGGAGACGCATCAATCTTAGCCTCTTTAAAGATGGTTCTCAACCACCCTGCAATCCTAGTTCTAGATGCAGGCTCCACTGTGCCCGAAAGAGTTATAAATAAACTAATAACCCCACTCTGCTGCCTTCTATCCTCAGAAACTTTAATAAGTTGCAGCACATGCCTTACTGGACAAACTGAACTGTCTGGATGCTGAAGAAGTAGCCATCCGGACTGTCTATTTAAACTGTTATCAGTTTTTGAGCCAAACCTTGGCCATAAAATTAATCTACCTTCCTCTAGAACTATACTGTCATTACCTAATTCTAATAATGTAAGGTCATGAACCCTACGGCCTGAAGCTAATAATAAAATTAAAGCTGTTCTTCTTGAAATATCAAATAAAGTATTAGAGCCTGGTGTACTTAATAACCAATCATATACAAGCTTAGTATCCCATATAGCAGTCTTCCTAACTGGAGGTCTTGCCAAAGATATTGCCCGCAAAATCTGATGTACAAAAAAATCTTTTGAAAAGTTATCAACTGATGTTGCACAGTAAGTGGAAATTGCTGATTTATGAACAAGAATTGTACTATAAGCAAGATTATCCTGTAAAAATAATTTGGCTAAAAATCTAGCTAAATCACTAGCTGTTGGGGCTTTATCATTGATATTATAATCCCTACACCAAGCTATCCATCTTCTAATTGGAGCTTTATATGTATTTAATGTGGAGCTTCGCCAACTACTCTTTAGTAATTCCTTCTCTTCTAGGTTCCAATTTGACACCTTCGAAGCCCACCCCCAACTCTCCATGCCTGTAAGGCTAATTTGCTCACGTCCTGGGGACACTGTCCTGTTGTCTGATCGACGAGGACCCTGTCTAGGTTCTGTATTTGAATTGGATCTTCCAGTGCTCTGGTCCGCAGATCTGGGAGCCAAAAGCATTCCCTCCAGTCTGGTGCTATCAGAATATAAATCCCTGTTGCAGTGTTGAGATGTGCCAACACTCTGGGAATTAGACTGGGAGGGGGAAATACCCATCCGAGTTGAAAATTCCATCTGCGACTGAAAGCATCGCAGAAAACTGCGCATCCATCTCTTATATCTAGAGAAACATAATTTGGAACAACTGCAGTTTCTTTTGTCGCAAATAGATCTATTTCTGGCCTTCCCCATACCCTGAATATAGCCTCCGCGGCTTCGGCTTTTATATGCCATTCTGGTATGGGACGGCCCCTTGAGAGTCTGTCTGCTATGCCATTGAACCTTCCCGGAAGGTAAGACGCCGACAGCGTTATGTTGTGCTGCTCGGTTAATATAAGAAGCCTCATGGCTATCTTGAGTAAATTTAATGAGCGAGTGCCTCCCTGGTTCCTGATATAGGCAACCAATGTTCTGTTGTCCGACTGGACTAAAATGTGGGCATTGTTTAGCTTTGTACACTGGTTGTATATTACTGCATAAACTGCATACATCTCTTTGAGATTTGAGTGCCATCGCCTCTGGACTTTTGTCCAAAGACCCGATATGTAAAAATTGTTTAAATGGGCTCCCCATCCCGTATTGGCTGCATCTGTTGTTAGAAAATGGGTAACTTCTTTTCTGTGCAATGGTGTTCCACTCCTGTCTATGGCGTCCAGCCACCAATTGAGATCCTGCTGTACCGCAGGTATAAGGAACTTTCTTTGCTTCTGTCTCTGAAATTGTTTTAGGAAAATCTGTATCCTTCTGCAGTATAAACGACCCCTTGGAATTGTTATATTTGCAAAATTCAACATTCCCAAAAGGCATTGCACCTCCTTCATGGTACAACTTCTGTGTTTTAGTAGCTCTATCAGTCTGTTTTTTATCTTTATAATTTTTTCCTGAGGCAATATTATCATATTGTCCTGTGTATCCCAAACAACACCCAGATATTCTATTCTCTGAGTTGGGTTGACAACGGATTTTTGAAAGTTCACATGCCAGCCTAACTCTTTCAAAATACTCAGCATTTCCGCAACCTGAGACATTAGTTGTGAAGGGTCCTGACTTACTAACAGGAAGTCGTCTAAATAAACTATTACCCGCATGCCTCTGGCTCTCAGGATTTCCGCAATCCAATTTGAGATCATTGCAAAAGTTCGGGGGGCTGAAGAGAGGCCAAAAGGGAGCACCGCTAGTTCCAATATTTCCCCGTTGTATATTACTCGCAGAAAACGTCTGTGAGTTTCTGAAATTGGTAAATGGCAGTATGCCTGGTGAAGGTCTATCTTTACCAACCAATCTTGGCTCTGCAGAAAATTCATTACATCGATATGAGATATTAGCTGAAAATGCTTTGTTGCAACGTAGCAATTTAACCCCTTCAAATTGAAAATCGGGCGATAGCTGCCATCTGACTTTTTTATCAGAAAAATCTTTGAATAATAACCTGGATTTAGTATCCGAGGTTTTACTAGTATTTTTTTCTCTCTCAAATCCCTGATCATTGTTGTCATATTGAGAGTAATCCTCGTTGCATATTTTTGTTTTATACCTTCCCCTGGGTAATGTAAAGGAGGTTTCATCTTTAACGGAATGAGACCCCTTGTTATGAGTTTCAGTAAGCATTGATTGGCCCCTAGATCCTTCCAAGTCTGCACATGATTCTTTAAGCACCCCCCTCTGAACTCCCCCAATTGACAGTCATTTCTGTTTAGAATTGGAAGCATAGTTGAAGGTGCCACTCTTACGAAAGGGCAGCTTTTTTCTATTCATGTCCTTCACCTTCTTATCATAATGGGGTTTTCTAGGAAAAGATCTATGATACTTCCTGTTCTGATGGGATTCCTGAAAAGTTGTTACTTTTCGTTCTCTCAAATATTCTGGTACCTCTAACCATCTATTAGCACCCCCCAGGGAAAGTATAATAGGACTCAACTTATCTCGACTAAACAAATATTCAGAACTTGGTGGAACCCCCTGCAAGATCTGTTTAATATTGACATTTTTAATTTCCTTAAGAATCCTATCTCTCCGTATCTCTATGCACTCAGACCGTTTCCCACAAATAATCTGCATTATATTTTCAAAACTTTTATAGTTCTGTGAACCTGGTCCAAAAACTGCTGTCAATTTCTCATAGAGCATATTAGGAGTGAGACTAGATGGATTAACAGTCATCCAGTTAATTAAATTTTGTAACTCAGTCTTTAAAGAATGTCGCTGTTCAAGGACAGCATTGGACAAACTTGCTAATAAATTCTCTGTAGAAGCTAAATAATCTTTAGTCTTATTAAAATGACAAAGTTCTTCATTAATCTTTAACCCTATAAAACCTGGCGTTGCAAGATAAGACTGCAAAGCTTTCTTATATCTTATGCCCTTCCAAGATGCCATATCAAATTGCTGAAGTTTATTTAACTCCTCAAGCCTATCTATGTTGGCTGCAGGGACAACTACGTTTTCATTTACTTCAGTACTTAACTGGCCCAAAACAAGGCTAGGGCCCGGCACAGGCGACACAGGCCTTTCCAAAAAGGTATCTTGTTGCATACGCTGTCTAACCGAGGCATTCTCAGTATCCTCAGTAAATGACCTTTGATTTAAAAGATATTGCGGTAACTGTACAATATAATCAGAAATATAACTTACCTGATTCATTAACGTGTTTAAACGTGGGTCCGAACAAGTCTGAACACGTCTGCGTTGGGCGTGTCTTGATCGCTTGTTCGGCGGCGGTGATACAATGCCCTCCTCATCTTCCGAAGATGAGGAAGAACTATCACTCTGACTATTTGAACGTTTCGATCTCTGTCCTCCATCCGAAGCGACAGAATCTAAATTACCCTTAACAGGTTCATCACCATTCTGAGAATTCATCTCTTACTACGTCTAAATTATTTAAAAAAAAATAACTGAAAACTCAGTATAACAGTTACCACAAGTCAAAATATCACGCTTTAGAACACTGATACAATAAATATTAACTATTTTCGACTAAATTTCGATTGACAAAAAAAAACTTGTCTTTTCGCGGCGAAATTCACAAAGCTATGAAATGCCACAGACAAGCGCCAACTTTGGAGGTAAGAGGAGCACCAGCTGGTGTCACAATCAGGTAAAAGGATAGACCACAGACATAAAAACATAGGTAAGATGGTCAAAGACTAAGAAATTCACGAGGTATTCTTCACTCCACGCTTTGTGTTTCATAAGGATGCATAATAAAATTATTTTGCTATAATCCGCGATACAGTAAATAGAAAATATATATAGTGCTAAATGTATAGTGGACTATACGTTTTTTTCATACCCGTTACATGCAGGATTCGTAAAAAACATATGCAAAAACCTCCACCACTTCCACCACAATACACAAGCACTACACGCAAAACTTTGCGATTTTGTCGTGGTGTCTATCTCCTGATGATGCCTCGGTTGCGGGGCGAAACGATTGTTGAGTTTGTGATAGTGAACCTGTGTAGTGCTTGTGTATTGTGGTGGAAGTGGTGGAGGTTTTTGCATATGTTTTTTACGAATCCTGCATGTAACGGGTATGAAAAAAACGTATAGTCCACTATACATTTAGCACTATATATTTTTTCTATTTACTGTATCGCGGATTATAGCAAAATAATTTTATTATTACTTTTGCATGACATAAGTATTAACCCACATTTAAAAAAATGTAATAGGCAATTTTGAAAATGATGGCTGAAAAACAGAGTCATTGGCCAAAATATTAAGGAATCAGGGGTGATGGGCGGTGTACATAATAAAAAAAAACACAAAGAAACCGCTAAAACAAGCAGCACAAAATTTTTTGATGTGATCTATGTGCAATATAACATTCGGTCAAAGAAGGAAGAAGTGGAACGACCAGGAAATTTGACGTTTGATTGTAATCCGTTATCCGGTTTAAGACTGAAACCTCAGTAAATCATGGATCATTCATATAAGTGAAAATGTTTGTAAAAGACTTTCTCATCATTATTATGAAATATAAAATTAATAAATCAAGTTAAACCTTAAAGTTACTTGCATGTGACAAATAAGACCAATACAGGAAATCTCATTGGTACGGATGATGTAATATAACCAAACACGTTTTTTATGTTTATTTGTATGTAAATCATAAATAGCGATTGCGCAAATATGTTATAGAGCATCGAGTCAATTTCATATAACCTGCATATGTCATATTGTTTTTATTGTTCAAATTATTAAGTTAGTATTCTAACTTGTTGTATGTGATCATATTTTAGTATTTATGTTATGGTGATTTAATCAGGTTTGAACTATCAAAGGTTGGCGTCATTTATCACCAACGTTATATTGTATTATCACGACAAACTTTACTGACTGTATCGAATAATAGTCCTTCATTAGTAAAGTGGCGCTCTGTTACAATCCCACTGCTGGGAATAGGCCTCCTCTTTCCGTTCCTGGAGTGAAGGGTTAGAGCTAAGACCTACCCCGCTGTTCCAATGCCGATTGGTAGGTTACACATGTCTCCAGAATTCTCTAGAGATATGCAGGTTTCCTCACGATGTTTTCCTTCACCGAAAAGCGTGTGATAAATCGCAATTATCAATTAGACACATGAGTTTTAATAGAAAAACTCATTGGCGCCTGCCCGGGTTTGAACTCGTGTTCCCCTCGAAAGAGTCGCACGGTCTCACCGCTAGGCTATCACAGCTCTTCATTGTTGGGCATTATTTTCAAGGCTTTTCATACGGGTCTGTGCCGTTGGACTCCAACTTAACCCTTGTATAAAGATTATTCGATTTCGTCGCGATGTGACCTGTTTATTTATATAATAATTAGTATGAATCGCGAAAGTTTATTATCTACCAACTTAACCTTTTTTCTTTCAGTGAGGGTTCGTTATTTGCCTTGAAACTCTAGCGTCCAAAGTCTACTTATTAGAATTTTTATAAATTCTAGATATTTATTGTCCATTTTATTAAAATCTTAATAAATTCCATACCATACCAGATATCTTCTTTTGTATTGATTGACTTTGCCGCTTCTATGAATTCATTGTGAAAGTGTCAGTAACAACTAAACTTACTAACTTACATAAAAATTACACCGTTACAATGATTTGCAAATTATGTTGTCGATGCATAATAAGCTTAATCATTTCCAGTAGAAAGTAGAATATACTCGATTTTAGGCACTTCATTCTCTTGGGTTCTTTGCTATTAGATTGGAATGTAAAGCTAATAAAAGCTGATAGACGTGTTGTTTGCTTGGTGATATTCTATAAAACTTGAAATCGTAATTTTTCGGTAAAACACAATATTTTACGTAATAGTTATCACAGTTTATGATAACAATACGATAACATGTATGGCCAAGGCAAATTTCTAACGATTTTCTACACAGAACTCCTTCGTTCCGGTATGTTTGATTAGTATATATTTATTGGATAAGGAATGACGAGAAAGGAGTCATCCGACCTCATTTATTATTACCTCGATTTTAAAGCAATCCACTCCATTACAAAATTCGCTATCATTACATTTTGATGTTTATAAAATTTGATAATTTTCCGATTTGATTTAATGAAGTCAATCTATTAAAAATGGATATTCTGTCATCTTTTAATATGTTCCCCTTCTTATTTTCATGTTTGCTTCCTATATCTGTTCAACCTGTTTTCCATTGACCAATGATTTTGTTTTAAAAAGAATGAAAAACTTTTATTAATGTTAATATTAAAGCATTTTATTTTATGTTTTACTTGCCACACTTTTTCCACATTTTATTTTAATTCACTTTAGCTTTATAATGTTTAGATGACGTTTTTATCAGATCTTTCTTACCGTTTTCTGTGATATCATACTTTATTTGCGATCTCTATCCGATTATCGATACATCGCGTTTACGACGCTTTAATATTACGTCATTTGTTAGAGTATGTCTGGAGATTATTCAATAAAATTCATTGCCAAGAGAAAACATTCCTTGACCTACGCAGTTTGTTTACTAATAAGATATTATTATCAAATGATAACATGTAGACGTTGGTCAGACAAATAAGCTAGTATGACTCGTTTGGTATTTTCAACGCATACATAGAATTTAGTTCTAGAATGTAGTTCTCAATATTTGCCTCGTTACGTTTTAGTAAGAAAGGATATTGGCGTGTTGTTACTTTCCCACTGTTCTGCAAAGGCCTTAACTTTCCTTGGAGTATAGCAGCTTACATTTACTGCAGAGATTGTCTCGTGTTACGCAGCTTTCATTACGATTAATCCTATCGTGTATGTATGTACCTGTGTGTAGCGTATCAAGCAAAGCTTGAAGTGATACGGATGGCTAATAGGTAACGCAAAAATATGGAAATCCTTTGGTGTCTTATGGTTCTTGTAATTTAAAACTTTCTGATAGACTTTCATTCAATTAACGGAATCCAGCCAACCCTCTTCATCGATTTATAAATGACAACTGTCTCCTCAAGGGATTTCCATGCTACACAATTTTGCATCTACAGGCTGGCGGCAACCTTTTAAACCGGGTTTTGTCGTAGTGGGGGATCTTCAAACGCTTTGTTTTCCTTTGCGTTAACCAACGTAATACTCGTATTATGGGGTCAAGTCCATCAGGCCTTCGAACTATGCGACCAATCCATTGCCTGTATCGGTAATTCGGGACTACGGATCACCTCATTTAGCCAAACTTACAACAAATAAAAACAATAAATTCGAATATCAAATCGATGCATATAAATTAATAGCTAGAATCCATTTGAAGTTGAGGCCAACTGGCAAGGTTGAGAGGAAATTATGCGTCTTCAAACCAGTATAGACGGTAAGTTGCGAGTGCTGAATACACAATAAAACCAGAAATGTTACTCTAGACGTAAAACAAACACCGGAACAAATACACAACTTGTGTAAATGATAGCAGTCTTTCACATGTCCACAAAAGAGCATAGTATACTAGTAACATACGACTATTATTCGTTTGTTTGATAGTAGTCTGCATAAAAATTCGTAAAGTACTTTATAACATGTTTCTATTCAAAACTATTCTATTTAATTAAATTTAATGTAACACTTCTTGATATCTTATCGAATTAAAATTTAGCATTATGTTCCTTGTATTTTATTTGCTGTTTTTATCTATACATTCTAAATCTATACATTCTAAAGACAACGAGTCGGAAAGCAACAAATACTTCAAGTATTTGTTGCTTTCCGATTCGTTGTTTTTTAAATTAGTTTTATTAACAGCCTGAAATCGAGTTCTTTTAGGCCTTAGGACGAAATTGATTTACAATATGTTTTTTTTAGTTGGTTTTCTATTTTTGAAATATTTCTTATTATCCGATTACGCTGAAATTTGGTATACGTACTTTTATATTTTACTAGCTATTCGGCCATGCGTTCTTAAGACTCAGTGTGGTTTCGAATACCCTCAAAACAGAGCTCAACAGTTAATAAAATGGTCCGATAACCACCAACCAAACAGGATCATCCATAGAATCATTCTAAAGACTGAAAATTTCATTAAAACATTCCTTTATTTATATAAGAAAAAAAATTGAAATTCGGTAGATGTATATGTATTTATTTACACAGCGATGTTAATCCATATTTTCCAAGTATTGTGCATTAAATCATACGGAAATTGAATTCATGTGTATAAAAATACGAAACGACATGGTTTTGTCTGTTCCTTGAGAGTTTATGCTTTTATAAAAATAAAAAGTGAAGTAAACACGGACAAAGCGTGCAAGTAGAAAAATCTTAAATTCACGTAACTGGGCTTGTGCTGAAATTGAAAGTTATCTGCAGTCACGGAATCTATTTCGTAAGAATCGCCGGTAATAGCTGTCGTTGAAAACGACACTATTGAAATAATATGATGTAAATATAAAATTATAAATTTTCTGTCGCTTACTTACTGACGTGCACTCAAAAAAAAATGCAAACTATACTTATAAGTATTCTAAATGATAAAGTGTGTTTGTTTGTTTATATTTCAACTCTGAACGGATCGACGTTATTTAATACTGAGAAAATTTAAGGACCAAAAAGAGATATAGGTAGAGAGATATAATACTTTAAGATATTATCGTATCTCGTTTTGATTTAAATTTTTAACAAAATACTTTGTTATAACGTGTTTTAAATACAACATCCATCAAATAGTTAAGTCACTAATATAAAAAAACAGTGGCGCCGTAGACGTCGTTGGTTGGTTGGTTGAAAGAGATAAATGGGTTGACTTTTGAGAAAATTTTGTGAAAATTGTTATAAGTTCATCATCATCCTCCTGCCCTTATCGCACTCAAAGCGGGGCTGGCACACGTCAACTTACCTTAGTCGTATTTTACGACACCTCGGTAAGAAAGAGGGTGGTCTATTCAACTCAGCCGGATACCACACGGCATATCATTGTTATAAATTATGATAATAAATATACAATATATGGTCATTGTGTAGTAATACTGTGTGCTGTGTGTACTGTGTGTGTTGTGCCGACTGATGTGTGGTTATACTGAATATACGTTGGTCTTGTTTCTTTTTAAGTGTCTCAGATTTAAAAAAATATATAGATGGAGAAATTAATAAGCGAACCAATCTTACATTTTTTTTTATGCGGATACGAAAAACTAAGGATCAATCCTTGGTCCCTTTCTGTTTTTAGTTTATATAAATGACTTACCATATTTCATTCATAATATTTGCAATATTGTACTGTTTGCGGATGATACATCTTTAATTTTTAAAGTAAATAGAAATGACCATAATATTGACGAAGTAAACAGTGGTTTATCGCAAGTAGCCCATTGGTTGAGGGTAAATAATTTGGTACTAAACTCTAAGAAAACAAATTGTATTGAATTTGCATTACCTAATGCTGCAAAAACAGCAAATAGGCTCTCCATAAATAATGTACCACTGAAAACAGAAAATACAACTGTATTCTTGGGAGTGACCTTGGATTCAAAACTCCAATGGAGCACACACATAAAAACTCTTGCAGGGAAACTTAGTTCAGCAGCCTACGCTGTTCGAAAGATAAGACAATTTACAGATGTCGAAACAGCGAAACTTGTTTATTTTGCTTACTTCCATAGCATTATGTCTTATGGAATATTGCTGTGGGGTAAATGCGCGGATAGTGAAAAAATTTTCGTATTACAAAAAAGAGCCATACGTGGCATCTACAATTTAAGTCCGCGTGATTCCCTGCGAGAGAAGTTTAAGGAAACAGGTATTCTAACATTTGCTTCACAGTATATTTTAAATAACGTAATTTTTGTATATAAAAATATAAAGAATTATAAAACGATAGGTGATGTATATAATAGACAAAGTAGGAACCGACATAAGCTTGCGACTCCTGCTTTGCGCCTAGCAAAAGTACGTAAATCGTTTGTGGGTTTGGGTATAAGATTCTATAATAAAATTCCGAAATCAATTTTGGTCATGCCATTACAGCAGTTTAAAAACACTGTTAAAAAGAGGCTGATACAGAAAGCCTACTATACTGTTGAAGATTACTTAGATGATAAGGATGTGTGGATATAGGTGCACTTTTACCCTGTACAAGACAGTAATAAATAAATGTAACTAGTTCTAAGATTTATATTTTAAAAAGAGCAACCGCCGAGTTTCTTGCTGGCTCTTCTCGGCAGGAACAGCTTTCCGAACCAGCAGTAAAGTTGACGATTCAAAAGCACTTGTTTACAAGTTTACTTGAATAAAGAATATTTTGATTTGATTTGATTTGATTTAAGCATACATGACGTTGTCATGTAAGTGTAATTAAGTGCGGAAAACCTAAATGATTTTGTTTTAAGCTTTTGTTCTTTCATATTGCTCTGCTTACTAACAACAACTACTTATGTTTATATTAATTATACATTAAAAGATCAGGAAATGTATAATTTAAAATACGAATAGCCTCGAAATTAGTTAAGATTTTTAATAATAATAAAATCTAAATAGGAATTAATTCTGTATAATAAAAATATATTATCAATTCTTTAAGTTACAAGAAATTGTTGTTTATGATGTAATTTCACATTTATTCTTAACTTCGTCGACTTTAGCGTAAAAGTACTTTCTATTATGTACTTTTAGTTATTATTTCCGAGTGGAAAACGGGAAAGTCCTACTATAATTGTATTCAAGCTCGGTGTATAAGCTCGGTAATAAAGGTATCAAATTTCAAGCCTTGCTTGCTAGAGCAAGTGCGCAGTGTGTTCCAACCTTTTTTGTGCCATACCCGACCAAAAAAAATATTTCGCCCACTATGTAACATCCATACATACATACATTCTCCTGCCCTTATCCCACTCTAAGTAGGGTTGGCACAAATGCTACAAACATGTTGTCACATGATTTGGCTACGTAAATACGGTGTAAAATTACACCGGCCGCCTGCCTGACGTCAACTTACCATAGTCGCTTTTTACGACACCTCGGTAAGAAATGAGGGTGGTCTATTCTATGCAGCCGGATACCACACGGCACCCCATGTACGGCACTATGTAACATCCATAAAGTTTAATATTAAAAAAAAATCGTACACTTAAGGAACTTAAATGAAAAGATTTAGAAGGAAGAATTTGCTTTTATAGTTTAATTTGGCACCGCAATTTACTTTAATTGCACTTAAATTGATATTTTTGGTAATTATTATTGACAACGCCTAATTCTATAAATTATATTTAATAGAATTAGGCGTTATTTTGCGGAGGTCCAAAATACAAAAGTAACATTAAAATTATTTTTCTGTAATCCTCGACATTCGGTCTATCAGTATTTTGCATTTATCATATTGGTACTACTTTTTTTTAATGAAAAAAAACAATTTAATTTTTCACGACTGTATTTCTTATTCTAAACGCACGTATATGCATTAAATGCATATGTGTTTGTTCTAATTAATTTAAGTACTGTTAAAGAATATTTAGAAGTAAGTATTAATGAATCCTCAATCTATAATTCAACTTGTACTTGATTCGTAATTAATACAATAATAAAAAACACGCGTCACATCACACAAGATGGCTCCTTGTTATTTTGTATCCATGGCAAACACTATTTGTTATTAGGCGTTGCGTCGACAACGCCATCGGCTGTGTTCGATATTCATCGGCTGCACTCGTAATTATGGATGGACAGAATCACCAATCACTTTGTGATCATGATATGATTCACTCATCATATAGCATCATTTGCTATTGAATTTTAGATAACTGCTTGCTATACAAAATTATGGATATTCCATAAAAAAATAAAATAATATTACAAAGAAATGTTATCATTATATCATATGTATAGAGGTTAAGTGGCACTTTTACGATATTCCAAGTGAATTTATTACCTAGAATTGGCCAAAATTGTTACACAAACAAATCTAATTCTTATATCTGATTCAATATGGTCGATATTTCGAGATGATGTGACACTTTTACGCTATTCTAACTGAAAATATAACCTAGAAATAAAGACCGTATTGAATATGATTTAAGAATTACGTTTGTTTGTAATAACAATAAAAGTCATTGTTAGCTGAATAATATAATGGCCGATATAATTTTTTGCTATTTGCTATTTACGCTTTTAGCGATTCAGCGATTACTGGACTAAATGATTGCATAAAACAAATTTAGTCCTTATATCCTATACATTGCATACAAGGCCTACATTTGTTTGTATATACAATAGCAATCGCAATAGCAGCACGATCACCGTGGTCACCTTTGATCATATCCTGGTGCGAATATGATTCTCAAATCGCAATCATACCCAAGCTTACTCGTAATACGTACCATAGCAGCGACCTCTTGTGATTACCCCTTACAGTACTTATAGATTCGTATTATCTTTCAGCTTGAAGACATCGATGTACCCTCGGAATCTACAGATCGCGTGTCCGAGCACACCCCGTTCAGAGCTATTAACATCGACCTTTCGCAGCCTGCTCACAATATACCCAACGCATTCACCAAGTGAGTGTAGATAACATAGAATATGTTTTGCGTTACTTAACGAAAGCTGTGATAGCCCAGCGTTAAGACCGTGCGACTTTTTCGAGGGGAACACGAGTTCGAACCTGGGCAGGCACCAATGAGTTTTTCTATTAAAACTCATTTGTCTAATTGATAATTGCAATTCATCACACGCTTTTCGGTGAAGGAAAACATCGTGAGGAAACCTACATATCTCTCGAGAATTCTGGAGATATGTGTAACCTACCAATCCGCATTGGAGCAGCGTGGTAGGTCGTAGCTCCAAACCTTCTCTACAGGAACGGAGAGAGGAGGCCTATTCCCAGCAGTTGGATTGTAACAGGCCGCATCTTTACTTTTACTTTTACTAATTTACTTAACGAAGATCCGTAGCTATGACAATTTTATTTGAGTTATTTCGGACTAGTGGTATTAGCGAACTCGTTCGCATCAACTTCAGCGTTTGAGTAACCCCAATATTGCAATATGTGTTTGTTTTGTATTAATTTTCTATATGTTACCCCGCTGTATAAGTTTTAAAGTTAAAATCCTTGAATTGTTGCAAAAAGCAGTCACGAGAGCTACTATCTAAAAATTTCTATTTAACTTATTTTTTTAAATAGTAGATACTACTGGTACCCGAGAATTCGCTCGTCAAAGTAAACTTTTAAGTACCCTCAATAATGCAGTATATTATTTTTCCCCTGTCCCGGAAAGAAAGAGAGGAATTTTTAAATCCTGTATGTTACCTAGGTATAAGCTTTTATTTTTCCAAATTTCCAAAATAAATCCATAAAATATTGGCCAACGGATTAGCCGTGAGAGCAAAATAGTCAGACGGACGGACTTTCGCATTTATTATATTAGTATACGCTTCGAGTTGGTTATTGTAGAGAAAACCTTATATAAAGCAATCTACGAACACGCATTAATTGATATTGAGAAATATCATTGTATATCTAAAATCAATTTAATTAAGAGCCGAAAAACAAAAAAGTCATCTTACCCGACTTTCGATCAATTACTTCGGATTCAGCATTGAAATAAAAAACGTGAAAGCTAACCGCAAAGAAACTAGCGACAATAGTTTGTGAGGCAACTAGGTGTGAGGCTTCAACTTTCAATTTCGATTAAAAATAAGAGAATAATAATTATTGCCGGGCTATATGTTTAAACTTTTAATTTTAGATTAAATTTAATTTTAATAATAATAATAATAATTAATTGAATAATAATTTTAATAAAATAATTTAATTTTATATCTATTTCATTTTAATTTTATACATACATAAATACATATTTATATATATTGTTTATAAATATATTATTTATTATAATATATATAATAGTACTGAAAAAACAAAAAGATTTTATAATTACGTTGGTTTTGGCGATATGGAAGAGTGAGGACTTCTGACACAGACTTTACTAAGCTTAAAAGAAGTCCTCCACAATATACCATGGAAGATGTAAAATTGTTATTGTCAATAAATTTTATTTTATTTTTATTTTTTTATGTTTATTTTACGAAATATACTGCGTTTTTTATATAACCTATGTTAAAACCAGACCCCAATGAGTGGCCATTGGTCTGGTTTTAGCCTTAAAGACTTGCTTAGGAAAGTTTTCTCCACCCCTGTTTGACGGATTTAATTTTCTACTGACGACAATAATTGCCGTCGATGTTTTGGCCTCATTAGTCCTCACAGTTCGAAGACTGATATAGAATGCTTGGGAATATTTTACATAAAGATCTCTCATGATTTTCCCCTACTTTTAAGTGCTGGAAAAATTGTCTCAAAACTAAACTCGTACATAATTTCGACTGCTGAGTTTTCAAAGATTATTGGAGCGGCAAGACAAGCTTGGCGAGTAGGCCAAAATAAAACATTAGGCAAATCAACACCAAAGGTTTTGCAATTTGAATAAATAAAACCTTGTTGGCAATTAATAGTTCATAACGATATCATAAAATTATTTTAATTCTGTCCACATCCACATAATTTGCTCATATTATAAATGCGATACAAAATTAATATGTATTACGAGTATGTTTCTTTGATGAACAGAGCGAGATTTGATGAGCAGATTTGATTGATGGTATGGAGATAGATCGAACGTTTGAAGAGACACATACTGTATATCTCACTGAAGTCTATGAAAGTCGGACGCTAGTGCTAGTCTAACAAAAATGTTATTTTCAAGATTTATGTTTTGTATTTAGACTATTAGGAGTGGTATTCATATTTCATGTATAGAAACCGGCTTTACTCACTTAATATCGAGTTAGCCCGACTAGTTTTGTACCTTTCCGGGGTCCTCACTCCGGGAGTGAGTATTGGAAGCTCTCAAGTTCGTCTCAGTTCCCGCAACCAAGACCAGAAATCAGGCTCACCCGATATCAAATATTTATATATGGCCAGTTTCTGTACGTAAAACCTCGTTTTTCACAACACAAACATACTTTGTACATTATATTTAATTAGAAATACGTGCGGCTTCGCCCGCGTCAAATTCAGTGTTCAGCATGTTATAGTCTTTTTATACCTATTCCCCCTCTAAACTACAATCGACATCGGTTTGTTACTACCCCCACTAAAAATTATCGTAAAACGACCTCTTCAACTCAATTTACATAAAACCGTTATGTACTATTAACCTAAACCTTTCGGAGGAATTGCACTACCTGTTAGTGAAAACCGTATTTTTTTTACGTACGATTTTGAGAAAATCGATTACATACAGACAGACAGCTTTGGGGACTTTATTTTATAATAAGTATAGATCCTCGCTCGATCATTATTTTCTTATTGTTTGAAGCTCGTAAAACTCCAACCCCTTTTCCAGAGGGCTGTTAAACGTAATGCAAGACAGTGGGAGCATTAACATGTACCAAAGCGGTGAGTCGTTGATGCGCATGTCACCGCCTAGCCTGGTATCTTCACTGGTCATGGAACATTCCGGAAACTTCAATGCGGAGTCCATGGACAGCAGGAAGTCCATATCTAATAGAGATTCAGGTAATGACTTCTATAAGTTGTTAAGATTATTAGTAACAGCGAATATTTTAGTAGTTTTTTTTTCTTTCTCTTTAAATATTTCCTTTTTATTTAACTGTATAATCTTCCTCTTTTTTATTAATATTAAGTATTTTTGTACCTAACTTCTTATGAAAATGCTGTACTCGCAGTTAGCGTGGCATTTCTTCTTTCTCCTACCCTTATCCCACTCTAAGCGGGGTCGGTACAACATGTTTTCCTCTTCCATTCTCTTCTATCATTCGTCAACTCTGGCGCTACTTCTTTTATATGCATGTCATACTTCACACATTCCAACCATCTCTTTTTAGGCCTCCCTCTAGTCACATATCCATCCACATTCATATTCAACACTCGTTTAGTCACATAATTTTCATCCCTCCTCATTACATGTCCATACCATCCCAATCTTGCACCTCTCATATTTTCTACAATGGGCGCAACTTTCATACTTCCCCTTATATACTCATTTCTTATTTTATCCAATCTTGTCACACCACACATCCATCTTAACATTCTCATCTCATTGGCATGCACTCTTCTTTCATCCATCTTTTTCATTGTCCAACATTCTGATCCATACATTACGACGTGGCATTTATAATTAATTAATAATTTATAAATAATTGTAATTTATTTATTTTATATAAATTATGGCTAAAAGAAACGTGCGTTGTATGACAAATGCAGGAACAAACGGTCATTTTCAAATTTGACATATACGTCAGTCATATACGCGCGCCAACGGTTTTAAAAAGCTCATACATCTTTCATCATTTTAGCCAGTTTTAAATCTGCACGACGCACAATCCGTGCCAATATAAAATCCCTCGCTAGTTTTATTTATATAAAAGTCGATTCGCCTTAAATAAATTGTTTACCTAGAACATGATTTAAAGTGTATTAATAAGTATGTTTTGTAAAATGCTATTGATTTGTCATAATAAATAAATAATTACGCCTAAAATGTGAGAACATTAATTAGTAAAGAAGCCCCTTCTGGATATTACATTGATGAAAGTTTCCTCTATCCCGTGCCGAAAAATATTGATGCTTAATAAGGATTGACAGTTACACCGATATCAGTGAAATAAACATGCACATAATGAGTTATAAAAATTATATGTATACATAATTTTCTATTCAAAACTCATGGGGTAAGGTTTAAAATCTCGATCTCGTGATAAGACTCAACCGCTTATCTTTAAGCCATGCTTATTGGAAAACATCTATTAATGAAATTTTAGGTAAAAATTCTTTAGTCATATAATTGAGTGTTTATCTTGTTAAAAGGTCATCAAGTTTATGACGGCCATGAGACGAGTAAAATATATTTAATGCGCATATTTTTCCTGCGTTCAATGCAGCTGTTTATATTAGCAATTTCATTAATACTGTATCCAGACAAGCATCTATACAATATTAAAGAAGCCCAAGTATACCTTAAATATCCCTTAAATTAATTAATACAAAAAAATCAATTTGAAATTGAGTTTTCATATTTTTTTTTGGTTAAATATTGTTTATGATTTTAGGACTACCAGGACGAGATAGTCTAGATCCTATGATGACAAGCATGACACTGAGCATTTTAGACGAAAAAGACATGAGTACAAGTTTCCTATCCCAAACCACATACCCTGATAACGATAGCTTCATGGACTCCTTACCACCTAGCTTAGTCAGTTCAGTCAACTCCTCGTACATAGTATCCAATACTTCAAGAGCTAAAACGGAAACCACTGATACAAATATTTTTAGTTCGGCCACATTCACTCATTTGGAACAGTCAGAAAAACTTCTTTCTGCAAGGCCTAGATGTCAGTTATATAATAGCCACACTAAACGAGATTCAATGAAAAACTCCGAAAGTTACACTAAAGCTCGGGAAGAAGCCTGCCAAATCGATCCAGTAAAAGTTTTAAACGAGAATTGTGATAACAACTTAGGCATTCCACAGCCGAAAAACTCTGCAAAATCTAGAGCAAACGGAGAAATGAATGAAACGATAACATTACATTATGCTAACAATAAATTCAGGCGTGACAACGATGCCGAGAAAGAAAATATGAATAGAATTTTCAAATGTGACGACGCGTTTTATAAAGACATGGGTATCCCTAAACCTGGAGATCAAGGCAAAAATAGTCTGAACGTGACCCTTGATAAACAAGAGTTAAATGAAATAATACAGGCGAGACAAAAATTATCACTGGCAAGAAAAGCGTTGCCTAGTGAGCCGGACAAACCTATTCCAGTTAATAACCAAGTGGATACGTCGCCAGTTAAAACAATACAGCTTCCAAATCAGACTATAATAGTACCAAAACAGACGGTGGAAAACGTCTCAGAGTTGTTGTCAAGACGAAGATCCATAAACAATTATGAAAAACCAGAGGAGCCTACTAGAGAAGCTCCAAAAAGGAATGCGACATTCAAGGTGTCCCCTAAAACTGATCCGATGAACGCCACAGTCGTGTATGTAAAAACAGATGATAATAATATAATCGATATAAATTCAGCCACAATGAACCTTATCGATGCTGGTGATAGAACTTTGCAACAAGAGGTAGGTTTTGGCATACTTAGTAACCTCACTATTTTTACGTCGTAAAGCAATTGCCCCAATGTTCTCAAATTGCTTGCAACATCAGTGTTATAATTCCTGTTCCGCGCAAACGTGCGGACGGATGAAACAATGTCCGGGACCTGGGCCCGTCGTCTCGGCGTCTCAACCTACCTTATGCGGCCGTCAGCTGTATGTGGTCTGGCCTCATGAGTGACTGCGTGTATATGTGTACGTGTGTGTGTGTGCTTGTATGTACTTGGCCGATTCCCGAAACCGTTGACTCGCCTCTGCACTATTCCAGGGACACGTAATGTCTGTTTCTCCCTGAGTATACACTTCACTATATCGTCTAAATAACACCCGGTGTGCACACAACCTTCGTAAGGTCACACGTTATTGAATCGTCACTATATCGGGGAATAGTAACCCAACGCGCACTAAAACCGTGGACGGTCGCGTCTTCTCAAACGCTTCACTGATTAAACGCGTCACTAAATCTGAGAATAACACCCGAAACGCAAAATTACACACGTGCGTAAGAAAAAGAATGCCGTATACAGGCGCACGCGGCCTGTGCTTATCGTATTCGAAACGTCACTAACTGTCGGCCGCTCGCGTCGGCAATCGAATGCATAAAAAGGTCGTTGATCCGGCCGGTCGCGTCGCGTCGCGCGCGTCATTTTATTCAAAACAATTCCTTTAAAAACTAAATCTTAAAACTTCTTTTTATATAGACACCCGAAGATTTAAACTACAAATAACATTTTACTACGAATTACTACGAAAAACTATTACTACGAATAACAATTTAATAACATATTGAATTGAAAAAAATTGGTATAAAAATTGATCATCGACATAGTGTGCCTAAAATAGTTCAAAATGATCTAGTGTTAAACATCACAAAATATAACTGAATCGCATGAGCTCTGGTATAGTTTCCAACAAAAATAAAAGAAATAAATCCCTTATTACTGCTGCTACATCTGATAAAATCTGAGCATAAGTGAGTGAGAGTAGTTTTTTTTTTTCTAATGAATAAATATATGGGACATTTACACACACGGTCGTCCATCCCCAAAGTAAGTAACTTAATAGTTGTGTTATGGGTGACGGACAACTGGTAAATATACTACATATATAGTTTTAAATACATATATACACCCAGACTCGAAGAACCAACAAATCCTAAAATAGAAAATGTTTGTTCTCGGCGGGAATCGAACCCGCGACCCACGGAGCCGAAGACAGGGTCACTGCCAACTGCGCCAACGGGCCAGTCGTATTTAAAACACTTATCTAGATCTAAAAGGTTGGGTGCGAATTGCTGAAATTTTAAGTTACCTTTGTCAACTAAGGCAAAAAAATCATCTATCATAAAGTTTTCAAGTATTTCATCTCTTCCAGGATTGGGATCTTCAAGATCGAGCGATGGTCGGGTCCAGCGAAAGTACAGGCACCGATACGGGCACATTTAGTTCTAGCAGCCCGCCTGAAAGTGTGCCTGATACCGCTACCGACCCTCGTAAGTAATTTCTTTTTTTCGTGCTCTCTTATTCAATTTTGCTATATCTCTCTCTCTCTCACGATGATAGTAGATAGCTGTGATGTGAAAACAAAACATCAAAATGGCAATAAAAGACAATAATATGGAGGTGGCCGAAAAACTATTGAAAATATTAAAATAATATAAACAAAATAACAAAAAAAAAAATAATAATAAAAAAAAATAAAAAAAATAAAAATAAAAAAAGTTAATTAATGATGCATACGTAAGTTCGTTTTAAGTACAATAACATAAAAAAAAGAATACAAATGAACTAACTAAAAAAGGGCACGGACATAAAGTCTGTGGTAAGTAATGTTACTATTAAAAAAAAAAACAAAAAAACCCCGGGTAGGAACGAACGAGTTTTTCTATTAAAAACTTATGTGTCTAATTGATAATTGCAATTTATCACACGCTTTTCGGTGAAGGAAAAACATCGTGAGGAAACCTGCATATCTCTAGAGAATTCTAGGGATATGTGTAACCTACCAATCCGCATTGGAGCAGCGTGGTAGGTCTTACCTCCAATCCTTCTCTCCAAAAACGGAGAGAGGAGGCCTTAGCCCAGCAGTGGGCATAATAACAGGCTGTTACTTTACTACTACTTTACTTTACTCTCTCTCACATCTCTCATACATTTCTTTTTCTCGAGCTCTCTTATTCACTTTTGCTATCTCTCTCGCTCTCACATACACACTCTTGTAATCACCCTGTCTCTCTCCCTTATTCACACACGCTCTCGCTTTTTCTTTTCTCTTCTTATTTTTATTTATTAGGATAACCAAAAAGACTTACATTATTAACACTATAAAATACTCTACGCAAGCATCATCAGGAGATAGACTCCATATTTTTTCCACACTCGTTTTCCCGCCGACGTTTTCTATAAACAATTTGTCACCCATAACAAGTATTAAGCTTACTAATTATAATTATTTCGTTTATATCATAATATAGTTATAATTTATTCTTACATTGCGGTCATAGGTTCAAAGGTTCTGTATAAAAATCTAGATATTTGTTAATTGATATTTGCAATTCATTTTGTACGTTAAGGTACAAGAGGAAAGAAGAAATACATAAATAGATAAAAGAGGAAAATTGTATTTTTCTGAAGAATTAAGAGATATCGTGCACTTAGTATTAAAATGACCTCATTCAAAATTATTATAAGAAGAAGAAGTTAGGTACGAATTATCATTTCCTGTGTCGCGCATCAGCATATTGACCCTTGACGATTTAAAAGTGCTCGAAAGCGTACTTGAATTAAGATTATTTTGATTTGAATTGAAAAAAATTATCCCGTAAATTAAAATATTAAATTAAAATATATAATTTTACTTACCTTTTTTATATCAGTATAACTTAATTCCACAGGTTTCAAAATATCGTCCACCCCTCGCGTATCTGTCAAAAAAACATCCAGAAATGATATCCTAGACATCCATAATACCATATCGCCAATATACGATATGTTTGACGGCAAATCGTACACAATAACAAAGGCAATCTCATCGGATATGGAAAATACGTACAATGTCAATGCAAAAGTTATCAACACAGCCACTTTAGTCAAGAAGACAGCCGCTAAAAGAGATATATTAGCGCCAAAGGCTGATCCAGAAAAGAAATTAGCAACTCCAGTACAAATTCACAGAGCTACTAAGACTAGAAGCTCTCCCACGGATAATAGTGAGCACCTTTTTTTGTATAATTTATAGAATTAGGCGTTACCTTGCGGGAATCCATAATACAAAAGTAATAATAAGATTATTTTGCTATAATCCGCGATACGGTAAATAGAAAATATATATTGTGTTTAATGTATAGTGGACTATCAGTATTTTCATACCCGATACGTGCAGGATTCGTGAAAACACGTGCACAAACCTCCACCACTTCCACCACAATACACAAGCACTACACAGGTTCACTATCACAAACTCAACAATCGTTTCGCCCCTCAACCGAAGCATCATCAGGAGATAGACTCCACGACAAAATCGCAAAGCGTTTTTGTCGTGGATGCGATTTTGTCGTGGAGTCTATCTCCTGATGATCTCCACGACAAAATCGCAAAGCGTTTTTGTCGTGGAGTCTATCTCCTGATGATGCTTCGGTTGCGGGGCGAAACGATTGTTGAGTTTGTGATAGTGAACCTGTGTAGTGCTTGTGTATTGTGGTGGAAGTGGTGGAGGTTTGTGCATGTGTTTTCACGAATCCTGCACGTATCGGGTATGAAAATACTGATAGTCCACTATACATTAAACACTATATATATTTTCTATTTACTGTATCGCGGATTATAGCAAAATAATCTTATTATTACTTTACCTTTTTTTGTTGTAAATCCTACTTCCTATCCTATTCTACTAATATTATAAATGCGAAAGTTTGTGAGTATATACGTTTGTTACTCTTTCATGGTGAATATGCTGAACCAATAGTGATGAAATTTGGCACAATTATTCCTTGTACACTGGGGTAACATATAAGCTACAGAAATGCAGTTCATTGTACAGTAATAGGTTGACATTAAAAACACCATCTATAATATTATAATACATAAGAATTTATAGTTACTTTTGTTCTTCTTAGATGCCTAATAACGATAAATTTAAAATATTAAAACAATTACCTACTTACTATTAAATAATCTTAACAATATATAAATATTTTATCAACACATATACAGAAATCTTAATTCTGAATCTTACAGAAATCTTAATTCTACAGTAATAGGTTGACATTGAAAAGCGCCATCTATTATCAACCTATCAAAATTTATAGAATTAGGCGTTACTTTGCGGAGATCCATAATACAAAAGTAATAGTAAAATTTTTTTGCTATATTCCGCGATAAATAGGAAATATATATAATGCTAAATGTAGAGTGGACTATTCGTTTTCATACCTAGAACATGCACAAACCACAATACAAAAGCACTCCACACGCTCAATACCACAAACTCAACATTCGTTTCGTCCCGCAACCGAAGCATCATCAGGAGATAGACTTCACGACAAAATGGCAAAGCGAATCATTACCCAAATAAGCATAATTATATACTAATCGGTTCAACCCCCACCATTTATTTTGTCTCTGAACACGTGTAAAAAGCTTGAGCTAGAAACATTTATGCTATGAATGTTATGTTATAAATGTTTATTTTATAAATTTTAGTTATGCGAGCGTAGGGAGTTACACTTTATATCGCTTAGTATTAAAGTGACTTAATTCAAAATTAGACTTAATTGAGTTAGATACATTATAATCCTTATTTCAATGCCATCTATGACATCACGCTTCGAACTATTAAAAAAACCTAGTGTTTCTTGCTCTTCCAAGATCCAAGTGGATCTCTTTAACATTCACGACATTTGTTGGTGTTACGTTACGCGTTTATTACAATTTGCCACTGAACAACTTTTTTGAATCAAGTCACTTTATAATTTTGACTGGTTCATTGGCGTAGTGGGTAGTAACCCTGCCTTCAGCTTCACGGGTCACGGGTTCGATTCCCGCCGAGGGCCAACATTTTCTATATTACAATTTGTTGGTTCTTCAAGCCTGGGTGTATATTTTTATTTAAGTATGTATTTAAAATTATATATGTAGTATATCTACCAGTGGTCCATCACCCATAACACAAGTATTAAGTTACTTACTTTGGGGACGGACGACGGAGTGTGTAAGTGTCCCATATATTTATTTATTTATATTTATATAAATAAATATAAATAAATAAATAATATTAGCGTACGATGTCTTTGAAATGTAAAGAGAAAACAAAAAAGAAGTATAAATAACGCTCATCGAGAACTTAGAACCGGCCAGTTTGGTTTCGTAGAGCGCTGTCACTGTCACATACGGGTTCGTCAGTCTGTGCGACAAAGACGATGCTCTATGAAGCAGAATCTAGCCGATTTCTCTCTCTGAGGATGCAATATATATATACACCTTAATTATTAATTCTAGGGTTGTTTTTCTGATTGGTGGTTATCTCTAAAAAAGGTAACCACCATTTTCATTTGTAATTACGTAATGTTGCTTATTAAAGTTGAAACGTTGTATAGGCCTGTAAGTAGCGTGTCATACTGTATTAGGAATAACACTAGTTGTACTTTGTAAGCTGTGATAGCCTAGCGGTGAGACCGTGCGACTCTTTCAAGGGTAATACGAGTTCAAATCCGGGCAGGCACCAATGAGTTTTTCTATTAAAACTCATGTGTCTAATTAATAATTGCAATTTATCACACGCTTTTCGGTGAAGGAAAACATCGTGAGGAAACCTGCATATCTCTAGAGTATTCTAGGGATATGTGTAACCTACCAATCCGCATTGGAGCAGCGTGGTAGGTCTTAGCTCCAATCCTTCTCTCCAAAAAAAAACGGAGAGAGGAGGCCTTAGCCCAGCAGTGGGCATAGTAACAGGCTGTTCCTTTACTTTTTTACTTTGTAAGCTATAAATTTATGTACTTAACTTATGTGTGGCTTTACCTTATAAAATTAAATAAATAAATAAATAAAAATAAAAATGTGCATTATTTATTGCCGCGTATTTATGTGTAAGTAGTAACACCTGATATGTATATTCAGTCGTGGGTGTTGAACCAGTGGTTGTATCAAATGATAGAGAAGACTTTTATGACTTCGATTCCCGCCGAGGGCCAACATTTTCTATAAACAATTTGTTGGTTCTTCAAGCCTGGGTGTATATTTTTATTTAAGTATGTATTTAAAATTATATATGTAGTATATCTACCAGTTGTCCATCACCCATAACACAAGTATTAAGTTACTTTGGGGACGGACGTCGGAGTGTGTAAGTGTCCCATATATTTATTTATTTATATTTATATTAGCGTACGATGTCTTTGAAATGTAAAGAGAAAACAAAAAGCTATATATTTGTGTAACGGGCTGCCACTATTTTATAAGAGCGATGGTGTAATTTTAGGTATCTTCAACCCCATGCCTCCACCAAAGAAGACGTTACTTCCGACTTCAAAGCTCAGGCAGTATAGCTCACATAAAGAACTAAATAGGATACCCGGTGAGTTTTACTTTCGAGCTGATACTATTTCAAAGGTGCAAAGCAGGGTTTAAAAAAACCGGTATTTTTGGAGAAAATTATGAAATTCGAAAACCGTTATCAATGTAATATAACAGAAACAACTACTTTGCTATAATCCGCACGGGTTAAGTGAATGCATGCAAAGCCAATGTGTATGAAGCAGGCAAAATCTACGCACCTTATACATGTAGGACCAGCCACCACATGCACCCCAAGGCGCAATTCACCAGCAACAACGAACACAAAAGCAGCACACACACCCACCACCACAATCTCGACGATCGTTTCGCCACGAAACCGAAGCATCATCAGGAGGATAGACTGCAATACTGCAGTACGATTTTTGTCGTGAAGCCTATCCTCCTGATGATGCTTCGGTTTCGGTTCAAACGATCGTCGAGATTGTGGTGGTGGGTGTGTGTGCTGCTTTTGTGTTCGTTGTTGCTGGTGAATTGCGCCTTGGGGTGCATGTGGTGGCTGGTCCTACATGTATAAGGTGCGTAGATTTTGCCTGCTTCATACACATTGGCTTTGCATGCATTCACTTAACCCGTGCGGATTATAGCAAAGTAGTTGTTTCTGTTATATTACTTGTAATATGGAATTCCGCAAAGTAACGCCTGCTTCTATAAATCGTTATCAATGTATGAATAACACCAGTGAAATGTACCAGATTATTGAAAAGTTTCATAAAAATATGAAAATCATCATTCTCCTGCCCTTATCCCACTCTAAGTGGGGTCGGCACAACATGTTACAATCATGTTGTCACATGTTCACGCCTGCCTGACGTCAACTTACCTTAGTCGCCTCTTACGACACCTCGGTGAGAGAGGAGGGTGGTCTATTCTATTCTGCTGGATACCACACGGCGTCATAAAAATATGAAAATATATTATTTTAATTTATTTGAACCCTTTACTGAATATGAATAACTCGTTTCTCTATTATAGAAAGATTTACATCGTCATATGTGAAAATTATGCATAAACAACAAATAACTGTTTTTAAAGTTATTTAATCCTGGTCAACTATTATATCTTTGTTCTACTAAATTTCATTGAAAAAAAATACTATCAATAAAATTGAACAGTAAATAATTTCAGTCAATAACTGCTTTTAATCACTCTAAATTTTCTGTTAATTTTTTTTTTCGAAACAGAATATTCGAGCAATTGTTTTATAACAATTCGAAATCCTACAACCGGGTTTCTGGAAAAATTACTATCCGAAAACCGGTTTTCTAAAATGACCTAGCTCAAAGCTTTGATTAGCGGTTAAATGAAAATGTCTGTTGAAATATTCAGAAATCCATACTAATATTATGAATGCGAGTCTGTCCGGCTGTCTGTTACGTTTTAACAGCCAATTAAGCGACATTGGTAAAATTTGAAACACTTAGAACTTCTACACCTATAAAAAATAATTTTCAAAAGAAAAACAGGATTTTTGATTTAAATTGTCGCGAATTCGCGTACACACAAGTGCATAAAAAAAGTACAAAAGTGACCAAAATTATTGTCAAAAATCAATCAAAACTTTTGGTTTATGTGGTTATCACATACACATATCACATTGACTGACCTGTTGCCGCAGATTCGATTCCCGGCGAGGGCCAACATTTTCTTTAAACAATTTGTTGGTTCTTCGAGCCTGGGTGTATATTTTTATTAATGTATGTAGTATAATTTTATAGGAGCAGGCGTTACTTTGCGGAATTCCATATTACAAGCAATATAACAGAACTAACTACTTTGCTATAATCCGCACGGGTTAAGTGAATGCATGCAAAGCCAATGTGTACGAAGCATGCAAAATCCACGCACCTCATACATGCAGGACAAGCCACCACATGCACCCCAAGGCGCAATTCACCAGCAACAACGCACACAAAAGCAGCACACAGACCCACCACCACAATCTCGACGATCGTTTCGAACCGAAACCGAAGCATCATCAGGAGGATAGGCTCCACGACAAAAATCGTAATGCGCCGCGCTACCCATTACGATTTTTGTCGTATCGATCGTCGAGATTGTTGTGGTGGGTGTGTGTGCTGCTTTTGTGTGCGTTGTTGCTGGTGAATTGCGCCTTGGGGTGCATGTGGTGGCTTGTCCTGCATGTATGAGGTGCGTGGATTTGCCTGCTTCATACACATTGGCTTTGCATGCATTCGCTTAGCCCGTGCGGATTATAGCAAAGTAGTTAGTTCTGTTATATTGCTTGTATGTAGTATATTTACCAGTTGTCCGTCACCCATAACACAAGTATTAGTTACTTTTGGGTTCGACGACCGTGTGTCTAAGTGTCCCATATAAAAAAGTGACAGTTTTCATATTTTCGCCTATTTTCAGGTAATGCGCCTCCAACAGCAGCGCGCGTTTTAGCAGGACGGACGATGGTCAGGAGGGGGGTGTACGCCTCCAACCCGGCGCTAAGCCCCACTGCACCCACGCCACCCACCCACCCCACTCTAACCATACCGCAACGACGAGACTCTTACACCATCACACCACAACAGGTAGACCCCTTATAATAATATAGTAATATAATATATCAAAAAATAGTAGTAAAGTAATAGTAGATAAAGATAGTTAGTTGGGAATCCCACCCAAATAACGTATGAAAGATGAAGTATGCTAGAAAGAATTGGTATGAAGAATGAAAGTGCGGATAATAGCGAGAACTGGTATGGAAGTGTAAAATCGCCAACCAAACATAGGCTCCGTCCCTAGATGATGGAGGTAGTTAGTTTAAAAAAAAATATAAAAAAAAAATACCACAACAGGTACGGTCTCTGATCAATATAGGCTACCAAAAAGTAGCCTAATATTTCCTTACTAATATGCTAGTATTATTATTAAGCTGTGATAGCCTAATGGTGAGACCGTGCGACTCTCTAGAGACGACATAGGTTCAAACCCCGGGCAGGCACCAATGAGTTTTTCTAAATGTTATCTTATGTGTCTAATTGATAATTGCAATTTATCACACGCTTTCGGTGAAGGGAAACATCGTGAGGAAACCTGCATATCTCTAGAGAATTCTAGGGATATGTGTAACCTACCAATCCGCATTGGAGCGACGTGGTAGGTCTTAGCTCCAATCCTTCTCTCCAAAAACGGAGAGAGGGAGGCCTTAGCCCAGCAGTGGGCATAATAACAGGCTGTTACTATGCTAGTATTTCTGAGTATACCATAGATTACCAAGCGCTTCTAAGTTGTCTATTGTAGTACCTAGGCGTTCTAGTAGATAAAAAAATATAATGATACATTGTAGTACCGCGAGAATAAATTTAGGAATTTCGGTCCCAGTTAAGAGATCATTTCATAAATTTTAATGATAAGGTGATAAGGGACTCCGACTCAATACGTTAGAGCAACTTGAGATAATAAAAAATAACAATGGTCACTTAATTAACGAGCAAGTAAATGTATCTAATTCCGTTTTGCTACTTGTGTTCGGAGGGGAGGGTATTGGTGGGGGTTGAACTATTTAAGACTGCTTGTATGGGTAGCGCGGCGCATTACGATTTTTGTCGTGGAGCCTATCCTCCTGATGATGCTTCGGTTTCGGGGCGAAACGATCGTCGAGATTGTGGTGGTGGGTGTGTGTGCTGCTTTTGTGTGCGTTGTTGCTGGTGAATTGCACCTTGGGGTGCATGTGGTGGCTTGTCCTGCATGTATAAGGTGCGTAGATTTTGCCTGCTTCATACACATTGGCTTTGCATGCATTCACTTAACCCGTGCGGATTATAGCAAAGTAGTTAGTTCTGTTATATTGCTTGTCATAAATTTTCTTTTATCGCCGATTATATCTATCTTCTATATATATAAAACAAAGTCGGGTTTCTTACAACACTCATAACTCGAGATCTGCAGTACCAATTTTCATGGTTTTTGATTCGTTGGATTTGTCTCCGCCCCCAATAGCAGAATACATCTTAAAAACAATGAAAAATCGACGAATACATAATTATGAAAATAAATAAATGTTCATTCGTTTCGTATCTGTCAAACATTTGTTGTTATCCTATCGGATACTGTAAGTAATGATTGAAAATAATTTATAGAATTAGGCGTTACTTTGCGGAGATCCATAATACAAAAGTAATAATAAAATCATTCTGCTATATCCCGCGATACAGTAAATACGATCACAAAATCGTTGCGATTTTGCGATTTTCTCACGGAAACTAACTCCTGATGATGCTTCGATTGCGGGGCGAAACGATTGTTGACTTTGTGATAGTGAACGTGTGTAGTGCTTGTGTATTGTGGTGGAAGTGGTGGAGGTTTGTGCATGTGTTTTTACGAATCCTGCACGTATCGGGTATGAAAATACTGATAGTCCACTATACATTAAACACTATATATATTTTCTATTTACTGTATCGCGGATTATAGCAAAATAATTTTATTATTACTTTTATGGGTCTACATCCTGATTAAGAGGTAACCTGTTAATAACCCTAGTATAAAGAATTAAATAAAAAAAAATACATATAACACAAGGATGGTACCAATGGTACCAATGGACCAATGGTGGTCATGGCACAGATGTGTTTTTACGAATTCTGCACGTATCAAGTATAAACGGAATGTCCACTTTATATTTAGCTTTATATATATTAGCTAATTACTAAATCGCGGATTATAGCAAAATAATTTCATTATTACTTTTGATTTATGGATCTCTACAAATTCAAATTCAAAATATTCTTTATTCAAGTAAACTTGTAAACAAGTGCTTTTGAATCGTCAACTTTACTGCTGGTTCGGAAAGCTGTTCCTACTGAGAAGAGCCAGCAAGAAACTCGGCGGTTGCTCTTTTTAAAATATAAATCTTAGAACTAATTACATTTATTTATTACTGTCTTGTACAGGGTAGAGGTGCACCTATATCCACACATCCTTATCATCTAAGTAATCTTCAACAGTATAGTAGGCTTTATGTATCGGACCCTTTTTAACAGTGGTTTTAAACTGCTGTAATGGCATGGCCAAAATTGATTTCGGAATTTTATTATAGAATCTTATACCCATACCCACAAACGATTTACGTACTTTTGCTAGACGCAAAGCAGGAGTCGCAAGCTTATGTCGGTTCCTACTTTGTCTATTATATACATCACCTATCGTTTTATAATTCTTTATATTTTTATGTACAAAAATTACATTGTTTAAAATATATTGTGAAGCAAATGTAAGAATACCTATTTCCTTAAACTTCACTCGCAGGGAATCACGCGGACTTAAATTGTAGATGCCACATATGGCTCTTTTTTGTAATACGAAAATTTTTTCACTATCCGCTCATTTACCCCACATTAATATTCCATAAGACATAATGCTATGGAAGTAAGCAAAATAAACAAGTTTTGCTGTTTCGACATCTGTAAATTGTCCTATCTTTCGAACAGCGTAGGCAACAAAGTAACACCTAATTCGATAAATTAAACTACTGTGTCTTTATCAGCGAAGATGAGATCTCAGTTGATATCAATCAATCGTAGCTTGTCTCCGCACTCTGTAAAGCCTGACAATTGTTATTTAAATTTTATTTATATTTCGTTACAGAGAGAATTAGAACAAGAAAGACCAGAAAGACCAACGTTGACCAATCCGCCAGCGCTCATCCGTCAAGGGACGGAAACATTGCGTAAAGAAAGACCCCAGAGTCAACTGGTAGCACCGAAAGACGTAAGTGGTTTCTATATTAAATCTATGCTCGTACTTACGAGAGTTCGTAGATTTTGAGAAAAAACACCTTGTGACTCGTTCAGAAACTTTATTTTAGATTTTAAATACAACTAGCAATAGTTATAATCACAGAGAAGATTAGAAATCCAATAACGTGGTCGAGTTCACTACTGTATTACTTGTCTCGCTTTAGACCTCTTTACTGAGACCCCTAAATTCAAATTCAAATAAGTCTTTATTCAAATTGGCCTATTACAAGCACTTTTGGATCGTCAAATTAAAATTAAATTGAAGCTACAACTGGTTCGGAAAGGTGCTCTAACCGAGAAGAACCAGCAAGAAACTCTTCACTCTTTTAAAAAATAAATATTACAGTTCCTAGTTTGCCTATTACTAATGCGATGCTTCCGCTTATATAGTAAACTATTGGATCCAGAAAGTTCTATTCCATAATGAATTCTGAGTTGCTTTTTAAAAACAACAGAAATTAGGACGTCATTGGTAATGACGTCAAGGAAATTTGAACCTTATGCTGTCAGAATTATGATTTCCATATGTTTGTAACAATCTATCTATACTTATTAAACGAAGTACCTAAAAGCTGTCTGTCTGTATGTAATCGATTTTCTTACAATTTACTAAACTGATTTTTGTACGGTTTTCACCAAAAGATAGTGCAATACTTCCGGATGGTTTAGGTAAATAGTACATATCGCTATTATTTAAATTGTGCTGAAGAGATTGCCCAATCGTTAAAAAAAATTAGTCCCGTGCGCTGCGAAAACCAGCAGAGAAACGCTAAAGTATTACATTACTGGAGAAGTGTAAAAGTAAAAAAGTAAAAAAGATCTATAAAACTACTACAAAAAAGTCCGCGATAGCATGTCTCTATCTGTTATGGTTCACTCACAATAACTACTTTTGTTTAATATTGGAATTCTAGAAAAATTTGTGGCACGCTGTTTTCCATGAGGGCGAAGCCGCTGGCACAGCTAGTATTATATAAAAATGTGGAAATGTTTGTTCGTTTTCTTACACATCCAGACATAGTAATGAATACAGAATTACAGACGTCGAAACAGCAAAACTAGTTTATTTTGCTTACTTCCATAGCATTATGTCTTATGGAATAATGTTATGGGGTAAATGCGCTGATATTGAGAAAATTTTTGTTCTGCAAAAAAGAGCCATACGTGGCATTTATAATTTGAATTCGCGTGAGTCCCTGCGAGAGAAGTTTAAGGAAACAGGTATTCTTACGTTAGCTTCACAGTATATTTTTAGCAATTTGATTTTTGTGCATAAAAATATACATAATTATAAAAAGATTGGCGATGTATATAATAGACAAAGTAGGAACCGACATAAGCTTGCGGCTCCTGCTTTGCGCCTTGTAAGAGTACGGAAGTCGTTTGTGGGTTTGGGTATAAGATTCTATAACAAAATTCCACAATCAATTTTAACTTTGCCATTACAGCAATTTAAAAATACTGTTAAAAAGAGGCTGATACAGAAAGCCTATTATACCGTGGACGCTTACATTGATGATAAGAATGCGTGGATATAGCTGCTCTTTGACCTTGTGCAGGATAGCTATGACAAAATGTAATTAGTATTAAGAATCTTCTTTTTTAAAAGAGCTCCACCGAGTTTCTTGCTGGCTCTTCTCGGTAGGACGGCTTTCCGAACCAGCAATAGAGTTGACGATTCAAAAGCACTTGTTTACAAGTTTATTTGAATAAAGAATATTTTGAATTTGAATTTGAATTTGAATCTGTCTAAAATTCTACTTGTGTTATATTCAAACCGCATATTGACTTTTAAAGAATTTTGGGGCATTGTCATATTCAAGGGCCAACGTATATTTAGTCATTACTAATTCCATTACACTATGTTTATTTTAATATGGTGGTGGTTTTACTTTGAATTTTTATTAATAAAATTAATTAATGTCATACATCTGTGACTAATATTCATTGTCATTGTGTTAATTAATGTCTTAATCCTTTATGTTTGTGTTTGTCTATGAAAACGGCTCATAGCATATTTTTTAACATGATTTATTATCTATGTTTTATCTAATATCAATCGTATAAAGCTGTATACTGCCATCTCTTTCTTACTGATTTATATGAAAAGAGACAGAGCTATTTTGAATTTCGAATACCTTAGTTATAATTTTAATTATGAATAATTTATAGGTGATTAAAATTTGCATTGGGTAATTGAAACTAATAAATTAGGAAATTAAAATAATCAGTTTTGATTGTTACTATAAAATATAAAAAATAAAATAGTAAAAAGGTAAAAAAATCCCGATATCATGGATATTCTTCTTTGAATTAGAACAGATCTGTGAATGTTTATGATTCGGGTTCCTTTTTTTTCGTGTCAATTGACAATATGCTATGTGCCGTATTCCCCGGTGATACGGTCGAATTTTGTGAAGCTGCGACTGAGCGCTGTTGCGGCCTGTGGCGTCCCGGTGTCCTTGAGGAATCATCAGGTGCCTGTAAGTCCACCAGTAATCTCTATAATATATTAGCTTACTAAAACTTACACGTGCATATTTTAACTCTTTAATTTACAAAATGTACACAGAACTCACACAATTATATTAAAATGTTAATTTCATTTATCTTCTGTATACAGTCAACCCTCCTTTAACAAGGAGAGAGCGTACCGCGTTGTATGGAAACCGCGCTGTAAGAAACCAGGATTTTCCCGACAAACCAGGTTAAGGCGCTGAACAGAGCTGGCGTAAATTCAGATTTCGGCATATAAGCCACGCCCACAATGTCTGCGACGGCGTAGCGACACACTTAATTTTTTAACACTCATTGTAGGTGTACACTATTTTATCCAAACTTTTTTTGTACAATTTATTTAAAAAACTTATGTCTAATTAATCTTATAAAACTAAGTATGCTGAAACTATAACTAAACACCTAAATAAAGACATATTATTAACAAGGAATAGTCACAAAAGGCGGCAGCTAGCGACACACGTCCGTATAGCAGCGCGCCTCAGCGATCACTGTCTATATTCGTAGATGTAAAAGAGAAGCGAGACGATGACTCGTTTCAGTTTTGCTATTTTCTAAAAAATATTTAATTTAAATAAAATATCTTAATTAATTCAAAATTTAAATCTTACATTCTCTTTATATTATATTGATTTATTAGTCTTATTAATTTTATCAATTTTTGTTGATAAATATTAGAGATATTTACGATAAAAGTAAAAATCAGAGGTCTATTTACCAATTTTTTTTATCGAAGAAAAGTATCGTAATCATGTTTTGAAATCTTACATTCTCTCTGAGATATGATGTATATTAACATATATTTTTCTTTTAATCGTCATCCCTATAGCTTTTGTTAAAAACGTGTTTAAAGTCAGCCTATTTGGCTCTGTTCAGCGCCTTAATTTGTAACACGTTCTATGGAAACCACGTTCTGAGCGTACCGCGTTATATCAGGGCTGTCCCAATTTCAGCTCCGCGTTCTACGGAAACCGCGTTTTGAGAGTACCACGTTATACCGTCCGTCCTGTATATAAAAATGAATCTTCTTTGGTCATCGCATCACGCGTGAAAGAATGGAACAATTTCGCTAATTCTTTTTTGTTGTGTAAATCAGTATCAGAATTCTTATGAAAGAAAAATTTTCGTTTAGCGGAGCATTAGAAAATTAAAACTCGCTTTTCGTCTTTGATTAACAAATCCATTTTAATCTTAATGCGTATTGACTACGTATTTTATACGGGTAGTACCGAACGTAGAAGTAGACGAAGCTGGTTGTGTAATAATAAAACGTTTATCCTACGATTTGTGATTATAATTCAAACCATAGTAACGTATTAACAAAAATGTTGCAAGTTGGTGCCTTTCGTGGTGTATTGTCAAAACCTTATTCGATGGAAGCATGCAATTCGTTCAAACTTGTTGATGATGTCTTTAGAATAGTTTATTAGATTAGTTTGACTAGTTAAATTTTAGGGTATAACTGTACATAACTGTACGTAACATGTAGTGTAAAAGCCCTTTAATTATAGAGTTAAAAAAAATGTTTTTTTTAAATTCAATTATCAATTATTTGTTATTCAATCTCAACATTCGTCTCACCTCGTTATCGTAGCGTTATAAAAATATGGAATTGTCGACAAAATCTCAATAAAATATTTTTATCATGTTGCAGCCACCCACAACTCGGCCTTACTCGATAGCCGGAACATCACAGTTGCGGGTCACGAGGCCGACGTCTGTACCGCTACAGAAATCTGCATCAGGTAAACTATTAAGTAGTAAGTAGCAAAAAAATTAAGAGTAATTTATAGTAGCAAGCGTTACTTTGCGGAATTCCATTTTACAGAAACAACTTTGCTATAATCCGCGTGGGTTAAGCGAACACTTAACACTAGAGCCGTTTTTTCCCGAAAGGGTTATAAAAAACGTTTTCTTACTGCGTAACGAACAAACGGTTTTTGTCTACAGCAGAAACAGTTTCTTAAAAAAGTAGTTGCGGTCGTCTCGATGGACCGTCATATATCGAAAGACAAGCAAGCACGCAACGATAATGCGTGAGCAAATTTCCTCTTATCTCGCTCACACCTTCAATAAATACGGTTATAATAAGGAAGACGGAGCGATCACTCTCCAAAGTCGTTTCATGAAACTTACTTATTATATACACTCTGAATATCCAAGATATATCTTGGATATTCAGACCAAAAGAGTTTTAACTATGAATGTCGACGGATATATGATTAGAGACAGGCTGTAAAAAAGATCGATAGATTGTGTGAAGAATGATATGCACATAAACGGAGTACTAGCAGCAGAGTTGACGAATGATAGAAGAGAAAGGAAGATGAAGACATATTGTGGAAACCCCACTTAGAGTGGGATAAGAGTAAGAGAACGGTAATTATTATTTATACAAGGGACCCCCGGTAGTCCTGAAAGGACTGGAATAGCGTGGAAAGTAACGTTTAAGATTATCACATTATTAAATATCAATTTATACATAATACTAGCTTTTAACCGCAACTTCGTTCGCGTGGACTGCAGTCTTATAATTTGAGTTAACCGTAATACTTGTATTAATAACGGTTAAAGTGGTTTAACCTTAAAAGCTAGACATATGATGTCGCGGACTTTTATTTAATACTTTTAGAGGGAAGCAATTTTGTAATACATGATTATTGAATAACTTTCACAGTTTACTTAGCGCACGCATTGAAAGCATTAAATTTTGGCGTTTTCGCAATATTTTTTATTGCTGTTCCTCGCCTATTCACCTTAACGTGATGTTGTATAGTCTATAACATCACGCCTTCCTTGATAAATGGACTATCTTACAATGAAATAATTTTTCAAATCGGTTCAGTAGTTCCTGAGATTAGCGCGTTTAAACAATCAAACAAACACTTCAGCTTCATATATTAGTAAGTATAGATAAATATTTAAATCCCCGGGACTATTAATACTGTTTCTTTGTACGACTCGTCAATATTTTATGCCTCCTGTGCGGCCCGACCATGGTTTAGAGCGACAGGTAATGTGACTAATCATCACGTCGTCAGGAGTGTGATAGACATCATGCGTGCTCCTAGTATTTTAGAAACTATAACAGAACTACAGCAATGTAGCCACGTGTGTTAAGTAGAACTGGGCAAAAACTACTTTTGTGAAAAACAAAACGAAACAGTTATTAGACAAGAAGAAACGGTTTAAAAAAAACAGTTACTTTAAAACGCTTTAGGACTACACACTATTCATATATTTAACACACTCTACAAGTTTAATATCGAATACACTTTATTTATCATTAATATATTCTCAAAAAACACTCATTTAATGCACTATATTTTGAAAAGACGCTTAAAAATGGCACATATTTATCAACAGCGATCAAACAACTATAAATATTTTTTCTTCGATTTGAATGGATTTGTTTTGTCCGATGAAGGACTGCTAAAATGAAGAAACTGTTTTATAAAGCTACATATTATGTCAAAGGAATATCAGCTTTATTTTCATATATTTTATTTTATTTTATTTATTATGGTTTACCAGCGATTGCTACATTAAACATAGTTAAGATACATTACTAAATTCAATGGTACAATAACAATGTACAATCGTATTAAGGCAAACACGACTTGCACCTTATGTGAAATTAGGAAAACATAAATCTTAGTATCTAAAACTAATATATAATCTTAGTTGAAAAAAAAATAATGCTTAAAATAAAATAATAAAAAAATAAATGAGTAGTAATCTTAACGTTGTTGCTCTTTTGATGGTTTGGCCACTAAATAGAGTTTGACTAACCGTCGGAACGTGTTATGCGAATTGAAATTTATATCTATGGAACTGTCAAGTTCGTTGTATAGTTTGGTAAGACGCGGAATAACAGAATTGGCTCCAAATACTGTTTTTCTGGGTGGTGGAACCAGGAGTGTGATTCTATAACGCGGATACTTATACGCGGATTAACGCGGATTCTTCCTCATAACATGACCATACGAACTTAATCTCGTACATCTATCTTGTAATGAGTACAACTTTCAGGCTTGTATCAATAAATGATTTATAGAAGCAGGCGTTACTTTGCGGAATTCCATATCACAAGCAATATAACAGAACTAACTACTTTGCTATAATCCGCACGGGTTAAGTGAATGCATGCAAAGCCAATGTGTATGAAGCAGGCAAAATCTACGCACCTTATACATGCAGGACAAGCTACCACATGCACCCCAAGGCGCAATTCACCAGCAACAACGCACACACACCCACCACCACAATCTCGACGATCGTTTCGCCCCGAAACCGAAGCATCATCAGGAGGATAGGCTCCACGGCAGTACGATTTTTGTCGTGGAGCCTATCCTCCTGATGATGCTTCGGTTTCGGGGCGAAACGATCGTCGAGATTGTGGTGGTGGGTGTGTGTGCTGCTTTTGTGTGCGTTGTTGCTGGTGAATTGCGCCTTGGGGTGCATGTGGTGGCTTGTCCTGCATGTATAAGGTGCGTAGATTTTGCCTGCTTCATACACATTGGCTTTGCATGCATTCACTTAACCGTGCGTATTATAGCAAAGTAGTTAGTTCTGTTATATTGCTTGTATCAATAATAATATGATAAAATATTAATACATATTTAGATCATGTCGTTCATATCAAGTGACTTACAAGGCGTGCAAAATATCAATGAAAGAGCTTTAAAAAAATCCATTCATAAATTTATAATTTTTTTTTATGTGCAATAAAGTTATTCTTCTTCTTCTTCTTCTTTATTTGTCAAGTCGAGCAGCCGAGACCTGCGACGGGTGCTGAGCGCATATCTGCGCTTCCGCGACCCTCCAGACTGCCCGCGCCGCGGAGAGGCTTGAGGTATTGAGGGGTTTATTAATATTAGTAACAATGTTTAAAATATTGCTTTCATTGGAAACCAATATTTTTACAGTATTCAATTTGATTTTACAAATAAAATGATTAAAAAATAAATTACTAATATATATAATATGCTAATATACATATATAATATACTAATATATATAATAAAAATAAATATGACAAAAAAAATATTTAGTAAATGTTAATTGATAAAAAACGAAATTCGGATTGTAAAATATTGATTTCATTGGAAAGCAATATTTTACAATATTGAATTTACAAATATAATTTAAAAAAATATTATATTAAATGTTAATTGATAAAAAACGAAATTCGGAATAAAGTTATTCTTCTTCTTCTTCTTCTTAGTTTAGCTAAGCTGGCTTAGTTTGGCTTCGGAGTAGCTTAGCTTTCGGTCTGCAACCCCCATAAAGAACGACGAGAATGAAAGCCCCGAATGGGCTTGAAACTAGTCGGACGAACCCGATAGAATAAAACGTGAGTGGCCGGTTTCTATACATAAACTGAGGTTAAAATTTCCAACGCTTAATAATTTACACAATTTTAATTTTCAGAGTTATAGTAGTAGTCTGTTGAGCCTTAATGTTGGTGTTTTCTCTTTTTTTATGTTTTCATTATTCTCTACTGTTTATAATTGTTGCCCAGATAAAAATTGCCCAGAGTTACTGCAAAAAATTAACTTAAAAACTTCATCTAAACTACCAAGGCTATCAATATATTCGCCATTTGCTACAAGCTCGGCAAAAAGTAACCTGGGCCACCACGTCACCTTGAACAGAATACAACGTCGCTATAATTATTTATCAAAAGAATTAGATGCAGACATATTTAGCGATAGCATACATACGTTTAAACATAATATAATTAAATTTAAAAGAATGAATTAAATAGATAATATTTTTATAATTAGTATAATACATATCTTTTATTTTATAATACACTCAAAAAATTTCCGCGTCCCTGTTACATGCCGTGGTAACCTATAATTAAGACTACATTTGATTAAGTATCTTGTAGAGTATTTTATAGTATTAATAATGTAAGTCTTGTTGGTTATCCTAATAAATAAAATAAAAAAATTGTGACTTTGTAACCAAGAATGATGTGTTCTTCTATAATTGTTACTACATACTTAATTTAAAACTATATCTATACTAATATTATAAAGAGGAAAGATTTGTATGTTTGTTTGTATGTATGTTTGTTACGTTTTCACGCAAAAACTACTGGACCGATTTCAAAAAGCTTTTTCACTGAGCAACATAGGCTATATGTCATTTTCAAAATAAATAGGGATCCCTAATAAAATTGTAATAGTTTGGTAAAAATTTAGTCGTAAACATCTATCATCGCGTGCGCTGCGGAAACTATTGATGATAGAACAAAAAAATGTTGTACAGTATTATAGAACGTATCAATATCAACAAAAAAGTACGCGATACCATATGTCTAACTATTATAGTTATGCCAATATAACTACTTTTTTACATTGTAAAAGTTGGTAAAAGTGCCGACAATAATCAACCCATTTTATTAATATCTCTGTATTAATCCTTATCCCATTAAATGATATTTTATGAATAACTGTTTCAATGCCTGTAAAATACTTTTTAAATTATTAAAATCCGACATCCCAATCAAAAGATTTTACGAATTTAAGAATGTAAATCGAAATCAAATAATGCCATAACAAACCTAACCTACCGTTATAGCAGGGCCTGCACTTGGTGAGTTAAGTCTTATTCCAAGAATACTAATGATACCCATTTTTTATAATTAAATAATCAACAAAATAAATCTATAGTCCGATTTCGTAGACTTTCCACTACCACGAGATCTGTATGGACGCGGGTGAAACCGCGGGGCTTTAAAAAAGTAACAGCCTGTTACTATGCCCACTGCTGGGCTAAGGCCTCCTCTCTCCGTTTTTGGAGAGAAGGATTGGAGCTAAGACCTACCACGCTGCTCCAATGCGGATTGGTAGGTTACACATATCCCTAGAATTCTCTAGAGGTATGCAGGTTTCCTCACGATGTTCTTCTTCACCGAAAAGCGTGTGATAAATTGCAATTATCAATTAGACACATAAGTTTTAATAGAAAAACCCATTGGTATGGGTAATTTGGCGGGGCTTTGCAAGTGGGATATATTTTGGATGATTTATCGTGTAATGCTGTTGAAGATCTAGATAAATAAGACGTCCCAGACTATAAAAACATATTTTATTTCTTGCAGACCTCCATCAGTCTACTCGGTGGCACCCCCCGGCGATACGGACCAATACTGACCCACGTTTTGTTGTGCCAATTTTTTGGGCCTCTAGCCCTCGTATTATTATATATAATGAACTAAATCTAGCGCTAATAATAATAAAATATTACGACTGATTAACGAAATTCGGTGTCTCTTTGTCGAAGTTTTTACCGCATTCGTATAAATTTTTTGTACAGGTAGTGAAATAAAAACAAAGTGTTGCCACTATTGTTGCTCAGATTCCACCATTTGAGATTGTTTTTTTTAAATATTTAATTGAGTGTAATAAGCTGTGATAGCCCAGTGGTAAGACCGTGTGGATCTTTTAAGTGGTCACAGGTTAAAACCGCAGCGTGATAGTTCTTAGCGCCAATCCTTCTCAAATAAACGGAGAGAGAAGGCCTATGCCCAGCTGTGGGATAATAACAGACCGTTATTACTAACTACTAAATTAAATATCCATATAATTTTGTTGTGGTTCCATTATCATAGAGTTATTTATACTAGAGTAGGAAAGCCATGTCGTAACAAATAATAAGAAAGGGAAGCCTAAACACGAAGTTATCGTAGTCTAATCACATTTAAAAAAGAAAGATAGATAATATATTTATATCAATTTATATTTGCTTTCTTTTTTTTCGACGGACACATTTAGGCTTCCCTACTCTATGATAATAACTCTATGACCATCGTTCCTGTAATTAGTTACACATATCTACAATGTAAAAATATAAATTATAAAAATTACTGCGCTTGTTACGCTAAATTAAATATTATTAAATTATTAATCTGTAGCAACAATATTGTTAATGTTTTTTTTTTATTTGTTAGTAACAATTGATTTATTATTTTTTTATATTTCTCTTCTAACTTCTAGAATAGTTTTTGTACGAAAATTTTAAACTGACGAGTGTCAAGTGTTTAGAGCAATATTTAAAATATTCATACACACAATAGGGATGTAACGGCTGATATATCGATAATTCTTTCGATAAATTATAATGCCCCATATATGTATATCTAATAGTATAATGATGAAATGATTATTTAATATACTACATAATATTGATATACTTTGGAATTTTTATTACGATGAAACATAGAGAGTATTAAAAGTTATCTGTTTTTTGAAGTTTTATAATTAAAAGGTATTTATGTGAGTATTTACTAAAATTTCGAACGTTTTATTGATTTTCAAATAGAATTAATAATATAAATTATATTATTCATTCTAGTTTGAATGGAAAGAAAACAGGGATACAACTACCATGTTTTCCTTACTTTGTAAAAATTCTGAATATAATAAGTTTCAGACTTTACACACGATGATTTTATCGCTCTTACTCTTTTAATAATTAACATAAAAAAAATTACATTAATAATTTTATATTTTACAGATTTACTATAATACTATCAATACTGTTATATGTTGTTAATTAACATTTAAATTTACAATCGATATATTTTATTTGGTTGCATCTATCGCAGCTCTTTATCGATTTCGCTGAATTTTCACTGAAGAATATAAATTTAGATACCATGTCTGTTACATCCCTAACATAATGCTTTCATGTAAATTGCAACCTTCTTGATAATAAAAATTGAAATATTCTACTTACCTACTAATATTTGTTTTGTTGGCACAAGTAAAGCAAGATAGTAGTTATTATGTATAATTATAAGAACAGTGTTCCCAAAAAAAGTTTACGCGTACCCCTAAGATAAAAAGAATTATAAATTTTTGTCGTATAAATAAAAAAGTTTTTTATGAAAAAAGAAAAGAATTTTTATGGTTTACGATAATGTCATTATGAACTCTTTGTCCCAGTTGAAACTCGACATTACTTACCAGATTTCTTATTCTCAAAAAATAAAGAAAAGATTCTTGTCGGATTTGATAACGCGTTTTGAATTAAAAATGGGACAAAATTCCGTGTAAGCTTATTCGATATTTCAATAATAATATATGTCCCTAAATCGGAAATGAATGAATTTAGGAAAAAATAAATCTACTGTGAACTAGAAGTCTTGAAAAATCGCGAAAATATTTCTTCAATTTTTATACCATCCTTGAGAATGGGTTTGCTAATTGATCAAACTGTGGATACAGTAATTTCGCATTCGACTAGACCCATATCAGTTGTTTTTTTCAGTGAAGCATTATTGCACTAGAGAAAACTTTATAATATTGGCTTTAACACAAAAAGATCCCCATAAAATAGAGATTTTCCATCCTAGGGGTACGCGTAATACACTTTGAGAACGACTGAAGTAAATGACAATATGTGATTTGGCGTAAAGCAATAAAAAATTATAGTTCCTGATTTTATTGCATAAATATATCAATAACATTTGTAGCTTTTTTACATTGACATTATTTTAATATTCTTTATACTCAATATAAATATGATTTGACATTCAAAATTTTTTTCACTAAAAATTTTGTTATCGTCCTTAGATCGAGGGGGGAAATTCACTTTTCGGTGAGTGAAAAGTTTCCAATTTCAACCTCGTATTTATGTATTCTAGTGACGCTCTCTTTTTGGATTCAATTATTACTCAAAATTAAATCTACATCAAGGTTTGGTACAAAGGCATACAAACTAAGATATTATTTCTGTGTTATATACAAATTTAGCGGGTAGTAACGATCGACCACGACGAAGTTAATTTATTTTATTCAGATTAAGACAATTTTGCATTTCGTTTTGAGATTTTATTCGTATAGGGACGTGTAAATGTATTATTGCTTTAGATGTAAAAATTTATTATACAAAATATATCTTTGGAACGCGAATTTCTATTAAGTGAATTGGATTGTACAAATAACTGAAACATTTCTATAATCGTTGACAAAATGAAGATGGTACTAAGTGCAGAACGCAGCTATTTATAGCAGATGTTTAGAAATGTTTTTCAGATATCTATTGGTTATCGGTATATACACCGACAGACAGATGTCTCTAGAAGAAACTCTGAGGTCGAAATTCCGTAACTAAAGTGTCCGTACCAGTATTCAAATATGTTGAAAATTCGAGAAGTATTCTCTCCCTACTAAATATTCGGACGTAATCCTTGAATTCAACTCAGTAACTGAAATTTAATAAGAAATAATCTTTTCAACAATGTACTAATACATAATTACCTTTAGTAAATCTGTTATATACAAAACTGTTTATATATATAAATTATTAAATACCAAAAAAAACCTACTAATTGTACTTATTCGTAAACAGAAACGCTTAGTAGTGTGCAAAAAATTCGGTGAAATTCATAACTTGGGTACGCCTCAAAAATATATATTTTTTAAATCTACTTTGAGCGGTTAGCCTATAGACCTAAAAAAAAGTATAATAACAGCCTGTTAGTATGCCCACTGCTGGGCTAAGGCCTCCTCTCTCCGTTATTGGAGAGAAGGATTGGAGCTAAGACCTACCACGCTGCTCCAATGCGGATTGGTAGGTTACACATATCCCTAGAATTCTCTAGAGATATGCAAGTTTCCTCACGATGTTTTCCTTCACCGAGAAGCGTGTGATAAATTGCAATTATCAATTAGACACATAAGTTTTAATAGAAAAACTCATTGGTGCCTGCCCGGGGTTTGAACTTATGTCGTCCCTAGAGAGTCGCACGGTCTCACCGCTAGGTTATCACAGCTTTACCTATAGACCTATAGACATTTTTTAACTATAGACCTAGGCTAACTGTTTAACTCAGTCCTCGCATCCGGGTAAAAGGGCGTGGATGTAGAACGAGAACGGGGACTGAGGTAGATGCGGGCGGTCACCTCTTGTATATCACGGTACAGGCGCTCGCGAAGACCTAACTAAGCGGTTAGCCTGCGCTATACAGCGTTGTAAGGTTATCGATTCGTAACGGGACATCCCGTATTAGTAGAAAATAGGGTGGTACATGAGCTGTGCACAAAAGCTGTGATAGCCCAGCGGTGAGACTGTGTAACTCTAGAGACGATCATGGTTTCAAACCCCGGGCAGGCACCAATGAGTTTTCTACTAAAAACTTATGTGTCTAATTGATAATTGCAATTTATCACACGCTTTTCGGTGAAGGAAAACATCGTGAGGAAACCTGCATATCTCTAGAAAATTCTAGGGACATATGTAACCTTTCAACCCGCATTGGAGCAGCGTGGCAGGTCTTAGCTCCAACCCTTCTCTCCAAAAAACGGAGAGAGGAAAACTATGCCCAGCTGTGGGATGTTAACAGGCTGTTACTTTTTTTACTTAGGGTGGTACATAGAGCGTTCTGCATTTAATACCCTATAGATTTATCTTTTGTCGTAGATTTTGAACAGAATTCAACCCTACGTTATAAGAGTTTGTAATATAAAGGTCTCTCTTTATAAAAACCGTTTAAATTATTTACACGCACAAAACACGACTAAATTTTCAACGATATATTCATAGTAAATGCAAGATTAATTAATAAAGTGATTATATTTAAGTAACTCGTTTAGTTGAGTACAAAACTGTTTATATGTATACTAATAAATTATTCATGTATATTGTGTAAAGTTTGTTATAACTGTACTTTTAAATCTTTATAATTAAGCATCTCAGAATACAGAAGTAACCAGAAACCGTGAACAGTTAATTTTATTGGGTATAAAAAAATGTGAGCCGATTAGACAAGTACGTATAGTACCCGGCAATAAATAATGCACATCGAGAACTTAGAACGAAACACCCAGCCAATTCGGTTTCGTAGAGCGCTGTCACTGTCACACACGGCTTCGTCATTCTGTGCGACAGAGACAATGCTCTATGAAGCAGAATCTAGCCGATGTAAATGACATAAGTATATTCACTTATTATTTCTATACAATAAAATAACATTAATTCTTCTTTACTTTAAAAATATTATATGCTACTTGCAGAGCTCGCTTTCCGAACTATAAATTCTTATTTATCAAAATTTATTCTTAGCTATAACTAGATATATACAAATACACAAATCAATAAATATGGCACATTGAGTGTGTACTGTTTCTGGTATAATCTGTATTCTGAGTGCATTCGCCTACCGCTTTCCTAATATAGATAAAAATTATATACATATTGTTATAACAGTATTGTCTCATTCAGCTTCAAATAACGCAAATTAAAAATATATTCTAACATTGCACCATTATTTGTATGTAACAACCGGTAATGACGTGAAATGAATAAATTACCAGTGCTATACTGTTCGCCTGTGATAGCTGTGATAGCCTAGCGGTGAGACCGTGCGACTCTTTAGAGACGACATAGGTTCAAACCCCGGGCAGGCACCAATGAGTTTTTCTATTAAAACTTATGTGTCTAATTGATAATTGCAATTTATCACACGCTTTCGGTGAAGGAAAACATCGTGAGGAAACCTGCATATCTCTAGAGAATTCTAGGGATATGTGTAACCTACCAATCCGCATTGGAGCAGCGTGGTAGGTCTTAGCTCCAATCCTTCTCTCCAAAAACGGAGAGAAGAGGCCTTAGCCCAGCAGTGGGCATAGTAACAGGCTGTTACTTTACTGTTCGCCTATAATATTACTGCCTTATTTACTCAAAAATCTTCGAAACCTCTTTGCCTAATAAACCGAATAGATTTCGTTTCTGCGCACTTACAAAACTAAAACTTTCATATAGCTTATTTAAAAGGCGTATAATTTCCTAAAAGTTTGGTTACTTTGTTGTCTCATATGTCATTAACCGACCAAGAAAAGGCAAAGTTGCATGGATACTATTGCATAAAGCATTAGCCGGTTGCATATACAAATTTGAACAGTATGATTAATTAAATTACACAAAATCACTTTGTTGCACTTTGCGGTCACTGTATATTTTGTATATTATAGTTAACTATTGTTGTATACAGGGAAAAAGTTTGTATAACCTTGACTAAATATTAATTAAATAAATTCGTATGGTTGTTTCTTCATAAAGGTTTTATTTACACAATATATACAAAATTTATTTTGTGCTTTCAAATCTAATGTGCATATTACTATCCAGTGAAGGTTTTCTTCAATCTTTTTGCATTGCTTTTTTTATATTTCGCATTGAAAAGTAAAATAACAGCTTATTAATTAGTCATTTTTTTTTATAATTACTCATTTAAGTATAATCTTCGTTACAATATATATAAATATAAACAGATAGAACTAGTGTGATACGTATCAGGCGCGAATTATCTATTGAATTCATATCCATAGGTCATATGAGCTGATTAAAGCGTAAGAGGGACCTAAGACTTATAGCAAACATATTTAACCTTAGACTCGTGATCAAAAAAATATCCTATATAGAATATATTTGAGTTTTTGACCAGCATTTATCATACATAGAAATTTTTTGCAATATACTCCTAAAAATTATACGAAATTTGTCGCAATAAAAATTGTACGTTTTCTATTATATTAGACATTCATTATTTTTATCGCATAAAAGCGAATTATTGGAGACCTATGATTCAGATTTTATAGGATTTTTTAAAGAAATTATGTGATTTATAGAAGCAGGCGTTACTTTGCGGAATTCCATATTACAAGCAATATAACAGAACTAACTACTTTGCTATACCCGTGCGGATTATAGCAAAGTAGTTAGTTCTGTTATATTGCTTGTCAGGAATTATATGTAAAACTTTCAAAGTTAGTATGATAATATTAATATTTATTCGGATGGAGTCGCGCGAAATCAAGCCATCATTCTTGCGATTTAATTACTTTTATAATAGTTGCAAATGATCGTCTATTCCGTCGCATCTTTATTTTAAATTAGCACCAATCATACTTTTGTTTTATAAAGTAATTTGTCTCAAAATTGCGTTCTGTCACTTACTTTAATATGAATTCGTAATATTCCTTATATTTAATATGCGCAATAACCACTCCCGTTAGAGAAGTAAAAAAGTCTTACCTCGATAAACACTTGACACAAATTAATCTTCTAATAATAAGCTGTAGCTGTGGTAATAAGCTGTTACATTACTTTTCGTATCAATCTGTTTATATATTCATAAACATTAAGATTAAATTTCTTTCCTCGTGTCGCTGTCATCTAGATACGATTATCTTTGCCATAGAAATTTATCTGTTATATTAGGTCAAATAGCGCCTGGAGCGTGTATTACTGATTTTTGATTTCGTGTGTTTCGATTCCTTTAATGATTATGACATTGTATCATTGTATAAATATCTCGGAGTGCACAGGTGATGTTACAAGTTCGCGCCATGTTAGCCTATCCTTCCATCCGTTGCATCGCGTCGTGACATATTCCGCCGTGTGTTGTTTGGACACGTCGTGCCTTATTTAGGTAGTATAAGAATTTTGTTTTCTTTTTCTAATAAAAAAATGTGTATTTACAAAATTGTTATTTTATTTATTGGTTCCTAATCCTGACTACAGTTCCACAAATAGCAAAGAGTTATCACATATTAGGATTATAAAGGCGAAAGAGCAGTTATGGCTATCCTTGATAAATTGCAAGTATGAATCAGTTTTTTTAAGTCTTGAAAGGGTCGCAAGGTCTTATAGGGGCTATAAGGTTACTAACTAATAAATGTGAATTTAATGTGTATTCCATGTACTGTCATTGAATTACATGCGGAATGGTCCATGTTATTCATGCTATACTAACCCTAGTAAAACATATATTAATTAATTTATAGAATTAGGCGTTACTTTGCGGAGATCCATAATAAAAAAGTAATAAAGTTTTTTTGCTATAATCCGCAATACAGTAAATAGAAAATATATATAGTGGACTATCCGTATTTTCATACCCGATACGTGCAGGATTCGTAAAAACACATGCACAAACATACTCCACAATACCCAAGCACTACACACGTTCACTATCACAAACTCAATCGTTTCGCTCTGCAGCCGAAGCATCATCAGGAGATCTATCTCCTGGAGTCTACTCCACGACAAAATCGCAAATATATTAATTGTTCCCTACTGAATAATTTATAGAATTAGGCGTTACTTTGTTCGCAAAGTGATCCATAATACAAAAGTAATAATAAAAATTATTTACTAGTAATATTATCGCGGATTATAGGAAAATAATTATTATTATTACTTTAAAAAAATAAACTTTTGCTCAGGTAATATGTAAAGACTAGAAATAGGTTTTTTTTTTCTTAATACATCAAAAATTCCCAGCCAAATAGAAAGTGTACTAGCTAAAACAAAGCTGTTAAGAAGCGAGCGATTATTCATAAAGGTGAAAGTACAAAAGTTTAGTTTGTTTATATTTTAGAGAACACAAGATCCAGAAGGGTCAAAGTGCATCCGCTTGTGTGGATTTAATAAATTAACTTATAAGTTGCTTAGTTAAGCTAAAAATGAAAACGTAACTTATATTAATATACAAAGCATTGCTATTGAACTGATTTCGTAACCAAAAATAATACTAAGTAGCAAATCAGCGAGAAGAGAAGTAGATTAGGAGATTTGGCGAAAACCAGATCACACCCTGCCCTAATTTTTAAATATTGTTCCCTACTGGTTTTGCTCATTGGCTGGGGTAGTTTTCCGAAAGATTCCTGGCCGCACTTGATTGAATTCTTTATCGACATTTGACTAACCCTTGGACTATATTTTCTAGGTATACACTGGTTTTAAAAAAAGCCTATGTATTAAGTGATTCCGATGGATTAGTAGTAAAGAGAGGATTTTTATAACTTACGAATCCCATTGAACCAGTTACTCTAGGTGTTTACAGCTGACGAAGATGAAGAACTAATGTGGTCAGTATTTACTGTAATCTCGTTATCAGACAGAAAGGTGTTAAGGTTTTGGTCAGTAAGAGCCCGGAACAAATGCAAACGGTGATAATCATGTATTTGTGTACAATGATAGGTCATTTACAAAAGATTAATTTTCAATGTCTATTTTAATGTTTCACAAAGACTCTTACGACGACATTATCGTCTAATCTAAGGTGATCCCGGCGCCGATAATGTTGTCGCCAGAATTTAAATAATAAAGACTGAAGTCGCGTTATTATATATAATACATTGTCAACAGTTTAGGAGAGATACCATATCACTGACTCACTTCTAACTACAATTTTAACTTGTCTTCACTATACTCGGTACATGGTGCTGTGTGGTATCCGGCTGCGTAGAATAGACCACCCTCATTTCTTACCGAGGTGTCGTAAAAGGCGACTAAGGTAAGTTGACGTCAGGCCGATCGTAAAATACGTAGCCAAATCACGTGACAACATGTTTGTAACATGTTTTGTCGACCCCACTTAGGGTGGGATAAGGGCAAGAGAATGATGACTATACTTGGTACAGAAAGTTGAAAAAAGTATTCTATTGTTGTAAATCCATACTAATATAAATACGAAAGTCTGTGTGTCTGCGTGTTACGCTCTCTCGGCTAATATGCTGGATAAATATTGACAAAACTTGGTGCAATTGAAGCTTATACAATGGGTTAACTTTAACGATTTTAAAAATCTCGGTTTTCTTTTCGAACTGGCAAAAACACATATTTTATACCCTTTACCATTAAGGACCCATATCGAAGTCAACGAAGAAGTCTCCACATTTTGTATCTCATCTAGAAATAGATAAGTGAATCGGAAAGATGTATATTCATTTTTCTATTACGTTTAGTTTTATAAATTAAGTTAATACAGCTGGAAAAAAATAGAAAATGGTCATTAGCTTCCGGAATATGATTCAGCGACTTTCGAGCGAGATATTTTTGAAACATTTTTATTAATCAAAAAGGTCTTTCCAAAACCGTATTATCCAGAGTAACTTTAGTTACTACGACATAAGCATGTAGTGTTTTAAAAAGCGTACAACATTAAAAATAAATCAAAAGTGATGAAACAGGGGAAACAACTGTTTTCGTGTATAATACATTAATGGAGCGTGACCATAACAACTCTCGGAGGAAAATCCGCTCGAAAATTAGTGGTCCAACAAATATTCAAACAAATCTTGTTTCTCTTGCTTTATATACAGTTTTATATATTACAGAACACTATTATTATATTATATTGCCGTGTGTATCCGGCTGAGTAAAATATATCACCCTCATTTCTTACCGAGGAGTCGTAAAAGACGACTAAGGTAAGTTGACGGCAGGCAGGCGGCCGGTCGTATAAAATTATCTACATCATGTAACAACATGTTTAAAACATGTTGTGCCGACCTCACTTAGAGTGAGATAAGGACAGGGTGGATAAATAATAAAATCCCGCAATCTATTTTGTCCTTGCCATTACAGCAGTTTAAAAGCGCTGTTAAAGGGAGGCTAATACAAAAAGCCTACTTACTATACTATTGAGGATTATATAGATGATAAAAATGCGTGGATATAGCTACTCCTCTACCCTGCACAAGATAGTAATAACCAAATGTAACTAGTTATAAGAATTTTATTTGGAAAGAGCAACCACCAAGTTTCTTGCTGGCTCTTCTCAATAGGAACTAGCGGTAGATTATGACGATTCAAAAGCTCTTGTTTACAAGTTTACTTGAATAAAGAATCATTTGAATTTGATAATTAGGATAAATGTAGTGATAGTTATCACTGACAATTGTGATTTATCACGCATTTGTCTTAAATAGGTCCTATAAACATTTTATTTCGCGGCACTCTCCGCCTTATATTCTTTTTATCCTCTCAGAACTCAAAGATTGGCTGTAAGAGATCCTTTATTGGAGAAAGTCTACCTTTCTACAATAATCTTATTTTGTTTTCATATTTCTATTTGCACTGTCTTTTTATTAGCAAAGAAATTAAATAAAACAAACAAAGATCCCGTTATCAAAGACAAACATTCTATTCATATATCAAAACTGTGTGAATACGGCCAATAAAGTTTATTTAAAAAAATGTTAAGGTAAAAGCTGTGGTTGTACAGTGAAAGTGTTGACGTATTCCAATTTCCAACGATTCGCAGGAATCGTTACCCTACAAGTTTCTTTATAAAAGCCTATGCATAATTGACATTTACAAATTATATAACTCTTTACGAAAAAGAAATATCGTGGGAGAAACCTTTAGATATTTGGCACCTATCAATCTCGAAACAGCGTGATGGTTAGGTTATGAGAAATTTTTGGTGTCTATCTTATCATACTGATGATTTTATTTGGCTGCAATATTTATTGTTTATATGTATAGATAATCTACTATTGTTTGCAATTCGCGGTCGCCGCCAGACTACACCGACCTCCAACTAAAGTCATTTTGTCCCAATTAATTAAACGTTTAATACAGATATGTTACGATTCGATTATTTATACTTATTATAAAACAAAGTGCCCAAAAGCTGTCAGTCTGTATATGATCGATTTTGTCAAAATCTACTGAACGGATTTTTGTACGTTTTTTCTAAAAGATGTGCAATTCTTGCCATAGGTTTATATTAATAGTACTTTACTGTTTTATGTAATTTGTGTTGAATGGTAAATTGTGATTTTTTAGGTTGGCCCAGTACATAAGCTACAATTATACCAAATTTCTAAAACTCCAAACGGAATTTCCTAATCTTTTTCACACGTAGGTATACTTATATATAATTCTCGTGTCACAATGTTAGTTACCACACTCTTCCGAGACGGCTCGATGTTTATGAAATTTTATATGCTATTCTATCTATCTGGTTTTCATACCCCTAAGTGATAAGGGTTATCCACCCCTAACTTTTTTTAACACAAAAAAATCCATATAAATAATTTATATGACATAACAACATTTACCCGGTCAGCTAGTACTCTATACGGTAGGAAAACCAAAAGGTGGTCTATTCTAAAAAAAGAAACTGGCATTGATGCAACGTTAAGGTTCCAAGCTCTGTAATTAATGTAAAAAGGCCTTTGCCTTGCGTTAAATATTTATAAAGTACAATTGCAATTATGAATTTTTTGCTTTTCCATCTATTAACCACAAACATTAACCGTAGTAGGAGACCGTGTTAATGGTTGTTTATATACCTAAATGTTTTTCTTAAAATGCGTTAAAAAATATGTATAATTTATCTAGGCAAACTACACAACATATTTATGTTATATGTTGCCCATAAAGTTTAACTTACCAGATGAAAATTTTATGACTAGGCGAAATATAATTATAAAATTAATGAGAAAAGTTTTAAAATTTTGGGTGTGATTTACTGAAAAGGAATAATTTACGAAACAATCATTCACATAAGCGAATACATTACTCCTTTAACTATATAAAATTATATTATAATAAACTAACAAAATGTAAACGATTCACAATATCTAAATTCACAAATTATTATTATTTACAATAATAAAGTATTCTATGAACCTATTTCTTCATGAAACGAATAATTTATGTATGTTCTAGAACATTTAAAAGTATGGTCTCAGACACAACAGAAATATTTGGTCTCATGAAACGGAATTAACCAAATTTTGATTTTATAAGAAAAGCAAAACATAAAAATATGGGACTTAAAATTATCTGATTTTTAAGTAATTGAAAAATATAAATAATAAGATCAACGACTTTGAGATAAATAATTAACAAATCTTTGGCACTTTTCTGCCTTTGTTAACCACAAATGATACTAATTAATTTTATATATTAATTTAATATTTCCATTTAAAGACTTAAAGCGCAAGCAATGAGCTGATTGCAAATTATAAAATACATATTCAAATTTTATGCAAAATATTCAGATCAAAAAAAAATTTGTGGCAATAAAGTATAGTATTTTTGTTACAATTATTTATCCCATAAAATATACAATGTAATTAAAAGTAATATTAAATATATGTTGCCAGAACAAATAAATACATTTGAAGTAAGCTATTGTTATCTGTTATTTAGATGTTTATGTGTGTGAGTGTGTATGAAATGAAATCGCACGTTATACGCGAGTGTGCAACGTCGCGAGTGCTGTCTACTAAATATTTTGGCTTTATACGTTTTTATTTTTATATTTTACCGATTTAGACGACGTGATTAGTAATGTAATAACGTAAAGTGATAAGAATTGTGATATACTAATGCAATGGCCCCGAATGTATCCAGTGTTTTCATCTATGTGATCCCGTGCAATAGCTCGTCACTTTGCTTGTTTGTCAATGACGTCTGCGCTTAGCGCAAACGAAAAGTGGAATTATAGTTTGAATGTGACAAGTAGTGCAAACATAAGTAAATTAAATTGTGATAACAGATGCGTGTTTATAAAATGGATGAGTGTTTTCTTCATTGGAACATTCCTAAATCGTCTGGGGCCATCAGAACTGGCTCATGAAGAAAGGGTTAGTTTACCTGTTTTTTGTTTACTTTTGGTAGTGCGCGATTTTTAAATATTAGGTACACGTAAAGTGTAATTATTTTCAAAATAATGTATGAACAAAACGTACTGAACTCTTAAATGAATCGAGAATTAGAGGTTATGATTTTTTGTACAGTTGTTTATTGTTATAATACTGATATTCGCGTATTATTAGTCATTTTACTTTTGATGTGTATTTGATAAAAACACGGATGCCATAGTTGTTGTGGATTGAGGTTGGGATGAAATTCATTCTCTTTTGTTACTTTCTCTTATCCGTGGAGTGAAGGGAGTGACAGTGATAGCTTAATTCATCCGCCATGTTCACAAGCGAGACGGCGCTCTATAATACGTGATTACACTGTTTTTTGATCATCATTTAAAATACATAATATTATAAAAGTTATGTATATTATCTACGGTATCATCAAATAACTATAGCTCGTCGAAACTCTTAAAAATTACATTTTATTTTGTCGAACATAAATAATGATGGAATCAGAGATTTAAAAAGTTTTTAACTAACTTTAAAACTTTTTAGAAAATCGCTGTACGTATAATTGTACACATATCCATGTTTAGGCCAATGTCAGCAAGTTATGAACTTATCAGCTGATTGTGGAAAGCTACAAATTACATTTACAAAACCTCTTTGCCATTGAGTAAGCATACTATAGACTAAATATTTAGTATATAGAGATATATAATTACTTAGTCATATTTTTTAGTGTCAATATCATTTGTATGATATATTTAACTTTTTTAAAAGGTCATAAATTATTTTTATCATTTTAAATAAGAAGTTATTAAGATTTCTTCTTTGTCAAACTAGAGGTAAGGTTTTAAAACAAGTATATGCTGCACCTCCTTTTATTTGTTGTAAAGGTTGAAATAGTTTAATTTTGGTTGCATTTGTAACTTTCATATGGTTCTAACTATATCCTATTACAAATAAAGTTCTTGTGAAATATTTTAAACAAAATATAATGAGTTATACTACAATAAGTGGGACAATCTGACCTGAAACAATACTCTTTTAATTGAATATAATACACATAGTATTATGCTGAACAGCATAAACAGGTATATAAAGAAGTTAATTATATATTTTATATATGAATATCCAAGTACTTTAGAGACGGTAATGTTGTATCTAGACCTTAGCACCCTGTTAGGGAATAAATATAATAAGAATAAAAGCAGAATTAAATAAACCCCACCTATGTTTTTTGGTGGATGCCAGTGCCAATAAATACTTATCATAAAACTGTTACATAGAACATTACTAAAGTAAGTAAACTAAATATGTACTATTATAAAAAAAAATATTTGAAAGAAAAACATTCTAATTGGCATTGTGCTTGTTCTAGATTTAAAAACCTTAACTTTAACATTGTTACTAACATTCAGATGCTATCTGTTACATTTTTATTAAAATATATTAATATTGAATCATTCAAATATTGACCACAATGAATAATTAGGTAATTAGAGTCAGAGTCATATTCTACACCCCTTTTGGCTCTCACAGTCAAAGTCCTCTGTGAACCAATACAATACAAAAGTTAATTGACAACCTATTACTATCCCACTGCTGGGTTTAGGACTTTTATCTCTTTATTTTGGACAGAAGGGTCGGAACTTAGACCCATCATGCTGCTCCAATCTGGTGTAACATAACCCCAAAGTTCTCTTGAGATATGCAGGTTTCCTTATGATGCCTTCCTTCACTAAGAACAGTTTGGCTATCAAAGCTTTTGTTATTATTTATTGTTATGAATTACAACCAAATATTATTTTCAATTAAATTAACAAATATAAATTTTGTGATAAAACTTCATCACCATAATTTCTATATTCTAATATATATTGAAATTTTGCAGTGAAAATAGCCTGAACACTAACCAAAAGTCCATTTCTAGGATATTTAAAATTTTTGGGAAATTCCTGTCTTGCCTTATTCATAAAATACTGTTTCGGAGACAATATAAATAAACAAATAAGCCATTGCAGATGTTCGTAGTCTGTATTTGATTATATCACCCACAACTGATAGTAGCCCATAATGCCTGTAATTTAAATAAAAACATCACCTGTTGTATAATCATACACTTACAAACATTGTCAATGCATTTGTAGGTAGTTATTAGTTTCATTGGCCAATATAACAAGGCCTATGATCAAACAGATTATATTAATGATTTCATTAAATTTATCTAGATGACAAATAATTGTGAATATTTATGCTATCAACTTAATTCCATTAATTAAAAAGAGAATATGTTTGGTTTTTTATTCTATATATACAGAATACAATAAATACAAAACAAACTTAAAAAATAAAATTATTATTGGGATCATATTTTATTTTATTATTTAAAATTATCAGTTACAGGCATGATAGGAATTAAATAAATATTATTATAATTATATTGCATGCCTGGAATATTAGCAGAGAATGAGAACTTTTTTTAATTGTGGATATAGGTGCACTTCTACCCTGTACAAGACAGTAATAAATAAATGTAACTAGTTCTAAGATTTATACTGAAGCGGAGGAAACACCCATGCATATCCTATGTGACTGCCCTGCGCTAATCAACGTTCGATGCTCTCTCCTAGGGTCACATATTTTACGCCCTATAGAAGTGAAAGCACTCGCCGCCAAGAAGATCCTTGAATTCTTCAAGGTCATCGGTATTGGTGGCGAATTGTAAGCAGTGGCGATCACAATAGATCAGCAATGGTCAAAGTGATACTGGGCCCTTAGGCCCTGCATAGCCGCTACTCCCAGAAGAAGAAGAAGAAGAAGAAGATTTATATTTAAAAAAGAGCAACCGCCGAGTTTCTTGCTGGCTCTTCTCGGCAGGAACAGCTTTCCGAACCAGCAGTAAAGTTGACGATTCAAAAGCACTTATTTACAAGTTTACTTGAATAAAGAATATTTTGATTTGATTTGATTTGATAATTTTCTATTAAGTCAACCTCCTAACCATTGTATTAAATAAATAAATAATCTATTGGAATGGATGTGATACCACTGTCAATATATTTAGATTATAAAATATATTATCTTGATTAATCTTCAAACACAGACAACTTCAGAGAGAATGATTTGACCTGGTATAACCCTCTTCCAGCGCCAATTCAAGGATAAAATGATTCTCGAAAATTCTTTAGTGATGCACTATCTTATCTAAGTTTTACTTCACAGTAAAGCAAATGATAGACTAATTACAAATTAAGTAAGTAATATAAGTAGTTCTTCTTCTTCATACTTCAAATTCAAATCAAAATATACTTTATTCAAGTAAACTTGTAGACAAGTGCTTTTGAATCGTCAACTCTACTGGTGGTTCGGAAAGCTGTTCCTACCGAGTAGAGCCAGTAAGAAACTCTGTTGTTGCTCTTTTAACCGACGGACGTTCACTGCTAGACATAGGTCTCTTCACAGGATCTCTACAACACACAATTTTGTACCGCTTTCAGCCCGTGGCTCCCCGCGCCTTTTTGAGGTCGCCTTTCCACCTTCTAGGGCTCTACCGATGCTGTGTTTTCCGTTGCGAGGTCGCTGTTCCAACATCTTAAGACCCCAACGCCCATCGATTCTCCTCACTATGTGTCCCACCCATCGCCTCTTCGGCTTCGCGACACTTTGAGCTATATCGGTGACACTGGTTCTTCGATGGATCTCCTCATTTCTGATAAGATCACGTCGAGATATTCCGGGCATAACTCGCTTCATCGCCCGATTAGTAACTCTGAGCTTCTTATGAGGCCCATAGTCAGCGACCACGTTTTAAGTCCGTATCATTACTGACAGCAAACATTGTTTGAAGAGTTTGGTCATCAGGCACTGAGGTATCTTGGACGCTTTAAAAAAACACGGATTATACCCTAATACTCGTATCATTTTTATTAACTGTGAGGATGTTTTGCTCCTTCTCAATAGCTGATAGCAATTTCACTCGTGTTTAAATGTGTGTGTCACTCGGTGAGTTTTATTAAAGTTAACTGCTTTCGTTGGTTACAAATTAAAATATTCAGAAACGCCAAGTTATGAATGTTTGACCTCACATTGTTATCAGTAAATAAATAGGTTAATTTTAATACCTAATGTGAGTTAACAATAGCAAATCTAATCGGCAACGTAAAGCATGAGTTTTTTTTCTGTTTTTGTGGAGTAAATTACTTTTTGAGTAAAACAAATATAGTTATGTTTTTCTATATTTACAGACACCTTAACAATCGGTTACGAATGATACAAATGTGTATACAATTTTTTTTATCTAGTGTTAAAATTTATTTCCTTAATTTATAACAGTAGGTGTATTAAATATATAAATACTTTACATTACACACATAAATATAATAATAGAATTAATAGAAGTAATAATAGAATTATTTATCTACTTTTGTATCTAAGATACTAAGTACCATACCACTGTCATACCATATTCGTGCAAGATTAGTAACCCCATGTACCGCAAGCCACCACCACCACCACACTACTAGCATTGCACACGTTCACTACAACAATATTAACAATTACAGTTGAGTTCTGATAAATCATTAGGGTCAGATCGCAATATAAAGATGGAATGAATGGAGAAATGCGTTTACGTTGGCGAATAGTACCGTAGTATTGTTTTTACTATCCACATATGAGGCGAAATTTTTTTATAGAAAATGTTGGCCCTTGGCGGGAAACCGCGATCCGTACAGCTGAAGGCAAGGTCATTACCAACTGCGCCAACGTGCCATTCAAAAGTTACCTACGAGGAGATTAACGATTTGGTAATTTTATATATCTAGCTATACTAAAGTCGCATAAGTATCCAGTATGCCCAACTAGCTTTGAAGACATCTGGGGCGCAAATACAACAACCCGCTATGGTATGTCGTGATGGAAAATTGAATCTACGTACTGGGTAAACAACGCCGTGTGGTATCCGGCAGAATAGAATAGACCATCCTCCTTTCTTACCGAGGTGTCGTAAGAGGCGACTAAGGTGTGAGCCGTGTGGTATCCGGCTGCATAGAATAGACCACCCTCATTTCTTACCGAGGTGTCGTAAAAGACGACTAAGGTGAATTGAGGTTAGGCAGGCGGCCGGTAGTAAAATACGTAGCCAAATCATGTGTGTAACATGTTGTGCTAATCCCACTTAGAGTGGGATAAGGGCAGGAGAATGATGATGACGATGTACTGGGTAAACAAATTGGCAAAACTATGTTAATAACCTTAGGTGGTGAACATAAATGATAATTCCTGTATAAGAATTTATTTAGTGACCGTCTACACTTGGATGGACCAATATAATTTATATAATACGTCACCAAGAATGGTTATATAACTGATGACCGATGAGTCAGTGATGTTTTGCAAATTAAGTATACCGATTGTGATCAGTATATATATATACGTCAATCATGTCCTAAAGTACTTTTGCAGTTACTTAACATGATATACAATAAAAGGTTTTGGATACAACGCCACATAATTACGTAAATAAAATTTTCATATCAAAATTTTCATGGCCCCGCCGTGTGGTATCCGGCTGCGAAGAATAGACCACCCTCATATCTTACCGAGGTGTCGTAAAAGGCGACTAAGGTAAGCCGACCCACTGTGTGGTATCCGGCTGAGTAGAATAGACCACCCTCTTTCTTACCGAGGGGTCTTAATATACGACTAAGGTAAGTTGATGTCAGGCAGGCGGCTGGTCGTAAAATACAGAGCCGAATCATGTGACAACATGTTTGTAACATGTTGTGCAGACCCCACCTAGAGTGGGATAAAGGCAAGAGGATGATGATGAACAGAATTTTCATGGCCAAAATTTGCATAAATTAATATAAATTGTGTATGTTCTCGCAAGAGTATTGAAAAATATCGTATGATGATTAGAAGTGACCATATTTAATTTATTGCGTGATCTATACATCACAACGTGTTTGTTGTATACACAGATAAACAGTAATCAGCAAGGACCACCCTGGTAGTTCGGTCGCAAGTACGGAACCTCCGCTAACATCGTTCATAGAGTACCCTTACCAAATAAAAATTATAAAGTTAACTGAAACGGGAAAAGCGGTGTCGGAAATTAGCATTAGCTAGCATCGAAAGCTAATATAGGCAAATGGTCTATTTTTTCAAAAAATAGCTTATTATTATTAAAATGATTGTCAATCTACTAATACTTACATATATATAAACCGGTTTGAAGATATGTTGGTTATATACTAATAATCATGTAGTTAATATTAAAGAAAAAGTAACGGCAAGTGGTATTTACAATTTAAGTCCGCGTGACTTCCGCGAAGTTTAAGGAAATAGGTATTCTTACATTAGCTTCACAGTATCTTTAATTAATCTAATGTTTGTATATAAAAATATAAAGAATTATAAAACAATAGGTGATGTGTATAATAGACAAAGTAGGAACCGACATGAGCTTGCGGCTCCTGCTTTACGCCTAGTAAAAGTACGTAATTCATTTGTGGGTTTGCCATTACAGAAGTTTAAAAACACTGTTACAAAGATGCTGACACAAAAAGCCTACTGTCCTGTTGAGGATTACTTAGAAGATAAGAATGCTTTGATTTTTGATGCTTTTGTTGTAGCTACTCTTTGACTCTGTACAAGACAGTAATGACTGAATGTAACTAGTAATAAGAATTGTGTTTTGAACAGAGCAACCGCCGAGTTTCATGCTGGCTCTTCTCGGTAGGAAAAGCTTTCCGAACCACCAGTAGAGTTGACGATTCAACTTTACTAGTTGACGTTTCATAAGCACTTGTTTACAAGTTTACCTGAATAATGAATATTTTGAATTTTTATATTAATAGATTTCAAAATTAGTTTTTGGCTCTCCTATATTAAAAAACACAACTTCGGCTCTTACGTTTGTGAGACATAACGATTTAGATGATGAATCTGTATGTTATATTTATACATTGCATAAAATTTAATCAAAAATATTAGAAAACTTGTCCCAGTCTATATATATTGTAAGGCAGACTGCGCTAGCCTAATATTCTTTTGAAAGTACATCAAGTGTCAGAAAATGGCCGCTTCTATTCTTTGGCTGTACGTGTGAAAAATTGGACAGACGTAATGGATTTGTTGCATAAAAATCTTATAGCCGTGGAGTTCATATTGCTCTCGTAAAATTTTGAAGAAGTAAAAATACATTAATGCCAAACAAACCGAAGTATGTCACGTCAAATATCACTCGATTTAGAACGATTAGCGGCCTGTATTCCTCACTTTTGACACCAGTGGAGAAATTACTATAATGTAAGTGGTTGTTTTAAATATCAGTGAAACCTGATTTTAATCAAATCAAACAGTATTTATTCACACGTAACACTTTCATGCACATAAACAATTTAAACCTAAAATATAAAATAACAATAAAAGTAACAAAGTAATAACAAACTTAAAATTATAATAACACAAAGTAAAAGTAAAAAAGGGAGAACAAGTAAAATAATCCAAAAATTATAAAATAATCATACTTATGAGACCTGGGTCTCGCCCCTATCATTCATGCATGGAAGTGTGACACGCGAAACGGTATGCCACACAGCTTTTGCTAAGGCTAGGCCTTGGCACTGATTTTCAGTGACATCCTATCCGTTTTTGGGCAGCAGAGACAAGCGGACGTGAATATACAATACGATATTTATAACTAGTTACTATAACTAAAAGAAGTAAAAGAGACGTACCTATAACAATGAGTTATATACTCTATTTAGTATATAAATTGCATTGTAATAGTCTACTTATTACAATGCAAAACATTTATTAAGGTGCTAATATTTCAAAATAAAGTTAAACTACAACCCAGACTCGAAATAATAATATAATATTGGCTGGTTAACACTGAAGTCGAGTATCTAGTACATTTAGCGATCTAGTTGTTCAATCATCAAAAATTCTCAAATTTCAATGCCCAAACTCCAAATTCTGAGTTATGATGGTCGACCATGGTGAGAGCAGTCGTCTTTATCGGGGTCACGGTTTCGATCGCTAGGCAAGCGCCTGAATTAAAACAAATCCAGAAATAGTATACAAAACCTGTACCTGTAACTTCCTTCGTGAAAACTTAAGGTTTCAAATAGCCTTAATTATTTACTGTGTGTTTTTCTTTTCACCTGAAACAAAGACGGGAAGTTTTTGTATCCTGTATGTGAGCTCGGTATGCTAGTTTCAGTTGTGCCAATTTTTGTCCAGATTGTTTCTGCAGAAAGGGTTACAGACAGACACAAACAAATTCGCATGAATAATAATTAAAAAGAAGAATAGGCCTCCTCTCTCCGTTTCTGGAGTGAAGGGTTGAAGCTAAGAACTACCACGCTGCTCCAATGCGGATTAGTAGGTTACACATATCTCGAGAATTCTCTAGAGGTATGCAGGTTTCCGTACGTGTTTTCCTTCACCGAAAAGCATGTGATAAATTGCAATTATCATTTAGAAACATAAGTTTTAATAGATAAACTGATTGGTGTCCCGGGATTTGAGCTCGTGACCCCCTCGAAAGAGCCGCACGGTCTCGCCGTTGGGCTATCATAGCTCCTTTTATAATATTGGTATCAATTAAGTAATATCTACAATTTATTATGTGCATATCTAGAGAATTTCGGAGTTACGCATATCAATTAGCATCAGATTAGTGTAGTGGATCTGAGTCCCAAGCGTTCTCAAAAAGAAAGAGGCTTTCGCCCAGTGATGTAGTAATAGACCGCTTCTCTACTTTAAAACTCGATATTTCAATAATCTTTCTGTGTCGAAAACTATACATCATAAATTATTTTCCAATGAAATAAACACATTTGCTTTTATCACCAATTACGTGCCGTTCGTGAATTCAGTACAAGCAATTGGTATGACTTAGTATTGTTGGTCGTAGATAATGGCCTCGTTTTAATCGGTGTTGCGCACGCGCCTATAATCTCTTTTGTTATCGGCGTTTTGCTATTGGATTTTCAGTTATTGATACATTCCAAACTCGTTGAAGAAGTTCATTAGATACAATTGATAATCACGTTTTATTACTTTAATTGAATCAATACCCATATTATAAATGCAAAAGTTTCGCTTTACGTCTGTGTGCTGTTTGTTACTCTTTAACCCTTCGTAAGCACGAGCGGGTTTTTACCGCGCATTAGAAATACTTCGAAATGAATCAGTGGGTATCCAGATATATGTTTGCACGACAGCGTATTTAAAAAGCGACGTATTTTTAACTCGCAGTGTTATGCTAATTTTGGCGTTAGGCTCAGGACGCTAAGCCGAATATACTATACGAGACTACCGTCGCGTTAAAATACCGCGTATTGCGGAATTTTAACGCGACGTATTTTTTACGCCCGTGTTTACGAGGGGTAAGGGGTTTTCTTGTTGCGGGCTGTTATCATAATTTAGTCACTGTAAACTTAGTTAGTGACTGTACCGTGGTGCGTGAGAGTGTAGGGGCTGTTATTCCAGCCAACTGCGCTCCTTCCAGAAGCCGAGAATCTTGCCTGGTGGCTCAAGGCTTCTTGTAACGTCCTAGGCTAAGGATGATTGCCCGATGCTCCACCCACCACCTCCATGCAATGCAAGATCGCGTTTCTGGTGGTTTCCCCCGTGCATCCCCTGCATATTTGGCTGTCAGTCGCATCTATAAGGAATATGTGTTTATTGAGCAGACAATGTCCGATAATAATACTTATCATTCTTCGCAAGTTGGGTCTATTCGAGCGAATTAGACTGCTGGTCAAGCGCTTTAAGGGCTATTTTACTGCAGCGATCTTGGTGAAATTAATTTTAATTGATGCTTGTATATCGAACCAACGTATACTAAAATAATGCCTCTTTTATTAATTTCTTCAGAAACAGGGGAAAACAAAGTCCATAATTGTCCATAAATTAAATTATGACTATTGCTTTTTCTTTAATAGTCTCTGAAAATCTAATAAGAAATATTCATCCATATTATTATATGTAAACTTTTATGTTTACAACTTGTTTAGATTCAAAAAGTTTGATTTTATATTAGTAATATTGAATGCGAGCTGAGCTGAGCTGAGCAAATAACGAGCTGTGATAGCCCAGCGGTGAGACCGTGCGACTCTTTCGAGGGGAGCACGAGTTCAAACCCGGGCAGGCACCAATGAGTTTTTCTATTAAAACTCACGTGTATAATTGATAATTGCAATTTATCACACGCTTTTCGGTGAAGGAAAACATCGTGAGGAAACCTGCATATTCTAGAGAATTCTGGAGATATGTGAAACCTACCAATCCGCACTGGAGCAGCGTGGTAGGTCTTAGCTCCAACCCTTCTCTCCAGAAACGGAGAGACGAGGCCTATGCCCAGCAGTGGGATTGTAACAGGCTGCTACTTTACTTTTTTACTTAATATTTAATGCCATTTGCCAACGTCGCGCATTTTAGGCGACCATGAATTACTCCTTTTTGTTAGTTTGACTAGTATAAATAAGGTGTCAAAGTTGATATGTGATATTATATCGTGTACTAATCATATTGTTCTACAATAATTCTTGTTATCTTATTCTAATTTTGACGATAAAGACTTAGGTAGGACTACCTAAATAATGCACTTCAACATTCTCTACAGTGCACAACAGTGCACTAGAGATTCTGAATGATTCAGAATTCAACAATTTAATTTGATTGAAAAGTATCAACTTGCCGTGTATATGTAATTTGTGGTTCTATTATATGTTTTGTTGTAGAAGTAAAATAATATTATAATAAATGTTTTGTGAACAACGAGTCCAATATAAAATAGCAAAACAAATGTATGCACGGCCACATAGGGACGTTTCTTTACCATAAAATCGCGTGATGATCTCTGTTGATCTATACATTGCTATCTCTATAGGAAGTTGGTATAAGTTGTGAGCAGCAAGCTCTTCTTCTAGTAGAGCACTATATAATATAGTCATACTCGACGGTCTATAATTTAATTTGGGTCGTGTGCGATAATAGTTGGTACCCATCTACCGTCATACAATTGCGGCCTTGTCCCGATGCTCTGGATTCATGTCGCACAAACCTAGTGCATGCTTTGGCGCGCGTTTGGCTTATGTCTATTTATTTACGAAAAAAATCATATTCTTTATTCAAGTACACTGTTTCTAATACATTTGAATCGATATATATTTGCCCACCTAAGATTTTCTAAAATTCAATTATTCATTAAAAGAAATTAAAGGATAGGTTTAAGGAAGAATGTTTGCTTTTTTCGAGAAATTTGTCGCTTCTAGCATTGTCAATTGTCAAATCTAGCATTTCATTGTAATGGCCCGGAGAGAAGAGTGTTAAACTCGTCTTGAGTCCATTTTCGAATTACCACCCCCCTGAAACGTGTAGTGGACCATGTAAACAAATTCAATTTTGAAAAAAGAAAATTTTTTTCGTTATTTTTATAAAATAATTTATTGTATTCAATGGGGAATATTATAACAAAGAAAAAATATACAAATATGGTATAATTATTACATAGTAAATAACATGATCTAAAAATGAAGGTCAATACTGCGTACACCCCCCGCTTCTTGTCGGTTAACAATCAAATCTCTCGAGTCTGGGACATGGACCACGTTGAAAAAAGCTACCACTGATTCGGGAGTTTGCTCCTATCGAGAGGAACCATACTCTTTAGAAACACTCAAATAACTGCCATTTTGAATATTGGATTCGATTATGCTACTATTCGAGCTTGCACAAGATAGCAATAACAATATGTAACTAGTTATAAGAATTGTATTTTGAAAAAAAACCGCCGAGCATTTTGCTTGCTATTCTCGGTAAAAGCAATATTTCCAACTTCGTTGGAGACTCAATCGCACCTGTTTACAACTTGTATGTATAATATTTTGACTTTGAATACTTCAACAGTAACTATAATATTTTTTTGTTATAATCCGTGATAAAATGTAATAGAAAATATATGTAAAGCTAAATGTAGAGAGAATTTTCCGTTTTCATACGTGATACATGCAGGATTCGTAAAAACGCATACACTAAAAACCTCACCACCACAATGCACTGCACACATTCACCATAACAAAGTCAATAATCGTTTCGCCTCGTAACCGAAGCATCATGTTGTTTTCACCTAGTATAATCCAAATGAGAATCGAATCTAGAACCTCCAGCGTATAAGGTAGACGGCTGTAAGGTAGAAGAGATCTTCAATGGTTTTCTTTGTTTATTTATGAGTTCTTGATAAACAGGTATAAAAATAACATGGAATGAAGACATTTATTTTCACGGCGACTTCATTGAGACCGTAATCGTTTATCTGGAGCCGTAAAGACAATATTGAAGAAGCCATTAATTTTGTCCATAACCAGATAAAGTTCCACTTTACTCTCAGATACAACTTAAGGTATTAAGAACTTTCAATTTAATCTTAACGATAAATCGCTAGATGCGTCCCTCCACAAAAGCAGGGTACCAATACAATCGACAAAACTATGATATATATTATATGTGTGCGCTCGGTTTCGCTCGAGTGGAAATCATTTTGTTACGAAGTTTTTCCTATATAAATTTACATATAATTGTAATTTTCTATTAACCCAAATACTTGTGCTATAATTTAGTAAAAACGGTACTAAAATCCGTTCAGTAGATTTTGAGAAAACCGATCACTTAAAAACAGACAGCTTTTAGGGACTTTGTTTTGTAACATGTAAAGATTCCATAAATATATAATATCAAGCCGTGATGCCTTAACGGTAAGAGTTCGTGATGATTACTATGAATTCCAGCGCCTGAATTCTTAGAAAACCTTTGAGGTTTTTTTTGTATAAATTTAAGTGCTTAATTGGTTTTTATAATCATTATGTGCGGTATAAAAAACATTGTAAAGAAAATTGCATATCCCTAGAGAATTCTCGGTATATGTGTAACCCACCAATCCGAATGAGAGCAGCATGGTGGCTTCAAGCTCAAATCTTATTCCTAGGAGACAGGCGGCCTTTGCTCAGAGATGAAAAAATGACACACTTTACTTACTAAGTTATTTTGATTATGACACGTTGAATTTTACATCACAAGAATTTCATGATACGGGTCACATACTATTGCCCTGTTTCCTTTATCTATTTAAGACATTTAACATTTTACATCTTCACTCTAGGTTAGTCGATGTAGAAATAAAATAAACTTTAATTAGAATAATTTTGTAGTTATTGTTATTTCTTTATACTATACATGTTAAGACCCAAGTTTATAATTCCAATTACCTAACTGCGCACTAAAATGTCATTTCGTGGACAAAGGAACATAGCTTGTTACGTAAGCCGCCTATTACTGTACGTTTGCCATCTATAAATTGAGAAAAGCGGGACTTGTTCAAAGGTTGGGTGATCAATGTTTTAATATTATTTCTTTATCAGCTATAAAATAAAGTAAAACTATGCCCACTGCTAGGCTAAGGCCTCCTCTCTCCGTTTTTGGAGAGAAGGATTGGAGCTAAGACCTCTCCCTAGAATTCTCTAGAGATATGCAGGTCTCCTCACGAAAAGTGTGTGATAAATTGTAATTATCAATCAGACACATAAGTTTTAATAGAAAAACTCATTGGTGCCCGGGGTTTGAACCCATGTCGTCTCTAGAGAGCCGCACGGTCTCACCGCTAGGCTATCACAGCTTATTAACAGCTATAAATAATTATTAATTTAAGCTGAAGTACGTTAAAATTGTGTGAAAAGATATTAGGTTCAATATCAATATTGACACAATTTGAATCCATTATATTTCAATATAATGGATGTCATTTTTATTCATGTCATTTTTGATATAGTAGAGGGGCTGCTAAAATATAAGGCACTTCTAAAATAATTAAAATAATAAAACTTCTGTCAATTTTTGTTCCGAGCCACACGTCCCGCAAACACAGGACGGTTGGGTACCCTGTATCACGGTGGACATCGGTTGTCTTTGTTCGTTGTTTAAATTCCTGCTATTATATGAACGCATCTTTGTAATTTAAACCTTTAGTTATCTTTAGATCTGATTTTAGCATGTTTTTTTAATAAAGATTCAGCAAACTAACTATTTACTAATTTTTACACCCTCAATAATACGTCATGTTCGTAAGGTATATCTTTAGAACTCAGTTGTAGTTATTTTATATAATCATAGTTATAACTATACATCTGAGTTTTTACTCTATCAGTTCATAGTTTGATGAATTAATAAAATGTTAATTTTAACTAAACCCTTGTATGATTTTACTTGTAAAGTGTATCCATTTAGTAATTCTAATCTAATTCATTTGTTGTTCTACTTTATCATCAATTATTTAATTTCCAGTAAATGCAACATGCAATATTTTATTTAGTATAGTAATTTTGTCTACCGTGTGGTATTCCGGCTGAGCAGAATAGACCACCCTCATTTCTTACCTAGGTAAGAGGCGACTAAGGTAATTCGGCTGAGTAGACTAGACTACCCTCATTTCTTATCGAGGTGTCGTAAAATACGACTAAGGTAAGTTCACTTTAGGCAGGCAGCCGGTCGTAAAATACGCAGAGCATGTGAGAACATGTTTGTAACATGTTGTGTTGACCCCACTTAGAGTGGGATAAGGGCAGGCGGATGATGATGGAACATGCAATATTTGTTTACATTTCAACTCATGTATAGTGGTCACAGCGATGAATATAGATTAACTTGATACATATAAATGTTTTATGCTCCTCGGTAAGATAAGTCAAAAAGATACATGACCGAGATGAAACTTTAATATAAAATTTTCTGTTTCGACCACTTCAAAGTGGAGTTGAGTAATGTTCACATACGTTCATATGAACTTAAATCTAATAATGTATCGAAATCGGATATACTCATGTCTTATTTTATCGGGTGAGTTCGACTAGTTTCAAACCCTTATTCATGAGCTCTTTATATGAAGTTACGACGGCGAGAACTGAACTGGCGGAAAAGTCAAAAATAGAATTTATATTCGTTTCTATTTAATAAAGCTGTGATCGGAAAAACTCTTTCAGATGGCCATGAGTCCAAAACTCGGGTTTGGAATAATTTTTGTGATCTTTGGAGATCACAGCTATTTTCACACGTCAATAAAAAAATAAATTTCAAACATGTTTCTGATAAGCATGATATTGCTGCAAGGATTTACTCCAGACGAGCGAACTGCTCAACAGTTGACAGAAGGGACATGAAATGTTGTTAAAAGCTTTTGTCTGTATAAAGCTAAAAAAGCTAAAGCTTTGTCTAAAGCTTTTGTTAATAGATTTTTTTAGTGGATATTTGACATAGGGAGGCGAAAAGGAGATGGCTTGATTTTGTGAAGTATGACATGCATTTAAAAGAAGTAGCGTCATAATTGACAAATGATAGGAGAATGGAAGAAAAATTTCTCATGCCGACCACACTTGCGGTGGCAGGAAAGTGATGTCACATTTATTGTTTGTTTTTCTGCTTTTAGTATGTGAATTACTATATGGAATAATGTTCCAAATAAATCTTCCTTTATTTAAAATTTCAAAAGACAAAAGGGTCTAAAGATTTATTCTAGGTTCAAAGTAATTTATTCACTTGTTAAAATATTACCCAATGGTTTAGAGTGCAACACTGTCAGCGTAACCCACTTTTTGTTTGAGTAACTTTCAAAGTGTATGCTGTGGAATACGTAAGACTTTTGACCTTGGCATTCGTTTAAAAAATACTGTTTAACAATGTTTATTTATATGGAGAACACAATAGTTCATTGAATTTCTCAAGAAAATTTCACACTTTACTGTTCGGCAACTCTGTAATTCAAATACATATACAATACAGTCTTATTTATTTCTTTATTGTACATACATATTGTTAGAAAAGAGAAAACAAAATAGCACTTTTACAAAGGCGGACTTATCCCTAAAAGTGATCTCTTCCTATTTAAGACTGCTTGTATGAGTGACGCGACGCATTGCGATTTTGTCGTGGAGCCTTTCCTCCTGATGATGTTACGGTTTGGGAGCGAACGATCGTCGAGATTGTGGTGGTGGTTGTATGTGTTGCTTGTGTGCATTGCTGCTGGTGGAGGCGCCTTGGGGTGCATGTGGTGACTTGTCCTGCATGTGTAAGGTGCGTAAATTTTGCCTGCTTCATACACATTGGCTTTGCATGCATTCGCTTAACCCGTGCGGATTATAGTGAGGTAGTTCTGTTATAGTGCCTGGATCTCTTCCTGTCGACCTTTGAGTAACAGAAGGAAAAAGACAAGAAGTGAAATACAGATAATATAGAAAGAAAGAAAAATAACTTAAAACTTAGTCTCAGTCTTAACCAGCTCTCGTGAAGATGTGGCTCTATTTTTTCTCAGGATGCTTCAATGACGTTAAATTAATTGTCTCAGTAAATTTAAAACCTCATTTTAAACTAGCTTTTACGCGCGACTTCGACTAAAATGTACCTTCTGTCACTCGCCAACTCACCTGCAAATATCTCCATCACAAAAATCAGATCGATCCGTGGGGTTAAAATGCAATTACTATTAAATTTATTAACAATTAAATAATATCAAATTCGGTATATAACATTTGCTCTGGAAAAAATCCAAAAAAAGCCACAAAAAAATGTAAAACCTTTCTTATACTAAATCTTTTAATGTGATAGGTCATCAGGTGTCCTATATAAAACCTATTTCTTTAACTTACAAAGTTAACTTTGACACATCGTGAATAAAAATACCTGCATATAATGATAATAGATGGCGTGTTTTAATGTCATCCTATTCCTGTTGCATTTCTGTAAATCATGTGATTTATATAGCCTATGTGTTAACCTGGTGTATAAGGAATAATTGTGCCGAATTTCATCGGTATTGATTCAGCGGATTCGCCGTGAAAAAGTCAGAACACAGAAGACAGACAGACTTTCGCATTTATAATATTAGTAAGGATGTGATACTTACTCTAGATGCATCGATTAACAGACGGAGGGGCCACTGTATTGAGAGACTCCAATCTGAAGGTGGCGCTCTCCGGGGTACAGAACCTCTGCTGGTGGAGACAGGGGCAATGTACACAACGATACTCTGTCCTTGCCACCAGTAGCGTGGTACAGCGTTGTCAGGTTTTAGGTCAATGAGAGTTCGAAACCCGCTACTTGTCCCCGTCGGACGTCGACTTATTGTGATAAAAAACGTACCACAAAGTTACTCTAAATGTTGTTTACTATTCCTGCTCTTTAAACGTGAGAGAGCGTACATTGTACGTTTTACATTCAGATTTTCCTTTTGTCGAGAAATGTAGCAAAATAATTTTACCGTTTATTTTCAAAGCAACGCCAAGTCTATAAGCCGATTATTTGTAAATAATGGGCCATCAGTTAACGTTCATTTTTTAATTGAAAAGAAAAGCGTTCGTAATAAGTGTAGACAAATATTATTTGTAAATAAACGTGAATTTAAATTGTGTTATATACAGACGCTATTCTAGTTTATATGATTTCTGGAATAAAAAGTAACCTATGTTATTTCAGATTTGACTTTGTAGTGTATGTGTTTACTTGTATCCTTTAAGTATATTATACTGGTGTTGTATGAACACGCACTAACAGTTTGTCACTATACGTCCACCCTCGCTAACGGTTTCTGGTGATACTGACGTGTTGCGCTTGAGACAGTGTAATGTTTCCTTTGTACGGTCGTATTCGTATTTTTATGTATTGGTATATTCATGAATGAATTTTATGTAGTCCTGTATATATACAGTTAAGATTTACACATCTCAATTCACATACACTACAGACCTGCTTACGAAAATTTTCCGTAGAATTCCGATAAGCCGAATTTAGGCGTCTAAGCCCCAAAAACACACACAAAACGATTAGTGGGATGCAATCGATCTGTATTTAGGTATTGAGGTACTTGATTTTATCAACAATGCACGCCACTGCAGGCAAAATGACAGGGATTGTCTGGCTAGGCGGAGACTTACTTTACCGGTTCAGACGTCGCGACGAGCGGTCCGTGGCTGGATGCCAATGGGCTGAGGGATCGGAATCCTACGCTGCTATTACTATTGTCCTACTATTCGGTGAACCGATTCCTCATTGAAAAACTTTTGGGCGAATATATACTACTTATTTATACTGTCACCTAGTTTGATGATCTATTGATAGGTGCACATAATCAAGGATTATGCGAGTGCCTACAGCAACTGTACTGTAATAAGCTGTGATAGCCTAGCGGTAACACCGTGCGATTCTCTAGAGACGATCTTGGGTTCAAACCCCGGGTAGGCACCAATGAGTTTTTCAATTAAAAAAAACTTATGTGTTTAATTGATAATTGCAATTTATCACATGCTTTTCAGTGAAGGAGAACATCGTGGGGAAACCTGCATATCTCTAGAGAATTCTAGGGATATGTGCAACCTACCAATCCGCATAGGAGCAGCGTGGTAGGTCTTAGCTCCAAACCTTCTCCCCAAACACGGAGTGAGGAGGCCTTAGCCTAGCAGTGGGCTTAGTAACAGACCGTTACTACAGCAACAGGCATTTCGATATTTAAAGCAATATGAGTCTTTTTGAGAATTTTATAAATATTTGCTTCACACCAGCTCGCTCTCGCATCGATGTTTTAGTCTACTCTAGAGAGAAGACGTCCTTATCCTGTGAGTAACGTAACAAAGAGACGGATAGATTTTTGCATTTATAATATGTATTAAAGTAGATGTAGAATACAGTTATCATATGCTTTTGTAATGCTACAGATCGCAACAGGCGTAACCTAATACCTCTTTAAAATTTATATTCCCTTTATGTTACTTTTGTATAAGTTTTAATTTTTTTACTCTTCCAATTGATATTAGGGTATTTATTTTAAGTATATTGTATTTTTTAAATATTTTCTGTTATCTCGAGTGTAAATAATAGGTTACATAGGTTGTTTTTTTCTTTCTACCTATATTACCCGTATTTTACTTCTTGTTCGGTTCTGTTACTCAAATTGACTGAAAGAGATCCCTTTAAGGGATAAGTTTGTATATGTGCTATTTTTATATATGTACAATAAAGAAATAACAAATATCCAGAACAACCGTGACAATCTCATAGCAATAGCAATCGATTCACATTTACGCAGAGCGTCAATAGATGGCGCTATAGGATGGTGATCACTGTGTATCATGAATGTTCACGGTTTTCACGATTGCTTCACAATTGTTAATTAAAACGGCTATAATTAGTGGTGGTAATAATTAATGGCACTCGCTGTTACAGTACATACTGTTCAGAATTGCCGTTAGGAAAACCCTCTGAACAACCTACGTCATCTTTGACAATCTATTTATACAAGTTTTTAGGTGTCAAAAATAGTAATAAAATTATTTTGCCATAATCCGCGATACAGTAAATAGAAAATATATATAGTGTTAAATGTATAGTGGACTATCCGTATTTTCATACCCGATACGTGCAGGATTCGTAAAAACACATGCACAAACCTCCACCACTTCCACCACAATACACAAGCACTACACGCGTTCACTATCACAAACTCAACAATCGTTTCGCCCCGCAACCGAAGCATCATCAGGAGCTAGACTCCACGACAAAATCACAAAGCTTTGCGATTTATAGCAAAATAATTTTATTATTACTTTTGTATTATGGATCTCCGCAAAGTAACGCCTAATTCTATAAATATATTTTTTAGGTGTCATTTTTTTTTACCACAACAAAACAGTGTAGATTTATACATAGCAATAGGCGGGCTTGTAAGTGAGAGTGGCCTACAAATAATATGAGAGGGATTAAAGACCCCTTATCTTTGTTTAATCTCACGTTAAAAAGAAAAACAGGTATGCAGCCTCATTTGCTTCTTTTCGATGCCACACATTTTAGGCTTCGTTCCCTACTCTATAACTCTATGTAAAAAACGTTGCAAAGATCCTTCGCACATCATCACGCGGGTAACCCTATAAAGGGACTTATGTCTCTGTAGATCGAATGAGCAGCTGAAGAATTTGACCACATTATGATTGTTAATTTTTTTCCTTAATAATCACCATCATTCCCCTGCCCTTATCTCCTGCTCTAAGTGGAGTCGGCACAACATGTTACAAACATGTTGTCACATGATTTGGCTAAGTATTTTACGACCGGCCGCCTGCCTGACGTCAACTTACCTTTGTCGCCTCTTACGACAACTCGGTAAGAAAGGAGGGTGGTCTATTCTATGCAGCCGGATGCCACACGGCACATACCGTAATCGCCTCTTATGACACCTCGGTAAGAAAGGAGGGTGGTCTATTCTATTCTGATGGATACCACACGGCGTTCTCCGGATCGGTATGATATAAGAATGAAAAATCGTCTTTTCTATCTTTTTTTAAGTCTGCAACATACTCGTCTTGGAGGTAGATCTGAGAGATGCGGTCTCCGAAATTGCTAGAAGTATATGGGCAGGACATGTGACACGCATGGTCATTATTACGTGGGTCAAATTACTTCTGTAAATGGAGACCACGTGCTAACAGCAGATCACGTGGCAGTCCTCCCAAGATGGGCAGACGAAATCAAACGATACGCAGGTCAAGACTGGATGCTAAAGACACAAGATTGCTTGAAGATCGCGGAGGGATATGGAGAAGGCCTACCGCCTAGACTGGACACAAAGTGGCTGAAGATGATGATGATAATGATTCTATATAAAAAATGACCCATATCTAGTTCCATTGCGAGGTTGTGTTGAATAATTACTATCACATAAAATTTATCGTTCTGATTTAGCGATCTTGTATGATTCTGTATCGAATCCCGAAATTGTATGATATATAATATATATATGGGAAAGTAAGTAAGTAACTTAATACTTGGGTTATGGGTGACGGAAAACTGGTAGATATACTACATACATAATTTTAAATACATACTTAAATACAAATATACACCCAGGCTCTGAAGAACCAACAAATCGTTTATGGAAAATGTTGGCCCTCGGCGGGAATCGAACCCGCAACCCGCGTAGCTAATGGCAGGGGTCACTATCTACTGCGCCAACGGGCCAGTCAAATATAACTCCTATACTAGCGCACTTTATTTATTAGCTTAATATTATTAGATCAGATTATAATCTAGTATAAATCTGCGCTTTATAAAAGAATTCCAGATCTGTCAGAAAGTACGGAATTGAAGTTCGCTTTCCAAGTTCAGGACAGACGATTGATGGAAACTAATAATAGGAGGAGAGAACGAGCAATTAAGCTCGGCTCGAGGGGCACGCGCCGTTGCAAACGAGTTTCAACCGATCTCAATGTTTTACCGCCCCATATACGATGAACTTTTATGTTTTGCTTAATTTTTTTTATTGGTGTTTTCGAAAGCACGCTGACGCTTCAAAGTCATTCGGTCTCTGGCTAGATAATATTCAAACCTGTTAGTGTTATTTATTTAGTAGTTTGTACTTGGTTTTACGCATGTGGCAGTGACGAGTGATAAGAGATGTTAATACATCTTTTATTCAATTTTATTCTTAAATTATTCAGTCTTATTGTTTTAATAGTGTAGGTGTGGCAAAACGGGCTGATATGCTTGAGTCCTTTTTTTAAAGCTTTTACAGGATCATCAGGCGGGAGCGTTGTAGAAACTCTATTTGGTGTACACTCGATTAAAATTACTAAGTGCAGAAAATTTAAAACAAAAAATTCAGTGATACACGTCCGTCGACATTTTTACCCCAAGTTTTTGAGTTAAAATGTTTTGGGGTAAGTTTTTATTGAAATTCCAAATGTAGAAGTTTTTTCGTTAGGGAAACTCGTTTGGTGCTAGTTAATTAAAATTAATAACTATTACATTTAATCATACAATTGTAATGGTCTGCAGTGCATAGGGCAGTAAAATCAAAGTTTAGACACATCGTGCGTTGCTCCATATGGGATTGACAGGTTACAAATATTTTTGTTATTGCCACATCTGCGATGTATCATTTAGATAATGCAAAAAAATTTTGCTTAATCTACAGAATTAGACGTTATTTTGCCAAGGTCCACAATTAAAAAAAATGAAAATAATATGTTGCTATAATCTGACGATGCTTCTGTTACAGGGCGAAACGATTGTGCTAGTAACTGTTTAGAAATAGGATAAAAAAGAAATACTCTTTAATGAACACGAATGCATAAAAGAAAAAGACAAAAAAGTAACATTAATATTTATCCTTCATCATCTTCATTCTCCTGCCCTTACCCCACTCTAAGTGGGGTCGGCCCAACATGGTACGAACATGTTGTCACATGATTTGGCTACGTATTTTACGACCGGCCGCCTGCCTGACGTCAACACACCTTAGTCGCCTTTTACGACACCTCGGTAAGAACGGAGGGTGGTTTATTCTATTCTGCCGGATACCACACGGCGTATTAATATTTATCCTATATATAATAAAAGTACATGGGACCGAAAAGTCAATTAATAAAATGTATGCAGTGCTTGTGTATTGTAGTAGGTAGTGCATAAGTTTTTACGGATTGTGCATTTATCATCTGTGAGAACTTTTTTGATGAATATTTTCTTTTATCGCAAATCATAACAAAATAGTATTTTCATTACTTTTGTTCTTTCTTACTTTTTGGCTATCACAGGTTTTACTATTAATTTTAACATACGTATATTGTTATTATATTAAATATTCAACATCATAGGTATAGGCCATAAGTTGTTTGATTTTAGTTTAGGGTATAATATAGGTAGGGTAGGGTAAAAACAATATTAACATTGTTTTTATTATTATTATTGTGTTGTGTTTTATATTAGTCAATGTATATAAGTATGTATTAGGAAAGTCCGTGGTAACCACCAAGGGTGCCTGAAAATCAGCGTTGCAGTATTTTACATTACATACCGAAACTCATCGCTGAAGTGGATGCCCTTTGACCACGTTGTTTGTGTGTGTTTTTATTACTTTTGTACTCTTTTTCTGAAGTGGTCAGTAAAACTTGATTTATTAATTTTATTTTATTTATTTATTTACATACAATTGTAGTGCTGTGCTCTAACATATGGCTAGTATCTAACTAGCGGCTCAGCGCAGTAATATGTAGCGTGCAAGAACAATGCCAGCCGGCTGGCGGCATTTTTGCGCTATTCACAAACAATGACGAGAGCTCGCTAAACCAACGTTTACAAACGCGAAGCATCCTCCACACTCCACGTTTTGCTTAGTGGGCTTCAGAATACTACTCGTGCGGTAGGTACACTAAAAATTAATTTAGCGTGTAAAGTATTACAATGTTACTTAGTTGAAAGGTGATCACTAATAAATGAGTACATGTTCAAATCTCACAGTATCTCTCCCGATAATTCTGACTGAGCATGTTCATGAAACACACAGATTTAGACGTATTGAAGTGTGCTCCTGAAATATTTCGATCTAAAGAGAACAAAAGTTATGATAAATTTCATCATCCTCCCGTCCCTATCCCACTCTAAGCGGGGTCGCCACAACGTGTTACAAACATGTTGTTACATGATTTGGTTACTTATTTTACGACCGACCGCCTGCCTGACGTCAACTTACATTAATCGTATTTTACGAGCCCACGCTAAGACATAGGATGTACTATTCTACTCAAACGGATACTACACGGTGGGTCAACTTACCTTAGTCGCCTTTTACGACACCTCGGTAAGAAATGAGGGTGGTCTATTCGACTCAGCCGGATATCACACAAATTATTTGCCATAATCCGCGTTTGTTGACTTTTGTTCGTCAACAAATGCTAATTATAGCAAAATAATTCTATCATAACTTTTGTACTATAGAATTACGGAAAGTAACGACTTAACTTATATAAAAAATTAGAACAAAAGCTACCGTCTCGGAAAAGAAAGCGTGAAACTAACTGCATATTAAATCGATAGTTTATGCACATTGATGATTTTACTATATGTGTAAAACACGATGATTATTTAAAACTGTAATGTATTGTTTTATTTAACTTTACAGACGGATTAGGTGCTTGCTGCTGACTGGAGTTTTTCTAAAACCATTTAAACTGATTGTTGACTGACCCGCGTTGGAGGGAACAAATTCCGCACAAAAATGTCATTTTAGTTATAGCTGTAGAAGTTTCCTACAAATACCTATCCGTAGAAATAATGTTTGATAGTATTCGTATTTTGAAAGTTTATTTGTGAAAAGCTTTATATATGCACCTCATATTTAAAACGTTACGAGCAATATATGTTACATAATAAATGCAAACGTTTGTTTGTATGTTTGTTCATCGTTAACGTCTAAACGTATTAATTGTTTATGATCCTTGATGATTCAAATCATCAATACAATAGACCGCCCTCATTTCTTACCGAGGTGTCGTAAAAGGGGACTACGGTAAGTTCACGTCAGGCAGGCGGCCGGTCGTAACATACATAGCCAAATCATGTGACAACATGTTTGTAACATGTTGTGCCGACCCCACTTAGAGTTAAGGCAGGACAATCCTTGATGATTGAAATGTGAATGAAAAAGCTTATTTGTGATATATCGGTATTAATGTTCACGCAGACAAATCACAGAAAACTACACCAGTTTTCCGTGATTTGTTTCACCGTCGAATCATGTTTTCTCCGAGCATTTGTTTCAGGGTCGTCAAGAGTAAATGACACCGGTCCCCCGTAGGCCATCTATTTTAATCCTCCGAACTCAACGTTCACCTATTTATATGTTCAAAATGTGATTGTAATCTATTTTTGACCGATTGATTCATTGTTAGGGTATTTATGACTGTCGGTATATGCACTAGTATGTCCAAGAATCTATTTTCAACTGGATTTTTTTATATGCATTTCTCACCTCTTATTTTCGCGTGGGTCGAGCTTTCCGATGATCTAGTTTATGTAGTACTAGACCTATCTGAACTATATGTAGGTAGCCCTCTGATATTTACGTCATTGGTTCTAACATTTTGTTATGCGTGGGTATAACTTTCTGAACTTTTACTCTACGCGTGGGAAGTACTCGTAGTATTTGCAGAACAAAAGTAACGTAAAAGTAAGGAATCGTCTGTTACTATTTAACTGCCACGCTAAGGCCTCCTCTGTTCTTGGAGAAAAGTCTTGAAGATTAAATAATTTATAAAATTAGGCGTTACTTTGCGGAGATCCATAATACAAAAGTAATAATAGAATTATTTTGCTATATCCGCGATACAGTAAATAGAAAATATATATAGTGTTAAATGTATAGTGGACTATCCGTTTATTCATACCCGATACATGCAGGATTCGTAAAAATACATGCACAAACCTCCACCACTGCCACCACAATACACAAGCACTACACACGTTCACTATCACAAACTCAACAATCGTTTCGCCCCGCAACCGAAACATCATCAGGAGATAGACTCCACGACAAAATCGCAAAGCTTGTGTCGCTTGAAGATTAAATCGAACATACTACAACGCAGATTTTATAGTTTTGGAAATTCTCAGAATCCACCATAATGCTTTTTTTTATTGTAAGCAATGAATAAGAAACAAGATGTGAGTATTGTAGACTGTTTTTAAATGATAGTAACATATATCTTTTAAACTGTGCAATAAAGTGCAGTGATTTTCGTAAATGATAATTAAATAAATTAGTGTTGGATTCACATATTTTGAAAGAACACAGTATAAATATTTTTTAAGAAATATACAAAAATATTATCTTATGTTATGTTATGAGTAAAAGTAACAGCCTGTTACTATGCCCACTGCTGGGCTAAGGCCTCCTCTCTCCGTTATTGGAGAGAAGGATTGGAGCTAAGACCTACCACGCTGCTCCAATGCGGATTAGTAGGTTACACATATCTCCAGAATTCTTTAGAGATATGCAGGTTTCCTCACGATGTTTTCCTTCACCGAAAAGCGTGTGATAAATTGCAATTATCAATAAGACACATAAGTTTTAATAGAAAAACTCATTGGTGTCTGCCCGGGGTTTGAACCTATGTCGTCTCTAGAGAGTCGCACGGTCTCACCGCTAGGCTATCACAGCTTGTTATGAGTAAACATGTTATGAGTAAACGGACGAATAATCTTATATAACGAATAATATAAAAACAATTTTGGGTTTATTATTACCGTGTAGATATTGAATTGGATTAACTTACTAACTTAAAATCTTAAATGTTTACTATACTTACTTCGAAAGAAATTAATTAGCCCGAGAATCATTAAATTTCCTACAATCTTTATAGTCCGTCTCAAATTTCACGAATTACTTATGGCTACACCAGTAAGGACATACTCGCCCGTTTTGGGGTGAGTGACTCTTTCTACCCTCCATTTAGTGATTAGGAAGGTGACATTCCCTTTGATCTATTTTTCGTTATTTTTTCTGAATATTCATTCTAACGAAGGTCTACGATGTCGTTAAAAAGAGGCTCCTTCTGTTGTCTTTTGAATTACATCGTTATTTGGAATTTCGTCCAAACATTTGTTGTTTTAGTTATGATTGTGGGAAGAATGTTTTTGAATTTAGTATGTAAAATACTTTTTAATTACATACGGAAAGTGTATTTTTAAACGAATAAGTATAAACGGAAATAACTGCATAATGACTTATACAGTTTTAATAACAGATTGATTTCTATGACTGCTATAAAGTAAAGTAAAGTATCGGCCTCTTACAATCCCAATGCTGGGAATAGGCCTCCTCTATCCGTTTCTGGAGAGAAGGGTTGGAGCTAAGACCTACCAAGCTGCGCCAATGCGGATTGGTAGGTTACACATATCTCCAGAATTCTCTAGAGATATGCAGGTTTCCTCACGATGTTTTCCTTCACCGAAAACCGTGTGATAAATTGTAAATATCAATTAGACACATAAGTTTTAATAGAAAAACTCATTGGTGCCTGCCCGAGTTTGAACTCGTATTCCCCTCGTAAGAGTCGCACGGTCTCACCGCTGGGCTATCACAGCTTATGACTGCTATAATGCAGTGCAATTCTTACTCGATTGATATACTTTAAAATTTCGGATTAGGTTAAGTGAAATTATCACTTCCTACATTTAGCATTACATGGATTTTCTAAAAAAACGCAGTTTATAGTAAAATAATTCTATCATAAATTTTGATCAATTACTAATTAAGTAATTGGGGAGACATAATGGGTTGAAACCCCGAGCAGGCATCAATGAACATATGAAATTTAGTTATAAGTAACTTTAAAAAACCGGTAAATCTTCATGTTTCAATACTGCCGGTATTTTGAATAGTAACAAATAGAACCCTTTTTACACCTCTACGATCCTCGTTTATATTCAACATGTTTTCACAAGTGCGGTGTGGATATCTTCAAACATCTGTATGCATCAATCGAGTCGGCTCAAAATACTCTCATTGAGGGTTACTATTAAAACATACCTATTAATAAACATTAATAGCCAAGGATTTGTTTTTGATACCCTTTGTGTCGCAGTGGTGTGCTGTCATATTGCTAGAGCATCGGAACCGCTTGGTGAGAGAAAACTTTTATCCAGTCATGGAATAGTTAGTGTGTGAATTAGCGATTGATTTATTCAAAGTGGTACCGACCATACGATATTAATTTTAATATGAGGCACCTACACACCTCAGCTCCCTACATAAAATAAATCAGTGAATTCAGGGAAGTATTATTTTAAGTGTTTTTTAAATAAACACGATTTATAGAAATCAATGACCGTACACACCATTATAAACTTGGTCTCAATACGGTACAATTAAACAGGTACGAGGGAGACAAAATTATAATTTTATTATTTCTGCTGTATTTCTAACAAGTTCGCCGTGCCAGTAAGTCAAGCATTACTAACAAAGCCAGATCTTACTTACATTTTTTTTTCTCTCTAAAAACACATTTTTTAAGAACCCTATATTTGATTGAATTATGTCAAAGTTATCTTATACGTTTAAATGATCATATTCATTTAATGTCGTATCGCCAGTACCACTCTGTATAATTGGTTCTTAAATTAAAGTTTGAAAGAATTTGACTATTTTTATTGTATGATTTACAAAAGGCAAGTACGTGGAATTCCCTTTGCACTGCGGTGTCACATCTCGCCCAAATCTACAGCGATGGAAATATTGTAAATACTTTCAGGTAGCTTATAGTCATGATTAAAATCACCCGGAATTCGTATAATTGTAACAAAGTTAGGAGCCGTTGCAAATTTGTTTGTATAAACAAACAATGGTCAAATACTGAAGTGTCGTATTAAAAAGTTCTCGGAGTACAAAAGGTAAAAAATAACATTCTCGGCTCACCAAGGACACCAAAAGAAGCCTTGTCCCGCACCCTCGTGAAGACCCTGTCCTCGGCTTCTGAAAGGAGCTCGGCTGGTTAGAATTACCAGAGTAACCCTTACGCACAATGGTCTCCAAAATGCGACTAAATGCGGAAAACAGCTCGCCAACAAGAAGACAAGAACATATCAACAAAAAGCATTATGTAAAAGATTTTTAAATACCTATACATAAAATAGGTGCAAACTATGAATGATTAACTTATACATATTGCTTCAATGACTGCGAACGTACCAAGGTCTTTCACGTTTCGTTTGTTTAATATTTAAAACGAGTTATACACTTGCCAAATTATTGATTTAGCAGACTGCATATTTTTGCACATTGTGTTGTATTTGTATCTTGCTATTAATAAAGCTTTCGATGCGTTTGTAATTTAAATAAAAATATTTCTTAAACCAAAGTGTAACTGCTGACGAATTTCCTTGATATCAAAATCATCATTCTCCTACTCTCCCACTCTCTTATTATCTTCCGTTCTCTTCTATTATTCGTGAACTCTGCTGCTGCTCTTTTTATATGCATATCATATATCCATCCAGGTTCATATTTAGAATTATTTTGCTCAAGTCATGGGTATCCCTCGTCATTATACAAATGGATATGAGGAAAACATTTATACGGTTGATAAGGGGATTACATATATTCCCTGCAATCGCCTTAAGACTAAGCCAGACAAGAAGATTATCATCTAGAAATGCGTCGAGGTTTAGTCACGATATTTTCCTGTCCCGTAAAGCGCATGCAAAATTTTACATATCAATTAAGTACGTCAGTTCTCATATAAAAAACAAACAAGATGTACTGGCCAACACAGCTCTTAACTGTTTAAATTTGTCCTGTTACTGTTGTTTTTTAACTAGCTGTTGCTTTGCGTGCGGTTTCGTCCGCGTTGAAATAAGTGTACTAATTGAAATTTTGAACATAAAAATAGTCATTCTCAGTTAACCATCAGATATAGAGTAATGATGTCACTGACCTTTTTTGAAGTATTTTTGTAGATCTACTATTCTCTAGTACATTACTTTAGTATAGCTCTGTTGGTTTACGCGGCGCACGCGGCTTAAGCTCCTAGCTGGAAAGTTTTTTACATCTGCGCGACCTCTATAACTTAATTTACATGAAACAGTTATGTACTGTTGCCTCAAACCTGCGGGAAGAATTGATTTTTAAAAATCCGTTCAGTAGATATTGAGAAAATCGTCACATACTTATTATAGAACAAATTCCTTAAAAACTGTCTCTCTGTATGAAATCGATTTTGTCAAAATCTACTGAACGGATTTTTGTACGGGTTTCACCAAAAGATAGTGCAATACTTCCAGATGGTTTAGGTAAATAGTATATATCGGTATTATGTAAATTATGTTGAAGAGATCGCGCAGTTGTTAAAAATTGCTTGTTGGGAGCTTTAGTCGCGTGCGCTGCGTAAACCAGCAGAGATACGTTAAAGTAATGTACTAGAGAATTGTATATCTATAAAAATACTACAAAAAGTCCGCGATAGCATGTCTCTATCTGTTCTGATTAACTCACAATAACTTTTTTTATGTTTAAATTTGAATTCCAGAAAAAATTGTGACACGCTGATTTCCACGCGGGCAAAGCCGCTGGCACAGCTAGTTAATGATAAGTATAGAAGTATAAAAATCCAACAAAGAATCAGGATTACAATTACTACTTATAAGCATAAGGATCACATCGCGATAAAACGCAGTGCTCTTTATATTGCCGGATTTAATTAACCCTCCCCCACTATAGAACTAATTCCCTACTTGCAACTACTACCTACTAAATACAGAAGGATTTCCTCAAGCCAATCCAATTTTTCAATTTTCCTATTAAGTTATACCGTAAAACAGCTTCGCCAAAGCACCATATTTCTCTTTCAAGTAAATGGTATTAAAGTTCACTCTTAAGAAAATTGTAATTCATAAATTTAAATCTGGAGGTAAATTCTATCTGGCCGGGCTTTTCGTTCGAAATATTATATCATTTAGGTGTACTCTAATTTGTATTAAGCTATTTGGACTTTACTTGAATATATATATTTTTTAAATGTAATATCAAAATTGTTCATATGATCAAGTTTAGTTGTTTCAGTTGTGCTTATTTAAGGATTTTTTATTCTTGAGACTTCTCGCTATATAAATTATACTACCAAGGAGGCCTTTTTATACCATTTTTATATTTAATTAGTCTGGCTAGCGCCCGTAATGTATGTTTCAGTCAACTTACATAAACCATAATGTACTATTAACCTAATCCTTTTTTTTTAATCTGCTACCTCCATCATGAGGGACGGAGCCTATATTTATCAATTTTCCTCTTCCATACTAGTTCTCGCTTTTAACTGACACTTTCATACTGCATACCAATTCTTTCTTTTATACTTCTCTTTCATACTATACTGGGTGGGATATACCTATCTACAACTGACTACGCTATCCTTATTTTCTATTGGGGTAATAATTAAACGCTTCATTTATTTGCAATTTATAGTTACAATAACCTAATCCTTACTCAAGAATTAGACTATCTTTTAGTTAGTAAAACTGTACACAAATCAGTTTATTAGATTTTTATAAAATTGATCACAGACGGACAGATTTTTGGAGAATATTTTTAAATATAATATGTATAGAGAATACACCGTACACAATTGATTATCACTTTTTTCAAGCTTATCTTCGATTCTATCTTTGTCTGTTTGTACCGATTATTAGTTGTATATAAGTGTTCTATTCCCAAATCGGAATTTTCCTTTCGTTAAACCAAGTGCAAAAAAAATTGACACTTCCCGCATAGGTCGTCAAATTTTTCAAACCCTAATGTTAATTTTTACCATCCCATATATCATGCGTGTGTTGAAAATAAATTATTTTCATTGTCGCCATTGATTTATTGCTTCGTCTCTAAAATAAATCGTTTCAGGATGTCGAGAGAGTGAGGCCACGTTCCGACCGGTTCCGATGAAAACCACGCCCGAAATAGATATTTTATATGTTTTGTCTGATAGAAAATGTTTAGGTTTATATGTTTTCAAATTGAGTTTATTATCTGTGTCTGGGAGAACACCGTTAAACCGTCAGTCGATTGCGTAATGCGCTCGTAATTAAAATAGCATTTGAAATTGAGGACGAATTCGACTACACGCTTCAACTTTCAATTTTATTCTGGTTCTTATTACAAGTGAATCATTATCACCTATTTAAAGAATGAAAAGTAATTTATTATTAATATTTGCCTTTAAAAATAGTCATTTATGGCTTATTAATATACCCCTCCCCTGGCCCCTACTGGCTTTGTTTCCTTTTTCGACTTTAACATTGTTCATAAGCTTTTGCCACTCACGTCTTCATTTAGGAATGGCGATGTCGTTCTTGTCGAAAAGTTACTTCTATATTTCAAAAAAAAAAAATTTTTATCCTGCCCTTATCCCACTCTAAATGGGGTCGGCACAACATGTTACAAACGTGTTCTCACATGAGTTGGCTACGTATTTTACGACCGGCAGTCTGACTGACGTCAACTTACCTTAGTCATTTTTTACGACCCCTCGTTAAGAAAGAGATTGGTCTATTCTAAATAATTTATAGAATTAGGCGTTACTTTGCGGAGATCCATAATACAAAAGTAATAATAAAATTATTTTGCTATGAGATGTATAGTGGACTATCCGTAAAAACACACGCACAAACCTCCACCACTGCCACCACAATACACAAGCACTACACACGTTCACTATCACAAACTCAACAATCGTTTCGCCCCGCAACCGAAGCATCATCAGGAGATAGACTACACGACAAAATCGCTTTGCGTCGTGGAGGCCACACTATACATTTAGCACTATATATATTTTATATTTACTGTATCGCGGATTATAGCAATTTAATTTTATTATTACTTTTGGTCTATTCTACCACACGGTTTTTTTTTTTTTTTTTTTTTTTTTTTTTTATGTCAGGAAAACCCGTTATGGGTCATCACCGCCCGACGGGGACGAGCGGTGGGTATGTCGGACTCGCACCGACTAAAAACCTGACAGTGCTCCTCCACGCTGCTAGTGGCGGGGATAGGGTACCGTTGGACACATTACCCCTATCCCCGCCAGCAGCAGCTCTGTACCCCGGAGAGCGCCACCTCCGGGTCGGGGCCTCTCTAAGCAGTGGCCCCTCCCTCCGCTAATCGATGCATCGGGAGCACCAGATGCATCGACCACCTCGGGGACCTAACTCCAGCGAGCGTCCGATTAACCCCGTTCGGAACGCTCGGAGGTCCCCGTTAGGGCGGCATGCGACGGACTTCGGCGAGTCGCCTGCGCCCCGCTCGCCTACGGCGGATCGGATCCAAAGACTCGACTTCCCGGATCCGTCCCGCCGCCTCCTTCCGCAAGATAACATCCTCGCAGAAGGAGGCCATCGCTGCCCACGATGCCCCCCTGTCCACCATGGCACGAACCACAGTGGGCAGGGAGAGATCGTGCCCCACCTCTGCCACGAGCTTCGCCCGCTGAACCGCCCAAGCAGGGCAGTCCGCGAGGGTGTGCAGCGCCGTATCAAACTCAGCGCCGCACTCGTGGCACACACCAGACGCTTCGCACTGGGCCACCCTCCACAGATACCCTCCGAAACAACCATGTCCGGAAAGTACCTGTGTCAGGCGGAAGGTGAGGACCCCATGCCTCCTGGCGACCCAGCCCTGGAGAATGGGCTGGATGGCTGAAATTGTCCAGAATCCTGCGCTGGGCGATTCCAGCCGTCGCCTCCATTGGCGGAGGAGCTCCAACTGAGCTGCTCTCCGCCAATCTACCTCTACCGCCGCAGAGTTTCCCCCCGATGAACGGGCTTCAACTTTGCGGCGGTAGGCCTGAGCAAGCACCTTGGCCTCTAGATCCCACGGAGGAGATCCAGCCAAGGCGCAGGCCGCCTCGCCAGAGATGGTCCGGTAGCCCCGCACTAGCCTGATCGCCACAATCCTCTGCGCCCCGCGCAACAGGGGCAGGGACTTGGCGGTCAGCCGCTCCGCCCATACGGGAGCGCCGTACAAGGCCATTGACCGGACCACTCCGGCATAAAGGCGCCGGCAGCCTGCATTTGGCCCTCCCACATTCGGGAGGAGCCTGCTCAGTGCTCCGGCGGTCGCCTTTAATCTCGGGGCGAGCCGCCGGAAGTGGGCCTCGAACGTCCATCGGCTGTCGAGAATTAATCCCAGGTACCGTAAAGTACCTGAGATACCAACGGACGTCCCGCCCACCATCAACCGGGAGCCCGCTGGGGGCGCCATCCGAGGCCTGTGGAAACAAATGGCCTCGGATTTCTCCAAGGCCACCCCCAAACCCAACCGACGAATCCGGGCCACGACATGAGCTGTGGCCGCGGTCGCCAGTATACGGGCCTCCCGATGGGTGCTCGCGCGGGCAGTCACGAGAGTGTCGTCTGCATAACAAAACAGACGCACTCCCGGGAGCATTTCACCACGCAGCACCCAGTCGTAGCCGATGTTCCACAGGAGGGGGCCTAAGACTGACCCCTGTGGAACACCGCACGACATCCTCCGCTCTTTCCACCTACCCCCAGCCGTCGGGTATCCGACAGCGCGGTCAGCCAAATAATCGCCGACAACACGCTGCAGATACAAGGGGATACGGTGGAAACGCAGGGCCTCTCTGATCACATTCCAAGGCAAGGTGTTGAACGCATTGGCGATGTCTAATGACACCGCCAACACCACCTCGCGCTTGGCCGTCGCCTCCTCCACCAGGACTCTCACACCCTCAATACAGTCGAGAGTGGATTTGCCCCGGCGGAATCCGCACTGGAGGCGACTGAGATCAGGCCCCACCTCCTGGAGGTGCTGGACGATGCGAGAGGCCACAATACGCTCAAGTAGCTTACCCGCCTCGTCCAGCAAAACAATCGGCCGGTACGCGGAGGGTGCATCGGCCGGTTTTCCCTCCTTTCTGAGCAGGACCAGTTTCCCCGTTTTCCACCTACGGGGAAATAGTCCTTTCTCGAGGCAGGCACTGTACGTCGCCCTGAGCCCCGACTCCAATGGGCCCAAGGCAAGCGCCCAGGCGCGGCCAGGAATGCCATCGAGACCAGGGGCGGTGTTTTTCGCTCTCATGCGACTCACCGCCTCCGCTAGTTCACCCTCTGACACCCCCGGAGCATCCTGCACAGTACCTTCCTCCTCGAGAGGCGCCATATGAGGCGGCTCGAGCTCGGCTCCCTGCGGGAACAGGGCTTCCACGATTGACTCTACGAACTCCGGCCGAAGGCTCTCGGTAAGGGGGGGAGCGCGGGCGCGAAGTTTCTTTCGCACCGCTTTGTATGGCCTCCCCCAAGGATCCCGGTTAAGCTCTTCGGCTTGCTCTTTGTGGGCCCTGTCCTTAGCCATCCGAATGGCTATCCGCAGGGAGACGCGGGCAGCCTTATATACCTCATAGCGGCGCCTCTCCTCCTCGATGTCGCGTTGTCTGCGACGTCTGTACCGAGTGTACTGGCGGCGCACGGCCACGCACTGGTCGCGCAGCCGTGCCAACTCTTCCGTCCACCAGTACACCCCGCATGCCGGCCCTGTGCTTCGCACCCTCGGCATGCTGGCATCGCAGACAAGCGACATCCGCCGCTGGAGCTTCTCTACCTCCGCGGCGACATCCTCCCCCATGGGCCCTGCCACCCACGCCTGGACGGTTGCGGCCTCGACGAGGAACTCGGGATCCATCTTTCTGACGGACCACCGAGGGCCCACATGTCTTCTCGACCGAGGGAGTGCTCTTTATATTGCCGGATTTAATTAACCCTCCCCCACTATAGAACTAATTCCCTACTTGCAACTACTACCTACTAAATACAGAAGGATTTCCTCAAGCCAATCCAATTTTTCAATTTTCCTATTAAGTTATACCGTAAAACAGCTTCGCCAAAGCACCATATTTCTCTTTCAAGTAAATGGTATTAAAGTTCACTCTTAAGAAAATTGTAATTCATAAATTTAAATCTGGAGGTAAATTCTATCTGGCCGGGCTTTTCGTTCGAAATATTATATCATTTAGGTGTACTCTAATTTGTATTAAGCTATTTGGACTTTACTTGAATATATATATTTTTTAAATGTAATATCAAAATTGTTCATATGATCAAGTTTAGTTGTTTCAGTTGTGCTTATTTAAGGATTTTTTATTCTTGAGACTTCTCGCTATATAAATTATACTACCAAGGAGGCCTTTTTATACCATTTTTATATTTAATTAGTCTGGCTAGCGCCCGTAATGTATGTTTCAGTCAACTTACATAAACCATAATGTACTATTAACCTAATCCTTTTTTTTTAATCTGCTACCTCCATCATGAGGGACGGAGCCTATATTTATCAATTTTCCTCTTCCATACTAGTTCTCGCTTTTAACTGACACTTTCATACTGCATACCAATTCTTTCTTTTATACTTCTCTTTCATACTATACTGGGTGGGATATACCTATCTACAACTGACTACGCTATCCTTATTTTCTATTGGGGTAATAATTAAACGCTTCATTTATTTGCAATTTATAGTTACAATAACCTAATCCTTACTCAAGAATTAGACTATCTTTTAGTTAGTAAAACTGTACACAAATCAGTTTATTAGATTTTTATAAAATTGATCACAGACGGACAGATTTTTGGAGAATATTTTTAAATATAATATGTATAGAGAATACACCGTACACAATTGATTATCACTTTTTTCAAGCTTATCTTCGATTCTATCTTTGTCTGTTTGTACCGATTATTAGTTGTATATAAGTGTTCTATTCCCAAATCGGAATTTTCCTTTCGTTAAACCAAGTGCAAAAAAAATTGACACTTCCCGCATAGGTCGTCAAATTTTTCAAACCCTAATGTTAATTTTTACCATCCCATATATCATGCGTGTGTTGAAAATAAATTATTTTCATTGTCGCCATTGATTTATTGCTTCGTCTCTAAAATAAATCGTTTCAGGATGTCGAGAGAGTGAGGCCACGTTCCGACCGGTTCCGATGAAAACCACGCCCGAAATAGATATTTTATATGTTTTGTCTGATAGAAAATGTTTAGGTTTATATGTTTTCAAATTGAGTTTATTATCTGTGTCTGGGAGAACACCGTTAAACCGTCAGTCGATTGCGTAATGCGCTCGTAATTAAAATAGCATTTGAAATTGAGGACGAATTCGACTACACGCTTCAACTTTCAATTTTATTCTGGTTCTTATTACAAGTGAATCATTATCACCTATTTAAAGAATGAAAAGTAATTTATTATTAATATTTGCCTTTAAAAATAGTCATTTATGGCTTATTAATATACCCCTCCCCTGGCCCCTACTGGCTTTGTTTCCTTTTTCGACTTTAACATTGTTCATAAGCTTTTGCCACTCACGTCTTCATTTAGGAATGGCGATGTCGTTCTTGTCGAAAAGTTACTTCTATATTTCAAAAAAAAAAATTTTTATCCTGCCCTTATCCCACTCTAAATGGGGTCGGCACAACATGTTACAAACGTGTTCTCACATGAGTTGGCTACGTATTTTACGACCGGCAGTCTGACTGACGTCAACTTACCTTAGTCATTTTTTACGACCCCTCGTTAAGAAAGAGATTGGTCTATTCTAAATAATTTATAGAATTAGGCGTTACTTTGCGGAGATCCATAATACAAAAGTAATAATAAAATTATTTTGCTATGAGATGTATAGTGGACTATCCGTAAAAACACACGCACAAACCTCCACCACTGCCACCACAATACACAAGCACTACACACGTTCACTATCACAAACTCAACAATCGTTTCGCCCCGCAACCGAAGCATCATCAGGAGATAGACTACACGACAAAATCGCTTTGCGTCGTGGAGGCCACACTATACATTTAGCACTATATATATTTTATATTTACTGTATCGCGGATTATAGCAATTTAATTTTATTATTACTTTTGGTCTATTCTACCACACGGTCGGTCAACTTACCTTAGTCGCCTTTTACAACACCTCGGTAAGAAATGAGGGTGGCTATTCTACTCAGCCGGATACCATACGGCTTTTTTTCTATAAAAAAAGTATTAATATTATAAATAATTGTTTTTCATTACTTAAATATTCTGTACTTAGCGCCTAGGATAAACAGATTTCGAAACTAAAGATTGCGTGAGTATATGCAAACTTTTATTTAACATATAGTTATAGGAGCTCTAAATTTAATTTTATTATAATCTTTTCGTAATTATAATACGCATTAAAGGTAGACTAATAATTTCGACTAGCAACTTCATTACGGCAATACACGTGCGTTCGCATATTTCTTTGGAGAAAGTGAAAGGTCGTGGTCCCGAGGTACGTCTGTGTTGGTATAAACCGACCGGTGGACAGATGTCACCTCCCTTATATGTGCTATAATAAAATACGAATACCTTTTTAATTTTCGTGCATTATATATCATTGCGTGTCAGTTAACACCTATTACTAATGCCAGTGTTCGCACGCACGAAATACTATTATTGAGCTATTGCACATTTTATAATGCTGGAGTGATATCTAGTTACCTAACAAGAGCTACGACGAGTTAGGCCCGCCACACACTCGTCATGTCAATTAAAGTGGTTGTCGCTTACAGGAGGAATTTTTAATTTTAAGCTTTGTTCGTCACAACATAACTTGATGTAAAAACGTTATGTAGATCATAAAAAGGTATTGGTTGTAGTATTATTTTAGTAAAAGTAGTTATTTTTCATTCCCATACCATATCATCATCCTTCTGCCCTTATCCCACTCTAAGTGGGGTCGGCACAACATGTTACAAACATGTCACATGACTTGGTTACGTATTTTACGACCGGACGCCTGTTTGACGTAATTTACCTCAGTCGTATTTTACGACCCCTCGGTAAGAATGAGGGCTATCTATTCTATTTAACCGGATACCACATGGTAAGGCGACTTACCTTAGTCGCCTTTTACGACATCTCGGTAAGAAATGAGTTCTCAAAGAAATGAGGGTCTATCCTTCTCAGCCGGATACCACACGGCATTTAAATTCCTATACCATATACAAGTCAAAACTCTAATTCCATTTGTCCTCGTGAAACATGATTTGAATAGCGAGAAGTTGATTAACAATTTACAGAAAATACGTCATCCAACTTAATTACTTTCGAATCTTCCGAAAGCTTCAAAAACTATTTAAAAAGAGAAACGGCGCAGCTTAGCATCTAATGCGCGGCATGACTTACAGTACACCGCTGGCCGGGGGCGGTCCCCCTCACACGTGTATCTTCCATTTTACTGTATTTAGGTCAAAATAAGACTGAAACAGGGCGCGTTTTCTATATTTATTCCAAAAAAGTTTCCTCTCTTAACTTTACTACGTTAAAGAACATCTCGGTTTTGAATTTAAACTATCGTGAGTAGTATTCATAGTTTATGTATAGAACCCGCTGTACTCAGGTCTTATTCTATCGGGTCAGTCCGATTGTTTAGCCCACCCGTGGCCATTATTTATGAGCTCTCTATACGACGTTATCAGCGAGCTGGTTTTCCCCTTTTTTCCGGCGCGATAACGCAGTATAAAGAGCTACCTGTAGAAAATTTTAATAGTCCAGTTACATGTTTACTTGTGACAAATTACAATAAAGCGTAGCTTGGCACTGAAAAAACTCGCGAGTGCTAAAGAGTTCACAACTTGGAAGAGCAAGAAAACACTACAGTTTTTTAATAATTTGTAGCGTGATATCATAGATGGCATAAGAATTACAATGTAGATACTTTGTATTCAATTGAGTCGAATTTTGAATTAGGTCACTTTTATACTAAGCTTGTGAAATTTGTATACTTACTGTACTTTTAATGGAAGCAATTTACATTATTTATAGATTTGTGTAAGAAGAAAACATCCAAAAAATTATCGTCTTAATATCAAAAGTATCTATTATAGCTAAATATATGCTATTATAAGCTGTGATAGCCCAGCGGTGAGACCGTGCGACTCTTTCGAGGGGAACACGAGTTCAAACCCGGGCAGGCACCAATGAGTTTTTCTATTAAAACTCATGTGTCTAATTGATAATTGCAATTTATCGCACGCTTTTCGGTGAAGGAAAACATCGTGAGGAAACCTGCATATCTCTAGAGAATTCTGGAGATATGTGTAACCTACCAATCCGCATTGGAGCAGCGTGGTAGGTCTTAGCTCCAACCCTTCTCTCCAGAAACGAAGAGAAGAGGCCTATTCCCAGCAGTGGGATTGTAACAGGCTGGTACTTTTATATGCTATTATAGCAAAATAATTTTTATATTATGGATCTCCGCAAAGTATTGACTAATTCTATAAATTATTCATAATATCAGTTTGATGTAAAAAAGACATGTTTAGAGGCACTAATATAACTTGCATTTAGGATATTAAACAAAATAAAATACTCGAAGTAAAGCCGAGTTCAAATACTTTGATTTGGAAAAGTGGCGTTCATTGGAAAGGAAATACCCACTAAGGCGCTTCAACTTTTCGCAACTTCCAAAACAGGTTCGGCTCGTGAATTTTAAATTTCGTTTAGTTTTAAATATTGGGGCATTTGTAGAATTACAGTTTGCTTTACCCTTTGATAAAATATTGATAGTTTTATATTTGTTTACCCAAGGTTTGGAAAGTCCACGCATAGGGAAAATATACTTCAATCGCTTTATTTATTAAAGCCTGGTAAAACTTTAGTATCTCAACACCCGCAATATATACTCATCACTCTCCTGCCCTTATCACACTCTAAGTGGGGTCGGCACAAAATGTTACAAACATGTTGTCACATGATTTGGCTACGTATTTTACGACCGGCCGCCTGCCTGACGTCAACCTTACCTTAGTCGCCCCTTACGACACCTCGGTAAGAAAGGACGGTGGTCTATTTTATTCTGCCTGATACCACACGGCGGACCCGCTATATATACTATTTGTATATTATGTATTGTTCTGTATCCAAAGATAATACGGGATTTCTTAAAGCTTTTATTTAACTTGCCGTTGCTTCGCATACATACATACGTATGTGAGGGTGGAATCTTGCAAGTTAAATTTGATCCACTTCCCGATGTCCGATTGAACTTGTATGATGTAATGTTGACGCTGTAAGTAAAAAGTAATGTTTATAATAAGCGTGACCTGATGCTGCTGCCGGATTGGCTCCGGACCATCCGCTTCAGCTCCATGAAGTTTTGTTAAAAGTTTTATTAACTTAACTTGTTTAAGTCTTATTAGTTGGCCCGGTATATATACTACAATTGTACAAAATTTTATCGAAAACGAAAAAGTCAGACGGACAGATTTTTCGTTTATACAATAATACAAGACATTTCTATCATTAGGACGATCACAGCTGTGCTGTTGGGAACTTTGTTTTAAAATATGTATAGATAGATGATATTAGTTGCAATAATTAATTTATATAGAAAACTTATAGATGCGTGCCCTCGAAACCTTGGTTAGTTTGTAATTATGGCAGGGTTATCTAAAATTTTCGTGACTCATACTTATTATAATTAATTTAGGTTATATCGCAATCTATGGAGGAATACCTTTTTAGGTGGTCACGAACTGACTTTAGCGTCGCACCATTCTTCGGTGCCAGGTAATTGCAATTTGTCATGCACTTTATGGTTAACGACATATAGTGAAGAAATGTATAGTATAAGGTACCTATTCCTTTTTTAACATATATGTATTGGTTAGTCAGGTAACGTGAAATTGCAGTGGCTCTTACTCTTCCATCCTGCACCAGACAGTAATCACTAAATGTAGCTAGTTATAATAGTTATAATTTGAAAAACAAAAGCCACCTTCTTGATGGTTCCTTGCTGGCTCTTCCACCGACAAACAGCTTTCCGAACCAGCAGTAGAGTTGACGATTCAAAAGCACTTTTTTACAAGTTTACTTCTTTTTTTTTAGTCTATCTAAGATCAGTCTAAGGACTATAAGTAGATGTGATGTGTTTACTTTGACGTTTGGATTGACCTCATCCTGTGATGAGACATTCCTCTGTATCAATGTAGGTTATACTTTTTATTTATACTTTGTATTATTATTCTTTTTTTTTACAAGTTTACTTGAATAAATAATATTTTGAATTTGAGCTTTAGAAATATTTGTAGAAACTAGTGAGAGCTCCTAAATACTATATCGTGAGTGCCTTTTGAGAATTACCAAATTAATATTCGGTTAGAGCTCGCTATGTAATAAATTATATAATTTATTCGAATTTTATAATATTACAATTACTTTGGCTAACCGATGGCGAAATATTTAAAATATATAAATTCTTTATTTTGATTATGACCAAATATCAGTATAAAGTTGGTCCCAGAAATCTGGATTCCACGTCAATCTTCACAACGAAAAAACGTAGTTTTATTAAATGTTTTTTTTTTTCGTGTATCCTTCATTTTTTTGTATACATCATATTAGAGATCTTTCATTCTAAAAGTGCACGCCCCTCCACCAAATTACATTATTTTAATGTGTGAGAGAAAATATTGACTGTACTATTTTATATGTGTGCGCGCAGCAATTTCAAAGTCGACTCGACTCATTCGCGCACTTAAAGGTCAACTAATTAATCGACTGGTATAAGTCAAGCATTTATATGGCGGAGAATGCACGCTTTGTATGAGACAACAAGTCTATTCAGACACGCGTTCCTATCATTTGTGCACTGGTTGACCAACCAATCCGGTTGCACGGATTACAAGTAACGTTTGCATAAAAATAAAATTAATATTATATAATAATATTTATAATCAAATTTATGTTGAAAATTCTTTAGAATAAAAAGTAAGTTTTTAAATTTTTCCTGGAGTAATAGTACGCGCTGTGGATTGTAAACGGGAAGTTCCACATTCGAATCCTAGAAAAAACATATATTTCTAAAATTTATCCCTGGTCTTGACTAGATAGATACTTCTGACGTACCCTTCTAACAAAGACGTACCACCAAGCGGTTTAGCATTCAGGTACGATGTCGTGTAAAAACCCTGTAGTTACACGTTTAATCTCCAAACCCTTTCAAGAAATTTAAACTACATCGGCATCCATCAGGTGAATTTGCAATCAAAGGCTAGCTTGCCAACTTAATTTAATAAAGATCATATCATATATTCATTATGCAACTATTAGAATGATAAATAAAACGTAATGTACAGAAGTCTTATATTATTTTATAAATAAAAAAAGAAAAAAATTAAACCGCAATAAATATTTACTATTTTAACGCTATTCATTCACGTCGCTATCTTCAGATTTAGACTCAACATTAATTATAAATTAAAAATTTTTCATATATTCTATCTCAATATCATTCACATTTCGACACGTATTTTCCCACATATTTCTATCAATCATGTCAATTCGTTCCTTAATTAAAGCAATGGCTTTATAAAATTCTCCATATTTTTCTATTAAAGAAAAAATTTATCTAATTATTATTTAAAATAAAAAATATTTATCCTTTTTTTGACATGCTAACTGTACTTTTGGCAATAATCGATGCGTGCTTCTACTTTCGTGGCTGTCCGGCAACTGAGTAACTAATTAGAATAACAAGTTTGCGTGTGTTTCGTCTGTACATAAGTTTTCTGTGTGTGAGTAAAGACATTGGAGGGGCGTGCACTTTTAGAATAAAGATCTCTACTTGAGTATGAAACCTATTATAAAATTATCATATTGAATACAATGTGTTTTAAGAACGGGTATTCTGGCCTCTTGAGTACCGCTATTTTACATTAAGTTATGAGTTAGTTGCAACAATGTTGAATTTGGATATAAGTATTTACCTAGTTGTGTAATTTTTTAAATTCTCTAATAAATAGTAAAATCAGATTTAATAAAAAATAGAAGTCGTATGATTATAATAGATATATTCAAATTTTCGACTGCATCTGCTTGGTCTTTGATATCGATATTTACAGAAGCCTATCTTTCTCTACAGTTTTTAACGATCTGCATACTAAAAATCATATCATATCGATCCAATGCGAAGTTCGGACGTTCTCGCGTCACTATGTTAGTGACCATTCTCCTCCGAAACGGCTTGACCGATTTTTATGAAATTTTATATGCATGTTCAGTAGATCCGATAATCGTCTACTATCTTATAAGGGCTGTCGAAACTGTTATGATTATTGATTTTGTTTATTTTTTTATATATTTTTTATAAGCCGCCGTGTGGTATTCGGCTGAGTAGAATAGACCACCCTCTTTTCTTACCAAGGTGTCGTAAAAGGCGATTAAGGTAAGTTGACCCGCCGTGTGGTATCCGGTTAAGTAAAATAGACCACCGTCTTACAGAGTCGTAAAATACGACTAAGGTAAGTTGACGTCAGGCAGGCGGCCGGTCGTAAAATACGTAGCCAAATCATGTGATAACATGTTTGTAACATGGAATAATTGAATGATGATGATTTTATTTTTTTATAATGTACACTAGCAATTCCTCAGAAACAATTTAGATTGTAACGTTTGCCCGGTCAGCTGGTGGTTACATATATTTACAATATCTTCAACTTTATACAGATTTAAAGTGATAATAAAATCATGGCAACTAGTAAATTGCTTCGAGAACGTTTGTTGTAAATTGTTGTAAACCTGATATCTACAATAAGCAGACGTCCAGATAGTATCGGCGTTAGTGCATTGTTAATAGCTAACGATAAGATGCAGAACCCAAGTCTATAAGATGTGTAGTCTATGGTTTCAATAAATGTCGAAATCTTACGAGCCATTTTTATAGCAATACTAATGCGCTATTTGTGAACGAAAACGCTCGAACACTACTCACGATAGTTCAAAAACCCATTTATATAATTTAATTTTTGTAATTTTTTTAAACATGTAAATTCCACATGTTTAAATATACACAGTTGGTTCACTCGTAATTTTAAGCATACGGAGTGAAAGGAGCGCCTAGCCTACTTTTTCCCTCAGGGCCTTGGCTTACAAGGCTACGCCCCTGGTGGGTATAGCCGGTTTCTATACATAAACTACGAACACTACTCACGATAGTTCAAAAATCCATTCATATAATTTTAATTTTTTAAACATAAATTCCACATGTTTAAACATACACACATGGTTCACACGTAATTTAAAGCATACGGAATAAACAGAGCGCCTTGTCTACTTTTTCCCTCAAGACTTTTGATTACACAGCTACGCCACTGATGAGTATAGCCGGTTTCTATACATAAACTACGAACATTACTCACAATAGTTCAAAAATCCATTTATATAATTTTAATTTTTTAAACATAAGTTTCACATGTTTAAACATACACAGTTGGTTCACACGTAATTCAAAGTATCTACATAATTCGGTTGTTTCCCAAGTGTTACGGAGATAAAAGTAAAAGGAGGCCCACATTTCTTCGTGCACGGCCACAGGTCGCCGCTTACGTGTCATTCCGTTACACTCGGTTTGGAATTTGTTACTAACTAGCATAATTTTTAATCCGCCGATCGGTTCGTGATCAAACTTTCTTTGTCTCTAAAGTGAAAGCCTTGGACTTGCTATTAGTACAATAGTAGTTATGTACTCTGATTGTATGTACTCGTAATGTTTCTTAAATTACTTTTTGTACCGACTATATTGACGTATTGGGTTTCGCCGTGTAGTTTTAATCCAATTACCGATTTCTATAACCTAAATTGAAATATTTATTTCTTACAAAAATTATATTATAATAATTTGAATTTTAATATTAATAATAATATTGTGTAATTAATAATAATAATCCGCGATTAGATAATGCTTCGTTTTTTGCGTTACCGATTATGTTGGCAGACATTTTGGAAGCTAATCAACAGTAGCTATAATTTTTATAAAGGTAATTTTTTTTTTGGTAATTTTTTTGTAAGATACATATAGGATACGATATATACTGTCACATATTACAAGTCCCTACTTCGAAATCAGAATATTTAGAGAATCGAGGTAATTATAACGTTACGTTATTATTAACTCGATTTCAGAGGCATCTCTTCTTAGTGATCGATAATCTATTCCTAAAATGTTATATACGGGAAATAATCAATCGTTATATATTATTTCTTCAGTTGTGTCACAGCTGAAATGGGTTTTACAACTGAGTGAGATAAAGGCTAAGTATATACAATTGAGCTATGAGACATCTTCAACCGATAGACGTCCAGTGCTGGACATAGGTCTCTTCATGGAATATCTACACCACACGATCTTGTGCCGCTTGGATCGAGCGACTCCCCGTGACCCTTAAAAAAAACTGCCCCGCCAATACCCCAACCGCTACCAGATCTGGGAACTACCGGATACTAGGGGCTGTGGTTTATTTTGTGCTGTCATAAAGGTTTTGTCAGTATTCACCACGTTTGGCATGCTTTGGGTTGGTGCTGCTCCTCACTGCCGGTAGAATTTGGGTCAGCTATAGGATTGGTTATACAGCCATTTATCGGTCCCCACAGCCTCGTCGGTCAATCCACAGGGTGCAACGCAAGCAGGTGACAATTGAAGAGACTGATTGGGATAAGCCTCCGCCTTGCACCGCGCTATGCGTATTGATTTAATTTTTGTACTGACCGTAGACGACTATTAAGTACCCTGCCGCTAAGTTGATGGTTGGTTGGTGCTGATATTTTTCTTTTGACACTAAGTGTTGCTTGAGCATATAAGTGCCTATATAAATAAAATTTTCCACAATTTCCCGAATGTTAAAGCAAGGTCAATATATATAGCCTTGATTATTATAAAATTTAGCAGTTGTGTATTCATTAGACCTTGGCCTTCATTTGATTCGCGCATCACGTATTCGCGAATACGCGCCAATTTTACAAGATAAGATAACACTGGTCTTTGTTTCCTTGTGTTCGCTTATCACTTTTAAATACATCACAGATAATAAAGCACGAAAAAGACATACCAAAATTAGGAATGTTCGAGTTTACTTAAAATTTATTTATAAATGGCATTCCATTAAATATTTTATATTATAGCTTTGTTGAATGTAATTACAAAGCTGTGATTTAACCCATAGCCCAGCGGTGAGACCGTGCGATTTAAGGCGGTTGTGCTTTTAAAATGAGATTTTCTCTTATAACTTATGTGTCTAATTTATATTGGCAACTAGTTTTTGCCCGTGGCTTCTCTAGCTATGAATTTTGTCTGCCACAGTATCTAACTTACTTAAATTTATGATTCACAGTTTTGGTCGTAGTGGCTTCCACATAAAAGATAGATATATGCTGTCGCAGACTATTATTTAGAACTATTAAAGACAAGCAATACTACGCTCATCATCTTTGTGTAACTCTAATGGTTTAGGCAGCGTACGCCGAGATAGCTCTCAGAAGCCAGATTTTTTCCGACTTTATTGACATGTATCGTTATATTATATAAAATCATTACAAATTGTATCCTATATGTTATTACGATGTATAACCTATATTATTGTAAATTTTCAACCAAATCCGTTCAATAGTTTTTTCGTGAATGATTAACAAACATCCATCCATACTCACAAACTTTCGCATTTATAATATTAGTAGGATTTATCACACGCTTTTCGGCGAACGAAAATATCTTACATATATATATAATATTATAATATATACATATCTTATAATATTATATTATATTATAGCTTCGTTTATTGTAAGTAACAAAGCTGTAATAAAGCCGTAGTTATAGCTCAGCGGTGAGACCGCGCGATTGTTTTTAGACGGTCATGGATTCAAACGAGGAGGCCTCAATGAGTTTTTCTTTGAAAACTTATGTGTCTAAATGATATTTGCCATATATCACACGTTTTTGTTCACGTGAGGAAACATGCATATGTGTATAGAATTCTGGGAATAATTTTTACCTGCCAATCCGCCTTGGAGTAGCGTCGTGGGTCTTAGCTACAACCCCCTCTTTCCAAGCTCGCAGACAAGAGGTCCATAGGCCAAACTGTGGAAAAATATTTTTACTATTTTTTACATTACCACAATTTAAAAATCATGATTTAAAAGATGCATTTTATGTTTGCATTTTTTTTTAGGTAAACACTAGCCGTCTGGTCACATATTGATGTGGCTCAGTCAGATTCCGAGTACCGTCTAAAACAAATTATCATATGCAGTTCAAAAAAGAGGCTGCGATAACCACCAATCTTTACAGAATTATCCGCGTGGTCAATCTAAAAGTAGTTTGAATTTCATTAAAATCGGTCGAGTCGTTTTGGAGTATATGAGAAACATACATACATACTTTATCTTTCTTCATATATTGATTACGTTAGTTAGCAACAATATTATTACTTAATATATATAACTTTGTGAATGGTAACAGTAATCAGTTTTGTTAAATTTAACGCTAACCTTCAAAAGCGACAGATCGTTGCAAAAAAAATTTGCAGACCGCAGCGCGACTCAGGTGACATTTGCGTAAGCGTTTTAAAATTATTATTTTTTCAATTATTTATGTGTCGTTATTTCGTGCATAAATACTGTTTATCTAAAACTAGAAAAATGTATACTAATATTTGTTATGCAAAAGTCTGTGTGTCTGTTACGCTTCACAGCAAACACGGTAGAGTGATTTCAATTATTTTTTTTACAATTGAAGCTTATATATCGGGTTAACGCATAGGATAAAAAAATCGCGTTTTCCTTCGGGAACATACATATAAAACTTAGTATGTACATAATTGAAGGTATTTCAATACTAAAGTCAACGTGGTAAAGAATATGCAAAACTACGTAAAAATACGCTTGTACAAAACTATAAACTGACATTATTTTAATTTATAACGTAGCTTAATTCACTTTACATTGTCCAAAACTGGAAACTTGATGGTATGTTTAATTATACCATTCTATTTTTATTATAATAATTTCAAACTGCAAAGTAAAATAAAATAAAAAATAAATATAAGGGACATTTACACACACGGTCGTCCGTCCCCAAAGTAAGTAACTTAATACTTGTTATGGGTGACGGACAACTGGTGGATGTACTACATATATAATTTTAAATACATACTTAAATACACCCAGGCTCGGAGAACCAACAAATTGTTTATAGAAAATTCTGACCCTCGGCGGGCATCGAACCCGCGTCCCGCGGCAATAACCGCCTGTTACTATCCCACTGCTAGACAAAGGCCTCTCCGCTCAGTTTTTGGACAGAAGAGTGGAGTTAACATACCACGCTACTCCAATGCAGATTGGTAGGTTACACATATCCCTTGAAATCAACTAAAAGTATGCAGGTTTCATCACGATGTTTTCCTTCAACGAAAAGCTGTGATGAATTGCAATTATCAACTCATTCATCATCCTCCAGCCTTTATCGCACTCTAAGTGGGGTCGGCAACTATCAAGATCATTATTATTATCAATAGATACATCATTTGTAACAGAAAAGACATGCAATGCCAACACGTGGTGCCTGCCCAGTACTGTACGTTAAACATCGATAGCTTTGATTTCTGATAGTTATTGAATAGTTCTCGATATAAAAATAGATATGAGAAATTTTAATAACACAAATAATTTAAGGGCTTCATTGACAACTTTATACTTAGTACTGTATATTTTGTTTCAATAACATTTATTATTTATTTCGGCGTTCTGTTATTACATAGCTTTTATTTAGCTATTATAGCGCAGTGTATGCCGGACTTGAAACTTTCCTCTACATTTTGGTTCCCCGCGATGCAAGTTTGTAGAGAAGGAAAATAGTAATAGCCTACAATCGATAGTGCCTTAATAGCTATCAATACTATCGATATTCTATTGATGTTTAACGTACACTATTGCCCGGGGTTTGAACCCATGACCCTCTCGAGGGAGTTGCACGGTCTCGCCGCTGGGCTATCACAGCTTATAATTTAGTGTTGTATGTTTCCCAAATTACCGTCGTGTGGTATCCGGCAGAATAGAAAAGACCACCCTCCTTTCTTACCGAGATGTAAGAGGCGACTAAGGTACGTGCCGTGTGGTATCCGGCTGCATAGAATAGACCACCCTCATTTCTTAGCGAGGTGTCGTAAAAGGCGACTAAAGTAAGTTGACGTCAGGCAGGCGGCTGGTCGTAAAATACGTAGCCAAATCATATGACAACATTTTTGTAACATGTTGTGCCGACCCCACTTAGAGTGGGATAAGGGCAGGAGAATAATGATGTTTCCCAAATTAAATAAATAAATATTTTTAAAAATTACTGTAATACAATTCACACAAAATAGTCGACAACGAGTGCCTGTTCGCCACAATTAATGAGTAGCTGGCCGCACCATAACCGGGCCGGCGCGGTGTTGCGTAAGCGTTTAGATTTAATTATTTCTCGTCGTTTATTTATGCGCAAATGTTTCGTACGTAAACACATTGTAAACTATTAAGAGGCAATAGCCAATAGCCCTCAATGAATGCTCTTAATAGCTTTATTATCTTGATCGAATCGCCATTAATTCAGTATTAACTTTTGTTCCCGTTCCATTAGGCTCCACGATCGGTTCAGTTTAATCAAGAGCGCTCGTTTTCTTAGCTTTTTAATGCTGGTTTGTGATTACTTATTATAATATAACTTTGATGTTCTTATACGTAACACTTTTGACCGACTTTTAGTGAACGCCACTCATAGACTTATTATGATTTATAAAAGCAGGCGTTACTTTGCGGAATTCCATATCACATGCACTATAACAGAACTACCTTGCTATAATCCGCACAGGTTAAGCGAATGCATGCAAAGCCAATGTGTATGAAGCAGGCAAAATTTACGCACCTTAAACATGCAGGACAAGCCACCACACGCACCCCAAGGCGCCTCCACCAGCAGCAACGCACACAAGCAGAACACACAACCACCACCACAATCTCGACGATCGTTTCGCTCCGAAACCGAAGCATCTTCAGAAGGATAGGCTCTACGACAAAATCGTAATGCTTTTACTTATTATACTGTCTGTATCTATATGTCTCTATTTTTTATGTGTGATTAGACAAAGATAAGTATAGTACGTGGCAATAAATAATGCACATAGAGGCTTAGACAGAGAAAATCGGCTAGATTCTGCTTCATAAAGCATTGTCTCTGTCGCACAGACTCACGAACCTGTGTGTGACAGTGACAGCACTCTACGAAACCGATCTGGCCGGCTGTTTCGTTCTACACATCGATGTGCATTATTTAATGCCGGGTACTATATAATAGTTTCAGCTTCCCCCTCATTATTAAATGTGACATTAACACGCCTGCCTATGGTTTTCCTACTCTAGTGTAATACCTCTATGTCTTCACTTCAATGTTGTGTCCCGATTTACAATTCGCCTTCGCTCTTTTCTGAACAGGCCTTCTTTTTGCACACATGTGAAGGTATCGTATCTGGTCCTTCAATTGTGTGATCTACCGCGGGGTATAGTCTCTTTAACTCTCTCTTGCTAGTGCAAGAGAGAGTTAAGGCTAGAGAGAGGAGAAGGAGAATTGAAAAGAGTTCACACCCTGTATATTTTATCCTTACGATTACTTTTTTAATAATCCATGACAACACTATACTGTACTAATATGTGGTAGAGTTGATTGGTTACAGACTTCGAGAATCCGAATGTATGTGTCAAACAAAACAATTTTTGTTTGACTCATACATTCGACCACCAACCAGTTTTAACCAACTAAGCAAATTCTTTATTTAAAACGGTAAATTTAAATTCAGTTACTGCAAGGTTCACGTTCCTAGGAATACACCACAAATCAACAAAAAAAAGATGGAATCTTTCCGAACATTGAACCTTTTTTTTAAATAAGCGTTGTAGTTTTAGGGATAGTGAGCTCTATATGTATTAAAAATAATGTCCAAAGATAGATGCGAATACAAATTTCTTTACGATTTACAGTTTAGAGTGTATCAGATACTTAGCCAAAAAATGCTTTTTTTCGCAGTTCCATACACTCTATCTGCCTTTTTTTCGCGATACATTTATTAATTTAGTAACCAATATCAAAATAAATAAGAAAATTTGATATTACTTAATCAGTTTAAATTTTCAATCTTAGTTATATTTTATTCTTTACGCTGTGTGGTATCCGGCAGAATAGAATAGACCACCCTCCTTTCTTACCGAGGTGTCGAAGAGGCGACTAAAGTTTGTGCCGTGTGGTATCCGGCTATGTGGGATAAGGGCAGAAGAATGTATGTAGTTATATTTTATTCTTTATTTAGTTTATTTTTTCTTTAATAAGAAGAATTGTAATTGAACAGCTTTATTTTTTTTAGTAATTTGTGTATGTTGCCTTATAAATTGTGTAATATTTTTATATATGTTGTTTACTTTATAATCCGTGATGTCACCTCTACAGTTGATAATCGGTTCTTGCCGAGCTGTGTTACCTATTTTCAAGGCTGTTCAAAATTTTGATTTAGTGTTTGTGTTCATTTTTTTTTAATTTACACTGACGTGAGTAATATCTATAGTTTATGTATAGCAACCGGCCTTAAAAAGTAAAAAAAGTAAAGCAACTAACTAACTAACTTACTAACCCACTGCTAGGCATAGGCCTCCTTTCTCCGTTTTTGTAGACAAGGGTTGGAGCTTTATTCGCTTTAACCGGCTTTATTCACGTCTTAATACCATATATTGTATTTTATTATAGCTTTATGTTATTTTATTTATCTATTTTTTATACAATGTTTATATAAATAGTTTTCTTTCAATTTTTTTTACATATTTAGCAATTGAGAAGACCAACTAACATCGACTGACTTAGACCCGTTTCCGAAAGTATGTACAATGAAAAATTTGCAACGCAATAATTTCGCATTGTTATTTTTTGTACATACATATCGAATGTCGTGAAGGTATAGAGGAAGTGTTTAAGCGCTAAAACGCTTGTCAGTTGAATACTGAAATAACACTGATTCACACCTACCTCGGTCAATGTTAGTGCAATGTCAGTATTTTGTTCAAGGTTTATTAGATTTTTTTAGAACGTATGCAACATTTATCGTATGAGCAACGCATACCTCGAGTTATGTTTCGAAATAGAGTAACCACTACATTTCTGAGTGAACATCTAACATTATCAATGAAAATATTTTCTCTTTACGAAAGTCAGCGTAAATGACTTACGGTCAGAATGTATGTAGTCCTACTAATATTATAAATGCGAATGTTTGTAAGTATGGATGGATGTTTGCTACTCTTTCAGGAAAAAACTATTGGACGGATTTGGATGAATCCTTACACATATATAGGTTATACATCGGAATGACATATAGGCTACAATTTGTAATGATTTTATGTAATATAACGATACATGTCAATAAAGTCGGAAAAAATCTGGCCTCTGAGAGCTGTCTCGGCTGCGCTGCCTAAACCATTAGAGTTACACAAAGATGATGTACCGTAGCATTGTTTGTATTTAATAGTTCTGAATAAAAGTGCGCGACAGCATATATCTATCTTTTATGACCAAAATTGTGATTCATAAATTTAATTAAATTAGATACTGTGGCAGACCAAAAAATCGCGAGCGAAGCCGCGGGCAGAAACTAGTTATAAATAATTTTATTTTCAATTTTGGACATACGTTAGGAGGAGTATGTTAACAAATAGTACTTTCTACATTATCATCCCTTGTTTGTGTAATGTGTTCGTGAATGCCCGTTGAATCCTTGAATTGATTATGTACTTATATTTCGAAATCTGTACCATATATCTATACTTATAATAAAACTAAGTCCCAAAAAGCTGTCTGTCTGTATGTAATCGATTTTCTCAAAATCTACTGAGCGGATTTTTGTACGGTTTTCACCATAAGATAGTGCAATACTTCCGGAAGGTTTAGGTAAATAGAACATATCGGTATTATGTAAATTGTGTTGAAGAAATCGTGCAGTTGTAAAAAAAACTTGCTTGATGGGAGCTTTAGTCGCGTGCGCTGCATGAACCACCAGAGATACGCTTAAGTAATGTACTAGAGAATTAGAATTCTAGAAAAAATTTGCGACACGCTGATTTCCACGCGGGTGAAGCCACTGGCACAGCGCTGGCTGGCTAGTATTATTATATATCGCTCATGGGCTGCAATAGTGGTACAACTTTAAAAAACACGTGATTTGGACTAGGAATAGGTAGGTGTAAATATAAAAATACATTCTTTGTAGTAGCAATTCCTGCAGGACTTATAATTCAATATTAGGCCGTTCGTTTAAGCGAACTAAAGCACTTTTTATGCGTTTTTAGCAATTTAAACTTTAAACTCATTTATCTCTAAACATGATTTTAAAGGTCGATTTTTACTGAACGAAGTCTATGCAAATGCTATTCTAATATCTATCTAAATTAAAAAAATCATTCGAATCATTGATGTATGCATTTGATGCATCGATAATTAACAAGTTGAATACAATAGACATAACTGATTAACGATGAGACGAGATTTCTGTATTCCACGTGATTATTGAAACCCTTATAAAAAAAATTGACAAATCTAAACTTTCGCTTTTTTATACACGCTGTAAAATCGACTTTGAGCGCCGGATACTGAATGATTTATTACTCTTTTTGTTTTAATTATACGAATTAAAATTAACTGACCACGCGTTATCGTTTGCCGCTAATTAGACTTCCTTACGACTAATCTACATTTATTGCGTATAATTATTACTACTATTTCGTCAGTATTACTCTAAATTACTCGTACGATTCAATAGAAAAAACTATTACTTAATACTTGTGTCAGCTCTGATACACAACTAAAATGTATACAGTTAGAGGTTTCGCCTAACCGCCATTAAAGTCGCATCCATGGCAATAGTCAAGTCTCATTTCTTTAGTTTTGTATAGTGGCATCACTGTGATCACGTGATCGATACCAGAGCAGGGGCTTGGTTTTGGAGCGAGAATTGTTTATAAAAAGTGGAGTTCGCCACATGGAAGGAATTAAATTTTTATTTATAACAAATATGTACAAGTTATATCTATCTTAAATGACTTAAACGCTACTACTATACAAATCATGCCCACGTGGAATGGTCCCAAGAATGCTGGCAGCGTTTCCGCGTTGAATCGCTAAGCTGATTCTTTGTGCGAAAAAGGAGCCAGCCTTCCTGTCACCCGAAGAGGCGATCAACCGAGGTCTTAAAACGGATAAAAAAATTTTTGCACTTTGGCTCCATGGCCCTAGGGTCTCAACTGCAAACGGCACAAATATATAACTCTCAACGAGAGATGCATACTTTCGCCGCTTGCCGGATTCGGCCATTTCCGCCGCAGCTCCAGGTCTGGACGTCGTTTCCCTGATATGGGACGAGGCTAACGTATCAACGCATGTTGCGTCCCACATTAGGGCCCGTCCCCGTTCCCAAGGAACCAGCGTCAGACCGTCTGGTCTCTTGCCATCATCCCGACATATCCCGGAAGGCTCGAGAAGAGCAGGAATGTCGATGGTGGCAAGAGCTCTTTTGATGGTGTCATTAAGAGAACCATGGCGGAAAAGCCTACCAGAGCTCCTATGGCATGAAAGCCCGTGTATGCCAAAACTGTCTACCTCTTTTCCACATGGACATCTGTGCTTAAGGCACAATGTGGTTCCCAATCTGAGACCCAAAGCCACGGCTTGTACGATTATTAAACGCTCCCGCGTTTAGATCGTGTTTCAATTTGTCTTGGTTGGTCTCAAACAGCATGTTCATGCGTTGTTACTACGCAAATAGTATCATTACTGTGTCATTTTAATATTGCTTAGTAGTTCCACTTCTACCTAAAGGTGATAATTTCTAACTATACCTTAAGTAGGAGAGGATAAATAAAACTTAACGTTGCTGTATTTGCATCAATACCATAACGTGACAATTCCTATGTCTCTCTTTGTTACTTGTGAGCGATATTTTTTTATGCATATTGCAATTTTTTTTCGTTTGCGTAATCTCTCATTATATTTTTTATACGTGTGACACAGAGAAAATATATCAGTTTTTAGTGAACGCTATATAATTATGAATTTCACTCCTTATAAAATTTTCATACTAACTGCCTTGTATAATTCTAAATGCGTAAGCCTAAATATATTCTAGATGAAGAAGTTTATGAGGGAGCTCTATAAAGTGAAAAGATAAAAGTAAAGAATTATCTATTTTTCAAATTTTGTTATCATCTTCCTGCTCTTATTCCACTCTAAGCGGGGTCGGCAAAACATGTTACAAACATGTTGTCATATAATTTGGCTACGTATTTTACGACCGAGCATCTGCCTGACGTCAACTTACCTTAGTCGCCTTTTACGACAAGAAATGAGGGTGGTCGTTTCTACTCAACCGGATAGCACACGGCGGTGTTTTCAAATTTTGTTTTTAATTGTGTATTTGTAAAACAGTAAAAGATTATAGCTGTTAGTGCTATCTAACAAGCCGCCATTATATAAAAATTTCCTGAGTCGTTCACGTAACATATGGCTCGATGACCTTGCCGCGCCTCGTGTTAATGAACTTTGCGTCTTCCAAATTGGCGTCTAATGCCTTACCGTTTAACAGCTGCCACTGGCCCTTAAAGGGTAACTTTATTATATATAACTAGATTTGACCCGCTCAATTTGTCCAAGTTAAAAAACTATACGGAAAAACAAAAGTAATAATAAAAATGATTTTGCTATAATCCGCGATACAGTAAATAGAAAAAATATATAGTGCTAAATGTATAGTGCACTTTTCGTTTTTTCGGTTGCGTTCGGTTTCGCGGCGAAACAATTATTGAGTTTGTGGTAGTGAACGTGTGTAGCGCTTGTGTATTCTGGTTGCAATGTTGGAGGCTAGTGCATGTGTTTTTACGAATCCTGTATGTATCGGGTATGGAAAAAAAAACAGCGGATTATAGCAAAATAATTTTTATCATTACTTTTGTGTTGTGGATCTCCGCAAAGTAACGCCTAATTCTATAAATTACACTGAAAAAGTTTTAATTCACAATTTGTATTTAGAAATAATCTTCTAATATTCTTAAAACCATTATTGTTAGTTTAGTGAGTAGTTTTAGCAGCTACGTTGACCGAGAGAATTTGAAATAAAGCAGTTCATAAACACATCAAAATAAAAAAATATAGAATATACAGGCAAAGATTGTTCGGCCTTGTTTTTTATTTAACATCTAAATCGGAAACGACATAAAAGACTAACTAATTTTGGCATTTATAATATTAGTATAGATATAAACGCGTCAAACTTTGACTGACCCGTCGGCGCAGTGGCCTTTAGCTCTGCGGGTCGCGGGTTCGATTTTCGCCGAGTGCCAAAATTTTCTATAAACAATTAGTAGTTTCTTCGAGCCTAAGTATATTTGTATTTAAGTATGTATATATATGTTTGTTTGTTTAATTTCATTTTTGTACAAAATAAAAACAAACAAGACAGAAATATATATAAAATCCCTTAACGGACTTATTCCGATAAGGGATGTCTTCCAACCAAACTTTTCTTCCAACCAACCTTTTATGTTGTATATCTACCAGTTGTCCGTCACCCATATCACAAGTATTAAGTTACTTAATTTGGGGACGAACGACCGTGTGTGTAGTGTCCCATATATTTATTTTTTAAACATTTTACCATGCCAAATATCAATTACTCCTAAATTACATTAATTTAAGCTATTTTGTGGTGAGTTCGCCAAAACAATCGATTCCAATGATGGGTCAATCTAAGAAAAAGTATAAAAAGTTATAAGTCACATCACCAGTCTCTATGGTTTGTCAAAGATCTCACCAAAAAATGAGAATATCTATGAGAAAGCGACCGAGATGAAATGTACCTCATAAACTTTTAATACGATTTTACACAGCATGTCAATAACACTTATCCATAGATCGATCTTAATGTAACTTTTACTATTTTGGAAATGGGTGTTCCCATTTTTAGAGATGATTATTAAAGTTATTACATTCGCGGCTATTATTTACGTTGCAATGGTTATTCTCACGATCACTGAGTTAGATATCGTTCGATGATCAAAAGCGTGATTGTATTTTAACGCGCACAGAATGACATGGGCGTACCTATTACCTAACGACATTTCTCATCTATAGAGTTCTAATGTTTTGGCGTCGATGATAGATATAACTGTTTGATCAATATTAACGGTTTTATATCTAAGATTTGTGATATAATTATTTTGCTATAATCCGCGTAATTAATGCCAAGTGTAGGAAGCAGAAATCGTTCAAATTCAATTCAAATTCAAAATATTCTTTATTCAAGTTAACTTGTAAACAAGTGCTTTTGAATCGTCAACATCTACTGTTCACATACCTTATACTGCATAATTAGTACGCACGTAGCACAAAATACCGCAACCAATAACACTCTACACAAACACACACACATTCACTTCGACAATCTCTACGATCGTTTCGTCCGGCAGTTGAAGCAGCATCAGAAGATAGGCGACTTGTAGTACAACTTGCTTATACTTCGACATCCTTACTAATATTCATCACTCTCCTGCCCTTATCCCACTCTAAGTGGCGCCGACACAACATTTTTTTCTCTTCTATTCTCTCCTATCATTCGTCAACTCTGGCGCTACTCCTTTTATATGCATGTCATACTTCACACAATCAAAGCATCTCTTTTTAGGCCTCCCTTTAGTTCTTTTAGTGCTCATATTAAAAAAAATATTCATAACTATCTTTTGTCCGCGACTTCCGTCTTCATGGACTTTCATTCTAGGATAAAATGTTGCCTTTTTCATTCAACCTTTCAACTATAGCTATTATATTACAAAAGTAATACTAAAATTATTTTGCTAAAAGTAAATAAAAAATATATATAATGCTAAATATATATAACCACAATACACAAGCACTGCACACGTTCACTATCACAAAAACTCAACAATCGTTTCGCCCCGCAACCGAAGCATCGTCAGGAGATAGACTCCACGACAAAATCGCAAAGTATGTTGCGGTGGCGGTGGTGGAGGTTTGTGCATGTGTTTTTAACGAACGCTGCATGTTCCAGGTATGAAAACGTATAGTCCACTCTACATTTAGCATTATATATATTTACTTACCTATTTACTTTATCGCAGATTATAGCTAAATAATTTTACTATCACTTTTGTATTATGGATCTCCGCAAAGTAACCCATAATTCTATAAATTATAGCTATATTGATTGAACACTATGTTCGGACGTGAAAAAAAAGACAACTTAAAATCAAATCGGAGTTTGTTTTTGAGTCGTCAAAATACTATTTGTTGCTCTCACCTACTATTACCACTAGATAATATATACTACTATACTAACTATATACTCAATATTCAAAGCAATATAACAGAACTAACTACTTTGCTATAATCCGCACGGGTTAAGTGAATGCATGCAAAGCCAATGTGTATGAAGCAGGCAAAATCTACGCACCTTATACATGCAGGACCAGCCACCACATGCACCCCAAGGGGCAATTCACCAGCAACAACGAATACAAAAGCAGCACACACAACCACCACCACAATCTCGACGATCGTTTCGCCCCGAAACCGAAGCATCATCAGGAGGATAGGCTTCACGACAAAAATCGTACTGCAGTACGATTTTTGTCGTGAAGCCTATCGTGTACGATGTTTAGTTAGTTCTGTTATATTGCTTGTAATATGGAATTCCGCAAAGTAACGCCTGCTTCTATATACTCAATATTCATTAAAAACTTGTAATATTGATAACAAAATATTATAATATATTTCAATGGAATAGCAAAACTTTAATTTCAAAGCCAACTCTAGTTGAATACTAAATTATGTGCCTACTAATAAAATATGCCTGTTTATGTCCACGATGGCCCGCTCGACTCGATATATCGGCGTATTTATCTAATTTAGTGCCACATTGTCTAGAGTCGCGCAAGCCGCGTGGGCCGCCCTACTCGATGCCGGAAGTGTGCGCCCGGCATAATGGCGTATGCGAAATAACGAACGTGACCCGCGCGTGTGTCGCCGGCTTTATAATTGCCTTTAAATCGACTTCTCACGTATCCGGTTCGGTTTGTTTGCGGTTTTTTTTCTTGCAAATCATCTCTAAAAGTTTTATTGAGTAAAATACATGTATGTATATGTTTTTTGCGAATATGTCGTTACATGTTTCGTTGTAAATACCAAATAGGGATAAATAAATCATGCTGGAACAATACTGGATGAGTTCGCTAATTTTGTTTACTTCAAATTGTCCCTATTCAAATTCATCCCTTATTGATGTTTATTACCCCGACTTAAGTAGAGCTTCTGCGCTCTACTCCCTGCATTTCGCAACCTCGGCGATGCTTCTGCGCTCGCCCGTCCCGCCCGGTGACGCTGTAAAAGCCATTAGGGCTAACAGCATACAGTCAGTTCGAAAAAAAAAAAAGATATGTTTATTTAAAATAGAGCCAGTTTAATAAGTAGGAAAAAATGATCATAAATAGCGTGTTTTCAAACGAAATGCTTCTTGTGGTATTGTTTTAATCATTTGTTCCTTTTATAATTATTCTTCTTCTTCTTCTTCGTCAGTCGATGGACGTCCACTGCTGGACATAGGCCTCTTCATGGGATCGCCACACCACACGATCTTGCGCCGCCTGGATCCAGTGGCTCCCTGCGACCTTTTTGAGGTCGTCTGTCCATATAATTATTCCGTTCTTATAATTATTAAAAGCTTATTTTTATTTGTTAGCTTATATAACTTGCCGTGTATGTATGTGAAGGTGGAATCTTGCAATGTAAATTTGACCCACTTCCCGGGGTCCGATTGAGCTGAAATTTCACATACCTGTCCAGGCCCGATAGGAATGCATGTTTATGAAAGGCATGACCTAACGCTGCTGCCAGGATTGGCTCCAGACGAGGTAACTCCTCCACGCTTAAAATTAGGGACATGCAATTTCGTTACACGTTTTTTAAAAAGCATTTTTAATTTGACTTGTTTTCTTACGGTGAATCATCGTAGTTCATTTTATAATTGAGCTGGTGCAGATGGCGCCAAGGGTCAATATTTTTTATAAACAATTTGTTGGTTCTTCTAGTCTGGGTGTAAATATGTATTGAAGTAGGTATATAATTAAAATTATATATGTATATATTTACCAGCTGTTTGTCATCCGTCAACACGAAGTATTAAGTCACTAATTTTGTGGACGGACGGCCGTGTATGTAATTGACATATATATTTACTTATTATTATTATAGTAATTTAGTTGCAACTGTAATTTATCTTTTGCTCTGTGTAAATATGTGTATGTGTATGAATATGTTGTTGTTTTATTATTATTATTTAGTATACTTACCCCGTTTTGGTCAGCATCTCCTCGTCCTTGATAGTTTTAAAAAAATTTATACATTTTTGTGGCGTTCATCATTGTAGCAGCACATCATCATCATCATCATCCTACTGCCCTTAACCCACTCTAAGTGGGGTTGGCACAACATGTTACAAACATGTTGTCACATGATTTGGCTACGTATTTTACGACCAGCCGCGTGCCTTCACGACCCCTCGGTAAGAAATGAATGGGTGGTCTATTCTACTCAGGAAGATACCACACGGCAATTGTAGCAGAAGATATTTAACAAGAATAAATCGCACGCTTAGTGACCGAATTCAAAATTAGTCCTAATCGGGTTAGACACATTGTTGCCGTGTGGTATCCGGCTGCATAGAATAGACCACCCTCCTTTCTTACCGAGGTGTCGTAAAAGGCGACTAAGGTAAATGCCGTGTGGTATCCGGTTGCATAGAATAGTCCACCCTCCTTTCTTACCAAGGTGTCGTAAGAGGCGACTAAGGTAAATGCCGTGTGGTATCGTGTGGCTGAGTAGAATAGACCACCCTCATTTCTTACCGAGGTGTCGTAAAAGGCGACTTAGGAAAGTTGACGTCAGGCAGGCGGCCGGTCGTAAAATACATAGCCAAATCAATTGACAACATGTTGTGCCGACCACACTTAGAGTGGGATAAGGGCAGGAGAATGATGATGATGGTTTAGACACATTTTAATCCTTATTTCAATGCCATCTATGACATCACACTTTGAACTATTAACAAAACTAGTGTTTTCTTGCTCTTCCAAGTTATGGGTTTCTGACACTAACGAGTGTTGTAGGCGTTACGCTACGCTTTATCGCAGTATACCACAGAACAACTTTTATTAATTAGTTCACTTTAATACTAGGCGTGCGATATATTTTCCTGTAACGGTATAATAAAAATGATACCTGAGAATGATGAAGTTCTTGGAAATGCATGAGCAAAAAGACTAGTGTTTAAATGGTTCTAATTATCAATCTATATGTTTAATACGTGTCGTAATTCATCACCTACCGATTTAATGTAGTCCTTTTTCCAAGCAATGAGCGTTGATTATAAAGTGCATCATTATACGCGCACTTGTGCGACCGTTGCAGACGTACCTACTTGGATGAGCGGCTAGTTTATAGCCTGAGGCCATTGTCCTTTCATGGTGGCTCTGTGTTGTGAGAAAAATAAAATGTATATTACAAAATAAAAATGTTTTTTGCTACTCATTGCTAAAAATGCTGCTACTCGGGCAGATGATGTTGGTTAACTCTTAGAATTGATTCAAGTTCAAATTCAAAATATTCTTCATTCAAGTACACTTGTAAACAAGTGCTTTAGAATCGTCAACAACAACTGCCGGTTCGTAAAGCTGTTCCTCCCAAGAAGAACCAGCAAGAAAATCGGCGGTTGCTCTTTTTTAAAGAATAATTCTTATTACTAGTTACACATAGTTATTAATGTCTTGTAAGAGTAGCTATATACCCGCATTCTTATCGCCTAACTAATCCTCAATAGTATAGTAAGGTTTTCTGTATCAGCCTCTTTTTAATAGTATTTTTAAACTGCTGTAATGGTAAAGTTGAAGTAGATTGCGGAATTTTATAATAGAATCTTATACCCAAACCAGCAAACGACTTACGTGCTTTTGCAAGGCGCAAAGCAGGAACCGCAAGCTTATGTCAGTTCATACTTTGTCTATTATATACATCGGCAATCTTTTTATTGTTATGAATATTAGATGTATATTATATTAGAATGGGGTTCCTTATAACAACACTTTTAATATAATCAAGCTAGAGGTACCCTATGGGTCTCATAAGAAATCTCAGAGTCACTCAGCTGGCGATGAAGCGTACTTTGCGCAGATTTTCTTTACGTGATCAAATCAAAAATGAGAAGATCGTTAGAAGAACCAGAGACCGATATAACTCAGTGTGTCGCGAATCGGAAGTGGCGATCGTCGGGGCACATAGTGCGAAGAACTGATGGACGTTGGGGTCTGCTAGGTGTTGGAATGGCGACCCTGCACCAGAATACGCAGCGTTGATAGACCCCCGACTAGGTGAACAGGTGACCTCAAAAAGGTAGCGGGAGCCGCTGGATCCAAGCTGCACAATATCGTGTGTTGTGGAGATCCCATGAAGAGAACTATGTCCAACAGTGGACGTCGATCGGTTGACGAAGAAGAAGAAGGGGCACCCAACACTTTGTTCTTGTTAACTTAAAGGTTTGAGATCTATCAATAATGTAGTTTAGTAGAATTTATAGTAGTATTCCTAGTTTTTCTCATTGTAGCCCCAAAAAACACTCAGGTACAGAAAATAATTCAATTTATAGCCGATTAAGAATTAATCAAGAAAATCATATCAGTTTAACTCTATTAAAAAGAAGAAATCTTGGCACTACGACTCCGAAAGCTTTTGTGAATTTGGTGAATAAAATTTTGATAAAATATGATATTGAACAAAATTAATGATTTATTTATTTGTTTATTTATTCGGAAGCCAACGTGATATACAATTTGGTTTAACTTATACTAATATTCATTTGTAAAGTACAGTTTTATATTATATATCCCACTTAAAGACTAACTCAGCATGTATATGATACTTAATTGTGACAAAATTGCGATTAACGAACATTTAGGGCATGCGGTAAGTATGTAAATGTATTCTAATACTATTGTGACTGCAACTTCGTGCGTGCTAAATACCCTTGATAATGCAATATGTGTTTTTTCCTGTTCCCGAATGAAAAATAGGAATTTTTAACACAGCGAAATTTATCAGGATCTACAGATTCGAAATCGTTTAACGAATCAATTAATTATGATTTCATAATACGCAACATAGTGCTATGGAAATTTTAAGACGTCACATAACTTAAGCGCTGCTTAGGATCTGTACTCACTGTAGACATATATTTGCTTAAAAATCTCAGTCAAAAGCGTTCTTTACAGCCAATACCATCGTTCTGTCTAGTGTCCAAACTAACCAGCTGTTTCATAGTTATTATCTGATGTGTACTCAGGCCGCTAAACGCAGTTATATTGGTGTATGAGCCGTTTTAAGCTAAATGTGATTTTGCTCACAGTCTCCTACGCCCAATTAACGTTCCTAATTGTCTAGAAGTTTCTAGTATATCTTCTACATTACAATGTTTCAGTTAAAAGACAGTATTTATAATAAACTTCGTGGATTGAAAAACGGGAATCCTATTTATAATATGTAGTGATGATAAATCAACGAAAAGGACCAGTCAATTGATCTATCGAAAAGTAATATCTATAACAGTTTACGGCCGCGGTTAAATCGTTCATTACGATAATACAATGAAGTATTAAATTTAACCTTGTTGAAACGCGATTCGACGCTGCCTATTCGGCCGTGACATCCGTTATACTATTGCTATCTCCCGTATCCGTGTTTGCGGCTAATACAGCGCCGATGTTCGTATTCGACGAGATAGGTAGACTAGGGTAAGCAAGGTTTCGAAATAGAAACAGACGATCCCAATTTCTAAATGAGTGTGATTTTACAATCGATTATGACTTATTTTTTGTTATAATTTATCGCGGATTATAGCCAAATATTTTGTTATTACTTTCGATTAAACCGCTTAACTATTTTTAATAGGAGTTACTAAGATTTCGAAATAGAAGGAGATCCTGATTTTGGGATAAGTGGGATTTTAAAATGGATTGATAGACGTTATTATTTTTATCTGGTTATCATTATATGATTAACTGAATAAAAAGTTATGGACTAACATTTTATGGTTTTATCTGGGAATTATGAACTAAATGATATATATGTCGGATACATGGCAATAGTCAAGTTTCATTTCTTTAGTTTTTGTATAGTGGCACCACTGATCACGCGACCGATACCAGAGCGCGGGCTTGGTTTTGGAGCGAAATCGGTTTATAAAAGGCCGAGTTCGCCACATTGAAGGCAGTCTTGTAGCAATACTCGACTCTTATGGTTATTAGCTTACGCTTACGCGGCTAGACCGTTCTGTTGGAGTTTCGTTGTAAACGAAACTTGTATGATTATTGTAGATCGTGTTACAACCTGCCTTGGTTAAACAAGGTGTAATTATTACTGTGTCCTTTTAATGTTGCTTAGGTAGTTCGGAGAGTACCTAAATTAAGTGTTATTAGAATCTACCTTCATATTCGTGTGATTACTATAGTGTAGTTTGATGTTGTTCGGACAGATCCTCACCTACCCACATTGCGTTTCGTGTTAGTAAAATCTAACTAAGATAATTGCTATTCGTGATAAGAGCAACCATTGAGTTTCTTGCCAGTTCTTCTCAGTGGATGACAGCGTTCCGAACTGGTGGTAGAATCGACCTGGTAATAATTCTAAATTACAATTAACTAAACCGTGTTGTGACTCGCTTGGCCCGTTCCTATGTTTCACGACCACGCCCGGTCCTGTTTTAGAGGTTACGTTATAACCTCCGCGTTATGATATCGAAACATGCTACCGTATTGTTGTCTGTCTCGTGTTCTATCCTCGGCCCCCTGATGACGATCCGACATATATATTTATTTTTTTGGACACTTTTTTTTCGAACTCACTGTATGCTGTTAGCCCTAATGGCTTTTTCAGGTCGTAGGTTAAACGAACTTCACCCATTTAGTTTTCTTCAAATTAATCCCACATATACAAATATGTTCGTGGTTACAAAATGTCTTGTGATGAAACCAAATAACCCTATAACAAGTGCGGCTTAACCATTTTAATAGGGTCCCTCGTTACTGATTTGGGATCCAAAGGGTCGGATTTGATTTCAGTTGGGTAACTTTTAGTTATCAATTGTGCATCACTTTTCGTAATGATCTTATGTATAGATGTGAACGATGATAACGTGAATAGTTTTACAACACAATGTTTTAACCGCAACTTTTTTTTTCGATTGTATGCTGTTAGCCCTAACGGCTTTTACAGCGTCGCCAGGCGGGACGGGCGAGGGCAGAAGTATCGCCGAGGTTGCGAAATGCAGAGAGTAGAGCGTAGAAGCTCTACTTAAGTCGGGGAACGTCGTCCTAAGGGTGCCTCCTGTGATGCCGGACCACGGCTTTGGGCGACGTGTAGTGGAGGGCTGATGTATGACTTTGATTAGTCATTGCGACGTCGGAAGGGTGGCGGACCGCAACTTCGTCTTAGTGGACTTAGTCGACATGTAAACGTTGCCTACGTCATTTTATAACTATCTCCATATAAACAATTAAATCCATCTGTGCAGTTCGTATGTGAAAGAAGGTGAGACTCAGCACTCCATTGCATTTATATTAGGATAGATAGAAATCATTACATCCTTTAATTACATCCTCCTGCCCTTATCCCACTTTAAGTGGGGTCGGTACAACATGCTACAAACATGTTGTCACGTGATTTGGCAAAGTATCTTACGACCGGCCACCTCAGTCACCTTTTACGACACCTCGGTAAGAAATGAGAGTGGTCTATTCTACCCAGCCGGATACCACACGTCGGATGTGGTTTTATTTACAAGAGTGCAAAATGGTTGTATAAGGATGTGCTCTCTATTAACTCTAGTTTATTTTCTAGTACACATTATTCAAAACTGTGATCTATATGTTTTTATTTTATTGTGTAATAAAAGAATAATTGACTGCAATCATGCCTGATGATGCTGTCTAAACTGGAGTGTGCTTGCCGCGATAAATACCTATTCACTTTTAAGTTTTACCTATTTATGTTTAGACAAATTTTTATTATATGTGACCGTGACACAGAGTGCACCGTGAGTAGCAACTCGGCGCTGATTTAATGAACTGTAGGCTTACCATGAACTTTTAGAAAACGATTCAATTCTAAGTCTGTACCTAAACCCAACTGCTTTCTTTTCGTACCATGAAGTGTGTTTGAAAAGGACAAAGTTATATGAACCATAAATAACTCTGTCTCTTTTACTCAAATGTTTTTAGGACGCATTCCGGACCCTCATTCGGCAATGACTTAAAGTGTGCGTCTTTAACTAAGGATGGACAGAATCACCAATCACTTAGTGATCATGATATGATTCACTCATCATATAACATCATCTGCTATTTAATTTTAGATAGCTGCTATTGCATTTACAAAATTATGGATATTCCATAAAAAAGTAAAATATTATTACAAAGAAATGTCATCATTATATCATATGTATCGAGGTTATGTGTAATGTATAACCTAGAAATAAAGACCGTATTGAATATTATTTAAGAATTACGTTTGTTTGTAATAACAATAACTTTGTCCAGTGATAGCTGAATAATATAATAGCCGATAGCAGTTTTTGCTATTTCTATTTACGCTTTTAGTGATTCTGCGATTAATGGACTAAATGATTGCTAATACAAACAAATACACATATAAGGCCTACATTTGTTTGTGTACACAATAGCAATCGCAATAGCAACATGATCACCATGGTCACCTTTGATCGTATCATGGTGCGAATATGATTGTCAAATCGCAATCATACCCAAGATTATCTTTAAGACGTCATGGTATGAAAAAGCAAAACAATTTAGTTTACGTCTTCAATTGAGTCGCAATAACAGTTCATGGTAGGCCTGCTGTGCTATTAGGCAATTGTACGTTCACTGAGTGCACCGTGAGTTAGCTTAGTTACTTGACGCTTGTAGAGTTAATTAGTTCTTCCCACACTTGGCGATAATTCGAGCATTTACCTGCTTCGTCCGATAGCACAACAAAAATCGATACGTAATACAGCATATTATCAGTTCGAAGAAAATTACGATTGGATGGTATCGATTAATATTTGTCTGCAGATCTAATTTTAAAGGCTGACGTCCTATATTTACAGTTAATTCATGCTTTGAACCATTTATTTTCATGGAACATGTGCGGCTGACGAAAAATTGACCTAATTAAAGCTACATGTGATTTGTTTCTGGTAGAGTACATCGTCGTCGTCAGCCGATGGACGTCGACTGCTGGACATAGGCCTCTTCATGGGATCGCCACACCACACGATCTTGCGCCGCCTGGATCCAGTGGCTCCCGAGTACTTTAATTAGTCTATTGTTTTTTGATCAGCTGACACAAATTATTCCCATTATCGTTAACAATAATAATTAGTGGTTCAATTTCTAACTCCTTCCTGATAATTTGATGAAAAAAGAGTCTCATGCATATGTGAAAACAATTTAGAGTATAAAGTTTGGTTCTTAAAATGTTATTGTCTTTGCTAATCTTAATGTGGCAACCCTAACAGTCTTCAACGAATAACAGTCTGGGTTAGTAAAAAAGTTTTGGCAAAGGAAAACTAATTAGGTGCAAAATCGTTATAACGGAGTACTTGAAACTTGGTGTATCGACGCGGCGGCACCCAAGGCTAAGACCGTCTGAGTAGTGTCACCATAAATATTGAATAATGTTGGATATAATTTTTTTATAGACTGTTTTGATTCTAATTATTCCAATCTCTACTAATTATTACAAAAGTGAAGGTTTCCAAATAACTATGTTGGTATCATTTTAACGATCTTGGCTTAACAGATTTGTCCAAGATTTTGCGTACCCACTGATGGCTCAAAACCTCGAATATACAGAATACATAGACGCTTTTATTCGGGTGAATTCCACAGTCGCAGAGAAAACAAAAAGAAACATATAAGATACTAACTTAGTTTCAAGAAAATGCTTTTTACAGAAAAAAGAATTTCTGTGATATGTTTTACTCATAAATCGCATTGAAGCAGCATGATTTGTGCACACAGCATATTCTTCTATCTAGAGAGAACACAAGTTTTTATCAGCTGTGGTTTATTCAAACTAACCGGACGCACTAACCTATCCATTATATGAATAATGGATTAAAAGTGGTTTCTTAGTATTCTTGGTCACCCTATATTAATACAGAAATTCGTAGTTAACTAATTAAAACTTTCCTAAAACCAAACTATCGTCTCTTGATACATTACGTAGTAAAGTATAAATCTAGTTTACACAGAAAGCTACTTACTTCGAAATCATTTTCACTGTTCCAAGTGAATGCACGTACTGAAGATTGAAAAAACTCAGATGAAAGGATGGAACGATGTCCTTTGTAGTTTTCGGGTTGTATCGCACTGTATTAATATTAGGTATCTTTAATTGACCTTATTTATCATGAATTATATTAGTACATATTATAGTAGTACATAGTTTTGAAATTACTATGCTTGGCGATTTTTAAAGTATTCTTCTGTTCAAGAAATCTTATTGTGATTTTTGAAAATAAAAGTTTCTTAGTATGATCTAACGGATATATTCTTTCTAAATTTGTAGTCCTTGATATAAGGGGAAGTATGAAAGTTGCGCCCATCATAGAAAAGACGAGAGGTGCAAGATTGGGATGGTATGGACATGTAATGAAGACGGATGAAAATCATGTGACTAAACGAGTGTTGGATATGAACGTGGATGGATATGTGACTAGAGAGAGGCCTAAAAAGAGATGGTTGGAATGTGTGAAGTATGACATGCATATAAAAGCAGTAGCGCCAGAGTTGACGAATGATAGTAGAGAATGGAAGAGGAAAACATGTTGTACAGATCCCACTTAGAGTGGGATAAGGGTAGGGGAAAGAAGAAGATATATATACTCTTATTTGATTTGTTATGACTTTTAACGTCTTTTAAGATAAAAAAAGTCTGCTTTATATGTTTTATTATGCTAAATTACGTAATGAAAGTGCAAGCGATCTAAAAATTATTTCAATGGTCAATATATTATTCAATCATAAAGTCGCTTTGACTTTGGTATATTATGTTAATGTTTCGAGTAAAAAAGTCAACATATCCGTCATTGTTACGTTATTCAGCGCGCGGTGAATAGGTCATCGGTATAACTAACACCTACATACATTAATCTTGTATTGCTTTTATGTCGCATGTGTGAATCGCTCTTATATATCGCTGTAAAAATATAGTTGGAAATAAAATTTAAACGCTACACGCTATATGATGAGCTGTGTTAGTCCAGCGGCGAGACCGTGCGACTCTTTCGAGGGAAACACGAGTTCAAACCCGGGCAGGCATCAATGAGTTTTTCTATTAAAACTCATGTGTCTAATTGATAAATGCAATTTATCACACGCTTTTCGGTGAAGGAAAACATCGTGAGGAAACCTGCATATCTCTAGAGAATTCTGGAGATATGCGTAACCCACCAATCCGCATTGGAGCAGCGTGGTAGGTCTTAGCTCCAACCCTTCTCTCCAAAAACGGAGAGAGGAGGCCTATTCCCAGCAGTGGGATTGTAACAGGCCGCTACTTAGACGCTCAATTTATTTTCAAATTTTACAAACGTGACAGTGTTTCTAAATAATAAATTAATCGGATGTAAATGTTGACTGGCGTACTTTTATTATAATGAAACATTAAATATATATAATTGACGAATTTGATCCTACCTAATTGAAAGGGGCAGATTCCGATTCCGGAAGATTGAAATATCCGATTTAATTCAAACTATCGATTCCGACTCTAATACCGATAATTCACTCCTGATCGGTTAACCCCTACTCTGTAACATGTATAATGTGGATCTTCATTGACATGTAATCGAATATTTGGAAAATACGGATTACGGACCTACTGTAATTCCGACCCGTTAAATATCCACTGCTGGGCGAAGGGCAAAGGCTTATATCTCTTTTCTTAAAAATATATTAGGGCTAACACTCTCAACGCTGTGCCGATGCGCATTGATAGGTTTCGAAGATTTCCGCAAAGTTTTTTTTTACATAAAAGCACATGACGAATGATAAATATGAAAAGTTATTTTGTAATTTTTTTTATGAATATTTCTGTAAGATTGTTCTCAAAAATCGAATAATTGCACATTTTTCAAAGTTAAGTAGATATCATTTTATAGTATCGGAATAAACATAGCAAATAGGATGGTTAAATATTACATGAAAGTTGATGACAAGTTAACTGCAGATATTAGCAGGTGTTCCTGACAATCGTATTAATGTGTTGTGATGTTATAGTGTTACAATTCTGCGAGTTACCTATTATATTAATCATGTTAACATTTGTTTATTTCTATAATTAGTTCTTCATGAGATAATTTATAATACATAGAATAATTTATAGAATTAGGCGTTACTTTGCGGAGATCCATAATACAAAAGTAGTTGTAAAATTATTTCGCTATAATCCGCGATAAAATAAATAGGAAATATATATAATGCTAAATGTAGAGTCTAAATGCAAAATCGTAAAGTCTTTACGATTTTATCGTCGAGTCTATTTCCTGATGATGCTTCGGTCGCGGGGCGGAAAGAATGTTGATATTGTACGTATGTAGTGTGTGTATTGTGATGGCGGTGTTGGGGGTTTGTGCATGTGTTTTTAACGAATGCTGCATGTTACAGGTATGAAAACGAATAGTCCACTCTACATTTAGCATTATATATATTCCCTATTTACTTTATCGCGAATTATAGCAATATGATTTTACTATTACTTATGACAATACATTGGCGAACTACGGAATTACGAACTTTTAACTTAATTTTTTTTTTACGAAGTATAATAATATTATTTCTTGTAAAAAAAATTACGCCTTACACAATATAGTAAGTGATTGAAATAGCATCATTTAGAAGGTTGTACGTTACAGCGTATTGGCTTATATAACAAGAGAAATGTCAGGTTGAAAACATAAAAAATATAGTACTCGTAAAAAGTTGCATAAATATACTTCCCCATCAAAAAACAAAAATGTCGCGGAAAGCCGCTGAATTCAAATAGAAAAGATTGTATATCCGTGGATATCCCTTGGTGAGATTGTTGTCCAATCGTGGACAATCAGTGGTTAAAGAGAGTTGATAATAAATAATTCATTCATACATAATTTGTTGTAATTTGACTTTCCATTTTAATGTCGCACATTAAAAAATAAAATGCGTTTAAGCTATTTAGTGGCAATTGTAGCAACATCGAAGGGTAAATGTCATCGAGATCGATTTTCTTGAAGCTATAAATATTAATTTTATGAATAATGACTCCAAACCAACCGTAATTTGCTATTGAGGTAGAGTTACCTCAATAGCAAATTACGGAATACCATCTATGGGTTCATAGATAAAAGAAAAGAAAGAAGTTATATATCGCTGTATCTCAAAATAACATAATGCGACACGTATGGCAAATTAGTTGTTGATGTATTATACATTATACATGAATTCGATGACAGTCGACGTTGAATATTAGCAGTTGGCTGCGGACATCGAACTTGCTATATTTAGGTACTCGACACTTATTAACTACATTACATTTATAACTTTTATTATTACTAATACTTATTAAGGTATAGACCTAAATAGTGAGAACGCCTGTATCCTTGTCAGACGGTCGCAGGCTCAAATCTCGGAATATTTTAAGAAAGTACACACTTTTAAAAATAAAAATTTATGTGCTTTTTTAATGTTAAAAATTCATCGTGCACTTTTCGGTGAAAGCTTCTTGAGGAACCCTGTATATCTCTCTGCTTAAATCCAGCGGCTCATTACGATGTTTTTTATTTTGGTCCATTCGTATACTGTTAAGCAATTCCAATACTGTAACTTGTTATAGATAGTCGCCATTTTAACCTAAGTCTATTGAAACTTTACGTCCATTAAATCTTCAATGTTTTGCTACATTACATTTCTTTCTCATCTGCCTGCTACTTTGTTCGTTTAAGCGCTTTACTACCCTCATTTATATATTAATATTTTTTTATCCAATTTGTCAGCGGGGAGTATATAAGCTTCAACTGTACAATTATAATTCTGAAAACGTAATAAACATACCGCCTAGTATTAAAGTGGCCGAATTAAAAAAAAATTTTTGTAGCAAAAAGCGTTGCGTAGCCTAAAACTCGTGAGTGTTAGAGATACCCATAACTTGGAAGAGCATGAAAATACAAATCATCCTCCTGCCCTTATCCCACTCTAAGTGGGGTCAGCACAACATGTTGTCAATTGATTTGGCTACGTATTTTACGACCGGCCGCCTGCCTGACGTCAACTTACCTTAGTCGCCTTTCACGAAACCTCGGTAAGAAATGAGGATGGTCTATTCGACTCAGCCGGATACCACACGGCGAGTCGGGTCACCTTAGTCTAAGAGCATGAAAACACTATCTTTTTTCAATTGTTCATATCGTGATGTCATAGATGGCATTGAAATAAGGATTACAATCTATCCAACTCCATTAAGCCTAATTTTGATTTCGGTCACTTAAGTACTAAGCATGAAATACAGTCTGATAGTCAGACTTTCGCCTGTATAATATTGGAATGCATATTTATTTACTTTGCCGGTATTCAGGGTAACGTAACCGCTATGCTATCGCCATGAGGTATATGTGTCGTTTGAGGTAATAACGGTTTTTTGCAATTAAATCGATTGTAAATTGCGCTATTCAATACGAGGTGGACATCGCGTGACGCCACATGCCAAGTGGTAATAACTGCCTTTCATTACGTTTATGGAACACGGTCTATTATTACATTGTGCATTATTAATTGTGAAGTAAATGTTTTTTTCTATCTAATTATTGAGTTGATTCTTCTGCACCTGGAATCCTCAGTATTTAATTAACGGTTTATGCTGGTTTCCTCGGAAAAATTCCATATTAGTTATTGTGATTTAACCAGGACTATTTTTATAGATCTATTCTCTAGTACATTACTGTAGTGTTTTACGCGACTTAAGCTCCCAGCAACAGCTTTTACAACAGCGCAACACCTTCAGCACAATGTACAAAAAAACCGTAATGTACTACTAACCTAACTTTCCGGAAGAATTGCAGTACCTTTTAGTTAAAACCGTTCAAAAATCTGTTCAGTAGATTTTGAGAAAATCGATCACTTATAGACAGCTTCTGCGGACTTTTTTTAATTATATGTGTAGATAACGCAGGTGCAAGATATCAATAAGTCGCCTTACAGCGAGCAAGTTATGGCTATATACAGACTATCAAGGTATATATAACGCCGTTAATAAGTCAGTCGCGAGAGCCTAGTCGGTTCGCACGAAAGCTCTTCGTCTACTCTCTGATTCTACTATTTACTACTCTCTTTGATGAGCTTTGGCTTTTAGTTCATTTAGAAAATAAAATGGGAACAAAGTATGTCAAATGAGATATTTACGACGTAGATACAGCAAACAGAAGAATATTTAATATTACTTAAGTTCGAGAGCTGTGATAGCCCAGCGGTGAGACCGAACCACTATTTCGGGTGGAACACGGGTTCAAGACCCGGACAGGCACCAATGAGTTTTTCTATTAAAACTCATGTGTCTAATTGATAATTGTAATTTATCACACGCTTTTCGGTGAAGGAAAACATCGTGAGGAAACCTGCATATCTCTAGAGAATTCTGGAGATATGTGTAACCTACCAATCCGCATTGGAGCAGCTTGGTAAGTCTTAGCTTCAACCCTTCTCTCCAGAAACGGAAAGAGGAGGCCTATGCCCAGCAGTGGGATTGTAACAGGCCGCTACTTCACTTTACTTTATACTTAAATTCGATTATGGTTTATTTTTTTAGAATTCAATGTATTTGAGCGTTTCTATCCTATTTCCCAGTAATGATTATTATACTCAACGTAATATATATCGGTATGTCTGTAAATCAGTTTTGTAGATGACGGCATAGGTGCACGGTTCATTGCGAACAAACGGACGTATTGTATTGAAAACAAGATGTCTATGTATATGAACGTATCATAGACCAACGAGAACATGGAGTTGTGAATCTTTTAAGATAGATGTTTGGATAAACTTTATTTTGATATGATAGATCCTAAAATATTTTGAATTAATTTTTACTTTTAAATTTTAGCTAGATCAAGTTAACCAGAAATTCATTTTCAATTTACCTTGCTAGAAATAATTTAAGATTATTTGTATATCTGTGTTAAAATACTGTATATCACAGGTAGTAGAAATAAACTTTTTTTTCTTACTTTCTTTAATAGTAATATTTTTTCTGAGAGGTTAATTTCTAAAATATCGATTATATTGGTCCAGCGGCTTAGACGTGAAAGAGGAAGAGAGATAGACTTCCCAATTAATAATATTATTGTAGATTTTTTAATTTTGAATCATCTTAAAATATTCCATGTTTCATGTTAAAAAAATTAAAAATTCTCATACATAGTAAGTAATCTACACTTATTATAAAATAAAGTCCCCAAAGCTGTCTGTCTGTATGTAATCGATTTTCTCAAAATCTACTTAACGGATGTTAGTACGGTTTTACTAAAAGGTAGTGCCATTCCTCCGAAAGGTTTAGGTTAATAGCATATAACGGTTTCATGTAAATTGAGTTAAAGAGGTCGTTTTACAACAATTTTAAGTGGGGGTAGTAACAAACTGGTGTCGATTGTAGTTTAGAGGGGGGAATAGGTATAAAAAGCGGTGCACGGCAGAGAGCTAGTCTCATGACGAGACTCTGGCGACTATAACATGCTAAACACTGAATTTCACGCGGGCGAAGCCGCACATATTTCTAGTTTATTATAAAATATCACTTAAATTTGTAAGAGCAACTATTTGTATTTTATAACGTGATTGACGTAACATTTTAAATTACGTTACTATATTTAATTGTCAATAACAATAAATGCTAACTTAGTCATTTCAAAACGATATTACAATGAACGTTATGTAAAATTTCATAACGCAGGCGATTACGGGCCTCGTAGTGTGTTATATGTTTAAAAATACTTTCTTATCGCAAATTGCTAGTAGCCTTGCCTCGATACCGCGGCTTTTAGAATATAGATGAGGTTATAATATATTACATAAACATTAGGTGAACAGTTAATTTAATTTGGATATTTATATAATCACACTTATGAACCAATCCTTGTTCACTAGTATTAAATATCCACCAGGTGTTCATAAAATTAAACGAGTCGTCTTAAATGAAATATGTCTAATTATAATTAGCCGTGTGGTATCCAGCTGAGTAGAATAGACCACCCTCAATTCTTACCGAGGTGTCGTAAGAGGCGTCTAAGGTAAGTCGATCCGCCGTATGATATCCCGCTGAGTAAAATAGACCACCCTCATTTCTTACAGAGGTGTCGTAAAAGGCGACCAAGGTAAGTTGACCCACCGTATGGTATCCGGTTAAGTAGAATAGACCACCCTCTTTCTTACCGAGGGGTCGTGAAATACGACTAAGGTAAGTTGACGTCAGGCAGGCGGCCGGTCGTAAAATACGTAGCCAAATCATGTGACAACATGTTCGTAACATCATGTTATAAATATGACCCCACTCTGAGTGGGGTTGGCACAACAGGAAGATGATGTCTAATTATAATTACAATGTATAAGATGTTTAATGCTGGTGCTTATGGTCTATGAACTCCTGGTAGCTATAGCTATATAACCTTGCTTCGATACCGCAGCTTTTAGAATATAGATGAGGCTTATTTATATATAATAAATATATTACATAAACATTAGGTGATCAATTAATTTAATTTAGATATTCATATTATAAATACTTATGAATTTAACCAAATAAATCTCTTCGTGTTCATTTAATTAAAGGAATCGTCTTAAATAAAATATATCTAATCGAAAGTTATAATATATAAAATAGTATTAACGCTGGTGCTTATGTTCTATGAACACCGAGTAGCTATAGCTATCTATATAGCTTTGTTTTGATAACACAGCTTTTAGAATAGATGAGGCTTATAATATATTACATAAACAATAAAAGGTGAACAGCGATTTTATTTGGATAATATAATATATAATTAACATATCACACTTATAAACCAATTCTTAAATATCTACCAGGTGGTCGTAACAATATAAGCGTCTGAGACAATAATTTTGTCTTAAATACAAATACTACTGCATATTACCAATGCCTGAGTACTATGAACTCCTGCTAACTATAGCTAAGAGCTTACTTCGAATTGTTACTATCATAGTATGGATATGGAGCACTGTGCCATGCTTTCGATTTATAAATAGAGAGACTAGGTAACTCACTTCTTGACATATTCGAAGAAACAAGTATTCTTATTGTAGCCTCGCTATACATTTATAGTAAACACTACGCATACCCAGCCTGCTTTGTTGGGTTTAAGTAAAAGAAAGCAGTAGTAAAAAAAATGTCATTCACAGTTGATAAAAGAAAATACTAAGGTTGCCAGTACACTTTACAGAATCTGCTGGGTTAATTTAAGGTTTGTCTGTAAAATTTCATTAAAATCCTTTTAGCCATTTCGGAAATACTAAGGAACAATACACTTTTCTCTTTTACATATAAATAGAGATAATATTTGTGCGATATATGTACATATTTTAATAAACAATTGCGTTATTTTACTTACAGCTTCGGAAATTTCGAAAATCGTTTATGAGCTTCCATATATTTTTTTAGAGTAGCCAAAAAAAATTATGAAAACGAATATCGAAAGCTTGGATTTGAATTCGAATTTGAAATTATTAGTCGTGTAAAATAGATTTTTGAAAAGAGTGCCCACTGAGTTTATTGCTGGTTCTTCTGAGAAGAGCATCTTTCCGTAGTAGTTAGTGGTAGCTTCATTACAATTTATGGATTCCAAAGTAATTGTAAAGTACAAATTTAATAAACGTTATCATTTTTAATATATATTCGTATTTGAATGAAGAGAATGTCAAAAAAATATTTAGCTTTTATTTATTGAACTGTAATTATTTTTCTTTGTTATAAAATTAAACATGAGCAAGAAATACATGACATTCTATGAATTCGTATGGGATTCATGGGATGTCATGTCATATAATACTAGACTTAACGCGACTTCGGCAAAGTGACCTACATCACTGTCCGGCCATTCAGCGATGTCCATATAAAAAAAAACAAAATGGGTGTGAGATTCACCAGTACTTATATTGCATTTATATTTCCGATTACGTATATGGGAATCCATACTTATATCGATAAAGCGAGTATGTTTGTTTATTTGTTTTTCTATCATGTCCAAACGGAGCAACAGCTAGACTCGATTAATATTTGGATTCGACATTGACGTACTTTTTATTATCTCAATACTCATGAAGACCAAGTCGCGGGCTGAAGTTAGTAATTTAATCTTGTTATTACTGTGCTAAATTTATACAAAGGCAATACAATCTGGTCAATCCTTTTCAAGTTTATTAAAGCTATCACTTTGCGATTTTGTCGTGGAGTCTATCTCTTGATGCTTCGGTTGCGGGGCGAAACGATTGTTAAGTTTGTGATAGTGAACCTGTGTAGTGCTTGTGTATTGTGGTGGAAGTGGTGGAGGTTTGTGCATGTGTTTTTACGAATCCTGCACGTATCGGGTATGAAAATACTGATAGTCCACTATACATTAAACACTATATATATTTTCTATTTACTGTATCGCGGATTATAGCAAAATAATTTTATTATTACTTTTGTTTTATTAAAGCTTATAGCATACGAGAGTTCTGAAGGCTGCTATTAATTAAGACCACATATTATTTTCCTGTTTTTCATTGTTATTTGTAAATAGGTTTTTTTCATTTGCCCTTTTAAAAATAAATTTGTGGTGAGCCTATATACACCTAGACATCTCTATTAACTTAAAATTAGTGTCATCGAACCAAATACAATTTACTAAGTGTATTTATTATCTGATAAAATTATCTCACTTAAATTCTTCCCATGTAAATATTACAAATGCTAAGATATTTATAAGGCACATTGAGTCAAAGGCTTTGAAAGTGAAAGTATACTTTTTATTGCGGCACAAAAATCCATGCAAACGAAGTCGCACGCTAAAGCTGATCATCGCATAAACGTCATAATGTTGACTAGTGATCGGTAAGAGTGGAACAAATTGAAAGCAATTTACCGAAGGCCTGCAATGAGAGAGAAATTTCGCATCTTTTCTGAAAATTAATGAGAAATGCCGCTTACGACGTTTGCGATCGCGCCTCGTTCCCACAATACGGCGTCGGTGGCGCGTCCGCGACCTGCCTGCCCGCCAACTAATGACTACAATACGAAACCATAAAAACATGTTTGTCCCACTCTAGCTAGAACATTTATCCTCCTCTGTCTCGCTTCCACTACACCCGAAGCGGCAACGTAGCGTTTTAACCCGGATAAACTACATCCTATTAACTTTGTTCCGGTGCTCGATTTGCGCTTCAATGTCGCGAACCGTAAGGATTAAAATTGCATAAGGAGGTTTGTTCCTGTCGAAATGTTTACTTAAAATTTTATTGCTTACATTATAAAGTCGGGTTTTGATCGTTGCGGTCGTGCGTTTACGGCGTTCCGGTTTCGTTGGCGATTATTAATTTGCTGTCAAATAAAGGGGCCGCTCACTTGGGCGTGCGTGTCGGAGCAAATTTCTGCCATACTTCGGAATCGGTAGTGATTATTTTTTTTTTGCCTTGACTGGATTCGCAGACGGACATTTTGGTACACATTATTCTAGTTTCATAACGCTTGGTATCTGTACCTTTTAATTAGGCTCTATCGGTGTATGTTTGTTGAAATATATTTTTTTAATATTGTTCTTAAAAGCCATGATGTCTTAACTGTTAGAACTAGATCCTAACCAAGGGCATAAAGATTCAAGCCCAGTTTAGTACAGTACTACAATCAATTTTTTAACGAAAGAGGTAAATAAACTAACCCTTTGTTACTGTCCACTGCTGGGCAGAGGTCTTCTTTTTTGGGATTGAAAAAGATTTAAATTGCGGCTTGACAGGTAACACATTTTATAGATTCTGTAACATTAATCAGGTTTTATATTTATTTATTTAGGACACCCACACGCTACAATCGATACATAAACAATTAAAAACAATCGTATAGAGCTTTGTAACAGGTTTTACGTGATAAAAAAACACTATGACCAAAAAGGAAAACCAAAACAAATTAAAATGCAACTCACAGTATAAACACCAAATTGACTCTTAATCTTTAGGAAAAGCAAATAAAAATAACTTAATATTTTAAATCTTAATTATATAAACATGAAAACTGTAATACAAGAATAGATGAAAAATAAAAGGTGCACGTTTTTTTTTAATTACGTATAGAGCTATCGTAAACAAAGCACTGCACCATATACGGAAATTCGCCGCAAATATTCCCGCGTGTATTTTAAACGAATCACGAACAAAAAGCTTAAGGGTAAACACATGAGGCATTAATTGCGATATCCGAACGAGTGTTTCGGGAAAATACCAATTCATGGTATGCTGCGGTGCTGAATACTGACTGCAAATAGAGAAAATTAAAAATGGAATTGAGATATTGAAAAAAGAACGAGCTTTATACAATGCTGAAGAATATAACGTTTACATTAAGATACCTAATATAGTTTCAAAAAGTAATATAGTTAAAGAAAAAAAATATAGTTAAAGAAATCTAGAAATACGCTTTTGTAGCATATTGAAGTAAAAAGTTGATAACATTAGTATTATTTTATGATCAATTAACAAACTTGTTTCACTATAATAAAGTAAACTATTATTAATGAATGTGTAATAATAGCGCATTTTCGTTGCTTGTATAATACGTGTAATGTGAAACAATGCAAGTGAAAGTGATACTGGGATTGTTAGGTGTGTGTACGTGTGTGTGTGCGCCTCACTCAATCTTTTCTCTGTCTCTCAAGCTCAATCTTTATCCATCTCTTTTTCTCTTAATCTTTCTCTGTCCATCGCTCTCTCTCTCTTACATGCTGAATTTTTCACTGGCTCTGTCTCTTTCTCTCTCATGCACTCTAACTGTCTCGTCCTCTCACTTTGTCCATGTGTGTGTTATTGCGGAGTTGTTGTGTTTATTATGTGAGGTGTGTGGGGAATGGCATGCATTCCCAATCGCGTGCTAGTGTGTTTGCATTCATGTGATTGAACTAACGAGCATGGTGCGCCTGCGAGCATCTATAAACCTAAAGCCAATTCTTATGCAAAAATACGTGAATTCGTAAGACCGACATCAAAAGCACAGTAAAAACGATACGGCTATCGAATCTGCACTAAAAAAGTTTCCCCCCGTCCTATTTAGTAGATATCCGAAGCCTTTATAAAAATTCTAATGCATTCGAAACGTTCCGGAGCCCCAAGCCCGAGTGTTGAATAAGAATGAGGTTAAATTGGATCAGAAGAACACACACATGTCGACGTCGGCTCACGTATTGGTGTTTTCTGCTTATGAGGAAAACATAACACGGGATCGATTCCTTATCATATTGCTATACCGTATAGAAATAAAAAAAGATTTTAATTGAGCATATACATTGACTGTAACCAAGCCCTACCTTCTAAACATGCGAACTGAATAAAGTAAAGTAACGGCCTGTTACAATCCCACCGCTGGGCATAGGCCTCCTCTCTCCGTTTTTGAAGAGAAGGGTTGGCTACTCCAATGCTGATTGGTAGGTTACACATATCTCGAGAAATCTCTAGATGCAGGTTTCCTCGCGGTGTTTTCCTTCACTGAAAAGCGTGTGATAAATTGCAATTATCTATTAGACACGTAAGTTTTAATAGAAAAACTCATTGGTGTCTGCCCGGGATTTGAACCCATGTCGTCTCTAGAGAGTCGCGCGGTCTCACCACTGGGCTATTACAGCAAACTGAATAAATACTTCTTATACAGGAATCCTGAAAACCAAACATAATTTTGCCTGTTAGAATAAGAGAAAAAGCACTAATTTAAAGGCTCCTGTTCCTAATCGGGGATAACAAACGATTAAGCACGAACATAATCGTGTAGAGGGTATATATATACTCAGCTGTTGCTCAGATTTGGACACCCATCAAAAGGAATCACTGGGTGAAACTTATGAAACTTATATCGTATGATAATACGAACGATAGTGTGGACACTTGCACCATGGTCGTGCCGTTTATAGCCGATCACTCATAGCATTGCCGATAGTGAACAGCAGACATAAATGAAATGAACTAAGCTTTAGCTGACCCGGCATTCTGTGGTCCATTTTCCTTTTCCATTCTTCTCATTCTTCAGTTATATCATATAAAAGATTTAAGCATCAAAATGCTAATTGTATCATTGTAAAATAGATTTAATTTAAGTAGGACATTTATTTTGTTATTTTGCTTACTACTATATATACTTGAATATTACGGCTGCGTTCAATCATGTTTGTGACCAACAAAATTATATTCCAACATTCTAGCAAATAAAATTATTATTATTATTCTTATTATTAAATGGTCTTTTTTATATGGTAATTCTTCAAAAATTATTTTGTTATTAAAAAAATCTTTTGTGAGTTTAAAAAAACATATGTACATTGTAAATATCATTCAAGCATTTAAGCAATGGTCATATTACGCCTTTCTTTGACTGGCCTTTGACAGGCCCGTTGGCGCAGGGGGTAGTGGTTCTGTCTTCAGGTCCGCCGGTCGCGGGTTCGATTCCCACCGAGGGTCAACATTTTTTATAAACAATTTGTTGGTTCTTCGAGCCTGGGTGTGTATTTGTATTTAAGTATGTATTTAAAACTATATATGTATATATTTACCAGTTGTCCATCACTCATAAGTATTCAGTTACTTACTTTGGGGACGGACGAACGTGTGTGTAACTGTCCCATATATTTATTTATTTACTTATTTATTTCTTATATAAAATGCTCATTAAAAATTAATTATAACTATCCATTAACACAGTTCACGAATTTATAGAATCTATAAATTCTAAGCGTTTATATAAATACATATGTATGAGACTTAATTATATGATTGTAGAAATAAAAAGGCTATTTTGGTTATATTTATTACTAATTAATAAAATGTCAAATAGCCGCCATTGAACGTTCCAAAAATTTGCTATTCATAAACGTGTAATACAGATAATAAATGTGCTATTAATTTTAAAAGCACAGATTACGAAATTCAACTGTTTACATATTTGAGTTTTTAAACGGTCACTTCGAGTAGAGGAACCATAGGCAGACCTGTAAGTGACCAAGACAATAAATAATTTGAGGGAAGATGAAATTGCTTTGTCTAGTTACATCTCTTTATTTCTCTTTATTGTAATATGTCACATTTAAGGCTGGCTTTTTTCATTTTTACTTTAAGTATAATAGAGTTATTATAATTATATACCACCTTTTTGCAGACAAATTTAAATGGATTGTCAAATGTTATCCGGCTGAGTAGAATAAACCGCCTTCATTTATTACTGAGTCGTAAAAGGCGACTAAGGTAAGTTGACCCGCCATGTGGTATCAGGTTGAGTAGGTAGAATAGACCACCCTCTTTCTTACCGAGGGCTCGTAAAAAACGATTAAGGTAAGTTGACGTCAGGCAGGCGGCCGATCGTAAAATACGCAGCCATATCAACATGTTTGTAACATGTTGTGCCGACTCCACTTAGAGTGGGATAAGAGCAGGAGGATGATGGATTGTAATATGCCACATTTTAGGCTGCTTCCCTACTTTTAGTATAATAGAGTTCTTATATAGCACTTTTAGTAAAGACAAATTTAAACACAGACTCATTAACCAAATTTGAATTTTACTATATCTCGCTTTTAATATGGAAGGTTATATAGAATACATCGAACTATCTTGTTACCGAATCAAATCTTTGTCGGAAGTCTAATCTACCTATATGTAATATATTTTTACAAGTAATCTGTATTTTTCGGGTTGCAATGCGTTTAGATACTTTAGGACTGTTTCATTTATTGGATTCTCCGTCCCGACAAAAGACTAAAATGTTCCGATTGAGACTGCGCAATGCAATGTTATGTTTTGGCGCGTCCATACTGCGCAGGTGAAAAAAAAATGGATCTTGGAAGGAAGTTGGGAGGACGAAAGCTGAGGCTATGAGGCAGAAGACCCAAGGGAACCAAGCAAGCTTAAATTACTTTTATGTTGTCTTGAAAATACTAATATATAATGGTGTAAAGATATTGATAAAAAAATTACAACATTAAACTATAATACATGGGGTTTTATAATCTTCGTTATATTTACTAAATATGGTTACCCTATATATTATTGTTTTACCGTAGAAATGGAATATATTTTATATATCTCACTAAAGATCTTAGAGTAGAAGCAATATTAAGTTATGAATTGAACTTTATTCAGTAGGCTTATACTAGGCTTGTTTATGAGATGGAAATTGCGATCTAAACTGTACTAATTCGTTCTACGTGGCCGATCCATTTAATCGACAGCTATCTCAACCTTGTATACGTGGGAGTTATGAAATTGGCGACCTTTAAATATCATCCGCCTCCATAATCATAACTAACGACTTCTATATTTTTGCTTCTTAATTTACATTAGCGGTGCGACTTCGCGTTGCTATGGCTGAGTGTGGTTTCGGAAAAAGAAATGGCATTGACAGTTTAAAAAAATGCCGATCCGATGCGATCCGAAATGATCGCCACTGAACCGCTGGGACAATTTAAAGATTATCTGTAAATTTCATTAAAATCGGCCCAACCGTTCGGAGTCTATAAGGAATATACATACATACTTTCTGTTACGTATAATATTTTAGTTGCAGTTGTTTACATCCATTAATTTAAGCTTGAATTATCTCTAAGAGTAATATGTCGTTTGCAAATACGTGTAATAAACCGGACCTGTATATATGTAAATCTAGATAAATGAAATTTCGTCTGATCTTAAGTCTGAATTGAAGGTTAGTCTAAATTAACTCAATACAAATTTATAGTAATCAAAACTCAAGTTAATGATTAGATATATTAAGATATAGTCTGAATCAACTCTAAACTCAGAAATAGGCAAAGACTGTGATACTGTGAACCACATGACTCGCTTCGTGATGTTTCGTGATAAATTTAAAGAAATAGGTATTCTTACTGTAGCTTCACAATACATTTATAATAATATAGTGTTTGTGAAGCAAAATATACATCTTTTTAATAAAAAAAGCGATATTAGTAATAGGCAAACTAGGAACCGAAATAAATTAATAATACCAAGGCTAAGGCTTCAGAAAGTACGTAGAACGTTTGTGGGCTTCGGTATACCGAGCCCGCCGAGTTTCTTGCTGGTTCTTCTCGGTTAGAGCACCTTTCCGAACCAGTTGTAGCTTCAATTTAATTTTAATTTGACGATTCAAAAGTGCTTGTAATAGGCCAATAAAGACTTATTTGAGTTTGAATAGCCCAGAGGTGAGACCATGCTACTATTTCGAGGGGTCACAAGTTCAAACCCCGGGATGGCACCAATGGGTTTCTCCGTTAAAAACTTATGTGTCTAATTGATAATTGCAATTTATCACATGCTTATTGGTGAAGAAAACATCGCGAGGAAACCTGCATATCTCTAGCATGCATGTCTCTAGAATTCTGAATTTATGTGTAACCTATCAATCTGCATTGGAGCAGCGTGGTAGGCCTTAGCTCCAAACCCTTCTCTCTAAAAAATGAGAGAGGAGGCCTATGCCCAACTGTGGTTTTAACTGGCGGTTACTTTATGGTTTTATATGATGATTTTCAATCGTGTTAATTACTAATTAAATGAAGGTTTAGTCTGAATAAACTAATAAAACCAATTATAGGAGAACACAACATGCTCCATATACAGTGTTACAAATGAAAAGGATAATCAAAATACATACAAATTAAACTTAAAAGTCTAGAGAAAGGTAAAATAAAAATACAAAACTCAAACTAAAACTAACATAAAATATTAGATGACACGGAGGATAATAAAAATAATAAGAATATTAAAAATATTAAAATAAACAATCATAATTTCATCATTTGTATTGATAACTAAATCAATGAAAATTTAGTCTGAATTAATTTGGCTATTTACAAATAGTTTTCATTGTAATTAGTGGTGATAAATTGATACACGAACGCTCCGCCTGAATTAACTCTACTATTTAATTATGATTATTAGTGGAGATCATGACTCGTGTTGAATATTATTAAGTCCAGTCAACCGTAAAGGAAATCTTTATGCGATATAATCTGGCTGATTTGGAATTCCAAAACGAAAAGTAGTATTTTTGATAGCGCTTGATAACGGTTGCTTTCGTTTTAAAGAGCTAGATTTGTAATGATTGACGGGACTAGGGACGCCGATAAAAAGTTCGTTATATCCACTTATCGTTACAAATCTAGCTTTTTAAAAATAATTTTAATGTTACTTGGACTATGTATACCGTCATTATATCCACTTAAAGGTCAAAGGTTACACATCCCTGAACGCCCAGTTCCGTACTGAGCTACACGTGCCACTACTGTATGCTAAACGATACTATGCAGCTATTGTCATCATATTTTAATTGACTTCAAAGTTTCCTTCTGTATTTAGCTGTGAAAATTTCTTCTGTGCGATGTTATATATTGATATAGATATTGCATCATCTATACTACATGCTTAACAGTATGATTAAATTGCGTTTTGAGGTTCTTTATGCTATGGTCTGTCTGTGACTTCGTCTAGATTGATTTAAGTAGTGACATAAGCAGTAGTTCAGATAAGAATGTTAGTCTTTAACCCTTTCACTATCTTTTTATCTTAAATTCCATCGAACGGAACAAAAGACTCACTATGACAATGAAAAATGCCTGTCCTCGTCGGGCGGTGGTAAACATAAGGGGTTTTTCCTGTATTAGAAAAAAACCTGATAAAATAATACGTGAGTATAGCCGGTTTCTATACATAAATTATGACTACTACTCACGATAGTTTAAATTTATAAACGACTGAGCGCAGTTAAGTCTTAGATGTATGAAATATATTAAATATTTAAAACAATTGTAGGCATTTTATGTTTTTCTTGTTGTTGTACGTTCTAACGTCAACATCAATTCAATAGACATTCTCTACAAATGTACCAACATACTTTTTTTTCAATTTTCTTTATTATAGACGAAATTCATCATGTCCTATTGAAAGATATTAATGGAATAAATAGCAGCTTTGTTTGGCAACTAGCTTTTTTTTGTTTACATTTTTAGATAATATGAATATATGATGAGTAACGGTAACAGCTCATTGCGGCCATGATGGTATTGCGAATGAAACAAAAAGGTCAAAGTGGCAAGGCCGATAGAAAGGGCCGTATCACTGCTTGGTACGGAATAAGGAACCATCCACATTGTATCGCTGATTGCTGACTGTAAAAACAAGCAGTCGAACACTTAACAAACCTTCAGTATGAATATTTCATTTCCAAAATATACATTTATTAATTAATTACAAATTAGGATTGTAATTTATAGAATTAGGCGTTACTTTGCGGAGATCCATAATACAAAAGTAATAATAAAATTATTTTGCTATAATCCGCGATAAAGTAAATAGAAAATATATATAGTGTTAAATGTTTAATGGACTATCCGTATTTTCATACCCGATACATGCAGGATTCGTAAAAACACATGCACAAACCTCCACCACTTCCAATGATGATGCTTCGGTTACGGGGCGAAACGATTGTTGAGTTTGTGATAGTGAAGGTGTGTAGTGCTTGTGTATTGTGATGGAAGTGGTGGAGGTTTGTGCATGTGTTTTTACGAATCCTGCATGTGTCGGGTATGAAAATACGGATAGTCCACTAAACATTTAACACTATATATATTTTCTATTTCCTGTATCGCGGATTATAGCAAAATAATTTTATTATTACTTTCGAATTAGGACTGTCTTAGGTAGGCAGTCATAATTTGAAACATCAGTGCTCATTAATTCGTTAAATTTAATAGAAACAGGATTTATTTTTGATTACTATACTACTAATACTAATGATATAGAAATAATAGCTAAATGTATGCCAAATTAATTTGTCTTAATAGATATGAATAGAATTATTTTCAAACTATTATAAATATTAATTTTATATTCTTATAATATGTAAACAAGGTTGCGTAATTAACAGCTGCTCAGCTTAACGCTGAAACGTAAGACGTACGCTATTAAATTTAATTAGATATAATTAATTGTTTTAATAAATTTACAAAAAGACCTATGCTGTAGTATGTTTTGACATTTTAATCTTTTTATTAATTAAAAAACTGGGCCTGGATGCGATATTATACGAATGTAAAGCTTTAGAAAAGTCCGGTTATTACCCAATAATTATTCTATTAAATGTATAAATACACAACAGACACCGGCATAGGTATCTAAATTGTGGCGATCTTCAAAAAAATTTTTTTTGTAGATTTATGTACGTCCATTTAAACACGTACATAGGTATAGTTATTTTAAAACTTGCAAAGAGTACTTAAAAATTGTGTGCGGACGTTGTTACTGATTCAGATAAATAAATAAATTAATACGAATGCCTAAAGATAATTTTGCTATAATTCGTGATCCCTTATGCGAAATTTTTTTCATTAGCAATGGTACGGTGTATCGTAATTAAGTATAAGTAACACTCAAATTAACCACATCACATTATAAACGTCTTCTGATATTTTAATTTTTGGTACTGCGAGAAATAGAATATGTGATATGTTAAAATATTAGTTCACCTGTATTTGCGATAACGTGAGCCTTTTAAATATGCTTATAAATACTCTTAAATATATTTACCATTATGTGGTTATGTAATAAGAAACATAATTAATAGGAATAATTTAATAATTTGTGGGAAACGGAAGTAGTCAAATGGCATTTGTTTCATAAAACGGAAACGGGAATGCAAACAACAAAGGTTATAAATAAGCCAGTTGGACCTATTCTAGTCAGTCTAGTGTTAGCGTTCAGTGTGTTCACAATAGTGAAGTGTAACACTTTTAAGGATTTTTGTAGTAAATAAACGCGATCGTCGGTCGCTTGATGCCCAAGTGGATAAGTACCTTAAAGGGATAGTATCGCTATAGCGACGGCTTTGCCACTTGGTGTTAACGTAAATGACGTTTTAAATCGTACATAGTGACAGTAAATAAAATGCGTTTGCTTATCGTTAAAAGCTTTATTCGAATTTAGGAAATGTTTTCATAAGTTTTTATACTAATGTTCAATATTTAGTCAAGTATTGGTTTTTGTTATTAACAGAATTTTACTCGATTAAAACGATGACTTCTTCTAAGGAAGCATTTGTCTTATCATTTGTCATCTTAACTCGAAGCGCTGACGGCTTAGATTTAATTTAAATTTTTGATTGTAACCAATCCAAAAAATAGTAGCTTGTATTAGTCAGGTTTGGTTAGTATACCATTGTAGAGCAGGGGCCATTTCTTTTTTAATAAAAAGAACCTTAGGTCCACCGGTTCCATGGTTTTCGTTATCTTTAAGTGAATGAATGATGAATCACTTATATAAATTGAACCCAGAAGACTCATATGCTTACAAATAGTTCGAACCTTTGAACTCGTCGTTCTGCCATCACTTTTTATTGATCTAAATTTGGCTGATTGTCATGAAAGATTTTTGCCGATTAAACCAAATCCATCCATAATTAATTAAAGATAATATTAAAATTAAATTAAATTGAAATAAATCTAAAATAGTAATAAATACTAATAAAAAATAAATTTAAACCAAATGAGAATAATGCTTATCATAATAAATGAAAGATAATATTAAAATTAAATTAAATTTAAATAAAACTTAAATAATAATAAATACTAATAAAAAATAAATTTAATTAAAATTAATTATTTATAATTATAATAATGTTGTCACTAGAACAAAATATTTGCTTACTATAGACAAATAAAATTACTTTTCTTTTCTTTTACAGGTACGTTGTCTATGCTGTGCCGTTTATTAATGAAGGTTAAGTTCGATGGTGATAAGAAGAAGAAAACAGCTTGGTAGTAAATTATTCGAAAAGTTAGTCTGTCAGAAAACGCGACATCAAAATGTGTTATTGATATTATTACCTAATCTGAAGTTTGTGTCATAAATCTAAAGTTAGATTGAGACGTAAAATTATGTGGACGAATATTTTTTGATTATGGCTTTTATACTTGCTCTCAAAACAGCTTAATTCTTAGTATCAATATGAATAAATAGGTAGATAGATTACTATTTATTAAATCTCTGCTATCTTGAAAAGTTATAAAAGCCGTGTGGTATCCATATGGAATAGACCACCCACCTTTTTACCGGGGTGTCCTAAGGGGCAACTAAGGTAAATGCTGTGTGGTATCCGGCTGCATAGAATAGACCACCCTCATTTCTTACCGAGGTGTCGTAAAAAGCGACTTAGGTAAGTTGACGTCAGGCAGGCGGCCGGTCGTAAAATACGTAGCCAAATCCTATGACAGCATATTTGCAACATGTTGTGCCGACCCCACTCAGAGTGGAATAAGGGCAGGAGGATGATGATCTTGAAAAGTTATAAATTAAATATATCATAAATAAACGGAAGTAGAGCGAAGTTATTTTAAGTTTAACACACGAGTTACATTACATCTTAACTGCCTATATCAACAATGTATGTATATCTGAACATTAGGCTCTTCGGCAGTAAACGATCTTGAGGATCCACCAACTTCCTACTATTTTCTTGAGATTGTCTCTCAATCTAGTCTAGAGTCTACCAACGCTACGTGGTCGTTGGCAGGGTCTATTCCTTCATACTGAAGCTATGATAGAATTATTTTGCGATAATCCGCGTTTTTTAAGAGAATCTGTGTAATGCTAAGTATAGGAGCAAAGTACCTTATACATGCAGGAACAGTCACCACAGGTATCACAAAGCGCTGCCACCAACAACACACCACACAATCACTGAACACACTAAAAATAAACTCTACGATCGTTTCGCCCCGAAACCGTCATCAGGAAGAAAGGCTTTACGACAAAATCCAATTACGGGGCGAAACGATTGTAAAGATTGTCGTAGTTAGTGTGTGTAGTGCTTATGTGGTGTGTTGTTCAAGGCGGACTTTTGTGCTACGTGTGGTGAATGGTCCTGCATTTAAAAGGTATGTGAACGGTGCCTGCTTCATGCACTTAGCATTACATAGATTTTCTTAACAAACGCGGATTATAGCAAAATAATTCTATCAGAACTTCTGTACTATGGAATTGTGCAATCTAAAGCCGCAACGCCTTCTATAAATTATATTATATGTAGGTATGGTGTAATTATTTCCCTTTCATAATTGTACAGAAAACTCAGCGATGACATATATTTTCATGCTATGTATAGCTAACTATACCCATTGTAAAAGCAAGCAAGCTCCTTCGTACTATTGGCCTCACCTATTACTATTTCAGAACAATAAAATATGGCTATAAAATAATAGTGATTTTATTAAACACAAGGTACCAATAAACGGCACACAATTAGGCCTATTAGCCTGGAGTCGTCGCTACCACGGTCTTCATATCGTGTTAACACGCAACGATAAATCCGATATTGTAGAGCAAGAAAGCCCGTCCTCGTCCCCTCATTATTTTTTTATAGATGACTCATTAGCGTTTGATTAGTACCTTTTTTTAATATATTTTTTTTATTTATCTTTATTGTATAAACAAAAGGCGGACTTATCCCTAAAAGGGATCTCTACCAGCCAACCTATGAGTAACAGAAAGAAAATGAAAAGAAAAAAAAAATTGATGATGGAAAAAAAAGGAAGGAAGAAAAATAAAAATAACGAAACACTATACATAGATTAAAGTTGAAAAATAAAAGAATAAAATAATAGATAATAGTGATTATTTGAATTGATTAAAATGTAATTTAATATTGATAAAAAGCTAAATTTAATTTAAATGACTTGAGACAAATTAAATTACAAACCTTAGCTTGTAATGCAATGTTCGCTAGTAAAATTCGCACATTGGGAATGAACCTTGTTGAAAATAAAAGGAGCTCGCACAAGCACGCTTCTCCTAATATGAAATTATTTTGCTATAATCCGCAATAAAGTAAGTAGAAAGTATATATATAATGCTAAATGTATAGTTGACTATGCGTTTTTTCCATACCCGATACATGCAGGATTCGTAAAAACACATGCACAAACCTCCACCACCGCCACCACAATACACACGTTCACTATCACAAACTCAACAATCGTTTCGCCCCGCAACCGAAGCGTCATCAGGAGATAGACTCCACTACAAAATCACAAAGGCTTTTCGAAAACGAATAGTCCACTGTACATTTAGCATTATATATATATTTTCTATTTACTTTATCGCGGATTATAGCAAAATAATTTTACTATTACTTTTGTATTATGTAACTCCATAAAGTAACGCCTAATTCTATAATTATCATCCTCCTGCCCTTATCCCAATCTTGTGGCGTCGGCATAACATGTTACAAACATGTTGTCACATGATTTGGCTGCGTATTTTACGACCGGCCGCCTGTCTGACGTCAACTTAGTTTAGACCCCTCGGTAAGTAAGAGGGTGGTCTATTCTGCTTAACCGGATATCACACGGTGGATTATATTAAATTATAAATTAATTATATTATTTAAATAATTGTTTTTGAAAAGAGTGACCGCCGAGTTTCTTTCTAGTTTTTCTCGGCAATAGCACGTTTCCGAAACAGTAGTAGCTTCATTATAATTTGACGATTCATATTTGATCTGTCTAGATTAAAATAAATTGTAAATACCATAGGGGAGAATCACAGGTGAAAACTTGTGCCTGCGGGCGTTTTAAACTCTCAAAATCCTAGGCGATGGTTATGCATTTTCACCTTTACATATTTACAACTTGTTACATTAATTCGTTACCAAAAATATCACATAATTATCCAGGGAAAGTTATTATATTCATTAAGGTTGTTATTTTTTTGCATGTTACATTATATTGCCATTTACATACATTCATTTCTACGCATTGAGCAACCGAAACGATCGATCGTCAATGTCAACATTCCTATTGAATATTTTTTCTTATATCGGTCTATTATGCAGATTTTATTCATACAGAACTAGATACCAATCTCTGGAAACCTTTGAAGTTAGTATATTGTAAGAGGGTAAAGATAATCGCCTACTTAACACGTATAAGATTACATCTGAGACGCTTATTGAATGATGCCTGTGAAGAATCCTGAATATATCGATTCAAATCTTATGTCACACGCCGTCACTGTGTTTAACGTAAAAGCTATCTTTAGGCCATCGGTTGACTTCAGATATTTTTATCTTAAACATATTCACGGGATGCGCATGATTAAGTGATATGATCTGAAAGCAAAAAGTGATCGCTGATTTGCTAACTGGTCTTTTAACCTTTTCACGTTGACAATGGGTTTGTTGTTTCTGCTTAATAAAAAATACTTTTCTGGAGTGCGTGACTTGCATGGACTTGTATGGTAAAAAAACCGTGTCATATCAATATTAATAGTAGCGTTCATTAAATCATTATTGACTTGCCCATTGGTATAGTTAGCAGTGGCACTGCCTTCATCCCGCGGGTCGCGGGTTCGATTCCCACCGAGGGCCTACATTTTGTATCAACAATTTTATAATTCTTCGAGTTTGGGTGTATATATGTATTTAAGTATGTATTGAAAATTATGACCAATGACACAAGTATTAAGGACAGACAGCCATGTGTGTAGTAATCGTATATATTTATATGTATATTATCAATAACTGAAATATCATTATCAGTATTGATATTTAGGGCTACACAAGAAGAGATCTACACTGTGATTATTATGATCAAAGGTACTGGTAAGGTAAGGTAATTTATCGATTGTACTCGATCTCCTTAGCATCGGGTTACTTTAAGAGATAACTGCGTCCGATTCTTGGCTTTCGCCAACATTGCCAAATATTGTACCGATCGTGAAGAGTTAATCTACCTTAACGGACTTAACTCTTCACTAAAAGTTATTATTAAATTTCCGTTATTGAGAATGAATTTCATTTCCGATGTATCTTGAGGTCGTTCTTATTTTTATCATTTTCCTTATAGAGCTCCTTAAACTAGATCTGTAGGCCTACCATGAACTTTTATAAAACGATTCAAATCAAAGTCAGTACCTAAACCCAACCGCTTTCTTTTTGTACCATGAAGTGTGTTTGAAAAGGACAACGTTATATGAACTACAGATAACTCTGTCTCTTTTTCTCAAATGTTTTTAGGATGCATTCCGAACGCTCATTCGACAACGACTTAAAGTGTGCGTCTTTAAGACGTCATGGTATGAAAAAGCAAAACAATTTAGTTTGTCTTCAATTGAGTCGCAATAAGAGTTCATGGTAGGTCTGCTGATCACCATCTCGGAATAGCTCAAGATTGTCAATATAACTGTTAAGGAAATTTTACATTTACAATTGTGTTGCTGGTAAATCTATAATGGCTTATGATTCTCAGATTTCAATCACCGCGGTAAAACCTGTGTTGATATAATAAATATATCGTTAAATAGCAGATATCGAAGTGGGCTACACTAATTAGATGCATTTCTTGTGTTATTGTAAACATTAACGATAAATTTACGCCAATTCCATTCGTGTGATAAAAACTTTCTCGCGGTTCACACCGAAAGTAGGACGATAAGACCGAAGTAATCGTCGCTAATCTATCTAAAGCACGGATATCTGTGATCTATATGGTCATCGTGAGGCCATTAATTAAAAAGAAAGCAGTTTAAATATTTTTTCCTACAATACTAAATAATCTATAGCGTGTGGCTGAGGATATACCACCCTCATTTCTTCTTCTTCTTCTTCTCATTCTGAAGCTGTGATAGCCTAGCGGTGAGATCGTGCGACTCTCTAGAGACGACATAGGTATAAACCCTGGGCAGGCACCAATGAGTTTTTCTATTAAAACTTATGTGTCTAATTGATAATTGCAATTTATCACACGCGTTTCGGTAAAGGAAAACTGCATATCTCTAGAGAATTCTAGGGATATGTGTAAAAAAATTTGGAGCAGCGTGGTAGGTCTTATCTCCAATCCTTCTCTCCAAAAACGGAGAGAGGAGGCCTGCCCAGCTGTGGGCATAGTAACAGGCTGTTACATTTCTTGCCGAGCTATCGCAAAAGGCGACTAAGATAATTGCCGTGTGGTATCCGGCTGAGTAGAATAGACCATCCTTATTTCTTACTGAGGTGGCGTAGAAGGCGACTAAAGTAAGTTGACGTCAAGTAGGCGGCCAGTCGTAAAATACCTAGCCAAATTATGTTACAACGTGTTTAAAACATGTTGTGCCGATCCCACTTAGAGTGGTATAAGGGCAGGTGAATGATGAGAGTCCCCACGAGAGGCCTGTCTGTACGTGATCGATTTTTTCAAAAACTACTGATTTATGTACGGTTTTTACTAAAGCATAGTGCATTTTTAAGAAGGGTATTGGTTAATTGTACATTGTAAATTAGTTCCTTCTATTTGTTCGGAATAATCTCCGGAACGGCTTAACCGATTTGAATTGGACTTTCAATTGAACATAGAGGAAGTTGTGGAGCAAGCAGACTAGTAATCTCCGGAACGGCTAAACCGATTTTAATTGGACTTTCAATTGAACATAGTTGTAGAGCAGGCTTGGTATCCTGGAACTTCTACGGGGTCAGGATTTATGCGGAAATTTCACGTGTGCTAAGCCGCGTACGGCTAGTAATAGAGTAAAAAGAAATACAGGCTTACTAAGCAATAACTTGGCTGATACTTGTGGACTCATTTACCCCGAACAATTTCTGAATTAGACTAAGATCTTGATGAAGTCCCATGTCATCATCATTAGTAAGTCGTGATTATCACAATAACATTTCCGGTTTTCGAGTTCCGTCGAGGTTGATTGTAGCCGAAAAAGTTTAGAACTACTTGGCACACAAACTTCTTACTTTTAGTTTTCACAGTTATATCTACAACATTGTAGCCAGTAGTAGATTTTTTTATCTAAATAAGATATGTTTAAGAAGTTTTGACATAGCTTGATAATGTCATGAATTTTTAGAAAATGATAGTGGGAACCTTGGTGGGAATCGAACTCGTGACTCGCGGATCTTAAGGCCAATGAAAGTTCACTGCCACCTGCCCAAACGGACTAGTCAGATAATTGGTAATAACATAATTTGTATGATGCTCACAGTTATCAACGTTAGTTTAATCGCACTTAATATATATTTAACAGTTCACAGCATTTTATTCGAGGTCGTGCAGTGTCGCCATTTTTTTTGCGTACACTTTATTCAATTCAACTTCCGTATATATCATATTTTAATTATCATTGTTATCTACAGACTTAACACTATAATTATATAATTATATTATTATGTATATTCTTGCAAAAAGAAAAATAATTCTATAATGCAGAATATTACTGTTTATTTCAAATAGATATAAATGAAACGATTTTTTTTAAAATTTATATAATTAGGCATTACTTTGCGAGGGTCCGTAATACTTCGGTGGCTTTGCTATAATCCTCTATTAGAGATAATCTATTTAATGCTAAAAGTATAGTGTGCTATGAATGTAAATCCATACATGCCTTATGCACGCAGGATTCGTAAAACATATGCACTACAAACCAACACCGCCACCACCACACTACACTAATAGCACCACAATGCACTACCAGAATTTCAACAATCGTTTCGCTCCGTAACCGAAGCATGATCAGCAGATAGACTCCAAAAAATCAATGTGGTAAATGGCACCACCCAAAATATAGGCGTCCAAAAAGCGTCCTGTATGACCCTGATTATCATATAACGATCGCAAACACAGAAACACGTAATACACACACACAGCGTCTTCGCCGGCGAAGACGAGGTCACAGTTTTCTGACGTCGGTCGGTCGTGTCTTCTCGCCAGCCTTCCGACGTCGCAATGACTAATCGAAGTCATACCATCAGCCCTCCACTACGCGTCGCCCTAAGCTGTGGTCCGGCCTCACAGGAGACACCCTTAGGACGACGTTCCCCGACGCTAGCAGAGCACCTGCGCTCTATTTTCTGCATTTCGCAACCTCGACGATGCTTCTGCGCTCGCCCGTCCCGCCCGGTGACGCTGTAAAGGCCGTTAGGGCTAACAGCATACAGTCAATTCGAAAAAAAAATGTAAATAAGAGGTTTCCTACGTAACTATATATACTCCGTTGTTTTTAAATAGTATACTATGATAACGTTATGTTAATAATTGTTGGCGTTTCTACTAAATTTCGATGCCAAAGACTTAGTGAACGATGATACTGAATTCACAAACAACTCGAACAGTGAAACAGGAAGTGTCAATTGAATTATTTACTCATCTTGAAAATTTCCGACAATGTATCTTAAGTGAGATAGGTATATAGAATATTAAATGAGAAATGTAACAATTAAGGAACTTCGCTCAGTCGGAAATTAGTCGCCGGTAGCTTTAGCGTCGAAGGTGACTACCGATTGCAAAATGCACGAACTACTCCGTACGAGTAAGTTTCCGTTAAGTTCATGCTAACCTAAGCTTACAAAATAACGTATTGACTGTAAAAAACATAGATGTAAACTAAGTCTGTTTAGTCGAATATAAGTTGGCGAGAGTAGTTGCAATGTAAATAACTATTAATGGGTAAGTCAACATAGTTCCATGCCTGATTTAACTTGCTATGTAAATTAATTGACGGCATTTTCAATGAATAGTATGAATTCAATGAATGTAGGAACCGACATAAGCTTTAGGTTCCTGCTTTGCACCTTGTAAAAGTACGTAAGTCGTTTGTGGGTTTGGATATAAGATTTTGTAATAAAATTCCACAATCAATTTTAGGTTTGCCATTAAGGTAGTTTAAAAATACTGTTAAAAAAAAGGCTAATACAGAAAGTCTACTATGCTGTTGAGGATTACTTAGATGATAAGAATGCATCGACATAGCTACTCTTCGACCCTGTACGAAATAGTTATGACTAAATGTAACAAGTAATAAGTATATTTTTTTAATTATTGTTTCTGATATTCAACACAATGAGATTCTTCTTTTTTTTTCTCAAGCGAGCAACATGGGCTCTTCATAATACTGGATAGTTGGTGGTATCATAGTAAAAGGATAGATTAACTTTATATTATCCAATTGTATTGCATTTATAATTGGATACGTCTTAAATGATAAAGTGATAATAAACAAAATGCCAACAACGGAAATAAGTCGCCGGTAAAGGCATCGCCGCTTAGATTGCAAACTGTTATAACTCCTCCATAAACTCCGGAACGGTTGATGCCAGACTCAATTTACTTTACGGAACGTAATCTAGGTACCAATAGATAGTTTATTAAATTAAAGTTAGTTATCCGGCTAAACTTTTTCTTATTCCTGTTGCTATGAATTATAATTTTAATGTGATATTGTTTTAGCAGTGCCTATGTTTTCACTCGCGTGATATTCAGTGTGTCACAGAATTTGTCCCGCGTATATCTCGACCCCGTGGAGAATTTAACTGTAATGTACTATTAACTTGAATCTTCCTCAAGAATCGCACTATCTTTTAATAAAAATCATTTAAAAATCAGTTCAGTACATTTTTAGAAAATCAATCACATACAGACGACAACTTTTTGGGATTTGTTTTATACTTACGTATTTTAAAAAACATGGCCTGCCCAATTGCATAGTTTTATACTTTCTTTTGCATAATGGATCATTTGTCTGTAAGTAAAATTCACTAGTACATTTGTGCGTTTTATATAGGTATAGGCTCGGTAATAATTGGCAACCCTAACACTTTTTTGTATTATGAATTATAGAAATATTTTTATGGTTCATTTCGTACTATGGAAATCTTTACTAATTATATGGTAAGTAGAAAACTTATTGTATTCTGTGTGTTTTTGTATAACAAGTAAAGGCTTGATAATAATCGTCATCCCTAATGCGGCAACACAGGGTATGGTGGTGGCAGGTCACCCCGTGACGTGCCTTGAATTAGGGCGTAAATAAACACGTACGCCCCCCGTGACAGTTATTCTATTTCGGGTGACGGGTTGCGAGTGCCGTTGACAATTGTGTTCACTTATCAGATTAATGCGCTGTGAAAAAATCATATCAGGGGAAGTAAATATAAAAAAAGTCCTTTTACTGCTGGGCAAAGGCCTCTTCTCTCTGTTTTTGGAGAGAAAAGTCAGAGCTAAGACTCTCTACGCTGTACCAATGAGGATTGATAGATTACAGATATCCCAAGAATTCTTGAAAGATACGCAGGTTTCCTCACGATATTTTCTTACACCTAACAGCGTGCGTTATATTTCGATTCAAATTACATCAATGAGACATATGTTTTAAAAGAAACGTTACTCGTGCTTTCCCGAGGTCTGAACCCGCGACCCTCTCGAAAGAGTTGCATGGTCTCATCGCTGGGCTATAACCAGTTAGTCGAAGTGGCTACAGTTATTTATAGTTAAAACACCGGAAGATAGAAGTTTAAAACAACCGAGAAGAGGGTAGACGTTAATGATTCTAGTAAAATGCTTTGATTATTCAATATAAGTAAATGTTCCGTATTATTGGCTTTGTATTATTATAATGAGAAAATTGAATCGTATCGGTTCGTATAAAGAACCGCGATTCGTACATACTCGTAGAATCGTATATAGTCACAATTCGGATTGTTTTGGTTTTCTCTGAGACCATGTATAGTACCCGGCAATAAATAATGCACATCGAGGCTTAGAATGAAACAGTCGGCCAATTCGGTTTCGTAGAGCGCTGTCACTGTCACTCAGTTAGAATGTGACGTTTTGCACGGGTTCGTCAGTCTGCGCGACAGAGACAATGCTCTATAAAGCAGAATCTAGCCGACTTCTCTCTCTAAGCCTCGATGTGCATTATTTATTGCCGCGTACTTTATATTCCTAGAAAAAAATGTAGTTTATTATTATTCTACGTGTAAGCTTAATTCTTACCAAATCCAATCAGGTGGTAAAAGCACACTCAAAAAAATTATAGTAACACGAAGTTGTTGTAAAATAGATGTTTAAATAGAGTTTATTTGTTATCTATCTATCTATCTTAAAGATCTACCTTCTAATTCTCCCTCATGACAAACCGACGTTGTTTTATAGGTTATGAAGATCTTTTAGTATGCAAAAGGCATATCTGTGGTCATACACGTTTTATTTGTAATGGCAATCCGTATTAGTATGACAAGAATAGAGTATAATTTTGGGATAGTAAAAGAAAATTATATTATATTATCGTTTATTCAAGCTCGAAATTTATTTTACAAAATCTGATTTAAAGTTTGTTTGAAATGTATTTATGGCATTGAGTATAAACCTTGAACAGCTTCATTGAAGGTGACAATTGTTTTTTTTTATATGCTGTATTGAGAGTAAGTCATAAGTACTTTTGAATCGTCACCTCTAAGGACGGTTTATTAAATTGCTGGAAGAGCCAGCCAGAAATTGCGGTTACGGTTTCCCAACTATAATTCTTATAACTTATTACTTTTTCTTAGTACAATGTCGGAGTATGATAAATTTCACACATTTAATCATTGATGTGATCTAGGACCGTTGACTCGTAATAAATTCACATTTAAAATATCTCTAGTATTCTTATAATAGCTACCGTTGTTTACCTACTATAAGGGAATTTAAATTTAAATTTCGTCACTACGATGAAAGCAGGATATATCCGGAACTACCCAGACATGTGGCGACCCTACGTGACATCGTGCAGCTGTAGCGTTGGTAATCCAGTCATTACCTAGCGGGTGGTCTCCTTCCCCCCCTTTCCTTTATTGTTTGTTTTACCGCGCTAATAGGGATCGCTATCCCGGGAATGTGAGGATGAAGCGATAATTTCTGTTAGGTATTATGGACGTTAAGTGCTTTTTCTTCTGGTAACATTTAGATTTTAATAACAATATCGGTAGAAGCTTTTATGATTTGATTTTGAAGTTCGCATCCAATTTTTCGGTCTTAAAATAAATGGGTCTAAACAACACTAAGTCAAGTGTCAAGTCAAGTGTATTTTATCGTGTGTCACGAATTTGTTAGGGGCAAAACTTGTTTTCTCTTTATTTATACTATTATTTTATGGGATGTTTTAGATGATTAAAAAACCTATTTAGAGGTACACTAAACGATTAGATACATGTATGTAAGGTGGTTCATATCTTATAACTTATCGCTAATACCGTATCGGCCAAGATGTCAGCCGCCCTCGTCGATCTTATTGAGAAATTCATTCATATGACATTGATACTTATAAAGCCTCATTATCAATAAAGCGTTATTAAATTATTTCACATTCTACATTAATTACAACAATAATAAGCACGAAATTTTCATATACGATACACTGTGTTTGTTTACTTTACTCTCTCAACTCCACGACAAAATCGCAAAGCTTTGCGATTTTGTCGTGGAGTCTATCTCCTGATGATGCTTCGGTTGCGGGGCGAAACGATTGTTGAGTTTGTGATAGTGAACATGTGTAGTGCTTTTAACGAATCCTGCATGTAACGGGTATGAAAAAACGGATAGTCCACTATACATTTAGCACTACATATATATATTTTCTATTTACTGTATCGCGGATTATAGCAAAATAATTTTATTATTACTTTTGTATTATGGATCCCCGCAGAGTAACGCCTAATTCTATAAATTTGTTTACTTGGTAACAATTTACCATACTATACGTACTATTCCTTATTGTGGACTTTGGAGCCGACTGTCTTTTTACCATGGTGGGTTAGCCCTCGATGAACCTTCCTCTTTTATTCGGTCTTGGGACCACCAGTGCTGTGGAAACAGACACTGACAGAGTTATTAGTTTTTTTATTTCAGACTAAAATGTTGGAAACGGGAGACCAGGGATAAAGTCAAGTGGCTCGTGGAAGAGGCCAAGAGCCACAAAGGTTAGTGCCACTGGAATAAACAAACAACAATTTTTTTTTCACTTACAAACAAGAGCTACATCTAAAATGTAAAAACATATTGAATTGTTAAAAGTTCTTAGATATTAGCGTTCAATCCTACACTCACTAGGTATCCATGATCGTATAACAAAAGTAAATTTACTACAGCGTGTAAGTATTTACTAAAAACTTAATTAGCAAATATAGTAAACTCAGCTCATTGCATAAATTGCTTTACATCGTAATGAAACAGCCCATATTCTACAGCCGCTGAGTCACGTACACACACCCTATCGTGCTCGGACATAGCCTTTATCTCGCTTATTTTAAAGGCCATAATTAAAAAACGCAATTGATCCGTATCTATGCGTTGCGCACTGTATTGGCAGATGTTGAAATTTGACCCCGTCTCGATAACAATAAGGACCGTGGACCCCACTCGTTTCTACCGGAGACTTACGATTTGAAAGGTTTCGTGTTAGAAATTTTTTAATGTGACTTGGACTGGATCTCGACGACCTCTGCAAATTTAATTGCGGGTATATTGATATTCTAAGAATTAAATTCAGACGCCGTAAGAAAACTTCTATAGAAACTATTATATGAGATAAATTTTATAATGAACAATACAGTTAATAAAAGAGATAAAGGTACTTTACCTCATAAAACGTCTTTAAATGTAAACAACATGCATCTAGATCAAACCACAGTGTTGTGATATTACTACTCATTTAAGTATTTAATAATTTAAATAAAAAAAATATGGAATGACTGGCCCGTTGGCTCAGACCCTGCCTTCAGCTCCGCGGGTCGCGGGTTCGATTTCCGCCGGGACCAACATTTTTTATAAAGATTTGTTGGTTCTTCTAGCCTGGGTGTATATTTGTATTTAAGTATGTACTTAAAATCATATATGTAGTAGTATAATTACCAGTTGTCCATCACACATATTAACACAAGTATTGAGTTACTTACTTTGGGGTTGGACGACCGTGTGTGTAATGCCCGGTTTCACCAACAACCCCTAAACTATCACTTCGCTAAGGGACACCTAACTAAATGGGACTCCTAAACAGACCCCTTACTTAAATTTGATTTCACCAATGAATGTTACCCCTAACTATGGGACTCCTAACTATGTGACGTTTTTTTTACCATAATAGTGCGTGACTTGCTATCGGTATTTACGATTGATAAGAAATAAAAAGGTTTTGTGCAAAATTCTAATTTATACTATTGAATAAAAATAAGGGAAAGCAATATATCTTCTATGTTATTTCTTTTATGCAATATTAAATATTTTTGATCAAAATTTTATGTATAATGGTATTGTACATTGATTTTTACTCTGTATTTTAAAAGTAATGCTGTCAAGTTGTTACCTACGCCATAATTATTGATATCTTTCAAAGCCTACAATTGTTGTGTGTACATCTTGCGAATGGAACTGTGTATTTTAGTTATGTTTAGCAAATTATACCAGTAATATGCCAAACATAACTACACACATTTTTTCAACTTATTAAGTATAGTTAGATGAGAAGAAACTAAGATCTAATAAAATAAATAGTCCTTACTCACCTATTATCTGGGTATTCCAAATAAGGCTCAATAATTTCTAGTAAATACAACACTGTCGATTTATATAACCTATATCTCTTAAAAAAGTCAACTTCATCAAAATTTATAAAATAATTTGGCCGCTTTCGATAAAGTTTTGGTCTTCGACTTCTATTCACTTCAAAAATAGTATCAATAGTTTCTAAATTATCGAATAAATCAAATAAATCACTGTCCATTTTCGTCTTGTAGTTTCTTTTATAGTTGTGTGTCGGTTTGGGGGGTCAACAATCCACTCCTCAAATTTAAGAGTCCCCTAAGCGGTTAAGTGACCCCTAAATGTTGGTGAAACGAAAACAGTCTCCTAAACGTCCCCTAAATATACATAGGGGTCTCTTAAATTGTAGGGGATGTTGGTGAAATCGGGCATTAGTATCCCATATATTTATTTTATTTTAATGTTTGTTCTTTTTTTTCGTTATATACTTATATTATACAAAGACGCGGTACGATACAGTTCCGTTTATATTTTAAAATACGAATCTACTATTTTTGGTCGACCTCACTGAAATCTCATATTGCGGTAACTTTTATTTATATCACTTTATATTCTATAAAAATTGTAATTGTCATTTAACCTGTACATAGTGTAAAGTATCTAAAAAAATATAATTCATATTAGGGTTGGAAAATTTATGGCCCTCGGTTCCGCAAAGGATTTTTATCTGACTGCGTCAACCCTCCCTCTTGCATTACGTTGCTGTATACGCAAGATCAAAAGGAGTGCTATGTCTCATAAATTTACGTCTAGCACTTCAAATAGTTAAAATTCTATTTTAATTTTCTTCTTTACATTTAATTTTATAAAACTGCCAAAAAGTCAAAAAAATATTTTTAAATTTAAACTATCGTGAGTAGTATTCATAGTTAATATTTAGATACCGGCTATACTCACGTCTAATTTTATCGGATTAGCCCGACTAGTTTCGAACCCGTCCGGGGCACTTACTCCTGAGCTCTTTACACGACGTTATTGCGGTGGGAACTGAACTAGTCGATAATCCGATAATCCGATATCCGGCTAATCCGATAAAATTAGACGTGAGTATAGCCGGTATCTATATATTAACTAAGTCAAAAATTACTTCAAGCGTACTACTATTGCAGGGGAATATCAGAATTTGAATAATTAAGAGGAATCCACTGTAGATGTGATGTTCATATTTGCGTCTCGCATTTACATAAGATGAGTTAAAAAACTTTACGATCTTTTAGTGTCCATAAATATGTTAATCATAGCCGTAAATGTTTTTTCGTAATAGCATAATGACATCGAGAGCAGAAAGTACGAGTAATATTGCTGTAACACTATCCCTTTGTAAGAGTTACGTAATCGGTGCGTTAATGTTTGCGAAAAAGTTCCGCCAAAGTTTTTATTTTGGTCTACAACATTTATTGTTATATAACTAGAATTTAGTAGTTAAGTAGAACGCTTATTTTTAACCCATATGTGACACAAATAGTCTTTATATGGTGTGCCACTTGAACTTATAAATCGGACAAAGATGAATCATAGGCACTGGGTAGAAAAAATCGTGCCTTATGCTAATAAACATAGAATTCAAATTCTAAATTGATTATGGGTGTAGGCGTCTTTAGAGGGAATTCGAATGAATGATGATATATATAAGATAGGAGTAGCGCCAGAGTTGACGAATGATAGGGGAGAATTTGGGAGAAAATATAAATAAGACTTGCTTGATAACATTCTAGTACAATCCTCTAACCAAAAGATTGGAACCTTCTATGAATATCATCATCATCGTCCTCGCATTATCCCGTTATATCACTGCCTTCTCACACACACACTCACAGCGTCTTCGCCGGCGAAGACGTGGTCCCAGTTTTCTGACCTAAGTCGGTCGTGGCTTCTCGCCACCCTTCCGACGTCGCAATGACAGTTAGAGTATTGCAAGACATTTATCAATGATCAGGCCTTCTCTTGACGTGAACTTACCATCTTAACCACTTTAGTACATTTCAGCACATTCTATGTATACACTACTGTTATATTTCACAGGACGTCATCTAATAATAGATTATTAACCTGTAGGTTTATGATATTGTGCATTGACCTTAGCCTAGAAACTATTCAAGGAATATTAAGGAATATTACACCTTGTTACTTTATCGAGGAGGAAGTGGCAGGTCTTATCGATAACGGTTCGACAGTTAATGGTGCATAGGCGGTTTTATAATGAGCGGCGTGAGGACGTGGGAAAGAGATAAACACTTATGTCATACGCCGTCTCGTTGCCTGCTTGTGTTAGAGTATTCACATTGTCAAGGCTCTGTATACTGCGTGAGAAATGTGTTCTTATCTTTCTTGAGGTTTGTAAGTGATATTTAGAAACAAATAACGTCTATATTTATATTAGACTAGTGGTACCTGCGACTCAAATCGCGTCAAATCAAGCGATTAAGTAACCTTTCAATTTTTAGCATCTCGAAGCTTTTATTTTGCCAAGTTTCATCTATGTTATTATTATTATTATTATAGGATTAGCCTTGAAGACGTAACAGAGATACTTTCGCATTTATGATATTAGTAGAATTGCGTCTGATGTCAGTCTATTGCAAAAAATATATAATGTGATATAAATTCATTACCTCGAATAAAAAATGATTAAGACAATAATTTAATAGAAAATAATAGTAAAACAAAAGTAAGAAGCAAAAGATAAATTCCGTATAAGAAATGCTAGTATACTCTCCAACATGTACTATAATGTGATTTTGTTTATACATACTTAAAAGAGTAAGAGTTTGTCGTAGTCAATAGATATTGGTGGTATTCTTTATTTATGTAAACAACGCATATTGGATGACATGATGCACTTTGACCCAGACTCATATACATTTGTTTTGTCATTTTTAATATGAAACGATAATATTTCTGTCGTTATTATTGATAAACTTTGTTTTTAAGACGAATTAAAATGTTTAAAACCTGCAGGCCTACCATGAACTCTTATTACGACTCAATTGAAGACGTAAACTAATTGCTTTTTCATACCATTGCGTTTTAAATCACGCACACTTTAAGTCGTTGCCGAATGAGCGTTCGGAGTGCGTCCTAAAAACATGTAAGTAAAAGAGACAGAGTTATCTATAGTTCATAAAACGTTATTCTTTTTAAACATTACGACCCCAATGCAATTCACACTTCATGTTACGAAAAGAATGCGCTTCGCGGTCGTCGTTTACGTCATCAATTGAGTCGCGATAAGAGTTCATGGTAGGACTGCTCATACCGCTAGAATACGGTAATTGTTTATTAAGTTAGAAATCTGTTATACAAAAAATACACCAGTAATATTATCAGGCAGATATACGAACAAATAAAAAAATATGATAATCTCTCTGTCTACATCATTAAAAATCCGCCACTTAGTTAAAATTTACATTGAACCTGATAATCCAATCAGTAAGTTCATAGTGCATCTAACTGTGGTTAAAAAAAAGATATGGACCTTAATTGGTATTTACCATAATTAGTGTGTAGTTTGATTATTTATTACAATTGTTAAATGTACAATGCAGAAGTTTGAGTTATTAACGTCAATCACTACGCTGAAATTATCCCACTAATCTTCGTTAACCAGCAATTTCGACATAACTATTGTTTAACATGTCTCACACATATAGATGCAGGCGTACCTTGTAGGGTTGCCAACTCATCATTTTCTCACATTTATCCCACTCTTAAGTGGAGTTTGCACAATGTCTTCTTCTCCTTTTTCCTCTATCATTCGTCAAGTCTGGTACTACTCTTTTTATATGCAAAACATTATTCACACGATCAATTTTTTTTTACCTCTATACATACATACTTCCACATTCATATTTAAAACTCTTTTGGCCACATGATTTTATCCCTGCTTATTAAATTACCAACTAAATCTCGTACTAGTCATCTTATATCTATAATTCTTATCTTTTCTATAAATCTGACTTCTAATATACTCATTTTGCATTCTATGACATCGTATCACACAATGTTGTAGAGTTGCCTTACTTTTAAAAACAGTAATATACTGTTCCACTAAAATATATTCTTTACTGTTGAAAAAAAAAGTAAATAATGTTGTCAAATACTTGTCAAAATCCTTGACACTGTATGCTAGACTTAGCTCGCAGATTTTATTTTTTTTATTTAGCCAGAGGTCGCTCAGTGTAGTGCAGCCTCAAACAAATCACTATTATGGAGTTTCCAAACGAATCTATATTAAAATTCAAATTCAAAATATTTTTTAATTCAAGTAAACTTGTAAATAAGTATGTGCTTTTGAATCGTCATCTCGACCGAGAAGAGCCAGCAAGAAACTCGGCGGTTACTCTTTTAAAAATATAAATCTTATAATTAGTTACATTAAGTCATTACTGTCTTGAATAGGGTAGAACTATATCCACACATTATCATCCAAGCAATCCTCAACAGTATAGCAAGCTTTCTGTGTCAGCCTCTTTTTAATGTATATTAATATCTAGTATAAGAAATATATATCTTTTAAAAAGAGCATGCTATAAACATTTGTCAAAATCGCGCCATAATTCTTTATAGCAGATTTTAAGCAATAACCTCCACTCCGTTTTGTATAACGCCAATGGAAACGGCAATAAATTTCTGTTATGACAATTCCCGCTAGTTTCTTGGCAACGTACATCCTAACTACAATCTCGATACATGTTAAAAGTTTAACTTAACACATGGTTATTATTTAACAGTAAAAAGAAAAGTAACGTAAGTTTAATGGCGACACGTAAGTATGAGTAAAGTAAAGTAACGGCCTGTTCCAATCCCACTGTTGAGCATAGGCCTCTTCTCTCTTTTGGAGAGAAGGATAGGAGCTAAGACCTACCACGCTGCTCCAATGCGGATTGGTAGGTTATAAATAATCTCAGAATTCTCTAGAGATATGCAGGTTTCCTCACGATGTTTTCCTTCACCGAAAAGCGTGTGATAAATTGCAATTATCAATTAGACACATAAGTTATAACAGAAAAACTCATTGGTGTCCGCCGGGGTTTGAACTCATGATCGTCTCCAGAGAGTCGCACGGTCTCACCGCTGAACTATCGCAGCTTATTATTTACGCACTGCTACGCTGGAACAATATTGAAGAAATTTAGAGCAATTGAAGCTTGAACTGGGCTAACATATAGAATAAAAATTAGTTTTTTTGAAAAACAATACAGTACATAATTGAGGGTATTTTAACTCTAGGGTGAACGAAAATGCGTGTGCCTCTAGTACTACTCTAGTAATATATAATAGTGACATTAGCAACAAATATAATGCACCAAAACATGCTATGGTTATGGCTTATTTTATGTAACACCATAATGTAATTCAGTATTTTGTCTATTACGAAGTAACCTTAATGTTGCCACATTGATAGGCATTGCGTGTTACATATGGATTAGAATAATAAATATTAGAGAATTAGTAGTACGAACTTCGTTTTTCTACCAATGTTTCGACTTACATAAGTATAAGGAATATATGAGGTATACATTCTCAATGTTTTTAGTATCGTCACCCATGGACGTCGAGCCTATCTTAGCTACCTAATAAACTTAACCTAAGGTTATTATCAGATTTTAGTGATAAAAACCACAAAAGACTACTTAATGTGCTCTTCGGGAAACAAAATTGCCATTAAAACCTAAGTTAATTTCTACTTAGAAATGATCACCTTTAGGTAGAAGCGGAACTACCTAAGCAATATTAAAATGACACAGTAATGATACTAGTTGCGTAGTAACAACGCATGAAACCTCTAACTTTCTTTTAATCAGAGATAATTCCAAACTATCCAGTACATGTAACTACAATAACGCTGAAGTTTCATATTAGCAGATAACATTTTGAGTAATAGAACCACATTTGCATTTCAATAATACGCACTAAAGTTAAGTTTAATGAAGATATTTGGATAGCAAACCATAGTGTTTGGGTTCTTGTAGATTTATAACGACGACAGAGTCTTCTTAACTGACCGTGGTCAAACGTGATGCTGGCTGCTGGGATATAGCCCTGTTTACTCAATCTAGTTTTTACGCGCATATTACACTTCCGGGTGAACTTTTTGTTTGTGTGTACTGTACTGTACTGTAGATGACAGGGACAAGACCCCCCCACTTTTCAGACACGATCTTGCTAGTGCTATTAGGTCGAGAGATAAGTATATTTCTTCAATCATATATTGTCCGTAGGGCAGCCAATTCGTGAGCTATAAAGTCAGGTGGATTTGTTATTTCCGGTTGATGAGATTTATAAAAAAATGGGATCACACGAATCTCAGTATCGCTGGTTTATAACTTAATCATGACGACATGATCTCAATTTCCTGTAAGCAATCGTTGTGCGGGCCTCTAGGTTTATCCTTTTTATAGTCTCGATTCTACATTGAACGTATTACACTTGGAAAACTTCTTTGTTCTTTGGATTATAGAAATGCAGTCCGCGCTTTTGAGCAGTTGTGTTGATGCTATCAAGTCGGAATTATGTTAGTGCTACAGTCTGGTATTGCCCATAGGACGTTCAACTCTGGGGTTATGTCATAGTAAGGAGGGTGCGTCGGAGATGCGATTTATAGTTGATTGTGGAGTTCTTCTCACCCGCTGTTGACAGCTGAGGCTACGGGCCTTGAGGGTACACCTCTTTGCCCGGGCAGGTCCTCTCAGGCGAATAGTATTCATCCGTGTAATATATTTCGACCTTATGTGTTTGGGGGTGCGGCCGGTCAAGGCGGACGCCTTGTGGTAGGACGTGGTTGGGATACATCATATCTTTTCCTTCATCGCTCTCTGTTCGTTCGGGAGGGGTGGCCAGAAGCTCTCTAGGCAAGTCCTTCGGTAACTCTCGCTGGTGCCGGTGTTATACCCAGGAGGTGCGCGCTCGCACTGTTGTCCGCGCTGGCGAACACGGAGCGCGCAAATTTTTGGACATAGTCCTGCGATTTATAAAGAAATGCGCTCACACGCATCTCAATATCGCCGGTAGATGTCGTGTGTCCACGCTGAGGTAACAGCCGATCGACCGGATGGCGCATCCGGCGTGACGGCTCCGTTATCAGTGCGCGTGGACAACATGTCGCTTAACGTGTTGATACGACGACACCGCGGGCGTTAATCGAAAACCGCTCCACTGTTGGGTATACACCGTAATCGTCTTATGTAGGTTAATCTACCGAAACTTTAATAAACAAGTGACACTTTTAATTGGGGCACCCCAATGTGTATGACTGATAACGCATTATCATTCCTCTTTCAACTTAATACATTCCAACTTGCGTCTTTTTTAATTAGATTTAATGTTGTAGCATTATTTTGTTACTGACAGATGCACTAAAACAGAGTGACACGATAATATTAATTTTAATAATATTTAAGCTTTAAAATAATCTATCTTGACGTGTCATGACGGCTAAGTAATTACTTTATTTGTCGCTATTTAAATTAAGTTTCGTTACATGTGATGATACCTTCGTAATTATTGTTTATGTAAATAATAATATGCATGTAGCTATATACATAAAGATGTATAAGTTTTTTTCGGTGTGTGGTTATTTTAGTGTACTTTATAAAATAATTTTCCATATTATAAACATAAAATGTTAGGGGCGGGCCTTTATCCCTTAGAGGTATGGAAAATAGCCGATTCTCAAAGCTACTGATTATATAATGCATATTGTATATACATATAAATTTCACGAAAATCTGTCAAGCCGTTTTGGAGCACTATGGTAACTAACATTGTGGTGGTGTTCAATAAATTTATATATAAAATATTTATTAATAAATGTATCCTCTTATTAACATCTTTATTCAAACAATAATTACAATGACACGTATTTGATATTTTAAACACAGTAGAATTAACATAAGTATATAATTATAACTTTTTACAGCTTACGTCAAACGCATTTGCAGTTTGAAAGCGATTTCGTGTGTATAGATTCAGAATCGAAGCGAATTTGGGTGGTCGGGGCACAGTACCAAGGTTGTAGGGTCGTTCACTCAGATCTCGGTTAGTGACGCCGGCCCAGGTTCACTAGATGATAATGTTGCGGCGGGCGTTTGATAAATATAATGTCTCGCCTAATTTTGTTATATTTTATGCCAATGTCGAAAGAATTTGTTTTATACTTTATATACAAATCGAAATTAATTATATAAATACAAAGGTCTCTCTGTCTGTCTGTAATGTTTGCATGGCTACTCTATTAAAGTAACAATGATTAAAAATTGGTACTTGGTACTATTTGGCAAGCATTAACAGTACCAAATGTACTGGGCTAACATATATAATAACCACTGGTATTTTAGTGTAAAAATACCCTCAATTTAGTATAAAGAATGTGAATATACAAGCTGTGCTTGCGGAAATCAATGTGTGACAGCAAATATCCCTTGTAAATTCCGACCCCGCGGGAATACTAATGTAATCAGTAATGAACTTGAAGGTTTAGGTTAATAAAGCTAAACCTTCCTCTAGAATTGAACTATCTTATAGTAAAAAAGAAACGGTACAGAAAGACACTGCCAAACTTTCCTATTTTTAATAATTAATAGTATGGATTAATAAATCTATCTAATGTATCTATCTAATCTAAATGCTTGTGTGCATTGTTGCTGGTGGGTAAGATGCGTGAATTTTGCCTGCTTTATACACATTACCATTGCATCCATTCGCTTAACCCGCGCGGATTATATCAAAGTAGTTCTGTTATAGTTTCTGTAATATGACATTCCGCAAAGTATCGCTTGCGACTATAAATCATAGCAACAGCAAAAACATAAATTCAAATTCAAAATATTCTTTATTCATTTAATGGTCTGTTTTTAGCACTTTTGAATCGTCAAATGTTTAAAAAAAAGTTACCACTGATTCGGAAGTTTGCTCCTACCGAGAAGAATCAGGAATTTTTAAATTTAAACTATCGTGAGTAGTATTCAATTCGTGGTTGTTAATATATAGATACCGGCTATACTCACGTCTAATTTTATCGGCTGCACGCAGTTCTCGCCGCGATTACGTTGTGTAAAGTGCCCCGGACGGGTTCGAAACTAGTCGGGCTAATCTGATAAAATTAGACGTGAGTATAGCCGGTATCTATATATTAACAAAGAATCAGGAAGAAACAAAAAACTTATAATCTTTAAAAAAAATACAATTTGATTGATGGGTACAAGTTAATCGTTGCAGTTTGGTGCGTAGCTGACTGCAGTTAAGATATGCTACTATCACTCAAATAGTCTTCAGTTGTATAGCAAGCTTAATGTAGCAGCAGGATATCAGTGTGGTGTGTAAGAGACCTTACGTGGATTGTGCGGTTCAAGTGAGGGTAGATGAACAAAATAATGATTGTAGTACTCGGGAACGAAGACGCCGCGGCGCTCCAGTCAGTTCGTGACTATGGCGGATGCAACTCTGCCGAAACGTCGAACCTCGTAAAATGTAAAAAATGTAACTCGATTTTTCCGCGATGTGACCCGTTTATTTATATGATAATAAGTATGAATCGCGAAAGTTTAAAATTTACCAAAATTTTCCGTTTCAAGATAATTTCTAAACTTGTGTAAAAGACATAAAGGACACAATAGAGGATATTTAAACATTTATTGACATTAGATTGACGTGGACGAAATCGCTTGTACTGCTTGTATTATATACATTAAATAATGATCGAATATAATATGAAAACATTAACACTATTTATGAGATATTCATTTTAGATACGTAGAAACGGATTTCATAAATTTTGCAACTAATTCAACTTTACGATGACATTAAAATTATATTCATATTTTATTGATGTAACAACTATCTTAAAATTTATTTGTTTTGAATAATTTAAGTATCCAATATGCATATATATGACCAGCTTTACTTTGTAAATTTACGATGATCTAGTGGCTAAAATGTGTAAGTTTAACCAAGAATATTATAGTGTTAAATGTAAAGTGGACTATCCGTATTTTCAAAACCGATACATGCAGGATTCTTAAAAACACATGCACAAACCTCCACCACTTCCACCACTGTATTGTGGTATACACAACGTTCTACACACTACACACGTTCACTATCACAAACTCAACAATCGTTTCGCCCCGCAACCGAAGCATCATCAGGAGATAGACTCCACGACAAAATCGCAAAGCCATTGAAGCTTTGCCATTGAAGCCATTGAAGCTTTGCGATTTTGTCGTAGAGTCTATCTCCTGATGATGAAGCATCATTGCGGTTGCGGGGCGAAACGATTGTTGAGTTTGCGGTAGTGAACGTGTGTAGTGCTTGTGTATTGTGGTGGAAGTGGTGGAGGTTTGTGCATGTGTTTTTACGAATCCTGCACGTATCGGGTATGTAAATACGGATAGTACACTATACATTTAACACTATATATATTTTCTATTTACTGTATCGTGGATTATAGCAAAATAATTTTATTATTACTTTTGTATTATGCATCTCCGCAAAGTAACGCCTAATTCTATAAATTATTTCAAGAGTAAGTGGATTCAAATTCATCATCGTCATCATCGTGTTTTTTGGTCAAGTAAAAATCGTGGGTAAAAATCTTTGAACAGAATTACATACCCTGCTAACCTTGCGTCAAGGATCTGTGGGCTTAAATTGCATTTTCCTGGTTGCGATGCTGAAGGAGGAATAGTAAAATTTTAACAGGCTAATCCTTCAGTGATAAGGTTCATGACACTTGTGGGTTATCGTGTTTAAAGTTTAGAGTAAGTATTTTATTATAGACTAGCAAAGCCCCGCGGTTTCACCCGCGTCCATACAGATCTCGTGGTAGTGGAAAGTCTACGAAATCGGACTATAGATTTATTTTGTAAATTATTTAATTATAAAAAATGGGTATCATTAGTATTCTTGGAGTAAGACTTAAATCACCAAGTGCAGGCCCTGCTATAACGGTAGGTTAGGTTTGTTATGGCATTATTTGATTTCGATTTACATTCTTAAATTCGTAAAATCTTTTGATTGAGATGTCGGATTTTAATAATTCAAAAAGTATTTTACAGGTATTGAAACAGTTATTCATAAAATATCATTTAATGGGATAAGGATTAATACAGAGATATGAATAAAATGGTTTGATTATTGTCGGCACTTTTACCAACTTTTACAATGTAAAAAAGTAGTTATATTGGCATAACTATAATAGTTAGACATATGGTATCGCGGACTTTTTTGTGGATATTGATACGTTCTATAATACTGTAGAACATTTTTTTGTTCTATCATCAATAGTTTCCGCAGCGATGATAGATGTTTACGAATAAATTTTTACCAAGTTATTACAATTTTATTAGGGATTCCTATTTTTAAAAAAATGACATATAGCCTATGTTGCTCAGTGAAAAAGCAGCTTTCCAATGGTGATAGAATTTTTGAAATCGGTCCAGTAGTTTTTGCGTGAAAACGTAACAAACATACATACAATCAAACAAACATACAAATCTTTCCTCTTTATAATATTAGTATAGACTTGCTTTAAAAATCATAATATTAAAAAATAATATTAATCAGTCATAATATCTAAAAAAATATTTTTGTATATTACTTCGTTCATTTAAACTTCATTTTTAAAGTACCCTGTATTATGTTGTCTTTTTTTCTTATTACGAAGGATTTCAAAGAATTTTTCATTCTAAATGTTACGATGGTATATGGTTTTAATTGTAACAAATTTAAACGATATTGCTATAGTGGATTAGCCATGAAAACGTCACAAACAGAAAGACTTACATATTTATAATATGGGGATGTATATTATGTTATAGAGAAATTACAATATTTTCTCATAAAGATCCTTCATTTCTTTGTCTAATATGTGAACACTTGTACAAAGTTATTCAAGACTAACTTTAAAATAAAATTTATAAATAATTCTTCATGCCACAGAGCGTCGCGCATAATAAAATAATCGTTGTAATGTCGGTTCAATAGAAGACGGTATTTATTTTAATAAATGTTTTCGACGTCGGTCGTTAAGAAGAGCACTTAACTGCTCCTCAATCTCGGTTCATCGTCCCATTTCGGGAACAATCGGGTTGAAGTAGGTACCAGGACAGTAGCGGGCATTGGAGGTGGCAGGAGTTCGCGGGTCAAGCCGGTTCACGCGTTGTCCCGGGTCGTAGACCGCGACGTCTCGTTCCCCCGCGCCCTCGTGATAAGTCCCGTTACTCTTGCTGGCCTATATCTCCCTGGTAGTATAATATTTAATACTTAGAAGTATTGATATTTTTTTTTTTATTTCTTCAGGTAGGTATTTAATTTTAATTTTTATACTGTTTAAGTACTTTATAAAGTACTGTTGCGTGTAAACTGAGAGCAGCGTTCGTTTTTACATCTGCTAAAATATCATTATAACACACAAACCTAAACAAAATATACTACTAAACACCCTCTTACAAAAGTGATAATAAAATTATTTTGCTATAATCCGCGATACAGTAAATAGAAAATATAAAAAAAAAGTAAAGTAACAGCCTGTTACTATGCCCACTGCTGGGCTAAGGCCTCTTCTCTCCGTTTTTGGAGAGAAGGATTGGAGCTAAGACCTACCACGCTGCTCCAATGCGGATTGGTAGGTTACACATATCCCTAGAATTCTCTAGTAGTAAAGTCACGTTGATTGACGTGACTTTACTACTTTTACTTTATGAAAATTCTCTAGGCATACCTATGCTCTCCTTCCGATATTTTCCTTCACACTATTAATGAAGTTCGTTCTTCGATAAAAAACCCAAAGGCCTGATTAGGGGCTTAACCGGCAACTTTTATCAACTCTTACCGTAACACAGAAAATTAAACATATTTATTAAACTTATTTTCTTTTAAGTAATTTTTTTGTACAAAAAGTATTAAATGAATAAATAAACTCCCCGACCATTATATTGGCCATTTTACAGTTGAATCTTGCACATAGCTACGTTTATAAGATAAATCAACTGTTTTGTTAAAACTCATAGTACAATACAAACAATCCAAATTAAAGTTTTGTCATTTTAAAAGGGCTTATAGCGAGAATTGACAATCATGGATACGTGTGTGTCGATCTAGTGTGCGCTTTTTCATGAGCATTAATATTTTATATTTTCGTTCGTATATTGTATTTGAAAATTGAATACTTCAGTTGCAAAGATTTCCTCGAATGTCACGACAAGTTGTGTTAACGTTATAAAGTATTACTTTATTGAATCTATAGATTTAGGCGTTACTGTGCGGAGATCCATAATACAAAAGTTGCATAATACAAAATTGCGATTTTGGAGTCTATCTCCTGATGATGCTTCGGTTGCGGGGCGAAACGATTGTTGAGTTTGTGATAGTGAACGTGTGTAGTGCTTGTGTATTGTGGTGGCAGTGGTGGAAGTTTGTGCATGTGTTTTTACAAATCCTGCATGTGACGGGTATGAAAAAACGTATAGTCCACTATACATTTAGCACTATATATATTTTCTCTTTACTGTATCGCGGATTATAGCAAAATAATATTTATTATTACTTTTATATTACTTTATTATTATGATTGAAACTCTAATTATATTTAGAAAATTTGTAATATCTTTCATTAAAAACAGGCTCCGGTAAAGGATTTAATGGAGACTTAAAATTATAGTGAGCATATTCTTACATTCCATTGTATTGTATTTGTTAGTACGCTAAAATTTCTGTTTTCTGGTTTTACAAGGAGGAAAGAAAACATTGTGCCTTATATCAACTGAAATGTTGCATTCCCTTTCATCATATGTTATTTAAATGGTTTGGTAAGGTAAAGTAACAGTATTTTACCGTCGCACAAGGCAAACCTTTTATATCTGCTTGGCGAATTTTCTATCCTAATGCTATAATTATTAACGACATGTACAAATCATTTGACAGAAAAAGCGCTGCAATTTTAGTTAGGCTCTTGCAACTATACAGCTGTGATAGCTCAGCGGTGAGACTGTGCGACTCTTTCGAGGGGAACACGAGTTCAAACCCGGGCAGACACCAATGAGTTTTTCTATTAAAACTTATGTGTCTAATTGATAATTGCAATTTATCACACGCTTTTCGGTGAAGGAAAACATCGTGAGGAAACCTGCATATCTCTAGAGAATTCTGGAGATATGTGTAACCTACCAATCCGCATTGGAGCAGCGTGGTAGGTCTTAGCTCCAACCCTTCTCTCCAGAAACGGAGAGAGGAGGCCTATTCCCAGCAGTGGGATTGTAACAGGCTGCTACTACTTACTACTACTACTACTTGCAACTATTTCTACGATTTCTTTTCACAGTCAATGACTTTCTGAAATTATCTTCATTGCTTAAATTACCTGAGTTTGATTATTAAATGCATGGGTTATAAGAAAATTTCCAATCGCTTTCACTGCGAACACGCCCCTGTGCGTGGCCGCGTGGGAACGTGACACGGGAGCGTTCAGCGAAATGCCTTATCTTGAAACATCGTCGCCGACGGCCTCGCCACGGTGAATTGTCTGGCGTGTTTATTAAATCACTCATTACTTTATCGTACTATGCTTCCTATTTCTCTATTTATAAATCTATACTAATATATGTGTGCCTCTCTCGAGGAGATTTAAACCCGAATTGAGTTTTTCTATTAAAAAAATTTATCTGCTTAATTGATATTTGCAATCTATAACACACTTTCTAGTAAAAAGGTGTGATAGCCCACTGCAACTCTGCCAAGGGGTTACTGGTTTTAGCCCCGGGCAGGCATCAATGAGTTTTTCTATTAGGCTTTTAGGTGCAGGAAAACATCGTGAGGAAACCTGCATATCTTTGGAGAACTTCTGGGATATGTGTAACCCTCCTATCCACATTGGAGCAGCGTGGTAGGTTTAAGCTCTAACCTTACTTCCATATAAAGAGAATAGGCATAGACCTATCAGTGGGATAGTAACAGGCCGTTACTTTTAATATCATTATGAATACGAATGACGATTATATTATTTAAAAAGACAAACTTCTAAGTTGCTTCCTAGCTCTTCTCGATGGGGGTAATTTACGGAATCAGCAGTACGTTTAGTACTAGCGAGTTTATAAGGAACTTGTGAAAATTTATTTTGAAAATGTTAGAGTTTGTTAAAATACAATTTAAATGCATAGTGTGATTGTATTAGGATTACATAGATTTTCTTATACGGTGTTCAAATTCCTTATGTGTTTTGGCGCCAATATTCTGACCCATTCCAGAGAGTCGCGATTCTTATCCCGGGCTGGCATTCATGAGTATCCCAGAAGTATATGCTTATTGCTTAATTGTTTTTTTCTATATATTTGTAATAACGCACAATCAAATCTGGTTTAACTACACATGAACCGCCAATTGTAAGTCATCCCAAAATATCGACGAATACGATAGAGTGAGTTTGTTAGACTCGTCAGACTTTGAATGCTACACAAAATAATGAAGTTACTAGTAGTTATAATGTCGAGAGACCGGCTATACGCACGTCTTATTTTATCGGATGAGCCCGACTAGTAGACATTAATTATGAATACCACTCACCATAGTTTAAATTCAAAAATTACTTGTAGTTTTCAAAGTGGACAAACACTAGCGCGTGATAGTATTAATCAGCGCCATCTATCGGCAACAATATTGTGTATATAAATATTTCTTAATAATTCTATAAAGATAATTTCGCTAAAAAGCTACCAAAGTGATTTGTCCAATCAGTGACGATTTGATTCTTAATATTATTATGACATTATTATAACATCAATAGTAAAATATCAGTGTATGTGAGTCACGGGCAACTGTAATATTTCTTATTCAAAATCTATGAATCATCGGCATTGTACGAATAGGTAAATCTAATAAGAAACCCAGTAATTCCAATGGCAATTATAAAAATGCCACGGTTAACGGTCGATGGTTGGATTTACAGTAATTATAATTTAATGGAGTACGCTCGATTCCTTTTAGTAGGTACTTCCCAGTATTATTACATTACTAGCTGTGCCAGCGGCTTCGCCCGCGTGGAAACCTGCGCGTCACAATTTTTTTCTAGAATTCAAATTTTAAACATAAAAGTAATTATTGTGAGTTAACCATAAGAGATAGAGACATGCTATCGCGGACTTTTTGTAGTAGTTTTATAGATCTACAATTCTCTAGTACATTGCTTTAGCGTATCTCTGCTGGTTTACGCAGCGTACGTGACTAAAGCACCCAGCAAGCAAGTTTTTTAACAACTGCGCGATCACTTCAACACAATTTATATAATACCGATATGTTCTATTTACCAAAACCATCCGGAAGTATTGCACAATCTTTTGGTGAAAAGCGTACAAAGATCCGTTCAGTAGATTTTTAGAAAATCGATTACATAGACACAGATTTTTGGTACTTTGTTTTGTAATAAGTATAGACTAGATTTAACTGCCAGATTCAATTATGAAGTTCATAACGTAGGTATCGTAATTATAATTAAGGCACAATATGTAATCACATATTGTGCCTTAATTATGCCTTATATATATACACATTCCATCCAACATTTTTTCGGCATCCTTCGAGTCATATATCCATCCACATTTTTATTTAAAACTCTTTTGGTCACATGACTTCATTCTTCCTCTTTCATTACATAACCATACCGTCTTAAGACGCTTTGACGTGATAAAAATCCCAAAAAAAATCATTTTATTATTATTACTTATTTGTTGCAATGATTGTACAGATTTTTTTAAAAATATTGCTCACTTCTATCCATTAAGATTTATGCCAATAATCACCACGCTTGGCATGCGGGTTGGTGATCGCAGTGCTGACCATATCCATTATACCTTAAGGAGACCTATGTCCTACTAAACAGTACACTATTGCTTACTTATTATGAAAGCCCATCAATCAGCAATATTAAGACATCTCTATTACGATAATCATGTTGCTTTTATGAGAGAGATAAAATGGATTACATCCTTTTTATTTCTCCCTAAATAACACTTGGAAGTGATCACAGTGCTACAAATAAACACATTCTACAAAAGTAATAATTAAATTATTTTGCTATAATCCGCGATACAGTAAATAGAAAATATATATAGTGTTAAATGTATATCGGACTATCCGTATTTTCATACCCGATACGTGCAGGATTCGTAAAAACACATGCACAAACCTCCACCATTTCCACCACAATACACAAGCACTACACACGTTCACTAACACAAGCTCAACAATCGTTTCGCCCCGCAACCGAAGCATCATAAGGAGATAGACTCCACGACAAAATCGCAAAGCGAAGCATTATCCAAACAAGCATTGTTATATAGTACTTGGTTATCAATCAAGTACTATGTGTGCAGAGGTAAAATAAAGGGTGGGATGATCCCCACCCTTTATTTTACCTCTGAACACGTGCAACAAGCTTGAACTAGAAACATTTATCTGCTCGTTAATGAGGGTGCCATTGTTATGCTTAATAATTTCTAATTGTTCCAAAATATTTAATTTCAAGCTTTTTTTTGCTTTGTATTCTATTCTACAGGGTTTTACATACTAATGGCTTATAGAAATGGTAAAGTCATTTGCCTTTAAAAGCTGTAAGCTGCTGTGTATCTATGTTACTGCGATAAACGAGATAGTTTGATGGATATCTATATATTAATTGGTGGTTTAACAAAGATCAACTAAACTAAATACTTCTATAATATAGATAATTTTACATAACCTTAGCAATTGTGATTCATACCAACTTAAGTTATTCTTTGTTTTGCTCTACATATACTGTTTTTATTGTTGTTATAGACGATGTAAAATTTCAAGACAATGACCATAAGAATATTATTTACTCAAGTGAATTCGGCCGCCTGTTTTTGTAATGTAAAAATAAAATTATTCCGTTATTTTTACTTGTTTAATATATATTCAACTTATATGTACTAAAGAGCTTATGTCTTAATTTTAGAAATGGGTTTTACAAAATTCAGGATAAATATTTTTGAACCGATAATAGAATCCACCCACACCCTACACGAGCAACGGTTAACTGTACTACAGAGTTCCATACAAAACGTCGACCTGGATATTCCCACAAGCACTAATTTAAGTTTCTTGAAGTACTTACTTCGGGAAAGCTGAGGTACATTCGAAGCTTCTTAAAACAGTAACTTCCACCTAGTTAGGTTGACCAAAAATAAAGGCATCAAAATAGCGTCCTAAATGACACTGACGATCCAATCAGTATCACAATGGAAACTGTTAGTCAATACTAAACGAATAGTGCGCAGACGCTGCTAGGTCTGCGCACTATTCTCCTCGCATTTCGGATCGTTGGTTATGATTCGCCAACGCCTTATGGTATCCGCCAGAATAGAATAGACCACCCTCCTTTCTTACCGAGGTGTCGTAAGAAACGACTAAGGTATGTGCCGTGTGGTATCCGGCAGAATAGAATAGACCACCCTCCTTTCTTACCGAAGTGTCGTAAGAGGTGACTAAGGTATGTGCCGTGTGGTATCCGGCTGCATAGAATAGATAACCCCTAATTTCTTACCGAGGTGTCGTAAAAGGCGACCTAGGTAAGTTGACGTCAGGCAGGCGGCCGGTCGTAAAATACGTAGCCAAATCATGTGACAACATGTTTGTAACATGTTGTGCCGACCACACTTAGAGTGGGATAAGGGCAGGAGAATGTTGGCTATGATTCGGCACTCGGTGTCAACGTAAAAGTCATTAGGGCTACCAGCATAGTCTTATTCGAAAATAAGTATTATAATATATTCTCTGGGCAGGTAAGTTCGTAGAGTTCGAACACTGTGTTTTACCCTTATAAAACTCTTAACGATTATCACTTAACAGCAAGTGGCCCATCTGCTCACCTACCCGCTATAAAAATCTGAAGTAAACATGTTATTTCTCAGAATACGAATATAAATATTGTAATACTCTGCGATGGCTGTAGGTGATGCTGGCATGGTGCCAACTCTCAATGTCTTGATCGCTCGATATTTTATTAAGTTTTACGTATAAATAATCTGTATGTAGTAAATTTAAAAAACAAATAATTATTTATAGATTACTAGCACTTTTAACCGCAACTTCGTTCGCGTGAACTGTAGTCTTGGAATAAACAGTAGCTTCTGTCACTCTCCAACCCTGCAAATATCTCTATCACAAAAATTTGATCACATTTATAATATTAGTATTTTATTTATTTTAGTAAATGACCAGTATTACTTATATTAACTATACATTGTCATAGGTCAGTTAAATTCATCCAGTAAACAGAAACCAAAATATATAAAAACTTTTTAAAAATAACTTTCGATGTAAGCCAAACAACGCGATTTTAGAAACTTCTTTAAATTACAGATTTGACTTGACTTCGACACTTAATAATAAGAAAACTTTCATAGGTTGATAATAGATGGCCTTTTTTATTGTCATCTTATTCCATTTGCGTTTACAGGACTTCTATAGTCTATATGTTACCTCGATGTATAATGAATTATTTTGACAAATTTTATCGATATTGGTTCAGTGGATAGGCCGTGAAAACGTAACAAACAGACAGACTTTCGCATTTATAATATTAGTAAGGATTACGAAGTCTTTGCTCTTTTGTATACCTTCATCTCAAACGCAATACATTTGAGTGTTTTGTTGGTTCATTCAATTTATTATTTTTTTTAATAGTGTTGATAAAGAAAGAAGCGGATTATTATTTTACCACTAGGATAAGGTCACCTTTCTGTTTGGAGAGAAAGATTGAAGCTGAGACCCACTACGCATTTCCAATGCGGATTGGCCGGTTACACATAAGCCAGTGAGTCCTTAGCAATATGCAGGATTTCCTATAATGTTGTTCTCCTCCCTAAAGAATAAACGTTTTGTAAAATAAATAAATAAATATGGGAGATTTATACACACGGTCGGCCGTCCCCAAAGTAGGAAACTGAATACTCGTGTTATGGATGGTTAATATATACATATATAATTTTAAATATAACTTAAATGCATATGCACCCAAATACGAAGAGCCAACAAATTGTTTTTTAGATAATGTTGGCCTTCGGCAAGAATCGACCCGACGACACCTTGTTGAATAGGTTTACTGCCAACGAGCCAGTCATACGAAAGTCAGAAGTGTGTGTGGCTTGAACATGCAAACACTTAGTTTAGGTCCATTCGCTGACACCTTGCGGGCATCACGACTTAATATAAATTGGAATATTAAGAATAATCAACTATTATTTTCAACGTTCCATTCTTGCTGCATTACAGTAATCAACTCATAAGTTGTTCGTTACATTGTACACAGAATGTATCACAAACTCTCTTGAATCATACTTACGGAATTTTCCTTCACCCAATAACCGTGTGTTGAATTGTAATATTACTACCAACAAATCATCAGTTTTTGCCGGCTCTGTTTCATTGTTATAGATTGATTCATATAAGCTCAGCTATAGAGATGGTTTTAAAAAGTACTTTAATTCATAAGATTGAGCGCCGACTGGCTACAGTATAGAAAAAGTAACGGTCTGTTATTAATATGGTGCATTTACACACACGGCTGTCCGTCCCCAAAATAAGTTAGTTAATACTTGTCTAATGGGTGACAACTGGTAAATATATACATATAAAATTTTAAATACATGCTTAAATAAAAAAAAAATATATATATTTTTATCTTTTATTTTTATTTATTTTTTATAGACATACATATATACACCTAGAGCTACAATGAGGGTTTGTAGGTTACACCGATCCCCAGGATTCCCTAGAGATATGCAGGTATCCTCAAGATGTTTTCTTTTACCGAAAAATCGTCTGAAACATTGCATCTATCAATTAGACACATAAGTTAACTGAAAAACTCATTGGTGTCTCTCACTCACTCGCACACTGATCTGCAGGCCTACCATGAACTCTTATTGCGACTCAATTGAGAACGTAGACGACGAACGCGAACCGCTTTCTTTTCGTACCATGAAGTATGGATTGCATTGGGGTGAAAAGGATAACATTATCTGAACTATAGATAACTCTGTCTCTTTTACTCACATGTTTTTAGGACGCATTCCGAACGCCCATTCGGCAACGACTTAAATTGTGCGTCTTAAAGACGTCATGGTATGACAAAGCAAAATAATTTCGTTTACGTCTTCAATTGTGTCGCAATAAGAGTTCATGGTAGGCTTGCTGGCCCGGTCTATGATGATGTAAAAGTTTTATTTGTGTCAGATTTCTTAAATATTTGGTGAGCTGATAAGTAGACAAAGCTTAACAGACTTAACATATTTTCGCACTTATAATAATACCATGGATTATTTTATTTTATTTACTATTTAAAGTGTTTATATAAATTGTATTGCTTGAAATAAAGCAGTCGTCTCCATTAATGATCGCTGCCGGTGACTTTGGCGCGTGGCCAGCTTGCAGTGCCCTAGTCTCGACCGGTCGATAATTTGCAAAACCGGTGGACGTTCAATATGAATTGATGAGTGATACGCGCCGTGGCATTTATTTTTAACTAGTACTGTTTTGTTGCTGTTTCTTAGTTTAGTTTCGACTTCCCCTCATTGACAGTTCAAAAGAAATGCTCCGATCGCTTCCAAACTTTACAGGACTACCCGCTGGTCAATCTAAAAAAAAATCTGAAAATTTAGTGAAAATCTGCCCTGCGGGTTTCGGAGTCTCCAAGGAGCATACATGCAACATGTTGTATATAAAATTTATTGGTCTTTCAAGTCCAAATCTGAATCCGAAATACACCCATTTATGTATTTGCAATTATATGAGTTTCTATTTATCAGTTGTTTTTCACCCCAAACTAAGTTCATTTAATACTTATATTAAATTAACTTTGTTAGGGGACGGACAGCTATGTGTGTCCCATATATTTATTTATTTAACTACTTGTAACCGCGACTTCGCTCTAGAGTACTCCATCTTACTATTCTGTTCCGCCGACGTATATGATAAGCTAATATTATTTTTATATTATGTTATTTAATAAATTGCCGCAATCCATAAAAGATATGCCTTTGACACAATTTAAAAAACATGTACTCATACATTCCTAGTTAGCGAGTAAGTGAACATTTAATAATAATCATATCATATCATATCATAACAATATTAATCATATTGTTACAATTACAATGAAAGATGACAGAAATGATGATGATACAAATGAGATAAGAATGTTAATGTGAGGAGTGTCAAAATTTGATAGAATACGAAATGAGTATATTAGGAGAAATCTAAAGTTGCGATCATCATGAAAAAGATGAGAAGTGCTAGATTGTATAAGTTGGTATGGTCATTGTAGTACTTCTCTGTACTAACTACGCGCTTATTGTAAGTGTCTCCGCTTACAAGTCCAGTGACCAAGTGTCTAACGTTTTCGACTGTAACTATTACGACCTTTCCTTCCCACTCCCGTGTATATTCTATCTATTACTTGTCTATGGTAGAGTGTCACTCTACCATAGACAAGTAATAGACACAAAGCCAACACCTATATCAGATAAGGAATATAACAGATTCACAAACACTACAGTCATGTAATGACGAGGGATGAAAATTATGTAACCAAAAGAGTTTTAAATCATCATCATCATCCTTCTGCCCTTATCCCACTCTAAGTGGGGTCGGCACAACATGGTACAAACATGTTGTCACATGATTTGGCTACGTATTTTACAATCGGCCGCCTGCCTGACGTCGACTTGCCTTAGTCGTATCTTAGGACCCCTCGGTGAGAAAAAGGGTGGTCTATTCTAATCTACAAAAGAGATTTATATATGAATGTGAATGAATGTATGACTACAGGGAGGCCGTAAAAAAGGTGGATGGATTGTGTGAATGCATATAAAAGGAGTACCACCGGAGTTGACGAATGATAGAGGAGTATGGATGATGACATATAGTTCCGGCCCCACTTAGAGTGGGATAAGGGTAAGAGAATGATGATATAATGAAATTGACATAAATTACTCTTGATTGTTATCAATCATTTGTATCAGGCATTTATTTATGCGTCGTGTAATTGAGCACGCGTGTTGCGTGGTACCTTAACCTCATTCAAGAATATTATTTGACATTAATGTATTGAAATTGTATGTAATAACAGGGAATAATTGCACGCGTCAAATATCGATAAATAGAAAATGCCGTAGGTTCACGTCGGAAGGCATCATATTGGATACGTTGCAAAATTTCTAAAAATGCTTTTATATGTGTAATCTGCTTGACTCGGCTAATATGCTGACCATTATTACCATAAGCTATGATAGCCTAGTGGTGAGACCCTGCGACTCTCTAGAGACGACATAGGTTCAAACCCCGGGCAGGCACTAATGAGTTTTTCTATTAAAACTTATGTGTCTAATCGATAATTGCAATTTATCACACGCTTTTCGGTGAAGGAAAACATCGTGAGGAAACCTGCATTTCCTCTAAAGAATTCTAGGGATATGTGTAACCTACCAATCCGCATTGGAGCAGCGTGGTAGGTCTTAGCTCCAATCCTTCTTTCCAAAAACGGAGAGAGGAGGTCTTAACCCAGCAGTGGGCATAGTAACAGGCTGTTACTTTACTTTACTTTATTACCATTGACCTTAACCAATGCCAAACCAGAAAGAAATTAAACAACACACCATCACTATTTCGATAGTGTAGTCGTATACGACTACTGTGTTATAACACACCACCATCACCGCCAAGAAACTGCATTAATTTTTATATATGATTTTGTTTACAGAAATCATTTTGCTACGTATTGGAGCGGAATGCGCTCGGCTTGCGACTCCATTGTAAGATATCGTAAGGAATTGAGAGGCGTTTGTTAAGAAAAATCGAAAATATATATTCCTAGCTGTGCCAGCGGCTTTGCTCGCGTGGAAATCACCAATATTTTTCTAGAATTCAAATTTTAAACGAAAAAGTTAGTTATTGTGAGTTGACCATAAAAGATAGAGACATGCTATCGCGGACTTTTTTGTAGTATTTTTATAGAACTACAATTCTCTACTACATTACTTTAGCGTATCTCTACTGGTTTATGCAGCGCACGCGACTAAAGCTCGCAGCAAATAAGTTTTTTAACAACTGCGCGATTTCTTCAACACAATTTACATAATACTGATATAAAAGTAATAATAAAATTTAGTATTATGGATCTCCGCAAAGTAACGCCTAATTCTATAAATTATTTAATACTGATATGTACTATTTACCTAAACCATCCGGAAGTATTTCACTATACTATTCCGGAATATTCTATACTATTATAAAAATGTAGATGATATTATTATATGCTGGACAGGTACTACTGGACAACTTGATAAATTTTTCCATACTTTAAATAAAAAACATCCCAAAATAACATTTAAATTAGAATACGAACAAATTAGCTCACTGAACTTTTTAGACTTGATTATTACTCGCGTTAATAACAAACATTCATTTGAGATCTTTCGTCTTGCCACCCTTGGCAACATAAACTTGCCGCCTTTCATAGCTACGTTCATAGGTTATTGTCGGTCCCTCTCTCAAAAAACAGCTATGAAAAGGAGTTACAAATAATATACCAGATAGCACTTTCCAATGGTTACACTACAGACACGGTTAAAAACATAATTAAAAATAAACACAAGTCTCAAGTCGCTAAACTTTTGTATGCGGTACCATCTTTTAATAAAACTAATTATAAAGCCAGTCTGACTTACTTTGGAAAATTAACAGATCGAGTGGCAAATATATTTAAATCAAAATCGGGTACTAAACTCTCTTTTAAAACTAACCAATCGCTTCGTAGTTTGTTGTGTAAAAATAAAGATATGTTAGATAAGGGTAAAAAATCCGGGGTTTATAAAATAGATTGTCCTGAGTGCAACGGTACATATGTAGGTCAGACTGGCCGAAGTTTTGCGGTTCGATTCCGGGAACATATGGCTGCGTTTAGGAATAATAAACCACAAAATTCTAAATTTGCAAAGCATTTGCTGGAAAGCGGTCATAAAGTGCCTAATGACCATTCATATCATATTCTCCACACTTGTAATAAGGGACTCCGACTCAATACCTTAGAGCAACTTGAGATAATAAAAAATAACAATTGTCACTTAATTAACGAGCAAGTAAATGTTTCTTATTCCGTTTTGCTACATGTGTTAGGAGGGGAGGGTATTTGTGGGAGTTGAACTATTTAAGACAGCTTGTATGGGTAGCGCGGCGCATTACGATTTTTGGCGTGGAGCCTATCGTCCTGATGATGCTTCGGTTTCGGGGCGAAACGATCGTCGAGATTGTGGTGGTGGGTGTGTGTGCTGCTTTTGTGTGCGTTGTTGCTGGTGAATTGCGCCTAGGGGTGCATGTGGTGGCTTGTCCTGCATGTATAAGGTGCGTAGATTTTGCCTGCTTCATACACATTGGCTTTGCATGCATTCGCTTAACCCGTGCGGATTATAGCAAAGTAGTTAGTTCTGTTATATTGCTTGTAATATGGAATTCCGCAAAGTAACGCCTGCTTCTATAAATCATTAAATTATATCACTATCTTTTGGTTAAAACCGTACGAAATTCCGTTCAGTATATTTTGAGAAAATCAATTACATACAGACAGAGCTTTTTGGGACTTTGTTTTATAATAAGTATAGATATATTCACAGACACCTACCATTATAAATATTGTTTTTATTATTTATTAACCTGCTTGTTTTATGAAATAGTAAACAATGTTTTCCCACGAGCAGTCCGTGCTCGCGATTTCATAATAACCACTTCGGAAGCACGAGCCACACAACTGTCTGAGAGGAAATACCAATCAAAATGTAAATTTAAAGTTCCACGAGTTTACATTTAGTTAGTGATCTGGAAACTGGATCCGAGCTTAGTGTTGCATCCTGTTGTTTGTTATCTCATTACGTTGTCTACCGTCGTCATGTTGGATTGTAGGTAAATTTTGCACTATTGTCCAAGTATAGAATTGTACCTATATTGCTTATCGAATGACAGGAGAGAATGGTAGAGAAAAACTTTTTGTGCCGACCCCACTTAAAGAGGGATAAGGGCAGGAGAATGTATGGATGATAATATTTTCGAGATGGCTGTTTACCAATCCGATAGACGGATCAAGTGATTACTGCTTTTGACGACCCTCTTTACGATTATACCAGGAAGGCGGAAGGCATAAGTCCGTAAAGAATGACGTTGAATTGTGAAAGTCGTATGCAATCCTCAACTAACGGTCACTACTGACGATTACGATGAAATTTGGTACTTTTTACTTATGTACATCAGCTTTAATTGTACTAAATATCCTCAAGCCCCAATGGTTTAGCTGTGCCTATAACACAAATTTTCGAATTTATAATATTTCGCATTATTTAAGTGCCTGAAAAGTACAGTCCTCGAACAGTGCGTGTTACTATTAATGACATACGGATCCGAAACGTGGTTGCAGACTATGAGCCACATAAGAAAGTTTAGAGTCACTAGCGTACTATGCTTGGGGTATCCCTACTAGCAATCGGAAATTAGGAAATCCAGAATCCAGAACCAAAATCGCCGATATACTTCAACGTGTCGAAACTGAAGTGGTGATTAGCAGGGTACATAGTGCCTCTCAGCCCATGGGCGTTGGGGTCTGAGAGTGTGTAACACAGCCGTGTTAAACCTGCAGGCCTATCATGAACTCTTATTGTGACTCAATTGAAGACATAAACGACGACCGCGAACCGCTTTTTCGTACCATGAAGTGTGGATTGCATTGGGGTGAAAAGGATAACGTTATATGAACTATAGATAACTCTGTCTCTTTTACTCACATGTTTTAGGACGCATTCCGAATGCTCATTCGGCAACGACTTAAAAAGTGCGTCTTTAAGACGTCATGGTATGAAAAAGCAAAACAATTTAGTTTACGTCTTCAATTGAGTCGCAATAAGAGTTCATGGTAGGCCTGCTGTACGAGATGAACTGACCACATCAAAAGTGTCGCATAGAGCCGTTGAATTCACGTGACACAAGATCGGAAGGTGTGGAGATCTCGTGAGAGAGTGGATGTCCATCGGTTGAAGAAGATGTAGAAGAACTATGTCTATAAAATAACATTTGCAATCGAATAACAACCGTTACTAAAGCAACAGTTTTATGGGTTTGGATTATGTGAGTTCGGTTACACTGCTCATAATACCATTAAGCATTAATTTAGATGTCTGGCGGAATATCACAAGTCAATTAGCGGTTTAGGTAGTAAGTGTGGCCTAGATTGTAACCTCAATGTTATATCTAGATGTTTCGTTCAAAATTGCTCATAATCATAGTATTTGGTAGTTTCGCAACTGGTGAACAATATTTAACAATATTTAGTTGGAAACTACAACAAAGGTAGTAATTAATGTAGATTAGTCCTCTGATGAAGGTAGGAGCATCCTGCCTTTAATTTCGTGGGTTACTGGTGGTTTGATTTGAAGACCAACGTTTATACAAACAATTTGTTGGTTGTTCGAGTCTTTATATAAAACTAGTTACTACCTATTTCGATTTTCTTAAAACGAAATAGCATAGAGCCGTTTGCGATGTAAGTTATATTAAATACTGTTTTATAGAATGATTTATAGAAGCAGGCGTTACTTTGCGGAATTCCATATTACAAGTAATATAACAGAAACAACTACTTTGCTATAATCCGCACGGGTTAAGTGAATGCATGCAAAGCCAATGTATGTAATGTAATGTGCCATATAAGGAATCATTGAACATTTTAAGCAATTTACTCGAGAAAAAATGTTCACATCCTGGTGAGACCTTAGAATTGTTAGAATTAACTCAACTATGTATGGAACAAAATTATTTTAGATTCAATAACCAATTCTTTCATCAAAAGGATGGTTTAGCAATGGGATCACCTTTGAGTCCACTGATGGCTGAAATTTTCATGGATAATTTCGAAAACCAACATATTGTTCATAACAAAAATATTCTATACTATTATAGATATGTAGATGATATTATTATATGCTGGACAGGTACTACTAGACAACTTGATAAATTTTTCCATACTTTAAATAAAAAACATCCCAAAATAACATTTAAATTAGAATACGAACAAATTGGCTCGCTGAACTTTTTAGACTTGATTATTACTCGCGTTGATAATAAACATTCATTTGAGATCTTTCGCAAACCGACTTACACCGATACGATCATACCGGCTTCGTCTTGCCACCCTTGGCAGCATAAACTTGCTGCCTTTCATAGCTACGTCCATAGGTTATTGTCGGTCCCTCTCTCAAAAAACAGCTATGAAAAGGAGTTACAAATAATTTACCAGATAGCACTTTCCAATGGTTACACTACAGACACGGTTAAAAACATAATTAAAAATAAACACAAATCTCAAGTCGCTAAACTTTTGTATGCGGTACCATCTTTTAATAAAACTAACTATAAAGCCAGTCTGACTTACTTTGGAAAATTAACAGATCGAGTGGCAAATATATTTAAATCAAAATCGGGTACTAAACTCTCTTTTAAAACTAACCAATCGCTTCGTAGTTTGTTGTGTAAAAATAAAGATACATTAGATAAGGGTAAAAAATCTGGGGTTTATAAAATAGATTGTCCTGAGTGCAACGGTACATATGTGGGTCAGACTGGCCGAAGTTTTGCGGTTCGATTCCGGGAACATATGGCTGCGTTTAGGAATAATAAACCACAAAATTCTAATTTTGCAAAACATTTGCTAGAAAGCGGTCATAAAGTGCCTAATGACCATTCATATCATATTCTCCACACTTGTGATAAGGGACTCCGCCTCAATACGTTAGAGCATCTTGAGATAATAAAAAATAACAATGGTCACTTAATTAACGAGCAAGTAAATGTATCTAATTCCGTTTTGCTGCATGTGTTCGGAGGGGAGGGTATTGGTGGGAGTTGAACTATTTAAGACTGCTTGTGTGGGTAGCGCGGCGCAGTGCGATTTTTGTCGTGAAGCCTATCCTCCTGATGATGCTTCGGTTTCGGGGCGAAGCGATCGTCGAGATTGTGGTGGTGGGTGTGTGTGCTGCTTTTGTGTTCGTTGTTGCTGGTGAATTGCGCCTTGGGGTGCATGTGGTGGCTGGTCCTACATGTATAAGGTGCGTAGATTTTGCCTGCTTCATACACATTGGCTTTGCATGCATTCACTTAACCCGTGCGGATTATAGCAAAGTAGTTGTTTCTGTTATATTAAATACTGTGTTTGCTATCGGAATCGAATCAACGCGGTTAATTTTTTTAGCTAACTCAATCAGTCTTTTTAATATTATGATTGAACGTAACTTACATATATTATGCCGTGAAACTAAAATTAATCAACAGTACCTTATCATATGATTTTCACACAAAATATTATTAATTTGATTAAAAATAAAAAATTTGAACAATAATCAATTGCTCTGTTATTAAAGTATTTCTAGTGGAACACGAAAACTTTCGCGTTCACAAAGGAACCAACTTTCAAATGCGGAGTGCAATTAAATGAAGTTCGAAGTTAAGTTGGAACGTCGTTAAACTGCTCATATAGATCTATTTTAATTATTATTACCTACTTAACTAATTTTATTTATTTTGTAGTATAAATGGATTGTTAATTATGTACGAATTTCACATGTTTAAAACTTATATTTTTCTGATTAATTATTAACCTTTATCTTGCGTGACACGTTATTAAGTTAGGGAATAAAATAAATGCTATTTCTAATAAAGTCCGACATTACATGTTATTATCTCCTGTTTTTTAATTGAAATCATTTTTAAAAAATATTGTATAAATATACAATATGGAAACAAACTTTAAAGGATTTTTGCCGCATCGATCTCCAGATCATCATCTAACATTGATTCTACCTTATCATAATTACTCATCGTCTATTGACGATTTTTTACAAATTAATTTCTACCAATAAATCGAGAGATTTATACTATGTTTAATGCACTCCATATCAGTATACACAACGACATGACAGTTTTTATAAGAAAGCTTGAAGCTTTTTAATATATGTATAGGATATTATTAAATAAGTATTGCATCGATGAGTTGTGATACGGTACTTTTTTTACACTGTGGCAATGTTGTTGGAACCCAATAGCATTATTTTTTTATTCATAAGGTGTAGTTACGCTATTGAATTCAGAATTAGGTGAATACTAATCAGGCGGTTTGTTGCCTTCGTGTATATCGATGTGCTTATTTATGGCCTTGCGCGCTACCAGACCAAGGTCATAGTTCGCTCAACCGCCATTTTGAATTGCTAATAAGGTGCATAACTTGACTGGCCCGTTGGTGTAGTTGGTAGTGGCCCTGCTTACCGATACGCGGCTCGCCGCTTTGATTCCCGCCGAGGGCCAGCAATTTCTATATACAATTTTTTTATTCTTCGAGTCTGGGCTTATTATGTATTTAATTCATTATATTATATTACATTATTGTGTGTGTTATATTATATTACATATATGTATATGTTATTATGTTATATTATATAACATTATAGTGTGTGTATTCATACAAATCTAAAGTCAAAGGGCTGAAGAGTGATATAGTTATCTTTTGTATTTCAGTTTTGGAATCAACTCAGTCAAAATCGCGGGCTGAAGTTGCTCGTAGTTAGATGTATAAACAATCGTTACACAGTCGATTGTTAAATCATCATAAAACGTATTGAAATTTAATACTCGCATTCCTTTGTTTGATAATATTCCAACCTGAGGTTTACAAACATCCTAATAGTTTCGATTGTACTACATTGGACACTTTTAACTCGTATAATACATGTGGAATGTCCATGAATCATCATCATCCTCCTGCCCTTATCCTACTCTAGGTGGAGTCGGCACAACATGTTACGAACATGTTGTCACTTGATTATCACATGTGGCTACATATTTTATGACCGGCCGCTTGCCTGACATCACATTACCGTCGTATTTTACGAGCCCTAGGTAAGAAAGAGGGTGGTCTATCCTATTCAACCGGATACCACACGCTGGCTTACCTTAGTCGCCTTTTAAGACACTTCGGTAAGAAATGAGAGTGGTCTATTCTACTCCGGACACCACACGGCATGTCTACTGTCCGTAAAAAATTGTAATATTATTTTTATTCGAAATGTTATTCGGAATGATGAGATACTTTTTAATCAACGCTAGATTTTTATTAGATGCCTTGTTTGTTTACAAAATTGTTAACATAAAATTGATCGTATGCGTTTGCACGAAATTATTCGATTTCGTGTATAAGCATCCCCAAGTACCAATAGGATCACTCCATCCATCTTGAGACAGTTCTGGGAGCTAATTCCCCTATGCTAGATTTTGCAAAGTCTTCAACAAATGCAGTGATTTTTAAATTTAAACTATCGTAAGTAGTATTCATAGTTAATTTATAGATACCGAGTATACTCACTTCTTATTGTATCGGATTAGCCCGACTAGTTTCGAGCCCATCCGGGGCACTTATTCATGAGTTCTTTGCACGACATTATCGCGGCAGGAATTGCAGTCGTTAAATAGACGTACATTTTGACACATTATTCGCTTTAAATATATCAAACATATATATATCAAATATATCAAACATATATATATAAATAAGTATATACACAAAAATATAAGTATAGAATCCGTGATACTATACCTATATTATTAAGCGAAAGACAGACAGTCTTTCTTTTACGTTTTCTAGGCTAACCCGCTAGACCAATATCAAATTGATCAAATTTAGCGTATAGAAAGCCTATAGAAAACACCGGGGTACCATATAGGATAAAAAAATATATCCTGCTTTTCTTTTGGGATGAGCGAAAAACATTTATAGAATAATTGAGGGTACTTAAACCCTTAAGGTAACTCAAACAAATTTTGAATTTCACTTACATTATACTACGAGTACACCGATGTCTTTCCTGTTAAATGTTAGCTTACGATAAATGTAACTAATGACCGAAGATCATTACTCGATATAATTAAATAACATTAACTGACAAACACGCACTTACTTTTCGACAGCTGGTGAGTAATCTGGTCACACCGGTCTTACGTGCGTTCAAAGTTCAGAGAATTTCGAAATGTCATATTGATATTAGACTTATTTTAGGAAACTGATACAGAAAAACTCACATATATTTTTTTATAGTTGACTTCTTTCAATTTAATTATAAATTTATTATTATAAAAGCAATAATAAAATCATTTTGCTACAATCCGCGATAAAGTAAATTGAAAATATATGTAAAGGCTTAATGAATGCCGTGTGGTGTCCGGCTGAGTAAAATAGACCACCCTCATTTCTTATCGCGGTGTCGTATTGGGTGACTACGGTAAGTTGACGTCAGGCAGGCGGCCGGTCTTAAAATACGTAATCAAGTCATGTAACAACATGTTAACATGTTGTGCTGACCCCACTTAGAGTCGGATAAGGGCAGGAGGATGATGATGTAATGACTAAATGTAGAGTGGACTATCCGTTTTCATACCTGATACATGCAGGGTTCCCAAAAAGACATACACTACAAACCCCCACCACTGCCACCACTATATAGAAACACTAAATACGCTCACTAGCACGTACTCAACAATTTTTGGCCCCGCAACCGAAGCATCATCAAGAAATAGACTCCACGACAAAATCGCTTAAAAGTTCTATAAGTTATATTTCATGTCCCAGCTTTATTTTTCGGATCATTCGCAATTACATGTAAACTTACTACTTTTATAACCGTGAATTAGTTTAAAAAATACAAAGTGATTTGACTTTATTCATTGATAAAATTAATTTGAATGATGAATCTGGACACTAATTAATTTAAAAAAATTACAATTTATCAGCCGAAACCCCACTAGAGTCAAAGCCAATCTTTTTTCAAAAGATTTTATTTTTACTTGACTTGTATTGTATGTATAATATATTTATATGTGAAGGTAGAATATTGCAAGGTCAATTTGACCCACTTCCCGGTGTCCGATTGAGCTGAAATTTTACATATTGCTCCAGTCCCGATGACAATGCATGTTTTGATAAGCATGAACCTGCTGTCAGGATTAGCACCAGACCAAGGAACTCCTCAACCGTTAACAGTTTGCCTTGACTAGTTTTATTACATAAAAACAAAGCAAATTAGCAGTTTAAAGCGTTAATCTAACAGAGATCAGTGTTTGAAGTTGGTAAGTAATTTCTCTTTGATTATCACCTCGCTTTCTAACCTTTTTTATTAATGTCAAGTGATATGCATTCTCTTAATACGAGAAACATAAGCGAACAGCTGACAACCAGTCCGGTCACACCGGTATGTACGAGTAACCCGAGCTAACGCCTCGACGGCATGGACGTAAAAAATACGTCGCGTTAAAACTCCGCATAGGCTTAATAAGAAGTTTCGCATTGTATATTCGGCTTAACGCCCAACACCTAACGCTTAAAATGAAACACTGCTCGATAAAAATACGTCGCGTTTCAAAAGCGCTGTCGTGTGAACAGATACTTGGATACCTATTTCTCATATATCAACTCATTTTTAACGCACGGTAAAAAACCTCTCGTGCGTACGGGGGGTAAGAAACATTTCAGCTGCTAGTTCGGTACCTAGCTATTGGTATAGACTAAAATATTCGATTTGCTGTATATAATAAGATTAAATTTACGTGCTATACAAACAGTGGTGAAGCTATCGGAGAGTTAGATGGGGCAGTGCCCCGCTAAGTTCAGGGGGCCTCTAAGTTTGCCTTCTCCCCTTCCTGAAACGTCGAATTTATCATTCGGGAACAAGATATAGAACAAATGTTCCTACTGAGGGTACTCAAACGCTTAAGTTGGATGTCACGAAGGTGCGGGTATTACTAGTTTTAAATATAAGTAATACGCAAGGACATTCTAGATGGCTGACCGGTCGTACTAGCGCGGAACCAGATTCCATATACTGGAAACACCCGCTTTGTACCCTTCCACAGTTTTTACTGACAATGATATTGAAAAATTCATATGTAATTGTGCAATGATTAATTATTGCGAAAAGTAAGGTTGCTCCGTCACAGCTGATCAACCGGTCAGCTAAACTGGAAACTGTATTTTCTCTTTTAGTTGTCCTAGATTATGTAACAAGTCCATAATATCGGAAGTAGTTACATCCAAAATACGTATTGTAACAATTGAAATTTTAACAATATATTTTTAATTTTTAATCCTAATTATGCATTGAAGGTATCAAGATATAACTTTGCAATTAAAACTTATTTCTTCAGATTTATATCGTGTATGTATCGCATCGTATATGGTGGTATAATCTATCTATAATTATTATAAACAAACAAGCTGTCTATCTGTATGTGAACTATTTTATTAAAATTTACTGAACTGAATTTTTTTACGGTTTTTACCAAAAGGTACTGCAATTCTTCCGGAAGGTTTAGATTCATAGTACATCACGATTTTATTTAATTTGTTTGGAAGGGGCGTTTTGTAAAAAAAGCTGGAAGATTTAGTCGCATGCATTGCGTAAACCAGCAGAGATACACGAATGTAATGTACTAGTTAATTTTAGATCTACACAAATTCTACATAAAAGTTTGCTACAGCATGTCTCTATCCCTTATGGTTAACTCACAATAACTACTTTTATGTTCAAAAGTTCAATAAAATAAACTGATTTCCACGCGGGCACGGCTATTTTAATATAATGTAATTATTTATACACGTCACATATATGGTATACAAAACTTTAAAATATCGGTTATTGTAAAGTGTTATATAAAGACTTCGATTTTCCTTTGGTAATTTTGCGTCTCAGATAGACGTAACTGAGAGACGTAGTTATTTTAATTCTTATATTAATTTTCGATAATAAATCCCTCAAAATAGTTCTATCATTGTGTTATTATCTCGATAATCTAAGGAAATACCCTAATATAATAATATGTTATGTAATGATAATAAGGAAATAAAACCCATCTGAGCGACATCTCTGGAGTAACCCCCTCACAGGCAATAACTGCTTAAAAGAAAAGAAGTTTATGATTAATTCAAACGCTATGATCTTGTGTGCAAATTTTTATATAAGTAGATCGTTTTTCGTTATTTTTCTTGTTCTTTTCTTTATATGTTATCAGCGTAACACTACTTGTGTTTTTCTTTTCGTTACTCAAAGGTTGACTGAAAAGGGATCCCTTTATAGAGAATACGACTTTGTATACATACTATTTTTTGTTTTCTAACATTTTAATTGTTTTTTTTTGTTTGAGAATAATTAATGAATAAACGCTTTTTTGAACCGTCAACTATCACTTGAATAATTTTTAGGTACCATGGCGCGGCCTATATCTATGTAGATAAGTGATAACAGAATTTACCGCAAACACTATTCGGACCCTACCATTATTATCGCAGCTAGATTGTGCATTATCGAGCGCTTTTGTACATGATTGTGGCAACACGTGCTCTGAAATACAATGCTAATGAAAAACGACGGCTGATAAGCGATCTCTCACACCCACATATAAACTGATCCATTGAAATTTCATTTAACTATACGAATATTTATGACAAAAGTTATCATATAATTCTTTTGCTACAATCCGCGTTTGTTAAAAAAAAATGCTTAGTGTAGGAAGCAAACACTGTTCTCCTACCTTATATATTGAGGATTAGTTACCGCACGCAAAGCTTTGCGATTTTGTCCTGGAGCTCTTCTCCTGCCGATGCTGCGGTTCGGGGCGAAACGATCGTTGAGATTGTCGTAGTGAACGTGTGTAGTGTGCTGTTGGTGGGGGTGGCTTGTGATAGCTTGCGGTAACTTATCCTGCATGTATAAAGTAGAAGAAGATTATTACATAGATCTTCTTAACAAACGCGGATTATACAAAAAAAATCCTATCATAACTTTTGCACTATGGAATTCTAAAATTTTTAAATCATTCATCATTTTCTTGTCCTAAACCCAATCTAAATAAGATCGGCACAACATGTTTTAACCATGTCGTGATATGATTTGGCTAGGTGTTTTACAAACGGCCGCCTACCTGACGTCAACTTACCTTAGTCACCTTTTAAGACACCTCGGTAAGAAATGAGGGTGGGCTATTCTACTCGGCTGGATAACACATGGCCTCTACAAATTATAAATCATTTGAATATTTATAAAATGACTATAATCATTTTGTCCTGGAATATCCCAAGTAGTTTAATGTAATCTTAACCTATATAGACAACTATAAGATGTTATGAAAAATATAATATTACCAATAATATAGTTATTATTTATGAAAGTGTAAATATTTTTGAAATCTTAGGAGCACATTAAAATATGGTATAATAAGATACTAACTAAGCAGTATGTACTCCTAGATTTAATATTTGGTTCTGTCCATATCAAAGCCAGATTCGAAATAATCGAAATGGCCTCAATTAAAGAATAAAGTGGAAAAGATGCTAATGATTTTCGTCCTAACATTATGTATTTATTATATTACTTATGTTTTCCGCGTTCGTGCCATCTTAAGCGTTTAAGTACCCGTAATAATGCAATAAGCGTTTTTTCGTTTTTCACGAAAGAACATTTTCTTTTATCCTTTATATTAATACTGATGTTTAAGCTTTAATTGAGCCAGTATATTAGTAGCGTGTAAGTTATTTAAGATCGACATAAGTTATATTTTTCTAACGGATTAATCGTGAAAGTACAATAGACAGACATATTTACTTTCGTATTTATAATATTTATTATCCTACTTTCTACTAATCCTACTTAATATTATAAATGCGAAAGTTTGTGAGTATGGATGGATGTTTGTTACTCTTTCACGAAAAATCTATTAGACGGATGTGGATGAAACTTTAAAGTTATATAGATTATACATCAGAATAACATATAGGCTACAATTTGTAATGATTTTATGTAATATAACGATACATGTCAATAAAGTCGAAAAAAATCTGGCCTCTGAGAGCTATCTCGGCGTACGCTGCCTAAGTCATTAGAGTTACACAAATATGATGTACCGTAGTATTGTTTGTCTTTAATAGTTCTAAGCAAAAGTCCGCGACAGCATATATCTATCTTTTATGTGGAAGCCATTATGACCAAAATTGTGAATCTTAAATTTAATTAAATTACATACTGTGGCAGACAAAATTTCTAGCGAGCGAGGCCGCTGGCAAAAACTAGTATTATATATAGAAAACAACAAGCACAAGGCGATACGCGCTTGTCTATAAGATATTATCGTGACGGACTTCAAAAAAGTTGTTTTGTTGCAAATTACAATAAAGCATAGTGTAACGTCTACAAAACTCATAAGTGTTAAAAAGCCCCATTACTTGTAAGAGCAAGAAAGCCCTAGCTTTTTTAATATTTCGTAGCGTGATGTCATAGATAGGGTTAAAGAATTTATTTTCTCAAAGAATTTGTTCATTCACAGAGAAAATCATATTTACATTCATAGTATAGTAAAAAGTAAAGTGGCGGCCTCTTACAATCCCACTGCTGGGAATAGGCCTCCTCTCTCCGTTTCTGGAGAGAAGGGTTGGAGCTAAGACCTACCACGCATCTCCAATGCGGATTGGTAGGTTACACATATCTCCAGAATTCTCTAGAGATATGCAGGTTTCCTCACGATGTTTTCTTTCACCGAAAAGCATATGATAAATTGCAATTATCAATTAGACACATGAGTTTTAATAGAAAAACTCATTGGTGCCTGCCCGGATTTGAACTCGTGTTCCCCTCGAAAGAGTCGCACAATCTCACCGCTGGGCTATCACAGCTTTACATACATAGTTTAGTTCTAACTTAACAAAACATGTAAACAAAAATCGACCCACTAACTTCCACACTATACACCGGTAAAAGAATGCAAAATCGTTGTCACAGTATGTGTAATGTTAGTATGACAAGTTATTATGATTTAGTAATTTAATGTGTTTTTTTTATTTGCTTTTAAATATCATAAATGATTTTACATTCTTCACCTCTTTAGGTAATTTACAATGTACTTTGGTTACATGAACTCCTTTGCACTCCTTTGATTACATGAGACTACAATGTATTTAACACAGTTACGCCTAATTTTGAATTCAGTCTCTTTAATACTAAGCGTGCAACTTATTCCCCCTTTCTTTAAAGATGATTATATATGTGTGCAATATATTTGACAAGATAGTCTATAAACAGATTTCCAAAAGCCATAAACAATACACTTTTACCCTCAATAATAAAATGACGTGCGTCGAATGTAATTAACAATTGACAGGCTGTTTCTTTACACGCATCTATAACCGATCTACCGGAAATGGCCGCTTGGTTCACTTCAATAACCGTTATCAGTGCTATATTTTCAAATATAGTCGCTATAATAAATACGCTCTCGCCTTCTATAATAGAATCTTATGATGCAATAAATATAGTTTTTATTAGCAATGTAAAACAAGGTCACACGTCGATACTGAACCAGACATACAGTAAACTTTCATTCGGTCCACTTTAGCTATTGCTATTAATGATATATTTACTTTGAAGTTTGTTTTTTCTTAAATATTTTCGTTTGAAATCATAATTCTAGGCAAAAATGAATTTTAATAATAATATAAGGCAAGGTCGTAGTGAACAACTGACCGGCTGATCTAATCGTAGAAATCCGGTCAAACCAGTTTGCAAGTATAACCGGATATACTTGGACTTATATTAAACTAAAATATAATATTGTTGAAAATGCTTCATTCATCAATCATTACTTTAAATAATACGATTTCTTTAAGAAACACTAAATAAATATATGGGACACTTACACACACGGTCGTCCATCCCCAAAGTAAGTAAATTAATGCTGGCTTTAGGGTGGCGGACGACTGGTAAATATATACATATATAGTTTTAAATACATACTTAAAATACAAATATACACCCAGGCTCGACGAACCAACAAATTTTTCATAGAAAATGTTGCCCCTCGGTGGTAATCGAACCCGCCACCCGTGGAACTAAAGGCAGGGCAAGGCACTACCCACTGCACCAACGGGCCAGTCAAACAATAATGAGTATAAAGATATCCATCCATCCTCCAGCCCTTATCCCTATCTTAGTGGGATCGGCACAACATGCTATAAATATATTGTCACATGATTTGACGTATTTTACGACCGGCCGCCTGCCTGACGTACTGTACTCAAACGGATACCACACGGTGTGTCAACTTAACTTAGTCACTCTTTACACCTCGGTAAGAAATGGGGGTGGTTTATTCTACTCAGTCCACACGGTGGATGAATATTATACATTTAGACATGAAGTAAAATTTAGACAAACATAGAAGATTCAGTTACACTACACAGTAGTTGAACTGTTCTTATTTTTTCAGAAAGGACATCTTATTGAAAAATATGTTAATAAGAAAAACAAGTCCAATGCTATACAAGACGATGTACGTACGTCCTCTCAGTTATTTTCTGTATAAGAAAAGCATTATAAGATAGATCAGTCTTACTCGAGCATGATCGGAAACATCTAAGCTATTGCGGTTAATAGATACGGAAAAACAATACAATATTTTAATGTTTCCTCATGAATGATATTGCATTTATCGACGTTTAAATTAAGGAAGTTATAAATAATAAGATGATCTTGAATCATCAAGAAATCGCTTAAAATACAATACATTATTTTTTGTGTCATACATGTAAAAAAATGTATTACTTAATATCGGTAAACTATCAATATGCAAACTAAATAATAAAGGACCAAAGTGTCAGCCCTGCATTACACCCGAAGTATCACGTAACGAAAAAAACAAACGCATAGTATATTCTGAAATTAAATTATTAGTGAAGAGAGACGTATAAACGATTCGTTTAATGTTTAATATTGTTAAAGCAGATATACCAACTGATAAGATAGCTTGAACTTGATATGAACCAAGATAAAACAGATTGATTCGACGATAAAACAAGATAGTACAGTAACTAAATGAGGAAATAGATATAATTTTGTAGTTTTAGTGGCATACGATTTTATTTGTAAATCAAATTTGATGATAATCGAGCCAATTTTAAATAGATAAAATCTAAAAATAACTATAAATAAACGAATGTCCATAAAGAAATATATACATAATTTAATATTAAGTTACAGTATAAAAATCAATAATATAGAGTAAAATTATTCAATAATATACATCATGTATGTAGTGAGAGGTCGCCATCGAAAACCAGCGTTGATACCTCTTCAAATAACGCTGAAAGGTGTTTTTTTGGAAAATCACATTTTCCGCGTAGTTAATACTTAATATTGATAATTGTATATTATTCTTTTCTTTTATATATGTAGTTAAAGTTCACGTTTTTGAACACATACAAGGTTTTGGTTTGATGTATTATATCATATCTATAATATGTATTCAAATCTATGTTCAGAAAGTATATCAACTCAAATAATGTAGATCAAGGGTGACTAATGAGTCGATTTTAAACATTCAATCACTGTGCCGGTTTTGATCGATAGTTTACTATTCATTTGAAAAACGATTATACTGCACATAAACAAAGCAATATGTTTAGGTCTGAAATAGAGCGACATTCACGCACTTCTTTACTTCAGTTCTATCTTCACTCACTAGACTGTTACGAGAGTCAGTCTGAATATACAATGCAATATATATATATATATATATATATATATATATATATATATATATATATATATATATATAGTTATCCCTTCTAGGAGTTGTTTGATCAAGCGGTACGTATAATCAGTTCTAAGTTGATCCGTTCGGATTTGTTGATCCAGGCCCGATTTGTTGATCCAATACAATTTTACATCACATTTGTTGGCTCCGCTTCGGATCAACAAATGATGAATACTGTTTCTCTGTAAGTACTCAATAATTATACAAATCCACTCCGTAGTTATTTGATCCGATTCAAACGCGCCAATCACAGAGCAGATCGTCACCGAACGTACTCCGTACTTTGACCCCGGCATTCAAGACTCTTTCAAGGTTGAGTTTGCCGTACATTCTTAAGCATGCAGATTTCAAAGAAATGTAGTTGAAGGATCTGATGGTTCTAATTGAAATTACAACATTTGGGAATAGGTGACCTTGAAGAGGCTGAATTAATATTAAAAAATATCCCTAAAAATCTCTCCTTTCTGCCTAAAAGAAAATCTTATAATAATTACATGTAAAAAAGTAATCATAGAAATTATTTTGTTATAATACCAAAATAATTTATATTATTACTTTTGTATTATGGAATTCCGCAAAGTAGCGCCTACTTCTAGTTTTAATTTTTAAGTTACTAGTTTTAAGGGGCTCCAGGCGAGGGTGTAAGAGGGAGGCTCGTCCCATTCAGTCTCTTCAAGTGTCACCTGCTCGTGGTGCACCCTGCAGATGAACCAACGAGGATCTGGCGACTGATTAACCATACGATTATATGATTAACCATTTCGGTCCAGCTAACCCAAATACCAGACCGACAGCGAACAGCAGCACTGTCGGTGCGACAATGTCAGCAATACAATCGCCAAGCCGCATGCCGAGCGTGGTGATTACTCTCAAACCCTTCACATGATGTTATCACAATATAAACCACAGCCCCTAGTTCTCAGCTATGGCAGTGGACTAAATAACGGCGTAGCAGGGGGTTTCATGAATTTCCGGCAAAAAATCCGCTGCCAACCACGAAAACCAAACTTTGCAACGTAAGACACACAAATTTTGAGGGAATAGAAAATGGAAAAGATACTTGAGCTGGAAAAAAAGGTAAACAAGTTGCGGTGGTGATAGGATAATCTGAAGTCGCGTTCCTTATACTCGGAATTACCAAACGGTTTACACACCGACATCAGCACATCAAGACGATGATTATGCATCATGATTATGATTTGATGCATGCCTCAAAAACCTTCTACACTGGGTAAATTTAGTAAATAAAATTAAACGCAAAGCTTGGCAAGTGAAGCGGTACAGAGGTGAGAGTAGGGCAATTTGGATACGGGCTACGGAACCACATGGGCCATATGTTGGCCGTTTTTTTGGAGAGAGAGAGGACCTCTACATGATGAATTCTTTTTTAAGAAACAGCTGCATCGAAAATGGACTTGGATTAGTCCCAATGGTTCCACGAGAAACGAGATCGAATCCATCATGTCGACCAGGCGTTATATATTTAATTATGTATCTGCGATCAATACCGTAAAGAAGCTCCCCTTCTTCATCACCGTATAGTTAGAGGCACATTGAATATATGTGTACAGCTGGAAAGATCCAGACTGGTAAAGTTTACGCTCCGACCCATTTGAGCTCATATCTAAAACCCCATGAAGTTCCAACTCAATCTAATGAACCATTTTGATTGCCAAACTGACTGCGCTATGACTGTGGACGATTTAAATAACAGGCTGGTGGATACTGTCCATACAATCAAAACTTTATAAGAAAAGCCGTAAAAGAACCAATAAATTCTTGACGTAGACTCTCAAGCCCATGAATGAGATTAATGAAATGAGATTACAGTATTCAGTAGACGTGCTGAGCTACCATTTGATCCATAGATAGATTTCTAAGGCGTAAAAGTGCGACCAGCGACAGTTCAACACCGAATACATTCGAGGTACTATAGAGCGTAACAGGGGCTCAAAAGTTTTCGCAAGACATCTGTCTATTAGGCAAAGGCAGTTGACGTGATTAAATACCGATATTGCTATCATTTCGTCTCGACCTGAGATTTTAAGAGAGGTTGAGAGGTTCTATGGGCAGGTATACATTTCATACTGTTGTCAATTTGGCAAAAAATCCAAGAACCAATTTGACTTGACACAATACCGAAGATATCCCGGACGTCAGCCTTACGAGATTAGTATTACTCTCAAACAACTTAAGAACAACAAGGCTCCAGATGATGACGAAATGACAACCGAACTACCTGTCCTGCAGCGATTTAATTCCATTATTTATGAAGGTATTATGCCAAAAGCATGATACAGGAACGTGGTGGTTCTCTCCTGACGTCTTATTGAAGAATTGCAGACCCATCTTGCTGCTGAATCATGTTTATAAGTTGTTCTCGAGAATCAAAACGAATCATCTCGCGGGTAGGTGCGACGACTTCCAGCCTCCCGAACAAGCCGAATTCCGAAAAGGCTAAAGTACTATAGTGCCACATATTCACGCTGTGGCAGGTTATACAGAAGACCGAGTAGTATATCGAGCCACTTTGCTTGGCGTTTGTGGACTATGAGAAGGTCTTTGATTGGGTAGAAACATGGGCTGTATTAAGATGGCTCCAGAGATGCCGAATCGACTATCGGTGCGACCAAGTGCTGAAGTGTTTGTACGAAAACGCCACAATGTCTATCCGTATCCAAAACGGCGAGATATGAGACAGAGATGTCATCTTCCCGAAACTGTTTACCGTTGCATTTGATGTCTTTAAGCTTTGGATTGGAACGGATATGGCATCAACATCAGCGGCGAGTATATCACTCATCTTAGATTTGCCGACGATATAGTCGTTATGGCAGAGTCTCTGAAGGACCTAACCTTGAAGGACCTTAACATAATGCAAGACGACCTCAGTAGAGTAACTAAACATGTGGGCCTTAAAATGGCTCAGAAGATGTTGATGATGATTGTGACTTATAACTTATTTTGACAGTCTATATTATTATGAATTATTAAGTATTATTTATAAAAATAATTTTGTTGTCTCTCATTATTCAAACTATAACTAAGTATGTAATACAGTATTATTTTAAAATTTAATGCCGTTTGAAACCATATTTTGTTTCATTTCATGCAAAAAAAAAGAAGTCCAGAAATATTTCTTACTAATAATTAGTTTCGAATTTCAAATATATGTCAGAATGCTCCGGACGATGTTAAAAATAAAAATGTATATTAGATCAACTTATGCCTATTGATACAGAATTATATAGTAGCAATGACCTCTGGGGCCGACGTTGACAGGTGAGGCATCTCACTCCTGTATATTAAACATGGATCAAAAAGTGTCTAGAATGTATTGGATTTTAAGATCAACTAATGCTTAACGAAGACTTTAGCAAAAACCGTTAGCAGGAGCCACAAAATACATAAAAAATATTAACAGAAAAATATAGAGTCTACTAGTACATCACAAAATATGAGTCAGTGACACGATATGCCAATGAAATATATACTTTTTGTCATTGTGAATACAACTCAGGAGCCATTAAAACAGCTAATTTAAGGGGATCAAACAAGTACTTAGGAAATTCGCATGATCAAACAAGTAGCAGAAAAGGACTATATATATATATATATATATATATATATATATATATATAGTTATCCCTTCTAGGAGTTGTTTGATCAAGCGGTACGTATAATCAGTTCTAAGTTGATCCGTTCGGATTTGTTGATCCAGGCCCGATTTGTTGATCCAATACAATTTTACATCACATTTGTTGGCTCCGCTTCGGATCAACAAATGATGAATACTGTTTCTCTGTAATTACTCAATAATTATACAAATCCACTCCGTAGTTATTTGATCCGATTCAAACGCGCCAATCACAGAGCAGATCGTCACCGAACGTACTCCGTACTTTGACCCCGTCATTCAAGGCTATTTCAAGGTTGAGTTTGCAGTACATTATTAAGCATGCAGATTTCAAAGAAATGTAGTTGAAGGATCTGATGGTTCTAATTGAAATTACAACGTTTGGGAATAAGTGACCTTGAATAAGAGGCTGAATTAATATTAAAAAATATCCCTAAAAATCTCTCCTTTCTGCCTAAAAGAAAATCTTATAATAAGTACATGTAAAAAAAGTAATCATAGAAATTATTTATTTATAATACCCAAATAATTTATATTATTACTTTTGTATTATGGAATTCCGCAAAGTAGCGCCTACTTCTAGTTTTAATTTTTAAGTTACTAGTTTTAAGGGGCTCCAGGCGAGGGTGTAAGAGGGAGGCTCGTCCCATTCAGTCTCTTCAAGTGTCACCTGCTCGTGGTGCACCCTTCAGATAAACCAACGAGGATCTGGCGACTGATTAACCATACGATTATATGATTAACCATTTCTTTCCAGCTAACCCAAATACCAGACCGACAGTGAACAGCAGCACTGTCGGTGCGACATTGTCAGCACTACAATCGCCAAGCCGCATGCCGAGCGTGGTGATTACTCTCAAACCCTTCACATGATGTTATCACAATATAAACCACAGCCCCTAGTTCTCAGCTCTGGCAGCGGATTAAATAACGGCGTAGCAGGGGGTTTCATGAATTTCCGGCATAACCAAACCTTGCACCGTAAGACACACGCATTTTGAGGGAATAGAAGATGGAAAAGATACTTGAGCTGGAAAAAACGGTAAACAAGTTGCGGTGGTGATAGGATAAGCTGAAGTCGCATTCCTTATACTCAGAATTACCAAACGGTATTATCTGAATGTCATACAAGTTTACGCACCGACATCAGCACATCAAGACGATGATTATGCATCATGATTATGATTTGATGCATGCCTCAAAAACCTTCTACACTGGGTAAATTCCCCCATCGAAGAAGCTCTCTTCTTCGATGGCGGAATTAAACACAAAGCTTGGCAAGTGAAGCGGCACAGAGGTGAGAGTAGGGCAATTTGGATACGGCCTACGGAACCAGATAGGCCATATGTTGACCGTTTTTTTGGAGAGAGAGGACCTCTACATGATGAATTCTTTTTTTAAGAAACAGCTGCATCGAAAATGGACTTGGATTAGTCCCAATGGTTCCACGAGAAACGAGATCGAATTCATCATGTCGACCAGACGTTATATATTTGATGATGTATCTGCGATCAATACCGTAAAGAAGCTCCCCTTCTTCATCACCGTATAGTTAGAGGCACATTGAATATATGCGTACAGCTGGAAAGATCCAGACTGGTGAAGTCTACGCTCCGACCCATTTGAGCTAAAGCCCCATGAAGTTCCAACTCAATCTAATGAACCATTTTGATTGCCAAACTGACTGCGCTATGACTGTGGATGATTTAAATAACAGGCTGGTGGAAACTGTCCATACAATCAAAACTTTGTAAGAAAAGCCGTAAGAGAACCAAATTCTTGACGTAGACTCTCAAGCCCATGAATGAGATGAATGAAATGAGATTAGTGATCAGTAGACGTGCTGAGCTACCGTTTGATCCATAGAGAGATTTCTAAGGCGTAAAAGTGCGACCAGCGACAGTTCAACACCGAATACATTCGAGGTACTATAGAGCGTAACAGGGGCTCAAAAGTTTTCGCAAGACATCTGTCTGTTAGGCAAAGGCAGTTGACGTAATTAAATACCGATATTGCTATCATTTTGTCTCGACCTGAGATTTTAAGAGAGGTTGAGAGGTTCTATGGGCAGTTATACATTTCATACTATTGTCAATTTGGCAAAAAATCCAAGTATTACTCTCAAACAACTTAAGAACAACAAGGCTCCAAATGATGACGAAATGACAACCGAACTACCTGTCCTGCAGCGATTTAATTCCGTTATTTATGAAGGTATTATGCCGAAAGCATGATACAGGAACATGGTGGTTCTCTCCTGACGTCTTATTAAAGAATTACAGACCCATTTTGCTGCTGAATCATGTTTATAAGTTGTTCTCGAGAGTCAAAACGATTCGTCTCGCGGGTAGGTGCGACGACTTCCAGCCTCCCGAACAAGCCGGATTCCGAAAAGGCTAAAGTACTATAGTGACACATATTCACGCTGTGGCAGGTTATACAGAAGACTGAGTAGTATATCCAGCCACTTTGCTTGGCGTTTGTGGACTATGAGAAGGCCTTTGATTTGGTAGAAACATGGGCTGTATTAAGATGGCTCCAGAGATGCCGAATCGACTATCGGTACGATCAAGTGCTGAAGTGTTTGTACGAAAACGCCACAATGTCTATCCGTATCCAAGACGGCGAGATATGAGACAGAGAGATGTCATCTTCCCGAAACTGTTTACCGTTGCATTGGATGATGTCTTTAAGCTTTGGATTGGAACGGATATGGCATCAACATCAGCGGCGAGTATATCACTCACCTTAGATTTGCCGACGATATAGTCGTTATGGCAGAGTCTCTGAAGGACTTAACCTTGAAGGACCTTAACATAATGCTCGACGACCTCAGTAGAGTAACTAAACATGTGGGCCTTAGAATGGCTCAGAAGATGTTGATGATGATTGTGACTTGTAACTTATTTTGACAGTCTATATTATTATGAATTATTAAGTATTATTAATAAAAATAATTTTGCTGTCTCTCATTATTCAAACTATAACTAAGTATGTAATACAGTATTATTTTAAAATTTAACGCCGTTTGAAACCATATTTCGTTTCATTCCATGCTAAAAAAAAGCAGTCCAGAAATATTTCTTACTAATAAGTAGTTTCGAATTACAAATATATGTCAGAATGCTCCGGACGATTTTAAAAATAAAAATTTATATTAGATCAACTTATGCCTATTGATACAGAATTATATAGTAGCAATGACCTCTGGGGCCGACGTTGACAGGTGAGGCATTTCAATCCTATATATTAAACATGGATCAAAAAGTGTCTAGAATGTATTGGATTTTAAGATCAACTAATGCTTAACGAAGACTTTAGCAAAAACCGTTAGCAGGAGCCACAAAATACATAAAAAATATTAACAGAAAAATACAGAGTCTACTAGTACATCACAAAATATGAGTCAGTGACACGATATGCCAATCAAATATATCCTTTTTGTCATTGTGAATACAACTCAGGAGCCATTAAAACAGCTAAGTTAAGGGGATCAAACAAGTACTTAGGAAATTCGCATGATCAAACAAGTAGCAGAAAAGGACTATATATATATATATATATATATATATATATATATATATATATAACTACGTATCGAATTTTAGTAATTTTTTTTCTTCAAATAATAAATATTAAAAACAGAATTTAATCAGAAATTATAATAAATATACAAATAAAATAATAATTATCCATAAAATATATAAACATATTACTAACACTAATATTAAATGATTTACTACTTATGTAACACAAAGCATGCTGTGGTTACCCTTAATTGTAAGAACAGTTAGATTTAAATCATGTGAAATGTACCATATAAATATTGTTATTACTGTTTCTTATATTGGTGATCCAAATAAATAAATAAATAAATAAGAAATTAATAATAATGCCTTTGAATAAAAAGAAGATCAAGAGATCGTCGATCTAGTAGAGTGAAATACAAAAAATAAGAAGGATAAAATAACGTATAAAGCTACAAGAAACATTTGAAAAGCGTTCTCTATGACACTTGATAGAATTAGCTATCTTGATGACGCTCGTGTACACTACGGCGCCATTCGACACGCTTCGCTTGGCACCCATAGAAATAGAGAGTTGCCTTAGGTATACCCGTCAACCGTGTGACGATATGAAACTACGAGTATTAAACATTATAACGATATAAAGTAAACAAAATACTCGAGAAATTATTCTTATATATGAATTTTAATTTATGTGCGTACAAAAAATAAGCAAAAGCCTTGTCATAGGTATTCGTAATGGAGTCACTTTGTGACCACGACGGATGAAACTACCAAATCACCATTATACTCCTGCCCTTATCCCACTCAAAGTGGAGTCGGCACTGTCACGTGATTTGGCTACGTATTTTACGACCAGCCGCCTGCCGGACATCAACTTACCTTAGTCGCCTTTTAGGACCCATCGACAAGAAAGAGGGTGATCTATTCTACTCAGCCGGATACCACACGGCGGGAAACTACTAAATAACGAACCTTATTTATATAAAGGTATCACGATTTTATTGCGATGTGACTCGTATCTATAATCAAACTTAGTTTACTTATTTTGATTTACTATATATATTTCTAGTTGGTTATAGGGATCAATAGCTACAAAGCTATAATTTTAGATTCGTAGAAGTATCATAGTGAGTAACAGAGCCCATGAGTCACGACACCAAAATGGTAATCGACGATGCATATAGTAAGATTAATATAACAATTGCGGTGTACGGTGGTACAAAGGAAAACGCTGTGCTGATGATTCAACGCCCACTAGGTGGACTGACGACCTCAGAAGAAATTAGCCGCGAAAATAGTATGGCGTGGAATTCCCTTGAAGAGACCCATGAGACAGTTAACTTCCACTGGTTGAAGAAGAAGCATAATTTGGAAATGTTTGAACAGTGATTAAAAGATCAAGGAAATTTCGTTAGAGGTCGAACCAAATAACATCGATTTCCGAACACAATGGTTGTATTAAAAAATGCAATAATCGTAAATACACATTTTCAAGGCTACCCTAGGACTTAGTCAGCCTAAAATATTTATTTAAATTATGTCTTTTTTCTATGGTTCAATATATTTATGTACTAAAACATATCAAAATTGGTTTTGGCGTGAAAATGAACATATTATAAGAATAATAAATATGAGCTAAATTTACTAAAATTTATGATTAAATTTCCGATTTGTTAGTTTTTGCAAACATAATTGTTTTTATAAAATCTTCTTACGTAAAGGGGCGTATTTAGGAAGAAAAACCTAAATTAGTTAACTCCTTTTCTATAAAACTTTCTATAAAAATTTTGACAAAAATTCCATGGAAATAAATTTTCCACTTTCAAAAAGAGCGTGAAAGGAAGCGTCAGATTTCGTGGTCCTTACTAATCGCTACCAACCCGCCGACTAAATTTATGACATACTTAGAGTAACAAACAAAACTAGAAAATGTATTGACTTAACAAATATTTCATTTAAAATTTCTAACAATATTTGAACATATAGAGTATCAAATAACAATTCCACACACACCCTCCAATTCTGATTTATGAGCATCGAACAGGTTTACTTTGTTGGCGTGTTAGCGAAAGGCCAATTTATAGCTGATATTCTATTAAGAGCGTAGTTAGAGCAAACGGAACCGTGTGTAAAGATCATCTAAACGCATAATAATAATAGGGATATAAATTATCTGTGTACGATACTGCGTGACCTATTTGTAAGTTTGTCTATGGCAGTTTGAGACAGCGATCAAATGAAATGGCAAGTGGTATTTAAACAGACATAATCAGCTGCCATATTTTATGTCTTATGTGAGCATTGCGTTTGCGCACGTTTTAAAAGTCATATTGCTCACGCTGTAATGTTTACAGAATCCATTTATGCGGTGAATTTGCTGACTCTTCGTGGTTCATGGAAACGTCGACCTCCATAGAAACCTCGACCATTAATCGCTTATCTCTTTGATTTGCTGCTCATAACAATAGCTTCTGACTCACCAAAACATAACCCCAAAAGTGACTTATATGTCCAAAAAATATTCCAAAGTGACCTATGATCCTATATGACTATATTTACCATAATTACCTACACGATCACATAGGCACACACACACACATCTTCTCAGGGAAAATTAATAATCTAAAATATATAGCATATATTTTGAATCTATATAGAAAAAAAACAACAGATCAGTTTATCATAGTTTCGCTCCACACACGTTATTAAACTATATGATAAATTATATTTATGAATATTTTTCAGAAGTAAGCGTTACTTTACGAAATTCCATAGTACAACTGTAATGATTTTCAACAATTTACGATTTTAAATTGTATTATGCAGATTTTATCAAAATAAGTCTAACATTACTTTTACATGAAAATAAATGTTCAAAATCTTAATCTTTTTTGCTGTAGTTCCTTGCAATATGGACCTTTACTTTAATAAGTATTTCGCCAAAACTTTACTTAATAAGTACGTGATTAGTGGGTGTCATATGATGGCATTGTGATGTTTAATTTACTTGATTAGTTTACTTGTTTTAAAGTAAGCAGATTCTTATTTGTTTACATATGTCCACTTTTACTTCGTCGCGATTTTCGCAATCCACCCTTTTACTTAGCACCACTTGCCTCCCTTAGCTGCAGTCTGGTATACTTAATGAGCTGATGCATCCCCATTCCCACTTACTGAGCCTAACTATGTTTTCATTAGCTGTATCTTAACACTGAAGTGCTCTTTTTTGTATTTTAGTAGGTTTAAGTATTTTTATTTTTATTTTAATTGACTGCATGAGCATGCGAAGCGACAGTGCCTCTTTTCTTAAGTGGCTGGTTTTTGCTTTACTTAAATATTATTCTACCAGTTTTAGTTTATAACTTTTGTTATAATTTTAACATAATGAGCTACTTTAAATCAAAAGTTTTAGTTTTTGGGTTATATAAATAAAAACTCTTTTTTATATAGTCCGACCAAAAAAAAGACGTTGGTTCGTCATAGTTTTCTTTCTATATAACCGACCTTGTCATTAATACTTTTCATATCAAAGTTCTTAGGAATTCTTAGGAAACCGTTCCCTAACACTAGAGGATTCTGTGCTCTCTTTGCATTTCGCATCTTCAACGGTGCTTCCTTGCTCAGTTATCTTGCCCGCTTACGTCGCAAAAGCATTATTAATAATAAATAGAATTATACATTAATTTGCTGCATTACTTTGTACTATTCCGATTTCTTCCTTATCCTTCGTGCATTCGGAATGAACACGGATGCTACACTCAACTTTTAACATAACATAGATTTTCTCTAATCGTGGATTATTGCGTAATTATTCATTATAAAAGCAATTTAGACCCAATCGCATATTGTCTGTAATAATAATATCTTAAACTATTTGAGAAAGTTCCCATTTCAAAAGTCTCATATACTGACATACGGAATTCCCTAACTGTTAAGCCTTCAAAGCAATAAAGATTAGTCCTAGTTATAAAGTGCCATTAACAGGACACGCTAGATTTTACAGAGTATGAAAGTGGCACGGTGACTTTATTGGTATTCCAAGCTCACTAAACGTCCCATAGGTTGCTAATAGGTTTATAATGTACATTAGAAAATGGGGATATAACTTGATTTTAGTTACAATTTATGTGCATTGATTATTTTTAAATTACTTGTTTATACTGAGGATAAACCATAAAGATATAAAATATACATAAAATTTATGGGAATTTTTACGTGACCCGATTTTCAAAACACCGACCTTTTATTTTTGTAATTCTAAATATCGGTAAATTTTAAAGTAGTTACAGACACTTACTCTAATAAGATCATGTAATTGTTGACTTACTAAGACTATTACTATGTATATGTTATTATACATATTTATTGTATAGTGTTTCTGTCTGCTAATATATATATATATATATACATCCTGTAACACTTTTGGCGTCATGCACGTTGTGCATCATTATGGCGTCTTCCAGTTGTACTAACATATTTTATAATGTTTTTGCATATATTGCTTAGTTTTTTAATGTTAACCTTAGTGAGATATTTTGTTTTCTTATAATTTTATTTATCGCAATATTCTTCTTGTAATCCTGCCCAAGAATATCTGAACCCCATTTCAAAGTAATGAACATTTAGCTTCCTGAATATACTTCTCACAATTGTCTACTACGCCGATATTTGTGCGTCCTGTGAGTCTGTGTATGCGACGTTGCCGCCTTATAGTTAGTTTCTATCTCTTTCTTTTTCTGAGAATCTCAATACAATAAAATAAAGTAGTTGTGATGTTGCAATCAGTACTGAACTTTATTAAGTTAATATCAACAAAAAAACTCATATAGCAATATTACACGTAAATTTGAAAAAAGAAGCCCAATATGAATATATGGACGACTGAAATCAAAAAATGCTCTTTTTAAACTGTAATATTAAAAGTGGGTTGGTGATCGCAAGGCTGAATCTTCCATATTTACTATGCTTACATGATAGGATTTATTCATCAGCCTTAAGTAACTTCATGCCCATAGTTATACCACTATAACAAAAAGGTAGTGCCTTGTAAATAAAAAAAATACATTTATTCACCGTCGACACAATTCTTCTTCTTCGTTTTCAACCGCTTGACGTCCACTGCTGGAAATAGGTTATGCATTTTTCACATTACGTGATCCTATGCCGCTTGCATCGTGGGTTTTCCATTACAGAGTCCCTATTCTAGCACCTTCTTCGTACTATGGGCCTCGCTCACCGCCACTTCAGCTTTGCGATAAGCAAAGTTTTTTTACTACGGATATCATACTAATATTATGTTAATGTCCTCCAGAGAATCTGTCACAGCTATATCGTTATCAAATCTCAAGCATAACAAATACTCGCTGTTGATGTTGATGCCGTATCTGTTTTATTCAAGAAGCTTTAAGATTTCTATTATACAAACAGCTTCTGGAAGGTGACATCTCTCTAGCGCACGTCTCGACACAGTTTTATTAGTTTTTCAGTTCTGTCTTGGACATGGACGGATAGCGTTTTTATACAAACACTTCAACAATTGGACGTGGATCTATCTTTGTATTTTGGTCAATCTCTGGAGTGACCTAAATACAATCAAGCTCTCGAGCGAATCAATGGCCTCCTCATAATCTACAAGTGTCCGAGCGATCCGTGGTGCTATATGATATTACGATGCCTTTCCGCAATACGGGCTTGTTCGAGAGCGTGGTAGTCGTAGAACTTAGGATAACTTCAGTACTTTTTGAGTTGATCGCGAACAGAAAGTCATACACACAGACGTGGCGAAGGACAAATGTTCAGACAGACTCAGCATACTTTTGATTTTACTATAATTATATTCACAGATAACAATAAAGCTGTTACAAACAATAGATAACTATATGATAGCCATATAAATTCTAGTACTCTCGAATTTGTTCACGCCAACCTAAGCGTTCATTTACCCTCGATCATATAATATAATATGTGTTTTTTCCTATTCCCGTAAGAAAAACGGGTTTTTATGCCATTTTTTTGCCTAACATTTTTATTTTATCCGCAGTGTATAAGCCTTTATTTTGTATAGAGGCCAGCGCATTAGCCGTGAAGTTGTAACAGACAGACAAACGGACAGAATATCGTATTTAAAATTTTAATATGGATGTATAAAATATATTTAATTATAGTAAAATAGCATCAATTAAAGTACTTAAAATTATTATATTTGCCTACTTCCAAATACATGTTTTAGATTTTTTTACACAGAAGTGTGTGTATAAACTTATATTTTACATCTAATTTCCGTCTTCTAATTCAAAAATTACTTAAAATAATAAGAAAAAATCAAATCGGACGAGCTGGCATCGTCGCGATTCGCGGACGCGAAATACGCGGTTTCTTAGTCAAAACATGACAGTGGTATACGACAGTAAATATACACGCTACAACAGCGCCGCACCTCTGCTACGAATTCACCCGGAATTATTAATTATACAATTTCAACCACTAAGCCAACTTTTTGGCTTCTACCGATATTTGTTCTATAGCTTAGTAGAACTTATAGGATGCTAGTGCACACGTTGAAAAAAGTGGCGTCCGATATTCGGACGTCAAAAGTGCGGGGACGCCAGATTAAATGCAATTACGTGTTAATAAGACGCCAAATTGTTTGCAGGATAAATATATATATATATATAAATATATATATATTTATCCTACAAACAATTTGGCGTCTTATTAACACGTAATTGCATTTAATCTGGCGTCCCCGCACTTTTGACGTCCGAATATCGGACGCCACTTTTTTCAACGTGTGCACTAGCATCCTATAAGTTCTACTAAGCTATAGAACAAATATCGGTAGAAGCCAAAAAGTTGGCTTAGTGGTTGAAATTGTATAATTAATAATTCCGGGTGAATTCGTAGCAGAGGTGCGGCGCTGTTGTAGCGTGTATATTTGCTGTCGTATACCACAGTCATTTTTTGACTAAGAAACCGCGTATGTCGCGTCCGCGAATTGCGACGATGCCAGCTCGTCCGATTTGTTTTTTTCTTATTATTTTAAGTAATTTTTGAATTAGAAGACGGAAATTAGATGTAAAATACAAGTTTATACTTACACTTCAGCATAAAAAAATCTGAAACATGCATTTGGCAGTAGGTAGATAAAATAGATTTAAATACTTTAATTGATGCTATTTTACTATAATTAAATATATTTTATACATCCATATTAAAAGTATAAATTCGATAGTCTGTCCGTTAGTCTGTCTGTTACAACTTCATGGCTAATGCGTTTGTCTCTAATGATAAAATAGAGGCTTATATACACTGCGAATAAAATAAAAATGTTATGCCAAACAAATGGCATAAAAACCCGTTTTTCTTACGGGAACGTGAAAAAACACATTATATTACAAGCACTATAACAGAACTAACTGCCTTGCTATAATCCGCACGGGTTAAGCGAATGCATGCAAAGCTAATGTGTATGAAGCAGGCAAAATTTACACACCTTATACATGCAGGACAAGCCACCACACGTACCCAAGGCGCATCCACCAGCAACAATGCACACAAGCAGCACACACAACCACCACAACAATCTCGACGATCGTTTCGCTCCGAAACCGAAGCATCATCGGGAGGATAGGCTCCACGACAAAAATCGTAATGCATTACGATTATGTCGTGGAGCCTATAGCTTTGCATGCATTCGCTTTCCCCGTGCGGATTATAGCAGGGTAGTTTGTTCTGTTATAGTGCTTGTAATATGGAATTCCGCAAAGTAACGCCTGCTTCTCTAAATCATTTAACAAATTATATTATATTATATATCATCGGTAAATGAACGCTTAGGTTGGCGCGAATGAAGTCGAGAGTACTACTAGAATTTATAAATTTATCATATAGTTATCGAAATATATTGTTCATGTAACATGTCTAGCTTTATTGTTATCTCTGAATATAATTATAGTAAAATCGAAAGTATGCTGAGTCTGTCTGAACATTTATCCCTCGCCACGTCTGTGTGTATGACTATCTGTTCGCGATGAACTCAAAAAGTACTGAAGTTATCGTAAGTTCTACGACTATCACGCTCTCGAACAAGCCCGTATTGCGGAAAGGCATCGTAACATCATATAACACCACGGATCACTCGGACGCTTGTAGATTACGAGGAGGCCATTGTTTCGCTCGAGACCTTGATTGTGTTTAGGTCACTCCAGAGATACTCATTCGATTCTAGGTACGTTCAATTGTTGAAGTACTTGTATAAAAATGCTATCCGTCCATGTCCAAGACAGAACTGAATAAATGTATTTTTTTGTTTATTTACAAGGCACTGACTTTTGTCATAGTGGTATAACTATGGGCGTGAAGTTACATAAGGCTGATGAATAAATCCTATCATGACAGCATAGTAAATATGAAAGATTCAGTCCTGCGATCACCAACCCACTATTAATATTTCAGTTTAAAAAGAGCATTTTTTGATTTCAGTCGTCCATATATTCATATTGGGCTTCTTTTTTTGAACTTTACGTGTAATATTGCTATATAATTTTTTTTTGATGATATTAACCTAATAAAGTTTAGTACTGATTGCAACATCACAACTACTTTATTTTATTGTACTGAGATTCTCAGGAAAAGAAAGAGATAGAAACTAAATTTTAAGCCGGCAACGTCGCATTGACACACACAGACTCACAGGACGCACAAATATCGGCGTAGTAGATAATTGTGAGAAGTATATTCAGGAAGCTAAAAGTTCATTACTTTGAAATGGGGTTCAGATATTCTTGGGCAGGATATTACATCCCGTAACCCATTTGGCGTCATGCACGTTGTGCATCATTATGGCGTCCCCCAGTTGTACTAACTTATTTTATAATGTTTTTGCATATATTGCTTAGTTTTTAAATGTTAACCTTCGTGAGATATTTTGTTTTCTTATAATTTTATTTATCGCAATATTCTTCTTGTAATCCTGCCCAAGAATATCTGAACCCCATTTCAAAGTAATGAACTTTTAGCTTTCTGAATATACTTCTCACAATTATCTACTACGCCGATATTTGTGCGTCCTGTGAGTCTGTGTGTGTGAATGCGACGTTGCCGGCCTAAAATTTAGTTTCTATCTCTTTCTTTTCCTGAGAATCTCAGTACAATAAAATAAAGTAGTTGTCAGTACTAAACTTTATTAGGTTAATATCAACAAAAAAAACTTATATAACAATATTACACGTAAAACTGAAAAAAAGAAGCCCAATATGAATATATGGACGACTGAAATCAAAAAATGCTCTTTTTAAACTGAAATATTAATAGTGGGTTGGTGATCGCAGGGCTGAATCTTTCATATTTACTATGCTGTCATGATGATAGGATTTATTCATCAGCCTTATGTAACTTCACGCCCATAGTTATACCACTATGACAAAAGTGCACTGACTTTTGTCATAGTGGTATAACTATGGGCGTATTTTATAAGATTAAAAAATTCAGTTTTTCCTTTTGGTAGGAAGGTAATCACATAAGCGAATAAATCCGCGCGCACAAGCAATATTCTATACTTGACGGAAATCTTACAAGCTAAAATACACCCTTACAAATACAAGCTGCCTTTTTAAGATCTTTCCATCGTTTTAGCCTTGCAAAAAACAGCCATTGTCGGCATCACTCAAAGACGGTCGAATCCCGAAGAAGTTGCGTTATTATAACGTTTGTTTTTTTATTGGTCACTAAACTGTTAGTTTCCCGTCATTTGGCTAATTTATCGAAACTGAATTATAGGGCTTAATGCCGAATATTATGTAAAAACCTTTATAAATGTAGGCATAGTGAATTTGTGTAACTTATCCTGTCGCACTGACGCGTTCATAAATATTATTAATATTATAAATTCGACAGTTTTTTATGTGTTTTTGTTTTTACAGCTTTAAAAGGTTCGATTTATTACAATAAAATTAACTGGTATTTCTATGGTCTTTGAGATTTTCGTCGCGCTAATAGACAACATTTTTTTACACAACTAGGTATTAACAAAATCCTCTTATTATAATTAGTCTTATAAATATACTGTTTGTTAACTACAAACACTGAAAAAAAAAACAACACAAAAATATCTATGAGTATATGCCAATAGATGAAGCAAAAGAAATATATAACTTACTCATTTCTATTACCAAAAAGAGTATTATGTAAAAAAAATCTATAGAATTAGGCGTTGCTTTGCGGATATCCATAATACAAAAGTAATAATAAAATTATTTTGCTATAATCCGCGATTCAAAATCGCAGCAGAAGATATATCGCGGATTATAGCAAAATAATTTTTATTATTACTTTTGTAAAAAAAAATCCTTAAACCATTTAACAAATATATTTAGATATCAGTTTAATGTCTGCGCTAAGATATTTATAGATGTTTCTCTAATATTGGTGTATTTCTTATTTTAATAGTGGTTGTGAGAACTATTTTCTTAAAGGTCACGGCACAAAATGAAGGAGTAATTCTTTCTTTGTCACGGGCGGCTCTGGTGACCGCGTTTTGTATTCCAAACGAAACTGCGCTATTCTTTATCTGAGTTTCTTTTGCCGTTCTAAATCTTCCATTATTTTTAGCGCCGGCGTGGTTTCCTATTGTAAATTCTTTTACTCTTTGACCAGTGATAAATTGCGATTTTGTCGTGGAGTCTTATCTCCTGATGATGCTTCGGTTGCGGGGCGAAACGATTGTTGAGTTTGTGATAGTAAACGTGTGTAGTGCTTGTGTATTGTGGTGGCAGTGGTGGAGGTTTGTGCATGTGTTTTTACGAATTCTGCATGTATCGGGTAAGGAAAAAACAGATAGTCCACTATACATTTAGCACTATATATATTTTCTATTTACTGTATCGTGGATTATAGCAAAATAATTTTATTATCACTTTTGTATCAGGTTTTCGTTAAAGAAATAACAAACATCCATTACAGAATATTCTTATACTATTCATCTCTTCGGATCTATACTAATATGTCTTTACTAATATATAAAGCTGAAGAGTTTGTTTGTTTGATTGTTTGGAGTAATCTCAGGATCTACTGGACCGATTTGAAAAATCTTCGAGTGAAAGAAGATAGTCCATCCATCGAGGAAGGCTATAGACTAATATAACATCACGCTAAGATAAACAGAAGAGGAGCAGCAATAAAAAATATTGCGAAAACGGAAAAAATTAAAGATTTCCTTGCGTGCGCTAAGTAAACCGTGAAAGTTATTAAAAAATCATGTACTACAAAATTGTTTCCCTCTAATAGTTCTATATAAAACTCCGCGATAGAATTAATCTAGCTTTTAAGGTTAACCCACTTTAACCATAATTAATATAAGTATTATTACGGTTTACTCAAACAATAAGACTGCTGTCCACCCGAACGAAGTTACGTTGATTACCTAGTATCTTTATATAGTTAATTTATTTGAACACTAGCGTATAATATATTTTTTAATAAATATAGTATTTTTCTAGGACTCAGTTTACACTCAGGGTAGATCTTATATATATAACAAAGAATGAATAAATGTTTTTAGAACCATTCAACATTCAGATTCAGGTTTGGTGGGTTTGTCTGCGTATTCTTCCAAAAGGTCCAAACTTAAGAAACTTATGCTGTTGGTCCTAACGACTTTTATAACATTACGTTGCGGGACGGGCAAGCGCAGAAGCATCGCAAAGAGTTTTCAATAGTAACTTAATTCTGTAGTATATACCTTAGATCATGATCGATCGCAGAATTCTAACAATAAAAAAAATTGTGTCCACTTTTTATCTTCATTCGAGTATACGAGAAATTAACTGAAACAAACAAATTCGACAGTTATAAAACAAGTTCGGAGTGGACTACGGCATGGAATAACAGTTTGTGGTTAAAGGCTTATAGCTCTAGTTGTTTGCCGGAATCAAAATGTCGCTCTCACGATGTCATCTGAAAGTTGAAAACCGGTGGAATTGTCATTCGACAATCGGAATCTAGGTATTGAAACTTTTTATTCCAGTGAAATTTGTAAAATAATAATAACTTTAGTGTAATCAATTACAATTCTAAAAAGGAAAAGTGGCAAAATCGAGTAAATGAATTAGGCTTAAGAAATGAGATGTTGATTAAAATTTTTTTTACACGTTACTTTTGTAACGTTTTTTATTAAATTACAAATTCGTCTTTTTGTGAGCATAAAACGGAGAAATAACGGATTAAGATCGTGGAAATGTAATCAGTACAAAAAAAATACGATTTAATTGGGATTTTTTTTACCAAGAAATACAGTTTGTTTACGAATCAAAGTCTCGGTAAATGGAGATATAGGATTTTCTTCGTAGTGTTAAAATAAACGATTTGTACATGTAATAGGATAGGATCGGATAAAATCGCTACATGTGCCAATCGCTTTCTAAAGCAGATGCTTCAATTTCCATCACTTGAAGTCTTTTTAAAATCAATTTCTGATCTATAAATATATTATAAAAGTCGAAGTATTTATTTATTTATTAATGAACCACAAATACGTAAGAAAAACATTATTAATAATAAATGTGTGAAATGGTCAACTTATCCCTTAGACGACTTATCTCTCTGCCTACGATGTAATTATATTTACGTAGTAACTACCCAGTTAAGTCCGACCATCGAAAATATAGGCGTCCAAAAAGCGTCCTGTATGACCCCTACGATCAAATAACGTACGCAAACACAGAAACACGTAATACACACACACACAGCATTTGCAACCTCGGCGATGCTTCTGCGCTCGCCAGTCCCGCCCGGTGACGCTGTAAAAGCCTAAAATTAGGGCTAACAGCATATATTCAGTTCGAAAAAAAAAACATAGTAACTTTCTTCCTTCAAGTCTGAACGAAACAAAGGGTTGATTTAACTGGCCGGATGACCGTGCGTGTATTTGTTCTGTATATTTATTTATTATTATAAAAAAAGATAAGTTAATTGTTAAAAGACTTCCTATTTTAATACGAAATCGCCACCAAAAACTAGTCTGAAAAAACATGAAAAATCAATTCAAATAAAGGATTATTTTCAAATAGAAACCTCAATGCGATGTCGATTGGTTAATTGCAATTGCAACGAGTTTCGAATAAAATGTCAGCGATTTTCGAAAGAGAATATTTCATTCGCAACGTTCAAATGCTCCGTTTTTGTAGACGGGATTTTTAACACGCTGCAGATTTAGAAACTGTGCGAAGTCGTATACCCGTCTGTAGCGTCATGATCTCAATTCTGTTGATCATTTCATTCATGCGAATGTATTTCAACTAGGAAAATATTGTATCTTAATAAATTTTACGACTTTTGTGTATGCAAGTATTACTTATCAAAAAACTAGTGCCATACCCCGAACTTCTTTCGTGCAATCTAAAGCGTTCAAATACCCTTAATAATGTAATGTTTTTATTCCCTGTTCCCAAAAGAATAGGATTTTTTAGCCTATATGTTACCCCGGTAAATAAGCTTTAATTATGCCAAATTTCATTAATGTTGTTCGGTTTCTTGGATTGTAACCATTCCACATTAAAGTAGTATGGTGGGTGTACAATCCATATCCGTCGCTACTGTAGTAGTGGAATGATTAAAAGATTCTTTCTTTTTTATTAGATGATACGGGAACAGAGAGATATTCACATTAGTAAATCGATTTATATATAGCCGGATATATCAAAGTTTTATTTTTATCGGGTGAGCCCGACAAGTTTCAAGCCCATACCGAGACCCTTATTCGTGAGCTCTTTATGTGGCGTAATCGCGGCGCGAACTGCATGTAGCAGCTTGCTGGGATCGACTCCAATGTGGAGTAATCTAGTCGGACTCACCCGATTTAAGTGAGACGTGAGTATAGCGAGATTCTATACATTAACTATGAATACCACTCACGATAGTTTAAATTTAAAAAAGTAAAACCTAGTATTCTACTATTATATAAAACACTAGCTGACCGGGCAAACGTTGTTTTGCTATATAAATTATTTCTGGGGAATTTCTAATGTACATTATAATAAAAAAAAAACCCCCTTTTAACTTAGCGGTTTGGAAAATAGATTGTAGCCGATTATTATCAGACCTACTGAATATGCATTTGAAATTTAATAAAAATCAGTCCAGCCGTTTTGGAGGAGAATGGTTACTAATAAACACGAGAATTTGTATATAAAAGGAAAGTAAAGTAACGGCTTGTTCTATTGCTATTCCACTGCTGGGCATAGGGTTCTCTCTTCGTTTTTGTTTTGAAGAACGATTTGTTTTGAAGAACGCCGGATTGGTAGGTTACACATATCCCCAGAATTCTCTAGAGATATGCAGGTTTCCTCACGATGTTTTCCTTTACCGAATAGCAACAGCCTCAAAAGACTCGCACGGTCTCACCGCTGGGCTATCACAACTTGAATTGTATACTATATAAGATTATCTTAACCATCAGTCTAGTCATCGAATGATTAAGTATTCCTATAGTCCTACTACATTTATGATTATCGCTATAAGATCATAAAAATCAAGATCTTACTCATAAGCGAATGCCGCCATGTGGTATCCTGCTGAGTAGAATAGACCACCCTCATTTCTTACCGAGGTGTAGTAAAAGGTGACTAAGGTAAGTCGACTCGCCGTGTGGTATCCGGCTGAGTAGAATAGGCCACCCTCATTTCTTACCGAGGTGTCGTAAAATACGTCTAAGCTACGTTGACTTCAGACAGGCGGCCGGTCGCAAAATACGTAGCCATATCATGTGACAACATGTTAGTAACATGTTGTGCCGACCCCACTTAGAGAAATATGGGCAGGAGGATGATGACTTATAGGCGAATGATCGAGAATTTAAATATGTAATTTTTTTTAAGCAAAATATTTATTGCTCGACGAATAAAATAATAATATAGATTCACACTATCTTTCTAGGTTACAGTTGATTATTCATAATCAATTCAAACAAATTCACACCAAGTGTTTATCGCGGCGTTGCAAAAACTCGAGTAGCAGATAAGGGACCCGATAACGGTGATAAGACGGTGCGGCCATGGAAAGTAACATAATTAGATTGGTAGCGATGACCTGGGGAACCTTGGCGTGGTCTTGATAACAGCGTACGAGTACGTAACACTTGTTATGAGGGTATTCTTTTGATAACAAGTTTGCGCTTGACCAGGGTCGCAATTCTGTGTAACGATGCCGATTTTACAGTCAGATTTAGAATTTTGGCAACATTGTCGTATAAAATGTTTTACAGCTCCACAGCACTGAAATGAGGAGAGCGCAGAAGCATCGTGAAAAATTACTAAGGAAAATAATTAAGTAAATAGAAATTATATATAATGCTAACTGAATAGTGAACTAACCGTTTTTTTATATCCGATACATGCAGGATTCGTAAAAAACACATGCACGAACCTCCACCATCGCCACCACAATACACAAGCACTACACACGTTCACTATCACAAACTCAACTATCGTTTCGCCCCGCAACCGAAGCATCATCAGGAGATAGACTCCACGACGAAATCGCAAAGCTTTGCGATCAATACTAATTGCGGATTATAGCAAAACAATTTTATTATTACTTTTGTATTATGGATCTCCGCAAAGTAACGCCTAATTCTATAAATTACTTATGAATAAATGTGATAAATGTGCCGTTAACCATTCTTCATAATCTTACTCAGGAAGTTTCCGAGCCTGAAATCGATCTGAGAGACATCACATGGTTTTCCCTTTGATTCGGGACTTTATAAATATATATGGAGACGATCGTCTCGCTACTAGCTCTTCTAGTGTATATCATCATTTTGCTTCAGTTAAAATTATGACCAAAGACTTGAAGTGAGGCTCATAGTGATCTTGTAGAATGTAGGTTGATAAAAGTAAAACGTGACGCGACTCAATATCTCTGAACGTCGCATATATTCTATGTCTTTTTCATATTATTATAAACGAGTATACGTTGTTTTCAGAACGTTAGACATGTTCACCCAGACATGGTTGGGTATGATTTATTAATAGACCTCCTGTCAGTTTGCGGCTTCGCGTGGATACACCTCTTGCGATTAAATACACTTTACGTGTTTACTACGGCTTCTTTTGTGACATCATCATTCTCCTGCCCTTATCCCCCTCTAAGTGGGGTCGGCACAACATGTTAAAAACATGTTGTCATATGATTTGGCTACGTATTTTACGACCGGCCGCTTGCCTGACGTCAACTTACCTTAGTCGCCTTTTACGACACTTCGGTGAGAAAGGAGGGTGGTCTATTCTATGCAGCCGGATACCACACGGCATTTACCTTAGTCGCCTCTTACGACACCTCGGTAAGAAAGGAGGGTTGGCCTATTCTATTCTGCCGGATATCACACGGCGGGGCACAGAATCTGAATAAAAGAATGAGAGAGAAGAGATAGAGAGAGAAAGAAATTAAAAGAGGAAAGTTTAATACCTATCACTAGCAGTAACGCGTAGTTTGTTGAGTATTGTAGAGGCAAAAATTATCATAGAACTTGGTTTTGCCTGCGACTTCGCTCGCGTGGAATTTGGTCTGCCGCATTAAGTTTCTTGACAAATCATTTTTAATTTTTTTTCTATGATCCGCTTTTGTTAAGAAAATCTATGTAATACTAAGTGTAGAAAGCAAAACCGTTCTCATGTTCTCTGAACTTATACATGAAGGATTAAATACCGCACGTATCATAAGATACGACCACGTGTTCACATCACATTTTCATGTGAAGCCTATTTTCTGACGATCCTTCGATTTCAAGGCGAAATTATCGTTGAGATTTTCGTAGTGAATGTGTGTGGTGCTTGTGTAGTGTGCTGGTGGTGTCTTCTGAAACGTGCGATAACTAATCGTGCATGTATACGTTATGAGAACGTTAATCGCTTTCTACACCTTAGCGTTACATAGATTTTCGTATCAAACGCGGATTATGGCTAAAATAATTACCATAACTTTTGCATTATGGAATTTCGTAAAGCAACGCCTACTTCTAATAATTATTTTTGTAAAGGCGTAAGTGTTTTTCTCATTGTTTTTTCTTTTTTTTCACTTTCTTTTCTGGACGTAGAAACTTGTAAATGTTTATGGCACGGATATAGGGCAGGTGACTGATTTAGTCCACCTTTTATCTCGGTCCACGCAGACAAAGCTTGTTTACTTATAAATTTTGTTATTGGATTTTCGGTTTTGGTAGGATTATCGGTATTTAGAAATTAAAGACAGTTGCATAGTAATGTAGCGGTCTGATACTGTCCTATTTTTGGGGAAAGTCCCTTTCTCTTTCTGAAGAATTAGCTTGCTGAGACGAAGTTTACACCTATTCCAGGAATTCATTTAATATATGGAAGTAGAGATCTTTCATTCTAAAAGAGGACGCCCCTCCAATGTCTTTACTTACACACAAAAAACTTATGTACAGACGAAATACACGCAAACTTGTTATTCTAATTGGTTACTCAGTTGCCAGACAGACACGAAAGTAGTAGCACGCATCGATTATTGCCAAAAGTACAGTTAGCATGTCATAAAAAAAGAGGATAAATATTTTTTATTCTGAATAATAATTAGATAATATGGAGAATTTTATAAAACTATGTGGCGAAAAAAAACGGGCAAAACTTAACATCTATCATTATTTCATCATTAAAGCCATTGCTTTAATTAAGGAACGAATTGACATGATTGATAGAAATACGTGGGAAAATACGTGTCGAAATGTGAATGATATTGAGATAGAATATATGAAAAATTTTGAATTTATAATTAATGTTGAGTCTGAATCTGAAGATAGCGACGTGAGTGAATAGCGTTAAAATAGTTAATATTTATTGCGGTTTAATTTTTTCTTTTTTTACTAATAAAATAAATGAACAGTCTTCTGTACATTACGTTTTATTTATCATTCTAATAGTTGCATAATGAATATATGATATGATCTTTACTAAATTAAGTTGGCAAGCTAGCTCTTGATTGCGAATTCACCTGATGGATGCCGATGTAGTTTGTTTCTTGAAAGGGTTTGGAGATTAAACGTGTAACCATTCAGGGTTTTTACGCGACATCGTACCTGAATGCTTAACCGCTTGGTGGTACGTCTTTGCTAGAAGGGTACGTCGGAAGTATCTGTCTAGTCAAGACCAGGGATAAATTTTAGAAATATACTAATAAATTTTTTCTAGGATTCGAATGCGGAACTTCCCGTTTACAATCCACAGCGCTTACTATTACTCCAGGGAAACGTTAAAAACTTACTTTTTATTCTAAAGAATTTTCAACATAAATTTGATTATAAATATTATATAATATTAATTTTATTTTTATGCAAACGTTACATGTAATCCGTGTAACCGGATTGGTTGGTCAACCAGTGCACAAATGATAGGAACGCGTGACAGAATAGACGTGTTGTCTCATACAAAGCGTGCATTCTTCGCCATATAAGGGCTTGACTTATACCAGTCGAGCAATTAGTTGACCTTTAAGTGCGCGAATGAGTCGAGTCAACTTTGAAATTGCTGCGCGCACACATATAAAATAGTACAGTCAATATTTTCTCTCACACATTAAAATAATGTAATTTGGTGGAGGGGCGTGCACTTTTAGAATGAAAGATCTCTAACAGTTAACAGCACGATGAATTGTTAATATATTTTGGGGACATAAGTTTTATATAGAAAGTTTATAGGTGCTCGAGGCTTTAACCTTTGAATTCTTGCTAGGATCACCTGCAGGTCTACCATGAACTGTTATTGCGACTCAATTGGATACGTATACGACGACCGCGAACCGCTTTCTTTTCGTACCATGAAGTGTGAATTGCATTAGGGTCGTATGTTTTTAGGACGAATTCCGAACGCTCATTCGGCAACGACTTAAAGTGTGCGTCTTTAAGACGTCATGGTATGAAATAGTAAAACAATTTCGTTTACGTCTTCAATTGATTCGCAATAAGAGTTCATGGTAGGCCTTCTGCTCTTAACATTCGGCCTATATATTGTTTACCCAAACCGAAATTTACCTTACAACTTTCCTAATTCAAAGGTTGTCTGGAATAAATCGCATAGAAGCGATAAGACCGCCTTTTGTACTGTATAAAATATTTATTTTTAGTTATTGTATTTTGTTTACTATAACTTTGTGGTGTACAATAAAGTATTTAAAAAAAAATTTGGGGCTCATGTTGATTTGTGAAACTTACAAAACTGTTATAAAAACACGATTACGTATAAAGTTGTCGTAGGCCACTTTTATATGCGTACAAAGATCACATAAAGTGGTCTCGTGTCAATCGAAATTGATTCCGTTCAGTTTTCCATTTAATAAACCGGATTTGCATAGCTGATTGTATTCCACAACGATATTGGCCTTGCATTGTGGTAGGTTTTCCTTGTAAGTGTCATTTTTTATTTGGTTGATCGCTTTTTGTTGTACATTATTATAATTTCGTTTCTCGTAACACTATAACAGAACTACTTTGCTATAATCCACGCGGGTTTAACGAATGCATGCAAAGATAATGTGTATGGAGCGGGCAAATTTCACGTACCCTACACATGCAGAACAAGTCACCACATGCATCCCAGAACCCTTCCACCAGCAACCTATACACTCAACCACCACAAAAATCTCGTCGATCGTTTCGCCTCGAAACCGAAGCCTCATCACGAGGGTAGGCTCCACGACAAAATCGATTTTGTCCTGATATGATACTTCGGTTGCGGGGCGAAGCGATATTTGAGATTGTCTTGGTGAGTGTGTGTGGTGCTGGCGTAGTGTGTTGATGCACGCTTGCAGTTCTATTTATTCTTTATCAAGGCGTGAGCCACTCAAGTGTATTATACTCAATACGTATTATCTTTGAAGAATGAATAGATACTTAATTCTTAACACAAGCTATTAAATATATTGATCACCTTTTGCGTAGACCTCAGTAATACTGAGTTACTCTTACGTGATTCTTTCATACATCATTATCCGCATTATATTGTAATATATAATGTTATATTTTGTTCGCTACATCCCAGTCCCGTTATTTTTGTTTTAGTTATATTAAGTTTGTTATCCTTTTATTTTGTATTTTAATTTATTCTATTTTACTTTCAGGCCACCCAAAATGATGCTGGAGTCGAGCCGGTAAGATGCATCACAATGCTTGAATATTAGATATAATAAGGAAGATTCCGTTCATATTTATATAAACTATTAAAACTTGTTTTTGAAGTCATTTTTATGCTTGTAAACGTTCAAAAATTAATTTAGGGCGGGTTAGTTTCGTAACAGATACCGTGTCATCAACTTTCGATATAAATATTAATTACGTGTGATACCTGACTTCGTTCACGACATCATAAGCATTAATCTATACCAATACATATTATAAAACAAAGTCCCTAAAAACTGTCATGTCTGTATGTGGTCGACTTTCTCAAAATGAAAGGAATGAAATAATGAAAGGATTTTTGTACGGTTTTTTTTCTAAAAAGTAGTGCAATTCTTTCGGAAGGTTTACGTTAGGTACATACGGTTTTTTGTAAATGATGTAGAAGTGCGGCGTTTAAACCAATAGTGATACACTAATGTTATGTATTAGACAAAATGTAGACCTACAAAAATGCGATAGCATGTCTCTATCACTTATAGCTAATTTACAATAACTACTTTTATGTTATAAACGTTAATTAAATACACTGATTTTCGCGCCGGCAAACCCGCGGGCACAGCTAGTTTCTACAATAAAATAAAGTCCCCAAATGCTGTCTGTTTGTCTGTGATCGATTTTCTGATAATCTACTGAACGGATTTTTGTACGGTTTTTACTAAAACATAGTACAATTCTTGAATAAAGTTCACGTTAGTATTATACATTACGATTAAATTCCCGCGAGGTCGGGTTTTACGAGGGAACAAATTTGTGACACTAATTTCCATTCAGGTTGATGATGTGTAGATATTGATTCTACACAGAAACAGATTTTTTTATAAATAAGCGGACATAATATCGATTTTATTCGTTGTTCTAGGCTATATTAACAGGACTTTAAAGAATAGGTTATAGGAATACGTTAGTCATAGTGACGTATCATCGTCATATTTCTGTGAAGTGATTTTTTGTACGTATGTAGATTACTGACCGTTTCCCGTGATTTGGTCTGTAACAATATTTGTTTAGTTTAGATAGTGTAAAGAAGCGAATTAAGACTAAACCATCATTTTCGTGACTCTTTTCGGTGATTTTTGGTCAGATTTAAAACAAATATTTTGTTCATGGCGAATAATTGCACGATGTCATGTGATTTTATTATAGTTATTAATATTGATTTCGTAAAATATACTTCAAACCTTCATTCGTAAAACTGGTTTTTATTGCAGATCAAAATTTAAGTTTGTAAAATTATCACACAAGTCAATTAGAAAAAAAGATATGAATGCTCTGGTATTAATAAATTCTTCATACGAATATAAAAAATGGCAATTATTTATTTTGCTTTCTTTTACGTCCGAAAAGAGCAAAGGATTGATGGAATTTTTATTATGGAGATAACAGAATGGGTTAGAATGTGACGAACGTAGTTTCATAGGCTATAGTGACATTGGCGAACGAAGATTGTTCAGTGAGTGGCATTGGCGATGGAAGCCTGAAAGGCTAGGCAGTAAAAGCCTTCCGACGTCGCAATGAGTAATCAAAGTCATACCATCAGCCCTCCACTACGCGTCGCCCTAAGCCGTGGTCCTGCCTCACAGGAGGCACCCTTAGGAGGGCGTTCCCCGACCCTAATAGAACTTCTGCGCTCTACTCTCTGCATTTTGCAACCTCGACGATGCTTCTGCGCTCCTCGTCCCGCTGTGTGACGCTGTAAAAGCCGCTAGGGCTAACAGCATATAGTCAGTTCGAAAAAAAGGCAGTAAAATTGGCGAACGAAGTCGGGGACAGAAATTAGTTATATAATTTTGTGCTTACGCTATAGTATTCGTTCCGCACGATATCTCCCGCAGCATAGAGGCTATGTAAAAACTAGGACGATTACTTATGTTATAAAAATAAAAACCAAAATCTAGCTTTGTTTGGCTCTCTCTTGGTTATTTCATTGAGATAAATCCTTGCAAAACGTTTAATAGTTGCAAACTCACTCAATCACTCGCTAACTCTCTTAAAATATTCAAATTCAAAATATTCTTTATTCAAGTAAACTTGTAAACAAGTGCTTTTGAATCGTCATCATCTACTGCTGGTTCGGAAAGCTGTTCCTACCGAGAAGAACCAGCAAGAGACTCGGCGGTTGCTCTTTTCCAGCAATAATTCTTATCACTAGTTACATATAGTTATAAATGTCTTGTATAGGGTTGAAGAGAAGCTATATCCACGCATTCTTATCTTCCAGGTAATATAATAGTATAATAGGCTTTCTGAATTAGCCTTTTTTTTAATAGTATTTTTAAACTGCTCTAAAGGTAAAGTTAATTGTAGATTGTGGAATTTTATTATAGAATCTTATACCCAAACCCACAAACGAATTACGAACTTTTGCAAGGCGCAAAGCAGGAACCGCAAGCTTATGTCGGTTCCTACTTTGTCTATTATATACGTCGCCAATTCCTTTATAATTATTTATATTCATATGTACAAAAATTAAATTACTAAAAATATACTGTGAAGCTAATGTAAGAATACCTGTTTCCTTGAACTTCTCTCGCAGGGAATCGCGCGAATTTAAATTGTAAATGCCACGTATGGCTCTTTTTTGTAACACAAAAATTTATTTTATTAATGTCAGCGCATTTACCACATAACAATATTCCGTAAGACATAATATTATGGAAGTAAGCAATTGGTATCTTTATATGACTCATCCTAACATTGTAAACGCGAAGGTCTGTCTATCTGTCAGTCTATTGCGCTCCCACGGCTTATCCGCTGGATCTATATTGATGAAATTTGGCATAATTAAATGTATACACCGGGGTAATACATTACGAAAAAATTCTCATTTCTCGGAAAAAAAACACTTCATAATTGTGGGTATTATAAAACTCAAAGTTGACGCAAATTAATTCACGGGCGCGGCTAATATATTACAAATATGAAACTTTTGGCTGTCTCTTTATCTGTCTGTTACGGATTCCCAGCTAATTCATTGGAGCAATAGTGATAAATATTTGTGTAATTAAAATTTATCATCAGACCAACATAGTGCATGTTAAAAATTTCCGAATTCCTGCGGGAATAGATGATAAATAGTATGGTATACATAAGTGAGGGTATTTTAACGTAAAATTTGGCGCGATTGAATTGATATAATTACGAATAATGCCTTTAAATCCGCTCACTGGGCCCTAATTAAAAACGAGTTAACGACTTTAACAGTCGGTGTACACATAGCAAACAGGCGAGCTCAGCGTGCGCTGTTCACATAACATCGCCCGAGTCTGTTGCACTCTGCATAATTAGTTTCGCCTATCCACTCGCACTCCATCAATTACGTGAAAGTACGTCATTTTCTAATTTCTATTTTAATCACTGTTCAAGTCACAATGTCTTTATGGTGGTACTTTTTTACTCATAGCTCTTATGCGAATTTGAAACCGTCTTAGATTTTTATCGCTGCTCCTCTCGTATTTATGTTAGAGTGTTGTTATATGGCCTATAGCCTTCCTCGATAAATGGACTATCTTTCAATCAAAGAATTTTTCAAATCGGTCTAGTAGTTTCTGAGATCAGCGCGTTCAAACAATCAATCAAACTAACAAACAAACCCTTCAGCTTTATATATTAGTACAGATAACATTCTGTACTTGATCTTAAATAAATCATAAAACCGTTATCCAAAAGTAGTAAAAATTTAACATAACCTCCATTTCGCGTAGCCCTAAACCGTGGTACGGCCCCTTAGCTTCTGTGTTCTACTCTCGCTATTTCGCAACCTCTATAATGTTTCTGCGCTCGCTCGTCCTGACTAATGACGCAGTAAGATCTATTAACATTGCAAAAAAATCTTATGCAGCTTTACTTCTCTCTGACGCCTTTTCAAAGACGTATGCCTGACGTATCGCCACTTCTATGATATAACGTCTATCGTCTCTACTAACTATGTGCCCCGCCGTATTGATAGACTATTTAATGGATATCAATGCGATTAGCTTAATTCAATAGATGGAGAACTACTATATGAGTCACCCATCCGGTCACGTTTCCGATTAAACATTGCCCAATCAATGTAGCGTATCAATCTCTGTAGCGTATTACTAGCGATTTAATATCAGTAATTAACGTAAATTATTCGAATTTTAAACTGGTAATAAAAACTATACATAATATACATAAGTCTATATAATAATCGAAATCAATTTTGGCCATGCCATTACAACAGTTTAAAAACACTGTTAAAAAGAGGAAGATTACTTAGATGATAAGGATGTGTGGATATAGGTGCACTTCTACCCTGTACAAGACAGTAATAACTAGATGTAACTAGTTTTAAGATTTATATTTTAAAAAGAGCAACCGCCTAGTTTCTTGCTGGTTCTTCTCGGTAGCAACAGCTTTCCGAACCAGCAGTAAAGTTGATGATTCAAAAGCACTTGTTTACAAGTTTACTTGAATGAAGAATATTTTGAATTTGACTTTAAATTAACTATACATAGTGTAGTGATTTTTGTTGAACCTTTATTATGCTGTTAGTTCTAATTACTCTTACATTTGCGAGTTTAGAAACAACACCAAGGCGTGTGTAATGGAAAGACAAGCGTATGGGACTTTGTTAGAATTCGGTGAGGCTTTCAGGGCTGGTGGTGGCATTGCGACTATTCATCATGAATAGTATTAAACAAATCATCTCCAAACAGGTGGGGTGGTGGTGGACTTATCGTGGACGCTATCATCCCAACCTGCAGGCCTACCATGCACTTTTATTGCGACTTAATTGAAGACGTAAACGACGACCGCGAACCGCTTTCTTATCGTACCATGAAGTGTGAATTGCATTGGGTTCGATGTTTGAAAAGGATAACGTTATATGAACTATAAGCCCACCTAAGAGTGGCATTAGGAGAATGTTTTGTCCAATATTTCAACCTTACGTTACATTATTCTACATTTTTTCCACTTTAGTTAACGAGAAAATAAATAAATTTGAACTTAATTTTGTATAAGAACGTTTTTGCAAATATGGTATTGATTTTATTTAAATTCATACTTACAATATTTTGAAGGCTATTTTCTCATGTATTATAAATAAATATATATCACTTACATGGTCGTCCGTCCCCAAAGTAAGTAAACTCAATACTTGTGGTATGGGTGACAGGAAACTACTAAATATATACACCAGACTCGAAGGACCAACAATGTTTGTCAGAAAATGTTGGCTCTAAACGGTAATCGAACTGCGATCCGCGGAGCTGTTGGCAGGGTTACTGCCAACGGTGCCAACAGGTATTTATTTTATTATGGAGATCATAAAGAGTTACTTTTATGTGCTGAATTGAAGATAATACCTAATAGATATATGCAAAGCGGACCTAGGTGTCTATCTGTTATTCTATCGCCGCAAGTAACATATTTACAACACTGGTAGCGCCCGACTAATTACTATTCTCCGCTGTTACTTTCATAAACAGTATAATTTATAACTTGTTAAAGAAAACCAATAATTATTTTATAGCGTCTTAATTCTGATACCCGAGCGCGCAGTTCATTTACAAGTAGCGATAGCGATGTAAAAGCTCCTAGACTATAAATCACCGTGCGACAGAGTCGGTTTGCGTGACTCACGCTTCTTTCGGGCAAGTGCGACAGAGACGGATATAGTTTGCGCAAACACGCCGTCGGATGGCCGTGAACCGTGTTCGTAAACACCGGGCGTGTAAATGTAAACTAATTTATTTACCACTCTATTCTTCTAATTTAGGTTTAATTTGCGGCCTACTGTGAATTTATACGAGTTTTTTTCGGTATTTACACTTGTATATTGTCTCATTGCCGCAATCGTCGCATTCGTATCTCCTATGAATTTTTGTTATCAAGTAACGTTTTGTTATTAATTAAGGAGGTTTTGGCAGAAAAGGGTCATCCAGTTACCTTTACTTCATCGGGACTGAACTCTGGATACTCTGGATACTTTATGGATATTTTTGTTGAAAACGCAAAGGGGAAGGAGGGGGGTAGAGAGAGTATTGGCCGGTGGTTGCTATTCACCAACCAAATCTAGAAAATCCGAAATCGAATGCTTTGGCTTAATAAGGTTGGTTAGTGCAGTCATTATAATTCGAATTGCAGATGTGTATGTAAGTTTGTGTAAGGGGTTTCATTGTCATTAATCAATCACAAAAAGCATCTTCTGTTAATATTATATTAATATATTTGATATTTCTTGAAAATTCAAGAACAAGCGAACTCTTTGTAACCAATTTTAATGTGATTTTGGCAAAAACTTGTGATCAAAGAACATCTGAAATAATTATAATTATACGTTCTGCTATCTTTTTAACTTCAGAATTGGGCTATATTTAATAAACTAAAGCCTTCTTCTTCTTCTACCTATGCTGCATTTTTGGCTATTCCAGCGCGATAGGACCCCAACACCCATCAATTCCACGTACTACTACGTGTCCCGTCTTTTGCTCCTTCAACTTCGCGACACGCTGAGCTGTATCCGTAATTTTTGTTCGACTATGAATCTCCTCAATCAAGCCGTGTGATATCCGGCAGAATAGAATAGACCACCCTCCTTTCTTACCGAGGTGTCGTAAGAGGCGACTAAGGTAAATGTCGTGTGGTATCCGGCTGCATAGAATAGGCCACCCTCATTTCTTACCGCGGTCTCGTAGAAGTAGATAAGGTAAGTTGAAGTCAGGCAGGCGGCCGGTCGTAAAATACGTAGCCAAATCATATGACAACATGTTTGTAACATGTTGTGCCGACCACACTTAGAGTGGGATAAGGGCAGGAGAATGATGATATGAATCTCCTCAATCCCGATTTGATCGTAGAGATACTCCAAGCGTAAAGCTGAATTGACATTCAATTACAAGTAAAACCAAACCGCCATCGATAAAAAACACTTTTAAATTAATATCACTCAGCGTGGTTTTCGCATGCCGTCGTAAAATGCATCATAAAACAAGTTTAGACGTATTGTGTGTACTGTCCGCATTATAGCTGTTTTGGGATATGGTGTAATTTTCCTCTTATTATTCATGAATATGCATTAATATTATAGAAATAAAATTGTTTCTCTTGTCTCTTTTACACTTTTTTTTAATGGAATTTTTTATATGGTAATAGTTGAAGGGCAGAAGAGTGTACCATATGTTGAAATTGCAGAAGAGTGAGAGTCTATTTGTTTATTGATCGCCGAGCGATAAGACCATATACCTCTCTCGAGAGGGTCGTGGTTTAAACCCCAAGCAGGCAACAATGAGTTTTTCTAATTAAACTAATGTGCGTAATTTATTTTTGCAATTCATCACATGCTTTGTCACCAAGACATTATAAGGAAACCGGCATATTTCTGGAGAATTCCTGGGATATGGGTGAGCTAGCAATCCGCTTTGGAGCAGCATGGTGGGTCTAAGCTCCAACCCTTCCCTCTAAATAAGGAATGCCCAACAGTGGGATAGTAACAGTAGGGATGATAACAGGCTGTTACTTTTATCCTTTTACCGTTATACGGTATTTCAACTTGTACATCTACGGATGATTCTTAAAATTTTCGATTTCAACGGCTATAGATTTTGTGATGTGCATACAATTTTGGATCTCTTATAGTTTCGACTGCAACGGCTTTCATGATTGCCTTTTATCTTCTTCCGTCGGATAGAAGATTTTTCATAAGCTGTAAAGTATTTTCAATCTCTGGATAAGATCAATACTACGTTAGACATCTCGAAGTTAACGCGTAAAAAAATCTTTAAGTTTTTCCTTTAGGCATTGTTGAGTTGACAATGTTTTATTATTTAAAAGACGGTAAATAGATTGTCTATTTCAACGAATAGCTTATGACTCATTTGGTTAATTGATGCCCAAAAGTAATTTGCCTTTGTGTTATAATGAGGTATTTGGTTACCGCTATAATTTATAGAAGCAGACGTTATTTCCATGGTAGAATTATTTTGCTATCATCCGCGTGTTATTTTTCGTATATTGGTACGTGTGATAACTAATACTGCATATTTAGTACGCGGCAATAAGTAATGCACATCGAGGCTCAGAGAGAGAAATCGGCTAGATTCTGCTTCATATAGCATTGTCTCTGTCGCATAGACTGACGAATTGGCCGGCTGTTTCGTTCTAAGTTCTCGATGTGCATTATTTATTGCCGGTTACTATACATGGTATGAGAACGGATTTTCCTTCCTACACTTAGCATTACATTATTCTAAATCATTACTTTTGTCATCGCTGTCTTCATGCAAATGAAAGTTATTTCCGTTTAATTCAAAACACCTTTTTTTATTTTTTTTTTAACGGGGGGGGAAATCTTCTGAAAGATACCGGAACTCTTGAGGGTAAGCTCCGGTTATGTGGGATTTCTACCCACTAAAACTCCCTCGATGGACAGCCTCCGCACTAACAGAGAGGCCCCGGGATCTCTGACGAACTACACCGATGCCTCTCAAGTGCCGTGCACGTCGTGCTCCTCAAAATATAGTACGGAGCTTGTGTCTGTAACATGCTCCATTATCTCTCGGGGTCAAAAGGTACAGCCACAGCCCCCACTGTGACCGTTCCCGACCCCAGAGGTCCCATCAGTCGGGACATGTTAATTATTATTAGGGCGGCTTACGCGGCCCCTTCGTCTCCGCCTGCGAGAAGGATCAGCCTTTTCGCGATCGCGCTCAGCAGTCTCCTTTCTGACCATAACGGCTTCACAAAAGGAGACCACAGCTTTCCATGCCCTATCACTATTCAGCATGGCAGAGACTACCGCCTGTAAAGAAAGGTCTCGTCTGATGGAACTAATTCAAAACACCTAACGCGCGTCAACATTCGTGTGTAATAACATGCTTATACAAAATTATTAACATAAACATTGTTGCCAAGCGTATGGAATTTTACATTATAAGCTTCGCCCTTGCGCCCCGGAATTTATGGCCGACCATCCACTGTTTACGATTACGAGCTATTTATTACTTTCCAGTTTTCTCTAAACGCCGACCCATTGTTGTCATCCACAGCGATGGCAGACGACAAACAATGGGAAGGCGCAGAGTGAACGTCCAGGTTCTAAAACCTGAACAAAAAAATTGAGGTGCATCTAATCAATCACGAGTCGCCACAGTAAGTCGGATGCTCCGCTTTTTATCATCCATTTGCATGTATATACCTTTGTCTTTCTCTAATGCACACACGAACCCTATTAGCGGAAAAGAGATAGATGTTATCGCGTTGACCTTAGCAACATGCGCGTGCGTCGATACCGTTTCACCCGTGAGAAGGAATTTTTGTCGAATTGCCGTCTCACCTGGTGTTATAATTTGATTTCGTGTAATAATTATATACACGTTTCACACAACGCCAATTGCGGCACCTTTATGGGATTATTCCCATTACATTTAGCTGTGATTAATTACCGTTGGGTAACAATGAGTTTATTATTGTTTAGCAAGTTGCCTTAAGTCCTTCTAAGATTTGAAACTGTTATGTCAAAATGTATTTGGTTATTTTAAAAAAATTAACATAGAAACCTTTTATAACACACATGGTTCGGTCATTGATGACCAGAAAAGCCTAGGAAAGGAGTATATTTATATTACTACCTTACTTTGGCGACAGGGTACCTAATAGTGTATCGAGTCTATTTTTAAAATACCAAACAAGGCCTTACTAACTCGAAAGCTAAACTTCTACGAACTATTAAACAATACCTAAAATGACATTAGATATAGACATTTAGCGATAGCCTCCACACTTTTAGGAAAAATATAATAAAATTAATAATTAAAAAGCAATAACAAATATTGTATCCTGTTTATAATAATTAAATTTACAATATTATTATATTAGTTTGGTATTATATTCTTATTTTTATATTGTAATACATATATTTAAATTATGAAACCGTTCCTATTGCATGCCGTGTTACCCTATTATTAAGAGCACATTTGATTTAATAGTTTGTCGAGTATCTAATAGTATTAATAATGTTAGTGTCATTGATAATAAATCATCTCACTCTAAGTGGGGTGGGCACAACATGTTACAAACATGTCACATGATTTGGCTACGTATTTTACGACCGGCCGCCTGCCTGACGTCAACTTACCTTATTCGTATTTTACGAACCCTTGGTAAGAAAGAGGGTGGTCTATAATCTATTCTACTCAACCGGATACCGCACGCGGATCGACTTACCTTAGTAGCCTTTTACGACACCTCGGTAAGAAATAAGGGTGGTCTATTCTACTCCGCCGGATACCACACGGCGAACATAATAAATAATAACAAAAAATGACATTGGACTATTTCATATTTCTAATTACGCATGTATCAAAAGTACAACTTAAGGTTTCAATGGTCATATAAATACGTTTCATTTCTCCCGAGTAAAGGGCGTACTAAATCTACACGAGTACATTAGCCTGCATGTTTGAGTAAGGGCGGTTTATCAACTGCCTTGGGATTCTAATCCGATTTTACTACCCTTTGGATACATTTAAATCCAGTACGTTCGGTAAATTGCGGATTGTTTATTTTTTAACGTGAAATTTATGTTTTCTGCAACGCTCATTTTAGATTTCACATTCGTACGCAAATCCAGAATTGGGTCGTAATTTTTTTTCCTTTGATTTATACGTGATATAGATGTAAATTGTCTTAAAATACATTCGTTGCTTTGCCATCTTTTTTTAAGCCGTAGATAAATATCGAACTGCGATCGACGGCGAACAACGTGACATCTCATAGAAAACGGTTTTTTTTTCGTTATATATTTTTTGCCTATTTTCATAAAGCACTTTAATTACCGCAATAATTTAATTGTTTTTCCGCGTTAAAATTATCAATATTTTAAAATTTATCAACGTTTAAATATTTGAAATTGCTCTCCTGTAAATTTGTGGTTTGACAAATATCACGTTGTTCTTCTAAAGAGGCGACGTGTTCACACGTGTTGTTGAAGTATAGACTGACTTGATGATAGGTGTTGTATGAATCGATATCGAGTCGAGAAAATCAGATATGCAAGAGTCGAAATATTCAATACCTCTATCTTAAAATTAATGTAACTGTTACCTGGCGTAAGCATCTTGAAATAAATCACATTTGTCTATACTTTATAGTGTAAAATTTACTCTCCAGCGAAAATAGCAGGTCCCAGAATGCAGAATCTCAGAAATGATTATTTTTATAGAGTAGTACTCTATATATTGTTAGAAACTATATGTTGCACTAAAACATTTAATCTTGTTGTGGTTCGTGGTTTATACATGATATAATCGATTTTTTTTTTGTAACAGAACAATAATAATCGTATGTTTCATGCTCCACAAAAGTTACTAAAACAGAAAATAATATAGTAAAATAAAAAAATGTAAATAACCGTAATAACCATGCATGACTTTTAATTTTAAATTTAAATCTTGAAATTCTGCTATTTGATATCTTAATAAATAATGATATTTTAATCTTAATAAAATAATAAAAACTTTACTCGACACATTAATCGGTTAGGCAGGTATCAATAGATTGCACGTGTCACCGTCAAGGCAATCAACATTGTATGGAAAGCCTGTAGCTTTTGTTGGTTTTGGTACTTATTTCGTTCATATTATTGAATCTTAACTCTAAAAGACCATTCAAATACTAATTTATAGAAGTATGCGTTATTTTACGCTGATCGATAATACAAAAGTGACAATTGAAAAAGTGAAAAGTGAAATTTTTGGTTCTTCGCGCCTGGGTGTGTATTTGTATTTAAGTATGTATTTAAACTTATGTAGTTATGTTACTAGTTTTATGCCCGCGGCTTCGCTCGCGAGGAGTTTGATCTGCTAAAGTACCTAATATAATTCAATTTATGATTCACAATTTTGGTCATAGTGGCTTCCACATAAAAGATAGATATATGCTGTCGCGGACTTTTATTTAGAACTATTAAAGAATAACAATACTACGGTACATCATCTTTGTATAACTCTAACAGCTTAGGCAGCGTACGCCGAGATGCCAGACTTTTCCAACTTTATTGACATATATCATTATTATATTACATAAAATCATTACAAATTGTACCCTATATGTTATTCTGATGTAAAACCCATATAATTGTGAAGTTTTATCCAAATCCGTCCAGTGGTTTTTTCGTGAAAGAGTAACAAACATCCATCGATACTCACAAACTTTCGCATTTATAATATTAGTAGGAAGTAGGATATCTACCAGTTGTCCATCATCCATAACACAAGTATTAATTTACTTACTTTGGGGACGGACGACCGTGTGTGTAAGTGTCCCATATATTTATTATTATTATTATTTATTAAAATTAATAATAAAATCATTGTGTTATAATCTGCGATAAAGTAAATAGAAAATATATATATAATGTTTGCCTTGCAATTTTGTAGTGGAGTCTATCTCCTGCGAAAGGATTGTTGAGTTTGTGACAGCGGACGTATGTAGTGCTTGTGTATATTGGTGGCGATGGTGGAGGTTTGTGCATGTGTTTTAAGAATAGTTTATGTATCAGGTATGAAAACGAATAATCCTCTCTACATTTAGCATTAATTATATATATGTTCCATGTTAATTATATGTGTTGTGGATTATAGCATAATATATAGTGGAATATAGCAAACTAATTCTATTACTATATTTGCATTCAAATACTATTTATATTAACTTACAAAAGTAATGACAATATTGTTTCGCTAAATAGAAAAATGGATTAGCATTACATATATTTTCTTTTATCGTGGATTATAGCAAAATAATAATTTCATTACTCTTGTTTTATGAACCACCACAAAGTGACGCCTAATTCTATAAAACGCTTATTTATTATTTTTGTAAAGCGTAACAAATCGCTTTCAGTATTATTTGGTGAATGATTTTGTGACAAATGTTATCAATATATTTTTTTAAAGATATATCAGATAAACTCCGTTGATCCCATTTACTATTGCGCATAAAATTGTATTTCAATGTGATGTACTATTACATAACCGCATAATCCAACATTTGTTTATTTCTTAAAGGTCATTGTATATCTTAGCGTATGAATGTTTCATTTTTATCATTTATAAGGTGGCGTAAGTTAATAGATTTGTTTGAAGTCTTCCAACTCGTTAAAACTATTTCTGAAATATATGATTATCTAATTGAAATAGATTGAATCATCATCCTCCTGCCCTTATCCTACTCTAAGTGGGGACGGCACAACATGTTATAAACATCTTGTCATATGATTTGGCTACGTATTTTACGACCGGTCGCCTACGACGTCAACTTCAGTCGACCCGCCGTGACAACACGGCGTAAAAGGCGACTTACCTTAGTTGCCTTTAACGAGAACTCGGTAAGAAATGAGAATGGTCTATTCTACTTAGCAGGAAACCGTGGACACTATCACAAACGAATAAGCCTCTAACTCAAAGGTAAACTCAGTATTCCTTGGTTATTCGTTTTGGAGAAATTGCCTGTTATCTGCGTATCCTACGCTCACCAACAGCAGCATAAGTTATAGTCTCACTAACTAAGCTACTACATAGTACATACCAGACAAGTCTCTATGAATTTAACTTTGTATTTTTTGTTATAATTTCATTTCTTTTATTTAAATAGATTAAAAAAGACACGTAGTAAGGATAATTCTTCAACGTAAACAAACAAAATATAAAATAAATAAAAAATATAAGATATGTAACCTCCCTCCCCCTGGCTTTTGACCGTGATTCCATTGCGTATTTAGTGATAAAATGTATAACTATTTCTACACAAAACATCAAATATATTCTTTTTTTTGTTCGGATGTGAAATAGACGCAAACAAAGAAACAAACTTAATAGTAATTATAAATATAAAATTATTATGGATTTTAATTATTTGATAAGTACAATTTAAATGATAAGGCAATGATTAATTTTAAGTACAAGTTGCATTTAGTGTTGCCATCCTTTATTCTTCCAAGACTTGACCGCAAAAAAAATCAAAAATTTCTTTCATGACTGTGTCATTGAAATGTGCAGCAGGGCTCCCATTATTCTGGGGAAATTGTAAACACGGCGCGGAGAAAGTCTAATATATTCGTAACGATCTGCCTTCAACCAACATGTAGTTGACCTATATACTGGAAATGCATGTTGTTTATTATGTATGGCGACGGAACCGACTTGAGACGAGCTGCTTTCCGACTAAGATAAAATATTGCCCGTTGAAAATGTTCAAATACTGGCGAACGCGCCATATTTCACTCGGCTCCTCGTTTCGCATAGATTTGTTATATTTAAAATGTATATGAAAGACTTGCTAGCGTTGTAGAATCAGAGATTTTCTTAGTATTTATTGAAATTGGAAGCTGACCAAGATACAGCGGTTTGGTTTTTTCGTTTTTGTCTATACATCCAACGCCGGACGAGCTTTTTCGTGTTAATATTTTTAATTTGCAAAGCTTTATTTATATATTACATGCTTTAATATTATTAACTCAACCACAAATATGATAACTATTTTTATCTACTCTGATACTATCATACAAAGATTATGGAACTGAAAACAAAATTCTTATGACAAACATTACGTACAGAACAAAAATAAAAAATAAAAAGTTTCATTACGATACAGGTCTTGTATGGACACCTGTATCATAATGTTACTTTTTAATCATAACGATACACCTATACAACTTCCAGCTGGACCAAGGAGGTTGAACCTCTACCTTAAAAAATAAGGTTTCAATGAATGGGTCCGCGGCGACGCAACACGCATGCGCAATCGATGTTTGCGCCTTGGCCCCAATATATGACATTTAAAAAAATCTTTTCAATATTTAAACGAAGTTTAGTTTTGTTTGTAAAAAAATAAGTTTTTGTGTAAAAACATGTCTGAGAGCGGGGATAGTGGTAATTGTACACCACCAGATATTCTGAAAGCTGCGTCAAACATGACCGTGAACCTGTTGCCGACGAAATCTAGGAGCAACTATATTAAATGTTACCACGAGTTCATGGAATGGAAACGTACGTTTTACGTATTATAGTATGAGAATAGATAAAGTAGTGTATGATACTGTACATAACTTGGTATTATAACACTCGTGTGACACTATAAAAAAACTCGCCTGCGGCTCATTTTTTCAAACCACACTCGTGTTATAAGAACCCTTATTATGCAACAGTATCATAAACTATTATTAATTTATTATTTTAATTCCTTTTAATATCTCATTTTTGTATTTCATCTTTCATCAAAAACGCGATTTTAAACAGTATTTCGTAAATAATCGATTTTGATTATAAATCTAGTAAATATTTTCTTCAGAATTTCATCTTACATTTTAATTTATACTATCCGCCGTGTGGTATCCGGCAGAATAGAATAGACCACCGTCCTTTCTTACCGAGGTGTCGTAAGAGGCGACTAAGGTATGTGCCGTGTGGTATACGGCTGCATAGAATATACCACCCTCATTTCTTACCGAGGTGTCGTAAAAGGCGACTAAGGTAAATCGACGTCAGGCAGGCGGCTGGTCATAAAATACGTAGCAAAATCATGTGACAACATGTTTAACATGTTGTGCCGAACCCACTAAGAGTGACATAAGGGCAGGAGAATGATGATTTTAATTTATACTATGAGACATGTCTCTATAGAAAACAAAAATAATAATAAAAAAAAAACTAAAGAAGTTTCCCCAAATTATGTGAACGCGTAACTAAAGCAGTAACTGCGCAAAAAAATGTTGTCACCATTTATTAAAGTAACCTTTCGTAGTCCGAAAATATGGCAGTGATAAAGCAACAAGTCCCGTTTCGCCACATTTGTGCCTATATTCCGCTGCTGCTACGTCTAGGGGGTGATAAGGGGTAGGGTAGCGTGGGGACGTGTCGCGCTCTCAACTCCATAATTATTTCATACTTTGCATTTCGCGTTTCGAATAGAGAAACAATCGCATCCAAACGACGTCGTATTTTTCCGTCTCGCTGCGCGGGGGTGAAGATTTTAGGGTTCTCTTTTTGTAGTGGATATTATAGATGTAGACTGTGAACATTTTGTTTACGCTTGGAATATTTAATGACAATCTATACTCGCGTCTTCGTTCACGTTAGCTTTGGTGTTAGAATATCTTTGTGTTAAGACTGCGCTTAGCGTTAATATGATAAACTTTGCGTTTATAGAGTGAAATAAAAGAAATACTTAAAGATTTCCTTTTATTGTAAGGGAACACGTATTGCTCGTAGAAGGCCGGTATGCAAAAAAGGGCTGTCAAACATGACAGTTGTCATAGATTAACTACAGCATAGATTAATTACTTATGTCTCTAACACTTTGTTTATGTACTATTTGTTCTTCTCTTGTTTCTGAAGGAAGATCGGTAATTCTATTAGTCCGTATGTAAGATTCATTCATTTAATTATTTTTTTTATAAATATTGCTCTTGTGGATTGGCTGTGAAAGCGTAACAGAGACTGACTTTAGCATTTGTAATATTAGTATGGATGTATTTTTTTAATTAGTATGGATATTTAAGCATACACGGAGTTTACATTTTAGTACAACTCAAACAAAAATTTATTGGAAATAATAATAAAGAAGAAAAATAAGTCATATTTATATTGTGTAGGTAGGTTTGTTAGCTATAAGGTTCATTATAGACTAACCGTTTAACTCAGGCTTCACCTGCCGGGACTGAGATAGTTGCGAGCGCCGGGCGCCCGTAGTCTAACATGCAAGAGGTGACCGCCCACACCTACCTCAGTCCCCGTTCTCCTGCTACCTCCGCGCCCTTACCCCGCAGGCGAAATCTAAGTTAAACAGTTAGCTCATAGGTAACACTATAAGAGCTATGCAACAATATAGCCAAAACAAGTTTATGATAAAATTATTGACTAATATTTGTTGCAAATATCAATTTTTATTAGAATTTTTAGATTTCAATATTATATTAAATTTCATACTTTAATATTGTGCGGAATTGTATTTCCATCCATCCAATCGCACTGTATCCTATATTTCGCGTTCTCAATAAACACGGGCTCTGTTTCAGTTGCCTTTGTTCGTGGTACAGTTGGCCGGCCATACGTGCAATCTATTGCAATATATTTTTACAGCATTATCACCTTTACATTTATATTCAGAAGGATCATGTTCGCTTCCGTTGTTATTCAAGTCTACGATACTTCATACGTAAATATACTTGGGTTGCAATGAAAATGCGCTTCGTTTTGTGTATTTTTAGGCTGCAGTTTAAGCTATTGTGTTCTACTATCATTTTAAGTTACCAATGAATGCTTGTCTGGATATTTTCAGCATTTGCAAAATTTCATATGTGGCCACTGTGCTATTTTTCATTTCATATATATAAATGCATTTCTTAAGTAAATACTATTGTTTGAGTCATAAGATTTCTTGTTAGAGTTTAGTCGGAAAAGCTACTCTATAAATTATACTCTTTTGTTTATACAAATGGAAGTAAATCACTAAAACGATGATGCTTATTGTTCTCATTTATATCTCAGTTACGTAATTATTGTTATTATCGACGATAAAAAAATTTATATCAGCTCTAAAACTCAACAGATGGTCCATTAGAATCTTCGGTCAAATACACTTATAATGTTCCATTCGTCAAATAAAACTCAAGAGTTAAAGGGTTACGGCATGATTCCCCGTCGCAAAATCTGTCGATTCTCCACAAATTGCTAGGGTCACGAGATTGTCGAAACGTCGATTTTATTCCCTTTGTAAATAAACACCGTGCGGAACGTTCCGTTCGTGTAAGGACTGACTTTTAAAAGATTCATCGTTTCATTTATATAAATCCACTAGCGAAGGTGTATTTGAAAGGATAGGAATACGCGTGGGTAACTTTAACACGTCTTAAAACAACTTTTTATTGCCTATATTACCCAGATACGCATTTTAATTGACACTAATTTTTTTACTCATCGCTATATAAATGTTTAGACGCGTGAGATAGCACTGATGGCCCTAGAAGCCACTAGAAACAATTGACCCAATCGAGGATTGAGTCTAGCCAGGATCAGTAATGAAGAAACGACCGTAGGGACAGGGAGAATGTTTTATTCTAGTTTTCAAGATTGTTATATTAATATATGATTTTAGTAATCTCCAGAACTTATATTTTACAATAAGTTGAATTGCTAACTATGACAAGACGAAAAATGAATGCAATCTTTCTGGAATTCCATAACATGATAGTTGGATGTTGTTATTTTTAATTTCACATATATTCACGGTAAATTTATTCCTAACGAATTTAGACGATTCATTATGATACCTTAAATTAACGTGTTTGAGGTTATCTTCAAGAAGGAAATAAAGTTCTCTAATTGCAACTGAGATTTTGCACGATTTTTATTGAACATAATTATTTGCGTTGACTAAGTTTACCAAATGATCTACAATTTCAATGAATGCTTTTCGTTGTTTTTTAACTACGATTTATTTTTTGCGTTTCAAGGTTGCATAAAACCCTACACAACCCAGTGTGGCAAATGTAAACATATAAAACGAGGTCTCCAAAAGTTGTCAGATTTTTCTGCGGTTTTTACTAAAAGATTGCACTTATTGATGAAGATTAATGTTAATAGTACATTCTTCAGAACCGCTCAACCGAATTTGATGGGACTTTCAGTGGAAGGTTGGTTGTGGGTCAACATATTGGGTACTTCTCATCTTAGAATACCCGCGAGATTTAAGCTAGAAAAATTTAGTGACCCTAAATTCCACACGGGTATACCTATTTAGTAATAGAATATAAACTATGTTCATTACAATAGATTTATTATAGATATAAGATATTAATTCGCTTACAGCAAGGTGTATTAAGAAGGTCATCTCTTCGTTTTAGCTGTTGGCTATCCATTACCTAAATAGATCTTTAAAACATTTTTAATCTACACGGTCCTTAGCTGCTTGCATCTAACGAGTCTCTGCGATATGTTTGACTTTTTATTTAAGCGGATCAATCAAATGCTTCTTCAAGGGTAGGGTACACAAAAATGAGAGACAGATAGATACAATCACATTTCCTGTCTCTGTATTTCTTTTTACTGTGTAATAAGGCATATTTTACCACCCTCATTTCTTAAAAGCCGACTAAGGTAAGTTTATCCACCGTGTGGTATCCGGTTGAGAAGAATAGGCTACCCTCTTTCTTACCGAGAGGTTGTAAAATACGACTAAGGTAAGTTGACGTCAGGCAGGCGGCCGGTCGTGAAATACGTAGCCGAATCATGTGACAACATGTTTGTAACATGTTGTGCCGACCCCACTTAGAGTGGGATAAGGGCAGAAGGATGATGAGGGCATATTTTACGCTAGCTTCCCCACTCTAGTTTAATAACTGTCTATATATAAGATAGGATTCCGGGAGCGTTAACAGATTATTGTCAAGAAACGGGATTACTTTACTCAACTGTATATAATTGATTACGGCACTCCGCGTGAATCAGTTTGGTCGAATTTGCTCGATTGGCCAATATTACGTCAAATGAATTACCACTATAATCACAAAAATGTCTATTTGTTTTTCATATCCTCTCTTTGTTCCTCTTGTACGTTTATTTATTTTTTAATTATATAAAAGTAATAATAAAAAAAATAAGCTGTGGTAGCCTAGCGGTGAGACCGTGCGACTCTCTAGAGACGACATAGGTTCAAACCCCGGGCAGGCACCAATGAGTTTTTCTATTAAAACTCATGTGTCTAATTGATAATTACAATTTATCACACGCTTTTCGGTGAAGGAAAACATCGTGAGGAAACCTGCATATCTCTAGAGAATTCTAGGGATATGTGTAACCTACCAATCCGCATTGGAGCAGCGTGGTAGGCCCTAGCTCCAATCCTTCTCTCCAATAACGGAGAGAGGAGGCCTTAGCCCAGCTGTGGGCATAGTAACAGGCTGTTACTTTACTTTTTTTACTTTAATAATAAAATTATTTTGCTATAATCCGCGATACAGTAAAAAGCCTTTCGCAAAATCGAAAAAGCAAGCTTTGCGATTCTATCTCCTGATGATGCTTCGGGTGCGGGGCGAAACGATTGTTGAGCTTGTGATAGTGAGTGTGTAGTGCTTGTGTATTGTGGTGGAAGTGGTGGAGGTTTGTGCATGTGTTTTTACGAATCCTGCACGTATCGGGTATGAAAATACGGATAGTCCACTATACATTTAACACTATATATATTTTCTATTTACTGTATCGCGGATTATAGCAAAATAATTTAATTATTACTTTCGTATTATGGATCTCCGCAAAGTAACGCCTAATTCTATAAATTATTTATAATTATATATTTTGAGATGATAATTAAAAACAGAACTTCAGACTTTTTGTTTTTGGATTCCAAGTTATATTTATTTATTTATTTATTTATTTATTTATATAGTTGTATATTTATTTATTTTATAAGTTGTTTAAATGAAATTCTGTTATTTATATTGATTATTATTTATCCTTAGTACACGCTGCAATAAATATCAGGTTAGGTGATTCTTTTTTATTAGTATTAATACGGTCTTTCGGTTATGGTGGTTTTCCGCGGCTCGACAATTCCAAACTGATACTGTAATTTTCTATTATGCGAATAAATATTTATGATATAATTATGTGCCGTACATTTTTCTAAAATATTAATTAAGTCACTACGAGGGGTCCTTTGTTGCAAGTTACCATACAATATTAAACATTCAATATTTTGCTGCGATGCGATATGAATATAAATAGTATGCTCTAAAGTTATAGTAACCGTTTGTTTAGATTACATCATCACTTACTATGAACAAAGATACTCGTCAAATAAATTCTGTTATAAAAAATCATAAAGGTCTTGTTGGCTATTTATAAATAAACTCAATAACTGTAAAGTTCTTAATCAATCAGAAAGTTATTTAAATAAATCAAGAAAAATTTAATTTCTTTGGACAGGAATATCAAAGTGAATCGGTTGCAGATAATTCGAGTAAATCCCGTGAGAAATTCCAAGATCCGACTTTACTGTTACTTGCACCTGCGCTATAGAAGGGTGACATTCAATATAAATAATTCACGTCTATTATTTATAAAATACGCAAGGAATTGAATGTTTCGTTGTCAAATTTAATCATTAAATTATTTGTTGGTAGCTTGAATTCGGGATTTCATCTAGTCGAGATAAAAGAAACTTTTTGGAATGTTTTAATTATTTCTAAGGAGGATGTTAGTTATGCTACATGTAAACACATAATGTTTTATTCGGTGTCCTACTTTATAGGTACGAAACTACTTTATAGTAAAAACTTTTAATAATTACGGAACCAATGAATAGAGTTAACTTGTGTACTTTACCGAGGGGTTTTGCTATAAAAAGTTATATCCATATTAATGTTTTAAATGCGAAAGTGTTGACTATATGATTCGCCTTCAGGGCTAATCCGCTGCATCAATTATGATGAAATTTGGTAAAATTGAAAATTGAAGGAATCATCTTCCTGCCCTTATCCCACTCTAAGTGGGAACGGCTCAATATTTAACAAACATGTTGTCACATGATTTGGGTACGTATTTTACGGCCGACCGCCTGCCTGACGTCAACTTACCTTAGTCGTATTTTAAGACTCCTCGCTAAGAAAGAGTTCTATTCTAGTCGACATAAAATATAAAAATATTCCTTGGGGAACAGGAATATAATAGTAGTCGAATAAAGCATAATCATAAATTTAAATAATAGTCCATTTTCGTTATTATATAGTGTGATTTAGAAGATCAAGTAGTGTTTTATTCAAAACACCGATAATTTTTTATGTAATTTACGTCTGGCACTTGCCGGCTCTTAAATTTAGCCTTGCTCGAAAGTTGCGTAGACCGAATTATTACTTTATTCCTCTCACCCTGATCAATGTCATTTAATCTATAACAACTAGTAAATTTAAGCTACCAAGTGCGCACGACTTCGTCCCCCGCTAGCTGTAAATTTCCCCTAGCCTCTCCCTCGGGATCATCCGCCTATTTCCGCTCCGTCCGACCAACGGCTCCACTTGTCATGAAATTTGGGTCACCACGTATTATCTATGTGGAATTCACTTAATGGCCAATAACGGGATTCTTTTACAAGGCCTAGGGGTGAGGTGCGATAATTTTGACCTTTAGTTTTAATGAAGTGTCTAATTTTTTTTACCAGTGATATTTATTTATGTAAATAAAGAAACCTTAATGACTGAACGGTGAAACCACGTGATCTATTCCAGGGGTATGGCAATTCTGTCACGCCGGCACATAGCTTATCTATAAAGTTGTTTCTAATATTACGAAATTGCGGAAATCTGTCTGTCCGACGGTTTGTCTGTCTGCCTGTTACGCTTTCACGGCTAATCCACTAGACCATTGATGAAATTTGGTACAATTGAAGCTTTGTATAATGGACTATACCTTATCCTATCTTTAGCTTTGATAAGGGCTAATATATAAAAAGATTCCAGTTTTGCCTTCAGAAAACAATATTGTATATGATTGAGGCTATTTTTAAACTAAAGTCTACGTGAACCTAGTCACAGGTACCACTAGTGTTACTATAAATAAAAATTATAGTGATTGATATCTATCAATTTTTCTCTATCTATATAAATCTAAACTATTTGTTTTTTGATCTGAGTGCATAAGGTATTTGATTAGAAAATCCACATAAAAAAACATTTTACGTAATATACCTCAATCTGTCTCGATTATATTAATTAATCCACACTCCCCAAGTAAACTTTAACGGAATCTTGTTACAAACGCAATTCAACAATTTAGCTAGCAGTATGAATATGCTAATTGATGTCAGAGTTTATTTTAACTGCCCTGTTTCATACTAAATTCAGTGTAATAAACGTGAAGTGCGCTACGCCGTGAGTGTTGATGAATTAAATGCTTTGATGTTTGTCCGTAGTGGCTGAGTTTGTATACATACTACTTTGGTGTCGGTTGTTCATGTCAGACGGCATAACTCCGTCTAATAATGTTCTCTTTGTACCTAGTAAGTAATAACATATTTTTTCGCTTTCGACGTCACGGCTCTTTTATAAAACTCGCCGCGAAAACTCCAACCAACTGATACATTCATCAGAAGAAGGAGGCTTCTTAATCCGACCAAAATACTGCGAGCCACACAACGTCTTGCTAAATGGAAATACGCGGCGAAACATTTTTAAAGCGACGGAATACGGAATCTCAGTACTTAATGCTAGGGTCGCTTTTGAGAGAAGCGCTTATATCAATAATATTCAAGAACAGTAAACGTACCATTCGCCTTCGCACAGACGATCCTTAAGCAACTTCGATACTGTTACGATAGAGTACATATTCGAAAATTCGTCATTATAATAACAATTTTCGATTTAACCGACAAAGATTCGAGTTCACAAGACGCAGATTCAATTTGAAATTGTTGATTCTCGTATTAAGGTTAATTTTCCTTTGTCGTAAATGGGCATGGGACATTAAAATTATTGCCGGTCTCTAAAAGCGGCGCTCGCCTCATTTCAACGAGTGATACCTGCGTCTTTGTTGGTACAGTTTTCTTGCATATCTCATTATCGGTGTTGATTACCCTTTGTTAAATCTTAATTTGGGTCGCGGGTATATGTGTCCGATTCTCACAAAGTTGACACATGATCTTATTAGTATAATAAATGAATATTTAATTACAACTTAAGGTGCTAAGTGCCGTAACATTGGCGGTGAATGATCGATTTGATGAATGGTGAATTTGGGAAATGAGTATGGCGGTGCAATAGCGGATTATTTGAAACGTTTACAACATAATAGAGAGCATTAGTCCGATCCACTTTTGACATCATTATCTGTGTAGTCGGCTCACGATAACCTGCGAGTAGCGTACGTCGCACCCGCCCCGCCTCGATCGGCAGTCGCGCTCTACGTCGCATGCCGTTTGGACGTGTGCGGTGCCTACGTACCCATTTTGCAGTGATCATCTCACTTTTGGCGGGTATTCGCACGGACGCGGGCAAACGTGACGTGAATCGGAATGCGCGCGTGTTGTCAACGCGCCCGACTCGCCGTCACAGTGAAATCTGTGACTCGGAACACTTGGATTGCAGTGTTGGATTGTTGATGGAATAGTGCTCTGTGGCCTTATTGTAAGAACGTACGGATGGATGCGGTGTCCATGATGTTGACTCATGCATGACGCGCTTGATCGCTGGAACTGGGATATTTTTTTTTTATTACCGACTGGTCACCTTGTTGCAATAATTATAAAAGTAATAATAAAATTATTTTGCTATAATCCGCGATACAGTAAATAGAAAATATATATAATGCTAAATGTATAGTGGACTATACGTTTTTTCATACCCGTTACATGTAGGATTCGTAAAAACATATGCACAAACCTCCACCACTTCCACCACAATACACAAGCACTACACACGTTCACTATCACAAACTCAACAATCGTTTCGCCCCGCAACCGAAGCATCATCAGGAGATAGACTCCACGACAAAATCGCAATAATTATATTTTTTATTGCTCAATAAATGCCTTTGTAAGGTGATTCTGTCAGGATACTCGACCTTAGCCTTCTGAAGATATGACATGTTCAATAAAGTTACCAAATATGATTAGTAAAGTATGATATTGAAAATAGAAATTAATTTACGTTAGACGCATCGTTGAGTCTTCTTTAAAACTATCTTTATTTTATTGAATAGGAAAAGAATTTACCTGAACGTATATCTCTTATATTCTACAGAAAAACAGTTTCTGGAAAACACATTTTTTTTTCATGAAAATTATGATGATTGTCTTTTAATACTACTACAAATCTATGATATTTTATAAAGATTAGTAAATTATTAACCGAAAGGATTTTTGGTATTTAAAAGACATGAGAAATGCGATCAGTAATGATTTTGTTTGAATAGAATTAGCTAAGAAGTAAATCTATGATTGTAATTTGACAAAAAGTGTCAACAATGGCGCGACTTCCAACAAAATTAGTTTTTGCGACAAATTCAGGGAACGGTTTTTGTTACACAAAGAAGTCGCTATCAAGTTGACTTATTCAAAGGTCATTAGTTAGGAAAATACTAATTAATATTGGCAGTCCACTTGGTTCTGTAAACGATTTGAAGACGGTGTTTTTATTACTGTATTGTTTTGTGGACATAAGAGCAATAAACGTTGTGTCCAAATATTTACTCGAAAAAGAGTTTTTTAAGTAAAGTCACGGTCTCTGATTCCTTGAATTCCGTTTAAAGCTTATCTTTTATGATTCTTAATATTTCTAAGAAGTTACATGATAATAGCGGGCCTAACAGTTCGTCTTTGTTAACTAGTTGGGTAAACAAGAATAATATAGGTACTAATAGAGTTCCAACAACAGATAGTAAATCTAAATAAGACGGTATCGTCAAATAAAGTGACAAGGCGATCAACGCGACCTCCGTTTAAAGTGGGTTAATGTATTTGAAATGTGGCACAAGCAAGATTTGGCTCCAATAGAAGTTTCCTCGTACACACGGAGTATTGTATCAACCTTGACTGACATTTTTAATTATAACGCTGTTTACACCCGCATTAAATTTGGATAAACGCCTCAATTTACCCGTGATTATTGTTCTTACTAATTAGACGTGATCTTATATATAAAACTTCGTGTCACAACGCTAGTTACTATATAGTATTTACAATTTAAGTCCACGCGATTCCCTGCGAGAGAAGTTTAAGGAAATAGGTATTCTTACTTTGGCTTCACAGTATATTTTTAGCAATCTAATGTTTGTACATAAGAATACATAATTATAAAAGGATTGGCGATGTATATCATAAACAAAGTAGGAACCGATCTTGCGGTTCCTGCTTTGCGCCTTGCCAAAGTAAATAAGTCATTTGTGGGGTTTGGGTATAAGATTCTATAATAAAATCCCGCAATCGATTTTATCTTTGCCACTATATCAGTTTAAAGGCGCTGTTAAAGGGAGGCTGATACAAAAAACCTACTAACTGAGGATTATATAGATGATAAAAATGCGTGGATAGAGCTACTCCTCTACCCTGTACAAGATAGTATGTAACTAGTTAGAATTATATTTGAAAAGAGCAACCACCGAGTTTCTTGCTGGCTCTTCTCGGTAGGAACAGCTTTCCGAACCAGCGGTAGATTTTTACGATTCAAAACGGCTTGTTTACAAGTTTACTTGAATAAATAATATTTTTATTTTGAATTTGAATATAATCCTTCGAAACCGTTTTATTTATGAAATTTTATACGTATATTCAGTAGGTCTGAGAATCGGCTTTTATTGAACAATTTTTTTTAATATACATAATTTCCGTAGAAATATTTTATATAGCAAAACAACGTTTGCCCGGTTATGTATTTTTATGGATTGTTGTATTGTTTGCGGCAGAGTACGCAACGTAATTGTTATCATCTTTAGCGCTCTGGGACACGCCTCGAGACGAACTACGCATTTATGTTCGGTGGCAACTCCATAAAATGTATTGCGACGACCAAAACCGATCAATCACGCGCGAAAACACCCGCGTAATGGTTCGTCATGACCCTCGCGAAAAACACCACATCGCTTTCTGTTCTTTGGTGAACTAACTTTCACATCCATATATTGTCTAACAAATTAAGCCGTGTGGTATCCGGCTGAGTAGAATAGACCATCCTCATTTCTTACCGAAGTGTCGTTAAAGGCGACTCAGGTAAGTTGACCTACCGTGTGGTATCCGGTTGAGTAGAATAGACAACCCTCTTTCTTACCGAAGTGTCGTAAAATACGTCTAAGGTAAGTTGACGTCAGAACAACGTGTTCATGCTTTGAACACGTTGTTACATGTTGTTATTATGCCGACACCACTTAGAGTGGGATAAGGTCAGGAGGACTTCATATTGTCTTACAAAATGAATTTCAATCAATTTTCAAAACAATATTTTAAACAAAATAGATTATTTTTCCTATAATTTTTATAATTTGCGTTTGTTAAGAAATCTATAAAGAAAAGGGCTTTGCACTTTTGTCGTGGAACCTATGTCCTGATTATACTTGGGGTGCGGGGTGGAACGGTCGGTGAGACTGTCATAGTGAATATGTGTAGTATGGTCATAATTTGTGGTACGTGCGGTCACTAATCCTGTATGTATACTATATGAGAACGGATTGTACTATCTACACTTAGATAGAATTTCCTAACAAACGCGGATTATAGCAACATAAATCTAACTTTACTTTTGTACTATGTAATTCTGCAAAGTAAACCATACTTCTATAAATTGGTCATTTAAACCTTAGCGCCCCGTCACTTACTTTAAATAGTTTTTTTAGTTTTTATAGAAAATTTTAGTTTCCTTTTTATAATTGCATACTGCATCCGGTTTATCAGAACTCCCTACTAGTTTCAAACCTATCGGGTTCTTATTCATGGTTCGTTACTTGGTACGCTTGAACTCAGCTTCCGTTGCGGCACCAGCGTAACGAGTTCACGACTAAGAAACAACTACTTTGGATTCCATCACTCCGGATGTATTCTGAACCAGTAAGGGACAACTGGTAATTTTATTAAATGTGTATAGTTTCGCAAAGTGGATTAGCCAAGTAAATTATACTCAGTTTTTTCTTTTCAGTTTATCCTTTATTGAATGGAACTCTGCTAGTCTTGTCTATCGTAGTTTAAAAAAATGGTATAATATTAATCTAAAAACTCCTTTCTCAAATTCATTACAACTTTTTCACGAATTCCTAAAATCCTTTTTTTATCTTTTCAAAACCTTGTTTCATTTATTTACCTTACCAATGTCTTAAAGACAAAAGTGATAATAAAATTATTTTGCTATAATCCGCGATACAGTAAATAGAAAATATATATATAGTGTTAAATGTATAGTGGATTATCCGTATTTTCATACCCGATACGTGCAGGATTCGTAAAAACACAAACAAGCACAAACCTTCACCACTTCCACCACAATACACAAGCACTACACACGTTCACTATCACAAACTCAACAATCGTTTCGCCCCGCAACCGAAGCATCATCAGGAGATAGACTCCACGACAAAATCGCAAAGCAAGCATTGTTATATAGTACTTGGTTCATCCCCACCCTTTATTTTACCCCTGAACACGTGCAACAAGCTTGAACTAGAAACAGATAATTGTTTCCCGTTAATGAGGGTGCCATTGTTGTGCTTAATGACGATAATTGTGAATAATGTTGTTGTCTTAAAGACACCTTAAATCTTTATGCCCTTTATAGAGGTGTGGTAATTATATTAAGACGAACATATAAATATGACAAATTGAAAATAATTTTTATTCGTGTATTTTTGTGTTTGAATCGCAAACTCTGCTGCTGGCTTAGAAAGCTGTTCCTACCAAGAAGAGCCAGCAAGAAACTTGAAGGTTGCTCATTTCAAAATAGTTCTTATAACAAGTTACATTTAGTTTATACTATATTATCTTGTCAAGGTGTAGATTTATCTATGCATTTTTATCATCTATGTAATTCTCAACAGTATAGTATGATTTATGTATCAGCTTCCCTTTAGCAGTTCTTTTTTAAACCGATGTCAAGGCAAAGCTAAGATTGGTAACAAAAATCAAAAACATCAATGTGACGTTTAATTTATGAGGACGTATAAGCGAGAACGCGTTCAAAAAGGTGCCGTTCCGATTGATAGAGCCAATCAATCTCTTTGAATCGAGTTAAAATATTTGACCATAGCAACAATATTCACGTAGTAGTAAATTCGTGTAGCGTGATGCATATGACAGGCGAACGTTTTAAAGTTGTTTCCTTTATCCGTGACGTTATAGATGAGTCTGCTACAGCAAGGTAGCTAGTAGATAATACGTAAGTAAACATAACGAGGAAAATGTAGAATTTTAAATAAGTTTTTCCTCCGAGATTGAACCGCAACGAAATTCAATAAATTATTAGTGCGAAATTATCCTTGTCTGTATGTCTTCTACGCTTTCAAAGCTTATCGGTGCTACTTAGATGAAATTTGGTACAATTGAAGATTATATACCCGACTAACATATGGGATAAAAAAACCCGTATCTCCTTCGGGAATACAAAAGATTTACGTTATACATAGCTGAGGGTATTTTTAATTCCAAAGTGAACAAACTCGCGATTACAACTAGTAATTTAATCAATTCAAAATGATAACAATTTCAAAATTAACTAAGATATTAGGTAAAACCTTTGCATTACATATACTTTAAATGTAGAGGAATTTTATCTCAACTCAACTCAAAATATTATTTATTCAAGTAAACTTGTAAACAAATGCTTTTGAAGCGTCAACATCTACTGCTGGTTCGGAAACCAGAAAGAAACTCGGCAGTTGCTCTTTTCAAAGAATAATTCTTATTACTATTTACAGGGTCGAAGAGTAACTATATCCACGCATTCTAATCGTCTAAGTAATCCTAAACAATATAGCAGGCTTTCTGTATTAGCTTTTTTTTAATAGTGTTTTTAAACTGCTGTAATGGTAAAGTTAAAGTAGATTGTGGAATTTTATCGGAATTTATCTCCGTCATTCTCTTGCCCACATACAGTCTTAGTGGGGGTCGGCACGATATGTTTTTCTCATCTTTTCTCTCCTATCATTTGTCAACTCTGGCGCTTTTATATGCATGTCATACTTCACACAATCCAACCATCTCTTTTTGAGCCTCCCTCTTTATTCCTATCATAATTGAATGGAAATTTAATATTTCATATTAAATTATTATTCCATCGATAAAGCGAAGCATGTCATGAGTTTCAATCGGTTGATTAAATGCCACATCTGAGGTTAAATTTATTTCACAGTGAATAGAAACATAAACAGATTGTGTGCCGTTTGATGAATGTACCATCCCGAGGAAAATGTTCGTACGTGGTGTAGATTGAAATTGTTAACATTATGTGAGGTGCTAAAGTTTGGATATATTTCCGTGATTGCGTGTATAAAAATTCTTCAAAATTTCGTTTAGTGGTGATAAGTGCAAAAAGATTAATAGTGCAATAGCACGTAATATGCATATGTGCTATGAGCGACCCGGCGTGGTGACTACCTTGAACGGAGGTGTCGGGTAAGTTTTCTATATTTGTTTAATTTAAAACTATACCTATAGCTGTCTAATAATATCGAAAGATGGTCTCTAAAATTTATTTTGACATTGTTTAATTTGTACTAGGGGTCGCCCAGTGGTCGAAATTCAACTATAATAAATATAAATTATTTTATATAAATTACTAAAATATAATGTTCAAACGATATTAAGGTTCAACTGTCAAAGCCTAAATAGTGTAATCACAGGTTTTGCCAGGGCTGTTATAAAACTAATGTTTTACAACAGCATAAGTAGTTTATGTCTATGTCAGTACTCTTTGTCTATAAATAAAATGATAAACAAAAGAAACAATTTGACGACAGAGTATGTATGCGTGTAACAAATACGTGTGTTTGTGTGTCAAAGGCATGGTTATGGTGTAATGTTTTATTTATTGTTTTAATGCATTTTATAACCATTTCTATTGGAAATTATTAGCGTTATGCACTTAACCACAAACAAACTATGAGTGTGTCAAATTTCATACTCCTCCGCCCGTTAAATTTTCGTAAAAAGGGGTCCAAAGTTTTTGGTTCACGTATTAATATATAGATATATTCTAGTTTGTGTAATTTTTGCCGCTAATGAATGCTATTAATATAGCCTTTCTTAATGAAATATTACGACAAAGTGCTTTCGATATTAATTTAAAAAAAGTCTAAATATAAGGCAAAGATAGATAGATAGGCATCGATTTGCTTTGTATATTTGAGTAATCAATACCATTTATTATAGAATATGAGATATTTAACGAGAATTCTATTAAAATTAAATTTCGTTGAAAATGTTGGTATTAAAATGCTACATGTGAATTAAAATGATATGTTTTTCATAAGATCTTCGTATATTAAGTTTTTAAAAAGTAAGGTTCCATTTTTGCTAAAAATATTGTTAAGGTTTTATGCTAATATTTACTAAAGCGTTAACGAAAAAAATATTGTAAAAAATAAATTAATTAAATTGAAAAAAATATAAATAAATATATATTTACTATTATTCTTTCTATAAGATTGACTGGCCCATCGGCGCAGTTGGCAGTTTCAGCCTTCACCTCCGCGGGTCGCGGCTTTGATTCCCGCCGGGGGCCAACATTTTCTATAAACCCTCTCATATTTCCTTGATATATATATGTATTTATGTATGTATTTAAAATTTACCAGTTTTCTGTCACCCATAACACAAGAATTAAGTTACTTTGGGGACAGACAGCCGTGTGTGTAATTGTCCCATATATTTATTTATCTACATATTCTTCAATAGTGTAATAAGCTTTGTTAATAAGTGTTATTTTAATTCCTTTTTTTTAACTTGTATATAGGGAAGTCCAAAAGACAGAAAATTTCCTTTTAACGAGATTTTCAATAGTAATTTCGATTAAATTGTCCCATTTATTTATTTCTTTCTTTCTATTGTCTTAAAATTTTAACTTTTTTTCATTATAAAAATAGTTCTATGGATCGCTCAGTCACAATTCCATTGAAAATGCCCTGAACAGCTCCAAATATCTTCATCGTCACTCCCATTATAATGCAGACATTATGAAATATCTTCATCATCTCTTCTGCATTATGTGTCGGGTCAAGCGCACGACTGTAATTGACAAGTAGCGAATTCGCCAACGTTTACGTAAAGTCCTATGTTTAGTACAATATAATGTCGGTCATAATTATCCAGCAGCCATTAATTATTTAGACGTCGTAATGCATGACGCCTTTCGCTTTGTCACATTGTCGTGCCGTTTGCGTAATCGGATTAACTTCGGCGTGTTATTGTGCTTGTTGATACTGAGACCATTTGCTGCTGCTAAATTTACTGTGTTTGTTACTAGAATTTCTGCGGAGTTTCCTATTGAATATAAATTAGAATATTATTATTAGAAGTAAAACCTTACTAATATTATAAATACACCGGGGTATATATATAACATATATGCTATAGAAATCCTGTGAATTCAACACGAATAGGATGACATTAAAAAACTCTATTATCTATTATCATTCTATAAAAAAAAATTAATCACAATATGTCAAAGTTAAGTTTGGAAGTTAAAGAAATAGGTTTTATATAGGAGACCTGATGACCTCTCATATGAAAAGATATAGTATAAGAAAGGTTTTACAATTTATTCATGAGTTTTTTTTACTACGGAAAATGATATATACCGAATTTAATGTTAGTATATTGTTCATAAATTTAATAGTAGGTAATTGCAATTTAATCCGTCGGATCGATCTGATTTTTGTTATGGAGATATTTGCAGGGTTGGTGAGTGACATAAGCTACTGTTTATTCCAAGACTCAACGTGAACGTAGTCACGGCTAAAAGCTAGTATTAAATATATATAATGTGTGGACTGTCCGTATTCATACCTGATACATTCAGGATTCGAAAAAACATATTCACCACAATCCTACACCATCGCCACTATAATTTAAGCACTACACACATTTAATATCACAAACTCAACAATTGTTTCGTCCCGCAACCGAAACATTATGTAGATAGTGTGTAGTAACACCTAATTCTATAAATTATAAAACTTCGTGTCATTTTTTGATATCTTTCGAACTGACTGCTGTTAGCTCTATTGGCTTTTACAGCGTCACCGGGCGGGACGGGCGAACGCAGAAGCATCGTCGAGGTTGCGTAATGCAGAGAGTAGAGCGCAGAAGCTCTAATAGCGTCGGGGAGCGTCGTCCTACGGGTGCCTCCTGTGAGGCCGGACCACGGCTTAGGGCGACGCGTAGTGGAGGGCTGATGGTGGAAGGGTGGCGAGAAACCACGACCAACCGACGCCAGAAAACTGGGACCTCGTCTTCGCCGGCGAAGACGCTGTGTGTGTGTGTATTACGTGTTTCTGTCTTTGAGTCGTATAGCGACACTTGCATTTTATACGTAGTTGTAAATTTTATATGGTATTGTAGTATTCAGCGAACCGGGTACGTGCCGATAGCGTTTTTCTCCGTGTTCTCGTATTGAACGTAATCCAATAAGCTAAAATGGAAGTTGGAATCAACCTCCTTACCAAGATTTGTAACTTAATGCTGCGTAAAGAGTTCTAAGATTGCGTTGCTGCTATACAAGGTTGACTTTGTGATCCAACAAACAACTGCTGTAAGATTTTGTAAATTCACTAGTCTCTAACTTACTTTACTAGTCTCTACTAAGACCTGCAGGCCTGCCATGAACTCATATATGAGAATCATAAGCCATTATATATTTACCAGTAACACAGTTGTAAATGTAAAATTTCCTTAACAGTTATATTGACAATCTTGAGCCATTCCGAGATGGTGATCAGCAGGCCTACCATGAACTCTTATTGCGACTCAATTGAAGACGTATACGAAATTGTTTTGCTTTTTCATACCATGACGTCTTAAAGACGCACACTTTAAGTCGTTGCCGAATGAGCGTTCGAAATTCGTCCTAAGAATATGTGAGTAAAAGAGACAGAGTTATCTATAGTTCATATAACGCTATCCTTTTCAAACATTACGACCCCAATGCAATTCACACTTCATGGTACGAAAAGAAAGCGGTTCGCGGGCGTCGTTTACGTCGGTGTCTTCGGTTACGTCGTAATAAGAGTTCATGGTCGGTCTGCAGTTTGTAACTAAACAGATGATTAGCACGAGATTAGTGCATGGTGACCAATTGTTCGGCTAGTATCTTTACGTTAAAAAGGTATTAAAAAAATAGCCTGGATTCATCTATTTTATATATAAGTAGTATTAGACAAAATTTATACCCTTCTAGTATCGGGAATTGCTCATATTTTATTACAAATGAATCATAGAACTATTTTGCTTATTATTATCAATTAAAACAAAAGTTTTTGATACTGTGTATACAAGCATTTTAACGAGTCTCTTACTCAGTCATATGTAGAGTCGGTAGTAAACTAAATATACATTTAAAAAAATTGACTTCACTTTCATAGCGTTCACGGCTAATTCGCTGGACCAATATAGGTTAAATTTGGCGCAATTAAGGCTTATAGACCGGGCTCAGGAAAAACTTATTTTGTATTATTTCGGGTACTTAAACGTTTGAGCGCGTCCCACTAGTAGGGTAAATTCATGAAATAAAGTTTATCTAATTTAAAATATATCACAGATAATACAAATATACGAATATCTTTAAATTTGAAAGAAAAATAAAGTCAATTCTTATTCAAATCGCACCATTCGATACTAAGCGTTGCATTTCAAATTAAAAGTTATCGGAAGATACGGAGTTCGCCCATACACGGCAATGACCAAACAAAACTCGCAATTTAACCAATTACAACGCTAAACTGATTATAAAACGAGTGGAATTAATGCATCCGGACAAAGCAGCCGGCCCCGGTTATAATAATTTTCACCCTTCTAACATTAGCAATAAGGTTGAACAATGTTTAATCGATCGTAGAAAATGTCGTGCCAAGTAGAGAGCAAAAAGATGCCAGCGGTGGCGCTAGAATTGTTTACAGTGGTCATAATTCAAAGAAAGAAGGGCAAAAAATTGTGAAAAGTCGCCTGTATAACGTGATAACTACGGAATAAATGGCGTTGTTATATTTTCTTATTACGTTTTTCTGTTAATTTATCCCTTTAATATTCACGTTTCATTTGCACTGCAAACGGAACTATAATCTGCTTAATGGATAATTGTTTAAAAAACAAAACAAAATACACTTTGTATTCTGTTGGTATGTTTAATCGTTGTCTACATACTTGTTATAGATTCGTCGTGCTTTTGACTTCTTACTTCATATTATAACTTAAATTAGTTATGTGATTAAAAGTACTATTTGTTCTTTTATGTAATAATTAGACTGAAAAGTAAAACAGGTTATTTACAATTTACATTGTAACTTGGTAGTGGTCGAGGTACTTTTACATTTTTGTACCTTAAGGTTAAGGTTCTTTCGATTCGTGACTTCTGACATTTATGATTGCGAGTACCATCAAGGTAATCAATTATGGAAAAGTTAATTTGTAGTATAATTGTTTTAATGCCTTAATAAGGGACTATAATCAATTGTTTAATTTAGATGCGATGCGCAACTTTACAAGGATACCATTTATTTTGGAATTCCTTAATATCTTCATCATCGATAATATTTTAATTGATATTGATTTATTTTACTTTGGAAGTTATTCAAAAGAGTCCATTTATAATTAAATTAGGCAAAACTTAATGTAAAATGAAATTAAGTCTAAAAGTGTAATCGGACATTTACCCCGTTAACAATAATAAGTCATCGCCACCAAAAATAAATTATTAGCAACTCACTTAATTGAATAATGAGATACAGAGTAGATTTTCAAACGGTGCTTCTTTGATAAATGGATGTGATAGACGAGCACACATTAATTAAACGTGGTATAGTTATATGAAGGTTGAATTCAGTAAATGCGTTTGCCTTGTTTCAAAGCTTCTAACCGGGTTTGTTTCTACCTCCGCTGTTTTTGCTACGTCTTTTTTTTCCATTTCATGATGCGATGCATTATCTTTATTACTTATTATCCCTCGCGCCGCTACATTTGTCCATCTCTCGGCTTCTAGCTTAATTGTGACTCGTACGTCAAGATAACGTTTTGATTTAATGGTATTAGTATCCTCAACTTTATAAAGTTGTTTATCGTTGTCTTAGGTCGTCGTAGATTAGTAATTTTAACTTTTCATTTTTTTCATCGAAGTGTGTATTGCGCTATATATGTTGCATATATATATGTTGCGCTAATTCACAGCTAATTTGTTCGACCATATTCAATGAAGGTTTTTTGTTTTTAGTTGTTTACTTTATTTTTATTATATCCTGTATATATATTACGCAAAGAAAGACGAGGTTTTTTTCACTACATGTTAACCCAGTTTTTTTATCAACATTAAAGCAGACAGTACAGACATACAGATATCCTTACGCTTTTATAATATTAGTATGAACTTAGTTAAAAGTCTAATAAAGCATTTTGTTGGCGTAAACCTTTATCACCAATTAAACTGATTCGTGAACTCATTAATAAAAGTTGTAGATGTTCGCATGTACTCGACTCTATGGTATTTGTTTAAAGCTTCTGGAGGCTTCTCGGTAAGGCCGTTGACCCGCAAGGTTTCCCCCACGCGAACATTGTCACCCGCGGTGTCGGAAGTGGAAGTTTATATCCATGTATCGCAATTCAAAGGCTTATAATTGTGACCTTTTTTAAATACAGATTAAACGTGAAACTCCCAATGTAAATACAACGTATTTAATTAAGTATTAAATACTGTGACAGTTAATAAATTATATAACTATATATTGGTAAAAATACAATAAATTCTTGAAGTTTTATTGAACGTAATCGGTATTCGGTGAATCGAATAATATAAAATATTTCAAAATGACGGTAATCGGTAATTCGAATAATATACAATATTTTTGAATTTAAACTATCGTGAGTGGTATTCATAATTAATGTTGAGACACCGGCTATACTCACGTCAGTTCCCGCCGCGATAACGCCGCGTGAAGAGCTCATGAATAAGAGCCCCGTATGGGCTTGAAACTAGTCAGGCTCATCCGATAAAATAAGACGTGAGTATAGCCGGTCTCTCAACATTAATTTTAATATATAATATTTCAACAAGACAAAATATCATCATCCTTCTCCTGCCCTTATCCCACTCTAAGTGGGGTCGGCACAACATGTAACAAATATGATTTGGCTAAGTATTTTACGACCGGCCGCCTGCCTGACGTCAACTTACCTTAGTCGCCTTTTACGACACCTCGGTAAGAAATGAGGGTGGTCTATTCTATGCAGCCGGATACCACACGGCATCAACAAGACATATCAAAAAACAATTTTTCTTAAAACGAAATAAGGTCGTGTATTTACTTGTAGTAAAATTAATACTTTAATAAATAGCCTTTCTTCCAGTATAAGAGCCATACTAATATTATGAATGTGAAAGTGTGTGTGTTAAACAGTAGGGACATGAAATTTTGTTAAAAGCTTTTTTAACTGGACTATCTAAGTAATGAAAAGGCAAAGCTTTGCGATTTTCCCGTGAAGTCTATCTCCTGATGAGGCTTCGGTTGCGGGGCGAAACGATTGTTGAGTTTGTGATAGTGAACGTGTGTAGTGCTTGTATATTGTGGTGGCAGTGGTGGAGATTTGTGCATGTGTTTTTACGAATCCTGCATGTAACGGGTACGAAAAAACGGACAGTCCAGTATACATTTAGCACTATATGTACATTCTATTCTTCTATTTACTGTATCGCGGATTAAAGCAAAATAATTTTATTATTACTTTTGTATTATGGATATTATGGATGCAAAATAACGCCTAATTCTATAAATTATCTATGTAATGAAGTTTTTTTAAACCTTAAATCAGTATAAATCAAGCGAGTTTGTGTTTGCGTTCGAACTAGCTTTAAATAGTTACGTATGGTAATAAATCGATCTATATACAAATACGTGAAGGAAAATCTTTATAAGCACATTTTAAACAAATTCAGCGCAAGGAGTGATAGATTTAGTATAATTAAAGTTATAAAGTATGTCAAATCAAATGAATCTTTGTTCAGATAATCTCTTTCAAGCACTTTTGAATCGTCATGGATCAATATGCCTAATGAAACTACAACGGAATGTTGGAATGTCGGAATATTGCTCGAGAACCAGCAATAAACTCGGCAGTCAATCTTTTAAAAATTTTCAATGTAACATTATTAAACCGCAGTTTTGTATGAAGCAAAGGATTTTCAAATCCACGCATTTATAATATCCAAATAATCTTTAATTGCTTTATGTATAAGCATATTTCGTACATTTACATATTATTTATATATTTTTTCTTAATTATGGATGTCTAATTATGAAACTTAATGTTTCGTATTGTATAATATGTTCTTTATATTTCGCCATTAAATGACTAATGGGCAACCACTACTTAATATATATGTACCTCAAAAATCATGTCATGTTAATTTTTTAGTAGCCAATTCGATATGTGCCCATATATTGTTATCCAGTCGCATTGCATTCATTATCAGAGCGATAAAATTCATGTCCTCGGCAAGATATCGTGTCAACGACCGGACTAGAAGTGAACATTGGCGATCTTGTATCGTATATGATATTTTTTTTACAAATGTTCAAAATGCCCGCTTCGGATTCAGCAATGAGCCAATTATGCGGTAGCATGAATTAATTCATTTATTTAAAGAAGTGTTTTTCAATTCGATACGTTTTTGATTTAAACATTTACATTTATATCTTACGTATTTATGTAAAACAAGCTGTAGCAGCGACTTTATCCACGTCAACTTAAATGTTAAATATCCATAATGTATTTTTGTTGCTGCCGAAATAAAAACGCGATATTAATTTTATTCAGATTATTAGTGCTTTAAATAGATTTATTTTAATATTTGCCGTTTTTATTTATTTTAAAGGGAGCGTGTTAGTCATGTGGTACTCTTGAATTACAGTCGATGACCTGAAGAGGGTGTCTACGCAAGGGGAATCGGAATATAGATATATCCCCTGTTTAATATTTGAACCATTACTCTGAGGACATTCAAACAAAATTAAATTCCATGCGAAAAAGCTTTGGCTCGTTTATTATTGTATTCTTAAAATAGATGTCAATACAATTTTTCATGTGAATTAACCTCTTGGTTTTGGAATTAACATTTTTAACTTGTTTTATGAAAAATTTCGGAAAGTTAACGCTTATGTATGAATATATACGGAAATTCTAATGAATTTTCTTAAATTTAAACCTTTTCCAATCGCATTGCTCTATCTCTTAAGTAAAAACCGTACAAAAGTCCGTCTAGTAGATTTAAAAAAAATTGATCTCTTACAAACATTCAGCTTTTGGGGACTATATTTTATAATATGTATGTATGTATACATTAAATAATTGTAGTAGTTTATTTTCGTATCGAAAATGGACAAACCTATTGTCTTTGGTTAAAGGATGTTTGACCACAGACTATGTGATGTCAAATGTTCTAGCGCGTGTTTCTAGGCAAACAGCGTTTAATTTTAAAGCGTTTATTATTAGTGGTTTCATATTCTTAATTTTTTATTAAAACATAGTAGTCGATTTGTTTTTACTATACTCTGGAACCATAGATTTTCGGAATGAATATCAGTCTATATGTTATGCTAAGCGTAAAATTCCACAAATTAAAAAAAAGAACCGCGGGATATAAAAACTGTATCGTGTATAGACAATTCCTTGAAGAAATGAATGCTATGGAAATGGCCGACAGAAATGGAATGTCAGTAGAATGAAGAGTGAAAGTAATTTATATCTATTTCTCTTAACGATTTCCAGAAACCATCGTTGTACAACACTTAATTGCCTTACTGTACATTCTACAAGGTACGCAATATTGTCTTCTAAGAAAATTGAACGGTTGTCTTGAAAATTCTTTATCGATATATCAAAATTAATGTGTTTTGTCAGCATCCGATGTGAATTTTGAGAAGAAGATTTTGCTTATGTTTACGTTTTGTGTATAAAAGTTTGGAAACAAAATTAAGTTTGCGGCTGTTTCTAAGTTGAGATATAGTAAAAATTGATTTGTTTATCATGTTTTTAGTTTTTATAATAGATTACGACAATGTCTCGTTTTCTAAATTAGGTACCAAACTTTAAAGTAGGTTAAAACTGATTAATTATTATAAGAAGAATTATTATAAATTTTATTTTTCTCAATCTTATAATAATTTAAAAGTAGTACGAATATATATTCATAGAAAATATATGACCGAATCATTTGCTGATTGTTTTCGCGGTCGGTAAAACTGACCTATAACTTAATTCATTAGTTGACCGTTCAAAATTGCTTGTGCACCACGCATGCTTATTATTTTTCGTAGTTCTAGTCTTTAGAAAATTTATGTTTTTACAAATTATGTGCATTTATACTTTCTTTTAATAAAAAATTGCGCTTGTATTGCAATATTGTGTATTCGATTCTTGTAATGGGATTTCTATACAGAACTCTAGTATGTTCAGCACATTTCGCAGCTTTATCTGAAAATTTCATTAAAATCTGTTCAGTCGTTTCTGAGTCTATAACACACAATCATTCATTTTTATATATATTAGCCAAATAAAGGTTATTTTAGAAATAAAGTATGCATTGAGAACATTTTTTAAATTTTTTGTTGTATCGTAATTTTAATACGTTGGCATTATTAACAGTTCGCGGCTAAACATTGCTAGCTTGCTAATAATACTGATAACGGGCAAATTATACAGACATGATAAATTCCGCGAAATGGGGAGCATTATCAATCACTTTAACGTTGGTCTTTAATAGGTAAAAGCTGACACAACACTGGGCGAGTAATTTTATATGTTACACGTCCGTTGATGCTTTTGCTACAGTATTCGCATATAGGCGGTGGGCAAGCGAGCAATGGTGTAGTTCGCGTATCACGTTGCTCGATAGCTATAATAGGAAATGGCTGACAAAATGTTGCGATTGATTACATGTGTCACCAGTTCACTGATGGTATCGTTTGTCACGAGCGATACAACCGCCGTGTAAAGAAGCAGAGGTATTGCCATACTTTTGTGTTTACAGACACTTCCATTCTAAGAGGATTCAGTGGGAAACGACTGACAAAACATTGGAATTGATCGCCCGTCCTATTCATACGCTTAGACGCATCAAACTTGAATATAGAGGAAACTATGTTATGGACAACGAATTTAGTTGTTAAGTTATGGACGATACTCGTAAAAGTTGTGATAGCTTAGCGCTGAGACAGTGTGACTCTTTCGTGAGGGTCACGGCTTCATACTCCGGGCAGACACCATTTAGTTTTGCTGCTAAAATTTGTGTCATATTGATGATAGGAAACCTCAAGTGATTTTCTAGAGATATGTGTAATCTACCAGCGTGGTATGTCTTAGCTTCAATCCTTCTCTCCAGGAAATGGAGAGAGGATATCTATGCCCAGCAGTGGGATAGTAAGAGGCCGTCACTTTACTTTACTAATATCACAAGTGGAAAAATTTATTTGATGGTAGATTTGATTGTCCTTTGAACAGAGTCACGGATTGATCTGATTTTTTGATATATTTTTCATTCATGAACACCCAATGGTGTATTCGATTATACCCACATCCATAATATTATTATAAGAAAAGTAATAGTAAAATTATTTTTCTATAATCCTCGTTAAAAAATTATCGCGTATTATAATAATATACTTTAAAAATATTTTAATTCAATTTTCAAAATAATTTTACTATCACTTTTGTATTATGGATCTCCACAAAGAAACACCTAATTCTATAAATTAAATTATAAGAAGTCTAAGTCTATGTATATCTGTTACGCTTTCACAGCTAAACCACTGGACCTTATTACACTTGTGTAAAATATTGGATTAAAAGAATCCCATTTTTCTTTCAGGAACAAGGAAATACATATATTACATTATTTAGGGTACTTTAAACGCTCAAGTTAATGCGAACTAATTCCCGGGTACCACTAGTTTAATATAACTTATTTATATTTCATATTTTCATAAGTAATGAGGCAAGTTAACTTTATAATTTAAACGGAACTAGACTTTATTGTGCGGGGTTTCCTGTGACACAGATCGTAAACCGGCCAAGCTTGTTTGCTAAACTAATTACAATGGTTGGTTAGTTGTTAAATTACTCAACGTCTAAAATAACACTAACTGATTGAAGTAATCAAAGTTACTCGTAAATATATAAATAAATAAATATATGGGACATTTACACACACCGTCGTCCATCCCCAAAGTAAGTAACTTAATGCTTGTGTTATGGGTGAGAGACACCTGGTAAATATATACATATATAGTTTTAAATACATACTTAAACACATATATACACCCAGACTCGAAGAAACAACAAATTCCAAATAGAAAATGTTGGTTCTCGGCGGGAATCGAACCCGCGATCCACGGAGCTGAAGACGCGGTGACTGCCAACGGGCCAGTCAAATATATTATTCAAATATATTAAAGCAAACTGTTCAACTCAGTCACACGGAACCCACGACACAGGTCTCCTAGTGTGGGATCCACTGTAATTCATAATTGGGAAAATGCTTCACAAAAAATGTAACACTTTGAAAACTGGTAAATCTGTATGCATTTTTTGTTACATAAAGGTTAAAAAAAAATATAAAAATAAATTGAGTGTGATTTTAACATTCATATCTCAACGATCGTTTCGTCCCTTCGAAACATAATCAGGACTTAAGACTCCAATAGAAAATCGCAAAGCTGGTATATTTATTGTATATCAGGGATCCAGTCACGCGTTGTTGTAGCTCACTCTTATTTCGATATCCCGTGGGAACAAAACTGTTATTGAAATCTCAAAAAAATTCGCCGATCGCTACCGAACTTCACAGAATCACCCGCTGGGTCATTCTAAAGATTGTTTGAAATTTTTATTAAAATCGGTCCAGCCTTTTCGGAGTACCTACATAAAGGAAATATGTATTTCCTTAATCATTCATTTTTATAACTTAATATTACTTGCTGACCGGTAAAACGTTGTTTTGCCATATAAATTAGTTTTTAGGGAACTGCTAGTGTACACTATAAATAATTATATAAAAAAATGTTTATAATGGACAACTTCTAGAAATTTTATATATATGAAGACTTATGTTAGGGATATAAGTGTAGAATTTCTCAGTAATCTTAATTAAGGCCTTACTTAATTCGTGGAACTGGAATATTAAACAGTTTTATCTAAGAAATTATCAATATTAGTTTTGCTTTCTTTCGATTTAAGTAGGATATTAAAGAAAAAACATACATGAAGTCGCAAAATTGGACATTAATGTGAATGTTTATAGAAAACTGCATAAATATGGCACTCGACTAATGCTTAAAAAGTATTCATTGCGATATATTTCATTATATATTGATTGCATTATACCATGTCATGATATAATATCGGCTTAATTAAGAATTATGCGAAAATGTTGTAAATTACCAATCGATATTTCTGTTATTTATTAGATATAAATTTAATCTGAATAGGATTTCCTGTTGTGTCACTTAAACTATATCTTACAATTTTAATTTAACATCAAATAATATTAATATAATTGAATATTTTTTTGCGATAGTAAAATATGTATTTTTTATTCATACAATACTTTAACAGATCTACCCGTTTGCATAAATTGAAACATTTTAGATTTTCAGTTGACACGTTTTTTAAATATTTTAGCTCAGCGTTTATCAAAAGTAATAATAAAATTATTTTGCTATAATCCGCAATACAGTTAAAAAAAATATATATATAAAGCTAAATGCCCGATACATGTAGGATTCGTAGAAACACATGCACAAACCTCCACCACCGCTACCACAAAATACAAGCACTACACACACACATCACAAACTCAACAATCGTTTTATTGTTGAGTTTGTGATAACACAAAGCAAAACAATTTAGTTTACGTCTTCAATTGAGTCGCAATAAGAGTTCATGGCAGGCCTGCTGTAAGTGAGATTGGCGCAATGAATAATTAGAGAGAAAAATAAACTCGTATACTTCATCTTTGTATAATCACATATAAAAAAGAGAGACAGATAGATCACTGGTCACGACTGGCGCGTTGACTGCCTTCAACTCCACGGGTCGCTCGTACCATTCCCGCCGAATGCCAACACTTTTTATTAACAATTTGTTGGTTCTTCGAGCCTGGCTTTTTTTGTATTTAAGTATTATTTGTAAATTATGTAAGTATATAAATATTTACCAGTTGTTTGTCACCTGTAACACAAGTATTAAGTTACTAACTTTGGGACGGACGACCGTGTGTGTGTCCCATATATTTATTTATTTACCCTCATCATTCCCCTGCCCTTATCCCACTCTAAATGGGGTCGGCGCAACATGTTACAAACATGTTGTCACATGATTGGGCTACGTCAACTTACCGACACCTCGGTAAGAAATGAAGGTGGTCTATTCTAAACAGCCGGATATCATACGGCACTTACCTTAGTCGCCTCTTATGACACCTCCGTAAGAAAGGAGGGTGGTCTATTCTATTCTGCCGGGTACCACACGGCTAATTAATTTATTGACCCTCATCTCTCTTTATTGTAATATTTCACATTTTATGCTGGCTTTCTTGCTCTAAGTATAATAACTCTATGATAAACGTACATAAATATTTTCGCTGTGAGAGGTTTATGTAAAACTAATATTGTTATCAATAAAACATTAAGCAGCTGGCACGCATACATTAAAATATATAGTGTACTGTGTAACATGTGTTAACGTGTGCGTCGGTGTAGATTATTAGTTACATGTCTGTGTATTCGGCTTCGCTCGGCGGCACGCGTACACTTCGGGAATCGTGACGTTTCAGTCGCGTCACACCGCTCGAATAGTAAGCACTTGCATTTGGCATCGTCCGCTCAAGGTTTTAAAGTTAACATAATATGGCTACTAAACATCACAAAAAGACAAGTTTCGGGAAATATTTCCGCATGGAGGTAAGCTTTTATTTCTTACCAAGTTTTTATATTACAGCAATAAATATTAAAGTGAATTTATACTTATTATAGTGTTATTGACGTGTGAAATGTCTCCCACGTAGTGATTGCTGTTACCATAGTATTATAATAACTGTAAACTTTACTTTTATTTTTTTTCTATTTGCAGGAACGAGAGATGATTGTCAGAGTCTATCAATTCCTCAAAAATGAATATAATTTTATGAAATTATACAATGCCGACAAATGCAATTTAAAACCCTTATCTAGTGTGATTACACGTGCAGCTAATGCAACAGGTGTTTCACCCAGCTTTGTATCGTGTGTAACACATGCGTACAAACACTTTTTGTCTACTTCGAATATGTCACAATCTGAAGATGTAGAACAAAATATGATAATGAGTGAAAGTATTGCTGAAACTGCAAACATAAATGATAACACGGGTGATAGTGAACCAATTCTAATTAAAATCGAAACACTTCCTGTAGATATGTCTGAAGAAGAGGAGACAATATTAGGAAAAGTAGAAGTACTTAATGAAGTAACACATGTTAATGAAGTAAAAGTGTCACCAAACGCGTCCAGTGAAAGAAGTTTTATTGAAAAAAATATAGATTCTAACGTTTTAATGTTTATAAAAAATGAAACCGACGTAACTGATTCATCTGACGATAACGAACCATTAGCAGAGATTAAAAGAAAACGGAAATGTAAATAATATCATTTGTTAGCAAAGAGTCTGTTATTTGAAATATACAAGATTGTAAATTATAAAACAGGTAAACCCTGGTGGAGTATAGAACAATTAACAGGTAAACAGAAAATGAGATTCGAAAGAAAATAAATGATACCTACTAATGACACTTGAAAAAAAAAGGTTAACAGATATTGAAAATAACATCATCTTTTAATTTAAAGAGGATAAAAATTACAAAACAAAGATACATATTAAGGGTCATTCATATTACAAAAATATATAACTAGAACGGTGTTGCTAATTATCTGTTGTTATCTGTAAAAGCAAAAATAATAAACTCTAATTTTTAACGTTACAATTTAATTAATCTTAATAAAAATGTACGTACTTATATTTAAAAACTGTTTTATTGTTAGTGATTATTCAATGTATAGTTTCTGACATTCATATTGAATTACCTAATCGTGATTATAATTCATAAATAATGATGCACATTAATTGCGTATGTATTTATTTTTTATGCGTAAAGGATAAAGAGGTTGACCCCAATGTCACTCAATGTAATAAAAGTATTAAAATTTATATGAAACTAAATGAACAAACTGATTTGATAAATTGAATAATAAATATATGTATGTATATCAACATTTATTTATAATAAATGTAAACAACGTTCACAATCATCAGTCTTCGTTACAAAGTACGGTTTACAAACCTTGTATAAATAAGCCTTTGTTAAAAAGAACCATATGAGGATAAAAATCTTAAAAGTATCTTTGAAATTAGGTCTGAACAGGTCATTATTAGTATACGCATTTGTAATTGTTGATCATCGTGCGCAACTAGTTTGTAACAATTATGTTGTGTTGTTATTATACTAGAGGAGAGAAGCGAGCCTAAAATATGCCCTATTACAATAAAGAGACTGTGCAAATGAGACTGTATCTGTCTCTTTTTTTTATATGTGATTAGAAAAAGATAAGTATACTAGTTTCATCTTCCCCTTTATTATTTATTGTGAAACTCCTATTTGTAACGCCGCTGTCACACAGATTTATTATACTAGAGTAGAGAAGCGAGCCCTAAATGTGCCCTATTAAAATAACGAGACAGAAAATGAGAGTGTATCTATCTGTCTCAATATGTGATAAGCCAAAGTTAACTATACGAGTTCTATCTCCTGTCTTATTATTTATTGTGACATCTTACCGGCCTGGCTAGGGCTCCCCAGTATAATAATAACTCTATATTGTGACACCCCTTAAGATGGACTTTTACCTGTGACAGTATCTCACCACGAATGTATCGTTAACGGTAGAAGCCAGAATGCACACGCACACGTCGAAGAATTTACTCGTTTTTAAACACAAATAGTAAGCTTGGGTATGATTGCGATTTGAGAATCATATTCTCACCATAATATGATTAAAGGTGACCACGGTGATCGTGCTGCTTTTGCGATTGCTATTGTGTACACAAACAAATGTAGGCCTTATATGCGTATGCGATGTATAGTATATAAGGACTACATTTGTTTGTATAAGCGATCATTTAGTCTAGTAATCGCTGAATCGCTAAAAGCGTAAATAGCAAGTCGCAAAAAATGCTATCGGCTATTATATTATTCAGTTATCACTGGACAAAGTTATTTTTATTACAAACAATATACGTAATTCTTAAATGATATTCAATACGGTCTTTATTTCTAGGTAATACATTCATTTGGAATATCGTAAAAGTGCCACATAACCTCGACACATATGATATAATGATAACAATTGTTTGTAATATTATTTTACTTTTTTGTATAGCAATAGCAGTTATCTATAATTCAATAGCAGATGATGCTATATGATGAGTGAATCATATCATGATCACTAAGTAATTGGTGATTCTGTCCATCCCTAACAAGTAGAGCCATCGCGCGCTCGTGAGACGCAACGACTGTCGTGATTAGTGCGAAGCGTGCGGACTTTTTTGTATGTGTGCCGCCACTACAGCACAACACACACACGCGACGTAATTGTGAACGTGTTTTGACATCGATCGCCTTCCATTGCTCAGTTGGGAGCGAACCGCTGTTTCAAGAAGACGAAATAATTATATAAACAATACAATCTTTACAACTGTTGAAAGTAAAAGCATAAACTTAACCAAAATGGCGGAATATCGAAAAAGAGTCGTCAAGTTTCGGGTATGACCTCATTTTCCTTTGTCTTTGTTGCTCGAGCTGTGTAATTAGAAAATAAACGCTTGGCTATTTTTCTGTAAATACATCGGTATCGGAGTTTCAGTTTTATTTATTTCATTCTTTGGAGTATTGTTATAATGCTTTTTTGTCCTTGACTTTCATCACTCTTCAAGGTCGACGATGATAGTTTTTTTTTATAGTAAACGAGTTAATTTAGGGTAACTATGGGATTTCTTTCTCAGTTTACCCTTTAATGATTTTCGCGTGGTGCCGTAGTGAAATCTAAATCGGTCAGTCGTACGAATGCTGGTAGGATGCCAATTTTTGTTTCTCTAGCAAAATGGCGCGAGTTTTTACGTTTAACAAGAAATGTCACCGATCTTTTCAATTATATTATTCCGTCAATAGTAACACTTATCCATAAATCCGTACATAATAGCGCTGAACGCATGCGTACGTATAACTGAAGCGTGCGACTAGTATCAAATTAGTAGCTTTAAATATTATTGTAAGATATTTGTCAATGATTATTATAGGATATGACGATCTAGACTTCATCATCATCATTCTCCTGCCCTTATCCCACTCTTAAGTGGGGTTGGCTCAACATTTTATAAACATGTTGTGCCGACATCTCTTTATCATATGAAAACATGTTACAAACATGTTGTCATATGATTTGGCTATGTATTTTACGACCGGCCGCCTGCCTGACGTCAACTTACCTTAGTCGCCTTTTACGACACCTCGGTAAGAAATAAGGGTGGTCTATTCTATGCAGCCGAATACCACACGGCATTCATCTTAGTCGCCTCTTACGAGGGTGGTCTATTCTATTCTGCCGTATAGCACACGGCGTATAAATTGCAATTGTCAATTACATAAATAAGTTTTAATAAAACTCATTAGACGATCTAGACTTATTTAATAATTTTCTTAAGTAATATTTTTATCAAACAGAAAAGTTTAATGTTTTCAAGCTTTGTCTTTTTTAGGTCCACGAAATGGTTTATAAAGTTTACCAGTTTCTTAAAGAAGAATATGCATTTTTGAAATTGTACAATACAGACAAGTGCGATTTGAAAGCTCTAACGTCAATCCAGATGCGTACTGCTAGAGCTACAGGGTTAAGCCTGCGCAGTGTCGTCGCTGTGTTAAAACAAAAGAAAAACAAATTACAATTTAAAATAGAGGAGGAAGGAATTGATGAGGTGGAAGCGTCAGGTTCAAGAGATGATAATAAAATTAAAGGTAATAAGAGATGCAAAATGTCAACAGCGGGAAATAAATCGAATTGCAAAATAAAAAGAAAACAAAAAAATACACAATCGATAAAAACTAATAAACGAACAAAGAAGGAAAAACGAGAGAAGAAGGCGGGATGTACACCTTCAAAACTACTAAATAACAAAGATTGCACTGAAGGTGTTAAAACAAACACAAAGCGTAAAAAATTAGACGCTCCCGTAAAGCTGGAAAATATATTACCAACCGGGTCTTATGAAAATATTAAAAATGAAACTAAAATAGATGACGGAATTATAAAATTGGTAAAACAAGAGATCAACAACGAGTTTGCTAATCTCTCGGAGCAAACAGATAATGAAGTGCTAAGTTCATCTTACATACAAAATAGGAAAAAACTTGAGGATGATTTAGAAAAAATATCAAATCAACATATAGTGTATTCAAATTTTTCTGTGAAAAATGAAGGCTCATCTTTAATTAAATATAAGTCGACTGGGAACACTGTTGATTATGACGTTGTTTCAAGTATAAAGCAAGAGCCAGACATAGAATATTCTGATCTCTTTATCAATTAAAAAGGATAACATTCTTGTTTTGTTTTCTTTAACATTACGCTCGTCGATGTCAATAATTATGATGTTTTTAATAATTCCTCAGTATTGTACGAGTGTACATGGTACACATATATAGCATTTGGTTAAAATTTCTAATATTTTAGTTAATAATTTGTATTTTGTTTTTAGTCAATTAAAATAATTTTTGATCAGTAAACAGTTTAATTTGTTGTCCTCTTTGACTTGAATCACAAGAAATGCAAATAAAGCTTAATAAAACTGATATAACATGATGATGATGATGGACATTTGGCTACAATTTTATCAGAGAAACCATAAACTCTTAATAAATACTATAGGTAAAAAGGCTTCCAAACATGTCCCATGTACTTTCTAGTTATGTCTAATGTTATAGACTTAACTTTAAAGAACATATTTAAAAATGACATTTTAATACGATTTAAACATAAGCAAACTCAACTAAAATTACTTTTTAATGTTTAAATTTGTGAAACTTTTGCTTTGTTAACCTTTAGAAAATAAGAAATGTATATTTCTATATACATTTCTTACATACTATTTATAAAGGATTTTTATTAATTGAAACTCAAAGGGCTGTCTGAAAATGATTCGAATTTAGATAACAAACTTTAAATAGACGTGTTTAAAGACCCCAGTAAATGTAATTAGTGATATCTTTTATTTCAGTTTAGTAATAGCTTGTAAAACGGTTTAAATCCAGTCTAATTCTAAACATTTGAATATATTATAGATTGGTTGGCACTCAACTAATACCCGCCAATAGAAGCCATTAGTCTAATAGTGGCTGGCCGTCTACCGGTCCTATAGCCGAATGTGTGATAAATACGAAGATAATCGATAAAACTCACGTATCCTGCAATTCGTTTGAAAGCAATATTGCAGATTCGCATAGCAATCCATTAAAGCTTCTGTTATCCTCGTGCACGAATGTTAATATCTATCTGCGAGCGTGGGTGCTCTTTGCGTTTAATAAATTCTTCAATGTAGCTTTTCATATCAAGTCTCATGTGTTTATCATATCGAAGGTTATGAGTATTAAAATCGAGTTGTAATTAATGTACCGGTTTGTTATTATTCCATTCCTGAGGAAAGGCGCTCTCTCTATTTGCATAGAAGGATAATATCTTTCAAACGCACCACGCTGTTCTAATGTTGATTAGTAAGTGACACGTATCCCAGGAATCTTTCATTCTCCCTTAACCGAAAAGGATAAATTTTAGATACCAGTTAATATCGTAATGGTTGTTATTAGCAATTTTTTTGGCAATTTGCTTGGCGATGAACAACTTTGAAGAATTGAAGTTCTCTGATAAATTACGCTTAATAATTTTTTTTTATCGTGTATTTATTGAAGGCGAGAATATTCTTTTACACAAATAGATAGGTAGCGCCAAACTCTGATTTTATAGTGTTTTACCGATATTTTTTTTTAAAACTAAGTATCGTCTGTTTCATTACTTATTATAAAACATGTGGAGCATTATTTTCACAATTTAGTCGCATTTTCAGGTGATAAAAAATATGTATTAAATGTATGTTTTCGAAATTTATATAGATCTTTCGTTTTACAATACTTGAATAAATCTGATGCCTATGATCACAATTGAAGCTGAAATCAAACGTTTTGGCCGTAAATCAAAATCGATTCGACAGTTCAGTACAAATTGTCTCCGTCCCTCTAACAGTCATCAGTCTCATATTGTACGATAACGGAGTGAAGTGACCTAATTCCGAAGCACTCGAGTGCTCGAAACACCCAATACAGGTGCCAATATACATGTGCGCTCAGCGTTACAGCATCGCTGCAGTTAATCCATTAAACTTGTTGGTCACTAGTGAGATTAAACCGCAATATTTCCCTTTATTATATTAGTTTTTTAATTATTTTAAAAATTTTAGTCAACAATTTTATTACCCATGAAGCAAAAACTACATAATTTTATAAAAATAACGCGGATGTAAGAGTATGAAATTTTGCGCAGTTATAGTTAATATATAAAGAAATGGTTTAGAATTTTAATATTTCAAAAAATGTATAATAATATATAAAGTTCCTAAAAAATATCATTAAATACACTAGCCATGCATTCTATATACAAAAACATGTGCACTGTCTGAGGTTAAAATCTGTGGTCAAATTGAGAAGATCAATGATATTGGTATTTTATACTCATAATGTCAGCTGTGAGCTGTGATAGCCCAATGGTGAGACCGTGCGACTCTCTAGAGACGAACATGGGTTCGAACCTGGGCCACCAATGAGTTGTTCTACTAAAACTGATGTGTCTACTTGATATTTACAATTTATCACATGCTTTTCGGTGAAGGAAAACATCGTGAGGAAACCTGCATATCTCTAGAGAATTCTAGGGATATGTGTAACCTACCAATCCGCATTGGAGCATCGTGGTAGGTCTTAGCTCCAATCCTTCTCTCCAATAAACGGAGAGAGGAGGCCTATTCCCAGCTGTGGGATATTAACAGGCCGTTACTTTACTTTTTTTACCCATAATTTATATTTATTAGGCTTGCCTATTGAATTTCAATCATAGTCATAATTATGCTGAATATAGTTATATATTTAGTCATTTTTTGACTAACGGTCAGTGTAGTATTGTTAAAAACAGCAATACAATTAAAATTCCGTCAATCTGCTTTCTCAATTCTGCTTCAATCTTGCAAAAAAAGGGATTTTCATGCTGAACGATCGGTTACGGATCGGATAAGGTTGTTTGATCTATTTGTCCGCCTATGTGGGATATATAAATCCTACTAATATTATAAATGCGAAAGTTTGTGAGTATGGATGGATGTTTGTTACTCTTTCACGAAAAAACTATCAGACGGATTTGGATAAAATTTAACAGTTATACAGGTTATATATACATTAGAATAACATGTAGGCTACAATGTGTAATGATTTTATATCATATAACGATACATGTCAATAAAGTCGGAAAAAATCTGGCTTCTGAGAGCTTTCTCGACGTACGCTGCCTAAACCATTAGAGTTACACAAAGATGATGTACAGTAGTATTGTTATTCTTTAATAGTTCTAAATAAAAGTCTGCGACAGCATATAACTATCTATCTTGGAATCTATATATATGTGGAAGCCACTATGACCAAAATTGTGAATCATAAATTAAATTAAATTAGATACTGTGGCAGATAAAATACTTAGCGAGCGAAGCCGCGGGCAAATATTAGTAAATTAATAAATAAATAACCACTCTTACTAGGCATATCGGTGTTGCGTACTACGTAATTTATCAGCATCCATTAGATTTTCTCTTACCTACTGAGCTGTCTTTCACTAACACAATCATAACGTACAATTAGTTATAGCTTCAAAGAGATTTTATAATAAATTATTGTACGTGAACTGTCATTAATTCAGGAATACTGAAATCTTATATTGAAATGGAATCATTAATAAATAGTATGTATGCCAGATTTATACGTCGTTCAGAGTGTAGTCAAAGGTTCGAGTGTTCACTTTTTCGACTCGCTGCCTCTAGCGGTACGTGAATCTGGTTATTGAACTTTCGGGCAAATGGTTCCGTATTACTAAGACCACCCATTAAGAGGAAACGGGAAAAACACTCGAATGAAACAATGCTCTAGAACAAATAAACGTTATTGATTAGGATTGGTCTTTTATCTTTTCACGCTCTTAAACATTTTAAAACGATAGATAGCTACGTATCCATTAAGTGCGTTCTTTTAGTTTGCGATTGAATATAATGTTTGTCTAAGATTTCTTTTACACTAATATTATAAATGTGAAAGTTTGTTTATTAGCATTGTTTGCTACATTTCGATGACCAAAACGTCGAAATGTTTTTATATGAATCGAAATGGTAGTGGTCAACTTATATGCACAAAGCATAGATTTTTCAGTAGTGGTCTAACTTTTCACAGGAGTTTTTATTTTGAACTGATGGCGATTTGAATTCAGTAAAGCTATTGAATAATTTATAGAATTAGGCGTTACTTTGCGGAGATCCATTATACAAAAGTAATAATAAATTGTTTTGCTATAATCCGCGATAAAATAAACTCATGTGTGACTTTGTGATAGTGAACGTGTGTAGTGCTTGTGTATTGTGGCGGCGGTGGTGGAGGTTTGTGCATGTGTTTACGAATCCTGCATGTATCGGATGTAAAAAAAACGGATAGTCCAATATATATTTAGCAATATATAGATTTTCTATTTACTTTATCGCGGATTATAACAAAATTATTTATTATTACTTTTATTTATTTATATGTTATCTGCTAAGCAGTGTACTCATATTACATTACATTTTTAGTATACCAGAATAATGTGAATTTTCTGTCTTGGTTTGTTTATACGCACGCGTAATTCCGTAACGCATTTCTATCTCACACATTTGTTACTGGTGTTACATCAACGTTACTGGCAGTAACTAAATGAATAGGTTCCGGAGAGGAGGTGGTAAGTCGTTCCAACATTTGACACGTGCTATTGTTGCTTGCAGGTACGACAAGTGGGACCGGGGCGGGGGCGGGGGCGGCGGCGTCGCGGGGGGCACGTGGGCGGGTCGCGAGCCTCGCGACAACCACGACGCGCGCGCCGCCGAGCCCCGCGAGGCGCGAGACCGAGAGCGGGACCGCGAGCGCGAGCGACAGGCGCGCGCCACACAGATGTCGCAAGCGCGTGCCGCTGAGCCCGATGCCTCTTCGCTCTTCCCTGCGCCATTTAGGGTGAGCTTTTTTAACGTCTTAAAAACTATGTCTGTCGCTTATATAAAATTATCCATACCAATATTTCAACTTTAAGAACGTATAAAAGTAAGTAAAGTAACGGCTCGTATAATCACTCAGCTGGGCATAGGGCCTCATCTCTCCGTTTCTGGAGAGAAGGGTTGGAGCTAAAACCTACCACGCTGCTCCAATTCGCATTGGTAGGTTACATATATCCCCAGAATTCTCTAGAGATATGCAGGTTTCCTTACGATATTTTCCTTCACCAAAAAGCGTATGATAAATTGCAATTATCAATTAGACACATAAGTTTTAATAGAGAAACTCGTTGCTGCCCGGGTTTAAACCCGTGACCACGTCGAAAGAGTCGCACGGTAAAAGCGCCGCTGGGCTAACACAGCTCAGAACGCATTAAGAACGCACATTCCTACTTAAATCTCGCAAGTACTTTGAGCTTTTAGCTTATTGGAGGTAAAATCGCGTCATGCAGGAAGCTGGTGAGGGTTTATGTGATACATAGATCGACTTGTTTTCCTCGATTGTCTTGTCTCCCATATAGTGTTTCTAAAAGTTCATACTTCGAAAACGACACTTGACATTTGAAGACCCTTTTATTTATGGCTTCGACCTACCTTTCAATTAAATCAAAGTCGAAAAAAAGGTGTCCTAAAGCATACCATATGTTCGTTACGATCAAATTAAAATCGCAATAAAAACATACATAACACATGCACGTCGCGTCTTCATCCGCGAAGGCAAGCGTAATTTTCTGATGTCGATCAGCCATGGCTACTCGCCACCTTACCTATGATGTTAGTAGTTATAACTATATAGTACCACCTGCCGTCTTATAAAGGTAGTCCTACACCTCAGAAGACGCGCTCTTAAAATGGCTTTACCGACGCCAGTAGAACTTCTGCACGCTATTCTCCGCCTGTCGCACTCGCAACAATGCTTTGCGGTTGCCCGACGACACAGTAAAAGCCGTTAGGGCTAAAAGTACGAGTACACATATAGTCAGAGAAAAGAAAAAATTACGACACAGGTCATACTTACGTGTCGCCATTGAATATTTTACTGTAGCCGTCTGGAACTCTTTTTTCCACTCGGAAAGGTTTTATTTTTATTTGGCAGTGTCGGTATAAATGCTCTTCCCTAGCTCGACTTTTCTCAACCCTTCTCGGGGACACTTAGACCATTTGGAATGTTTTATTTTTGATCATTAGGAGCGGAGACGCCTTAGCAATACCTTCGTGTTGAAATACGATTTATTGTGCGGTTTAAAAGTCTTATATTTTTAGACCAGCAATTCTTGTGTCGCAATGCACATCAAATTCAAATAAGTCTTTATTCAAATTGACCTTTACAAGCACTTTTGAATCGTCAAATTAAAATTAAAATGAAGCTACGACTGGTCCGGAAAGGTGCTCTAACCGAGAAGAACCAGCAAGAAACTCGGCGTTCACTCTTTTCAAAAATAAATATTACAATATTGTATTTTTAATTGTTTACAAACATAGATTATAATACTGCGTAGCTGGTAGCATTTTAACTCCAAGCTTTCTTATCATAGTCATATCATTATCATAGTCATTCATAGTCCTCAACATTATAATAAGCTTTATTAATGAGAGTCTCTTTAATTGAACGAATTTAATCGAATAGAAAAACATCTATAACAAATTTAACCGAAACTTACTGTACATAACCTTAAATACGTAATAATATCTTTTAACCGCGAATAAAAGGAGTAAACACTTACGGGAAACTGTAACATAAGTAGTGTAAAAAAAAGTTTACAGCATAAATATGTGTAGGTAAAGTCCCGCTGGCATTTATTTCGTTTGATTTTACAATATATACCTGTCATATGATGTTGCAATATCTCTAAATTGTCATTTTTACCAGTACTGTCATTAAGTTGGATTTTGCTTATATCCAGCTTCGACGTGTTTAAAATTATAGAAAAACAAACTACTATTATTAATTGAATACAATTTATTTATCTGCATCACCACTCGACCTAGAAATATAAAGCGATAAAATTGAAGAGATCGCTTGACTGGTGTTGGATCTGGTAACCGGATTCTCTATTTGGCAACAACATCCGTAAATGTTACTTGCACTAGAAAACGGAATAACAACTGGCATTAATATAGCGATTTTTGATTGATTTATATAATGCTTTGTAGTATAAAAAAAATTATACTGTCATGAAATATTATATGAAGATATCAGCAGGCCTACCTTAAACTCTTATTGCGACTCAATGGAAGACGTAAACTAAATTGTTTTGCTTTTTCATACAATGACGTCTTAGAGACGCACACTTCAAGTCGTTGCCGAATTGACTGGCCCGTTGGCGCAGTGGGTAGTGACCCTGCCTTCAGCTTCGCGGGTCGCGGGTTCTATTCCCGCCGAGGGCCAACACTTTCTATAAACAATTTAGTGGTTCTTTGAGCCCGGGTGTTTATTCGTATTTATGTATGTATTTAAAATTATACATGTATATACATATTAACCAGTTGTCTATCACCCATAACATAAGTATTAAGGTACTTACTTTGGAGATGGACGACCGTGTGTGGAAGTGTCCCATATATCTAAAAAAATAATTAAGATTGACCGTTCGGAATGCGCCCCAAAAACATTTGAGTAAAAGAGACAAAGTTATTTATAGTTCATATTACGTTATCCTTTTCAAATATTACGACCCCAACGCAATTCACACTTCATAGTACGAAAAGAAATCGGTTGAGTTTAGGTTAGGTACTGACTTTGAATTAAATCGTTTTCCCAAATGTTCTTGGTAGGCCTACTGGTCATAAAAACATTATATCTTAAGTCATACAAAATCTGATAGCTGATTGTCAGCAGATTGTCCGATGAAAAATAAAAATAAACAAATAATTTACCCGTAACACTCTACTATGTCGCTCCTGGCAACTGCTGAAAAACAGCGTTGTGCAACAGAATTTTGTCGTTCAATTTATACTGAGCGGTTTGCCAGTTTCATCTTCTTGTGGTATCGAGCTTATTTATATGTTAGTTAGTAGTTAGTTATTTTTCTATTCTTATTTGTTAAGGTTAAGTTTTAATTAACATCTGCGTATCACGGGAGGATGAAATAAACGTTCGTTCTTTTTCTATACGAGTCGATATACATATATTTATAGAACTTTTCAAAATGAAACGGTTTAGCCTCTGATTTCATTTCGCTGACCATCCCGATAACTTCGGAGTTCGAGTTGTACTTAGACCCTCAATTCTTACAATTTTAATTGTATTCATTTGAACTCGTCTTTATTTATATAAAGCGATATCAGCATCAAAGTGTTATTTATTACACTTAACGCAATAATGTCCACCTTCAATCTTTTTTTTTATGTCGTTGAAGTAACCATAAAAAAGGAGTCCAAATACTATACATTTTATGGAGTAAATAACCGTTACAGAAGCACCTTATTCCTAGCAAACATGCAACCGTTTTATAATACGTAACTCGAAATATTGTTTCGCTGTGCGCGCATGTTACTTCTGCGAAGTCTGTGTTGTAGGAGTCGTTAAGATCGCGTGACCGTACACAGTAAAAAATGAAGTATGTGGTTTTATGAAACGTCCACGTGTCAGCCGGCGGACAAAGATAGATACAGAATAAAAATAATTCTGTATTAAATTGGGCTTTTACAAGCTCATTCGGAACGTCAAATATTTATAAAGCTGCCACTGAGAAGAACTAGCAAAGAATAATAAATTCTTCGATACACAAAAATTTTACAATATTGTCTTGTAAAGCTGTGCGACTTAAAGCCAAGCTTTCTCATCACGTTATGTCATATTATATTAGATTGGCCCATTGGCGCAATTGACTGCCTTCAGCTTCTCGGGTCGCGGGTACGATTCCCGCCAAGAACCAACGTTTTCTATAAACAACTCTTTGGGTCTTCGAGTCTGTGTGTATGTATGTATTTAGTTATGTATTTAAAATTATACGTATAGATGTACTAGTAGTACAACTTACTTTGGGGACGGACGACCGTGTGTAAAATTATCCTATTTGTTTATTTATTTATGTACATAGTCTGCAATAGTGTCAAAAGTATTGTCAATAAGTGTCTTTTTAATTGAGATTTCGAACTTGTGAAAACACAAGTCCAAAATAATTATATTTACTTCGAATGAGATTCACGATAGTACAGCGCAAACATCTGTACTATTTCGTGTCGTTTTTTTAATGACGCTTGAAAACAAAGTCTCTATAGGAAGATTTGATAGAGTGAACGTTAAGTGAGTTCGAGGCCGCAGTTGTTTACGCTTTGACGTAGGTAATTACGCTCGGTACTGTCGGTTCGTGAAGGAAATTGTTGCCAAATGATTTACTTGTATAATATTTACTCCGATGATAACAAGAGTGTTTCGCTTAGTAATGTCGTGTTTACGTTTTGTCGTCTATTTTCACTGTCGGCGAACGTTGTTACGGCCGCTTTGTTTAAACTGTACTGAGGATTTCCTCTATCCGCTTTGTAGTTGAAAATTAAAATTAATTTGTATTCCTTTGGAGTGGTGAGAATGACTGCGGATTAACGATCTGAAAATATAATAACACCAACTTTTAAACGCAACTTCGTTCGCGTGGCCTGCAGTCTTATTATTTGAGTTAACCGTAATACTTATATTAATTATGGTTAAAGTGGATTAACCTTAAAAGCTAGACATATGCTGTCGCGGAGTTTTATTTAGAACTTTTAGAGAGGAACACTTTTGCAAACTTTCACAGTTTACTTAGCGCACGCAAGGAAAGCTTTAAATTTTGCCGTTTTCGCAATATTTTTTATTGCTGCTCCTCTCCTATTTATCTTAGCTTGATGTTATAGTCTATATGTAGCTTTCTACGATATATGGATTATTTTACACTCAAAGAAGTTTTCAAATTGGTCCAGTATGTCCTGAGATTAGCGAATTCAAACAATCAAACAAACAAACTCTTCAGCTTTATATATTAGTATAGATTTATCTATCCTATTCATCCTATTCATCTTAGCGTGATGTTATATAGTCTATACTCATCTTCGATAAATTGACTATCTTACACTCAAAGAATTTTTCAAATCGGTCTATTAGTTCCTGAAATTAGCGAGTTCAAACAAACAAACTCTTCAGCTTTATATATTAGTCATCGTCATCCTCCTGCCCTTATCCCACTCTAAGTGGGGTCGGCACAACATGTTACAAACATGTTGTCATATGATTTGGCTACGTATTTAACGACCGGCCGCCTGCCTGACGTCAACTTACCTTAGTCGCCTCTTAGGACACCTCGGTAAGAAAGGAGGGTGATCTATTCTATTCTGCCGGATATCACACGGCATTTACCTTAGTCGCCTCTTACGACACTTCGGTAAGAAAGGAGGGTGGTCTATTCTATTCTGCCGCATACCACACCGCATTTACCTTAGTCGCCTCTTACGACACTTCGGTAAAAAAGGGAGGGTAGTCTATTCTATTCTGCCGGATACCACACCGCATTTACCTTAGTCGCCTCTTACGACACTTCGGTAAGAAAGGAGGGTGGTCTATTCTATTCTGCCGGATACCACACGGCTCTCAGCTTTATATATTAGTATAGATTTAAAATGCGGTCGGTTTATGGGTTCGCGTTACGACCTAGTTAGCACTGCATCGCAACGTTCTGAGGAAAGGCTCATACAACTGTAATTAAAACTCACTGACGACTTATCAAAGTGAATTCTTCACGCGTGTTTGATTATGGTGCTCTTTTGTTGTTTTATAATTAAAACTAGGAGTATCTGCAACTTGATTGGCACTTAAGCGTTTAAGTACTCTCAATATGAAATAAAATTTATATAAATAAATAAATAAATATGATACTGCCGTGTGGTATTGGTGGTTTACGGTTGAGTAGAATGGAATACCCTCATTGCTTACCGAGGTAAAAAGTTTAAGATGTAACCCGTTGGTAATCCTGTTCTTTCTTCTTCTTATATATAAAAATGATTATTTGTCTGTATGTCCTTTATAAACTCCGAAGCGGCTGGACCAATTTTATTGAAATTTTCGGACAATCTTTATAAATGACCCAGATAATGATATGAGCATTTTTTTTAAACACTTGAGTTCTGTTTCGAGGAAAGTTAAAAACCGGACAGCCACAGCAACGCGTTGCCGGACAGCTAGTTCCTAATATAAATTAATATAAACCGAATGGGTTTTATAAGTGGAACACTTCACAGTCTCCCCAAAGTAGGCCGACCGCCACCTATCACTGACCGATAACGGAATGCAACGTTATTGGTGCGATGATGTTGTCTATTATCACTCCACCTGTTAAACGTGATGATTAAGGGTCTTCATAGGTGAAATACAAAAACTTATATCCTACTATGGAAGGTCATCTGTAAAAACGTGCTCATATCGCTCAAGTCAGCCATTAAAACTTTAATGTTAAACGTTAATTGTTAGTTTAATGTTCTTGCGATATGTTTTACGATTCAAGCTCTCGTAATTGGATCGGGGCGAAACGATTGCTGAGATTATGGTGGTGGTTTATTATGTTATATTATGGTGTTGCTGGTGGAGGCGTCTTGCGATGCATGTGGTGACTTGTCCTGCAAGTGTAAGGTGCGTGAATATTGCCTGCTTCATAGAAATCAGCATTGCGTGCATTCGCTTAACCCGCGCGGATTATAGCAAAGTAGTTCGGTTATAGTTTTTAAATATGGAATTCCGCAAAGTAACGCCTGCTTCTATAAATCGGTCTTGCGATATGTAAAAGTGAGCTTGTTATGTGTAATTATCGTCACTACGAGTTTTTGTTTTTTTTTATCTCGTTCCGTATGCGATACCGGTTTCGTATATCACCTTGGCAAGGCCAGGCAGATCAATTCCGAGGTTTTCGCGCACACGCGAACGTGCGCTTGATATTTATTTTGTTTTATAATTTGTCGTGTTGTACGGAACGACCTCGGGAAAAAAAGAATGGAATTTTGGAGAAAGTGCTTTGTAAAAATTGCTCTCAATGGGCAGAACTTGTTTTGTTTTATAAGTAAGTTGAATGTATATGGTGTTTTTTTACGCATTAATACTAAGAGCATAGGCAGAAGCATCATTTAAAAGGAACTGATAATGTAAGAGAGTAATTAATATCAGATAACGAAAATGTAGTGTTTGAAAATTCACTGACTTGATTTAAAACCTGGAACTATGTTTTCGCCGGCGAAAAAACTGTATATAATATATATATATATATATATTGTAATAATGTAAAATTGAAAATATTTAAAAAATTACCGCCGAGTTTCTTGCTTGTTTTACCGTTGTTGTTTTCGTTGTATTACTTTATTGTACACAATTTTAAAGCAATTATTACAAAGTAGAAAAATAAAAAAAGAAAAATAAATATAAAAAATAAATATATAAAAATATATTAAATATATGTATTGTTTTTAAAAGATTGAGGCTATAATACAATACCTATATAATAGAATGAAAAAAAAATAACTAGTTTAATAAAAAAAGCACAAAACGGCGGACACCGTCGAGGTCCTATATCATTTTTAGTTTCTCAATACTTTGGTGGGGTAAGAATAATCACGTAGTGTGCGAATTATATCAGATTCATATAAGTTTAATTAATTTAATTTTGCGACGTGAAGGTACTTTCTTTATGGTGCACAGTCAAAACGGCCAATTCTGAGCATCGAATCTCATTTATAAATATTTAAATCTGATACGCCATCACTTCCCGTATTTCCTTTGAGAAAAGAAAAAGAAAATAAAGTAGGTACATGAGATTTTTATTTTTTTTAAGTACACTTGTTTCTTTACTATGAGGTACATGAGTGTATATAATAACTAAAGTTGTAGCGAAACGTAGTTTGCTTTAATTAGATAAACAAATAGATATTCTCAGAAAAAAATTAAAACGTAAACTCGATTTATTCTCAACTAAGAAATCTAAAAATCTTGCAACTGAGTGGCTTAAATTACTTTCATACGATGAATCGGAAAATTTTTGTAAAATTATAAATTTGTAAATGTATGGCATGCACTACAATCACATTCACCAACTTATTCTATTTCACACACAAACACACACACACACACACACACACATACACATACACACATACACCAACCAACATTTACACACTCACGTATAAAAAAAATATAATTTAGTGTATTATACTGGAGGCGGGCGTTATTGGCTGCGACACAGTTTTCAACTAATGCAGCCAATATCTTTTCACTTTAATTTTTGTATAATATTACATTTATTATATAACTGTACTAATAAAATAAAAAAAAATAAAAAATCTGTACCGATAATTTGGTTCCTCATTAAACGTTTTGCATGCCGCGCGGCAGTCACTTGGGGTTAGGATGGAATGAAGAAGTATGGGGAATAATACAAATACAATATAGCATTGTAATGTTGTACGGCGTCTAGACGGCCTCATTACTACCACCCCTGCTCCCATCCCCTCCACAGCACTCACTCCGCATGCCCCTCGTCCTTGCGGAGAAAAATATTTAATATAATTCATATTGTCTACTGCTTTTGTTGACGATCAAAGTTGCGTATTATGGATATGATTGCTTCTGAACATTATTGACAATTACGACGGCCTCAGTTTACATTAAAAATGGCCTTCATCTAGTACGAAATATCTACCTTCTTTTATATAATTTTCTATCAACAAAATAAACACGTAGCTAACGTTTGGTAGGCGTGGCAGGCTAAGATGTGTCCTTCGAAAAAAAGAAACCAAATGAGGCTACCTATCTATCTCTTTTTTTTGAGTGACAAGACGAAGATATTCAAATTCAAATAAGTCTTTATTCAAATTGGCCTATAACAAGCACTTTTGAATCGTCAAATTAAAATTAAATTGAAGCTACAACTGGTTCGGAAAGGTGCTCTAACCGAGAAGAACCAGCAAGAAACTCGCCGGTCACTCTTTAAAAAAATAAATATTACAATTTTGTATTTACTATTGTTAACAAACATAGATTACAATATCATCTAGTGCATAGCTGGTCGCAATTTAGTTCCAAGTTTTCTTAACATTGACATAGTCTTCAACATTATAGTAAGCTTTATTAATGAGAGTCTCTTTAATTGCTTTTTTGAACTTGTGCAAAGGCAAGTCCAAAATATATTGAGGAATTATATTATAAAAAAGTATACCGAAGCCCACAAACGATCTACGTACTTTCTGAAGCCTTAGCCTTGGTATTATAATAAGTATGGGTCTCTTATCTCTCTTATTATTTGTTGGACACTCGCACTCACAGGCCTGTCTAGTGCTTCTCTACTATATGTATAACTGTCTGACTCAATAAAGTGAATAAATTTGTCTAAACATACTGGTTAAATGGGTTAGATTGGTTATATTCCCTGACGTAAGAAATAAATCTTCATACCTCTTTCATATATTTACTAACTACAAAAATATAATTCGTAAAGGCTTTTTTTTTAGGAAATTTATAGCTTATAATGTAAACAGTTACATTCCGGTTGTCAAATCAGTTATAGTATATCTATTACTAAATTTCTATAAGAAATATAGCGTTTCTTTCCTTTATTTGCTATCAGACATGTAGCAATTATTGATAATAATTTTGTACTCAGAAGTTCCCAAATTCTTATGATCGTGTTCATTGGTAATTAGGATATATATCACTGTCTAAAGTTACTATTATTGATCTCATGAATAGTAATCTCATGAAGTCTGTATGCAAAGTAAACTAGTGTTGAAATACTTTGTATTGGAAAATATTTTTATATTGTATAAATAGTTTCGCACTGTATAATAATATCGTTAGCAACATTCTGTTTAACCGTTATTCATGAAACTAAAACAGCCAAAGCGTAAGAGCAAATAAAATTGTCAACAAGAATTATACGATCGGTTAAATAGACGGTACTTCCCAGTCCAACGACGTTGTTGCTCTTTTATTACCTGTCAGAAACGTAGCAATTCTTATTATTAATGTCCCAGTAAGAGGTCTTTGCCAAATTTGTTTAAATGAGCTAGATTCGAGCGACATTGGATATCACTTCATAAGTCAGTTCTTTAGTTTATTTTTATTTCTGTTCTAAACTCCTCTACGTTCTCTATCTAAATTAGTTTATTCGTTCATATTTTTATGATTAACAGATTATATAGAACGAATGTTGTCAGCCAGATTTATATCGCTTAAGAGATAAAGCGACCTATTTCAAAAAGGTAGTATACAATAAAAAGGTAGTGTACAATAAAGCGTAGCGTAGCGGCTACAGAACCCGTGAGAGAGACCCATAACTTGGAAGAGAAAGAAAGTGTTCGAAGCGTGATTTTGTATTTTGGAATTAGGTCGCTTTAATACTTAGCGTGCGAAATATGTCTTATTCAATTAGGCTTAATTCTGTTTTATATCAATCTTGCGAATATATACATTATTTTTAATAAGATTATAACTTTTCAACTTGTTTTCGAATTTTTAGCGAAATGAAAACGAAAACAAATTTCCATTTAAAAAAACCAAAGACCACGTAACTTATGGTTAGACCACTTGTTACGCTAAAGTTGTCACTAAAACTATCTTTAAGTAATTCCTTAAAATTAAGATTTATTTAGACTCCCAAGTTTATTAAATCATGTTAGTATTGCGAAAACACTTATAAAAGGCTATTAAATGCTATTTCTCAAATACAAGGATAAAAGCGTTTCGTTCAAATAATTTAGTATTAGTTTTTTCCTAAAAACATAATATAATAAGAGATTGTCATAAATCGGGATCTGAATTAGGGGGGGAGTGAAATTACTTCGTTAATTATTCATTTATATAAACTTATTTAGGAATCAAACTATTCTTTAATAACACTGGTCAACACTTTTTTGTCACATGAACTTAGTGGTGATTTTTGATTAGGTTGGCAATACATCATTTAAAAAAATATATACTTTCGTTCCAGTCACGTCCAGATTTTTAGTGAAAGTATAAATACACAACAAGTATAAATATACAACTATAAATACATTTCTTACCTCAAAACGCGTTTAAGTAAGGAAAACTTTATTTCGGCAACTGTATAACTACTGTATTTATCTAACTTACATTTTATTTATGTTACTTACATCGTAAACATGCCAAGAAAGTGTTTAAACAATCCCGACAGTTTTTGTTACGTGTGTGGTGAGTTAAGTTTACATCTCAGGGTCCAAATTTCACGTTATTAATTGAACAGTGCTATTTTGATTACTTTGGATTTCCTGTGTCGAATCAAGATAAATCCTGGGTTCCAAATATATGTTGTGTAACGTGTATGAGACTCTTATTAGGTTGGCCTAAACAAGAACCTAGACATTTGCCATTCGCTATACCAATGACTTGGATGGACCCAGAAGATCATATAAGCTATGCTAGCTAAAGAGGGCAGTGGATTTTCATATCTAAAACAACAATTCCCGAATCTCAGCGAGGCAAAAAATAAAGAGGGGTACATTTGTAGGTCCACAAATAGGAAACAGATAAAATTTTTGAAAAGAAACTGAATGGTCTAGAAAAAGTTGTCTGGAAAAGTTTTATGAACGTTGTTCAAAATTTTTTAGGAAACTATAGAGCGGAAAATTACAAAGATTTAATAAATGAACGTCTCATGTCATATAAAGCTTTGGGATGTAACATGTCCTTAAAAATACATGTGCTGCACACTCATTTGATTTTTTATCCTGCAAACTGGGGAGCTGTGAGTGATGAAAAAGGCGAGCGGTTTCATCAGGATATTTTCTTAATGTAGAAGCGCTATCAAGGGAAATGGAGTCCACGAATGCTAGCAAATTATTGTTGGAATCTTAAAAGAGACCTACCAGAAGCTAAATATTCCCTTAAATAAAATTTATCTATTGCACATTAAACAATAACTTCTTTAAGTGTAGGTCAGTTTTCTATATATACAAAAATAATATGCTTCTATATCACAAGAATACCTGACGTGTAAATTTTTTTCCCTCGATATATTATTGCTTGAAGGCCCTAGTATATTTTAATAAAAATTATGTTGACCAGTGTAATTGTAGGTCTGTTGAGAGATTAACTTCTATTTTAATTAATATAGAATAAGTTGCAAAGATAATCGTTTTTGATACAAGCAATCTACTGTGGTTAATTTGATTCTTAGATTTGGGTCGCGGGTGCGATTCCCACCGAGGGCTAACATTCCCAAAAAAAAACCAATTTGTTGGTTCTTCTGGCGTATTTATGTATTCAAAATTTATATAAGCATGTATTTAAAGTAAGTAACTTTATACAACAAGGGACAGACGATATGTATACGTGTATGGTAGTGCTCCATGTATTTATTATTTATTTATCAACACCAGTCAACTAAATTGTACAAAATCTGCAACAAAGCTGTAGACCGAAAGTAGCTAAGCTGCTAGCACGAGCCTAGTAATATGAAACTTAACTCAAGATACCTCAACCTCTTTCTTGTGTACGATGTGGATGGAAATATGGGATGGTTGTCGTATCTTAAAGGTTATAATCCTTAAGCCTGCAATAGGTACACCGTTTCGGGTTACCGCGTTGTTGTTTATGAATGTTCCCATGTAACTGTTTATTTTTTACGGTCTCAGTTATGTTTGTAGGGTATTTATATAACCACAAGATTGCTAACATCGTTGATAATTTTCTCGACTGTTGTATTGAATAATTTGTGAATTATATTATGCATCAGCAAAATGTTATATGTGTTTAATTTGTCAATAGATTCAATTATTAATTACTATTCTATCATTCTCTTATTTATTTGTGAATATTTCATAATTGTTCTTATTTTCTAAGATATTTCTCTGTCTGGACATTTGTCATTTTTTATTCACCGATATGTGGGTAGCAACTCATTGAAACGCCACTCGCCGATCCTTTGGTTTTTTAGCCGTGCGAGTGTCTACGTACGTGAGGAACGTTCGCTAATGGACGTGCAATATCTTGTGTAATTTATGACTTATGTTAATGTTCGTTCGAATAAGATGACCCTGCTGCTGGCGCAAAGCAAAGACATCTGATTTTCCATTGCATGGCAGTTCGACGGCATCGAAAGGTGTTAAATTGTTACCACTTATCGGTGATAATTCATGCCTATAAGAATAGAAAAAAATTAAAGACTTGAAATCCCTCATATAGGACACTATTACTACCAACCAGCAACCACGGACAAGGTTCCTTATAATTTGGGGAATTTTCATTTCACTCCAGTATTTATTATATGTTTATGACAATAGTATTGTGAAACAATTGGTTTTTCAATTAGCGAAGATGGTATACATTAATTTTAAAAGAGTAATTAACCAACTTCGAAATTTCCTTCTTAATCTTTATTGCTACATTACACACTTATCATTAGAAATTACCTGTAGCAAGTTGTCTTGTTTCTTGGAAACAGTAGTTAATAAATTATCAAAACAGGCCGCTCTATCTTCTCATCTTCTTTCATTAAAAGTAAAGTTTAAAGATAAATAATGGACGTTTGGCTCGTTATTTCGGCGTACAGCGTTTGCGGCATCGTGCCCCACTCTGGCGGGCGTTGACTCCGCGATTTATCGCAGCCCCGCTAAAACATGTGGACGACTTTACTTGCACTATTGACATATTTATGGCGTAGGAGCTTCACGCGGACATTTAATGCTGTAGCGTGTTGGGATGGCTCTTGTGAATAAATTATCTTTCAACTAGGTTGTTATTTGGTTTCTCATTCGTTATTGTTTGATCGTTGAATTGTTTTTCGAATTCTTCTTTAATAATGAATTGTTCTACTCCTTTGATGTTTTCCTTTGTAATGGATACGCTGTCCTCAAGTGACAGAGGAGATTAAAAGATTTTTGTTTTACAATCTTTAGCCGATATAATTCAGCAATTTTCTTTAGCCATTTTCTAATAATCCATTCCTCTGGTTGCCGTGAAACCCTGTATAGTTTATCATAGGATGTACCGTCATAACAGAACCTCATTCCAACTCCTTGGAAAATTTTTCTGAAGGCTTCTTATTCTTTCTTCTTCTTTATTTGTTTTTCTTGTTTTGTTAATTGATTTCTTTAAATGCTTTAAATTCTTTAAATTTAATGATCAAAATTCCTATTTTGAAACATGAGTTATATTTGTTTGTTATTAATTGAAATTATTTGTTTAATAATTTTAAATTTCGGTAATTTATAAATAGCTCATTAGTCGCAATGCCATTATGCACTTATATACGAAATTAAAAAGTGATGTCATGATAATAAAATACAAATTTTTGCACACAGAGAATATCCACGGCCAGAGACAATGCTCCACAATTCATCGTAAAATATTTTTGGCAGATATAAAAATTTTAAATGACTCCTTTGGGAGCGCACCCAGACAATAATACCACTTTGTACATATTACTGTTTTTTATTTGTGCTCTTTGTGTTGTGTTCAGTATCCAGAAATTATTTAAGAGTTGTAAAGTTGGTCGAGTCGTTGTTGGAACCGTAATAAACTCGAGCTTCAAAATGAACATTGAAAATTTAGTTTCTTTTTAAGCTTTTAATTATTAATCTAATTAGGAAGTGGTTGCGTGTGATTGGATTACTTCTTGTTTACTTTTGTGTCTGATCTTATAATTATTGTTTCTTTGAATTTCCTTCAATGGTACTGTTTGTTTTTCTCGGATATTTTTATAGTAATTCTGTTTTGTTGTTTTTGTTTCTTAATAATTTTAGTAGACTTAACAATTTCGAGACAAACTACTTTATTCTTTTTCTTCGTTCTTTCGTCTTTATATATTATAAAAAGGTATACGACTAATAATCTTATTGATGCAGAAAAGTAATAACTTCCAATTATTACAATTTGCTCATGAGACAATCACCTGTGGTATTGAATCAAATAATGTTTCATATTATTGATTTGCTAAATAATTTAACAGTAAAGTGACTTGAATAACACACATCTGACCCAACTCACTTAGTTTTAAGATCAATGATAGAATAGGGGATTTGTTAAAAAGTCATGTATGAGTTGGTTTGGAAGCTTAAATAGTCGCTTGGGAAGTTTTTTTTATTTCTTTAAAATTTGAGATTGTGTAATTCAATGTTATATATTTGTGTACAAGTAAATAAATGAAAAATTCGTTTAAATCATATCATCATAGTAGTTTATATAGTGGAAAGTTTAGGTCGAAAAATGAAACTGTCGGGATAATTAGGGCGAATATTCATCTCGCATTGCAAGGGTGAATCATCTAGTGAGTAAGTTGGTGCTATCTTTAAACACAATCGCGTGCCTAATATTCTTCGTACGAAGATATTTATAGGTCTTCGACTAGACGTGTGCCACAAGTCGAACGTAAACACAATCAGCCTTGACTAAATATATTCCTGTTGTCGATTACGATATTATTATCTATGGTCTTTTAATTGTCTAGATAAAGACATTAGTGTTCCGTGTGTAAGTTTGAATTCGATATAAGTAGTGATTTTTTTTAACGTATGCACACTTATTGTTCGACGTAGTTGACTTTTCAATAATAATTTAAAATAATAAATAGCTTAAGTATGTGTTGTACTTTTCATATATAAAAGGATATGGACTTTATGTCCCTACGTTGCTGCAATACAGATCGGCAAATACACTAGCTCACCAGACAAGCGCTGTTTTGCCGTATAAATGATTTCTAAGGAATTTCTAGTGTACATTATAAAAAATTCTATAAAATGAAATAAAATGTTAATGGCGACCCCTATCACTTAGCGGTATGAAAAATAGATACTAGCCGATTCTCAGAAGTACTGAATATGCATATGCAATTTCATAAAAATCAGTCAAGCCGTTTCGGAGGAGTATGGTAACACTTTGTTACTCGATAATTTTATATATAAGATATATTAGAAAGTCTCAAGGCATATTCAGAGTTCATAACAACTTTTCAATCAAAGTTGATGATAAATAGAAAATTATAATTAAGCACATATTTTTTGAAATTTAAATATATAGAAAAATTAAATTCATGAATTGTTACTATTACGTCATCACTTTGTATAACATGAATTAAATTAGCATAATTGAATTTCACATGAACCCTTTGATTTGCTTTTTTAAAAGCTGTTTAGAATTAGAAAATCTGCTCTTTGGTTACTATACAAAGATCCTATATAAACTATATAAATACTCAATATCTCTGAATTGGCACACTGCATACATAACCATTTTCTGGTAACCCGTGAATCATATCTGAATGTAGAAATAAAGCAGAATCGTCAATTATCGAAGAAGTGTGACTCACTGTACGAATATAAACTAAATTATAATTTCTTAGTTAGTACTAAAGTAAACTAAGATCCTGTTACTATTCCACATAGTGGACAGATATTCCTCTCTCCTTTGCCAAGAAGGATTGGAACTAAAACTTAGCAGTCTGCTACAATCCGGATTAAGTATATTACATAATATATACTGATGCTGGAGAGAATGTTATTTTTTCCGATAATTTTTTTTTAACAACGAGATGCGTAAGATGAAGTATGAATAAAGCCAAGCACATAATATTTGTATAGAAAATTCATAACCCGTGATTTTAATCAGAAGTCCACTCAGGTGAAGTTGCAAGCAGTAGTATAATTTGATTCGATTGAGGTCTTTCGAATAATTACTTTTAGTTATATCTATAAAAAATAAAGATCCATAAACAAAAAAAAAAGTATTTTTATAGAACTCCGCAACGTAACGCCCGGTTCTATATATAAAGATCTGTTATGACAGAATTCTCAGTGGTGGTAAATTGATTGATGTGAGTCACTTTAATCCTGACTCACATCGCCGTGAAGTGATGACACGTAAGTAGGGAAACACTGAAAATAGACTGACTATATTCAATATAATTATGCCTTAACAAAATCACATCATTTTCTATGAGTGAATCACGCAGGTAAGGTAATACTTGTGTAAGAAATTTTTAGTTTGTGTTACAAATATCTAATAATAATTAGTAGGGCAATAGTTAAGACAACACTATTGCCATCAAAGTGACATTTGTACGTGGTTTTCTGGATTATTCCGGGCTAACCATGAATACATGGTTGCATCAACTGATCTTATATTTAATTGTACCCCATACGGTTATTATTTTTATTTATTTATATTTTTATATTTTTTATATTATTTAATTCTATATTTATTTTATTTCTATATTTATTTTATATTTGTGTTATATTCTGTAATTACAGTATTAAAATAAGCAACAATCGTGAAATTATTTAGTTTGGCTTAAGAAATTTCGCTTGTCTTATTTATTAATGCTTTCTTATATCGAAGTTTATATATGGTTGCATACAATACGTGACTTCGACCTAGGATTAGTGATGGTTTACTACCCTTGAGAATCTTACCAATCGTTTGCGGAATCGTACTCTGAAAAGGCAAGGCGCCTCTATATATTTTATCAAGCGCATAATTGATAGGCAAAATTTGTCAATTATTTTAATAAAATGTAACGGAAGGAAAAGGATGAGAGCGGGAGTTGTAGCATAGGGACGTGAAGATTGCTGTAGCGAGGTGTGGTGAGGTGCGGAGAGGAAAGTGGTTGCGCCATTTGACATAGTCATGATTTGTACGTGGAGTTGGCAAGTTGTTAAAAAAGAATAAATTGATTGACTTTTGAAAAAATAGTTTTTTATTTATGTATAAGATGTAAAGAAAAAATACCCTTGTTATTAAATATTGTAGATGGAATTTAGTGTAGGAAATATCGTCGTAACATCGTGAGGAAAGCAGTGGATGATTTTTTTTGCTTGTTTCAATAGTTGTTCTCTATCAACCCCATCGATTATCTACGTTTATTGTCCCACTTTCCATAATAATGAAAGCAGGCGTTGGAGGAAGCTATGCGTCGAGTTATTCTACGTAAACAAGTCAAACTAAATGATTAGAAGAATAACCATAGTTATCAAAATTGCTAATCATCTCACAAAACTGAAATAGCGATGGAGGGTTCAAGACAGGATGTTAAATACGACGTTAGGACGCAATACTTTAAAAAGTCACAGCGGTACGTTGAACTTTTATACAAGATAGTATAAAATTTCATTAAAAAGGCCAACCATGTCTAGTAGTTGACCATCAGTTAAAAATAATGCGATATGAAATGATGAAATTTATTTACTAATAACTATAAATAATTAGTTAATAAGCTTTGAATTTTCAGAATAAATAAAAGTAAAGAATAAATACGAAAGTAATAATAAAATTATTTTGCTATAATCCGCGATACAGTAAATAGAAAATATATATAGTGTTTAATGTATAGTGGATTATCAGTATTTTCATACCCGATACGTGCAGGATTCGTAAAAGCACATGCACAAACCTCCACCACTTCCACCAAAATACACAAGCACTACACAGTTTCACTATCACAAACTCAACAATCGTTTCGCCCCGCAACCGAGGCATCATCAGGAGATAGACTCCACGACAAAATCGCAAAGCGAAGCGTTATGCAAACAAGCATTGTTATATAGTAATCGGTTCATCCCCACCTTTACCTCTGAACACGTGCAACAAGCTTGAACTTGAAACATTTATCTGCTCGTTAATGAGGGTGCCATTGTTATGCTTAATGATTTCTAATTGTTCCAAAATATTCAATTTTAAGCTTTTTTCGCAGGTGTGCAGTATTTCGAAACAATGGTCATTAGGAACTTTATGACCGCTTTCTAACAAATGTTTCGCGAAATGTGAATTTTGTGGCTTATTATTCCTGAAAGCGACCATATGTTCTTTAAAACGGGTTTCAAAATTACGACCAGTCTGACCCACATATGTATCATTGCATTCAGGACATTTTATTTTGTAAATACCACTCTTTTTCGGGCTTTCTAATTTGTCTTTATTATTGCATAATATCTTTTTTAAGCAGTTATTACTTTTAAAACCTAATTTTATATTTGATTTTGTTTTAAATATAGTTGAAATTCGTTCTGACAATGTTCCAAAATAGGTCAAACTGGCTTTGTATTTATTATCTTTGTAATGTGGCACCGCATAGAAGTGTTTGACAAAACACTTCTATGCGGTGCCACATTACAAAGATAATAAATACAAAGCCAGTTTGACCTATTTTGGAACATTGTCAGAACGAATTTCAACTATATTTAAAACAAAATCAAATATAAAATTAGGTTTTAAAAGTAATAACTGCTTAAAAAAGATATTATGCAATAATAAAGACAAATTAGAAAGCCCAAAAAAGAGTGGTATTTACAAAATAAAATGTCCTGAATGCAATGATACATATGTGGGTCAGACTGGTCGTAATTTTGAAACCCGTTTTAAAGAACATATGGTCGCTTTCAGGAATAATAAGCCGCAAAATTCACATTTCGCGAAACATTTGTTAGAAAGCGGTCATAAAGTTCCTAATGACCATTGTTTCGAAATACTGCACACCTGCGAAAAAAGCTTAAAATTGAATATTTTGGAACAATTAGAAATCATTAAGCATAACAATGGCACCCTCATTAACGAGCAGATAAATGTTTCAAGTTCAAGCTTGTTGCACGTGTTCAGAGGTAAAGGTGGGGATGAACCGATTACTATATAACAATGCTTGTTTGCATAACGCTTCGCTTTGCGATTTTGTCGTGGAGTCTATCTCCTGATGATGCCTCGGTTGCGGGGCGAAACGATTGTTGAGTTTGTGATAGTGAAACTGTGTAGTGCTTGTGTATTTTGGTGGAAGTGGTGGAGGTTTGTGCATGTGCTTTTACGAATCCTGCACGTATCGGGTATGAAAATACTGATAATCCACTATACATTAAACACTATATATATTTTCTATTTACTGTATCGCGGATTATAGCAAAATAATTTTATTATTACTTTTGTATTATGGATCTCCGCAAAGTAACGCCTAATTCTATAAATTATTCTATAAATTAAATAAATACGAAGTTAATATTTATCTTTAACTTCCTCAACTCTGTCGTTTACCTTGATGAGTTACTTCCAATAAATTATCTGTTTATGTAAATATTTCTCATTAACTTAAATAAAATTACGGCAATGGTTTAAAATTTAAATGTTGATGTATGAAAATTCCGATTCCTTATGCTGACGATCTTGAAAAATTAAAGTAAAATAAGATGGATAAAAATAACGTTTACAAAACATGTTATTTTTATTGACCACTAGTTGTTGCCGCGACAACTTATGCGTTAAAGTAAGCTTGCCTATTTAATAGTATGAGTTTTGTGCCAAACATCATCAATCTTGGTCATGTGGTATAAGCCGTCAACGTCTAACACACAAAAAGATAGACAAAGCGCCTTTTGTTTTTATTGTGTATTAGGATGGATAAGTCCGAGGTTTCCCAAGAAAACGTGAAATTCATCTTTAGACTGAATTGATTCTTTAATGCCGTGTGATATCCGGCTAAGTAGAATAGACCGCCCTGTTACTTATCGAGGGGTCGTAAAATACGACTAAGGTAAGTTGACGTCAGGCAAGCGGCCGGTCATAAAATACGTAGCCAAATCATATGACATGTTTTTTACCACTTAGAGTGGATAAGGGCAGGAATATGATGATGTCCATTGATTCTTGAATCGTATTCGTATTACAAAAGTAATAATAAAATTATTTTGCTATAATCCGCGAAACAGTAAATAGAAGATATATATAGTGTTAAATGTATCCGTTTTTTCATTCCCGATACATGCAGGATTCGTACAAACACATGCACAAACCTCCACCAATGCCACACAATACACAAGCACTACACACGTTCGCTATCACAAACTCGACAATCGTTTCGCCCCGCAACCGAAGGCATTATTAGGAAATAGACTCCAAGAAAAAATATCGGGTATGAAAGAACGGATAGTCCACTATACATTTAACACTATATATATTTTCTATTTACTGTTTCGCGGATTATAGCAAAATAATTTTATTATTACTTCTGTATTATGGATCTCCGCAAAGTAACGCCTAATTCTATAAATTCTATAAATTACGTATTCATATTCTTTGTTGACTGAATATTGTCAACTGAATCTGCCTCTCAATGAGCGACTCTGGGCCTTTTGAGGAAATGAAAATCAACTTACGCGCCAAGATATCATCAAAACATGGGTATTTTATATTAACGGAGTGGGTACATGCGTCACTCATTGCAAGGCCTCGGATGCTCGCACGAAATTGCGTCCTAAATAAATTCCCCTCAATGCCATCGCATCTGTGCATTGCAACATAAATATAGTTTTTCTTTTGTTTATAACTAACTCGGCTCGCGGATTTGTCCGCAGGGAAATCAATGTGTTACAAACTTTTTCCCGCGTAAATGTTGACTTCGAATTATTGGATCAAATGTAGCTTTTATGATGCGCTATAACCTCATCTATTACAATGAAAGTCCCATCAAAATCGGTTCAGCCGTTTCGAAGAATGTACTATTAACCTAAACCTGTCTCAAGAATCTTTGTGTAAATACTGTAAGACAATCGGTTTAGTAAATTTTGAGAAAATTCATAACATATATGCTTTTTGAGAATCTGTATTATAATATCTATTTGTATTATAATATAGACAATAATAACATACGCAGTTAGTGGTCTTAAACATAACTTTTGATTGTCCTGCGGTCCCTAATATTACCAAATTATGAAGAACCATCACCTGAAGTGATATCAGATTCCATTAAATTTTAAAAACTTCATCCAAAGACATAAATAACAACATTATTTTGTATACTATTCACAATATTTAAATTGATGTGGTATATTTCGCTTTTTCCTTTTACCAATTAAATGAATAAACATCTATGTTATCGCAAAATCTAGAATAACGCGAAAACAAGTTCAAATGCGGGTCTAACTCAATGCCAATGCAATGTAGGATGTCGGGGCATGTAGCTAGTTGTATATTAATTTGTCTTTCTTTGCTTGTCCTGATCGGAATCGGTCTTGTATTTTGAAAAGTGCGGAAAGTATTTAATAAGCTTCTAATGACTGAGCTAAGAAGTTAATATAGAAAGTTACAAGAACAGCAGGCCTGCCATGAACTCTTATTGCGACTCAATTGAAGACGTAAACTAAATTGTTTTGCTTTTTCATACCATGACGTCTTAAAGACGCACACTTTAAGTCGTTGCCGAATGAGCGTTCGGGATGCGTCCTAAAAACATGTGAGTAAAAGAGACAGAGTTATCTATAGTTCATATAACGTTGTCCTATTCACACTTCATGGTACGAAAAGAAAGCGGTTCGGTTTATATACTGACTTTGAATTGAATCGTTATCTAAAAGTTCATGGTAGGTCTACTGGTCTAAGTTCTTTGTCTAAAGGTATAAGAATATGGTTAATTTTTAAACATCAAACTCAGCTCATTCATTGTTCGAACCGGCACGCGCTTTGCGAGAAGCGATACAACGAATTTTTAAGTTAATAAATCAAAATGTATAATTGAACGACTCGTAAATGATGTATATTTTTCATTTGTTCCAGGTGTCAGGCGACAGGGACCACGTGAGCAAGCAAATCCAGAAACAGCTAGGCGATTACCGGCTCGCGCAGACTCTGATCGAGGACCCCAGCAAGTCGATAGGAATCTGCGCCGAACCCGCCAGCCCTGCCCCATGTAAGAAGTCCTTCCTTAGCTTTATTATTATTTTTTTCACATAAAAAAATAAAACTACTTCATAGCCGTGTCTAAAATATGTGTGAAAAGGGCTTTAGAGGAGTTTCTGCGACATAGGTACTCATTGTCTGTCATAGTCTCGACGTTATTTCTGCGCTCAGATCATCCTATATCGCTGTAAATTTTTTTTATAATTTCATAAACAAGACAAGACAAAACAAGAGGCAGCTCTTGGTAATCTTTAACGTTCAGAATAGTGTGAATTTATATTCATCTTAAATCTAAAAAGTCTTCGGTAAATATGTAGTTAAATATCCTTAACCTTTTTTCTTTCTATTTCAACTCAAAGTCCATCCAGGACTTTCACTGTTTGATTTAAGTTTTTGAATGGATTTGAAGATCTTTTTTTAGATACCTACCTTACCATTTAGATACGTGCGATTGGCTTAAACGCCATGTCCACTTAGTTTGGTAGCTTTGAATGCTCTGTAAGAAAAATTCAGAGCTTGCGCTCCCTATGTAAATATTGCATGCATTCATGGAAAACCATCCAAAATTCCTTTCTTCAACCAATTGACTTCCACTGCTGGTCAAAGGTTTTTTAACGGTGTATACGCACCACACGATCTTGTGTTGCTTGTATTTAGCGGCTCCCCGCGACCTTTTTGAGGTCGTCAGCCACCTCGTCCACCTCGTAATGGGCTCTACCATCGCTGCGTTTTTCGTTGTGGGGTCGCCATTCATAAATCTAAAGACCCCAACGCCCATCGGTTCTCCGCAATATCCACCATACTAAGCTATATTATATGGGTGCCATTGGTTCTTCTACGAATTACCTCAGTTCCGATTCGACCACAGAAACACCTAACATTACAGTGCATCAATAACCCTTAATTATGTCCAAGCGGTTAGGTACGCCTAATATTACAGTGCATCGATAAACCCTGATTGCTAATACTATTATTTTTATATTGTGAAGTAACGGCCTGTTACTATTCCACTGCTGGGAAATAGGCCTCCTCTCTCCGTTTCTGGAGGAAAGGGTTGAATAGCTAAGACCTATCACGCTGCTCCAATGCGGATTGGTAGGTTACACATATCCCTAGAATTCTCTAGAGATGTGCGGGTTTCCTCACGATGTTTCTCTTCACCGAAAAGCGTGTGATAAATTGCAATTATCAATTAGACACATAAGTTTTTAATCGAAAACTCATTGGTGAAAGAGTCGCACGGTCTCACCGCTGGGCTACCACAGCTTATATCTATAGCTTTTATATTGAATGATATTAAATTGTATATTGCATACATCAATGTGTACTTGCTATATTGGAATTCACGATCCCCACGGATCACCGCTCGCATCATGTGAATGCTGTGATACAATAGTGAGAAATGGAGAATAAATCCATTTTAATGATCCACTATAAAATATGCAAGTTTATTACTTGTTTTGCTGGCTTAAGTACTTGACGTATTAGTTATCATATTTATAAATATAATAATTATAAACAATGTAAGACGTGATGGTCAAACGGTGAGGGTCTGTATGTTTTATTAAAGTACTGCGGGTTTACATCTTAGGCGGGGACTATGAGTTTTTCTATTAAATTGATACACTTCATTGATTTAAAAAGTAATTTAGCAAGCGTTTTATGGTTTAAAAAAAAATGCTTAAACCTATACGTTCGTTTAAAATGTCTAGGATACATGTAATATTCCAATCCGCGTTAAAGGGGCGTGGTTGGTCCAATTTCAAATTCTTTTTCCAATGGCAAAAAAAGTTCTGTTGCTTATCAGTGTGATAGTAACACACTCAATCTATTTTAATAAGTTGCTTGAACGTGACGATTATCCCGTAAACAAAATTATATTATGATTTATTTATCGTTAACTGCAACATGGGTAATCCCGGCCACAAAAAACCATCCAGATGTTTTATTTGATAAGAGGTCTTAAGTTAATACTAAAAGCGGTAAATAAATTTGTAATTAAGGACAACTATGGACTTTTAGCCCTTATTATTAATCTATAAGTAAAATATCTGTTCGATAAAAGCTCCGATGCGGCTTTTTTTTAAAGAAAATTCCTTATGAATCAATCTATTAGAGAAAACCGCTATAAAGGCTGTTGTTCAGTAGTTTTGATTTTATCGCAAATAGACAGACTAATGCGGTGGTTGATTATACTTATTATAAAATTGCTCTCTTGTAAAGTTGTGGTTTCACAGATATCAAGTTGTTCTTGTAAAGAGGCGATATATAGATCTAGACGCGAAGAAACAACAATTTTTTGTTAGAAAATGTTAGCCCTCGACGGGAATCGAACTCGCGACCTGCGAAGTCCCCAAATACTGTCTGTCTGTCTGTATACGATTTATGCTAAAAGACTGGAAGGTTTAGATTAATAGTACATTACGGTTTTATCTAATTTCTACGGAAGAGTTTGCGCGGTTGTAAAAAAAATTCACCTGTTGGATGCTTTAGTCACATCTTACACTAAGATATTGAACGAGGGGATTGTAGATCTACAAAAATACTACGAAAAATAAAAAAAATCGCAATTGAAGTGTGAAGAAGAATTGAACCATAAGAGATAGATCTCTTATGGTTAACTCATAATAGCTACTTTTATACTCAAAACTCCCGTGTAAGAAATCGCAGGCACAGCTGTTTTATAATATGTAGTGATTAACAGTCTACTCTCAGCCTATTTGATTCACGACCTGCCTGGATAATAATGGAAATAATGGAAACTGCACAACAAATACATTTTAAAGTCGGCCTCGCCTCTTCGATATTATTCCGGCGTTGATTCTTTAAATATCTCAACATTTATGGTAGTATCAAGGTGGTCTGCGTTTTGAAATATAAAATTTTTGTTTTTATTTATTTATTATTATTCATTTGTTGTCTTCTTATTTTGAGCACATCAGGTATTTCCCTTTTGCTTATAGTTATTAAATAGATAAGAACATGGTCTTTTTGAATGTATCAATTTATTTAGTGCATTTTTTCAAGATATTTTTTACATCTAAAAAAATACAAATAAAATTAGCTTTTGTTGTATGTCAAATAAAAACTGTCTGTCATGTAATAGTAAGACGTTATTGGTTTCTATGATGCTTATTTTTATATTGACATTTTGCACCCCTTATAAACTTTTCACGATTCATTAGATAATCTATATCATATTAAATATTATTTATAGCGACCTGTTTAAAAAATCATTATATATAAACTTGCTCAGTCTGTTTTGTTGTTCTACGAACATCATCATATCTACTATAAAATTTGAGCTTAAAATAGGGAACTGTGGTATATAATTTTATTTTTATTTATTTTATTTTATAAGAAAAACTTACAGCTATAACATCAAATAGTTAATAATATAGACGAGAAAATAAGGCAAATTAAAATTTTTCGCAATATAAGTAATATCTATAGTTATTATAAAACAAAGTCGCAAAAGCTGTCTGTCTGTATGTAATCGATTTTCTAAAAATCTACTGAATGGATTTTTGTACGGTTTTCACCAAAAGATAGTGAAATACTTCCGGATGGTTTAAGTAAATAGTACATATCGGTATTATGTAAATTGTGTTGAAGAGATCGCACATATGTTAAAAAACTTGCTTGCTGGGAACTTTAGTCGCGTGAGCTGCGTAAACCATCAAAGTTACACTAAAGTAATGTAGTAGAGAATTGTAGATCTATAAAACTACTACGAACAAGTCCGCGATAGCATGTTTCTATCTCTTATGGTTAACTCATAATAACAACTTTTATGTTTAAAATTTGAATTCTAGAAAAATTTTGTGGCACTGTGATTGCCACGCGGGCGTAGCCGGTGGCACAGCTAGTTAATGTATAATCCAATTAGTAAATAAAAAAAATATCTACTCCTAATAACCATAACACCTAGGGGTAAAATGGTTTTTTTCTGCTTCCTATCTTCTTATCAGGAAGGATAAAAAACATATCACTAAAAGTGTTTTAAATATAAATATTGATGGATATATGACTAGGATACATGGATTGTGTGAAAAATTATATGCTTATAAAAGGAGTAGCACCAAAGTTAACGAATGATAGAAGAGAATTAAGAAAAAGGCACATTATACCGACGGGATAAGAATAAAAAAATGATGATATATTCTCCATAATCAGTATAGAATACGACACAAATTTCTACGAAAAATAGCATTTAAGGTAACAATGTCACTTCCGAATATTGTAGCTTTTAACTATTTACCTGTAGTATCTCCATGTTCTTCCGTCAATTTATTTCTTGATAACTTGCCAGAAAATTTTATCTTGTTTGGCGTAAAATTGCAGTATTGATTCCACGGTATAGCGTATTTTCTTTGTTGCTCGAGAATATGGAGTAAATTTATTTACCTACCTGCAGATGCTTGCGACATTATAGATATTTATATAAAAATACACACAAACATAATCTCTCACACACCCAAGCAAATAATATACGAATCCGCACAAATATATAATATGCTGGATTAGGCGATGCGGCACATTACGATGTTGTCGTGGAGCCTATCTTTCTGATGATACTTCGGTTACGGCGCGAAACGGTCGTAGAGCTTGTCGTAGTGAATGCATGTAGTGCGTGTGTAGTGTATTGTTGATGGCGGCGTGTCGTGATACGTGTGGTAATTTATTCAGCATGTATAATCTGTTTCGTCATTTTGTCCGGCATATTATAAAATAAGCTAATGTTTAAATTTGTATTTTTATTTACTAACACTTAGTCATAAGGTACTTACTAACAACTGGACTATAACTGTCTTAAATAAAGGTTATATTATTATTATTATATTATTATTATAAGGTATTAGATTTTAGCAAAATAATTCTATCATTATTTCCTTACATAAAAAATCATCTAACGCAATTGCCTTGAAATTCACAAAATTCAATTCTAAGTATATTTAGTTTACATGTAGATTAAAAAAAACATTACGATAGCGTTTTAAATGTTGTTTTCATACTTACTACACGTGTCCTGTTATATATAAATAAACGTAACGTAAACAACTTTTCCTATACGCCATAGTTATTTAATAGACAATAGGTTATAAATTAGCATTTATCTAGAAGCGAATAAAGAGACATTGCATCAAAGAATAAGTTAAAACTATTTATTATCAATAAACAAATTGAATGTCAAAACTTTACGGTGGGGGCGTCTATTCTTTGAAGCGGCATATCACATTCCCTTGTTCTTAATTTTTATTATTCACATATTATTTTATTATATATTAACTTATCTATTCATTTTATTTTTTCCATGTACTTTATTTTATGTATGTTATTGATAGAGACATATACTAATTTATATTACAGATATACCTAAAACTTTTAGATCATATAAATTGTATATCATCATTTATTCTCCAGCCCTTATCGCACTCTAAGTGGGGTCGGCACAACATGTTACAAACATGTCATATGATTTGGCTACGTATTTTACAACCGGCCGCCTGCCTGACGTCAACTTACCTTAGTCGCCTTTTACGACACCTCGGTAAGAAATGAGGGTGGTCTATTCTATGCATCCGGATACCACACAGCATTTACCTTAGTCGCCTCTTACGACACCTCGGTAAGAAACGAGGGTGGTCTATTCTATTCTGCCGGATACCACACGGCTAAGATCATATAAATTGTATAATGTATTTATTATTTTATATGAATAAATGATGATTATTATTATTATTAAACATGAATTCATTGATGTATGGACAAGATTTGGTTGCGATTGGCTCTTGTACGTCTTTTTAGATATGCACTATAAGAGATGATATTTTAATAAAAAACAAAAATAACAATTAAATATTTTATAAAATTAAGCGTTATTTCGTGGAGGAACATGATACAAAAGTGATAATAAAATTATATTGTTATAATCCGCGATAAACGAAAGTATATAAAAATATATAAATGCTAAATGTAGAGCCTTCTCATATCTGAGCTATGCATTCGTAAAAAAATCATGTTCCCACCACCAATATCACAACAATACACTCACAGCAGCGCTGCACGCATTCGCTTCCACAATCTTAACAATGTTTCGCTCCGTAACCGAAGTAGTCGTAGTTGACCCCAAGCCAAAATCGCAAAGCGATATTTTAGCCAAGCAGAGTGTGTTATATAGTAATGAGTTAACTAGTTGCGAAAATTGCACATCATCAAAGTACTGACCTTATTCTGTCTAAATAATTTATATCACATAAATAATTACTTCCATGTAAAACTGATTTTTCATTTTTAGGCGAGAAATTTTCAGTCGTGAAATAGGCTGAATTAATAAACGTTGTTTACAAGTTATTTGATATTTTCTAATAAGAGTCCAAATTTACTAAAGAATTTTGTTTTGGAAATGTATACCGAAGCTCAGCGATTTACTGACTTTCTTAAGGCCTCTCAAGAACGGGGATAACGGTTATATTTTGGTCGGATTATAAACATATTGTTGAAATTAAAAGAACACTGAAGTATTATTTTAAGTGGTTTATTTATTATATTATTAATATATAAAGCTGAAGAGTTTGTTTGTTTATTTGATGTGCTAATCTCAGGAACTACTGGATCGATTTGAAAAACTCCTTGAGCGTAAGATATTCCATTTATCGAGGAAGACTATTTAATATCACACTAAGATAAATAGGAGAGGAGCAGCAATAAAAAATACTGCGAAAACGGCAAAATTTAAAGCTTCCCTTGCGTGCGTTAAGTAAACGGTGAAAGTTATTAAAAAATCATGTATTACAAAATTGTTCCACTCTAGAAGATCTAAATAAAAGTCCACGACAGCATATGTCTAGCTTTTTAGGTTAATCCACTTTAACCCTAATAAATATAAATATTACGGTTGACGCGAACGAAGTTGCGTTTAAAAGCTAGTCATAAATATAAATTTGATGAGATGATGTTCTTTGCTCTCGTGAAATCGCCTACAAGTTGTTGAGTATGAACAGTTTACAAAGTTGTCGCTGCAGTTTGACATGTTAACTTCTCGTAACTTTCTGTTGGCATATTCATGTTCCATTTATTTTGCCAATGTAAAATCTATCTATTCATAACTGCCTTTACATGGGTTTAGAAATTATCTTAAAACAATGCTGCTAAATAAAGCTCACTATACAATTGAAGATTATTTGAGTGATGGTAGCATATCTTAACTGCAGTCAGCTACGCACCAAGCTGCGACGATTAATTTGTAACCATCAATCAAATTGTAAAAAAAATAATTAAAAAAAATATGGCTGCCGAGTTTCTTGCTGGTTCTCCTCGGTTCAAACTTCCGAATCAGTGGTAGCTTCTTAAAAACATTTGTCGATTTCAAAGTACTGTAAACAGTCTACTTAAATAAAGAATATTTTGAGTTTAAGTCTCCAAAAGTTGTCTGTTTGTATCTGATCGATTTCTCAAAATCTACTGAACGGATTTTTGTACAGTATTCACTAAAAGATACTGCGATTATGCGATATACGAGGAAAGTTAAAGTATTCTTTATTCAAGTAAACAAGTGCTTTTGAATCGTCAACTTTGCTAAGGCTAAGTACGCTCTCCGGAACGGCTAAACCGATTTCTATGGGACTTTCATTAGTCGATAGAGGTTGTGGAGCAACATTAAGGCTACTTTTTATTCTAGAATTCCCACGGGTCTGGATTCGCGTTGGAGAAACCTTGTGACACATTCATTTCTATAAGGGCGAAGCCACGGGCACAATTAGTTATGTATAAACGTCTATTTGACTACGATTAATATTACTGCCTTAACTCTTGGGTAATCATAAGTTTAAATTCATTAATAACATATCTACATAGATATTAGAACTGTTTGGTAGAAATTTACTAATTAACGCGGGCTTAAACCTTGATACATATTCTAATTTTACTTGAGTACTAGTTTAGTTTAGTACTAGTTTTCACGCTGTGCTAAGCGTTTTGACGGTTTCGCGTACTCGTGCGATTAATTATATAATAGTCTCGAATTCCATTTCCTGGTTGAGTTGCCTTGTAAAGTTATCCTTTTAACAACCATGTTTAAGTATGGTTAAAAGCATCCTAATGAACATTTTACTTATAACTTTGATTTTATCTTCTAAAGCGGGGAACATAACGGTTGGATAGGCTTTAAATAATTTCTAGCTTACCGTACGCAATTTATCATCATTACTCAACATTAGCATAAGTAGCTGTGATAGGATAGTGGTGAAACCGTTTCATTCTTTTGAAGGATCAGGGATTCAAACCAACAATTTTTCTTTAAAAACTTATGTTTAATTGATAATTGCAATTTGTCATACGCTAATCGGTGAAGGAAAACATCGTGAGAAAACCTGCATATGTTCTAGACATAATAATTCTAGGGATATGTGTAACCTACCAATCCGCATTGATTGCGTGATAGGTCCTAGCTCCAACACTTCTCTTCAAAAACGAAGGGAGGACCCTTATGCCCAGCTGTGGGATAATAATAGGCTGTTACTTTTAACATTAGCATAATTAATAGTAGATCATTCCCATTGTCTACCATTTTGTATTAACATCCATGTTAAAAGAGGAAGTAAGTAGTACATTCTCTTATGCATCCATAATCAGGTATTGATATAAAGTTTGAAAGATAACGATCAGATCGTTTAATTAAGTAGTAATTGACCAATTTTTAAGATATGAATCAAAATAAATATTTATTTATAATCTTAATCATGATCCTCCTGCCCTTATCCCATTCTGAGTGGGGTGTGCACAACATGTTGTCACATCATTTCGCTACGTATTTTACGACCGGCCGCCTGCTTGACGTCAACTTGCCTTAGTAGTATTTTACGACCCCTCGGTAAAAAATGAGAGTGGGCTATTCTACGCAGCCGGATACCACACCGCAGTTATCTTAGGCGCCTATTATTTATAATCTTAATATAAAGGAAATTAATAGTTAAATGAAAACAGTATTAGTTCAAAATATAGATTGTATAAAAGTAAGACTATCATTTTTGAGTTTTTGTTATAATTTTGTTAAAATAAATATTGCCCTTAAGAGGGCATGACAAATCGTAATCGATAGTTATAATCTCCTAATTAAATTGTCTTATCCAATCCCCCATCCAGTTGCTACATGTCTTAAATCCGTTTGATCGTTCGCGACGGACATTCTCTCAAAGGGTTCAAAGATTCCCAAACTTGTTCGAGGAGAAATTCGATTTAATTTTGCAGAAACTTCGCGGAGTTGAGTTGAAAGTCTTAAACTAACGCTCTGATGTTCTAACGTCGTTGAGAAACATACTTTTATTTTAACGCGATGTTGTAACTTTTACTTTTGATTGTTGTTCGATTGAAGTGGATACATCTAAAATGAAAAATGAATAGTAAAGTTATAGTATACTCGAAATTAGTGTTGTTCGTGTTACTAAACTTACATTATTAGCACCCATCACCCTACTGCCCTTATCCCACTTAGAGTGGGATAAGGGCAGTAGGATGGAGAAAGTGGGATAAGGAGCAAATCATGTGACAAACGTGGTGTCACATGATTTACTTCGTATTTTACGACCGGCCGCGTGCCTGACATCAACTTACCTTAGTCGTATTTTACGGTGATCTATTCTACTGAACCGGATACCACACACGGGGTAACTTACTTTAGTCGCCTTGTGAATTAATTTTGGATACACAATTGCATATTAAGATCTCCGATTGCAGTTACGTGTAGGTAAAAATATAAGCTAAGATATTAGAGATGAAATCCGTTCGATACAACCTGGTTCTAATGTAGTCGAATATAAAAACGTTTTATGCGGCTTTTGAATCTTTACGCGTCGAGATTATAAGCAGGGGTAATACTGGGCGTATTAACATAACAAAAGCTGAGTTACATCACAGTCGAGCCCGAATAGCTCCAGTAGACTTCAATATTTCAGGTGAAACAAAGATACATAATATATATTTGTCTTCTCATTTATTAAATTTGCTTAATGAATCATTAGACATCTATTTCTCTGTAAAGATTTTCAGAAAATAAGTATATTATGATTATGAGACAATGTTTTTATGTAAAAAGGTTATAGTATAGGTATAGTGTAAATGTAAATGGTTATTACACAGAACAAAGTATGTAATTTTTTCTATTACGTTAAGTAAAAATCAATGAAATTCGTTATAAATTTGGGAAAACGTATTAAATATTATAATTAATGAAAGCTAGAAAGCGATGGGTGGAAAGGATTAAGGAATATATAAACAAATCTTTATCAACCAATATAACAGAACTAACTACTTTGCTATAATCCGCACGGGTTAAGCGAATGCATGCAAAGCCAATGTGTATGATGCAGGCAAAATTTACGCACCTTACACATGCAGAACAAGACACCACATGCACCCCCAAGGCGCATCCATCAGCAACAACGCACACAAAAGCAGCACACACACCCACCACCACAATCTCGACGATCGTTTCGCCCGAAGCATCATCAGGAGGATAGGCCCCACGACAAAAATCGTAATTACGATTTTTGTCGTAATTACGATTTTCGTCGTAGATGCATTCGCTTAACCCGTGCGGATTATAGCAAAGTAGTTAGTTCTGTTATATTGCTTGTAATATGGAACTCCGCAAGGTAACGCCTGCTTCTATAAATCTTTATCAACCATTTAGCACTAGAACTGTTAGATATCACAAAATAACTGAATATACTTATGATATTATGTGCCGTGTGGTATTCGCCTGCATAGAATAGACCACCCTCATTTCTTACCGAGGTGTCGTAAAAGGCGACTTAGATAAGTTGACGTCAGGCAGGCGGCCGGTCGTAAAATACGAAGCCAAATCATATGACAACATGTTTTTAACATGTCGTGCCGACCCCACTTAGAGTGGGATAAGGGCAGGAGGATGATGATCATGATGATGACTATAAATTTATTAATACTGTAATTATAAATTCGATTGCTAAAAATAATTTTAATGATAAATATTGAATGCTGTGCATGCCTTTAAGTGAAGTGTTCACGCAGAACGAAAACTTATATACTAAATGTGTAACTTTATAATTGTAACTGTGTTCATGAACGTAAACGTAAAGAAATAAATAGTAAAAATGAGCCCCCTGCTTATAATTACCGAGTAGATTTAAAGTGCGTCAAATACAAAAGCGTTTTATGCAGCGTTGGAAACTTTTTATACCTCGAGATTACACACGGAGGGGGTAATTCCGGACGGCATTACCATAACAAAGGTTGAGTTATTTGATAGGCGGCCGCGAGCTGCTTCAGAAATCTTAAATTTTTCAGGTGAAACAAAAAAGGAACGTATATTTTCGGGCCGTCTCGCGAATCCTATTTGCGTAATGGCTCATTTGAAATATCTGTACTTTTTTATGAATTTTTATTGTCAATTTTATTATTGATACTTATGTATTTTGGGTTGTGTGAACGTATTTATGTCGATGTTATTTTGTTTCGTTTAATGTTTTTCAATTATAAATGTACTCACTGAGACATTTCATCGTATTTTTATTGTTTAGAAATACAGATATATTCTTTTAGTTTGATATTTTAAGGTACGAAGATATACGTTACTATGAAAGTAACCAATACGAGAAATACTGCCATGTAACAATCCTTTTTGATTATTTGTAACGAAAGTTCTGGCCTTTTCTTTTAAGATACTTGAAGGTAAGTTGCAGTTTCGCATCCAAACCGGATCTAAGGAAAACGTATTTGAAACATCGATTGCATTTCATGCTGAGAGTGTAAGTAAAAGATGCGGAATAACTTAAGAAAGGAAATAACTGTGTGACCTGAAGTCTTATTTAATACTTCTATTTAATGTTAGCAAAAAAGAATATTATATTAAACTATATATAAGAAATACATAAGGCTCCCAACACACACTACAGATGTAATCCAATTAAATAAAAAAAAATTTGGTTGTATTCAGATGTTTTTTGTTTTGTAAAAAACTAGTGATAATCGATTACTTCAAATCACTATGTATGTTCTCTATAACTTATTGTTCTTAAGATTCTAGTTTTTGTCTTTTAACCACAATGACGTTGTAATTATCATTTACTGAGAACTTACCTGTTTGTGTGGACAAGAATTATGTGCCTGTTCGTTTTATATTATCTCTCCGTCGTCTTCTAGTTAATGTAAATCGTGATCACAGTCACGGAATGGATTGGCGGCATTTTTTTTCAACGTGCCTTATTACTAGCCGTGAGGACGCCGTCGTAAAGCCTTCGGTTGGACCGGACAATAAATTAAGAATTTTGCCTTGCGCATTTTTATTTACTATCAGCATTTCCGCGATATGCGATTTAACCGAAATAGTTATATAACATTATACTGATTATATAAATTAATTAAAGCAATAACATTTATTTTAAATATATTATAATTTTAGTCTTTTCCGTAAGATTTTTTAACAATGTTTGAATTTTCACCACCTCTTCGTTCATTCCCTTAATCTGGAGTAGCATTTTAAATTTCGGTCTCTCTTATCATCAAATTTTCCTAACATTATAATATTTCAATAGTTATTGTTACACAAACATGTTAAAAATTTTCTTCGTCGCCTCATAAGCCCAGATACTTTAATCCAAAAGTTCTTTTGATGATACAGTTCAAATTTAAAACATAAAAGTAGTTATTGTGAGTTTACCATAACAGATAGAGACATGCTATCTCGGACTTTTTTGTAGTATTATTATAGATCTACAATTCTGTAGTATATTACTTTAGCGTATCTCTGCTGGTTTATGCAGCGCACGCGACTAAAGCTCCCAGCAAGTAAGTTATTTAACAACTGCGCGATTTCTTCAACACAATTGACATGATACCGATATGTACTATTTACCTAAACCATCCGGAAGTATTTCACTATCTTTTGGTGAAAACCGTACAAAAATCCGTTCATACAGACAGACAGCTTTTTGGGACTTTGTTTTATAATAAGTATAGATAATCAAACTATTTAAATTTAAAAAGTTTATAAATTATATGAGTACAGGATATTATGATTTTAATTTCATTGTCCAAAACGTGATTAGTACCTATAAACATACAAAGAATCCACACACATTCCTTGTATGTTTCACATTCCACATTCCTTGCACTATCGGACCGACGTCATATTGTACATTCAGTCGGAAACAATTCCAATAAAACTTTGCTTCACAGCAACCGAAAAATATTATACGATTTAAAGGTTGTACTCGGCCGGAATTTTTACGTGAATTTTTGTAGTACGACCCATAACGTTGGATTGCGGTTCGGCGTCCTAATAAACAATTCAGTTCGTCGTTGGCACTCATTGTCACATCGATTACACTTTCACGTAGATCGACTTTGAGAATATATGGAGATTTTAAAAGACAATTAGATTTTTTCTTCTACTACGTTTCGTTTTTTAATTTTGGGTAGTGTATATGATTAGAAAGTCTATATCAACTCGAATATAACACGCTACCATTATTTTACTAAATGAACTTGTGGCTATTTTGTCATGGAGTCTATCTCCTGATGATGCTTCGGTTGCGTGGCGAAACGATTGTTGAGTTTGTGATAGTGAACGCGTGTAGTGCTTGTGTATTGTGGTGGCAGTGGTGGAGGTTTGTGCATGTGTTTTTACGAATCCTGCATGTAACGGGTATGAAAAAAGGATAGTCCACTATACATTTAGTACAATATATTTTCTATTTACTGTATAGCGGATTATAGCAAAATAATTTTATTATTACTTTTGTATTATGGATCTCCGCAAAGTAACGCCTAATTCTATAAATTATTTGTGGCTTTTATTAGTGGAAACTAAATTTTGGCCATTAGGTCTTCAATGGTCGACTGCCGTGCTCTCCCAAGGCACTAAAAGAACACCATGAAAAATTTTGATTTATATAAATTATTTGTATCGATCATAAGTCGCGATAATACTAAAAATAATATCAGTATGCATATGCTAAGATATAAAACCCGTAACACTAAATGTCACGGATCGACCCAACCAGCCTTAAAGCAATACAGCCTCTCTATTTAAGTTACTAATATCACCAATCTCTTCTGGTTCTTCTCGTCTTATCAAAAAGAGCCAACAAGACTTTACTCAATCGTCTTCGCAACAAAAATGGTAACTCCAAGCAAGATCTAGATGAGATGAAAACCAATAGTTGTATCGACTCCGCGTTCGGAACGAGATTGGCTACAAACCTCAACTTTGTAATTAATAACTTCTGTCTTTTCCACATTTCCGTCGACATTAAATAAAAGATGTCAATTGATCCGATTCCTACATATATGTATGTAGTACTGCAAAATTGAAACGGGTCGATTTTTTGTGTATTCTTATAGCCGATAAAAGATTGCGGCCGGAACGCATTTCGTCGTTGATTTGTGGCGGCGCCGTACTCATAAGTGATTCAGAGCGCTTTTCGCGGCGTGCATTGTCGCGTCGACGTGGGCATGTAACATACTAACGCCCCGATATGTATTTGCACATAATTCAAATACAAACAAATTTATTACCACTACCAACATTCGATTTTCGAAAAATACGTTAAACTATACGGCTTGAAGGACCAAAATGTAAGTGAGTGTACTAATAAATGAATCAGTGCTTTTTTCGTGACATTGTGGATACTGTTTCGCGTCCCTGTATTTAATTTTCTACTATCTATAATTAAATTCCCTTAAGGGGTCTTGACGACGACGAAATATTTAAATTTAAACTATCGTGAGTAGTATTCATAGTTAATAACGATACCGGCTATACTCACGTCTAATTTTATCGGATTAGCCCGACTAGTTTCGAACCCGTCCGGGGCACTTATTCATGAGCTCTTTACACGACGTTATCGCGGCGGGAACTGAACTAGTCGTGCTAATCCGATAAAATTAGACGTGAGTATAGCCGGTATCGTTATTAACGACGACGAAATAAATAAATTTTCTTTGTAACCTTTTTGTTTCACAACGAGCTTTACAGGCTTTCATAATTGATCTATGTATGTAACATTTATCGGGTCAAGTCGCAAAGCTGAAACGATAATACTCGCAAATAATAAACACCTATACACAATTTCATGTGATCTATGTACATACATATACTAAATGTATATAATTTAAGTTCGATAATTGTTATAGTTTCAAATGTAGTTTGTTATTTGTTTAAAAAAAACTATTCATTGAAGAGCAATTTTTATGAATGTATTTTGATTTTATCGTATAAAAAATAATCTATTCATATATGTAGTAGTAAACTTATTATGATAAAAAATACAATAGTATTTTTTTTCTCCTCAAAGATTTATCGGTAGTGCCATATATTACGTTAAATCACTGTCATTCATGGTGATAAATGATACGTATCGCCTACAGCGTGCGCTGACCATGGAGTTGTTACACTAGAGCCTGTGAGAGTCATAGGCGACAGGTCCGTAAGTAAAGCGTCGTAACAAATAATAAAAGAGGGAATATGTAACTAGTCTGTGCTTATCTTTGCCTAATCACACATAAAAAAGAGAGAAATAACAAAGTCTCATTTTCTTTTTCATTCTTGTCGATGGACATTAGGCTGGCTGCTCTAGTTTAATAACTCTGTGACTATTACCCGCTATCACGGCACTAGTAGCATGCTCCCGATATCGAAGAGAGATTTTCGGAGAGATGTCGGCACAATATATTTTCATTTTCCTCCCCTTTCTCTTAGCATTCGTCAACGGTGTTTGTAATCCTATTACATAGCCCCCATGGTTGCATATTTATTTACAGTCACGTAGTTTTCAACCCTCTTCATCACATGTCTATTCTTTTCTTGCATTGCTGGTCTCGTTTTCTCTATAATTGGTGGAGCTTATAAATTTATAATATAATAAATATATTCTGCAATTAAATAATGATACATGCAGAAGCAATTTTTCTGCTGAAAACTTAACCGAACGTTAAAACGAAGAAAGTAATGTATACACATAGTAGTTAATAGAATTAGCCGTTACGTAGAGGAGATAAAATTATCGTTAATATTTCATTATGTTCGCAAAAACATTTTTGTTGAAGTTTCCGAGTTCATGGAATGGTTTGTAATTCCATAATAAATATGTATAGTTTCGTGTATTTAAACTTCTTTGTGATTTCTATACGATGCCTTTAAGCTTGGGTTACCAGAAAGAGATCGCTACTTAGCGGTAAGGCCGCCCGCCCATTGTATGACTAAATCATCTAAAAACAATGTTTATTATTTTTCCAAATAAATTTAATTCCATGTTCGGATTATAGTATACAATAAAGTTATATTTAATATTATATTTATTTATTTTATATTTAAATGTTTCTATTCTATTCAGCAATGTGAATATCGTGAAATAGAACGTCCTGTTAATAATCCTTACAACAAAGGACCATTCCGCAGATAAATGTTCGAATAAACAAATACGTGTTTGTGTATTCAGTATTCAATATTATACAAATGGACAGCACATTGAGTTGCAGCGGGTGATAAATAATTCAGCATGATGCTCTCGACGCGCGTTGTCTCTCGATGATCTACGGTCTTTTGATAAATGTGACGATAAATCAATAAATTTGATAACTAGCGCGAATCTTTGATTCTGCTCTGCACTCTATTAAGATTTTCTTCAGTAATGATAGAATTTATTTATTGTCTGTTTATTAATAATTAGTATTAGTTGTCAAATTTAAGTTTTCATAGAATGTTAAATTTTCTTGTCTAATATGATGCCACTTATTTGAGTTTGTGATAGTGAACGTGTGTAGTGCTTGTGTATTGTGGTGGAAGTTTGTGCATGGGGTTTGTGCATGTGTTTTTACGAATCCTGCACGTATCGGGTATGAAAATGCGGATAGTCCACTATACATTTAATACTATATATATTTTCTATTTACTGTATCGCGGATTATAGCAAATTAATTTTATTATTACTTTTGTTATTATAATATCACTTGGTTACTTTAATAATGAATTTTTTAATTTAATCTGCCGCATTGAACTACGCGAAAATTGAAATATGTGCTAAATACACTGGTACTCATCTTAGTAGAGCCAAACGCAATATTGCACCTTTATTATTTTCCTTTCAAAACAAAGCATTATTTGTAAGAACCTGAAACTATACGCAATGCAAGATAAAAGAATGCAAACAATAGACAATGCTGCATGTTTTAATTCATCACAAACGTTATGTTTTATCTTACTGTGTGTGATGAAAGTACAAAGAATGTATCCAGAAGCAACTGTTTTTTGTTTTATAAAATCTCTAGTTTAACGTTAATTAAAACTTCTAACAAATGGTTTTATTTTGTAAACATCTTTGTCCACATTTCATATCCACAAATTACTGGTAGGACAAATTTTTATTACTCTCTAAATCTCTCGGCGGTTCATACATCAAGTTTAGACTGTCTTAGTGAACAAATATCATCATCATTTTGCTGCCCTTATCCCAGTCTATGTGCATCCACTGCTTAGCATTCTTCACGTTCTCTTCACGGGATATCCACACCAAACGATCTTGTGCCTGAATCCAGCGACTCCTCGCGACCTTTTTGACGTTTTCTGTCCATCTCTTACAGCCCGGCTAGCTCAGTCGGTAGAGCATGAGACTCTTGGAGCAGCCCGGGCAAAGAGATTCGCCTCGAGGCGCGTATCCCGGCACCCTCACAGGGTACCGAGAAGACCCAGATGTCTACCTCGTAGGGACATTGCGTATTCCGTTGCCGGGTCGTCATTCTATTACCTTAAAACCCCAAAACCCATCGGTTCTCCGCTCTTTCCTTTCTTCTATCTTTCCCACCTATCTATATATCAGCTTTGCTACACGCTGAGCTATGTCGGTGACTTTGGGTCTTCTAGTCAAAAGGTAAATAAATTTTTGGAAGTACTCTAGTTAATCTTTTCTATAATTGCTTCCCATAGATTGTGATGCATATATTTTTGACGGTAATTTAAGAACATTAAACTCCAGTTCTTTTATTTTTATTATTTTTTACTAGACTGGCCCGTTGGCGCAGTGGGTATTAACCCTGCCTTCAGCTCAACGGGTAGCGGGTTCGATTCCCGCCGAGGGCCAACATTTTGTATAAACAGTTTGTTGGTTCTTCGAGCCTGGGTGTATATTTGTATTTAAATATGTATTTAAAATGACATATGTAGTATATTTACCAGTTGTCCGTCACCCATAACACGAGTATTAAGATATTTACTTTGCGGACGGACGAACGTGTGTATGAGTGTGCCATATATTTATTTATTTTATTTTATTTTTCTAGTAATAGAAAACCAATAAAACGAAACGTATACTATCTGTAATAGACAATGGTGCGTGCGAACAATGGCGAATGAATTGTACACATTGGCTTACGTTCCCACAATCAGGGGCCGAGTGCCGGCGCTCATCCGTTTTGCATGTATAATTCTGGCTCATCAGAGGACTTACGGGAGAAGTCCGTTTCGGCCTGTTTTCAAATTTCAAACTAATTTAATTGAGATCAGGCCCGCTTAAACGATAGAATACTAAATGACTTTTGAGTAGCAAATATAAATAAATGATTGAATGATAAATAACTAAATGACTTTGGAGTACCCAATATAAATCCATACTAATATTATAAATAGCAACGTCTGTCTGTCTGTTACGTTTTCACTGCTAATCCGTTGCTAATTACTGCTAAAATAATACTGGTGAAATTTAGCATAATTAGATGAAATTTAGCATTATGAACTGAAATTAAAATTAATATGGAAAAAACACATCGTATTATTGAGTGTACCATTAGTAAATTACTAAATGGTTAATGCTATTTATTTTTAAAGTTTCAATAAGCCATTTTCTTATCATGGGTTTTTTTCCTGTTACTAGTTTAGCCACTTTTAAAGTTTTACTGGTACTCTACCTAGATGTTTACATATCGGTTCTCTTAAGTCTATGCTATGATTTAGTTCGATGGAAGCGCGTATGAAATCACGCGCCATTCCGTTTTCCTGCCACGCGCCATTGTGGCTGTCTTATATCTTATAACTTATATCTACTATTTCTAACCTAGTGTTATACACTTTTAAAACTATTATTCTTATGTCTTCTTATCATGGGTTGCGCGTATATTTGTTTTTTAAAAGAAGCCTATGCGCCTATTTACAATTCATTAGGCACTGAAGGAAAATATTGTGGATCAACCTACATATTCCGAGAGATTTCCATGTATGTGTAATTTACTAATGTGTGGTTAACAATTAAGTTGCGCGTAAATTCTCGCGAGAGAAGTTCAAGGAAATAGGTATTCTTAAATTGACTTCACAGTATATTTTAAGCAATTTTTTTTTATTTTGCATAACAATATACGTAATTATAAAAAAATTGGCGATATATATGTATATAACAGATAAAGTAGGAACCGACATAAGCTTGCGGCTAAGTACGAGTCGTTAGAGGGTTTGGGTATAATATTATATAATAAAATTCCGCAATCAATTTTAGCTTTGCCATTACAGTAGTTTAAAAACACTCAAAAAACGGCTGATAGAGAAGACTTACTATACTATTGAGGATAACTTAGATGGTAAGAATGCGTGGACATAGCTACTCTTCGGCCCTATACCCTATACAAGACACTAATGACTAAATGTAAATATTAATAAGAATTATATTTTTAAAAGAGTAACCGCCGAGTTTCTTGCTGGCTCTTCTCGGTTGGAACAGCTTTCCGAACAAGCAGTTGTCTTGTCGATACTTGAATAAAGAATATTATGAATTTGAATTTTTTGGTTGATAATATTGGTGTTCTTCCAATTCTTCCTTGTCTGCTTTTTCTAATTACTTGATTACATATGTAGGAACAGGCCGCTACTTTAGTTTCTACGGGCATTGCGAATGAAGTGAAATTCCGTGTTATTGACGTGCGAATGTTTTTTATACCTCCGTTCGATTCCGTTTCTATTGAGGAGTGGTTTGTTTAGGTTTAACTAAAAAGTAAACTATTAACTATTTTTAATTTAAATAGATTTTTATGTATTGTATGAAGACAGAATTATTCAATAATACGAATTTTAGCTAAACAGTCCCATTGTTAGATTCACGTGTAAATCATTGCGTAATTGTGATGTGTTCAATTTACAAATACAAGAGTCAAAATGGCGCCAAGTCGATGTCGTTGGTAATGTAAATGCGCAAATATATGTGGTAATTAACTATTGTTCGCACACAACATTGTCTCTAATAGCTACTTTAATTTATATTTATTTCATTGATATGCGACGACGTCGTATATCCATGAGACGGTTAAATTGAGGTGTTAAAACAAAGCCGAGAATATACTGTCTCTGGTGCGCAATAAACTTGTGTCGTATACGATTATATATTACTTTATTGTAATATACTATATAATAGATCATAGATTAAATTGCTCGACGAATTTAATTAATAAGAATAAGATTTTCTTAATACTGGCTCGGTTTTGATGCAGTGGCACTTAACACAAGTGTTAGGTTTAGTGATACGAAAAGGAGAAATTGGGTGAAGGACTAAAATCTCTACGGAGCATTTGTTATTAAATCTAAAGTGAAAATAAACGATCTCTTGTGTAAAGAACTTGCGTTAAGAGGTCAAATAAAAGTGATCATTCAAAAATTTGTTTTAAGTATCGTATATTAGGTTACATCATCATCTTCTGCCCTTATCCCACTCTAGTAAGGTCGGCACAACATGTTACAAACATGTTTTCACATGATTTGGCTACTTATTAAACGACCGGCCGCCTGCTTGACGTCATCTTACCTTAGTCGTATTTTACGACCCCTCGGTAAGAAAGAGGATGGTCTATTCTACTCAACCAGATACCACATGGTGGGTGAATTTACCTCTAGTCGCCTTTTACGACACCTCGGTAAGAAATGAGGGTGGTTTTACTCAGCCGAATACGTGGCTGTTAATCAAAGGCTTTACTATATTGACAAAGCTTACTGAGAAATATTGAATTCCACATATAAGGATTCTTATTTCTTCTTCCATATCAGACATTTAAATATACTGATAACGCTTCGTACTCTTGGACTTTCGAATTGGATATTATTTAATTACCATGTCTGCTTTGTTCGCGTATAGTAGAATTTATAAAACACCGTATGACTCTACCTATAACAATCACCATGTAATGTTATGGCATGTCCTATTTTATAGAAATATATATAGCATGGTAGCATATTAATTTGATGATATATGATGTAATGGTTTTCATTTGGTGTACTAAAGAGCTTCTATATAGGAATCTATAAATATATATATATATTTTTTAGTCTTTTTTTTATTTAAAACACAAATATACACGGTATGTATATGTTAAATTACTTACACGCTACTACTATATAAAAGCCCACGTGGAATGGTCCCAAGAATGCTGGCTGCGTTTCCGCGTTGAATCGCTAAGCTGATTCTTTGTGCGAAAAAGGACTCCACTCTTGTCACTCGAAGAGGCGATCAACCGAAGTTTTAAAATGGATAAAATTTTTATACACTTTGACTCCATGGCCCAAGAGTCTCAACTGCAAACGACACAAATATATAACTCTCAATGAGAGATGCATACTTTCGCCGCTTCCCGGATTCTGAAATTTCCGCTGCAGCTCCAGCAGGCCTACCATGAATTCTTATTGCGACTCATTTGAAGACGTAAACTAAATTGTTTAGCTTTTCCATACCATGACGTCTTAAAGACGCACACTCTAAGTCGTTGCCGAATGAGCGTTCATAATGCGTCCTAAAACATGTGAGTAAAAGAGACAGAGTTATCTATAGTTCATATAACGTTATCCTTTCAAACACACTTCATGGAACAAAAAGAAAGCGGTTCGGTTTAGGTACTGATTTTGAATTGAATCGTTATCTAAAAGTTCATGGTAGGCCTACAGGTCTTGACGCCGTTATTTTGTCAATTTTATTATCTTTTACATTGTCATTTATTTCAAAGATCATCTGACGAGTTGTGAGTATGAATAATATAAAAATAACACATCACTTTTAGATGGTGTTAGTAGATTTCTCCAAACCTGTTGTGATTAAATTGAAGCCATAAAACAATGGATATAGAGATAATCTAATTTAAATTAGACTTGACCCACAAATTCTCAGAGGGCTTCTCATTAGATAACTTAGTACATAAATAAACACGATAAGCGCAAATAAATTTGGTCCGGACCTTAACACCACTGTATATATCTCGCAATACTGTAAACTTCTACGCTAATCCCTCAATTTACTATAGCTCGGCTGTAACATAAATCATGAAGCCGTATTGTGTTTAAACATGCAATACTAAGCTTTGAAACGTATCGGAGAATCGTGGCCCTAGTGTTACGAAATAGTTCTTGTTGGACTTACTTAGTTACTTACTTTTTAGGAGAATTATTTTATATCATCCATACTTATATTCGCAATTTATCTTGACGAAACCTGCACATCCTGTAGAGAATTCTGGGTATTTGTGTAACTGGTGTAAGCAATGAGTTTTTCTATTAAAACTTATGTATCTAATTGATGATTTCAATTTATCACACGCTTTACGGTGAAGAAAAAACATCGTTAGGAAACCTGCATATCTATAGAGAATTCAGGGGATATTTGTAACCTACCAATTTTTTGGAGCAGCGTTTTGGGTCTTAGCTCAAACCTTTCTCTCTAAAAATAGAAAGAGTAGGTCTATGCCCAGCTGTGGGATAATAAGAGGACGTTATTTTGCTTTAACAATATATTCTATATGCGATACCTGCGTGTTTGTCTGTTATTGTCATTGTCATTCGCCATGTCTTTCGCGACTTAACCGTTGGACCAATAATGACGAAATTTGATACATCTAAAGGTATACTTAGCTGAAATAAAAGCCGAAAAAAATCCAGACTATAAATTGAAACCGGATATATTTTTGCCGTCTAACCTCTTAAAAAATAGTGATCGCGTTGTCTGATTACTGCTTTCGGTTACTTCATCCATCCATAATTCGTCAGTACTAGTCAGTCAGACTGACTGACTGAGTCAGAACAGGTGATCAGATTTCTATTCATAAAAAATCTTCTACTGAAGGCTTGTTGATTCGTAGATGAGTGAGGTAATAACCGAGAGTCTTGCGAAAGCACTTTCCATTGTTACGTCATTCAAATTTCGGTAATTTATGTTTCGCTTAAAGTAACGGCCTGTTACAATCCCACTGGGCATGGGCCTCCTTTCTCCGTATTTGGAAGGGTTAGACCTAAGACCTACCACGCTGCTCCAATGCGGATTGGTAGGGTACACATATCTCTAGAATTCTCTAGAGATCTAGAGATATGCAGGTTTCCTCGCGATGTTTTCCTTCATCGAAAAGCGTGTGATAAATTGCAATTATCAATTAGACACGTATGTTTTAACAGAAAACTCATTGATGTCTGTCGGGGGTTTGAACTCGTGACCACCTCGAAAGAGTCGCACTGTCTCATGGCTGGGCTATGACAGCTCAACAAGTTTTACTTAATTTTCCTTTATTGGCTTCATATGGCACTCAGAAGCCATAGCTTGAAATAAATTCAAGTGAAAACGGTCTATGAATGATTGAACGAAGATATTTAGCTTATTTTTTGTTTTAGTTAGCCCAGCGATGCAAATCGGATTCTATCGGTTGCGAAATCAACGCCGCACCGAAGTATTAATAGTATTTAGCGAGGTATGCGTTTAGAGCTATCGAATATTGCAATAGACCTTTGAAATGGATGAAATGCGATGTTTTACGGCCGGTGTAAAACTATTTTTTTTAAGGTGTTTCTTTTATTTGTTTTCCTTTTTATGGCTGTGACTGTTATATAATAACTACTGCCATCGAAATTCCAAATGTTAACGACTTTCGCCAGAGTAGTTTAAAAACATGTTGTGTTCACCCCACTTAGAGTGCGATAAGGACGAGAGATTGATGGTGATCTCGAAGTGGTACATGCGTATTCGTTCGCGCCAACTTAAGCGTTTGAGTCCTCTCTATAATGAAATATTGTTTTCCCCTATTCCCGAAAAAAAAAACAGCAAAATTATTTATCTTTTATAGTGCTCAAGTGCATTAACTTTAATTGTACCAAAATTCATCAATATCGCTCTAGCGGATTAACCGTGAAAGCGTAACATCTGGACAGACAGACATGTATAATGTTAGTATGTATTGTGGTAGAGCTGTGCCTATCTTCCAAGGATTGTTTCCAATTTTGTTTAGGTGTGCGTGTGGTATCCCTCTGAGTAGAATAAAGGCGTAAAAGGCGACTAAGGAAATTGGCGTCAGCACGGCGGCCGGTCGTAAAATACCTATCCAAATCATTCAACAACATGTTGTTCCAATCCCACTTAGACAGTAATAAGTGCATGAGAATGATGATGATGATGATGATGTTGTGTAGGTGTGCGGGTATGTCGCCTTAACGTGCTCGGAAAGAAACAAATAATCCTTTTTTATTATAAAAGTCTTTGAACCGGTTCTTGATATTATCCAATTTCGGTATTGGCACTATTATCTTTGTTTGCTTATCATTATCTTGGTTTATTGTAATTATGCGTGTTCGATGTAATTAATAACACATGTTTCCGTGCAAATTAACTTTTCCTCGTGAAAGTAACGTGCATTGTGTGCGGGTTATCGGGAACGAGCGGTTTTTGCACGTAATTCATGTAAACAATTAATGGGGGCGAACAATGACTGCTTGGAGTGGCCATGTTAGGGTTGCTTTCATTTCATTTTCATTCATTATATTACCGACTTAAAAATTAAGTAAAGTTTGCTTAGATTAAAAATACTGACTAAAATTTATTTTTATGCTTCGATTTTGTTTACGTTAAACAAACTGTTAAAATACCCTTATTCTCAAATAATGTATTATTGTGTTGACAAAGGTAAAACGGATTTTTTATCATCTTAATTGGTAGAACATATTTAAGTTTCTATTGTACTAAAATTTACTAATATAAAGTGAATTATTGTTAAAGACATAAGGAAACAATAAGTTTTTATAAAGAGCTCATTGATACACCCGAGTGTTCCAATACCTCTGAAAGATCATACGCTCTCACCGTGTTTGAATGTATGTTTAAAAATAAAAAGAAGAAACTAAATACGACCGTGTATTTGAGTGTGTGAGACACATTATAAATAAATAAAATTTAAACGATAAATAAATTAATCATTAATTTACAGAAATAGGCGTTCCTCTGCGGGATTTCATATTACAAAAGTTATGATAGAATTATTTCGCTATAATCTACATCTATTAAGAAAATCAATGTATTGCTAAGTGAGGCAAGCAAAGCCGTTCTCATACCTTTTAAATGCAGGATTAGTTACCGCACGTATCATAAAACACCACCAATAACACACTACCCAAGCACTACGACAATCTCTTAACCGAGGCATCATCTATAGATAGGCTCCACGACAAAATAGCAAAGTATCGCAATAGCAATCGTTGTCATGTGATTTTGTTGTGGAGTTAGCTCCTAATGATGAAAACACCCGATATAAGGTTTTAAGATTTTGGTAGTCATTTAATTGTACACTAAAAATGTGTAATTTTAACTAACGAGGGCAACCCTGAAAACTCATGCAACGATTACGAAGTACTTTCGCTTATCTGAGTTGCTCCATTTAAATGTCTTATTTACACAGTTCATTTTACAAAAAGTATATTTCTAATCTATATTAGGCAAAATTTATATGTACATTTATACACATTGACCAATGAATTATAAATTAATAGTGCTACTAGTGTAACTCCATATTATAATAATTTTTAATGAATTTATGAATATATAAAATGAAATATTTTTTTTTTCCCTTTCACCGAAAGACAACCGGTATTTTTTATCCTATATGTTTTAGCAACCGGTGTATAAGCCTTAATTGAACCAAATTTGCGTGTTATTTGATTAAGTGTAACAGAAAGATTGACTTTCTCATTTATCTTCTCATCATTTATCGCCCTTCGTTTCTGGAGAAGGGTTGGAGCTAAGACCTACCACGCTGCTCCAATGCGGATTGGTAGGTTACACATATCTCCAGAATTCTCTAGAGATATGCAGGTTTCTTCACGATGTTTTCCTTCACCGAAAAACGTGTGATTAATTGCAATTATCAATAAGACACATGAGTTTTAATAGAAAAACTCATTGGTGCCTGCCCGGGTTTGAACACGTGTTCTCCTCGTAAGAGTCGAACGGTCTCACCGCTGGGCTATCACAGCTTCCTATAATATTAGTATGAATTGTTAAAACATACAATATGTATGTACTATAAGTAAACACGTGAGTTTTCTCGTAAGTTTTATAAATTTAAACATAAATTATCTCGTTAAAATCCATAGAAACATTAAACACGCGAAAGTATCTTTGTTTGTCCATCTCTAATGTACGAATGGAGGAAGGGGTGACTTTTGATTTGGAGATTGTTAAAGGACCGTAAATTGATATAGACTACTTTATTACTATTTTAGATGTTATTATATTTGTCTTTATTTTAGGTGAGGACTAAATGACAGCTTTATATAAAGAAATATAAAGAGAATTTGTTTTAACTGATTTCAATTTATTCTATAGAGCGGGCCTGTAGTATCCCGCCACACTTCCGACGGCGTAGTGACTTATCACAGTCATACTATTACCCCTTTAATACACGTCGCCCTGAGCCATGTTCTGGCCTCAAAGGAGGCACCCTAAGGACGACGTTCCGCGGACTCTGAGCGGACGACATCTATAAAAGCAGGATTGTAAATGCCAATAGCGTTAGATCATCCGTCGAAAATAACCACCTTACAAGCAATTTATTATGTTGTAAAACTACTCCAGACATCAGCTAGAATTGCTGTCTCCATTAGACGCAACCGACTGAATGACCTTGCGTGAGTGCTATGTGCATTTGTTAATTCTGTAAACGATATGGTATATAAAACCATTTCACTAGTTCATTATGTTCGAAATGACTTGAAAAAAAACTTTCTCTTCATTAAGTATCAAACGATATTAGATCTGCAGTTGTGAATAATTTGGATTAGATTGTTCGAATAAACTAACATTAATCGATTCTCCGACAAATCACCTGTTATAGGGCATAAGGCATAAGAGCGCTTGTTGCTTGCGTGTGTGCTTAAAAATATTGCCGCTTGTGTTATTTCGTTACAATTTTCGTTAATAACGTGCGTCGCGTGGTTCGAGATGGAGAAGGTATGTGTTTCTATTGAAGCCCTTTACGGTAACGAATGACTAACAAGTTAGAGCTTTAGAGTTGGTTTAAAATAGTTTAACTAGGTAGAAGAGTGGCCTTTCTTCAAATATGAGACTACGATAAGGGCTGATCTTTAAAGCTATGTAAGGCGTGAAAATAAAAAAAAAATCCCGTTAAACTGAACCTCCTTTTAGTAAGCGTCAAGTTAGTAAATTTACTTTTTATTAAAATTAAAATGTTTCTCTAGAGAAATAACAATTCTCTGTACGTTAGCGAACTTATTTAAGTAGCGAAATAAAACACAGTCTATCTTGCAGTCTATATTGCTTTAACTTTATTATATTATATTCTTCCAGACCTTCTTGGTTTTTACCGGGATCTAAAAATTAAATAAAAAATTCATATTATTATATATTCATCTTTAAGAAGTTTTCGGTCAATATCAGTTTTACCAAGACGTCAACGTTGAAGCAATCCATCTACTTAACAAAATTTAAACTAATTCATACCTAAATCCACTATACACTAGTAGGGCAAATGTTACAAAAAAAGAATATGCGAACTTCTTTGTAGAAAAGTTTACGTTTGCGTTAATATTAGTTTCAAATTTTTACTAGCCAATTTACACAAGAATGTCACTGTCAGAAATTTGAATTGAAGGCAATCGGTACTCAAAAAAATTTTGCAAAGCGTTTTCGAATCCTCTAATATTTGTCAGTTGGTTTTGAAGCCACTCGCTTAATATTACTCCTTATCACACAAACATCTCGATCACGACATACCGATCTCAACCTGTCTCTTATCTTTGTTACTGTAACGTAGGGGTTGTCTGTAAGAGATCACTTTTGGTGATAAGACCGCCCTTGCACTTGTTTGTTCATTTTTCTTGTATTTGTTTTCTGTTTACTTGGTGAGCAATAAAGAATTATTATTATTATTATTATTATTAAACAGTCAAATAGTGTTTATAATGCCGTAAGTCACAGAGTAAAGCTAACAGCGGAAGAACCCATTTATAGTAGTCTATTATATTGCGACTGTTTGTATTATGTTGTTGTAATAGTTTCAGTAAAATAATTATAAATAAAGAATTTGCGTTCAGTTCTATATGGATAATACTTTGTTTAAAATCTTCTTTAAAGTTCCACAAACAATAATACAAGATATTATTACCCACACGATAAGATTATCGGCTGAATTAATAAGGCTAATAGCATATTGACATTTCGGAAATAGTATTATTGCATCTTAGTCAATAAAAGCGATACACGAACGCATACTTAATTTTCATTAGCTTTCAACGGCTTATTTCGATAATTTTTCGTCTTCTCTTTTATATATTTCAAGCATCAATCCGACCTTAATTATAAACAGATGCAATATAATGTGCTTCGCGTAGCAAAATGAGCATGCCCGATGTTTTCAATTTCGGCATAAATGAAATAACGCATGAGTTGGATATTTTCCAATATATTTTATTTCGTCTCGGCGGTGGGAATTAAAAGTTTAACATGACTGAATACTCTTCGCAAATCAGCTTATCGGATCGATCCATTGAGAGGATTACTCTATGCTATATCAGAAAGTGGAGCTTTTTCCGTCACGGATATTCCAAGTACAAACATTTGTTCGCCTAACAGATTGTTGTAGATATTACAAATAAAAATAATGCTGAGATGCTACTTTACTTACCATAATGATACGTGATATTTATATTATTGTTTAATAGATATTGCTATTTAATATATTGCTATTTATTAAATAATATGTTTAATTGTGTATTGGCAATATGCCTTATCCCTTGCGAAACCGTGCCATTCAATATAAAATATCTTATAACTGCAATAATGTATGGCATATTTTAATGATGACAGTTAATAATTTTTGACTATTTTGTAATGTGAATGTCGTTCTTTAAATATACCTATCTTACAAACCTAAAGTTCTTGGTTTCTCCCAGATGATAAATTTAATGGTACACTATCTATCTAGATATCTGTCCGCTTTGTTTTCAATGTTCATTTTCATTTTTTTTCCACTAGATTTTTATTGGTCTTTTAAAGTTTAGATGCCTTTGTTTTGATGTTCAAATAAGTTTAGATAAGCGGCTATTTAAAAAAAAAGTTTCTTTCAGTGGGAATGTCTTTCGATTAATCCAAATATTATTTTCGATGGGATTTGGGATAAGTCCGCCTTTGTACAATCACCTTTTAATTTTATTTTTATATTTCTGTGTTTTGTGTGTTTATGATGTACAATAAAGATATTAAACATAAACATAAACCTATTATTTTCGAAGTTATATAAAAAAATTGAGTTTTATTTTTATTTATTTATTAAAATTACATCTAATACCTTTATAATTTATTTCTTCATGTCCAATCATAAGCCTTGCCGACATGTCTGGATATTGCACATTCCTCTTAACTATTACTTATCTGAATACAAACAAATACAATAGTAACATTATACAAAAACAAACCAAATCATCACATAAGTTAGTAATATCATGTTGGAGAATTGAAAATATAGTAGATTTTACAATGTCTAATAAAATATGTTTTCTGTTGCAGTTAAGGAAGTCGTTGTGAGCATATCGTTAGTTTAATTCGTGATGACAACTGCTCAGTACGTCCAATGCGTTCACGCTAATTGACATAATTCACTCAATCACTTTGTGTTAAACGAGAATGGTGCTTATTTTGACAGAATTTGATTAAATGTATTATTTACATCATAAGCTCGTATGTTTACGTACAATTTTCATAACCTGAGTCAATCGCCTTCTTTCGATATACTCATCTTAACGTATATAAATCACATACGCTGTGTGGTATCCGGCAGAATAGAATAGACCACCCTCCGTTCTTACCGAGGTGTCGTATGAGGCGACTAAGGTATGTGCGTGTGGTATCCGGCTGCATAGAATAGACCATCCTCATTTCTTACCGAGGTGTCGTAAAAGGTAAGTTGACGTCAGGCAGGCGGCCGGTCGTAAAATACGTAGCTAAATCATGGGATAACATGTTTTTAACATGTTGTAATGACCCCACTTAGAGTGGGATAAAGGCAGGAGAAAGATAGATATTTATATGGTTGAGAAATAGGTATATAATGTTAAGTATTATGTAAAATTTGTACCAGAAAATTTAGTGTATGTGTTTAGATGCGCAAGCTTAGTTGTGAGCAAATCGTTACAGCGTAATCTGTGTCGACAACTGCTCACCGTTGGTAGCGAGGCGCGCTCGCAAATTGACATATCACTCGATCCTCATGTCCCTAATGGTGTTAGTGTTGGCGATGTATTATCTCGACTCCATCGTCTTGGTTCTTTTTTTTATTTTTGGTGTGAATCATGTTCATAATACAAGACCTCATATTGTTTAAATATTTTTCAACTAATTTCATAATTAGATTATGCCGCGAATTTGTTTACATAGTCCGTACCAGTGAGAGTTTAAAGTATCCCGTGTTAATTTAATACAGAAATAATCTCTGTGCCTAATTTCGTCTAAACCTATTGAACTGTTTTTACAAGATTGAGTTGAAATTCTACATTACGGTATCGACTAGTTTTTATTTTGATTTGATTTCTTGGCTTCCTTTTTGACTTACGCATTTAACATAACGTCTGGTTATATTTTGCTAATAAAATTAATATTTTTTTTGTACGACTTAATTAGCATAATTTGTGTTTATATTTAAAAGATTTTATTTTGTTTGGAAATTTACAGTGAACTGGACAGTGACAGACAGATTTACAGTGACAGCTCCAGAAGTCGTCTGTACGATTCCTGTCTAGTGGCAACATTTTTTAAAAACAATTTGTTGAATCCTCGAGTCTTGAGTGTACTTATGTTATTATTGAAAACTTATATAAGTAGTATATTTAGAAGCTGTCTGTCTGCCATAACAAGCATAAAGTCTTACTTACTTTGGGTACGGGCAAACTGTCGTGATATCGTCCCATATGTTATTTATTTACAATTATTCGATCCAATAGATTCTAGAACTCTCTTTAATATCTATTATATAATTTTTATGTTGAAAATTGCTGAAAAATACGTCGTTTCATGTGTGTTGAAATGAAATTTACAATAAAAATCAAATGAATAATTCAAAGCAGTTTCGCTGGGCGAATCTCGGAAAGCGCTACAGAATGCAATAATAGGGCGCAATGTAAAAAGTCGGGCGGTTATGAAGCGCTTTAGCGGTTGTTTTATTTACTTTCATTATGCCGTGGCGGACCGAGGCCGGGGGGATTAAGAGATAGGGTGTGGTCACGCTAGTTGAACGGTAGCGGACTTTAGTAAAGAAAGGACCTGTTACGATCCAACTACAGAATATAGGTCTTCAGTTAGGGAGCTAAGACCCACCACGCTACTCCAATACGAATTGGTGGGGTACACATATATACAGGTTTCTTCATGATGTTTTCTTTTACCGTAAGGCGTGTGATAAATTGCAAGTATTTCTTAGACACATAAGTTAAAACAGAAAAACTTATCGGTACCCGCCCAGGTTTGAGCCCGGACCCCCTCAAAAGAGTCGCACGGTCTCACCGCTGGGCTATCACAGCTTTTATTGTAGTACATGTTTGTTAAAGATGTGCCTACTATAAGCCGCTATTGAAAGTTAGGTACTTAAAATGTATCGTTGTCATTCACTACCGGTTATTATCCGCCATCCGATTATAACCAGATCCCAAAGTTATATGATGAGTTTGCTAATAGCAAAGTAAATTTTGAAAAATTGTGACATATATAGATAATTTTTTGTCTAACTCTAAAGTTAAGAAATTAACTTTCTTTCAGGTCGGCATGTTATAAATATGTTTTATTTAATTATAACTTTGATCAGTTAGGTCACTATGTGCTTCATACAGTTCATTGCTATTTGATCCCACACAATACCTACTACCATGTAACTAATAACTTATCATAGAAAGTAATTTGTTCCCTTAATATATATACCGACAAATTTACTTACTTAATGACTTTAGTTCGGACTTATTTAAATATTCCAGCTTGAATTTAGTGAATCTACATAATTTCAGCATGTTCACCCTACCGACAAGATACCTCTAATAACATATTTGTTGTTACCAACTATAGAAAACTAATTATCTTTATGAATTATGAACGATTATAGATTATTCACATTAATTTATTCTAACGTTACCTTTACACGAACGATACCCAGATGGAAATAGCTATGCTATATTTTGATCAAAATAAGGTTTTCATTGAGCTGTGATAGCCCAGCGGTGAGACCTTGCGACTCTTTCGAGAGGAATACGAGTTCAAACCCGCACCAATGGGATTTTCTATTAAAACTCATGTGTCTAATTATGCAATTTATCACACGGTTTTCGGTGAAGGAAAACATCGTGTGGATACCTGCATATCTCTAGAGAATTCTGGAGATATGTGTAACCTACCAAGCCGCATTGGAGCAGCGTGGTAGGTCTTAGCTTCACTCTTCTCTCCAGAAACGGAGAGAGGAGGCTTATTCCCAGCAGTGGGATTGTAACAGGCCGCTACTTTAAGGTTGGTTATATGAATCATCGACCGAAGCACTTTGGGGTCCAAAATGTTGGAAAATGGCAAAAGTCTGACCTGGTCGGAAAAATTCCGTTACTCAAGTTGAATGCGTAATCAGAGTAACTCAAAATTTAAACAAAAGGGGGTAGACAGAATATTGAAGTAGACTCCTCTCTGACCGTACCTCTGTACTATTGCGTCTTAAAAATACAAAAGTCCAATGGGGACCGAGATAGTACTGCCGTTAGATCTTGGAGGCCATCTCTGTTTGCAAATCAATCGGTATTTCACCGAATCAGATATAAAAACCCACTTCTTCTACGTCATATTGTATTGTACCGAGTTCATAGAATATTGGATAAATTCTTCGTTTGCCAGAGGCGTCACAAAGAAACCGTAACAAACCCGGGAAGGGTTCTCTGCTTCTGGGAAGATTTTGGCAAGTTGAAGTAACCAATTCGTTTGACACGTACCTTCCTCACTTACATTGATCGTCAGACTCCAATCAAGAAGTGACCGTCTTTTAGTTGAGAAGAAGACTAAGAAGAGGACACCCATGGCAATGTTGAAAATAAATATAACAAAGAGAAAAAAACAATTGTAATACATTAAATTAATAGTTACATTTTAGTTTTAATTAGTTCGTAGAGTTATACGAAGTTTCGAACAAATTAAACCACAAAATTTAGCTATTGTACATAATTAAAGTCTCGCTGTTTAACATTGTTTTCTGCGAATTTCCGTTCGTTTTAGTATTTTGGTGATGCATTGTCTATTGTCTGGCAATTTTTTTTAAATTTATTTGACGAGCGGTAGAACTAACTTGTAGTTCTGTATATTCAAATTCAAAATATTATTTATTCAAGTAAACTTGTAAACAAGTGCTTTTGAATCGTCAACATCTACTACTGGTCCGGAAAGCTGTTCCTTCCGAGAAGAACCAGCAAGAAACTCGGCGGTTGCTCTTTTCAAACAATAATTCTTATCACTAGTTACATATAATTATTAATGTCTTGTACAGGGTTGAAGAGAAGCTATATCCACGCATTCTTATCGTTTAGGTAATCCTCAATAGTATAATAGGCTTTCTGAATTAGCCTTTTTTAAATAGTATTTTTAAACTGCTGTAATGGTAAAGTTAAAGTAGATTGTGGAATTTTATTATAGGATCTTATACCCAAACCCACAAACGAATTACGAACTTTCGTTTCGGAATTATAATTTTAAGCGTTCCTGTGATATTATTAATATAACTATGGGTTTTTTCGTTTTCAAACCAAATTACCATGTTTATAATGCTGATCTGGGTCTACTTTTACATATAGCTACAATTTATAGTCAATGCTACTCAGTAGCCAGTACCGGCAAGATACCTGCACAAATCGTTCGGTGATATCACCGACACGAACCGATGTTACCGAACAGTAAGAAAGTTTAATTTCACATCATCAGTAATCATCGGGTAAGATTAATTAAGTAATTTAATACTTGTGTTATGGGTGAAAGAGAACTGGTAAATATATTCATATACAGTTTTTAATTCAAAATTCAAAATTCAAAATATTCTTTATTCAAGTAAACTTGTAAACAAGTGCTTTTGAATCGTCAACTTTACTGCTGGTTCGGAAAGCCGTCCTACCGAGAAGAGCCAGCAAGAAACTCGGTGGAGCTCTTTTAAAAAAGAAGATTCTTAATACTAATTACATTTTGTCATAGCTATCCTGCACAAGGTCGAAGAGCAGCTATATCCATGCATTCTTATCATCAATGTAAGCCTCCACGGTATAATAGGCTTTCTGTATCAGCCTCTTTTTAACAGTATTTTTAAATTGCTGTAATGGCAAAGTTAAAATTGATTGTGGAATTTTATTATAGAATCTTATACCCAAACCCACAAACGACTTACGTACTCTTACAAGGCGCAAAGCAGGAGCCGCAAGCTTATGTCGGTTCCTACTTTGTCTATTATATACATCGCCAATCTTTTTATAATTATGTATATTTTTATGCACAAAAATCAAATTGCTAAAAATATACTGTGAAGCTAACGTAAGAATACCTGTTTCCTTAAACTTCTCTCGCAGGGACTCACGCGAATTCAAATTATAAATGCCACGTATGGCTCTTTTTTGCAATACAAAAATTTTCTCAATATCAGCACATTTACCCCATAACATTATTCCATAAGACATAATGCTATGGATATAGATATAATAACACAATAAATATATCTCAATCGCAATCAAATCAAACAAAAATCGCAAAGCTTTGCGATTTGTCGTGGAGTCTATCTCCTGATGATGCTTCGGTTGCGGGGCGAAACGATTGTTGAGTTTGTGATAGTGAACGTGTGTAGTGCTTATGTATTGTGGTGGCAGTGGTGAAGATTTGTGCATGTGTTTTTACGAACCCTGCATGTAACGGGTATGAAAAAACGGATATTCCAGTATACATTTAGCAATATATATATTTTCTATTTACTGTATCACGGATTATAGCAAAATAATTTTATTATTACTTTTGCCGTTTTAAACTTAAATGAAACAAAACTTTACAACGATAAATATGGATACAGATCTCAAAATGAAGATATCATATAATCATTAACATGAACTTAAATATAATTTTCATCGGTCATAAATCATCGAATGTATACAGAAAACATCATATTATGAAAAGCATTATTAAGCGCAATAACAACACAGTGTAAAAAGTCATGCTGTTATGAGGCGGTTGTTTTATTTAGTCTCATTATATCGCGTTGGACCGACCCGGGGGATTAAGGACTCGGGTGTCGACCCATTATTAAAGCGGCAGCGATTAACACCCGCTGATGTTTAATCAATAATATTGACCTTTTTTGTTTTCATCATCCTGCTTGATATTTGTTTTGTGATTTGCGTTTAAACATGAAGGCATATAAAAAAATACTTTTTACTTACAAAAGTAAATTATTTTGCTATGATCCGCGCTACAGTAAATAGAAAATATATATAGTGTTAAATGTATAGTGGACTATCCGTATTTTCAAACCCGATACGTGCAGGATTCGTAAAAACACATGCACAAACACCACACATACACAAGCACTACACACGTTCACTATCACAAACTTAAAAATCGTATCGCCCCGCAACCGAAGCATCATCAGGAGATAGACTCCACAACAAAATCGCAAAGGCTTTGCGATTTTCGTAAAATTGTATCGGGTATGAAAATACGGATAGTTCACTATACATGTAACACTATATATATATTTTCTATTTACCGTATCGCGGATTGTAGCAAAAGAATTTGATTATTACTTTTGTATTATGGATCTACGCAAAGTAACGCCTAATTCTATAAATTACTCTTTACTTAAGTGATGGTAGAATATTTATTATTATTATTTTATATTATATTCATGGGTAATAATTGTATACACCACACTTCACCAACATAAAAATATTGAATGTTAAATATTGTATGCATCTATATGGTATTATTATATAAGTAACTTCTACGTCTTTATATAATTGCAATGCTTTAAAGAAATATTCGAAATTGAAAATGGTTATTGTTTCTAAATAGGTGGTAATGAAAAATGTATATACTTTCGTAACTAAATGAATATTCTTAGCTGTGTATGAATTTTTCACCCTTCGATGAACAGAAATATAAATATTCAATACGTTTATTGATTATTATAGACACAACAGTTTGCTAAGTGTGGAAGTACATATTTGCATTGAATTCAATTCGCTCCTCTATAAACTTCTAGCTTAGTTTTCAAATTGAATCTTATCTAAAACGTCAATTGGTTCTTATAAAAACATATTTATGACTAACATTTCACTATCTTGATCGCTTTACAATTACATAGTTTGAAAAACTTTTTTATAGTGTTGTTTGTATATTTTGATTACACTGAATAATATGTATGTAACTAAATATAATTTGGTCGAATAGTATGCAAAAATTTAATTTGTTTTAAGTAATATTTAACACAGTTCACAGCTTTATTTATCTGGCTTTAATGACATACTTAATGTCTAGAAGCGGCCTTGCTCTATTGTATTGGAGGTGCCGCCCCTGCGCCCGTACCGCCCCCGCCGCCTTACTATGAACGTAGCCTTGATATCGTGCAGTAGTTGACATTTCTTTGTGCCCGTGTAAAGCAAGATTTTTGCAAGTAATTTTGAAGTTGTATCTTTGTGATGATTTAGGTACGCGAAGCTTTTTTTATAGGACTTTTTTATCATGCAGCCGCTTTGAAAAATTGCTTACACAAAGCGTGAGTTTGAAGTATTAATTTCGTACGTTGTATCTTTTAACTGATAATATTTTCATATTAGGACATATCATCATTCTACTGCCCTTATCCCACTTTAAGTGGGTTCGGCACAACATGTTGCAAACGTGCTGTCATACGATTTGGCTACGTAATTTACGACCGGCCGCCTGCCTGACGTCAACTTACCTAAGTCGCCTTTTACGACACCTCGGTAAGAAATGAGGGTGGTCTATTCTATGCAGCCGGATACCACACGGCATTTTTCATATTAGAAAAAGACGCCATATTTTCCATCCTTCATGTTATATGATTTCTAGCATTACTGTTTTTATTTTGATTACTTTTTTGATTACTGACTATCTTCACTTTGCGATTTTGTCGTGGAGTCTATCTCCTGATGATGCTTCGGTTGCGGGGCTAAACAATTGTCGAGTTTGTGATAGTGAACGTGTGTAGTGCTTGTGTATTGTGGTGGAAGTGGTGGAGGTTTGTGCATGTGTTTTTACGAACGCGAAAGTCCACTATACATTTAGCACTATATATATTTTCTATTTACTGTATCGCGGATTATAGCAAAATAATTTTATTATTACTTTTTTGTTATGGATCTCCGCAAAGTAACGCCTAATTCTATAAATCTGGCAGTACTCCTTTTACAAACATGTACATATGTACTTCATATAATCCAACCATCTTTTTTAAAGTCTAGTCGCATTAACTCTAGTCTCTAGTCTATCTATCCATTCGATAAGACAATGGTTATGTATGCTAAAACTGGAGAACCACCATTTACTCGTACCTCGCAGAAATTTCGTAACATTATTATCCAATCAGCGTTTTACTACGGACGGTAGACAAAGAGAAAGCGAAAATTTTACATTTTCATCATTTCACTTCTTATTGTTTCTCAGTTAAATAAAAGTAGTTATGTCGATTCTATTTTATATTATTCTCGTGATACCCTCAATAATGCAATATTTCTTTATTTATTAATTTAAATAAGGACCCAACGCAATATACAGAGTATAATATATAAATACAATTGTTTGAATATTACTACCGTACATCACACTTATAGATTTACTCAACATGAAGTAAAAAAGGACAAACAGCATTTAAAAAAACCTTTTTGGTACAAAAATTAAAAAAAAACATAATTTAATACAAATTCAGTCAGTTTTAGGACTTCATTGGTTTGTTTTTTTAAATTTTGATATTGAAAAATATTTTTGTATCTTTTGTATGGTTTTTTCCTGTTCTCGAAAGATAAATGAAACTAATTTTATCCTGTATTTTACCGCGAAGTATAAGCTTTAATTTAATTAACAATATTGTTATATGTTGACTGGCCTGTTGGCGTAGTGGGTAGTGACCCTGCCTTCAGGTTCGCGGGTCGCGGGTTCGTTTCCAGCCGCGGACCAACATTTTCTATAAACAATATGTTGGTTCTTCGAGCCTGGATGGATAGAGTTATTATACTAGAGTAGCGAAGCCTGCCTAAAATATATCCATGGACAATGACGAGAAAGCAAATGAGAATTGTTATCTGTGTCTCTTTTTTATGTGTGATTAGACAAAGATAAGTATAGAGTTTCATCTTTTCTCACTTGCAGGCCTACCTATGGCTCTCCTACTGTAGTATAATATATAATAATAATAAATATATGTGACATTTACATACACGGTCGTCCGTCCCTAAAGTAAGTAACTTAATACTTGTGTTATGGGTGACGGACAACTGGTAGATATACTACATATATAAGTTTAAATACATACTTAAATACAAATACACACCCAGGCTCGAAGAACCAACAATTTGTTTATAGAAAATGTCGGCCCTCGGCGGGAATCGAACCCGCGACCCGCGGAGCTGAAGGCAGGGTCACTACTCACAGCGCCAACGGGCCAGTCAATAAATAATTCTATGAAAACATTGTAATATGAGTGTTTATATAATATACTCGTAAGCTGTATGCAGCGAAAGGTGTGCGAGTCTAGCTATTGTTTTAATGGAGAAATCCAATAATATAGGTTAATAGGTTATAGGGCTTATTAATTAAATAAATATAGGTTTTATTTTTAGTCGCACTCAACCGTTGACCTTTCTACGTCACTCGGGTATAATTTATTTCCCTTGATCACATCTTGACGCGGGCGGCTCACCTTGACATTCATTCGCAGCCGCCATTACTAGTCTCCTTAATGCAATACTGTCGTAATCGAAAATTGCAATGTAATTAGTTTCCCAGTTATATAGTTGATTCGCTTACTTTGCGATTGTATTGTATTGGAGGTTTGCTTAATAGTATCTGTTACCTAAAATGTTGCCCTCAACAAAAGCAACTCGATTTTTGGAATATACGTAAGTAATGATAGTATTATTTTGCTATTATCCACAATATTTTTTTTATCGTGGAATGAAAAATTTTACCGCAAAAGTACCGCATTATTCTATAAACTATAATGAGAATATCTTAAAAAAAAGAAATTAAATTATCTTCGACAAAAAGAAATCTTTTGTATTACTTATAAACATAACTACATTTACTTTTGAAGGATATTTATACTTATTATAAAACGAAGTCCCCAAAAGCTGTCTGTCTGAATGGGATCGATTTTGTCAAAATCTACTGAACAGATTTTTATACGGTTCTCGGTCTTAGTGTACAATTATCGTCATCCTCCTGCCTTTATCAAACTCTAAGTGGGGTCGGCACAACATGTTACAAATATGTTGTCACATGATTGGGCTGCGTATTTTACGACCGACCGCCTGCCTGACCTCAACTTACCCTAGTCGTACTTTACGATCCCTCGATAAGAAAGAGGGTGGTCTATTCTATTCAACCGGACACCGCAGGATATTTCAACTTACCTTAGTCGCCTTTTACGACACCTCGTTAAGAAAGGAGGGTGGTCTATTCTACTCAAGTGTACAATTTATAATCGCTTAATAAATAATGAAAACAGCAACATTAAGCGAGTTTACATCTCTGGTGAAAGCCCTTCTGGCAGGTTTAAAAATATTTGATATTTATCTCGCGAAAATATTAAACATTATATGCGAAAAAGAGAAACCACCGTCTCAGCAGGCGCTCGGATTGTTTAATAACTCAGTCCGTCTGTAATTTAGCACCGAATGAAATATTTATGAATCTGCCGACTTTTTAGCAGCCATAATGGGCGGTAGACAAATTGCGCGTAGGGAGTTTATTTATTGCTATTGCTCGTACATATGATTTAGGCAGATTTGATCTATCTTCTAACAGGATATTATCAGAAAAACTCCAATTCACAGCACAGTAAATACTTTTATTCCATTTTTAACATTTTTATCGGTCAACTAGCATAGTTTCCACTAGACAATTAATCACCTCGATGGTAACCAACGACTGGCCGAGATCCTGATGCAATAGTCAAAAACGCTGTTTCAACCCCACCACTTTCCTTTTACGAATATTATTATTTAAATATAAATTAAAATGATATAAATTTGGATTGAACATATCTTTATAATGTTTATCTCTTGCACTCGGCCGCCTTCAAGGTTTATTTATTATTTCAATGTCATGACATTGTACGATGGTGACGCTCAAGGGAATTTACTGATATGTTACTAGTAGTATTAGTATATTATTTTTATTTATTTATAATTTTAACGCCTCGAACACGTTTTGGATATATCTGGTCATGGAGTAAAAGGATGATAAACATACTCGTACTTCAATTAAGGTAAATATAGAATAAGCTACTAACTTTGTAACAATCAATTTAATTTTATTTGTTACCAACTCAATTGTACTAAGTTTCATCTATATTGGGCGAGTGGATTAGCCGTGACAGATAGATTTTCGCATTTATGACGATGTTGCTGTTCGTCTACTGATGTTTTGCTATATGTTTGATAGTTATAGTAGAAATTGATATATTGAATTGTTATTTCGTATGTAAATAGGCGAAAGTATGCATCTCTTATTGAGAGTTAAATATTTTTGGCGTTTGCATCCTGAATCTAAGGCCTTGGAGTCAAGGTGAAATAAAAAATTATCCGTTTTAACACCTTGGTTTATTGCCTCTTCAGGTGACAAGAGGGTTGGCTCCTTTTTCGCACAAATAATTAGCTTAGTGATTCAACGCGAAAACGCTGAATTCTTGGGTCCACTTAACGGGGGCATGATTTGTATAGTACTAGAGTGAAAGTAATTTAACATAAAATAAATAAAAAATAAAGAGTTATTGACAGTAGTCAATAGTTTTATTCCGCCGTGTGGTATCCGGCTGAGTAGAATAGACCATCCTCATTTTTTACTGAGGTGTCGTAAAAGTTGACTAAAGTAAGTTAGAGTGGGATAAGGGCAGGAGGATGATGATGATGAAATATTTATAAATAATATATTTATAAACAATATATATATATATAAATATGTATGTATGTATAAATGTTAAAAGAAATAGATACAAGTGTTATTGCGTAACATTATGTAAAATGGTATGTGAGATCAATCATGAATGCATGTGTATACTCGGATGTATGTTTGAATTATGTTTGTGTGTGCTTGTGTGTGTGTGTGGGTGTGAAATCTGAAAGTTAAAAGTTCTTCCGTTTCTTCGTAACTTAATGTTTTCAGCCAAGCCGTAATAATCTTCTTACATTCATAATATATTCAAGGGCATACGTCTAATTTTTTATTTATTGTATTATACAATAAGGTAGATTGTGCATAAAATTGGTTTGAAGCGAATGTTGTACATACTTTTTTATATACTAAGCCATTATATTTACGTCGCTGTATTTTAAATATACATAGACATAACTTATACATTTTGTTGTAAATAAATCGTCTCCAATAACAAATAATCTAAAAAAAGGCGATTTTTCTGCATGAGAATTTTAATTATACCCAAACGACCAAGGTCTGTTGCCTTGCAAGCAATATACTGACAAATATAGCATAGCTTTCTGTTCGCGTCTTTAGTAAATAATATATAGTGTCTTTGTCAGTCACCTCACGTATCTTGTCATTTCCGCGTATGCTTCATGCCAAATCATTGTCTTCATTCGTAGCTTTCTTTCATAACCTTGTATATATTATAACTCGATATAACATGTTTACTATATAATATTTGTATTTCAACATCCTCCCGCCCTTATCTCACTCTAAGTGGGGTCAGCACAACATGTTGTCACATGATTTCGATACGTATTTTATACGACCGGCCGCCTGCTTGACGTCAACTTACCTTAGTAGTATTTTACGACCCCTCGGTAAGAAAGAGGGTGGTCTATTCTACTCAACTGGATAGATACCACACGGTGGGTCAATTTACCGTAGTCGCATCTTACGACACCTCGGTAAGAAATGACGGTGATCTATTCTACTCAGCCGGATTTAATGGCAGCACGGCATGATTTAATATTTGTATTTAACTGATTATTATTATCGATTGAAAAGATCATTTTTATTTTTGTACCGCATTATCAATTCAACTGCTTCACTGTTTTTCAAATTTTGCCTATTTGTCAGGTAGTTAAGTTACAAAATTCATATTCCCAAACATTACTTCTCTTTTATGTAAGTTTTATTTGATTCATTTGTTTCTCTTTTATTTTAGTTTTATTGACATACCATAATATGATTCGACCCGCGAAGCTGAAGGTAGGGCTGCACTGCGCCCACGGGCCAGTCAAAATATTCGATTAGAAATGATGTTTTGAAATTCATTTGATCCCGAAATCACTAAATTAAATCGTGATTTAAACCAAATTAAAAACTCTAGACGAAATATTAATACAGAACGGAACGTGATATCCTGTTGAAGTTAATTTTATTATCAAGTGAGTCTTTCTTGACAATAAAACTCCGTACAGTTTAAATATTCTCGTCCCGTACCGTTTGTATTGTATTGTTTTTAATTTCCACAGCTCAATGTAGCTTGTACGATATTTAATGAGTCGATTCTCTGCCGTTTTAATTCTGAACACTCGTCGTTACCACAGTATAAATGAGAACAGAGTTTAAAAATATTTGTTCTATTATATTTTTTGTAATTCAAGCGGTACATAAAACGAGTGCCAGAGATCTATTTAAGAACATCGTTGCTGATAAACGATTTATCAAATTTAAATAAAATATTATTTTGTTGATAATATCATTGAAAAGATACGATATAATTGAGTGATTTAAAAACTGGAAACACTACTTTGCATTATCATATAATTTTCATAGCACTGGTTTAAGTAACGGCCTGCTACTATCCCATTGCTTGGATAGGCCTCTTCTTCTTTCCTTTAATTTGGAGAGGAGGGTTGGAGCTAGAACGCCGCTTTAATGTGGATTGATAGGTTACAGATATCCCCAGTATTTTCTAGAGATATGCAGGTTCCCTGACGACGATTTTCTTCACCAAAAAGCGTGTAATATATTGCAAATATAAATTAGACACAAGTTGTAACAGAAAAACTCATTTGTGCCCAGGTTTGAACTCGTGAGCCTTTCGAAAGAGCCACACGGTCTCACCGCTGGACTTGGGTTACAACACTATTTTACTGTCTGAGAAATTTTAGTTTATACTTTTTAAGGCCGATTGATATACTATTTTAAAAGTTATGAGAGCCGAGAGATTTAACTCGAATTTTCTGACTAGTAATATTTCATTTAAATATTTTATTTGTCCCTCACTAATAGCGTCATTTATGTAGCATACGGCTAATCTGTTTAATGTAAATGTTGATATTATGCAAACGTCGGTTATAGAGGTGTAAAACGCCAAAATGAGAAAGAATTTCAAACTGGTAAAGATAAATATTTGGCTATACGTTAAAATTTCCTTTGCTTGATAAAATCCAGACTCTTTATTGGAGTAGCTCACTCTTTGTACGCTGTGGCGGTATCGAGCAGAACATTGTACGATATTTAATGAGTCTCTCACGTCCGATGTAATGAAGGTGCTTCAGGTTTTATTAAATGCCGTTTGAAGTCTACATGTCTCTTCTCAACGAGTATACGTAATAGTTTTCAGATTTTAAAAAATGTTTTAAATATTTTGCCTTTAAAATTATTATTATGAGCAATTTTGCGAATAAATTATATAACCTCGATATTCGAAACACTATTAATTTGTTATTAATGCCACTGTTAATAACAAAACATGCCCTAATGTGACCTGTATAAATTTTGCCGTATTGCTGCTAAAAAATGTGTATTTTTAGATTTACACCTGTTTTTTCAAAACACGTGTTTTTTGAGTTGTGCCACTGTTACAGCCCAATATGATATAGAAAATTAAATGTTTATTACTCAATTCTATCCAAAAAAAATATTTTTATACTTGATCATCATCATGCTTACTATTCCCTATTGTAAAATCACATCAGTGCATTTGCATACAATGCGACTATACCTCAGAGCGTAAACAACAATGTGATATCGACATCGACTAGCGGCCAGCTATATTTATTAACCGCCAAGTTACGACACTACGCAGCCAAGCATATCTATGTAGAGGCACTGAATTTACACTTCGAGACTAAAGCAACGAATTTAAAATTTTATGACAAAAAAAATTGTTAGTTATTCTGTATACAGTGAAAATTTTTTTACTATAGGTATATAAAATGGACGATCGTTATGTAATGTTATATTATGTAAAAATGAATATATAATTCTTTGTCTTGAATAAATAAATAAATTATAAATATATATATGGGACACTTACACACGCTGGTCCGTCCCCAAGTGAGTAACTTAAAACTTGCGTTATGGTTGACAGACAACTGGCAAATGTATAAATATATAATTTTAAATAATCAAATAAGCACATATATACTATTAGACTAGAAAAAACAACAAATTGTTTATAAAAAGTGTTGGCGGGAAACAATCCGAGACCCTCCGTGCTGAAGGTAGGCTAACTGCCACCCCCGCCAACGGCGCAGTCAAAAGGACAAAAATTTGAATTATTAATCCGGTAGCGATGACACTATTTAGGTTTGATCTGTGCACATCGCAGAAGGTTGAGGGAAAATATATAATTTAAACATCCAAGTATCTTTTATTTATTTTTGGCACATATTAAGTAATATAAACATAATAATATAAACTAATGGATCCAACTGAAAGTGCAAATTATATAGGTCATATTCATAGTAAGTACGTTTGCATAAATTAAATTGCATTACGTAAAAAAGTTCGCTACGTACAGTCAATACAGATTTCGCTACGATTTTTTACGTGCCCATTTGAGAAGCCTACTCGGCTTTTATATTACAAACGCAATAAATATGCCGCCGTATGTAGTGGAAAGACTGAGAGCCAGGCGTAAGATTTACCACAATTGGAATGCAAAAAAATATGTTGTACTATTTATAATTAAGATCAACGTCGCTTTACCAACTCTACCTAAACACGTGTCATCCATACCATTATTATAAATGCAAAAATCTCTCTGTTTATTAGGCTTTAACAGCGCTGCACAAATATTGATTAAATTTGGCACAATCACACACTTGTTTTGTTCTGTAACAAATAATATTTTTTTCTTTGAGAAACAGCGAAACACATATTGTATTTTTAAGATTACGTTATCGCTTAAATTACAACGAAAAAGTCGCGGATATCATCATCATTCTCGTGTCCATATGCCACTCTACATGGAATGTTTTTATGTTTTTCTCTTCCATTCTCTCCTATCATGCGTCCACTGACAATGGTTAAAAGAAATAATGTTATGTCCTTACCTCAAAAAATTATGAACCATAGCAAATTAATAGTTATCACAGTTTCTCTAACTTTAATCATCACTCTAAACCTCTTTTAAATTTACTACTTACCGGGTTAAGAAATTAAATTCTTTGTATGAAATTATCAGTTTTTTTATAAATGTTTAAAGTATTAATAATAATGGCCGTCTCCTAGAGTATATTTTTATTCGTTAGCTTATAATAACCGAGTGTACTGTACTGTACAGAATTACCGTCTGCATACAAAGCGATCTCGTCGAGCGCCAACTGCAATTAATTTCTTTGTGCAAATAGTTTCGATTTAACTGATGTGTAAAGACTAGAAACTCAATATAACAAACTAAATGATTATATTGCACAAATATTTTTTAATGATTAATTGTTTTCATTTATCAAAAAAGCTATATTATATAAATATTATATTAGATTGTAATAGGGTAATTAAATATTTCAAAATCCAGAGCAGTTATTAAAAGTAGGATGAAACTAGGCGATAGATGTGATAATACATACAACTGCCAGATATAGAGTTCTCATTTGCTTTTTTGACAACGATTACTTAACAAAAAGTTGTAATAAAGTAGTAATGTAAAATTCTTATTTTGATACCTGTCCGTTAAATGTTGTTATTCTTTTTTTTAATATTCTTAGTCATTTAATTCGGTTGAATATGCAGTCATATTTTTTTTTATTGTTCTGATACCTCTGACATTATGATCAGAGTCTGTGTTGCTCTATTTGTTGTTGTTTGCCATTAAAAAAATTCGTAATTTCATCTTATTATCTTATTACACATATACACAATATATACACTTAACTATCAGTTATATTATGCCTTATTCTGTTCAATTTTTACACGTTATAGTATCTACTTAATCTGTTTAAAGCTACTTACTATTACTATATACTACTTACCATATATTTACATAACTTACAATTTTATTATTTATTTTATCTCTCTATTGCTTTTATTCCTTTCTATTACCCTTTTTGTGATAAAACTATTTGACTTACATAATTTTAATTAAAAAATAATAATTAAAATTTTACTGTTAATTATATAATGGAATCGGGATATTGTTTCGCATCTTACCATAATATCTTTATAAAATTCCAAAAATTAATACATTTAGAGTTAATTATAAACGTTCATAAGTAAGTAAGTAAGTAAGTAACAGCCTGTTACTATGCCCACTGTTGGGCTAAGGCCTCCTCTCTCCGTTTTTGGAGAGAAGGATTGGAGCTGAGACCTACCACGCTGCTCCAATGCGGATTGGTAGGTTACACATATCCCTAGAATTCTCTAGAGATATGCAGGTTTCCTCACGATGTTTTCCTTCACCGAAAAGCGTGTGATAAATTGCAATTATCAATTAGACACATAAGTTTTAATAGAAAAACCCATTGGTGCCTGCCCGGCTAAACGTTCATACAACGTATAATTCCAAAATTGACTTAGTACTCGGCAAACTTGAAGTATTTGAACCTCAAATTGTTTTCAAATATCGCGAGGGCAATACGTTTAAGTGCCGCCATACAACGGTGAAATATGCAATGGCAGCGTACTACCTTATTTTTACTGCAGCTTGTTAGTAATTAGTACGACTAGATTTCATGCACGCTCATATTCAGTGTCGTAATTAAGTTTTATGCGATATGTTTTCTTCTATTTGGTCCTCGCAACACACCCCAACTAGCCTGCCCGGCTCTTACCACCCTCCGGGGAGCGTGGCTGGATTCAGGAGGTTTTATAGGTCTTGTGTGCTCCGCTTCGAGCTTTTATACCGAACGTTATAGCTTTCCGACCCTGAATCAACATTCTGTGTTTGTAATAAAATCTTTTGTTCGTCACGAATTATGGGACGGTCACTAGGTGGAAATGAATGAGTCAAAGTTGCGTGCGGTGAACAAATGCTTTGATTAATTCAAAAAGCTTTAATGTATCTGCAAATTGGTTTCTATTGCAGATCGTTATTAGCGCAAGCTATATGTATATAGTGCATCCTCCCTACACCCATACGGACTGTTAGACCGTCCAGTTTGGTTTATATATAAAGAAAAACACAAACTGAACTTATCAACTTTAATTTCGTAATAAAACAAAAATATTACTTTAATGTAATCTAAACACAACTGATACTTGGACTACTATTGCCCGAAACCCTGGTAGCGGGTTGGAGCCGGAATATATGATCACTAGTTTATTGCTGAAGCCAGCCGGCAGGAACCGGGTCCGTAGCTGGGCAGCAAGTCGACTAGATCACAAGAACTGTACGAATTTTGAAAATCTATTGATTTTATAGGCCTATATTGCTGATCGACGCTTTATATTGACCTCAATAGGGAAACAATAAGTCAGCAATATATGCCCATGTTGAATAGGGTTGTAACAGGACGTCATAAGTTAAAATGCTACTGTCATCTCATGGCATACAAATTTTGTAACGCAATGTTTAATTGTAAAAGTAATAATAAAATTATTTTGCTATAATCCGCGATAAGTAAATGGAAAATATATTATATAATATAGTGGACTACCCGTTTTTCCATACCCGATACATGCAGGATTTGTAAAAACACCACCACCATTTGCACAAACCTCCACCACCGCCAACACAATACACAAGCACTACACACGTTCACTATCACAAACTCAACAATCGTTTCGCCACGCAACCGAAGCATCATCAGGAGATAGACTACACGACAAAATTGCAAAGCAAAATCGCAATTGTAACTCCTTGTGCCTTGGAATTAAACTATATTCAATAATCCTTCAATAGCTTAATGCAAGTGCAGACATTTCGTTAATAATTGTATTATACTGTTACCTGAAGATAGTGTGTGTGTATGTGTGAATTATGACATGCATATAAAAGGACTATTGCCAGAGTTGGCGAATGATAGGAGAGAATGGAAGAGGCACATATTGTGCTAAGAAACAGGAGCATGAATAATGATCTATAGATGCTATGTATAAATATATTAATTATAAGTAAATACAGGTGGCGGTATCACACGCTTTTCGGTGAAGGAAAACATCGTGAGGAAACCTGCATATCTCTAGAGAATTCTGGAGATATGTGTAACCTACCAATCCGCATTGAAGCAGCGTGGTAGGTCTTAGCTCCAACCCTTCTCTCCAGAAACGGAGAGAGGAGGCCTATTCCCAGAAATGGGATTGTAACAGGCCGCTACTTTACTTTAGGCAATATCACAAAATACTTTATATACACGATATAGACACGATACTACCCAACTAATATTATAACACATGAAATCTTTAACAAGTGAATGATAACGCACTCCATTGAATCACAAAAGACCTCACGAGACTATATCTCATTGCTTCAGGAAAACAAATGTCAACACCAACCACAATTTTGGCGGCAAGACATCGAATAAACGTAACGAGTTTGCGTTGATACCGAGACTTATTTGAATATAGCAAACTTAACTATACAACTTTGCCTGCTCTGTTAACACCGCTGCGTAAAATAAAGAAGTAAAAAAATCACTTGTCTATTTTCAATTTTGATACACAGATTTCCGCATAGTTCCTTTTTATTGCATATCATTAGAGTAAGTAGTGAAGTCTACTGTAATTTTTAGAAAACGTAGCTCTTTCCTCTATACTCAAATCTGTCAAGGAGAAAATCACATCCATTGCTTAGTTCGGAAGTTAAAAAGAAGGATAAAACTTGTTCCGTTTATAGTATTAGGATAGATTTCTGTTAAGTTAAAAAAATATTACCTTATATAAAGTAAAAAGATTTAACTGACGTTTATCCTAGCTTATTACCATGGACGAAATTATATACGCGTAATATATTATTGCATTATCCTTACAGCGAAGGGAAAACCTCCAGACATTCTTGCATTGACCTCCTTATGTGATGATACATAACAAACGCCTTGCTAAGCGAAAAAGAGGTGTCGTGCATTGTCATTAAGGTTTTATTACCATGTACGAATTCTTTTTATGGCTGCCAGTGTTTTGATAATACCTATATTGAGAAGTTAATTAAGTGATGACGCAATATTAAATATTTCATTTGGTATGCTGACAAAGCGGTGTCCACCACTAAGCTGTTGGTTGTGTGATAGGTATCACCTATCCCAGGAATCCCCTAGAGCAAAGGCCGGCATCGCGGCGCCCTTCAATAAATTTTAGTGTGCCCTTAAATTATTCTTAATTTAAACAACAAATTTTCTAGAAATGAAAAATGTTTTATAAATATGAATATTTAAAAAAATAGTTGACGTCCGTCATGAATTTTAATTTAGTACTTCATACTTTCCATTAAAACCGTTGCCGACCTTTGCCCCCGAGTGTTCAGTCTTCTGACAATGCCTTCTGAAGAGCTCGTGACATATTATAGTTATCAATTATCAAATCACAGGCATGTACCAATGAGTTGTCCTAATTGTCCCCCTAATGTCCTAATTGAGTAACTGCAATGTTTAATGTTGTAATAACAATTATTTCCGCCGTGTGGTATTCGGCTTAGTAGAATAGACCACCCTCATTTCTTACCGAGGTGTCGTAAAGTATGACTAAGGTAAGTTGACGTCAGGCGGGCGGCCGGTCGTAAAATACGTAGCCCGATCATTTTGACATCATGTTTGTAACATGTAGTGCCGTCCCCACTTAGAGTGGGATAAGGGCAGGAGGATGATGAATAACAATTTTATTTATGGCGCACTAGCTGTCCGACCACGCGTTGCAGTGGCTCACTCTGGTTTCGTATCCACCTCGAAGCAGAACTCAGCAGAAAAAATGCTTCGATCGCCACGAAACTTTAGTGGAGTTAGTTTTTAAGGTTTTTTTCATATTTTTATCTCATACTAGCTATGCTAGCAGCTTAGCTCACCTGGAAATCAATGTATCACAAAAGGCAAAAGTCGTCGCCGACCCTTTGTAGTATTTTTGTAGATCCACAATTCTCTTGTACATTACTTAAATGTTTCTTTGCTCGTTTACGTGAAGCTCCTTAAAGGCGAGTTTCTTTAAAACCAAGCAACCTCGTCAACATAATATATATAAAACCGTTATGTACTATAACCTTAATGTAACCTTAACGTTCCGGAAAAATTGCATTCCAAAAATGCAAACCTTACAGAAATCCGTTTAGTAGATTTTGAGAAAATCGATCACATACAGACTTTCGATCACATCTAGCTTTTGGGGACTTTGTTTTATAGTATGTATAGATGAGTAATGTGAAATTCTGCTTGTCTGTCCGTCAGTTATTATTATAAACTTGCCGTTTTAATTGCGGTACAGTACAGAACACAAAGTACGCAATTGAGAGAATTTTAACAGTTTCGATGCCGCTCAGTCGCCGGTACTATGGATTGAAACTCTCTAAAAACGTTAACTGTTATTACATGTTAAGAGAACTGTTTGACCGTTTTAAGATGTATGAATTTAATCTCTTAAGGAACTCATCTGTATAAGACTATTTCGAAGTCATTACTTATTGATACGCCCGTAATTTCTGTTTTGAAATGCTGCGTCTATATAGAGCTTCTCTATACAGCGGTTGTTGCGGTTCACAAAGCCCGGTTTAATAAGCCCTGATGGAGATATCCTTGCTGCGGTCTCCTTTGAATTTCACTGTGTTTACGTTAATCGGATCAACTGATTTAATTTTGATACATTTTCGCATTAAATTTCCTTTTAAATAAAAATAAATAATTTATAACTTAATGTATAGGATATATTCACGACTTATTCTATCGGGTGGACCCGACTAGTTTCAAGTCCATTCGGGGTCCTTATTCATGAGCTCTTTATGCGGCTTTATCGTTACGATAGACTAAATTTAAAGATTTATAACCTTTTTATTTATCGTACTCTGAATAATGTTGTCTGTGGTACCAGTTATGGGTTATTTGATTCTTTTAACTAATATTGGATAATATATCTGCCAAATGATGCGATCTCAAGTATTGCAACCAATCCGAAGTGGAAAGCTGGTTTCCAGTACATTTAATAAGGAAAGCCAAATTGCGTCCTATGGTTACAATTACGATTTGAAGTTTAACAATGAAACTGTATGTACATTGGCATTATCACATAGAAATTCATTTAACGTTAATGCGTTAACAATCACGCATGCACGTGCACGGACGCACGCACGCACGCACGCACGCACGCATGCACGTACACACACAGAGAAACGCGTACACACTACTAACCTTTCTGTACTCGTCGTCGTCGTCGTCAGCCGATGGACGTCCACTGCTGGACATAGGCCTCTTCATGGGATCGCCACACCACACGATCTTGCGCCGCCTGGATCCAGTGGCTCCCTGCGACCTTTTTGAGGTCGTCTGTCCACCTCGTAGGGGGTCTACCGACGCTGCGCTTTCCGTACTTTCTGTACTAGTTTTATCTAATTCCGTACATAATTGATATATTTGCGTGTGTTGTTTTTCATTTGTTTTATATGTGTTTCAATTAACCTTCATCATCATTCTCCTGCCCTTATCCACTTTAAGTGTGGTCGGCACAACATGTTACGAACATGTTGTCACTCGTTTCGCCTACGTATTTTACGACCGGCAGCCTGCCTGGCGTCAACTTACCTTAGTCGTAGGGTGATCTATTCTACTCAACCGAATACCACACGGTGGGTTAACTTTAACTTACCTTAATCGCCTTTTACCCTTATTTCTTACCGAGGACACCTCGGTAAAGAAATGAGGAGGAGTGATCTATTCTACTCAGCCGGATACCAAATAACCTTCACTTTGGAGATATTGAGTTTCAGAGCGAATAATATGAAGGATATTATTAAGGGCTTCAGGTCCGATTCAACATTCATTTTCTTTCAATTGCCACCTATTTACATAAATTTGAATATTCAAATTTATGTTTGGTTCGTTAAGATAAACAGAATAGTATATAATGTTGATTTTGACCAACTTCATAAGTTAGGCACTTATGTAAATAGTCTGAAAACTAAAAGATTAATGTGTTCAATATTATATGATATGTGTCTGCTTCTATTAGTGCGATCTATCTTATAATTTACACTAAAAAGATTGAGTAAAAAATCACGCATCAGTTCCATTTATTCCGGATTTACTTCCATGTTTTATTGAACAAACAATGTAGATTTTAATTAACTGGTATTGTTTATTTTATCAACTTGGCCGTAAAACTTTCTGATGAGATTGAAAGTGTTTTAAAACAATTTTTTGAATATTTGGTCGTGATATTCAATTCAATTCAAAATAATTTTTATAGACTTGCAAACAACTGCCTTTGATCGTGAACTTTAATGCTGGTGCCGAGAGCTATTCCTAGTAAGAGCCAGCAAGAAAATCTGCAGTAGCTCTTTTCAAAATAATACTTGTAACTAGTTACATTTAGTCACAACTATCTTGGATAGTGTCGAACAATAGCCTATATCCACGCATTCTTATCATCTAAATAATCCTGAACAGTATCGTAGGCTTCCTGTATCAGCCTTCCTTTAACAGTGTTTTTAAACTGCTGTAATAGCAAAGCTAAAATTGATTGCGCAATTTTATTATAGAATCTTATATCCAAACCCATAAACGACCTACGTACTTTTGCAAGGTGCAAAGCAGGTGTCGCAAGCTTATGTCGTCTCCTACTTTGTCTATTATATACATACATTTAATGTGATGAACTGAACAAACAATATTTAACCGACGATAGACCTTTGAGGAATACTTAATAACATTTTAAAGTTGTAGCTTATTCTTTTGAAAAATTTATCTTCGCCTGTAAGACATAAAATGCATTTTTATATATGAACAATTTTTTGAAATCTTAATCAAGCAGAATTAGTAATTCTAAATTTGAACGTCACGCCAGCGGTTACGCTTTTTATCAACTAGTAATATTCGCAACTTAGTTCGCATCAACTTAAGCGTTTAAGTATCCTCTAAAACGCAGTATGGTTTTTTTCCTGTGTTCGGAAGTAGAACGGGAGTTTTTAATCCTATTACATACATTACTCCGTAGCTTCAATTGTACCAAGTTTCATTAATATTTGTCTAGCGGATTCGGCCTGAAGGCGTAACAACATATATCAGCAGACATATGAATATGTACACTTTCGCAGTTATCATATTAGTATGGGTGCATAGACGTAGTTGCTAACATTTCTACTGTGCAAAAAGAATCCAAAAATATTACGAATTTTTGAAAAATCAATGATTATATTGAGCATGCTGAATATATTGTCACGTTGCGTTTATATAACGATCCTATTTTTAAACAATTCAGATGAATATTTAGACTGGACGTGCAATGACCGCTGTCACTATTTGCAAAACATGGCAATAAAACACGTCAAAACCTCTCGGCGAATCCGATTTTAAATATGGTCATAAATAAAACAAAACGTTGTGTAAGAGAAAAAAATGACATGACAAATAGAACATCGATCGTAAATGTTTAATAACGTTCGGCACGCACCTGCGCAGGAATTGTCGCAGAATCTTACGACGCGACGGTCTTTTATTATTTTGAAGCAATCAGTGATTTTTACCTACGGCTATGTTTTAGCACTTTTAAGTTTTCGTCCTGCTACTATCCTACAATTTGGCATAGGCCTCTTATCTCCGTTTTTTGAGAGAGGATTGGTGCTAAGACTCACCACGCTGATCCAACGTAGGTTAAACATATTCCCAGAGTATTCAAATTCAAATTCAAATTCAAAATATGCTTTATTCAAGTACACTTGTCAACAAGTGTTTTTGAATCATCAGAATCTACCGCTGGTTCGGAAAGCTGTTCCTACCGAGAAGAGCCAGCAAAAAACTTGGTGGTTGCTCTTTTCAAATCAAATCCTTACAACTAGTTACAATTGGGTATTACTATCTTGTACAGGGTAGAGGATTAGCTCATTAGCCCACGCATTTTAATCATCTATGTAATTCTCAATAAGTATAGTAGGCTTTTTGTATGAACCTCCCTTTAACAGCGCTTTTAAACTGCTATTAACTAGAGATAATGTTCGCCGCGATGTTTTTATTCACCAAAAAGCGTGTGCATAAATTGTAATTATCAGTTAGGCACATGTTTTAACAGAAAAACTGAATAGTACCTGCCAGGGGCTTGACCTATGATCCCCTTAAAAAGAGGTAACTCTTACCGCTGTACTATTACAACTTCTAGCGTATGTCATCACATTCTTCCTTGGACCCTTTTAAGGCTGAGGAAACTATGAAAGTTACAAAAATAAAATATTGGTACGTTACTTGAAATATAAATTTGAAAATTTTAAGATTTTTTCCAAAAATAATAATATAAAAAAAATAGTAATATAAACATTTTGTGGCATCTATTCTGGCTTTGCCTAGGCTAAGGCTAGGCTAAGAGACTAAACTCACTTCTGACCGCGACTTTGCTAAAAATGCTTTGAAAAAGGAATGCTTGACTCTCTTGTCCCAACCGAAGAGACCCATCATGTTGGCAGTTGATTGCACTACGTGATGTTATATCCGGAAACTAAATGTTAAAACGCGGTAATGGCCAATGATGGTAAAAATACTTTTTTTCGAAATGATATGCTGTTAGCTCGAATCGCTTTTACAGCGTCACAGGGCGGTGAAAAATAATCTAAAAGAATACTTTTTGTTTGTGTCGGTGTGCGCAGATAGCAACCGCAAACGCGCGTGCGCATGTCAACGGCCGCAGGTGTCGTGTCATTGGCCAGGTGAGGCATGGCATTGTCTCCTGCGCCGTATACCACCCTGCGCATTGCCAACTGATTGCTTTTTAATGCATCGCAAATTATGCGGTTTCAGTTTGTATTGCTTTTGTAGTTTTATGTTTAGCGATATTTTAAGGGTCGATTTACATGAGACGAGCGAATGCTCATTCTGTCCTGTATGTCTCTCTTTGAAATTTACTATAAACAGACATAGTAACATTCTTTCGGTTTTATATAAACCAAGATGCAAATTTATAGAATTCAGCCGTACATTTTTTAATATAAAAAATTTATTTAATAATAATATTGTATTTGTAATATAAAACTTAATATATTTTATCGCAGATTCTCATTATTTTAAAACCAAGATGCTCTTAAAAGAAAGTTGTTTGGGAAAATATTCCTCCGATTTATAAGTACGCGGCAATAAATGCACATCGAGGCTCAGAGAGAGAAATCGGCTAGATTCTGCTTCATAGAGCATTGTCTCTGTCGCACAGATTGACGAACCCGTGTGTGACAGTGACAGCGCTCTACGAAACTGAATTGGCCGGCTGTTTCGTTCTAAGTTCTCGATGTGCATTATTTATTGCCGGGTACTATATGAGCTACGCTATGATATCATGCTATCATCATATAATGCTGTTATATATTTCCGACGCGCTTAATACGCGAACAACTGATTTGCAAGTGGGCTAAATTATTACTGGAAGTCCCGGGTTCAGTCGGTTCGGGTTTTGCTTCGAAGCTATATAGTCAAATGATTTAATATTCTAGTACAATGCTGTGTAGAATTTGTAAAGTTCCACGCTCTGCTGTTCTGTGAGACTCCGTTTGACGCTGTATCATTGCTTACCGATTGAGATGTTAGTAAATCACAAACCGGTTACCAATAAGAAGAAATTAAACTACGACTGCAACTAATTCAAATTCAAAATTTTCTTTATTCAAGTAAACTTGTAAACAAGTTCTTTTGAATCGTCAACATCTACCGTTGGTTCGGAAATCCGTTCCTGCCAAAAAGAAACAGCAAGAGACTCAGCGGTTGCCCTTTCTAATTAAATTAAAGAATAATTCTTATTACTAGTTACATATAGTTATTAATGTCTTGTACAGGGCCGAAGAGTAGCTATAGTATATTCACACATTCTTGTCGTCTAAGTAATGCTCAATAGTATAGTAAGTAGGCTTTCTGTATTAGCCTTTTTCTAAGTGTTTGAAATTAATGTTACGGAAACCATTATAAAATCTCTTGCAATAGTATATCAATAAATGCATCTTATTAAAATAAAATTGTATAAGACTAGACAACAGTATTCAAACATTTACCCCAGCACTCAGCGGGATTGCCTCCCTTTCCGAACAAAGGGCGATTCGTTCTGAGGGTATTGAAAGTGCATCGGCGATATAACTCGCGCGGGGTAGCCTGTTGCACGCCGGCTGTGAGATTAGATGCTGCGGGATAGATTTTATAACGAACTTTGTTGTTTCACGTATCAAATATTTGGTAACTCACTTTAAATTTTAATCTAAATTCAAATTTTTAAGATACAACTTCAATTCAAATAGATGGATATAATAGATTGAAGAAAGAAAGAAAAAATATATATACCAAATGTTAACGTTTCCCCCACGACTTCTACGGATCACTTCTTATTATTAAACCTAATCTGACTCAAATTTGAAAACAGATTATATACAAATAAATCTATATATAAAGTGAAAAATGCTGTCTTTATCTATTATAGGATATGTGGGGATTTTATACATATAGTATTGTGAATTCGATTACAGTCTATTTAGAATAATAATTTGCCAGAACATTTCTAATATCAGCTCGTAATTGTTTTAAACCACTGAGTGCTGTAAAGATCATAGATTTCTTAATACTGTACTGCTAACCCAGAACGATCCACACCATGGGCGTAGCGAGGTACACACTACACTGAAAACTGTAAAACTGGTAAACTGCCAAGTCACTACATAGTGACACTAAAAAAGGCTTGCATAGTACCTATAATGTAATGTAATACAAAAATAAGAGATATTAAAGGTAAATATAATATTGAATATTGATAAATATCTAAATCTACTATAACAATATAGTCTAGGATTTTTTGCACAACCCCCCCCCCCATATAGAATTCTGGCTACGCCCTTGATCCACACTAACATTATACATTTATTGGCAGGACGTCTTAAGGCGCTGAACAGAGCCAAATAGGCTGACTTTAAACACGTTTTTAACAAAAGCTATAGGGATGACGATTAAAAGAAAAATATATGTTAATATACATCATATCTCAGAGAGAATGTAAGATTTCAAAACATGATTACGATACTTTTTTTCGATAAAAAAAATTGGTAAATAGACCTCTGATTTTTACTTTGATCGTAAATATCTCTAATATTTATCAACAAAAATTGGTAAAATTAATAAGACTAATAAATCATTATAATATAAAGAGAATGTAAGATTTAAATTTTGAATTAATTAAGATATTTCATTCAAATTAAATATTTTTTAGAAAATAGCAAAACTGAAACGAGTCATCGTCTCGCTTCTCTTTTACATCTACGAATATAGACAGTGACCGCTGAGGCGCGCTGCTAGACGGACGTGTGTCGCTAGCTGCCGCCTTTTGTGACTATTCCTTGTTGATAATATGTCTTTTTTTAGGTGTTTAGTTATAGTTTCAGCATACTTAGTTTTATAAGATTAATTAGACATAAGTTTTTTAAATAAATTGTACAAAAAAAGTTTGGATAAAATAGTGTACACCTACAATGGGTGTTAAAAAATTAATTTTGTCGCTACGCCGTCGCAGAAATTGTGGGCGTGGCTTATATGCCGAAATCTGAATTTGCGCCAGCTCTGTTCAGCGCCTTAACATTAAAGTGACCGAATTACAAATTAGGCTTAATTGAGTTACATTGTAATTCTTTTTTCAATGCCATCGACGACATCACCCTACGAAATATTAAAAAACTAGTGTTTTCTTCCTCTTTTAAGTTATGGGTCTCTTTAACTGTACCATGTTTTGTAGGCGCTACTTTACGCTTTAATACTAAGAGTGGAATACAGACAAAGAATAAGTATAGTATGCGGTAATAAATAATACACATCGAGGATTAGAGAGAGAAATCGGGTAGATTCTGCTTCATAGAGCAATGTCTCTGTCGCACAGACTGACGAACCCGTGTGTGACAGTGACAGCGCTCTACAAAACCGAACTTGCCGGCTGTTTCGTTCTAAACATCGATGTGCATCATTTATTGCCCACAAAATTATCTATAGTACATAGATAATTTTATGGGTAAATAGAGAAATATTTCAATATAACTTTTTATCAACTTATCGAGCACGTAAAATACGAATATCGAACTTAAGAAATCTCATAGGGAAATATAAAATATATGTAGGCGACATCTCAAGAGATAACCTCTACGAACATAAGTTAGTGTGTAATAAAATCTCATATCAGTGCTTTATCGTGGAGCCATATCATCTATATATTATACCGTTTTTACATGTATATTTGAAACTGTTCATGAATCATTATGTATGTATATTTTTTTTACAACAAAGAATAATTTCGCAATGTTAGCGTTTAAACATATCTCAGTAACTCTTAAGAGATAAGCGGATTTCATCACGATTTTTTCCTTCAGCCAAAAGCGCATGATGAAATGTTTATCAATTAAGCAAATAAGTGTTCATAGAAACTGCTAGAAAAAGCGTTGTACGGAGATTGAACCTGAGTTTGGATGACTAAGGGTTACACAGTCTCCCGATGTCCAAATTGTGGTTTTTCAGCTATTTTCAGTGTATCACTGTATACTTTATTCATTTGTTGAGAAACACCTGAACCATGGGTCAAATTCAACGCAGGTCAGGATAATAGTTTTCACATATAGGATACGTCCACCAGTACGGCCGTAGCTGAGTGTCTTATCCTTAATATAATTTTCATAAATGTCAGAGTTTACAGTTTAAGCGGAGCATATGGGTTTATGAAATGTTTGTTGTGTGAGGCAACATTTTCTCATATAAAATAAATCACAATTTGTTATGTTCTTCTATTGATACAAAGGGTGCTATCAGTCCAAAAATTTAAAATAATACGGCGCAATGACGTAGCTTGAAGGTACCAGCTTCAGCCGTTTATGCACGTTGTTTAAAAAAAATACACTTACCGACGTGTTTAAACGTCCTGTCAATAAGTGTTTATCAAATTTTTACGTGTAATATGTTGCTGCGCTCAAAGTGTTATGTATCATGGTATATATTTAAATAAGTTTCTTAATAATAAAATCAGTAGACCATAAAATAAACTATTTAAATACACTATCACATTAATTAGTTTTTACTCACAACATGCAGCACAATATTTTAGCGGCCTTGTCTACCGCATAATGTAATCTCGTTTCGGCATCTTAGAATGCATAGATATTGTCCATGCCTCAGCAAATAACTGAGAATACAGATTGCATAGATATGAGAAGCTCAAAGTGTGCGACCTTATGATACGCATAAGATATACGAATTACAAAGCCATGTACAGTTTTTTATTTTACTCGTTGGGAAAGTAAAGCTATTGATTTATAGTCTTCTTTCTACCGGCTTATACTAGGGTTCACTTTCCTGCTAAGTTAACTAACTCATTAAACTTAACTTGCCAATCGCTTATTCGGATCTTTCCTAACCAGGACAAATTCCAACTAATTCAGAATGGCATAATTCAAATATTTGTCTTTCGAAATAAAAGATATACGTAATTCTGACAGATTCAAATTTATCTACGTAGATTAATTTTATATTGTTCTTCGCAGTAAATAATATAAATACATAAGTTTTTTATAATTAACCTTACAAATCTGTCCTCCGATATAAACGAAAAACCCAAAGGCTATAGAAAAATAAAAGCAATCAGCCTCGCTTATTAGAATACGACTAAGTAGATGATTACTAATTTATTTTCATCTTTATCATGATTTCGTCAAAACCTAATAAAAAGAAAATGTTCTATATGTTTTAATTTTCAATTTGTTGGTATCGTATTCTTCAGATATTGGTTTAAAAATGTTCAATTTATATCCTATGGTAAGTGTAAAAATATTATTATTTTTATGCCTCGGATGTAATAGCATTTTCCCGTGGGATCACGCTCTAAGACGTCGTAAGATCGGGGAATGGGATTCAGTTATGAGCCGCTCATTTCTATATTACGATACTGTCTTGTTAGGGGACTTGCAACACTTATTCGCAACTAAATACGTAAATAATAAATAATAAATAAATATATGGGAATAAAAATAAATAAATAAATAAATACACACGGTCGTCCATCCCCAAAGTAAGTAATTTAATAATTGTGTTATGGCTGACGGACAACCGGTAAATATATACATATATAGTTTTAAATACATACTTAATTACAAATACACACCCAGGCTCGAAAAACCAACAAATTGTTTACAGGAACACCCGCTGGGCCAATCTAAAGATTATCTGAAAATTTAATGTAAATCGGTCCAGTCGTTTCCTAATATATATGGGACATACGTCTGTATGTCCCATATATATTACGAAACACATGAATTTTTATATATAAGACGAAGACTTACTTTGACAATTATATTTGTCAACTTGCTAAAGTAAATCAAATTATTAAATAGCGTAATATTAAATTAGATTATACTAAAAGTGTCATTTTTAGTCGATATTTCTCATCATTTTAGAATGCTTGAACTATTTGCAAAATGTCATAAAACATAAAGCAGCCACCTGTCAATAACAATTATATAGACATTAGGTAAATTACGATGTTCCGATACGGATAATACTAAATAAATGAAAATGAAAAAAACGTTGAAGTGTGTAGTGACCTTTTGCACACTATTAGTAAGCAAGTAGCAAGTAATAGAAGACAGCAAATTGACCAATCATGGGCGACGCACATGAGTAATTGGATAGGGAGTGCAATTCTCAGGCTGATAGACTGTATAAGTTATAGTTGCAGCGCAAAATTAATTGTTCCTATATATTAAATATAATATAATTACTAACATACTGCCGATATTATTAACTGAACAGTCATAATAGTAATTATAACCGCAGATTTGCTAGTAGGCACCTTATAGTTAAAAAAAAAATATTTTTAGGGATCTCCAACAGAATTACATATTAAAAGCCATAAAATATTCTTAAATAAATTAAATAGTACCAATTAATTTTAAAAGACTTAAATCCTTCATTGATATTTATAATCAAAGTAAAAAAAAGACAGTAAATTTCTGGTAACTTTTAACATGTCACTTCGAGTTGCATGTCGGATCTTCTTAAGCTCTAATCCTTGTCGCTAAGGAGAGACGTTTTTTGCATAAAAGTAGAATAGAACAGGTCCGTTATTTTTGCCAGCTAATATATATTATCTGACAGCACTTGTGTAACACTAATTTAACCAAACCTCTGTAATGAACATTGTATGCGCGCTGCGAGTCAATCCGAAAAGAAAAACGAGCGTGATCTTTTCTATTCCATTCCGTGCATCCACCTGCCACCTTTTGCTTAACAGCAATTGCTCATTAATTGCTTTAAAGATGTTAAACGAAAATTAGCTTTTAATAATCCACTGATGGGCAAAAACCTCCTCTATCCTTATAGAAAAGGACAAGATATTAGATCCGTCTACTAACTGATCATGCAATGTGATAAACCTTTTTCCCGGAAACAAAGCGTGTTACACCTTCGGTGTGTGCCAACGATCATCGCCGAGAGTGAAGCTATTGGCGATGATCGTTCATCGTATGATCATCTATAATTGGCACAATCGTATTTTCAAACAATGAATGATTTATAGAAGCAGGCGTTACTTTGAGGAATTCCATATTACAAGCACTATAACAGAACTAACTTCCTTGATATAATCCGCACGGGTTAAGCGAATGCATGCAAAGCTAATGTGTATGAAGCAGGCAAAATTTACGCACCTTATACATGCAGGACAAGCCACCACACGCACCCCAAGGCGCCTCCACCAGCAACAATGCACACAAGCAGCACACACAACCACCACCACAATCTCGACAATCGTTTCGCTCCGAAACCGAAGCATCATCAGGAGGAAAAGCTCCACGACAAAAATCGTTATGCAATCTAAATTTCAAACAATACATACGATCATAGTAATCACGTTAACATCCAGCGTTTATCCTTGATGCGTGTCTGAAAAACCGACAAATCCCGGTTTGGAAACGATCGCAGGCAATAGACGATGATTGTACGAATACACCTTTGTATGCCTTCTGCGTGATCGTGCTCGTGCCTAATCGTTTGTAGTCGCCGATTATGAAGCCATTTTACTGTGATCAACTAATTGATATGTATATATTTATTTTATAGGCAATTTCAATCTTTGGTCAATTGAATTGTAAATATAATATCGATAGTTCTATAGAACTGGACGGTATATTATAATGTTGGTTAATTCGCCAGTAATTTGATAGATGGTATGTACATTACCAGGTAAATAGCGTGTGTGTTTACCCACAGGCGCGTGCAATAGCAACTAAATTGAGCAGACGGACCGCGTAATTCCATGTGTATTAACTATTGCTGTACGAACCGCTACTCGCGGCTTTGTCTCTATTAATAATAGGATTAAAAAAAGACAATTGTTATTACGTATCAATTCCTGTTTTAATATTGGGCAAAGTTCTGGTTTTTCCTTGTAGGGAATGAATGAGTTGGAACGAATTCTAAGCGAGCATTCCCAATACAGATTGGCACATTCCCAGAATCCTCCACAGGTGTGGAGATTTCAACACAATGTTTCGCTTAACTGTTAATTACACATTGTTATGTTTTGTTAATATCAACTAAACTGATGGTATATTTTTAAAGAAAACTTATAGTTTAACTCGACAGCCGGATTTGAACTTTCTTCGTCCTGAGTCCGTTAAGACCAGTGGTTCGAAAAAACATCAAATTCTATGTGATTTCAGTTACAGATTAACTATTTCACACTTAGTTATAATAATTGCAATGTTACCAATTTTCTTGAAATAAGGATTTCAAGACATTTAAAGAATAAGGCGTTAGTAACTCTGAGAAGTTCTATAGTAGAAAAGTCATGTTAGTATTCTCTCACTTATGATCCGCGTTTGTTAAGAAAACCTACGTTATGCTTAGTGTACGAAGCTAAAACCATTCTCATACCTTATACATTCGGGATAAGTTAACGCACGCATGACAAAACACTACCACCAACAACACAATACAAAAGCACTACACACATTCACTACGACAATCTCAAGGATAGTTTCGCCCCGTAATCGAAGTATCATCAGGATATATAATCTTTTGCGATAGGCTAAGATGATCGCAAAAGATTTCCAATTTTGTCGTGGAGCATGAGAAATGAGAACGGTTGACATTGAGCATTACATAGATTTTGTTAATAAATGCAAATTATAGCAAAATAATTATATCATAACTTTTGTAGAACCGTGTTTAGAAATTTAAATCGATAATCAACGTATATAAGTTATCGTAAAAAACATCCAGATATTAAATTTTAAAGCATAGGTAAGGTCTAGGCATATAAGTCTGTGAATACTTTTCCTGTTTGCAATCTCCGTAAACCAGCGAAACAGCCGAGATTCCGCCACCCATTGGGGGAGGATGGATCACCCACTTCTTAGCCCATTTTCACACTAAAGCAAACACCAGTCTATTCGTTTTGAAACAAATAATTTTAAGTATCAACTATAAAAATGCAACTAAGTAGTGAGAATTTTTTTTTAACAGGAAATATTAGCTCCAAATATTTATAGTTGGTACGTTAATTTACTATACAGATTAAAAAATATACATATTTATTTATTGTTGTCGTATAATAGTATTGTGCCTGTATTATTTAGGAAATTAAAAAAATAGATTGTAACATCATAGATGGATCAAGCATACATTTATTAGTCCAAACAACCCCATACATAATGGGGTTGTTTGGACTAGTCTAAAATTTAAGAATGAATTGAAATCATCGTCCTCCTGCCCTTATCCCACTCTAAGTGGGGTCGGCACAACATGTTACAAACATGTGGTCACATGGTTTGGCTACGTATTTTGCGACCGGCCGCCTGCCTGACGTCAACTTACCATAGTCGTATTTTACGACCCCCTCGGTAAGAAATGGGATGGTCTATTCTACTCAACCGGATACCACGTGGTGGGTCAACTTACTTTAGTCGCCTTTTACGACACCTCGGTAAGAAATCAGGGTTGACTATTCTACTCGGCCGAATACCACACGGCAGTAAGAATGAATTGAAATATAAATATATATTTTACTGGCTGTGTCCGCTGTTTCGAGCGCGTGGAAATCAATGTGTCACAAAGTATCTCCCGCGTATATCGCGCCTCCGCGGAAATTCTAGTCTAAAAAGTAGCCTATATAACCTGGTCTATCATCCAGTGAAACTAACGTCCAAATCGCTTTACCAGTACCGGAGAATGCACTTTTAATCTAAACTTTCCTGAAAGAAAATCCATCACAAACAGACAGATAGCTTACATATTTACTCCTATATAAAATAAATCATTAAGTTTAGCCAATAAGTTACACGTAATTTTAAAAATATGTGTTTCACGTTTTCTTTGTGTAGCGCAGATGTGTCCAGGGCTTTAGCAAGTTCTTTAGGAAGCTTTTACATAGCCGCATAAAGGCGATTTGAGGCTTAATGCGAACGCGGTGTGTTAAAGTGAACATCGTGGTTTTTTTTCTAGTGCCTCTGTTTTACATACGTATCAGCGTTCTTCTTGTAGATTAGACATTGCCCTAGAATTCTCTAGAGATATGCAGGTTTCCTCACGATGGTTTCCTTAATGGTAAAGGGTGTGATAAATTTTAAATATCATTCACAGAAGCAGGCGTTACTTTGCGGAATTCCATATTACAGGCACAGATGGTATCCGCAACTTCGTTCGTGTCGACTTAAGCGTTAAATACTGAGAATATAGTTTTTTCATATTTCCGAAAGAAAAACTTTTTTAAGGATTTTATGTATCCTTTATGTTAGCCCGGTATATAACCTTCTATTTCACCTTATTAATTTAATTAATATTGCTTCAGCAGATTTGCCCTTAAATCGTAACAGAAACACAAACTTTCACATTAAAAATATTAGTAAGGATTTGATTTTAATACCGATTAGCACAATTGTTTAGCCAAAAGCATTTTATTGATTCGTTTCCTCTATCACTAGCTGTGCCAGCGGCTGCGCCCGCGTCGAAATCAGTTATCACAAAAAAGAATGAAATTGAAATTTTGAACATAAAAGTAGCTATTGTGAGTTAACCGTAAGAGATAGAAACTTGCTATCGCGGACTTTTTTATAGTATTTTTATAAAGCTACAATTCTCTTGTACATTACTTTGGCGTAACTCTGCTGGTTTACGCAGCGCACGCGACTAAAGCTCCCAGCAAGCAAGTTTTTTAACAACTGCTCGAACTCTTCAACACAATTTACATAATACCGATTTGTACTATTTACCTAAGCCATCCGGAAGTATTGCACTATCTTAACCGTACAAAAATCCGTTTAGTAGATTTTGAGAAAATCGATTACATACAGACAGACAGCTTTTTGGAACTTTGTTTTATAATAAGTATAGATAGATATGAAAGGGTGCCGTATTTTTGCGTTATAAAAACTGAAACAATGCCTGGGTATAATTCTTTTATTTAACAAAAAAAAGCGCCCGTCAAAATAGTTTCAATTCGGGGAAAACGTCGCGAGAGTTGGCTTTTTGCTGCTGACATAATGGTTTTCTATCGGCGGCGCTGTTCGTTTTTTGTTTTATGACGTTCAATTGGAACGGATATGGCACTCTTTGTGTTGTATTTTCTCTATTAGTTTTTGAGACAAAAAATCCGTATTGAAAATTTAATTGAATCCTCTTCCATAGTATCGTACGTTTCGTACTAAGCGACTTAATTGTAGTACTAAAAGTTATTAAAATAGCTTCTGCTCGAGACTAGACTGTTGGAATTCAGTACCTACCGAGATAAAATTACTTTACGTCACTTTCTACAAATTTTTTGGTCAGACTATCAAAGTAACTCTTGCATTTATAATCTTACTCTTGCCACCCGCGACTTATTTTTGCGTTTAAGTTCAATAAAGCGATTTGTGTTATTTTTTAATAATAATAGTTAATAAATAATATAATAGTTTCTAGTAAGAAAATTTATAGTTGAAGTATAAGGTTTATTAGTGTTTCAAATGTCATCAATATGTCATCTAAATATATCGATATTTTAAATTTATACAAGCACTGTACACATTTGACTGGCCCGTTGGCGCTGTGGGTAGTGACCCTGCCTTCAGCTCCGCGGGTCGCAGGTTCGATTCCCGCCGAGGGCCAACATTTTCTATAAACAAATTGTTGGTTCTTCGAGCCTGGGTGTGTATTTGTATTTAAGTATGTATTTAAACTTATATATGTAGTGTATGTACCAGTTGTCCGTCACCTATAACACAAGTATTAAGTTACTTACTTTGGGGACGGACGACCGTGTGTGTAAATGTCCAATATATTTATTATTTATTATTATTCACCACGACAATCTCAAGAATCGTTTTGCCCTATAACCGTAGCATTATTAAAAAATATAATAATTATATGGGACACTTCACTTACGTACACACACAGTCGATAACAACTTTACAAAATAACTTACCGGGTTTGGTGAGGGGTTGTTTGAGATCGTTGTTAACCAGCTGAGGATTCTCTTGTACCTGTAGAATAATCTAATATTAACCTAAATGTATACTGTTGGTTTACAGTAAATATATATATTATACAATTACACACACAGTCATCCTTCCCCTAAGTAAGTAAATTAATACTTGTGTTATGGGTGACAGACGACTGGTAAATATTCACATATATAATTTCAAATTTATTTATTTATTTATTTCTTACATTTTTTTTTTAAGAAAAGTACAAATATACACCCAGGCTCGACGAACCAATTATTTATAGAAAATGTTGGCTCTCGGCGGGAATCGAACCCGCGACGCGCGAAGCTGAAAGTAGGGTCAATGCCAACAGACCAGTCAAACATAAGGAGATAATGAATTTATCAAGTATGAGAACGCATAGTACACTCTCTCTCCATTTAGCATTACGTATATTTTCTTTTATCCTGTGTCATAGCAAAATAATATTTATTACAGTGTTATCTTAGCATCTTCAAAGTTCTTCTATATATAAGTTGTGTAGATAATACCATAATGCACGAGTATTTCATGCATACAATATCGACTCACCTGTCTAGAGTAACATAGTGGGCGAATTATTGGGGATAAATCGATGGCAGAGCATTCCGTCCGGCCGCAGACATTCATCAATTGAGACCAATTGAATTGAACGGAGCGAAGGTTTCGGTTAGGATTATGGGTCACTTTCATTCTCACTCCACATCTTATTGTTTCATCTCTTCTATGAAGTTTATTTTTTACGTCGCTTTTTTCTAAGCCTATTTATTTTGTCCTTAAATATTTCAAGAATTTATTTTTTTATTTTATTTTATAATATATGTCCATTAATTAAAGTTATTCAATTAAATTCTATAAATTAAATTTACGTCAAAAACTTTTATGTCATTTCTTTATTTATCTATTATTTTTTATGCACCTCTTTTATTGAGTATAGGCCTCCTTAATTTTTTTCCAAGCTTCTCTTTCACCTCTCTCATTCTCATTCAATATATAGTACCCGGCATTAAATAATGCACATCGATGTTTAGAACGAAACAGCCGGCCAGTTCGGTTTCGTAGAGCGCTGTCACTGTCACTCAGTTAGTATGTGACGTTCACACGGGTTCGTCAATCTGTGAGACAGAGAATGCTGTATGAAGTAGAATCTAGCCGATTTTCTCTCTAAGCCTCGACGTCCATTATTCATTGCCGGGTATTAATTTCATCTCGACCAACGTTCTAATGGTCTGCCCCTTTTTCTCTTTCCATATGGACCTGACCAATTTGTTAACATTTTTGGCCATCTACTCTTATCCATTCGAGCAATGTGGCCGGCCCATGATCATTTTAATAGTAACTTTAATAATTTCATTTCAATAAATTAGTTGGTTAAGCTCAGTAAGTAAGTATGTGGATGGATATGTAACTAGAGGGAAGCCTAAAATGAGCTGGTTGGATCGTATGAAATACGACGTGCATATAAATGGCTAAGCGCCAGACTTGACGAATGATAGGAGACAATGTAGGAGAAAAAAGTTCTGCCGGCTACAGTTAAGAGTGGGATAAGGACAGGAAAATGATGATGATCATCATTCTCAGCAGATCAGCAATCTACGTAGGGGTCGGCACAACATGTCATAAACATGTTGTTACGTTTTTAAATTTAAACTATCGTGAGTAGTATTCATAGTTAATATAGATACCGGCTATACTCACGTCTAGTTTTATCGGATTAGCCCGACTAGTTTCGAACCCGTCCGGGGCACTTATTCATGAGCTCTTTACAGGACGTTATGGCGGCGGGAACGAACAGTTCCCGTGAGACGTGAGTATAGCCGGTATCTATATTAACTATGTTGTTACGTTATTAAGCTAGGTATTTTACGACCGTGATGAACAGATAATCTCGCGAAAGGAGGTGGTGGAGAGAGTACGTGAGACCACGTCTACCAACCCAATCCGTCGTAAGAGAATGGGACGGAGAAGGCTCGCCCATAACCGTAGGCCACCCTTCATGGGATCTTCGAGCGCCGAAGTGGGGGATTCGATTCTATAGCGGGAGGAAGGTCCCTTGAGGTGGCCGATGCATTGAGTATTCGTAATGCGTCGGTTGAGATGCTAACAGGTTTTGGTTAATTAGGCCCCTCATGGTTAAGCTGCATAGAGCGGCTACTGCTGACGAGGGTGCAGACGCTATACGTCCAGTATAGGTATCTTTTGCCTTCATCTACAGGCAGTAAGGTGGAACACCATGCGGTTTAAGTCGGTAAGAGTCCACAACGAAGAGGCATAACTCGAATACCGCCCGCCCCCCCGCGGATTGCAGTACTCAGGAAGGGTTTCATGTAAAAAAAAGGTATTTTACGACCGGCCGCCTGCCTGACATCAACTTGCATAGCCGCCTTTTACGACACCTCGCTAAGAGATAAAGGTGGTCTATTCTACTCAGTCAGACTCACACTGCGGGGTAGTAGAATAATGATGTTGAGTAATAATTCAATATAGTAAACAACAGTCATAACTAACTTAGTTTCTTTTGTTACAGGTCATCCATCAAGGCGCGAGAATGAGTTCAAAAAGCCCGTGCATGCGCCGAATGGTCGAGTACATCATCGACCTTACGTCTACAATAAGGTAATTAAATGTTATTAAGTAGGCATATGAAAAGAAAAGTAAAGTAGCGGCCTGTTACAATCCCACTGCTGGGACTAGACTTCCTCTCTCCATTTCAAGAGAGAAGGGTTGGAGCTAAGACCTAACACGTTACTCCAATGCGGATTGATAGGTTACACATATCTCCAGATATCTCTAGAGGTATGCAAGTTTCCTCACGAGGTTTTCATTCACCGAAAAGCGTGTGATAAATTGCAATTATCAATTAGACACATGAGTTTTAATAGAAAAGCTCATTGGTGTCTGCCCTGAAAAAGTCGCACGGCCTCACCGCTGGTCTATCACAGCTCTTATAGGAACATATGCCTAAAAATGTTTTAGCATATTTGTGAGCTGAATTAGAATTGAAGTCTGTATTGGAACAGCATGTTGGCTTTGAGCTTCAAATTTCTCTCTTCAACGAGATAAGTCAATTCTTTCAACAGATTTACAAAATTTTTACCTTTGCATATACTAATTTGTCGAATTGTGAAATTCGAACTTTAGATGGCGTTTGTATACAATACGCTTGAAAGGCCGTGTTTAGTTCGAACGTGTCATAATTGGAAAAAGCCTAAGTAAATATAAAATCGCTTAATATTTATCATAATAATTTTCCATTTTCCGTTCATCATCCGCCTCGCTATAGATTATGGAGATAAAAGTGCCGAATTACATTTCGCCAACTTCGATTAAGTTAAGTCGATCCATTATTCAGTGTCGATCTTATTTTTTTACGTTTTGACTCTCGCACGGGATTCTGTTAAAACGAGGCCAAGGTTTATAAAACTTGCTGAAATCATCATTTGACGTCCTTTATGACGCAGTGACTTACTCACTTCGAACGCAGGAGATAATATTTATTGGGTCAAATGAAATAAACAAAATATCAGAACACTCTCATGATAACCAGTATGAACTCCGTAGCGCAGTGGTTAATGTGCTTTCTTGTTGGAGATACCGAGTTCGATTTCTAGAATGAGATACAATTTATATTTTCCTAATTGTCAGGTCTAGATTATTCTGATAGATCCGTATCAAAAAATGATGGGCCTAATCATCATTTACAAATTTATCACACTCTGCATTCAAGTAAACCATCTTGAGGTATACATATCTCTAGAAAGTTCTTAGGCTCATTGGGTCTTAGCGCTAATTCTTTTCTTCAAAACTAGACAGGCAACACGTACCCTATAGTAAGATAGTAACAGGCTTCTACCACTATTATATTTTTAAAATTCTCAGACATAAATAAGTCAAAGTTAGTTGAGCGATTTTCATAAATTCGCTGCACGGCGAAGTTTTCAATCGGACCCTCTGGGAACGGCAAGTTTGCTAACTTGACGAACAGCGAGTGCCTTTGCAACGAGCTACTTTGTTTTACACTTAATGGTTTCTATGGATTATATAACTTTAAATTTCAATACATTTTATACTAGCGATATTCAATAGTTTGTCTCAAATATTAATGGTTTGAATAAGTTATGTAAAAGTGTGCTCTTTTACGGCGGCCTATTAATATCGAACTTCTGGCAGTAGTCCTTTACTTCTTTATAAATTTAACTAGCTTTTAAACGCAACGCGTGGACTGCAGTCTTATTATTTGAGTAAACCGTTATATTAATTATTGTTGAAGTCGGTAAATCGGTTAATCTGAAAAGCTAGACATATGCTGTCGCGGAGTTTTATTTAGAACTTTAAGACAACAATTTTGTAGTACATGATTATTGAATAACTTTTACCGTTAGCGCACGCAAGGAAAGCTTTAAATTCTGCCGTTTCCGCAATATTGCGGAATTTGAATGCTGCTCCTCTTCTATTCATCTGAGCGTGATGTTATATATGTATATCTTCCTTCCTCAATAAATGGACTATCTTACACTCAAAGAATTTTTCAAATCGGTCCAGTAATTCCTGAGATTAGCGCGTTCAACAATGAAACAAACAAACTCTTCATCTTTATATATTAGTATAGATATATGGGACAATTACACATACGGTAATCTGTCCCCAAAGTAATTTAATACTTAATACTTGTATTATGGGTGACAGGCAAATAGTTATTATATACATCCATAATAATGTTTAAATAAATACATACATAAATATGCATAGAGTCGAAAAACCAACTGTTTTTATTTAGAAAATTTTGCCCAATCAGGCGGGAATCGAACCAGCAACTAGTACCTACAGTGCAGCCATAATGGTGAATACACTCTTGATAAGCGTAAACGTCATTACTCATTGCACAATCTGTAGCAATGATGTCACCCCGGACTTATCGTTCGAAGTCTGAGTAGCTTGTTTAATTTATAAAAATATTATTTGCTTATTTAAGATCAATCAATTATTATTGATATAGTTTCTTCATCAATGCTAAGTTTATATTAAATAAATAAATAAATATATGGGACACTTACACACACGGTCGTCCGTTCCCAAAGTAAGTAGCTTAATACTTGTGTTATGGCTGACGGTCAACTGGTAGATATACTACATATATAAGTTTAAATACATACTTAAATACAAATACACGCCCAGGCTCGATGAAATAACAATTTGTTTATAGAAAATGTTAGCCCTCGGCGGGAATCGAACCCGCGACCCGCGGAGCTGAAGACAGGGTCACTACCCACAGCGCCAACGGGCCAGTCAGGCCATATTAAACGACAGCGAATCGAGATATCGCGGTGTCTATTACTATTATTTCATAATAAATCTCTCTAAGTTTAGAACTTAAAATAATATAGCACCATGTATAAATTTGTCGTTTTCTCTTTAAGTTAGCTATACGTTCGAAGTCGTTTTCAATTGATAATAATCTTTATCTAAAAGACCTGTCACACTATAAGTTTTATCGCAACATTCTCTACTAGCTAATACATCACCAAGTTCGATTTAGTTGATTTAATGTTAAAGTTAAGATTGATTCCTACTTTTATAGTTTACCTATACTCGTTGGTTGAGGTTGAATGAGAAAAAGTTACTTCATGTAAATACATCATTTTATAAAAGATGAGTTATATCGTTCTTACTAATAAAATTCATATTTTTGTTTATACAGAGCGAGGGGCTCAACTCAACAGGCACCACCGCACACCGCCCGCCTCCCTTACGGTTGCCAAATGGGGTCCAATCACAAGTAAGTATATAAGAAGTTCTGACTAACATTAAATATTCTTATCAGCGTGAATCAAGTCTTCGGTTTTGTTATTGTACATGTACAACCGTACGTTATTTGTTTGCTAGTGTGAAAGAACCTTTTAGTGTTTAGCCTTTTACCAAGTAATCCTATATATAACTTGAAATGTTGTTACCACGACAACTCATATAGTTCTTTAAATAATCCCAAATTAAATTTAAATTTCAGCTTTAATATCTAATGCTGTCCAACCAAATTTCAATGAAAAATAAATATGTTTGCTTTCTATTTCCACCAAGTATAGCGAAATACCATTACGATATAAAAGTTATTCATTTCAAAGAACCGCACTGAATTCGGTTCATCTGACAAGCACAAAAATACCCATATGTATGGATAAAGATAGAGTCAAAATTGAAACGATTTCTCTGAAAGCTTCATACTGTAAAAGTCTAAGATATCAAAGTTTGTCGAATCACAGATTCTCTATTTATATTTCACGACTCTATGTTGGCTTAAAGGAAAATAAAATATTATTTTCATATCAGATAACTGAGAGTTCGTGATAAGTGATACATAAAACATGAAACACCTATGAATTTTCCCCCTATCTTAATGGAAAACCGAGGACAGCCTACGACGAGAGTTGACAAAGCCAAATATATTAGTAAGGAAGCGAATTCTTATGTTTATTTATTTATTGTGCAGCTCTTAATACACTTTTGCTGAGAAAGCCAAATTTTAAATATACTTATATGACAGTATATTTTAAATAGAAATCATCATCCTCCTGCCCTTATCCCACTCTAAGCGGGATCGGCACAAAATGCTACAAACATGCTGTCATATGATTTAGCTACGAATTTTACAACCGGCCGCCTGCCTCACGTCAACTTACCTTGGTCGCCTTTTACGACACCTCGGTAAGAACTTAGGGCGGTCTATTCTATGCAGACGGATACCACACGGCATTTACCTTAGTCGCCTCTTGCGACACCTCGGTAAGAAAAGAGGGTGGTCTATTCTATTCTGCCGGATACTACACGGCTATAAAATATATTTTTTAAATAGAAATGTCATTTATTAAATTCAAACATTATCCCCGACTTCGTTTGAATCACATGAAGTGTTAAAATCTCCTTAATTATTTGCACGTGTTACTTCCTGTTCCCGAAGGGATTACTAGGGATACTAGGGATTTTTTATCTTATATGTTAGGCCTGTTTATTAGCTTCGATTGCATTAAATTTTATCAATACTGTTCCAGTGAATAAGCCATAAAGGGTTATAAAATGGCAAGAAAATTGCAAATGACAGACGGGAAGACTCGTACATTTATCATTTTCGTATTGATTGTTGGCAAATCATCGGTAAAATAAGCAATAAATGCCAACTTTACAACCTTAACAGTGATCATTTTAAACAAAATTATAACATCTATAAGTTTTTCTTTGAAAGCGTATTTATTTAATTTTTTATCTATATTCTATAAATCGAAAGCCTCCCCGTCTGCTAGGCTTTTACGGCTCATCCGCTGGACAAATATTAATAAAATCAAATACAATTAAAGCTTATACGAAGGGTTTACATAGGATAAAAACATTCACATAACAAAAACAAACAAAAAAAACATTGTATAATTGAGGGTACTTTAAGTTATTGCTAATGAAATCACTAGTAGTTACATACTCTTTAAGTTTACGACGTTTTAAAAACAACCTCTCTTAGCAAGGAGTGTTATAGCGGTTTGAAACAGTTCCTGTTATATAATTTTCCCAAATGTTATCAAGGTCAAAACAAGGTTTGGCCTTCCTGCAAATGGAACTAAATCGCCCGTTCTACTAAGTCTCACAGCGAGTTACATTCTTGCTACCCAACGTCAAGGGAGCTCCCCTTGACGTTGGGCTTATTATATGTTTTAATAGATTACACACGCAACTTCGTTTGTAAGTATTACAGTGCCGAAATCAAAATAGCCTTTAAATATGCTCCGGTGCAATGGTGTGGAAAAACCATACCGTGTTTTCGTAAGATGATGATATTTTTCTAAATTTTACCAATTTTACATACACTAATGAAAACTTGGCGAAGGTGGCATTGTAATTGTCAAGTATGTATGCCGCATATGTATGTCATCCTCGCCATTTGAGTCAGCTGCAAAAAAATTTGTTATATAATTTATTATAAAATGACTCTTAGTGTGCGTATGTGTGTCTATCTTTGTACGTGAGTGCGTGTGAGGGTGTTGCGGGTGTGCGAGTGAGTTATTTGATAATAGCTTTTCAAGTTTATTCATAATTCCGTTACTGTAACGTAGACAATAAGATGTGTTTTAAATGTTTCTTTTTTTTTATAATTCATAAAGGATGCTAAAAATAAAATTTAGATTTTTGATAAAGGATGTTTAATGTCTATGCCATTTATTTTAACTCTGTTTTTGTTTCTATAACATTATCCAGTCTAATTTGTATGGCACAATTGTTTCCCCCGTCTCGTGTACTAATTTTATGCTACAAAGTTATGAAGGTGGCGCGTGCAGTGTTTGAGTTGATTATATCTTTGATTGTGCTTATAATAAGGTGCGGTCTCGGTATATTAGGTGCGTTATTAAAGTAGATTTTGGTATATACAACCAATACCTAATGACTATATGAATAGGTATTGACCACGTTAATATCGTAAAGGAGAGTGTAACAAATGTTGATTTCAATTGTTTCTTTAATTACTAGATTTAGCTCCGTCTATGAACATGTTTAAGTTAATGAAAGGTGTAAGGTAGACATTGGTCTCAGGTTGTATCTCAGACCGTCAATCGTATATTTATGTGGTGTATTTTACTGACGTATTGACAAGGTACTATAACGAATTGCAATATGGTCTTCGTATTGAATTATCTTTGTATGAGATATATAATTGTTGTTGAATATCGTGAGCATAAAGTTTTTTTTATCTATACTTATTATAAAACATAGTCCTTAAAAGCAATGTAAACGATTTTCTCAAAATCTATTGAACGGATCTTTGTACAGTTTTCACCAAAAAATGCAATACTTCCGGATGGTTTAGCTAACAGTAAATAGTGGTAGTATAGTAGTATCGGTATTATGTAAATTGTGTTATAGAGATCGTGCAGTTGTTAAAAAACTCGCTTGCTGGGAGCTTTAGTCGCGTGCGCTGCGTAAACCAGCAGAGATACGCTAAAGTATAGTACTAGAGAATTCTATATCTATAAAACTACTTCAAAAAAGTCCGCGATAGCATGTCTCTATCTGTTATGGTTCACTCACAGTAACTACTTTTATGTTTAAAATTTGAATTCTAGAAAAAAAATTGTGGCACGCTATTTTTCACGCGGGCGAAGCCGTTGGCACGGCTAGTAGTAGTCTTATAATTAATTAAATAGTAAATATTTGGGCTATTTGGTCTCCGTATTTATTAGTGAGTTAATAGAGTCACTATTTCAAAATATCTATGTAACTTAACGTGTCGCTGTTTATGGCATATCGATGTTTTATGGCGATTTGCGACTAGTACGAAGAACCAGGTTTTGGGGCAAAGTAATGGAAAATGCAGCGTTTGTAGATCTCTTATAAGATAAACAGATGACTTTTCACATCCAAGTTTTGTATCCACGTTTTGTATTGTTTTATAGAAATAAACAGGCATTTAAATGATTATATTGTAGGTATTAAAATAAATATGTTCTTATTTTTTATTAATAATATCCTCATAAGTCATAGACGATATCCTTCACCAATTAAGCAACGGCCATTTTACGTCAATTGCAACGAACTAGTAGTTAAATTTTAATAATTCTACCCAATTAACTCGGCTCAATAAATATCTGTGATAATAATTATCACAGATATTATTAGCACGTCACGTTACTATTTTTTAAAAACCTATGTACCCATGATGGATTGCATTTGTTTACTGTGGTTTATAATGTAATATTTATGGAACTACATGGGTGTGTTTATGTCAAAAGTTAAACAAATGGTTTGAAATACTAAAGTCTGCATCATACACAAATATATACCAGTGAAATTTCTCCTTTTTTGCTTCAATGCCACAGATTGTGAATATGTATTATCTATTTAGTAATCATTAGAAGCCGTGAACCTGTCAGCAATATACTTCGTATTAAACCCCGAGTATAATAACTTATCTATCTTCGTGGTCAATCAGTTATATCACCAAATAAGTCTTAATAGCAAACTTGTGCTGGTTACGATTTTATCAGCTAGTTAGTCATCGAGTCATAAATCCAATGCTGATATGTTAGAGCATGTTAAAAAATTATCGATCTCTAAGTAGTAATGTATTGCAATAAAAATAGTTTTATGTCACGGTTTCTGCAAATTTCCTCAAGTTTTTACGACCAAGTTATCGCGGGTTTACCTACCGATTAGCGGTTACAACTTTATTTAATGTTTGTTCTTATCGAATACTTTTGAATAAGAGTAGATATATTATTTTTATACATGGATGTAAAAACTTTAATAACGTTGATAACAAATTGAGTATTTCATCATCCCCCTGCCCTGATCCCACTCTAAGTGGGGTCGGCACAACATGTTACAAACATATTGTCACATGATTTGGCTACGTATTTTACAACCGGCCGCCGGCCTGACGTCAACTTACCTTAGGCGTATTTTACGACCCCTCGGTAAGAAAGAGGGTAGTCTATTCTACTCAACCGGATACCACACGATGGGTCAAATCACCTTAGTCGCCTTTTACGACACCTCGGTAAAAAATGAGGGTTGTCTATTCTACTCAGCCGGATGCCACACGGCGGGTCAACTTACCTTAGTCGCCTCTTACGACCGGATACCACACGGCAAAAAAATTGAGTATTTATTTTATATATTTATAACAAAGGTTTACGCTTTGCTCTTTTGCTTTGCTGGTTTACGACTTTGCTCTCTTCACCTTATTTGTTAAAATAACATCCATTAATACCAAACAATGGTTCCCATGTGTGTACATGTGTATATTTCTACTGTATATATATTTATATTATTCCGCCGTGTTGTATCCGGCGGAGTAGAATAGACCATCCTCAATTCTTAACGAGGTGTCGTAAAAGGCGATTAAGGTAAGATGACGTCAGGCACGCAGCCGGTTGTAAAATACCTAGCCAAATCCTGTTACAACATGTTTAAAACAGGTCGTCCCGACCCTACTTAGAGTGGGATAAGGGCAGGAAAATAATATATTTATATTATTAATTAGATATATCTATGTTCATATATCATGTATATATTATGTACGTTTATTTTAGCTATTTATGTATAATTTGTTTATATTCATGTTATGAATCACAACCTACCTTTTTTCCCTTTATTAATAGATTCTTCAGCTCAAAGGTTGCCTGGAAGAAATATTATACTTTTTTTTTTATTTTATTTTATTTCTATATTGTTAATTTTTTTGTGGTGCTATAAAGAATATTTTATTTTACCTACGTTTTTCTGTTTCTGACGGAAAAACGGAAATTTGTATATTCTTTATAATAGCCCGGTATATAAGGTAATAAACGGTAATAGATAGACATATAGACTTTGGCATTTATAGTATAAGGATAGATACGAGGTTTACATCGCAGATGATATTCGAATAAACTTATTACTTTTGTTTTATGGAATATCGCAAAGTATTGAAGTAAACTGTTTGCAACTAGGCACACTTATTTACAGATTCACAGTATGTTCTGGCTCCGTATCCTTAGAAAGCCTCTGTCCAACTGTGAGTTATAGATGTGCTATAATAAAGCTTCTTCAATTGTTAAAAACCCCCTCTTAAATTATTATGTGTCGTGGTTATGTTTGCAGAACTGAATTTCTTAGTAGCTATTTGCGAAGGATATTCAAAAAATGTAATAACTGACTTCTATTAATGACTTTCCTAATGCTATTTGGTTGTGGTGAAATTCTTTAACTTTTATAATTGCGTTTTTTTTTTTTTTCAGAATACCATCGACAGTAGTCAACCACCTATAGAAAGTATATTAAAGGTAAGTTAGCTATTAATATAAATATCGTAGATTCTTTTAAATCTATATCGCATAAATTTTCTAAAAATTCAAAGTTAGGAAGGTAATAATCGTAAAGCTCTTGCGATGTGGTCCTGAAGTCCTCTCCTGATGATCTCATCTCCTAATGATGCTTCGGTTGCGGGGCGAAACGATTGTTGATTTTGTGGTAGTGAACGTGTGTAGTGCTTGTGTATTTTGTTGGCGGTGGTGGAGATTTGTGCATGTGTTTTTACGAATCCTGCATGTATCGGGTATGAAAAAACGGATAGTCCACTATACATTTAGCATTATATATATTTTCTATTTACTTTATCGTGGATTATAGCAAAATAATTTTATTATAACTTTTGTATTATGGATCTCCGCAAAGTAACGCCTAATTCTATAAAAAATAGGAAGAATTTTACGCCGAGCGATATTTAGCACGATGGTATGTAGGAACCTATATGCAATCAACGAGTACGTATCAGGCACTTTATCAAACTGCAACGCAAAACTCTGTTGAAATAGACTTCGTTTAGGATTTTTATATTTGCTTGTTCAATATTATATTATTAGTGTTGTGAATTTATTTGTGATCGCTTATATATTTCTCTCAAGAAAAGGATCCTTTAATCAGCTGTGAGATATTTTCATACATACTTTCTTTATATTTAACTATATTAAAAAAATCCTGTGTGGTATCCGACTTAGTAGAATAGACCACCTTCATTTCTTTTCGAGGTGTCGTAAAAGGCGACTAAGGTTATTTGACCCGCCGTGTGTTATCCGGCTGAGTAGAATAGATCACCTTCATTTCTTACCATGGTGTCGTAAAAGGCGACTAAGGTAAGTTGTCCCGCCGTGTGTTATCCGCTTGAGTTGAATAGACCATCGTAATTACCGTAATCTTATCTTACCGGGTCGTAAAATACGTGGCCAAATCATGTGACAACATGTTTGTAATATTTTGTGCCGACCCACTTAGAGTGGGATAAGGGCAGGAGAATAATGATCTAGGTATATTATAAAGTGTTATTCCTTATATGAAGAACGATCATAACGTACAAATTTTCTACTTTAATAGTTCATACCGACGACTTGGTTGAAGTGATAAATAATCCTTAATCAGTTTAGTTCACTGAGTTACTTTACTCGATGTTTGAATCTCGTTTTTCTTTCAAGTCTTTCACTTATTGAACTTTCACCTTTGCAGTAGGAAACGCTGACTTATCGAGTTGTCGCATACAAAATAGTTTGTGACGGCTCTCGATTGCTTACATTATATTCGATATTTATCCTTCAATCTGATGTCCAGTGGTATCAAAAGAATAAATGTTTGTGGTTTTTCAAAGACAGTAGGAGATTCAGTAGAAATTCTGTCAGTCGTATACGAGTTACTTTTTAATATTAAATAGTTGTAATTGCAACTTCATTCGCATGAACTTTAGTTATGTTTTTTTTTTCTCTATTGTGTGCTGTAGGTACTATGGATTCCTTCCTATTTACAAAGTTTTTGAATTTGAACAGAAAGAACTGACGCTTTTTCTCAAAAGTTATGATAGAATCATTTTCCGATAATCCGCGTTTGTTAAGAAAAGCTATGTATGCTAAGTTAAAAAAGTTAAGATAGAAGGCGTTACTTTGCGAAACTATAGTACAAAGCAATGATACAATTATTTACTTTGCTATATTGTCGTGTCTATCTCTTGACGATGCATTGGTTACGGGGCGAAATAATCGTTAAGATTGTCGTAGTGAAAGTGTGTAGTGCTTGTGTAGTGTGTCGGTGGTTGTGTCTTGATATACGAACGGTTACTAATCTTGCACTTATAAGGTATTACAACGGTTTTGCTTCCTACGCTTAGCATTACGAAGATTTTTTTGACGTATACGGATTATACCAAAATAATTCTACCGTTATGTTTATTTATATAAAACCCGTTTAAAAGTAGGACGTCGGAGGGCGTAAAATAAACGGATAATAATATCTTAACGTGAAATGAAATATTTACCGCCTTAATTGGCAGTCAATACATATGTAAACATTTTTTTTCATCAACAGGAGATGAAGTCACTACCCACTCCACTGTCCGTGATCGCGGCGACGCCGAGGAAAGAACTGGAGAATAAGTTCATCTTCAACCACTTCACCAATAGGGTATGTTATATATAATTTTGTGTTAGCTAAGTAACGATCATTGACTGGCCCGTTGGCGCAGTGGGTAGTGACCCTGCCTTCAGCATCGCCGGTCGTGGTTTCGATTCCCGCCGAGGACCAACATTTTCTTTAAACAATTTGTTTGTTCTTCGAGCCTGGGTGTATATTAGTATTTAAGTATATATTTGAAATTATATATGTAGTATATTTACCAGTTGTCCGTCACCCATAACACAAGTATTAAGTTACTTACTTTGTGGACGGACGACCGTGTCTGTATGTGTCTCATATATTTATTTATTTATTATAGGACATATGTCCAGCAGTGGACATAGCCGGTTGTAGTTGAATATAACAACCACCCAATGATGACACATGGATCAGATACAAATATCGCTAGTTTTATTAAAACGATGTACATTTGGTCACACAAACACTATTTTACCATGTATCGCACCTGTAACACAAGTATTTCGGGATGTCCGCAAGGAAAAGTATTACTTACTCTAATCAAACCCAATTCCTGCAGCGTTACTTCTACCCCCTCCTTTACTTATATTGAGAATAGCCCGCCAAAACTTAGTCGTTATTACACTACTATACAATCTTATTTATTTTATGCATTATTACATTATCTATAGTTTATTATTATATTTGTATTTTATCATCGGCCTGTATATTTATTTATTATATACCAATTATTTTATAAATATCCATGTGCGCCACCGGACGTAGGTAGACTATGACGCATTACGTGCGTTAGTGGTATTCAACACTCCCTTAGTATTAGAGTGACTTAATTCAAAATTAATTATGGATCAATGGCGAAGTTTTGGGTCTTTTTAACATTCACGAGTTTTGTAGGCGCTACGCTACACTTTATTGCAATTTGCCGCGTTATGTATGTATTTAAAATTACATATTTAATTTACCGGTTGTTTGTGACCCGTAACATAAGTATTAACTTACTTTGGGGACGCCTGTGTGCGTAATTATCCCATATATTTATAATAAACTAGCTTACCGGGCAAACGTTGTTTTGCCATAAAATTGTTTCTAGGGAATTTAAATATTATAAAAAATAAAATCCGCCGTGTGGTATCCGGCTGAGTAGAATAGACCACCCTCATTTCTTACCGAGGTGTCGTAAAAGGCGATGAGGTAAGTTGACCCGCCGTGTGGTATCCGGTTGAGTAGAATAGACCAGACCACCCACTTTCTTACCGAGGGGTCATAATATACGACTAGGGTAAGTTGAGCTCAGGCAGACGGCCGGTCGTGAAATACGTAGCCAAATCATGTGACAACATGTTTGTAACATGTTATGCCGACCCCACTTAGAGTGGGATAAGGGCAGGAGGATGAGGATGGTGATTATAAAAAATAAAATGTTGTCACTTAGGGTTATGAAAAATAGATAGTATCCGATTCTCAGACCTACTGAATATAAAATTTCATATAAATCGGTCAAGCCGTTTCGGAGGAGTATGTTAACTAACATTGTCACACGAGAATTTTATATATAACATTAGATTTTAAATTAATTTTACTATTGTAGACCAACAGTGTACTTTTAGGTTAATATTAAATTATTCTACAGGTACAAGAGAATCCTCAGCTGGTTAACAACGATCTCAAACAACCCCTCACCAAACCCGGTAAGTTATTTATTTATTTATTTCTTTATTGTACGAACAAAAGGCGGTCTTATCCCTAAAAGGGATCTCTACCAGCCAACCTATGAGGAACAGAAAGAAAATGAAAAAAAAAATGGATGTTGAAAAAAAAGGAAAATTAATAATTAAAGTTATTTCTTTATTAATTTTATCGAATACAATAATAAATCTTCAATATAGCTAACAAAGTTGTTATCTCGAAATAAATATAACCTCTGACGCTCTAGATAAAGCGAAATACATTGTCTTCATCTAAAAGTGGTTTTATCGGTGGAAAGAATATAATATAATTTTACGACCTACTGATAACCACACAAATAGATTTATGGAATGAAATTAAAATTCTAAAACATATTATACAATATAATTTTCAGAATTATTCCGAAGATAAGTATTGAGATAAAAAATATTTCTTGCCGTAATTTTATTCTTACTCTATATATATAATTTACTTCCTCTAAATAAGAAATATATCAAAATATATACTTACGTTTTTGTATAAAACCCGATAAAGGATCAATGCTGTGATAACCTCACAGTTAAACTCAAAATCACACTGAAAATATTCTTGTAAGTTTACTGGAATAAACTTATAAACAAGTGCTTTTCTTTATTCAAGTAAACTTGTAAACAATGACAATCCTTTTAACTCTACCGCTGGTTCGGAAAGCTGTTCCTACCGAGAAGAACCAGCTAGAAATTCGGCGGTTGCTCTTTGCAAAATATAATTCTTATAATTTTTGTACACAATACGGCTTATTGTGCTACGTCGACAAGCAAATCCACATAAAACTGATATAAAATTATATCAGTATGTATTGATATAAAACAATATATAAAATATACTATATAATAATACAAAATTCGTACAAAAGTAATAAAAAATTTATTTTCTATAATCCGCGATACAGTAAATAGAAAATATATATAGTGTTAAATGTACCCGTTACATGCAGGATTCGTAAATCTCGTGGAGTCTATCTCCTGATGATGCTTCGGTTGCGGGGCGAAACGATTGTTGAATTTGTGATAGTGAACGTATGTAGTGCTTGTGTATTGTGTATTGGTGGCAGTAAGGTTTGTGCAAGTGTTCTTACGAATCCTGCATCTGCGGGTATGAAAAAACGATAGTCCACTATACATTAAACATTTAGCACTATATATATTTTCTATTTACTGTATCGCGGATTATAGCAAAATAATTTTATTATTACTTTTGTATTATGGATCTCCGCAAAGTAACGCCTGATTCTATAAATTATTTAAACAATTCGTTTTAAAAGTTCTTAAAATTCTCTTCGTTCCTCATAAACTTCTTAAAATGAAATTTAATTTTTAAAAAATCAGTAATTTTTATTGCTTTATCATAATTTGAATCTACCTTCTATTACAATAAATAGAAAATTAAGTACAAAAGTAAGACAGTTTGTTTGTGTTGAGCGGAGCAGTTCTTTATTAATTTAGCGATAAAGTCAAGGTCGCATAAAACGGATCCACAAATCACATAAACGTATACCTATATATCTACAAATAAGTTATTCTTAATATCATATTTGACATTCAAAAAAACTAATTTAGATTACAGCGCGGAATTATTAGATACAATTCTAGATAAGGAAATATTTGCTATATTGCAACTGCTATACAAATATTAATTAACTTTCTTTAAAGTCTATATAGCACGGTTAGTATAGAAGTGACCTAATTCAATAAAGTTGTTTTTATGGCACATGCCAATAAAGCGTAGTGTAGCGCATACAAAACTTGTGAGTGATATAGAGACCCAAAACTTGGAAGTGAAATAAGTCTTTATGTCATAGTTGGCATTGAAGGCATTGCATTAAGAGCTATAATTAATTCAATTAAGCTTAATTTTAAATTCAGTCACTCAAAATCAAAATCAAACAATCTTTATTCAAGTATGCTTTTTACAAGCACTTTTGAATCGTCAAGGATCAATAATAAGATTTAAAAAGCTACACTGGTTCGGAATGTTGCTCTTACCGAGAAGAACCAGCAAGAAACTCGGCCGTCAATCTTTTAAACATTTAAATTTACATTATTTATTTGCAGTCTTGTTTAACTTAAATACTAAGCATGCGAGATATGTCACGAATTCTATATTAATGTTATATATGTGAAATGCCGTGTGGTATCCGGCTGGGTAGAATAGACCACCCTCAATTCTTACCGAGGTGTCGTAAAAGGCGACTAAGGTGAGTTGACCCACCGTGTGGTATCCGGTTGAGTAGAACAGACCACCCTCTTTCTTGCCGAGGGGTCGTAAAATACGACTAAGGTAAGTTGACGTCAGGCAGTCAGTCGTGAAATACGAAGCCAAATCATGTGATAACATGTTTGTAACATGTTGTGCCGACCCCACTTAGAGTGGGATAAGGGTAGGGGAATGATGACGACTATATAATAATAAGTGTAGAGTGTAATACACTGTATAACTTATTTAACTTAACTAACGTTTAATAATATAAACTTGACTAAAAAGTGTTAATAAGAAGTAATTTTTTTATGTGTATTTGTGCGCTTTAATGCGTGCATATTTACGTGCGCGCGTGTGTGTGTGTGTTAATATATTTAGCACCTAATAATTTGATTATCTTTGTTTGTGGCCTATAATAAGAATAGATTATTCAATTATCATGTTCTTAAAATATTATAAACGGGCTTATTACATTTGCCGCGTACTCTGTCTCTATAAAGTTTGCACGTCTGAAATGTCGGCGTCCGAAAGCGTGGCGATAAAAACTCAAAAGGCCCATTTAACCGCGCCCTAATTGGCCGACTCGACCGCGTTGAAAAAACTTGAAGTCAACTCTGAATGAACCGGCGGCCGAAGAAATGCACGCAAAATGTACTTCGTTAGCTTCTTTCTTTCTTCTTTATGCTATACGGTTTTTGTCGGTTCAACGCCTCAATGATACTTTATAAAATTGATAAATAAAAATAGTAAGTTTATTTTTTTTTATAATAATTCTGCCGTGTGGTATTCGACGTATTCAGAATTCGGCGGGTTTAGTAATGTTTGTAATGTTTTCACGCAAAAACTACTGGACCGATTTCAAAAATTCTTTCACCATTGGAAAGCTGCTTTGTCACTGAGCTAGGCTATATAACATTTAAAAAAAATAGGGATCCCTAATAAAATTTCAATAAAGTCTAAAAATGTAATCGTAAAAATCTTTCGTCGCGTGCGTTGCGAAAACTTTTGATGATAGAACAAAAAAATGTTCTACATTGTTATAGAGCGTATCAATATCCATACAAAAGTCCGCGATACGTTATGTCTAACTATTATAGTTATGCCTATATAACTTGTTTTTCACATTGTAAAAGTTGGTAAAGGTGCCGACAATAATCAAACCATTTTATTAATATCTCTGTATAATCCTTATGCCATTAAATGATATTTCATTAAAAACTATTTCAATACCTGTAAAATACTTTTAATATTTTTAAAATCCTATCAAAAGTAAACCTAAATCCTTATCAAAAGATATTACGAATTTAAGAATATAGATCAAAAGAAAATAATAACAAATTCATTGTAACGACCGTTATAGCAGGGCCTGCATTTGGTGAGTTATATCTTATTCCAAGGATGTACACGGATATAGCTATCTATACCTTTAAAAAGAATTCAATTTCCAGTTACTTCCTTTGTCTTAATTATTAATTAGTCCCAGGGCCAAAATTTTAATTAATGAAAATAAATCTTTAGTCCGACTTAGTAGCCTTTCCAAGAGATCGGTATGTACGCGAGTGAAACCGCGGGATATTGCAAGTATATAATAATAATTAAGATAAAAGTAAAGGAATAATTATTTAAACGCAAAAATTGTTTATTGTTTATTTGTTTTAGTTAATTACCCGAACTGAGGAAAAACAAAGAAGAAAAAGCCGGTCGCTGTGTACATATTTTTCAACTTAATGCATTCAATCTTATGATGCAGAAAAATTCTTTAGAAACGGAGGCAAAACTGCAAGGCTTAGTTTTGTTTTGTTCAGTATAAAGCGCTCGCAACTTTAGCGACCGCTAAAGGCTGCTTTAAAGTACGAAAGCGCTACTTTAAATCTTTTTTAATGGAAAACTTTCCTTAAGTAAACCTGAACTTTTACTGATGTCTGTAACATTTTTGCTCTTAATGCTTTACTAATTACGTTTAGTCCGTGCTTACAATAGCTGTATTGTAAATGCTATTTGTCTGTCTTGTCAACCAGGGTAATTAATCGATTATTTTCGTAATAGAATGATGGTTATTGGTCTTTAGTTGTTATACATAAAACAATATACATCTTTAAGCAGTTAGTGGTCTATACGATTTATAAAATTTGAGAAAATTGAACGAATGAGTTATCAGCAATTTTTTTCCAACCTATTAAATGGATTTAATAAAACTGATTACTAATAGTGATTACTCGAAAATATTAATGAGTTTCTTGATAATTGGTAAACGTTAAAAAAAATAGTTTTTCAAATGTTAACCCGGAAATAAAGATTTTTCTAACTCCGCATATTTTATATTTTTTTATTTTTAGGCTGAAATACAGTTTGTAATATAAAAATGTCATGTCCATAATTTAGAATGGTACCTCAATTTTTTTTGGGATACATGAACTTTAGCACGGAGGTGTCGTAGAGCGTGCTATAAGCGTCGTATGCACCTCAGTGCGGTAAGACTCGCCCACATGTTAACTCGCATAATTAAGACTGGCCCGTTGGCGCTGTGGGTAGTGACCCTGCCTTCAGTTCTGCGGGTCGCTGGTTCGATTCCCGCCGAGGGTCAACATTTTCTATAAACAAATTGTTGGTTCTTCGAGCCTAGGTGTGTATTTGTATTTAAGTATATATTTAAACTTATATATGACGTATATCTACCAGTTGTCCGTCACCCATAACAGAAGTATTCAGTTACTTACTTTGGGACGGACGACCGTGTGTGTATATATGTATCTATATTTAATAAATTATTATTTATTCACAGGCTCTAACCCGGTACGGATACCTATCTGTAAGAGCCTGTGACCCTCGGTTAACTTTCTTGAGCTCTCGTTATTCAGCTATCACGGCTAGATATATATATATCTATAATTTCGTAAAATCGTCAAGACCTCTGGTTTGTAGACTCAGGCTGGAAAAGCTGTTTCGAGATTTCAAATTTTACTAAATGTTATATAAAGGTTATATCCTTAATCATAAAGCGTTTTACAACCTTTATTACTTTTCGAATAACAGCCTGTAATAAGTTAAATAACGAGTTTTATCAGATCATTATCATTTTAAGCGTCATCTTATTATTAAATTGGTTCTCATATGGGGTTTTCTGTAACTCAAATATCTTGTTATATTTATACAAGTGTAAATAATACGGTTTTCCTTATCGTAATCCCGCATCCAATATAATAACAAAAACATGGGTTATAAATGTCAATGACGAAGCATAAAATCCGATTGGGCGCTAGTTCAATTTATAACCGCAAAAAAAAACAAGCTGAGATAAATAAATGACACAATGCATTACAAACTGTGCGAGGAAATAAATGTTAGAATGACTTATTAAGGCGCTGAACAGAGCCAAATAGGCTGACTTTAAACACGTTTTTAACAAAAGCTATAGGGATGATGATTAAAAGAGAAATATATGTTAATATACATCATATCTCAGAGAGAATGTAAGATTTCAAAACATGATTACGATACTTTTTTTCGATAAAAAAAATTGGTAAATAGATCTCTGATTTTTACTTTTATCGTAAATATCTCTAATATTTATCAACAAAAATTGGTAAAATTAATAAGACTAATAAATCATTATAATATAAAGAGAATGTAAGATTTAAATTTTGAATTAATTAAGATATTTCATTCAAATTAAATATTTTTTAGAAAATAGCAAAACTGAAACGAGTCGTCGTCTCGCTTCTCTTTTACATCTACGAATATAGACAGTGATCGCTGAGGCGCGCTGCTATACGGACGTGTGTCGCTAGCTGCCGCCTTTTGTGACTATTCCTTGTTGATAATATGTCTTTTTTTAGGTGTTTAGTTATAGTTTCAGCATACTTAGTTTTATAAGATTAATTAGACATAAGTTTTTTAAATAAATTGTACAAAAAAAGTTTGGATAAAATAGTGTACACCTACAATGGGTGTTAAAAAATTAAGTGTGTCGCTACGCCGTCGCAGACATTGTGGGCGTGGCTTATATGCCGAAATCTGAATTTACGCCAGCTCTGTTCAGCGCCTTAATAAAGGCAGTAGGCAGTTTACACAGATCGCCAACGCCACCTGTCGGCGACGCAAACAATAAATCGTAACAAATAAAAAACGAAATGGCCTGACGTCGCGTTCGCGATAAACTCATAAAACAAACGTGGCCGCAGAAATATTTGCTGCGCTAACTGAATAATAATGAATACGAACGCACCCAACTTCGCCGATGCGGTCAGGGTTGGTCACTGATTAAGCTGTCACTACATTCTTATTTATATAATTAAATTCCGCATTCTTACGAAATTAAAAATAAGTCAGAGGTTTTATGATATTCGGAAAATTTTTTTATCAGAAATTCATTTAAAAATAATAGTTACGCGAGTGCATTAAGTATGTCAATATTAATGAAAATTTCACTCAGTGACTTTCAGTCCTGAGATAACTGGTAGCCTATAAAATTTTACCTCAGAGCTTAAAACTCTCTATTCCAAAAATCATTTTCATCCGTTGCTCCGTTAGACCATAAAGTTGCTTCTGCTTTCTATTCCATTCAAAAGAATATCGAAAACCACACTTTCGATTTCGAACTTTTGCTTAACCCATGTTGGGTTAGCGAATACAATAAAATAAATATCACTTAAATATAATTGTCAAAAATGTTTGTTATATTAATGAACATTACACGTTCATTGTAAATTTAGTTGGCTGATACTTTCAACGTAAATTCAATCAACTTAAACTTAACTTAATTTAAAATATTGTGATATTTTCTATCTGATCTAAGAGTAAACTGATACTGATCAGTATAGGACCATATTTACTACTAATTCAATTGGACTTAACATAGCGATATTTGCAATTGCAATAGATAGACAGACGATTGCAATGCAATTCTTCTGAGCAGAATAATCAATCTCAATTTTTACTTCAGTTTGACAACCCTAGAGCACAGTCTGCACAGGCCTTATCACCAACCTATTTCTTCTGCAAGCGATTGCAATTCATATCCACTTGTGATAAAAGCTACAATGGCACTCTCAGACACAACAAAAGACTCGTTTTATATGTTACGTATCTAAGCGGTTAAGCGCTAATGGAATTTTTGCAAAGCTGACTGAAACTACGTTAACTAGCTCCGTGGATCGTACTGGATATTGTGACTATTTTTAGTGTTTGAATTGATGCTACAAGTTTCATTGGATTATCTGCAACATTTTTACATTTGAATTAGAAAATGAGATAAAACCAATCTCTTTCTTTATACCCGTACTGTATATTATTTATTTAAGCGAGGTTACTATGAGTTTTATATGTAAACTACGTATTATTTTCAACTTATTATATACTTTACTAGCATATCAGTGTGTCACAAAGTTTTCCCGCTTATATAACGTAATTTTTAATTGAAATTTTAAACATAATAAAAGTTAACCATTAGAGATAGAGACATGCTGTCGCGGGCTTTTTTGGAGTATTTTGTGGATCTACTATAACTCTACTACATAATTTTAATGTATAACCGCGCGACCTCTGCAACACGATTTACATAACACCGCAATGCACTATTAACCAAAACTAAAAGAAATTGCACTACCTTTTAGTAAAAACCGTACAAGAATTCATTCTTCTATTTCAAGCTTGTTGCACGTGTTCAGAGGTAAAATAAAGGGTGGGGATGAACCAAGTACCATGTAACCATGCTTGTTTGGTTAACGCTTCGCTTTGCGATTTTGTCGTGGAGTCTATCTCCTGATGATGCTTTGGTTGCGGGGCGAAACGATTGTTGAGTTTGTGATAATGAACGTGTGTAGTGCTTGTGTATTGTGGTGGAAGTGGTGGAGGTTTGTGTATGTCTTTTTACAAATCCTGCACGTATCGTGTATGAAAATACGGATAGTCCACTATACATTTAACACTATATATATTTTCTATTTACTGTATCGCGGATTTCAGCAAAATAATTATATTATTACTTTTGTCGACTGTGATATATAGGGAATAGATAGGAATAGATATATAGGGAAGGGAAACTTCATCTATTGGAATATCTAGTAAGATATTCCAATAGATGAAGTTTGATACCCGTGCAGATCACGGCGCCGCGAGGGTTCGACGAATTAGATTAGTTTTTGGAAAATCAACATTGTCTTTTTTTGGCGGCCTGATTCGAGCTATGCCGTTTCAGATACGTACGGAGAAAAGTACATGAAAGGCCGTGTTAGTACCAGATTGATTGGATCCTTTGTTCGTTAACTGCAAACTATATTATCCCATCCTCTGTTCGATGTTTGTTGAACCTCTGTCGGCAATTTATATGGCATTGTCGTGAAATGACTGTAAAGTGAAAAGGGCTGTTACTATTTGAAATGTACTTTATTTTTAATTATCCCTCCCTTGCCCTTGAGATTCTCTCACTCTCACGCTCTCACAATTCGGACACTTTAATACTAAACGTGCGAAATACCTTTTTAACTTAATACTTAACAGCTTATACGCAAACAGTATATAAATATACATTAATGATTTATTATTCATGAGCTTTTCATTCACTCCTTAAGGTTGACTGGGAGATAATTCTTAAAGCATTAAGCCCACCTCTTGTGTAATTATTTGTATATGAATATAGTATTTATTTATTCTTTTGCTAGTATTAGATAGTAATCATAATAATACAATAAAGTAAATAATTTAGGAAATCAAAAAGCTTGTCGCAAAACGGGCATATTCGAAATGTTTTATTAGTATCAATCTGTTAATGGTGAAACTTTGAAATGAAATTGAAAAACTATACTTTCCATATTTACGATATCAGATATTACCGCTGATATCTGACTTCGTAAGTGTAGTTCAAATTGATAATATAGGTTCACTTTAATCGATCAATAGTCAACAAGCGACGATAAAGGAATTGTATATTTTCAAACACATTGCCGACTTATTTGTCATCATTTGTTGAATATAATTTTTCAAAGCGGCATCATTGGAAATGTTTTGAATGCATTAACGTTTAACGTTTTGACTGTTTTCATTTTTGCAAGCAAAAAAGTATTAAACTAGAGTAGCGGAGTCATAGCCGGACCTGTAAATGACAGTGTCACAATAAATTATAACAACCATATTTTTCTTAGTTACTAACCATTTGTTAAAAAGTTTTGTAAATTTATTGTTGATAAAAAAAGTAAGTAAAGTAGCGGCCTGTTACAATCCCACTGCTGGGAATAGGCCTCTTCTCTACGTTTCTAGAGAGAAGGGTTGGAGCTATGACCTACCACGGTGCTCCAATGCGGATTGGTAGGTTTACACATATCTCCAGAATTCTCTAGAGATATGCAGGTTTCCTCACGATGTTTTCCTTCACCGAAAAGCGTGTGATAAATTGCAATTATCAATTAGACACATGAGTTTTAATAGAAAAACCCATTGGTGCCTGCCTGGGTTTGAACTCGTGTTCCCCTCGAAAGAGTCGCACGGTCTCGCCGCTAGGCTATCACAGCTTATTTTTGATATTAAATTAAAAGTGTAATTATTTTTGTTTGTATATTCTTAGTTTTATTTCATTTCATAATTATACGTTTTTTGTACTATTTTAGGTAGTTTTTTTGGTACATTTTCACCGACGCAAATTTTAAATTGCATTTCTCGTGTGTTTTTCATTTTACGTGACCCTGGTAGAGTGATTGGCGCCTAATTTGCGCTGTACAGGACATAAAGAAAGAATAATAATAATAATAACCATATTTTTCCTTCACTCTCATTCAATAAATAAGAAGCGATTTTCTCAAAAGTCAACTCGTTTAATCTTTTTCAACAACCGCATGATAGATAGATTTTCTTAACAAATACGGATTATAGTAGAACAATTCTGTCATAACCTATAAATGAGAGGTAAAATAAGATTTGTATCTTTGTTTATCACACATGCTCAGAGAAATATTCATGGCGCGCTCTTAATTTAAAAAATACTTAGAACATTTTTAGTACACCTTTGAAATGACATTGACTACGCATGCGAAAAAAGAGAGATACATAATAAATCTCATTTGCTTTCTCTTTATTGTTATAATAAGCTGTGATAGCCTAGCGGTGATACCGTGCGACTCTCTAGAGACGACATAGGTTCAAACCCCGGGAAGGCACCAATGAGTTTTTCTATTAAAACTTATGTGTCTAATTGATAATTGCAATTTATCACACGCTTTTCGGTGAAGGAAAACATCGTGAGGAAACCTGCATATCTCTAGAGAATTCTAGGGATATGTGTAACCTACCAATCCGCATTGAGGTCTTAGCTCCAATCCTTCTCTTCAAAAACGGAGAGAGGAGGCCTTAGCCCAGCAGTGGGCATAGTAACAGGCCGTTACTTTACTTTACTTTTTATTGTAATATGGCACATTTGGGGCTAGCATTCCTACTGTAGAATAGTAACTTTACGATTTACAAGCAAAGTAATGCAGACAGGTTGTCATTCAATTTTTTTTAAGCCTTTTTGCTTTATTTATATAAGTTTCATTGCAAAGGCTAAAATCTTATGTTCCTTAATACTAAACTGATTCGACCTTATTTTTACACTTTTACGTGATATCTGAATAAATACTGACTTTACTCATTTACAATGTATACATCACATGTATATTGAATTGAACATATGAAATCAATTTTGGCCATGCCATTACAGCAGTTTAAAACCACTGTTAAAAAGAGGCTGATACAGAAAGCCTACTAACTATCCTGTTGAAAATTACTTAGATTATAAGGATGTGTGGATATAAGTGCACTTCTACCCTGTACAAGACAGTAATAAATAAATGTAACTAGTTCTAAGATTTATATTTTAAAAAGAGCAACCGCCGAGTTTCTTGCTGGTTCTCCTAGGTAGGAACAGTTTTCTGAACCAGCAGTAAAGTTGACGATTGAAAACCACTTGTTTACAAGTTTACTTGAATAAAGAATATTTTGAATATGAATTTGCTGATAATAAAGAAGCACCCATTTTAGCTGTGATATACAACTTCTCGTTATATTTAAATCTATCTTGGCATTCCTATATGACGATACTTTGAATCTAAAATATCGCTCCAGTTGCGAGCTCTTTATAAATATTTGAGTAGTAAATATTTTATTATGTCATTTTGTCATAACCGTGTGTCATGTGTCATAAAAACACATCAAGGTATGTTATTTTCTCAGCAAATTTCTTTAGCGTAAAAAAAGTTATATGGTCTTGATTGAAATTTTTTTTAAGTGTTTAAATATATATTTTTTTTTTATACATTAACCTAGAAGTTTACTTGATATTAAATTTTGTGAACAGTAAACAGTCGAGGTCTGTTTACTATTCCATTGCAGGGTGTGGACCCCACCTTCCTTGGAGAGAAAAAATCGAGTTTAAACTCACAATGCTGCGCAATTGACTATTGGCTGGTTACGTATATCCTAAAAAGTCTTCAGAAATTATAAAGTTTACTTTAAATTATAGCAAACTTGTTTTATATTGAGATGATTTACTATGTGTATGATGATTTACTACCCTGTTAAGTAGAATAGTCTACCCTCATTTCTTACCGAGGTGTTGTAAAAGGCGACTAAGGGAAGCTGACGTCACGTAGGCGGCCGGTCGTAAAATAACTAACCGTATCATCTAACAACACGTTTAAAACATGTTGTGGCGACCCCACTTAGAGTGCGATAATAAGGGCAGGAGAATAATGATGAAATGATTAATTATGTTATTATCTAATATTAATATTGTTATAGCGTAATAAATGTTTTCAATTTCATAGTTCATTTCTTTTGTGTAGGAGAGACGGCAATCCAGTGGTAAAATTTGTAGCGAGTATGAGTATGTATGATATATAAGAGACGGAGAGAGGGGTTGAACCGATTACTATATAACAATGCTTGTTCGGATAATGCTTCGCTTTGCGATTTTGTCGTGGAGTCTATCTCTTGATGATGCTTCGGTTGCGGGACGAAACGATTGTTGAGTTTTTAATAGTAAACGTGTATATTGCTTGTGTATTGTGGTGGCGGTGGTGGAGGTTTGTGCATGGGTTTTTACGAATCCTGCATGTAACGGTTATGACAAAACGGATATCGATTATACATTTAGCACTATATATATTTTATATTTACTGTATAGCGGATTATAGCAAAATAATTTTATTATTACTTTTGTGTATTTGTGTATAAGAGACGATTATAAGAAATCATTTCAACAGCGGTTATTAGGTTGCATTCATCTGTGAGACAAACCGAGGTGGATTCACTTTACTCCCCTTACTAATAAATTTTGCATCCGTGGTATGATTTATTACCGACTCCAAAGAGCTTGTAAATATCTTATTTTAAGCGTACATTGAATTTGAGTTAGGTGAAAAATAAGGGCACTTTTATAAAATTATTTAGAACAAAATACCCAATTACGAAAAGAAATTTTGGAACTTGTCTTTGGCAGAATTAATAAAAGCGCTTTATAGATGGTATCCTAAGCTCCGTGGCCGTTCGACGTAATGAATAAGTCAGCTGTTGAGATTTATTGGGGGGGCTGCCCGGCACGGGGGCCGTGCTCGCCCTCGTAAACAATTTACAATTTTCTTACTACGTACGGCTATCGAATAACTACCACTCTAATCTATTATATACTTCGGATACCCGTTATTCAACGTCAGCCTAACAATAGAAGATAAACACACGCGTTATTTAATCGCAATAGTTATTAATTATAAAGTAACTCCTGAACTCCTTAAACTAATGATTCAAAGGGTAAATATTCAAATTCAAATTCAAAATATTCTTTATTCAAGTAAACTTGTTAACAAGTGCTTTTGAATCGTCAAAATCTACCGCTGGTTCGGAAAGCTGTTCCTATCGAGAAGAGCCGGCAAGAAACTCGGTGGTTGTTCTTTTCAAATAAAATTCTTATAACTAGTTATATTTGGTTATTACTATCTTGTACAGGGTAGAGGAGTAGCTATATCCACGCATTTTTATCTTCTATATAATCCTCAATAGTATAGTAGGCTTTTTGTATCAGCCTTCCTTTAACAGCTTTTAGAATGCTGTAGTGGCAACGATAAAATCGATTGCGGAATTTTATTGTAGAATCTTATACCCAAACCGAAAGAAACCGGAAACCGCAAGCTTATGTCGGTTCCTACTTAGTCTATTACATACATCGCCAATCCTTTAATAACTATGTATATTCTTATGCACAAACATTAGATTTAATTAGTTGTAGGTTTAATACTAGGTAAAACGAGGCATTGTCGAAGAAGGATATGATATCATGGTCAAGGAATCTGCTATATTATGGAGAAAGCACCAAGTTTTTCAAAAGACAAAAGTAATAATAAAATTATTTTGCTATAATCCGCGATACACGATGTATCGCGGATTATAGCAAAATAATTTTATTATTACTTTTGTATTATGGATCTCCGCAAAGTAACGCCTAATTCTATAAATTATCACCAAGTTTTTGTTTATAGCAGCAGTTCCTTAAGTTAAAATCGCCATCGTATTGCCAATAGCTCCGTAGAGACTAGATTTGGAGGGTGCTGTCGAGTCCATCATTGCGTCTTTCGATACCCAGTCATTAGGGACGAAACAATGAATCTTAAATTCCTGAGACCCAGGCGACCAGTATCCTTACAATATCATCATCCTCCTGCCCTTATACCACTCTAAGCGGGGTCGGCACATGTTACTAAAATTTTGTCAAATGATTTGGCTACATATTTTACGACCGCCCGTCAACTTAGCTTAGTCGCCTTTTACGACACCTCGGTAAGAAATGAGGGTGGTCTATTCTACTCAGCCGGATACCACACGGCGGCAGTATCCCTACAATATATCATAATTAATACATATTAAAAAAAAATAGAAACCATTGTAAAGAAAAATCCTCGAAGTCTATTTTAAAGGCAATATCGTAATTCGTTATTTACACTAGCAAAACGCAAAAATATTCCCTTAGTAATCCATAAAACAAATTATTTACACCGCAAATAAATATTTCACCGACAAATTTGTATTTCTATTTTTTGTAACAACTCCCACTCTATTTATTCGCTAAAGCTTCTCGTTTGTAAATTGTTTGATCACTAAACAGCCCCGATATTACAAATTCTATCAAAATGAAATTCACGATTTTATAAAATACTTACGCCTCAGTTCAACGACATACTTATTGATTATTCAATTAGACCTCAAAGACTGAGGTGATTTATTTTATTTGTATAGAAAAGTAACGCACGGAATAATTCTCCTATAATATGTAATATGATGATATGATTTCTTTTGCCACGGTTTATAACTATATTATTTTATCTTTACTTTTGTATAATTATTCTCAACGCCTCAATCGGTGGCGGTGATGGATCAAATCAAAATAATCTTTATTCAAATAAACCATTTCAGGCACTTTTGACTCGTCAAGCATCAATATGATTAATGAAGCTACAACTGGTTCGGAATGTTGCTCTTACCGAGAAGAACCAGCAAGAAACTCGGCGGTCAATCTTCTAAATATTTTCAATTATACATCATTAAACCGCTGTCTTGTATGAAGCTGAAAGGATTTTCAAATCCAGACTTTCTTATCATCCAAATAATCTTCAATTTTGTAATAAGCTTTACGCATAAGCATATTTGAAGGTTTATGCACATGTTTTACGATTCCTGCATCTATATCTATCGGTTATGAAAACGAATAGTCCACTCTACATTTAGCATTATATATATTTCCTATTTACTTTATCGCGGACTATAACAGAATAACTTTATTAATACTTTTGTATCTACAGTTTTCATATGCCTTTTTCTTTTTTTTTTGTATTTTTGAATATTGGCGAGGTCGTACATCAGACGGATCGGATCTCTTCATTAGCAAAAGTAATGATAATATTATTTTTGATATAATCCGCATCATGATACCTCACGACACCTCGGTAAGAAATGATGGTGGTCTATTCTATGCAGTCGGATACCACACGGCATTGCATTTACCTTAGTCGCCTCTTACGACACCTCAGTAAGAAAGGAAGGTGGTCTATCCTATTCTGCCGGATACCACACGGCTAAATAAAACTTAAATGAAAGTGTAATTTGTGTAACGTGTAACATTCATAGATCCATTCCATTTTATTATCTTTCGCAAAATAAGTTTTTTGCTTCACCTGCGTTCTGCGGGATTTCCGAAACGGTACGGTTCGTTGTTATTAATCGGTTCAATAACTTTATATCCTTGTCAGGCTCTCACAGCTGAGTAACTATTCCTAAATAATTTCCCATCTAAATATACATATGTATATACGTTATTAAAACGTAACTTTAGGCAGATTATGTAATTAGAATTTTTTTATTTGATGAATAAAAAGTAGACATCCAAATACACCACCGTGTAGAATCCATCTGAGTAGAATAATCCATCCTCATTTCTTACCGAGGTGTCGTAAAAGGCGACTAAGATAAGTTGCCATCAGACAGGCGGCCGGTCGTAAAATACGCTGCCAAATCCCGTGACAACATGTTAGTCCACTCGCTATATATTTAGCACTATATATATTTTCTATTTACTGTATCGCGGATTATAGCACAATAATTTTATTATTACTTTTGTATTATGAATCTCAGCAAAGTAACGCCTAAGACTTTAAATTACTTAAATATATTGTGGAAACATTAAATATTATGTCTGATATTCTAAAATGCGGAAAAATATTACAATCTTATTTTTATCAGCGGGATATACAAGTTTTCATGTTGTAGATTGTATTAGTTGACTATACTATCATATGTGTACTAAACAGTTAGACCGAACCTGTCAGATACTAAATGTATAGTGGTAAACATTAAAACTTGAATGTTGTTAGTTAAATCAGACATCCGGTTGATAAGTTGCAAACGAAACAGTCGCAAGGCCCGCTAGCCAAAGATGTTCACTTAAGTTTTGTTAATTTCCTCCAACGAAACTTGTCTTTATTGCAACTTCTAACTTCTCTTTGACCAAACCCTATCTCCATTTAATTAATACGCGTAGTTAGTAACCGCAAGCTTTCTGTCTTGTTCTTAACTCTGTATAACGTCAGCTTTTATGTTTCCTAATCATTTACTTAAGTTACTACCATGTGTCTGTGACTTTGTCTCCATAAGTTAAGATGACACTGTTCAGTCTTTTAATTATGCCCATATCAAAGATAACATCGATTCCTTGCTCTGTAACGACGTTAAAGTACATGGATTAGTTTTGTTATAAAGGCTTTGATATATCTTTTATTTATTGTTTTTTTATCCTAGGATTCTGTGAATTTTCCTTTTTTTTCTTGTTGTTATAAAAGATTTCTTTTCATCGCTGGTTATTGCAAAATGTCAGTATCATTACTTTCATATTATGAATATTACGCACAGCGTCTCATTCTTATGTTATTTCAAAAATACAAAGACCCTTTTACTTTACTAATACGTATTTATAGACCCGATTATCTATTCAGGGTTATACACTATCACTTGTTGATAGAGTGAATAGTGAATACTGTTTCATAAGTAGCCTTCAAGAATGTATAATATGAATGACATTGTGACTATGTATGTGTTCCCATTTCATCAACACGCTCGCTTTTAACGGCGACTTTGTCTGCCTGAACTTATAACACTTTACAGTTAAAATCTTAAAACTGTCACTTATCAGTACTTCAGCTGTACAACAATAGCGATCATCTGTTTCTTTTTTGGCTGAGAAACCTGATCCTGAAAGGATCTGAAGGAACCAATTTGCGATACTGGTTGGTTCTGATCCACTGCTAGTCAGAATCCCCACTAATTCAATGTGGAATGGTAGACTTTACTTTTGGATTTTTTTACGTCTATTTCTAGAATTTTCTAGTAACATTTAGGTTGCATCACAATATTTTCCTTTTCACGGTAAATCGCACGGCAGATTGGAAATATCATTACTTTTTCGTAGTGGAATTCCGCAACGTAATGACTAAATTTATTAATTTTAAAAAATCATTTTAACGGATATATATAGGTGCCTACCAGAGGTTTGGTCCTGGTGAGTGAGGCGGATGTAAATTAGAATAACGCCATCAGATTTTATTATTTTATATTTTATTTATCTTAAGTTCATATTTTAATAAAGGCAGCTTTCATACTATTATAAAAATAATAAATTGTAATCACTTTTGGCAATTTTAACAAGGGCCCACGGAAACTAAATTTCGGTTATAAAAAGTCTAAATTATTTTTTATGGTTGTTGCTTTTAATTAATAAACGATTATAGACTAACGTTTTGTTGATATTATTCTGGTTTTTTAATGGCGTCGGTCAATCTTGAATTTATACCACACATCTGAAGGCGTGATGACTTGTCACAGTCACCAGGGACATTCTTAGTGTGAGTTTCCCCGATACTGGTAGTGACACCGTGTTCTAATTTCCGCTTTTTACACGCTCAACGATACTAATACGGTCGCCCGTTTAGCCTAGTTTCACTTTAAAAATTAGGGTAGGAAAAAAACTGTGATTTGGTTTTCGCTAAATCTATTTATTTACTTCCCTCTTCTTTTTCTTTTAATAATTCTTAGTCGAAATCAGTTCAAAAACAATGCTTTTGTTTGTTAATATAAGTTATTTTCTCAATGTTAACTTAACTAAGTAACTTATAAGATAACTTATTAAATCCACACAAGCGCATGCACGTCGATCTTTCTGGATCTTCTTTTATCTAAAATATAAACCAACTAAACTTTTGTAGTTTCAACTTTATGAATAATCGCTCGCTTCTTAACAGCTTTGTTTTAGCTAGTACACGTCAAATTTCGCTGGAAATTGTTAATGTATTAAGAAAGTTTTTCCTATTCTTAGTCTTTACATATTACCTGAGCAAAGGTTTATTTTTTAAAAGTAATCATAAAAATTATTGTCTATATATATTGCGGATTATAGCAAAATAGTTTTTATTATTACTTTTGTATTATGGATCTCCGCAAAGTAACGCCTGATTCTATAAATTATTTATTTTTTAAATTAACCATTTTGTTAAATTCGTTTGTTTTATATAAATAGGTGCCTTTTATATTTAAATTGCCGCGATTCCCACGTCGCCTCATTGTCCATACAGTCCGCGTACACACAAAGCCTTTTATTCCGTAAATAATATCACAGCTCCATTTAAGTGACCTAATGGTTAAATTGAAAATTTTGAGTAAGAAATATTATATTATTATTATTTAACATACGGTTATTTTTTTACTTGCTTTTCATGTATTATAAAGTGAAATATTATAAAATACATTTGTAATATTGATGTTAATGACAATAACTGGGACCTAAAGTTAAGTCATTAACATCTAATAAGCTATGTCTGTCTAAGTAAACTTAAGTCTGTCAACATATTCCTAACAGCCCTCATTAAAAAAATATATATTTCAATTCTAAGACGTTTAAATAATCGTGCAATTTTGTAATTATGCATAATTATAAAAATTCATCCTTTTGAAACTGCTAAAAGATAAACAAAGACAAGTTTAGAAAAACAAGATAAATTTTGTTATTGCAAATTATTTCAAATCTAAGTTAGACCAGTTCGTTGCGGATTCAATATATCGGAGCGATTGCAAATAGTTCGCATTCGAGACGGCACCGGTTTAGAATAGAGAAGTTAAAGAAAGTGGGATTCCTGTCCGTGATTTTGCTCCTTTTTGCGGAACTCGGAAATTGCAACGATTGGCGATCCGCAAGATATATTTATTAGGGCGATACGATTTCATTACTTGACAATCTAACTGTCAGATATTTTTAGAACATTACTACATTATTATATCAACATTCACTAACTATCACCACCAAACTGCACTACCTACTAGCACTGCACACATTCACTACCACAATCTCAACAATAGTTTCACCCCCGTAACTGAAGCACCATCAAGAGATAGACTCTACGATGAAATCGCAAGGCTTTGCGATTTAATTTTATTTATGAACAGTATTAATTATAGTTACTTTTTTATTCCGCGATATTTCATACTACATATCTCGCTCACACTGCATGCCGTGTGGTATCCGGCAGAATAGAATAGACCACCCTCCCTTCTTACCGAGGTGTCGTAATAGGCGACTAAGGTATGTGCCGTGTGGTATCCGGCTGCATAGAATAGACCAACCTCATTTCTTACGGAAGTGTCGTAAAAGGCGACTAAGGTAAGTTGACGTCAGGCAGGCGGCCGGTCGTAAAATACGTAGCCAAATCATGTGACAACATGTTTGTAACACGTGTTGTCACATGTTTTGCCGACCCCACTTAGAGTGGGATAAGGGCAGGAGAATGATGATGACGATATCTCGCTCACACTGCAGATGTAAGGAAAGCTTCAGAGATAAATGAATTAAATTTGAATATAACTTAAAGTTATATACAAATTATGACTAACAATGTAGTCATAAATATTAGTTTATGTAACCTAAACAAATTCGTTATGTCAATTGTAAATAAATCTTATAAGTTTCGCAAGTGTTATAGCAAATTTCAATAGCGCCGATGTAAATACGAGTCGTTTCTCAATAAGCCAATATTAATCGTGAGGCGCCATCTATTGACCCGCGCTCACCGTGACGAGAGTGGGTGGGGCACGCCCCCTCTGCCAGTTCACGTTGTGCGCAGGGTTTTCAAATAATACCATCGAAAATTATTATGACATGTATCTTTATTTATTATTTTTGAAGTAAAACTTATGTATGTACTAATTTATAGAATTAGGCGTAACTTTGCGGAGTTCCATAATACAAAAGTATTATGTATAAAAAGTAAAAGTATAAAAATTATTTTATTTTAATTACAAAATATATATAGTGCTAAATGTATAGTGGACTATCCGTTTTTTCATACCCTATACATACAGGATTCGTAAAAACACATGCACAAACCTCCCCCAGTGCCACCGCAATACACAACCACTACACACGTTCACTATCACAAACTCAACAATCGTTTCGCTACACAGCCGAAGCATCATCAGGAGATAGACTCCACAAATCGTAAAGCTTTGCGATTTTGCGAAAAACGTGACGAGAACGGTACGCAAAGTGTGATCAGGCGGAGCGAACGGAAGTTGAAAGGAAGGTATAAGTTAGTGAAGATAGAAAGAGAGGGAAAGTAATGTTTCGTATATTACTATAGGGGCAAGACAGAGAGAGTGTGCGAGCACATTTTTTTTATCTCTCACCGCCAGTTACGTTTTTGTTTTTCTACCAATCCACATTAGGGCAGCGTTTTTGGTCTACTGAGTGTAGAGTGTACCTCCAAAAGAAGTGTGGAGGCCTACTTAATGGGACAGTAGTGGGATTAGATATATAGAATAGGTCGTAGAATCAGGTATATTTATTATAAACTAAGTTAGACACCGAAATGAAGAGTTATAAAAACTTATTCGTGGATATGCTTTTCACTGAATAATTTAAGTAGTCCTTTTTATATATTTTCGAGTTTTATCGAATCGAATCTTTTGATTTGCCTATGTATATTATCTTAATATAATTTCAATTAAAATATGCAGATTATAAACACTATACTAACTTTTGTCCTTCTGATAGGTATAATTTTAGAACGATATTTGAATACAAAATATTATTACAAAATTTTGACATCCCTAGCGTAAGCGTTCGTAAACCCATAAGTCTATATTTATTTACAAATATTCTTTTATATTCACACACAAATGTTGTGCTTTCGTCTTTTTTGTTATTACAACAGATTTTTGTTTGATTTTATGGTAAATAAAATATTGACGTGAAGATCTATAACAATTATTTTGATTCACCGCCATTATTGGCTATTATTCAATAGCTTGAAGGCTGTTGTATAATGTAATAAACACTCAATAAAAAAAATCTAAAGGAATGTGACACTTAAACTAACACAAACACAAAAAAATGTATTCCTATAATGATGCGAGTTAAGTATTTATTTTTAACAAGATACGCGCGGGTTCGCCCGCGTGAAATTCGCGCGTTTTTTGCATGTAATAATCGCTCGAGTCTCGGCAGGAGACTGGCTCTCTGATACCCTACACCGCTTTTTATACCTATTCCCCCCACTAAACTACAATCGACACCGGTTTGTTACTACCCCCACTAAAATTTGTTGTAAAACAACCTCTTCAACTCAATTTACATAAAACCGTTATGTACTATTAACCTAAACCTTTGGGAGGATTGGCACTACCTTTTAGTAAAAATCGCACAAAAAACCGTTCAGTTGATTTTGAGAAAATCGATTACATACAGACAGACAGCTTTGGGGACTTTATTTTATAATAAGTATAGATCGATTTATAATATACTACAGATTAATTATTATTAAACGTGTTCTAAATTTTTAAATAAAAATCTTTTTATGTTAATCATGTTAAAAAGAATGAAATAATATTAATTTAATTTGCGTTGCGCAAGATAGATCTGATATAATTATTAACAATTTTATAAAGGTGACAGCTTTAACACAACTATTTATTAACTTACTTTGGGGATGTGTGTAATCGGCACATATATTTATTATTTAATATAGAGTCTTCTGAATTCGAATAGCTTTGTTATACACTTTTACCCGTTATAGCTGCGTGTACCAATCATGTTTTATTATTAACCGTAGCATTCGGCGGCAAGGTTTTTAGTCCCCTCGGACCCGAGCCAGCGTTTACTGCGAGTTAAATCAACGTCAATTAAATTATGAAGGGTTTAAAAGGTACCTTTAACGGTTTCGCGAAGTTAAATTTTTGTTTTGTTTTTTTTATAAGGGTACCGAAACCGCTTGGTGGCTTGACAACTGCGCCCTAGATTTCCATACTTGCTTGGTAAAGAAAAAAATTCAAAAAATGCAGTGGAATGTATATGTCGCGATATAATTTTATATAGCGACATATACATATCTCTATCTCTTATGGTTAAGTCACAATTACTACTTTTGTCTTTTATGAAATCCACGCGGGTGAAGCCGTTGTTGGCACAGCTAGTTTAAATATAAAGTGAGTCTAGGCAGGGTGGGGTGGCAGAGAGGTGGGCAATGCATCTAGTGTATGTGCGGTGTAGTGTGACACGTCGGGAGCGGTCCACCGGCGTAACCCACATTGCATCCTAATGTCGACCCACATTCGTTCTGCATCTATAATCCAAGTTAAACGACAATTATAAAGGGTTCGGTAGGTATGTGTTCTGATTAAATTCACATGATAACATTCATGAGATTTCATAATGAATGAATGAATGAATGAGACGAAATAATGCTCTCAGTAGTAATTCAATAAACTAATACTCAAAATTTCATTTAGTCAAAATTTTTTTATTTACTAGTGGTAGTTGGGACTTCGTTCGCGTCTACTTTGTTTGTTTTTGTATTTTTTTACTTTGTTTTTTGTTTTTTTTCCTCTTCCCGAAGGAAGAGCGCCAATTTTTTTCTATACGTTAGCCAGGTATATAAGCTTCAATTGTACGAAATTTCATCTATTGTTGTGTAGTGTAGCTACAGCGGAACGATAAATAAATCACCGGTAAGCCCAACGGTAAGAACGTGCGACTATTTCGAGGGGGTCACGCGTTCGAACCCCGAGCAGGCTCCTATGAGTTTTCCTGCTAAAATTATGTGAATTGATACTTGAAATCTATCACACGCTTTTCGGTGAAGGAAAACATCGTGAGGTAACCCGCATATATCTAGAGAATTCTGGGGATATGTGTAACGTACCAATCCGCATTGGAGCAGCGTGTTAGGTTTTAGCTCCAAACCTTCTCTCTAAAAGAGACACGGAGAGACGAGGTCTATGCCCAGCAGTGGGATAGTAACGGGCCGTTACTTCACTTTTAAAAAAATTATGTATAAGTTTTTTTCGTTCCAAATTTCATCAATGTAGTTTCAACGAATTAGCAGTGAGCGCGTAAACGATAGACATTATAATAATAGTAGAATAGAATATTTTTTATTAATTCTCTAACAGATTATGCTACCGTCAATAAACTAAGAGCAATTACTGTAACAACACTTGCCGCAGTTATAGTCGTTTCGCAAACGGCTCTTTAACGGGTATATACGAGGGATATAGTGTGTTACACAATCGGCACTAAGGTCCTCTGCTATGGCCTACGGCAGTGTGGAATGGGGCTCCCATTCAGCGGTAAACTATCATTCGCATGTCGTCGCGAAGAAAGCGAGTCGCTAAAGGAAAGCTACATATGCTTGAGATTATCAAATATCTCCCTTTTATAGACTTTGCTTGTGGATTCGCCCACGTAGAAATCAGTGTTATTTAATTAATATTTTTACAGATACTATAACAGAACTACTTTGCTATAATCCGCACGGGTTAAACGAATGCATGCAAAGCTGATGTGTATGTACTTTACACATGCAGGACAAGTCACCACATGCATCCCAAGACGCCTCCACCAGCAGCAATGCACACAAGAAATACACACAAGCACCACCAAAATCTCCACGATCGTTTCGCCCCGAAACCGAAGCATCATCTCCTAGGATAGGCTCCACGACAATCGCAATATAAATCATTTAATATTTTTAACATAAAAGTAAATATTATAAGTTAACCCATGAGAGGTAGAGACATGTTGTCGCGGACTTTTTGTAGAATTTTTGTAGAGCAAAATTTTTTAGGTACAATACATGTATCTGTATATAAATGTATCTGTTAGTATACGCGGCGCACGCGACTAAAGCTCCCAGCAGGCGTGTTTTTTTACAACTCTGTCTTGAACACAATTTGTATGTCACACTACTGCACTGTGCACTATTTTTGTAAACTTAATGAAATTTAAAATATTATAGTTCTTACTAAATATAGAATACGTATGTTTGTCTGATAGACTAGAATAAAATAGAAATATACTTTATAGTCACGCCGTGTAGTATCCGGCAGAATAGAATAGATCACCCACCTTTCTTACCGAGGTGTCGTAAGAGGCGACTAAGGTATGTGCCGTGTGGTATCTGGCTACATAGAATAGACCACTCTCATTTCTTCCCGAGGTGTCGTAAAAGGCGACAAAGGTAAGTTGATGTCAGGCAGGGGCCCGGTCGTCAAATTCGTAGTCAAATCATATGACAACATGTTTATAACATGTTGTGCCGATTCCACTTAGAGTGGGATAAGGGCAGGAGAATGATGAGTTCTTACTAAATATCTATCTGAAATAAACTTGTTCGATGATCTATCTCCCATGCTCGCATGTTGTAAGGTCATCGAGATTCATGCATATATTAAGATGACACGATAAACACTCCCGTTATATCTTACCTCAAATACAAATTTGTACGAGACATCCTCATGGGATTTCTAGTCGTTTCATTTCTCAGATAGGCAATGTCTGAATATCAAGTGCGCAAGGTAATTCTGACGGTGACACTATTCGCGTACAGACCGCAAAACAAACTAATGTCTATATAAAATATATCTCACTTTTAGTATTAAAGTGACCTAAACCAAAAAACTTGCAAAATTGCAATAAAGCGTAGCGAGCGAACAAAACTCGGGAGTGCTAAAGAGACCCATCACTTGGAAGAACAAGAAAACACTAGTTTTTTTTTAATCATTCGTAACGTGATGTCATAGATGGCATTGAAATAAGGATTATAATGTATCTTACTCAATTGCGCCGTGTGGTATTTGGCAGAATAGAATAGACCACCCTCCTTTCCTACCGAGGTGTCGTAAGAGGCGATTAAGGTAAATGCCGTGTGGTATCCGGCAGAATAGAATAGACCACCCTCCTTTCTTACCGAGCTGTCGTAGGAGGCGACTAAGGTAAATGCCGTGTGGTATCCGGCTGCATAGAATAGGCCACCCTCCTTTCTTACCGAGGTGTCGTAAGAGGCGACTAAGGTAAGTGCCGCGTGGTATACGGCTGCATAGAATAGACCACCCTAATTTCTTACCGAGGTGTCGTAAAAGGCGACCAGTCGTAAAATACGTAGCCAAATCATGTAACAACATGTTTGTAACATGTTGTGCCGACCCCCCTTAGAGTGGGATAAGGGCAGGAAAACTGGAAAAAATGAATGTATCTTACTCAATTAAGCCTAATTTTCAATTCTGACAGTTTAATACTAAGCGTGCGATATTCAAATTAAAAATATTTTTTATAAACTTGTACACAAGTTCTTCTCAATCGTCACCTCTACTGCTCTTTCGGAAAGCTGTTCCTACAACTACCCGCAACTTTGTCTCAAAATAAGTTTTACACGTCACACTTTTTTAAGTGTTTTTTTATTCCTGAAAATGGATTTGTTATCCTATATGTTTCGTATATATTACTCCAGTGGATTAGTCTGAAAGAGTCTCAAGCAGACAGAAAGATGGACAGATTTTCACATTAATAACATTAGTATGGATTGAAAGCTAAATTTTATTATCAGAGCTTAAGATTTCATGACTGTCCTCTCACATAGTTCTACTTGGACGCTCAAATTCTTAAAGGACGTAGTCAAAGTCTAGTCAAGTGGTTCTTACACGCACAGAAGATCTCTGTCGTCTACAAATTCCCTCAGCAATTCCATATCCAAGCACCGCTTTGTTTAACCTCTCTAAGCTTTAATATTAGAGATGTTTCGCCGCAACGACGCCATCGTCCCACAACCCCACCTTAACAAGGAAAAATGCCATGATGCCGCAGTACAAGCTAATTTCGGTTTTAAATTTAGGCAATAGTGACGATTTTGCAATGGTATCGGCTTCGAGAGTTAATAGACAGGATAATAAACGCATTATTTACATAAACCGAAATTGAACTTTATGGGATGCCAGTGGATGACCTGATGGTACTATTTTCATACAAGGAATACTGCAGAAATAAAATTATACATACTTTCATTATAAATGCGGGTCTGTCTGCCACCTTTTCACGACTGTTCCGCTTGACCAATATTTTTGAAATTTGGCACAATTAAAATTTACACAAAGAAGTATCTATCATATCTATACTAATATTATAAAGAGGAAAGATTTGTATGTTTGTTTGTATGTATGTTTGTTACGTTTTCACGCAAAAACTACTGGACCGATTTCAAAAATTCTTTCACCATTGGAAAGCTGCTTTTTCACTGAGCAACATAGGCTATATGTCATTTTCAAAAAAAATAGGGATCCCTAATAAAATTGTAATAACTTGGTAAAAATTTAGTCGTAAACATCTATCATCGCGTGCGCTGCGGAAACAATTGATGATAGAACAAAAAAATGTTCTACAGTATTATAGAACGTATCAATATCCACAAAAAAGTCCGCGATACCATATGTCTAACTATTATAGTTATGTCAATATAACTACTTTTTTACATTGTAAAAGTTGGTAAAAGTGCCGACAATAATCAAAACATTTTATTCATATCTCTGTATTAATCATTATCCCATTAAATGATATTTTATGAATAACTGTTTCAATACCTGTAAAATACTTTTTAAATTATTAAAATCCGACATCCCAATCAAAAGATTTTACGAATTTAATAATGTAAATCGAAATCAAATAATGCCATAACTAACCTAACCTACCGTTATAGCAGGGCCTGCACTTGGTGAGTTAAGTCTTATTCCAAGAATACTAATGATACCCATTTTTTTATAATTAAATAATCTACAAAATAAATCTTTAGTCCGATTTCGTAGACTTTCCACTACCACAAGATCTGTATGGACGCGGGTGAAACCGCGGGGCTTTGCTAGTAGGTTATAAAAATTCCCGTTTTTCTTTGGGTAACAAGAAAACATTTTATTATTGAGGGTATTTAAATGGATTTTGTTGGCGCAAAAGAAATCGTTGGTACTAGTGTAATTATAATTTTCCGTATTGTAAATTTAAGTAAATTTTTACAGTTGAGTACGTAAATTTTTAGAGTTGAGCACGTAAAGTTTTATAGTTGAGTACGTAATTTTTAAAGTTGAGTACGTAAATCTTAAGAGATTAGTACGTAAATTTTTAGAGTTGGATACGTAAATTTTTTTATTACATTCAGTAGATTCTTCTTCTTCTTCTTCAGCCGATGGACGTCCACTGCTGGACATAGGCCTCTTCATGAGATCGCCACACCACACGATCTTGCATTCAGTAGATTATTGCTACTAAATCATTATTCGTTAAATAATCCTCGTTTTAAACTGCGATCGTCATAAACTGGTTTGTAATAGGTAATACGAAATGATATTGGAAGTTCTTTATCGGCTATTAATATCCGGCAACGCCTGAAAGATGGCCTACTTTAAGTTTTCGACTTGGAAGTGTAATTTTTACTTTATTTCTGCTACTGCATCGCTTCAGTCAATTTCGAACCATGTCCCACTTAAGTAAAGTTTGAACGACCCGCGGTAGATTTTGTTTGACCTCCGACGGAATTTTAACGACCCTATTAGGGGATTTCGTGGGACATTTTATGCTCCGAAATCATTTTCTTCGTCTACTTTGTAGGCAGTTAATAAAACGGAATCGCTGTTAATAAATGTTGATACGTTTTATAACCATTTTGTCTGTTAACCTTTTGAAAAAATATCAGTCAATTAGGACACTAATTATGGTGAAACGGCCTTTTACTAACTCAATACTGGGCATAGGTATCCTCTGTCCTTTTATGGACAGAAGGGTTAGAGCTGAGACTCACCACGCTGCTCTAATTGCGATTATTAGGTTACATACATCCCTAGAATTCTCTAGAGATATGAAGGTTTTCACACGATGTTTTTCTTCACCGAAAGCATGTGAAAAACTGCAATTATCAATTAGACACAAGTTTTAACAGAAAAATTAACCTGCATGGGATATGAACCCGTGACTCCCTGGAAATAGTCACATGGCCTCAACTTTTGGCTATCACAGCTTAGCACTAGGTTTATAATTAGGTGGGTAATCAGATTATAAGAGAGTACAATTTGCACCAATATTTTATCGCACTAGTTAGATAAAATATTCATCATCATCCTCCTGCCCTTATCCCACTCTAAGTGGGGTCGGCACAACATGTTACAAACATGTTATCACATGACATGGCTACGTATTTTACAACCGGCCGTCTGCGTGGCGTCAACTTACCTTAGCCGTATTTAAGGACCCCTCGTTAAGAAACAGGGTGGTCTATTCTACTCAACCGGATACCACACAGCGGGTCAACTTACCTTAGACGACTTTTACGACACCTCGGTAAGAAATGAGGGTAGGGAGATAAAATATTATTAATGCATATTTTAGCGTTCATGTATTGACATGCTATAAAAGTATTTTGTTTTATCGGTATCTTTACTACTTATTATCGTCGTGTTTCTTCAAGGTATCTTCCCTTACCAATAGCAGAATATAAACTTTGGATAAAATAAACGACTAGCTTTCTGAAGTGTATTCTAGAAAATTTATAGAAGCAGACGTTACTATGCGGAATTCTATATTACAGAATCTATAGCAGAACTGCTTTACTATATGCCGCGTGTGTTAAACACACACGACAAACGCGCATTATAGAAAAGTAGTGCTGATATAGTTTCTATAAAATTATTAAGTAAATTCCTATAAAATAGTTTTTAGAATTAGGCGTTACTTTGTGGAGATTAATACTACAAAAGTACTCGTAATATTATTTTGCTGTAATCCGCGATAAAGCGATTCCTATCACATGTAAATTTATATAAAAAATTTATTATATGAACAAAAGCTCTGGTGGAACATGACTTTAAAGCTCAACACTCGCAGGAGATTCCTCATGACCTCAGCCAGAATTTTAACAATCCTATTAACAATTACGTGAAAGAATTTCGACGGTCGCAATGATTTTATTCCGTCCCATTATCATTCAGTTTCTCATTTCTGTCGGCTCTTTTTCGCATCACGTGCCTCGGTATATGTTGCATTGTAATTAAATTAATTAGGCCTAAACGTTTCGTGAAGCTATTCATCGCGATCGCGGTCTAGATCGTTTACAAGTGCAAAACAACATATCGATACATTGTAAGTATGATTAAGCGAAATTATCGATGTTTTTACGCCTCACGTTTATGTGATGTTGATTACTAATAACGTTAGTTCTGTGCTTTAGAGGTTCGTTCGATGGCTGCTTAAACCGAGTTATTTTTAATAATGATTATTATAGCTTATCAACACTTTGGAACTTCACATTATTGTGGGAACCGGTATGCCTATTCATCATCCTCCTGCCCTTATCCCACTCTAAGTGGGGTCACATGTTGTCACATGATTTGGCTACATATTTTAGGACCGGCCGCTTGCCTGACGTCAACTTACCTTAGTCGTATTTAACGACCCCTCGGTAAGAAGAGGGTGGTCTATTCTGCTCAACCGGATTCCACACGGTGAGTCAACTTACCTTAGTCGCATTTTACGACACCTGGGTAAGAAATGAGGGTGATCTATTCTACTCAACCGGATACCACACGGTGAGTCAACTAAACCTTAGTCGCCTTTTACGACACCTCGGTAAGAAATGAGGGTGGTCTATTCTACTCAGCCGGATACCACACGGCGTGCCTATTATCTTCAATAAAACCCTTTCTTGCAATTTATTTAGTCCACAGAATACCTTTAACAAACTAAGACAGAGAGATCAAGATTTTTTTTTCAAATAATTAAAAATATATGCAACAATACATTTCATTTGCTATCGTTAGCGTGACACGTTAAACTACACATCACGTCTCCAATTACTGCGCTATTTATCGATATTTTTAAATATGATTAGCACGTCCTTAAATTTAATATAAACAAGTAATATATTCAATAACTAAAACAACAATTCATGTGATGCAAAGTTTTATTATTGAAAAATAAAAAATACGATGGAATAAAAAAAAGATAATTATTTCTTTTTTTTTTCCTTGTACAGTTTTCCTTCCTTTCTATTAATTTCAATCATCTTTTTTATTTAAAACAAAACTGTAACCTAAGATGCCGTACAAAGGGTTAAATGTGTTAACAAACTTGTAACTTGTAAGTCATCGTCTTAACTCTATCTGTCCCGGTTACTCAAACAGTTATAGGTACGTCTTTAAATTATTTATAGAATTAGGCGTTACTTTGCCATTGCCAGATCCATAATATAAAAGTATGAAAATTATATGATAATGTAAAGTAGTGTTTTCTAGTTTTTAAATTACTCAATTATATTGTAAAAGTAATAATAAAATTATTTTGCTATAATCCGCGATAAAGTAAATAGTAAATATATATAGTGCTAAATGTATAGTGGACTATCCGTTTTTTCATACCCGATACATCAAGATTCTTAAAAACACATGCACAAACCTCCACCATCGCCGCCGCAATACACAAGCACTACACACGTTCACTATCACAAACTCAATAATCGTTTCGCCCCGAAATCGAAGCTTAATATTATTATTAAAATCGTCAGGAGATAGACTCCACGACAAAATCGCAAAGCCTTTATTACATTTAGCATTATATATATTTTCTATTTACTTTATCGCGGATTATAGCACAATAATTTTATTATTAATTTTGTAGGTACGTCTTTGTTTAAATTGCTTTATTATAGAATTGCGTAATTCGGCAGCCTGTCTGACATAAATGCGAATTGGATTGTTAGACATTTCCTAGAAGTTCTCCAAGATATGTTCTAAGGTAAAACAAGATGTGTTCCCGTTACTGCGTAATTAACTGTAGTTATTGATATCAAAAGATTGTATTGTATTTTTATAAGTCACCAGCTCTTAAGCGCAACTGACTGCAGTCTAATTAATTATTTGAGTATACCATAATACATATTAATTATGGTTAAAGTGGCTTAATCATAAAAGCTGGATACATGCTGTCGCGGACTTTTATTAACAACTTTTAGAGGGGAACAATTTTGTAATACATGATTCTTTAATAACTTTCACCGTTTACTTAGCGCATGCAAGGAAAGCTTTAAATTTTGCCGTTTTCACAATATTTTTTATTGCTGCTCCTCTCCTATTCATCTTAGCGTGATGGTATATAGCCTATAGCCTTCCTCGATAAATGGACTATCTTACACTCAAAGAATTTTTCAAATTGGTCTAGTGGTTCCTGAGATTAGAGCGTTCAAACAATCAATCAATGAAACAAACTATTTAGCTTTATATATTAGTATAGATATCCAGCTTTAGAACGTGCACACATTTGTTAATGCTACAAAAAGTAGATATGTACAATGATAAATAGAAAAAAAAACAGGTATAATTAATTTTTGGTTTAAGTTTGAGTTATTTCTCTGCGTCTACTCATTAGCGTTGAGAGTGAGTAGCCTACTTTCCTACACCTTAATCCATCAATTAAGTGCATATTTTATATTATTTAGTAATTAAAACTATTATTTGTCTAATTATTATTAAATTATAATTAATTAACTTACACCGGTTTTAACACGACTCCGGAAACTTCCATTTTGTCCGACACGCACTTGGCCGTTTTTATTGTTATACTCATAATGCATTTAGCAACTTTACTTGTTTGCGTTACTTCACCAATTAGAGGGGGAACGCTAACCGACCGATTTTAGAAGCCACCGCATACCCATTTACAAACAAAGCGATTGTCATCAACTGTGCAAGCGTAAAAGCTCCCTATTGTGTTCACATTAATGTCAAAATTGCGTACAGCCATTTAACAAATTGGTGCTATCACTTTGTGCGCTATAAGCTTGGTTTAACGTAACTAGCAAATGTGTACCCGTGAAATACATACGCTCTGTATGAATAGACGCTACCATTTAATTATGTTGGGTGATATTAATTTTGGGGTAGTGATTTCGGCGCGTCCTTTAAAGCTATCTTCCGTGTAAAATCAACCATGATATTGTAACTTAATAATCTTTCAATAATGGAAGCAAAATTTTAATAAAATTTTATGTATTGTATGGTAGTATTTATAATTATATACATTATAAAACTGTTACTAAATATCTGACGTCATTAAAAATTGACAATGTCTCTAACAGTTACGTCAGTAAATGAAATAAAAACTTTATAACCTTCGAAATGGCTGGGCGGATTTTAATGAAATTTTCAGGCAATATTTAGAATGAGTCAGCGGATGATGTGGCGATCGGAGCATTTTTTTAATCGTTGAGTTCTCTTTAGAGGTGAATTCGAAACCAGACTGAGCGTCAGCAACTCATGGCCCCAAAGCTTTCAATATAAAAGTTACAATATAAAATCATAAAAAAAGCTTAGAGGGCGTCCTGCCGTTCAATCCAAATATTTCAAAATAGCTATTATTAAATTATTTATAGAATTAGGATAAGAATTAAACAATTTATTAAATAATTTATATAATTATTAATTCAGACATAAAAGATCTTTAGGCAAAAGCCTTACAATCCTTGTCCATGTTTTTGTTCTATGAAAGATAAAAAATTCTTTAATATTAGTACTGAGGTTATACAACCGACCGCGCAAAGCGCTTAATACTACTGGCAGACGCACTAATTTGCATATATTAGGAAGAAAAAGTTGCGTAAAACAGGCGTAACGCATTCTCCTTACGCGATTTTTATTTATTTAAGTATTCATTTATTACGTAATCAACATATAATACTTATATAGAAAATTATAACTATACAATAAGGCCATAACTAGATTACAACATATATAAATAGATTATTTACATTAACAGAGTAAGGAAAATATAAATATGTTAAGTAACAGAACAATGATTGTAAAAATAATTGTAAATAAAAATAAAAATATCCACAACATGCATTGTCGAACGTAGTTATAGTGTGTCGGTGTGTGTGTGAGTGTGTGTGTGTGTGTGTGTGTTTGTGTTTGTGTGTGTGTGTGTTCGTGTGTCTGTGTGTTTGTGTGTCTTACCTTCAAATTACCGCAACTTAGTTCCAATAGAACATAAGGCAATATTATATTTCACATTATTATTGAAATTAATAAAAATTAATAAAAACACTCGTTGACTCAATTCGTTTGAGAAAAGTTTATGCAACTTGAAAATTATTACGTCGTTATTAAACTTTTCTCGGGCGGCGGTTTACGGCAAACCTCGATAGAAAATGAATATCTAAGTTAAAATTACACCTTGTGCATATTGATTTTTTAAAATACGTAACACAAATGTGGCACGTTAAGCTGGTCTACGATCTAGCCAAGGATAAACTGGTGATAAATTGGTGATAGTTATCAGTTGATCATTGCTCTTTTACTTGTCTGAATCATTTTTAAAGGGATACGTACAAGGAAATTAAAATATACAGTAAACATACAGTTGACTGGCCCCTTGGCGCAGGTGGAAGCGACCCTGCCTTCAGCTCCACGGGTCGTAGGTTCGATTTCTGTCGAGGACTAGCATTTTCTAAATACAATTTGCTGTTTCTTCAAGTCTGTTCTATTTATGTATTTAAAATTTTATAAGTATGCAGTGTATTTACCAGTTGTACCCTCACAGAAGACAAGTATTAAGTTACTTACATGTGGGGACGAACGACCGTGTGTGCTGTCCCATATATTTATAAATAAAAGAAAATATCAGTAGAAATATGTGTAAAAACAAAGAACACTTAAAGGGACATATATCTATCTATACTAATTCACTAAATTAGAAATGATCTCTAACACTTGACCGATAGACATGCACCTCCTTTGGTTACTATAACTGGAGTAAAATGCATCTACTTGCCTAAGTAGAACAAATATGATCTCAAACCAAGATCACTAGATGATAGGGCATCTAATAATCGTATCGAGTCATCGTTAAGAACCAGACTGGCCTACATTCACAAAACTTTGCTATTTGCTAAAAAACAACTATCTGACTTAGCTGCAAATTTCATTTCCGTCATCAATATCATTTGACTATAGTTTAAACAAATACCGTAATTAAAAAAATGTTTATCCCTTATCCGTCAGCCGGATTGCACGAGTCAACGATTCGATACCCAATATAGAATCACATTAACGATGGTAACCAGATTATCGGTTTCACGTCGCTCTATTTTCATTTGTTTTCAATTATTTTCGATTTACGGTTAAAGCTTGCGGTTCGGTGATCGCTGCGTTTAATTTCGTTAATAGTTTCGCTGCGTATACGTGATGTTGAGTTCACGGCATATTAATATCGCAACGGGCAAATAATTTAATGCGCAGACAAACCCGTACTATTTTCATTCACCATAAAGCTTTAAATATAAACCATTCAATGGTTAATCATTCGGAGAAAATAGATTATTTTGATTTTTCCTTTTATCGTATTGGATTTAATTTTCAGCGCCATTTTATAAATAATACATGGACCCAAATAATGCATTCTGCAACTTTCGTCGAAATATTTCTGAATTGTTAATATTGAATTTACTATATTTAATAAATCGTTGGCTTTTTTTATTTTTCATTATCGTATCCTACTAGATGTTTTTACATCGTATTAGATAGATGTTTATTTTCAACGCCATTCAGTAAAATAGATACTCAGGTATAATAATATGTATTATGCAACTTTTGTCGTAATATTTTTCTTCATCCTAAAGCTTTTAGTTTTAGGTTTAGTTCGTATGAAATAAGCTCAAATATTGAATTTACTTTAATTGTTTAATCAATTGTTGATAATGGTTTTGATAAAATTTCCTATTTTTCGTAGCAATTTATTAAATTAGGCACGTAAAGTCGGCACGCGTCGGTATGCAGGATAAAGATAGGCCGCCAAAGGCAGCGTATCTCTGCTGGTTTACGCAGCGCACGCGACTAATCTTACGGCCCTAAAACTCCCAGCAAGCAAGTTTTTTAACAACTGATCTCTTCAACGCAATTTACATAACACCGATATGTACTATTTACCTAAACCATCCGGAGGTATTGCTCTATTTTTTGGTGAAAACTGTACAAAAATACGTTCAGTAGATTTTGAGAAAATCGATTACATACAGACAGACAGCTTTTTGGGACTTTGTTTAATAATAAGTATAGATTATACATACAAAAGCTTTCACTTGTATGTATGTAAAGGTGGAATCTTGCAAGTAAAATTTGACTTACTTCCCGAGCTCCGATTGAGCTGAAATTGGACATACTGGTCCAGTCCCGATGACAACGTATGTTTAATGATATGATAAGCATGACCTGATGTAGCTACTAGGATTGGCTCCAGACGAGGGCACTCCTCAACAGTTAACAGTATCGACATGAAAAAAAAGCTAAAAGCTTAGTGTTAAAGCTTTTCTTAAAGCTCCTTTGACTTGTTGTATTCATCCGGAAAATATGACAATGAACAAAAGAAATGAAATCTTGTGTTTCGAGATTCCGCTGAGTTTCGCCTTTAATATTCATAGCAAAGGACGAAATTATGAGGGATTAGATATTCGGTTTACTTTTTAAATTAAGCTCTACTTGGGAAAGAAAATTTTTTGCTGACCGATGTTGCGCTCATAAATTGTCTCCCACATTTTAAATGATACGGTAATAAATTAAATGCTCACAATTTTCATTTGAAATACTTCATGTTTTAATGATATTCAGTCAGTATAACTTAGAAGCTGTGATAGCCTAGCGGTGAGACCGTGCGACTCTCTAGAGACGACATAGGTTCAAACCCCGGGCAGGCACCAATGAGTTTTTCTATTAAAACTTATGTGTCTAATTGATAATTGCTATTTATCACACGCTTTTCGGTGAAGGAAAACATCGTGAGGAAACCTGCATATTCTGTTGTTCGGCTATCACAGCTCCCAAGTTTGATTTCTATATATTTAACTTGGTACCTTTTGGCTATACCATTATCTTTGTGCTTATCGTAATATGTAACAATGAATGTTTGTCTGCAAGTCTTTTATAGACACCGAAATGGCTGGACCGATTTAAATGAAATAGTCAGACAATCTTCGGAATGACCCAGCAAACGATCCTTCGGATGCGGATTCGCATAATTAAGCTAGCATTCTTTTTTAACTGTTGAGTCTCGAAGGATATTCGAAGGGAACTAGACAGAGCCGCAGCAACGCGTGACTGGAAAGCTAGTTTAATATATATTGATTGAGTTATTCTTAGCACATACGATAACACGTGTTAGGAACATATGGAGCATGGGAGGCCGCAAACGATTCAAGACAGGTGTACAACAGGTGTTTATGAACTGGCCGATTGTGCGACTTAACCGACAGACGAAAGACGCAACATTAAGTATAGTGGGGTGACTGTGTAACAAAGAGCGATTTTATTAATCTGATTTTTGATTAGTCCTGACATCGTGAAAGTCCTTCCAACAAAACGATTCTGCATTTATCGGTGTTGTTTATTTCGTGTTACTTTTTTTCTTCTATTTATCCTTCTTTTCTCACGTAGAAGTCTTTATTAGTATTTGATTTTGTAACTTTAAATCTTAAAATAAACACGTATTTTAATATTTCTTCGTAATGTTTCGTTTTGCTGAACGTTCCTTTTATAGAAAGGTAGATATTCTTCATGTGGATTTTCTGTTTTGGTTGGTTTTTAGAATTATGGATCTTTTAGCTGATTATGACCGACTATCAATTGCTAACTTTAATAGGTTTATTTAAAATTTCTCTAAACAGAGTTTTCTTTATTCTTTAAGTTTGTCTTAAAATTAATTCTGACATACGAACAAGGCTTATCAAAATATTGATTTCCGAGCATTTTTCTTCATTTATAAGTAATAAAATTTTGTTGTTTGTTTTTCTTTTGTATGTTTAAGAAATTAAAACATAGCACATACTTAACTAATCATTAGCTACAATTAATTTAATCATCGAAATGTCGTTATACCATACGCTAACGATAACAGTGAAGTTAATTTATTTTTATAAATTGTTTTGTGTTTCGCCTCCTAAAGTTTAATAAAGTTAAAGGGTTCAGTTTAAACAATCTCCTCCTCCTTTAAATAACTCCTGTTTACATAATATTTGCAGCCCGAATCTCGAACTTTCTTAAATTATACATTAGTTCATCCGATAAGAAAATTATATAATGACAGAAGAAGTAAAGAAATAAAGTAAAGAAAGCTTAAAGTAAACTTGTTTACATTTGTAAGAGATTCATCTATCAAATCAATCTATCACAGTTGTCAGTTAGATCAGCTCTTTGGGTCGCGGGTTCGATTCCCGCCGAGGTAGAACATTTACAATACAATTGGTTGGTTCTTGGAGTCGGATTGTATATATATATATATTTATATATATTATATATATATATATATATATATTAATTTATTTAAGTATCGATTTAAAATTATATATGAATATATTTAACAATTGTCTATCAGCCATGACAAGATTTAAGTTATTTTGGGGACAGCGACTGTGAGTATAATTGTCCTATTTATGTACTTTATTAATATATTTATTCGGATCTCCAACAGCATTACACGATAAATCATCCATCGTATATCCCATCATCATTCTCCTGCCCTTATCTCACTCTAAGTGGGGTCAGCACAACATGTTACTAACATGTTGTCACATGATTTGGCTACGTATTTTACGACCGGCCGCCTGCCTGACGTCAACTTACCTTAGTCGCCTCATACGACACCGGTAAGAAAAGAGGGTGGTCTATTCTATTCAGCCAGATACCACACGGCACTTACCTTAGTCGCTTCTTACGACACTTCGGTAAGAACGAAGGGCGGTCTATTCTATTCTGTCGGATACCACACGGCGTATCCAACGTGTATCCCATATAGTTTTAAATTAAATATATATAGTACCAATTATATAGATCACATCATTCTTACTTACAATGTTAAAATTTTAAACCTAAAAATAACACTAGAGAATAATGAAAACATAAAAAAACAACATTATGGCTCAACTATTACAAATCTGAAATTAAAATCATAAAAAAATTATCTATAAAAGCTAAAGGAAGTGAAAATCTTGGCAGTAAAAGTGATTCGAATCGGTAATTATTACCGTGAATAAGACTTTTGCTAATTGCTTTAGATTAGTAACACGTTTACTGTTAGCTTAAAGAGATACGTAAATAACTTCAAATGCGACTGTGTGACGCCGACGTCGGCGAGTGCACGTTCATCTTTTAATACTTCGATGCTCTTCTTTAATGGCACTTTAGACACATCCATACTAATAATAACTAATTATAAAGTTGGTACCGCTGTGATAGCCCAGCGGTGAGACCGTGCGACTCTTTCGAGGGGAACACGTGTTCAAACCCGGGCAGGCACCTATGAGTTTTTCTAGTAAAACTTATGTGTCTAATTGATAATTGCAATCTATCACACACTTTTCGGTGAAGGAGTACATCGTGAGGAAACCTGCATATCTCTAGAGAATTCTAGGGATATGTGTAACCTACCAATCCGCATTGGAGAAGCGTGGTAGGTCTTAGCTCCAAGCCTTCTCTCCAGAAACAGAGAGAGGAGGCCTATGCCCAGCTGTGGGATTGTAACAGGCCTCTACTTTTCTTTACTTTTATAAAGTTGGTTTAATAATAATAATAAATATGGGACACTTTCACACACGGTCGTCCGTTCCCAAAGTAAGTAACTCGATACTTGTGTTGTGGGTGACGGATAACTGGTAGATATACTACATATATAATTTTAAATACATACTTAAATACAAATTGTTTAAACAAAATGTTGAGCCTCTGAAGTTGAAGGCAGGGTCACTAACCACTGCGCCAACGGGACAGTTTGTCTTTCTGCTACGCTTTCAGTTACTCCGTTGGAGTCAAATTTACTGGCACCTTAGTTCCGATAGCAGTGACCCTGCATTCAGGGGTCCGTAAAATTTTCACATTCATTATAAAAAAAAGCATATAAATCATAAAAACCAAGTGTACGTAATAAATTTCATACTAATTGTCTCAATATATTGTTAGTGTATCTTCGTTAGGTATTATAATGCTAAAATTACAAAAACCGCCAACATTTGCAGTTTTAAAATTATGATACCTATATAGAGAAAAAAAAGAGCAAATATTGTAATACCACGCAGAATACACGTACTTCTTATGCGGGAGACCTTTAACTATAAAGGTCGATGTCACGTAATAATTATTCACGTTAAGGAAAAATAATATTCATTCTTTGACTTAAATTGGTTTAAGCGTTACCCTTGAAAATATCAACATTTTGTTTATCAAACCCTAGTGATATCCGTGACTTCGTTGGCGCCATCTTAAGCGTTTCAATACCCTCAATAATGTAACACGTTTTATCGGTTCCTGAAAGAAAGATAGGTTTTTATATTCTGTGTTACATCCGTGTATAGGCTTTTAATTATTCCAAACTTTATTAATATGGGTACAGCGAATTAGCCGTTAAAACATAATAGACCGACAGAGAGGTTTTCACATATCTTATTGTAATATGAGTACGCATTGATGTAAACCATGGTTAATTTGTTCCATCACAATACATTCCCGTGCGAATACATTCATAGGGCTATAGCCCAGAGTTGGTAAGAAGCCCTGGCTAATTAAATTTCGTCTAACTTATCCCCACTATGCCAATGCAAATAGTGCATAGGACGTGCGTCCAAACACCGAAACGTTGTGCGGTCAGTACACACGCGCGCGTCGTTCCGCCCCGACGTCCCGCAACGACCGATCGGCTAAACATGTCTCAACCCGCCTTATAACGTAGTCGCAATTTCATCACATCGTTCGTTATGCAGTAACACTAAACCAAGTAACCGGTGTCTCGATCTTGTCACGTTATACAGAACGAACCGCTTAAAATGACATCAGACGTTCTGAGATGTATCAATAATGCAACAAAGCGTTCGGTTTATAGTTAGAGAGGCGATTGTAAGAGCGCCAAGTGAAATGGTGCGCGATTTTAGAGTGAATAGTCTGGATACGCGTGTTTCTGGTTGCATACGGCATTAGGCGTTAAATCATGCTAATTTTTTATATTTACGGATATAAACATAATATTATTTTAAATTGTAAGATTAAATTTCTCGTTCATTTGCCCGTTTGACAATCAACTCTCTGACTGTAAACAAACAGTGATGTTATTGAAATATTTCAGAATGGCGCGCGCTGTATCTATCTCCTGTGGAGCACCTACTTCTATTTTACTTTTTCTATAGATAGGATTTGTAAGGACGTTATTGACACTTTGAAGTCTTTAAGAAACTATTTAAGGTTATTATGCGTACGTGCCGCGGCGGGCGTCTCGAAAATCGATGCAACGCAAACATGTTGATGTGCGAATAATAATCAACGCGGTTCAACCCTACGTTTGGATGCGAAGTAATAATAGCGACAGGGAGGGACGGTCCTCACTGAGGGCCACCCGTGCGAAGTATTAAGAATCTTACTTTTTTACGTAATAAGGTTCTTTATGCAGTCGACAGAGTTCACTCACGCCGTCGTGCTTGCATTTGTGAATGGTTTATATTCATCGATTTTAATAACCCTGTCTACTACGGTTCTAAAGAGAGCACTAAAATCATTAATAAGATTTCTATTAACGTCTTCTACAATTGCACAAATGTAGAGTTTGTTATATTCTCAATGTCGATTGAGTGGTTTTCAAAATAATCTAATCTTGTAGTATCTAACGTCTATAAATTTAATATTATCTAATCTAATCTTAAATTCAATCACGAATCGTTTATATACGTGTAAATTCAAACAAATCAATCATTGAAAATAACTAGTTCAAACATACTTTTAAAGAAAGGTATTTTTATTGAGCAATATCTCAATAGATCGTGTAAGTTGAGTAGATCGTGTAACCTAAGAAGGGAGATATAACGGTACTACTACTCTACCTTTCTTTGAAAAGGGTCGTCGTAAAAATAAAGTAAACTTGAGTTAGATTGAATATGAAAGCGGGCCGGGAATACTATGGCGCGGATTGTTCGACTAGTCGGGCGAGTAGTCGTTTGTATTGCAAGGGAAGCAGCGGCTCCTTGTCACCACCTGTCCGTTTTAATAGGTTTCGGAAGACGCAGTCACGTCCGGACCGGCGCACGCGCATCTGCCGGTGCTCTTCGCGCCAAATCTAACGTGTTTCAAACGATCGATGTCCACGTAGCTCTTTTTAAGTAGTATGAATCAAGACTTATTAGTTAAACAAGAGTTATAAGGTGATTCCGAAAGACTGACGTGAAGTGAATTTGGAAACTTTCCGACGTCATCCCATAATGGCACGTTTACGTAGTACGTTGTAACTTCGTTGTTTCGAGGCCATCATATCCGGTGCGGCAGGATTGACGCGAATTCCTATGTTGTGTGCGGTGAATTCGGAAACTTTTCGATGTTTCACGATATGTTTATGTTTTACGAGACATTAAAGGAAGCACTTAGAATGAAACGTACATAAAATGTTGCATCCGAACCGTTTCCAAGTTCAATAGAAACGGTTCTAATTCAACTATGTATATATATTAGCTAAAATCGGGAAAATTTCGTATAGATTGATACAAATTCGCGATTCGGTAATTTCGTTCGATATTTTTAATAAAATAAAAGTCTGAGACTGTAACATCTGTTTCCGAATGTTACTGTCAGTTTAACTGATAACGCTGAAAATAGTGACGAAACGGTGAATGACATTTTTTCGTCGCTTACTGTTCTAAATGCTTATGTTCGTTTAAAATAGATTGCGGCAACTTACCCTTAACGCTGGAATATCGTTTTAAGTGACATTTAAAGTGCTACGAATGACGCAAGTGTGAAGTCAAAGTGCAGTGCATTTGGAACTGTGTTTAGGGAAACCATGTGAAAATGCTTGGATTGCTTTCCTCGGACTATGGATATCAGAACCAATTGACATTATTGCAGCAACTTATTGATTGCGGTGATGTGCTGCTCGGAAGGGATTTTATATGCGGTATGTGATATACATAAAACTATAACACGAATAATATAATAAATATTGGGGACAATTATACACACGGTTGTCCGTGCCCATAGTTAGTAACTTGATACTTATGTTATGGGTGACAGAAACCTGGTGAATATATACATATATAATTTTAAATACATACTTATATACATAAATACACTCAGAATCGAAGAAACGACAAATTTTATTCAGTATTATTATAGAATGTTATTTCAGTTAATAAAAAAAATATTTCGATACAATCCGCGATTAGTCTCATATACCGGGTTATTATTGTGGATATTAGCAAAAGAATTTATAATTTTTTGTGTTATGGATCTCCGCAAAGTCACGCCTAATTTTATAAATTATTTCAGTTTTTTTTGTGTAAACGAAATCTAACCTTAGTAAAAATAAGAAATTTGTTTTTAACTTATCAAAAGAAATATAAGAATGAGCCTATGATATTGCATTGGGAAATGCCTTCTTTTTGATGAGAACGATTGTAGCTTAGAACCTTTTGACAATTTGAATTTTTTGTACATTCTTCAAACTCTAAAATTTTGAAAAGTATTAATTTTACAGAATAAGAGTATATGTTATAATAAATGTCTGTATAAATATATTAAAATAACTAGTTTTATTGCTGTTCCAAGTTATGGGTCTCAACAACCTTTTTGAATTAGGTCACTTTAATATTACGATTTCTTGGTCCCCTTTAAAGGGTTGTAACGCATGAAGTAAATTCCATCCATCCATCCATCCATGTTTATTTATTGTCCGTAACAAATTAAATTTACTAGTTACGAAAATTTTAAGGAAGAACACAATTATGTTTACTGCAGACGGACATTGTAAATCACAACTGTTTTGTGTATTTGTGTGTTCTTTCACACAACATGCCGAAACTTCATTGTTTTTTTTTCTGTCGCCGTTTTTACATATTCTATCGTCTCCAGCAGAAGCAAAAGGAAATTGTCATTTTGAACAATAAAGCTAGTGTTAGTTTGTTTAAATGTTTTTTTCAAGCGCTTCGTAATTTTTTTTTACTTGGCACTGTTAGATTTTTAATTTTTGACAAAGTACCCGACTTTAAATTTGAAAAATCTCACGGACAGAATCGGAGCTTTTCCAATATTCTGAAATCCTTTTGCCTTGTGACAAAGTTTAATGAATTTTAAACATAGAGAAAAAAACAAAACATAGATTAAAGGATGTAGATAGGATTTACAGTTTTTCAAATAAGTGGTCTAAACCTTTTTTTTAATAGATCAACTATTTTAAAAATATTATATTTCATATATTTTATAATTTTATCTACTCTATTCTAAAAAGTCTTAAGTGGTGTACGCAGCCTTAATTAGAAGTGTAAGTTAAATAAATCACGCACAACAAATGAGCAAATAAGCAAATAACGGACTCTCAGATAATATATAGCTGAATCTTAGTAATGGTCCTTCAAATATATTATATCCCTAAACGACAGACTCATTATCTCTCTATATCTTTAAAATCATTAACGTCATATTAAGGTACTTATTTACTTAACCCCAATCAATAATTGAGTTGTTTTTTCCAAGAACTACTACATACGATTGTCTTGGTTTGTTTTGTAATGGATTTTAATGGTTATTTACTAAGTTTATTCATCCAACTTAAACTGCGTTAATATTAGAAACATACAGCTTAAAAATATACCTAAAATATAATATGCGAATTTGTTGGTATTTGCTATTATTTTTTGGTAGGAATTTTTATTAAGATTGCAGTGTTTTCGATAGGAGTTCTAGATTGTCAAATGATTGAGTTATGAGGTTTAGGTAAAGAGAATATGTAATTATTATAATTAAGGTAACAAAAAGTGTTCTTATTAACTCAGTTTATTTGCTGTTTCCTAAAAAGTTACTCAACTTTGGTCGTAGCCAACTCACACATTCAATACACACACACGTTAAATTACCAAAGTTTATTTTGTAATACTTCGTAATAAATATACTTTATGTAAAATATAAATAAATAAATATATGGGACACTTACACACACGGTCGTCCGATCCCAAAGTAAGTAACCTAATACTTATGTTATGGGTAACGGACAACTGGTAGATATACTACATACATATATAATTTTAAATACATACTTAAATACGAATATATACTAGGCTCGAAGAACCAACAAATTGTTTATAGGAATTCTTGGCCCTCGGCGGGAATCGAACCCGCCACCCGCGGAGCTGAAGTCAGGGTAACTACCCACTGCGCCAAAGGGCAAAATATAGTGGCGAGGATTTTAAGTGTGATCGCGCGTTCCATTTATCTTAAATTCCGAAATTTCACTCTCTCAATAAATCTTTAAATACAATTTGTATATTAACGGTTATTTGCGAGATTGCGAAAGTTATCGTCGAAAATAATAATTTTCATATCCCATCCATATAATATTTAATAGACTTGAACGATATCATATATAAAAAAAGCTACAAACTTACACACGATACAAAGTTATCATATCTTGTATCGCTCAATAATAAACCTGTATCAACAAAATATCAGAAATTTATTCTGAAATTTTGGACATAAATTTTTTTGGGCCAGACAGAATGTAACCTTGGACTCTTTGCATATAAAACAACCAAACGCGACAATGCATCACAAATTCGACTACGTTGCTATTCCAAATTTGATTCTGCATGTCTAGATCCGGTTTCAATAGGATAAGACGATTTTTTTATTTCAAGCCGTCACGTTGATATCTTTAAGTTGATTTAAAAAAGCAATTAAGGATTGAAGGCTGACCAAAGATAGGGCGCGATCCTTACCAGCGAGCTGCGGGTTCGATCCCTGGGTATCACCGATGGGAGTCGTACGAAAATGCCGTGGTCGTGAGCTTGATTGAATATTAATATATTAGGTCCTTACATATTGGCGTTTTGTCGTACTGGCCACTTTGATCTCAAATATTACCTTTATGGTTAGGAATTCCAAATTCAAATTCATACAGCTATTTACTCATGCATTTGTGTTTCAAACCCCCTAATTCATTTGTTTTTTCTTCTTTTGTTTTTTTCTTTGTGTCACTCTGTTTACAAAATGGAAAACATGAAATATCGCGTTATTTACGAGTATGAGTTCCACCGTGGCACCAGTGCTGCAGAAACGGCTCGAAGGATTAATGATGTGTATGGTGACGGTGTCGCAATAGAAAACACAGTGCGTTTTTGGTTCCAACGTTTTCGTTCTAGAAATTAGACCTGCAGAACAAGCCTCGTGGACGGCCGGAGACCAAAGTTGATAATGAAGAATTGAAGGCTATTGTGGAAGCGGATCTATCGCAAACCACGTCCGAGTTAGCTGCAGGCTCCGGTGTTAGTGATAAAACTATTCTAATCCACTTGAAGCAAACTGGGAAGGTGAAAAAGCTTGAAAGGTGGGTACCTAATGAATTGAGTGAAGCAAACCGACAAACGCGCGTCGACTGCTGCGTTACGTTACTCAACTGGCACAATAATGAAGGAATTTTAAATCGAATCATTACCTGTGATGAAAAGTGGATCCTCTACGATAATCGGAAGCGCTCATCGCAATGGCTGAACCCTGGCGAACCAGCCAAATCCTGCCCTAAGCGAAAATTGACTAAAAAAAGTTGCTTGTAAGTGTTTGGTGGACTTGTGCCGGTGTCGTTCACTACAGCTTTCTTAAATCTGGCCAGACGATTACGGCAGTTATCTATTGTCAGCAACTGCAAACCATGATGGAAAAGCTAGCTGCTAAACAACCGAGGCTGGTCAATCGCTCTAGGCCACTGCTGCTTCAGGACAACGCTAGACCACACACTGCACAACAGACGGTTACCAAATCAGAGGAGCTTCAATTAGAATATCTTAGACATCCACCGTACTCTCCGGACCTTGCTCCAACAGATTACCATTTTTTTCTCAATTTGGATAACTACTTGCAAGGAAAAAAATTCAACTCCGATGGGGCAGTCCAAACCGCCTTCAAGGATTTTATTGATTCCCGCCCGAATGGTTTTTTTAGTAAGGGGATCAATGAACTACCTATGAGATGGCAAAAGTGCATACATAGCAATGGTACATACTTTGATTAATTAAATATATTTCATTAAAAAAAAACGACTTTATGTTCCTCCCATAGAAAACGCCAATTTTATATGTAAGGACCTAATAATATATAAACTCCTAGTAGTACTTGCGAATTTTAGCTGTATACATTGCCCCAGTATATAATCTTCAGTTATACCAAATTTCATCAATATTGGCTCAGCAATTGAGCCGTGAAAGCGTAAGAAACAAACAGACTTTCGCATTTATAATATGTATTGATTAAGCGCCTAAAAACGGTAAAAGCTACAATCCTACTCAGCAACAAAGGTAATGGCAGAATAAGTTTGCTATAATCTGCGTTTTTTTTTTAAAATTCGGATTATATAAAAATTATTCCGTCATTACTTTTGTAGAGTAGGATTCCGTAAAATATCGCTTTTATTTAACTACTAATTAAATTACTTTTATACTTTATACTTTTGTAAATAAACTGCTCTCCAACTCAAGAGAAAGCTTTTGCACTTAACTTTACTCTAGAAAGAGAAAGACAATTTTATAGAATAGAGTAGAATAGAATACCTTAATTTTTTACCGAGGTGTCTTAAAAGGCGACTAAGGTAAGTCGACCCGCCGTTATCCCGTCATTACTTTTGTAGAGTAGGATTGCGTAAAATAACGCTTTAATTTAACTACTAATTAAATTACTTTTATACTTTATACTTTTGTAAATAAACTGCTCTCCAACTCAGAGAAAAAGCTTTTGCACTTAACTTTACTCGAGAAAGAGAAAGACAATTTTATAGAATAGAGTAGAGTAGAATACCCTCATTTTTACCGAGTTGTTGTAAAATACGACTAAGGTAACTTGACGTCAGGTAGGCGGTCGTTTCTAACACGTTGTGCCGACTTCACTTAGAACATGCCATAATACAAAAAATAAAAGAATTGTAGTTACTTTATTTACCAATATCACTACACTACAATAACACTGCACATATTTCATTAAAATTCGCTTTTTTTAACATTTAGATTGCGAAAGAAATCCCTGCTATCGCTTGAAATACATATTTCTATATTTACGTATATTTCGCAAATTATAATAATTTAAATATTGACCAGGACGATGATATTGATGAATGTAAAGTTCCACATATTTCAGTTTACTAAATACCCTTTTAGCTGTTGAAACATTCATAAAAAAAATCGTTCCCCAATTCGATTTAACAAGGCATCAAATCTAGTAGAAGCCGACATCGCGAGCACATTCCGAATACGAGCAAATATGAAAAGGCATTTGCATTCGCGCAACGGTAAAGCCAGACATGTTATCACTTTAATCTTTGCGTGTTTCTAAGAAATAAGTAATGCTTACTTACATGAACAATGTTAACGTTCAAGTTTTTTAATGTCTTCGGTATGTAATAATTTTGTTGTACTGTTTTAATGAGCGTCCGGTTTGAGAACCTTTCTCACTGGAATTATTTTGCTACTACCTGCAGAATAAAATTCTATTGTCATAATCACTTTTACAACAATGGTCAATATATTAAAATTATTATAATTTGCGAAATATACGTTAATATAGAAGTATGTACTTCTAGTAAAAGACGGGATTTCATTCGCAATTTAAATATTACCCTCAATTATGGTTCCGAAAATAACCGCGAATTTTAATGAAATATGTTCCGTTGTTAACGATTGTTGATATTGTGACAGTGAATGTGTGCAGTGTTATTGTAGTGTAGTGGTAAATAAAGCAGTACAATTATTTTATTTTTGTATTATGGCACTTCGTCAAGTAACGCCTGATTTTGTAAAATAAATCCTATTAATTTGTCAATTGACACTTCCCTTGCGAAATAAAAACATCAAAATAAGTAAAGAAAAATCAAATACAAAGTATTCAAAATACATCTCAGTAATTAAAAAAATATATGGGACAACTACAGACACGATTGTCCGTCCCCAAGTTAGATAACTTAATACTTGTGTTAAACGTGACAGACAATTGGTTAATATACATTACACAATTAGAAAGAAATAGCTATATATAAACCTAAACTCGAAAACCAACAAATTGTATTTAAATGTTGGCCCTCGGAGGGAATCGAACGTATGAGAATCAAAGGGAATGATGCCTTCATTCCCTTTGATTTGATTGGTCACTGCCAACGGAGCTGATGGCCAGTACAAATGACAAACGTCTCAGTTGTGATTACGAAAATTGCAATTTTAAACTTGAATGCGTTTAATTACCGTATGTCTGATACGGTGGACGAATTGCCCTGTGGGTCAGTGGCCCCAAGCGAAGCTAGGTCATTGCTATCCACATGCCCTCTACGTGTTTCAGTCTGCAGTCTAAACGCTTAAGTCTAGATAATGGATTCGATCTAAATAAAGGTGTTTGCTTTGTACTTGTGGGCTTTTAACATTTTAATGCACACAGGGTTGATGGCCACGAGTAAATCGATTTTGGACACTCGTTAGGGACCCCTTAATAAAGAGTAACGTAATTCGAGAAAAAGTTAAATGGAAATTGAGTTTTTTCACTTATATTTTCAAATAGTTTAATTTCAATACAAATTGCGTTTATTGATACTTAAATATACATATACTATAAGCTGTGATAGTCAAGCGGTGAGAAAGAGTGACTCTTACCTGAGGGTCATTGGTTCAAGCCCCGACAGGCACCAATGAGTGTTTCTTATTAATTAGTTAAATTTATGTCTAATGACATTAACAAATTAACACACACTTCTCGGTGAAGGAAAACATCGTTAGGAAACCTGTATATCTTTGGAGAAATACTAGATATGTGTAAGCTATCAATCCCCGCTGAAACAGCATTGTGGTTCTCAGCTCAAACTCTTCTCTCCAAAAAGAAGAGAAGAGGAGAAAAGAGAGAGGAAGAAAAAATAATTTGCTGATATAAGAACACAATATTGATCTTGTTCTTTTCTTCTATTTATTTTATGATTCTGTAAATTCTAAAAAATTATTGATTCTAACAGATAGCGTTATTTGTATGATATTATTCTATTTTGAAATATCCTTCTGCAGTTTCTTTTTTCGAATCTACATAGAACCTCAAATTAATATGTTTTGAAAGCATTTGCTTTATAGTTTTTTTCTCTTTATAAGTTGGAATTGACATCTTAAAAAAAAGTAAAAATTTAACGGCACCAAGTTAATCGATATTAATGTGTATCATTTTATATTATGCTAAATCATTTCATAAATAATTTAGGAATTGGAATTACAATAATTTAACTTATCATGATTAAAATAGTGTACTCTTAGGGAAATTATTCGAAAACAAAAGTAAGACATTTTAACGCTTCTAAAACCAAGTTATTAAAATTATATTGTATTGCATTATAACATATGTATATTTATACTGGCGACTGTAAGGATTCAATGTTAGCTTAAACTGTCGAATTTCTATCCTTAAAACGCGGTCGTAGTGCGTAAAGCAATTAGCCCCAGAACAACACAACTTCAAAGTTCATTGGCATTTGGCTATACCAGGTGTCGGCAACCTTCTAAGACTATAAAGAAATAAGAGACAATTTAAAAAAATAATCTAGATTTTAAAGATCCAATAAAAATAGTAACCATAAAGAATAACTCTAATTTAGAGTGCCGTGTGGTATCCTGGTGTGGCTGCATAGAATAGACCACCCTCATTTCCTTACCGAGGTGTCGTAAAAGGCGACTATGGTAAGTTGACGTCAGGCAGGCGGCCGGTCGTAAAATACGCAGCCAAATCATGTGACAACATGTTTGTAACATGTTGTGCCGACCCCACTTAGAGTGGGATAAGGGCAGGAGAATGATGAATGATGATGATGAATAATTTTTATTTAGAATATACTAGCAGTTCCGGCAAACGCTGTCTTGCCATAAAAATTATTTATTTATTTATTTAGTTAGGTGCAATTTAAATATAAAGACGAAAAAGCTTAATGTTTATAAATTTACACCTAATGCCATCTATAGGCAGACACAGCATGCAACTTAGACACGTACGAAGACAATATATAATTAAAAATTAAAGGCAAATATAAATATATGAATAAGAACTAATTAAAAACTATTCAAAAAATGAATCCTAAACAGAAAAGGACAATACAAATATGACAATAACAGTATCTTCGATAATTAATTTTGAAAAACGTTTAGGTTTTCGTAGAACACATCGAGAGACGTATCCTTGGATAAAATATAAATGTTAGGGATGGATAACCTTTAAAATTTAATATGGGGTATGAAAAATAGATAGTACTCGATTTTCAGACCTATTGAATATGCATATAAAATTTCATAAAAATAAAGCCGCTTCGGAGGAGTATAATAACTACTATTGCGACACGAGAATTTGATATATAAAATGAATTTGAATAATAGTTTATTCGTATAAAAATATAGAAATATTTTATCCAAAAATACATTATTGGGGACCATTGATGATGTATAGAAGAAAGAGTTTTTATATAAATTTTTTCTTTTGTATTCTTATATTGATTGAGAGCAGCAAATGCAGATTGAAATAGCTGCGTGTGGCTCGCGAGCCGCATGTTGCCGATCCCTGTGCTATGCGTATTTTCCATACGATCTTTAGACGCTACCGTAAAGTTCCACGCGTGTGTTGAAAATCGTCAGGGTATCGGCCGAGAGTCGAACCCGCACAATGACTGTTTACATTACCGCTCAGCGCCTAAACAAACACTCGGCCCTTTCTCATGGCTCACTACAATCTGTTAAGTGCAAACGATTATATCCTTTACGACATAATTGATTAGATCTATATTGGCTCTTCCGCTGAATGTATATACATTTTCTTGTTTGAAAACAGTCTCCGAGTGTGACCAAGGTATTTTACGGGTTGAGAGATTTTAAAGCTAATATATAGTTATAATCTCTTTTTGGAGTGACATATTGGAACTTAAACCCACCATGTTGCGCCAATACAGATTGGCAGGTTACATATCCCACACTTAGTATTAAAGTAACCTAATTCAAAATTAGGCTTAATTGAGTGAAATACATTGTAATAATCATTTCAATGTTACTATTACATCACGCTTCGCATAAGAAACCACCATAAATTACTTGATGAATTGCAAATTTGAATTAAATACACAAAAAAATTTTCATAGTAAACTCAGGTGCTACCCCGTGGTTTAGACTTACAGTTCCTGATTGTAGGCATCAACTATGTATGCACTGCTAGGAACTTAGGCTCAAGGTATTAGGAATGACGACTCAGCAGAGAAAGACCCTGAATCGATTAGCCACCTCTAGATTACCCTTTCATGTCTATAGCTTTTTAGCCATTTTTTTAACTCTATTTTTTTCTATTTCCAGGATTGGACAACCGGATACCAAACTCAAGGAGTTCAGTCTCGCCGTAAGTAGACAACTTTAACTTTTTATTACGTTTATAAAAATATACTTAAATAGAGAGAGGTTAAATATTTTAAACAGTGCGTGTAGCCCGTGTCTATTAGCCTTATTAGAAAGCTCACAGTCTTAGCGGCCGATATGACGTACTATGCTGAGCGTATCTTTACATGATCGAATCAGAAATACGTCGACACGCTAAAATTATTGACATCGCGTATATTATCACGAGGCGGGAAAGGCAATGGGCGGGGCATTTAGTACGAAAATGACGTGCGATTGAAACCTCTAGGTGTTGGAGGGGCAATCTCGCACCAGAATGGCAGAAACAGTAGCTTCGGTACATCTCCATACATCTCCTTAAATCATGTTGGTACACCGCTTAGTGGACACAGAGCCCTTGGATGCAGGCGGGATAAAATTCTGTAGTTTGAGAATTTTGTCCTGCAGTCTGACAAAATACATTTATTCGTGTTTTAGATGAGGATTTATTTTATTTATTGTCATTATACAAGAAACTCTGCTGAGTACAATTTCCCTCCATCATTTTGTTACACGACTTACTAAAAATCGGTAGTTAGCGATATAAAGCCGTTTTATTGTACAAATTGTGTGTTATAGATAAATAAATAAAAATTTAGGAAAGTTACACACACGGTCGTCCGTCCAAAGTAATGAACTTACTTTGGGGACGGACAGAATACTTGCTTAATGACAGAGAACTGGTAAATATATACATATAATAATATTATAAAAATAATATTATGAAACAAAGATCGCCAAAACTGTCCGTCTGTATGTGATCGATATTCTCAAAATCCACTAAACGGATTTTTTGAACGGCTTCAACTTAAAGATGTGCAATTATTGAGGAAGGTTTAGGTTAATAGTACACTACGGTTTTATGTAAATTAACTGAAATACATTGATATCAACGCTCACGTGATTTACGCCGCGTGTGTAGCTGGTACATATGTAATTATCAATACATACTTAAATAAATACGCCCATACTTGAAGAATTATAAAATTTATATATATTATAGTATTTATAAAAAGTTGGTCCTCGGCGGTAATCGAACACGTGTTCCGCGTAGCTGAAGGCAGAACTACCGCCACCTGGCTTATCAAAGTAATACGTTTACTTTCCTCTGTACTTTTGGTATCTAAGACTACTATAGGAATTATGATAGAACTAATGATTTGACATAAGAGATTTTTGAAATCTAATAGATATGTTAAATATATATGTTAAGTTGATATTTTTAGCAATTTAATTTTTTTTGAATTAAAATATACCGACCGAATAAGCTTGCGGTTCTTGCTTTGCGCCTTGCAAAAATACATAAGTCGTTTGTGGGTTTGGGTATAAGATTCTATAATAAAAGTCCGCAATCTACTTTAACTTTACTGTTACAGCAGTTTAAAACACTTTTTAAAAAGGCTAATACAGAAAGCCTACTATACTATTGAGGATTATACTTAGACGATAAGAATGCGTGGATAAAGCTACTCTTCGACTCTGTACAAGATATGTAACTAGTAATAAGAATCATTCTTTGAAAAGCCGCCGAGTTTCTTGCTGGTTCTTATCGATAGAAACAACTTTCCTAGCCAGCAGTATATGTTGACGATTCACTTACAATTGTTTGCAAGTTTAATTAAAAAAAGAATATTTTGAATTTGAATTTGATAAATTGTTACTTGATTGCAGTGACGTGGCGCCTGTCCATCACCTTCGTCTCTCAGAGAGCGACGACGAAGCAGCTACAACCAGAAGACTTGAACCGTAAGCTTGTCTCTAAAATATATATCGCACGCTTTAGTATTAACCGACTGAATTCAAAAATAGGCTTAATTGAGTTAGATACATAGTCATCCTTATTTTAGTGCCATCTATGACATCACTCTACGAACTTTTAAAAAGTTAGTGTTCTCATGCTCTTCCAAGTTATGGCTCTCTTTAAAACTCACGAGTTTTGTAGGCGAGAGAGAGTTTTTTAGAGACGAAAAGTAGGCCATGTTCATACCCTAGCTCTTCTGATATCTTTATAACAAGAATTACGAGCATTTCGATCCATCGTAGTCTCGACGTCAATGAAACCTGAAACCTTTTATACCTGAATTAAAAGGTGGATAACCTTTTAATTCAGGAGTCATCGTGAGTCATCAACATTCTCATGTCCTTATCCCACTCTAAGTGGGATCAGCACAACATTTTACAAACATGGTGTCACATGATTTGGATACGTATTTTACAACCGGCCTCCTGCCTGACGTCAACTTACCTTACAACCAATACCACACGGCATGTTACAATAATAATAGGAATAGAATAAAATAATGCTGCTATAGACCAAAAACTTCGCGCATATTTTGAGAGGAAGACTTAATTCATCACGACTAAAACATTTCAATTAAAACTAAACGCACCGATATAGATACGGAAGATTAGGAGAAATGCCAGTAGCGATAAACTTTAGGCGGGAAATGGTGTTCTACTTCCAGTTTTGAGTTCTACCGATGTTAAACATGCGAACATGCATTTACAGGGTATACTTCGTTAACTCTGGCACTAATCCTTTTATATGTATGTCATATTTCACAGATTCCATTCATCTCTTCTTCTTCCCCTTTTTCGTTTATCCATCCCCAATCATATTTATCACTCGTTTGGTCACATGATTTTCGTTCCTTCTAATTACATGTCCATACCATCTTGCACTTATCGTCTTTTCTATAAAGAACGCGATTTTCAGACATATTTCATATACGTGGTATATGTACAAGTTATTCGTCCAGATCTTCAGCACACGGCTTGATAGTACGAAAAGGTATAAACCCCTTTCTAACAGTCACAGCCCGTTTGAGGTCGGAAGGCCTATTTAGTGATCAAATCAAAAATTCATAGAGATAAAAGTATAAGAAAAGGTGCTGACATACCTCATTGTGTCGAATAACTGGTACGTTCATATATTTGAAAAAAGAAATAACATATGTAAAACGCTTCACAAAAAATGTAACACTTTGAAAACTTGTAAATCTCTTCGATAAAAACTTTATTTATAAGTTCATATATATTTTAATTAATTTTATTTTGTATACATTTTTTGTTAAAGAAAGGTTATTATTATTATTATATCGCAGTATTAAAGTGACATAATTCGAAATTAGGGTTTTTGAGTATGTATCGAATATTGTAATACTTATTACAACGCCATCTATGGCATCACGCTACGAACCAGTAAAAAAAAGTAGTGTTTTCTTGCTCTACCAAGTTCCTCTTTAATACTTACGAGTTTTGTAGGCGCTACGCTATGCTTTATTGAAATTTACCATAAAACATTCTAGAAATAGCTCACTTTCATATTAAACGTGCGATTTATATATTTATATCGTTGCACTTAAGGTCTTTACCATCAAACTCTGGTTTCCCGCCACATTTCTTAAGATTTAATAAACGATAATTTTACACATGGAGGACCTAATAGTGTTAGTTTCGTTCTACTTCTAGAATTTGTTTGTCCTGTACTCTCCGTTTATTATTCGGAAACTTCTTTCCTCGCCTATCTAACCAGGTGACGCCATAGAGTATATTTTCAATACGGAATATCTCAGCCATCCAATACGCATGATTTGCTTCCGTTAACAGGCCCGTTACTCAAGTAATACAACTCCATAAACACTGAGGTCCTAAGTGCAGACCACCCAACGACGATAGTGTAACCTAAATCGTATCGTGTACGTACTATGTGGCCTCAATAGTAAATCGGTCGCGAACGACCGTACGCAAACAACGCTGCGGCGTTCCGTAATACAATCGACATTGACCTTTACGGTTACGTCACTCATTACGCCGAATTATCAATACGGCTGACAATTATTCATGATAAAGCAGAGTTGTTATTAAGACTGAGATACGGAAGAGAAATCTGGTCATTGAAATTGTATGATGTAATAAATAAGCTTTGCCGTTTAGAACAAGCATGCTCCTAACCCAAGTACGATTTACGCGGGACACAACTTGTTATACAAGGTTATGTTATTGTGTTTTAATTTTTAAAATCTTACATCCAACAAGCGTAGATAGGAATGTAATATACTGTAACAATAGCGCGTCCTACCTATATTAAATGTGGAAAAAGTCTTCCTAACAGTTTCCTTCGAGGTCTTATCATAGCTAGCATAGAACGACGTCTTTGGAGTACTCAATCAACTACATGCCCTCTACGATCCCTAACCTACGATCCCTATCTATCGGATTACGTCTTTGCTTACGTAGAAATATAAGTAAAAGAAAACAGTTTTTCATAAAAATGGATTCATTGAATAAAAAAATTGAAGCATATATTGAAAAAAAAATTGCACTAACTAATCATGAAATTAATCTTTTAATTATATGTCGTTATGTAACTGACATTATAGAAAATGTAGTTGAAAAGAACTTAAAGCCAATGGTTTCATATTTGTACAAATATAGTATATTATTACATGTAGTTAGATTCCATTAACACGTTGGAATAAATTCTGGAGGTAGCATAGATCTATCCAGAAATACACAAAAAAAATCTTTAATGACACACCCTAACGGTTTTTAAAGGCCTGATGGGAAGCTACTAACTTGAATAAATAAGACGAATGTCAACACAACATCTAATGATGTTCATATCTGATTAATCTCCAGAACCGAACTATAATACTTTATGGATTTCCGTAAGGACATCTTCACTATTTTAGGCAGCTGATACACTCAATTGAAATATTAACTAAAAATGCTTATTTCGATTTTCACACAAATCTTAGATAAAATATTTTCTCATCTCCTACATTAAGCATTAACCGCAACATTTCCTACGTAGAAGAAATAAATGTAAGCGCGTACGAAAGTTAAGTCAATAACAAAACTTTTTTAATCTAGGAACCGTAATGCTGCAACATAAAAACGTCAAAGTTGTAGCAAGTTGTTTAAAAAACTACATGAGGTAGGTCACCTATTACCTTTACCTCGCAAAGATCGACATCTTTGTTAAACGAGTAATTTCCACCTCACTTGTTTTACATGCAAAGTTTCCGAAGTTAATCCATACCATAAAAGAAATACGTCGAAACCGTCTAGACTTAAATTCTTACTGATTATACCAAAAATTCTCTCTTACATTTCAACTAAACGTAAACATTTCCGCTAGAAGTAATTCTATATTATTAATTTGATTTCTAAAATAATTTCGATTCGCGACCATTAAAACACTTTTAATTTTACTATAGATGTTAGCCTTTAAGGGTTATTATTGGGCGTATCATTGGGTGGATTAGTTTGCTCAGAACTTTGCGTAATAGTCGAGATCGCGAAATATAAAGAGTAAAGCGCAGAAGCTCTACTAGGGTTGGAGAATGCTGTCTTGAGAAACAAATTATTTCAGTTATTAAATTCTAAAACTATATTGTAAATAAGGAGATAACAGTTTATTACGTCTTTCCTACCAAACAGTTGCACCGCTTTGAAATATTTTGTTATAGAGATTATTAAAGAATGTTAACCTAAATGTAGAGTTTAGTATCCGTTCTCTTACTTTATACATGCAGGACACGACACCCAAACGAAAACGGATACATCAGCATTCTACATGATGGATTTTTTTTATTACACAATACACGACAGTCTAGTAATCTATTCTAATATATTTTCGAAAGTCTTTTTGTGTGCGTTTCTTTTATATCTGAACGGAACAACAGATAATACGATTTTCGGTATAAAAATAGTTGACAGTATACTGACGTAGATTTCGGAAATTTAAACAAATAAATAATTTATAGAATAAGTCGTTACTTTGCGGTGATCCATAATACAAAAGTATTAATAAAATTATTTTGCAAAATGGATTATAGCAAAATATTTTTATTATTATTTTTGTGTTAAACAGATAAAGTCGCGGGCAGAAGCTGTTTATACTTTTTTTTACATTTATATACACATTATTTCGAAAATATCCTTCTTCTTAGGGTGCCATCTTCTTGCGAAGTTCGGCGATCATTAAGGCAATCTGAACTTTTGATGCCGCGACTCGAAATAAACAAAAGGGGTGCTTTTGCCAAACCACTGACGTAAATTTTTTAGCCAGGATGTTCTCCTTCGCCGTCCTGAATTTTTCCTTGTACGATCAAATGCAGCAAATCGAAAATATTAGTAATGTGTTGTTCAATCCATAATATCATTAATTCACAGCTTCCTATCACCAATCGACGCGGGCGGCAGTCCTAGTTCGGGCAGCGAATCGTCTTCATCAGATTCGGAGACTGGATCGTCATCAGGCGAGTCGAGCGGGGGGCCGGCGCCGGCGCCGGCGTCAGCGCCAACGCCACCTGTAACGCAGCCGGACCAACCCTGTCCAAATAACTTATCGTGGGGCCTCAAGAACTTCGCCCCGCCACCAGCACACCTGCCGGACCATGCTGACCTCAGTAACGTGCTCGCGGATGCCAAAGGAAAGCCGGTAAATGCAATTTTCTACACTTTCAAAGAGTTATTATACACTAAAGAAGCCTAAAATGTGTCCATCGTAAAAAAGAGAGGCTAACTATCTTTGTCTCTTTGTTATGTATGATTAGTGTGATTAGATAAGTTAGGGTCACTTATCTTCTGTCTCTTATTATTTTTTGAACACTCACAATCACTAGCCTATGGCTATCCTACTTTATGTATAACTAGGTTTTGCCCGTGGCTTCGCTCGCGTGGAATTTGGTCTGCCACATTAAGTTTCGTACCAGATCATTTAAGGTTTAATATTTTTAAAATTTTTATTAAAAAATATACTTATATTTATTTAGTTACTATATTACTTATATTTATCCAATTTCAGTTGTCTAACTTAAAAACAAACGAATTCGACACAATCTTCGCGCCCCGCGCATATAAGGCACTCTATGGCGCTCCATTTAAGTCAATCATATCGTGATAACTTCAAATTACTTAGTGTAAAAGACAAAGTTTATCGACATTAAATACTGAAAGTGATAAATGTATTGATTTTAATAAGAGTATAATAAATATACTAAAATATGCATCATAAAATAGTATCTAATTTAATTAACTTTATGATTCACAATTTTGTCCATAGTGGCTTCCACATTAAAGATAGTTATATGCTGTCGCGGACTTTTACTTAGAACTTTTTAAGACAAACAATACTACGGTACATCATCTTTGTGTAACTCCAATGGTTTAGGCAGCGTACGCCAAGATAGCTCTCAGAGGCCAGATTTTTTCAGACTCTATTGACATGTATCGTTATATTAGGTAAAATCATAACAAATTGTAGCCTATATGTTATTCTGATGTATAACCTATACAGCTGTAAAGTTTCATCCAAATCCGTCCAGTAGATTTTTCGTGAAAGAGTAACAAATATCCATCCATACTCACAAACTTTTGCATTTATAATATTACTAGTTGACCCGGCAAACGTTGTTTTGCCGATACTTTGATAGGTTGATAATAGATGGCGCTTTTGAATGTCAGCCCTATTCCTGTAGAATCGACAGGATTTTTATAGCATATATGTTATCCCGGTGTATAAGGAATACTTGTGCCAAATTTCGTCGATATTGTTTTAGCGGATTCGTCATGAAAGAGTAACAAACATCCATCCATATTCACAAACTTTCGCATTTATAATATTAGTAAGATATATATAGTAGGAGTAGGATAATTCGGAGGTAATTTTACATTGACATTTTAGTTTTTTATTTTTAGTATATATCTATGATCATCATATTCAAATTTAAAATATTCTTTATTCAACTTGCAAACAAGTGCTTTTAAACCGTCCACTCTACTTGCATCTTGGCTAACACAACTGAGCTTTCCGGAGAGCACCAGAGTATCGAGGTACGGGTTACTGGGCGTCCGATTTCTTGTTTGGAGTGTTTGGAGGTCCCCATCAGGCACGAACTTAGTCGCCACCAAAATTTTCTGACAGTGTTGACGGTCAGCTGTTCCACTCAGGCGGAAGTATCGTGCAAAACAATGAAGCGGACTACCCCGGCGTCCTGTTTTTACATCACTTCTATGCTTTTAATCCACTCTCAAGTGTGCTATTTTCCTACATTCTCTCCTTTCAGTCATGACCTTTGGCGGCGCTCCTTGGATATTTCTCACGAAATTCATAAAATCCATCCATCTATTGGACCCGTGATTGCCGATTAAGGCAACGTGTTTTCCTCACCAGGAGGCAACGAATTTTCTTTGCAACGTGCTATGTGCTTCTTCAAACACTAAGGCAACGTACATTTAGATTCGCTCTGTCAAATTGCTAGCTTTTTCATAGCAGGAATCGTATATATGTAGTGTTCTTTCAATACGTAATACATATATAAACAACGGAATATATTTTGTAACATTATCGCGTGTTGCTACTCGAGTTATAAACAGTATTGGATCCGCACATTCCTTTTTTGCGTCGCAGCACTTTAGAAAAATATATTGAATAACATTTCTTATAATGCGCATTGTGATAGCGCAGCTATTCGCTATCGAACCCGTTCCCAGGTGTTGTATTACTCGAGATAAACACTTCTCCGTACATGACCACTGATTCAGCATTCATCACCGACTTCTTATATTCATTTGTAATTTATCGTTTGACTAGCTAACATTGTTTCAAATTAAACAAAAAAAAATTAGTTAATGTTGCGCCAAATATATAAAAAATATTTTTTTGCTATATCAACATTCTTAAAGTGTATGTATTGGGCGTTTGGACAGTTTGTGTCCGCGTTTGTAATTAAAGACACGTTAATGTGATAGACGATGGACGACGAGCTCTTTCAGTTCCTCATAAAACGAATGCACGACATCATGTATAGTCCCGATGAGAACATCCATCAGAAATGGATAGATTTGGCGGTGCTGAAGTGCAATTTGAGAAGTTGTATGATGAATTTCGAAGACAACATAAAAGATCTACCGTCCAAAGACAAGGAGAAAGTGATGAACAAATATTACAAGTTGAAGGACATGCTCTGGAGGGTTGTTGGTGCTATACACGGAAATATATCCGCTATGACAAATATGGTAGTTATGTTTTAAATACAGTTTAATTTTTGTAAAGATTTAGTGAATGCAAGTGTGTTGTGTGGGTTATCGGATAACCCGAACAACTAAAATGTTACATTGTATCAAAAATATCCTATAATGTACAAAATAATTTTTGTTTTTGGAATTGGCAAAGGTTCCAGAATTTCTAGTTATATCGCTCATGGGCTGCAATAGTAGCACAACTCAAAACTAATATATTTATTAAACATTTAAATAATAATATTTATTAAACATTTAAATGACAGTTTGGATCAAACTTTTTGAGTTACCCCACTACTGAAGCGATACATTGATAGTTCTATGTTAATATTACCCGTAATGGATATAATCGTTTTTTTTTTCGTTTTATGCGTGTTCACTGTCTTTATTTTTTAATTCGCTTTTATAATTATGAAGCATCAGTTGTAACCGCGACTTTGTTCGTACGAATTTAAGCATTAACATACCTACAATTATGTAGTTTTCTCTTTTCCGAAGATATTACTTTGTTATCTAACCTTCAATTTCATCAAATTTCAATTGTAAAAAATATTGCTCTACAAAAACAGATTGTCGCATTTATACTATGAGTATTTCCAGTATTTTATAAAAGTAATCGTTGAATGTGAACATGAGCGCTACAAAGAATATATCTAACGGTCATATTTCGCTTGGCCCAGCAGTTACCGATGAAAACTCGGCTTACGCAATTATGTTTTTGTACATATAAATTAAACATTATTGAGCTAACAAGATTTTTTTTAAAAGAGGTATATTGCCGGATACAAATTTTCGGCATTTTCGTAGTACAACGTAACGTAGTAACGGCGTCTTATTATTGCCAATGCTGGGCATAGGCTTCCTCTGTCCATTTTTAGACAGAAGGGTCGGAACTAAGACCCACCACACTACTCCATTGTGGGTTGGTAGGTTACACATATCCCCACAGTGCTCTGTAGATATGCAGGTGTCCTCGCTATGTTTTTCCTTCACTGAAAAGCGTGCGATAAATTGCAAATATCAACTAGACACAAAAGTTTTAACAGAAAAACTCATGGGTGCCTGCTCCGAGGTTTGAACCCGTGACCTTCTGGAAATATCACAGCCTGGCCTATCAGCTTTTGTGTAGTTCAACACTGTCATCATCATCTTCCTGCCCTTATCCCACTTTAAGTGGGGTCGGCACAACATTTTAAAACATGTTGTCACATGATTTGGCTACGTGTTTTACGACCGACCGCCTGTCTAACGTCAACTTACCTTAGTCGTATTTTACGACCACTCGGTAAGACTTTATTCTTTATTCAAATTAGCTTTTACAAGCACTTTTGAGTCGTCAAATTTATTTATAAAAAACTTATAATGAACCTATGACTGGTTGGGAAAGGCATTCACTGAAAAGAACCAGAATTTTATTCCAGTCATGCTTTTCGAAAACCTCTGATTCAACGGAAAAAATTTAAGACTGTCTGTTCAAAACGAGTAGATTCTTATGTGGAAAAATTGATGTATTAGAGTACTAAGCATGGGAACTGCTTTGAACGGTGCATTTTTGGCAGTATCGCTAATAATAGAGTATTCGGTAAATTCGCATACAAAACCAATTTGTATAATATATTCAACAGCATAAAACCGGAAACAGTTTACTGTCTTTTTTTAATTGTCTCTGTCGCACAGACTAACAAACCCGTGCGAAACGTCACATACTAACTGAGTGACAGTGACAGCGCTCTACGATACTATTTCTATTTTTACTATTTCGTTCTAAACATCGATGTGCATTATTTAATGCCGGGTACTACACTATTTTATGAAGGAAGTTAAGTCGAATCAGATTAAAATTATCTTTATCCAAATATGCTCTTTCAAGCACTTTTGAATCGACTACGTTCAATATGATTAATAAAGCTACCACTGGTCTTATCTAGAAGAACCATCAAGAAACTGGGCGGTTATTCGTCTATGCTCATTATAAATAAATAAAAACATTATAACACAAAGTCCCCAAAAGCTGTCTGTCTGTATGTGATCGATTTTCTCAAAATCTAAAGTTTTTAGTTAATTGGATTTTATGATTTTATGAAAGTCCACTGGGAGCTTTAGTTGCGTGCGCTGCGTAAAAACCTAAGATACACTTAAATAATCTACTAAAGAATTCCTAGATCAACAAAATACTACAAAAAATTCCGCAGCAGCATGTCTCTATCTCTTATGGTTAACTCACAATAAGTACTTTTATGTTCAAAATTTATATTAAAAATATTAAGTTATTTTTGAGGCTGTTTTCTTTGTTTCTGTATAATAAATGCGTGCGGAAAATACCTTGTAATATATTTATTTCTTCTGGTTTAAATATGTACAATTTCACGGTAGGAAGGAATATTCAGACTTTATTAGCTAACTCTACCAAGTTGTGAAACAGAAATAACAAGATTATTTTGACCTCTCAAAGTGTTTACGCATGTTTGTTTAAGCATACTTAATGCTATTGATGAAACAGGTATTCTTACGTTAGCTTCACAGTATATTTTTAGCAATTTGATTTTTGTGCATAAAAATATACATAATTATAAAAAGATTGGCGATGTATATAATAGACAAAGTAGGAACCGACATAAGCTTGCGGCTCCTGCTTTGCGCCTTGTAAGAGTACGTAAGTCGTTTGTGGGTTTGGGTATAAGATTCTATAACAAAATTCCACAATCAATTTTAACTTTACCATTACAGCAATTTAAAAATACTGTTAAAAAAAGGCTGATACAGAAAGCCTATTATACCGTGGAGGCTTACATTGATGATAAGAATGCGTGGATATAGCTGCTCTTTGACCTTGTGCAGGATAGCTATGACAAAATGTAATTAGTATTAAGAATCTTCTTTTTTAAAAGAGCTCCACCGAGTTTCTTGCTGGCTCTTCTCGGTAGGACGGCTTTCCGAACCAGCAGTAAAGTTGTCGATTCAAAAGCACTTGTTTACAAGATTACTTGAATAAAGAATATTTTGAATTTGAATTTGAATTTGATGTGTTTTAGAGTCCAATATCGGAGTTGTCGGACTCCGAAGCATCATCACCGTCCCCTGGCGCGCGGAGGCGTCGTTCGCAGGCGAATCGAGTCATGTCAGCTGCTTCCAGCGATGAAGAGGCCTCTAGACCGGCGGTGAGTGTTAACTCGTAACATCATGTTATTACTCACGAGGCTTTAGCTGAAAATCAGTTCTGTGTGCTTCTTTTCGAGGCACACAGTATTATGCTGAGCTAAGGCCTTTTATGCACTGTGCTACATACATTAAATTAAGTTTAGTTTGTAGATATATATGTATATATATATGTATATGTATGTGTGTTATGTATCACATCTGCAGAATTTCAACGATTTTCATTTCATTTCATTTCATTACGTGTTTAGTCTCGTACCATTCAGTAATTAAAGTATGTGTTGTTCTGTCTTGTTACTATTAGACTGCTAGGCATAGGCCGCCTCCTCTCTCCGTATTTGCAGAGAAACGTTGGAGCTAATACCTATCCCGCTGTTCTAATGCAGATTAGAAGGTTACACATATCCCTATATAATATAAGCTGTGATAGCCAAGTGGTGAGACAGTGCGACTCTCTAGAGACGGACATGGGTTCAAACCCCGGGCAGGCACCAATGGGTTTTTCTATTAAAACTTATGTGTCTAATGGATAATTGCAATTTATCACACGCTTTTCGGTGAAGGAAAGCATTGTGAGGAAACCTCCAAAAGAATTCCAGGGATATGTGTAACCTACCAATCCGCATTGGAGCAGCGTGGTAGGTCTTAGCTCCAATCCTTCTCTCCAAAAACGGAGAGAGGAGACCTTAGCCCAGCAGTGGGCATAGTAACAGGCCGTTACTTTACTTTTACAAATCCCTAGAATTCTGTAGAGATATGCAGGTTTCCTCACGATGTTTTCCTTCACCGAAAAGCGTGGTAAATTGCAATTATCAATATACACAAGTTTGAATAGAAAAACTCATTGGTGCCTGCAGAGTCTACAGAGTCGCACGTTCTCACCGCTAGGCTATCAGAGCTTTATTATTAAAATAACTGCCTGTTACTGTCCCACTAGGCGTAGGCCACCTCTATCCGTATTTGGGGAGAAGGGTTGGAGTTTAGACTCGCCACGCTGCTCCAATGCGGATTAGTATGTTACACGTATCCCCAGAATATCTTTAGAGATATGGAGGTTTCTTTACGATGTTTTCATTTCCAAAAAGCGTGTGATTTATTACAATAAGACACAAGTTTTAACAAAAGATCTCATTGGTTCCTGCCCGGTTATAACTCGTGATCCCCTCAAAAGGGGCCGCATGGTCTTATCACTTGCTGATGTATGCTTTATTTATACGATATTTAATAAATATTGGCCTAGTCGATTAGCCGCGAAAGCCTTATAGACTAGATATATAAACAGACTTTCGCATTTATAATATTAGTTAAGGTGTTATTCTGGATCAATAGTACTGAATTTAGTTGTGAAAAATTTAATCATATTAATGACCGTGAAAGCATAAAAACCAGATTGACGGACATACTGACTTTCGAATTTATAATATAATAATAGGGATAATTCAACTGCGTAAAGCGTTTCTTCTATTAAACTTTGCAAGCGTATTGAATTATTTTTTCTACGTAGTATCTGTAATATGAAGAGCTAGTGCAGTTTAAGCAGGAATAGAGTTGTTAGATATGATATTTGATCTATTAGCAGTCTTTTTTTTTTGCAATAACGCATATCCACGTGTACATTATCACGGCTTGTTTAAAAACAGTAATTTTATAGTCTTTATAAATGGTAGTGAATATTAACCTACTTTACGATTTGCCCTACATATTCCCTAATATAATATAATATGCCGTTGAATAATACTTTTATACAAAGAAATTTTTAAAATAAAAGTAATTGAGACAGAAATAGTTATTCTTATATAGTTTTTAATGTTAATTTAATAGTAATAGCCAAATCGTGTCAAAACATGTTGTGCCGATCCCACTTATAGTGGGATAAGGGCAAATAAATAATGATGATACAAATCACCACCTGAAAATTTTCTTCTAGGATTCTAGGATATACACATCCTAGAAATGAGCGTGATACATATGTATGAAGCCCCTTCTGTGGGACAGTAAGACATTAAAGAAAAATCTATCTAAAGAAATTATTCTATTTAGATAGATACCATAAGATAAGATACCATATTATAAATGTGTCGTAATTGGTGATCTTTTAGTCGATAAACAGTAATCCAAAAAAGAACACACTGTTTTACAATAAATATAAATATATGGGACACTTATACACACGGTCATCCGTCCCCAAAGTAAGTAACTTAATACTTGTGTTATGGGTGACGGACACCTGGTAAATATATACATAGTATATAGTTTTAAATACATACTTAAATACAAATACACACTCAGGCTCGAAGAACCAACAGATTGTCTATAGAAAATGTTGGCCCTCGGCGGGAATCGAGCCCGCGACCCGCGGGACTGAAGGTAGGGTCACTACTCACTGCGCCAACGGGCCAGTCGAAACAATATTTTCTGTCTTCAATTATCCTCTTTCAACTTTATAACTGCCATCACCAAATAACTTTCACGCCAAACATCACTCTCTTTAACCACGTTCCCTTTCTAAATGCCAACCAATAATCTTAATATAGAAGTCAGAACCATATTTACGATTTCAACATATTTGTTCTATGTTTAAAGAGTATGTTGTATAAAATTGAAGTAGTTAAAAGCCACGGTATTATATAAATAGTATTGATGTCGAACAGGTCCGAAACCAACCCTCGCCCACCGTAACGGCGACCGGTTCTAACAGCTCCCAAAGTACGGGTGTCAAGCGCGGTCGGCCCCCCAAACATCGCGCCTCAGAGGAAAGACCTATGAAGAAAAAGCGAGGGCGGCCCCCCAAGACGAGGCCCCCTTCCCCCGCCCCTGACAGCGAGCCCGAACCTGACCCTCCTCAGCATCACAATCTTCAAGATACCAAGACCCACATCTTCCGCAAGGTAAAATTATCCAATATCTATCGTCACCGTACATACACCCTTTGCACCCTGTGGTTACATAGAAATATGAAAAAAAATCGGTATTTGTATATACCCTAATGTTAAGAAATATTTTAACTTAAACTTATTTAAAAATATGTAACTAACAATTTAAAGTTGATTTTATAAATAATTTTCCCATAAATTTCCCTTATCATACGAAATATTTCTTTTAAACTTGCCAGTGGTTTATGAAATTGTGTTATATTATTTGATATCTATGACATTTCACTATTTCCAGGTTTTTACTCCAAGAAAAGGAGACGAATGCGGTGGAAAAGGTGGAAAGGGCGGCAAAGGCAAAGGAGGAAAGGGAAAAGGCCAGGTGACGATCATCGAAGGAACAGCTCCCGAATCGGGTGCCGACGACGACGATCGAAGGCTTAGAGATCGGTCTGCCGAGAGGCGAAACGAAGAGGCAATAGCCCGAGTGACCCCCCCACAGGAACCGGAAACGTTCACAAGAAAACGAGAAGCAGAACGAATAGCTAACGAAAGGATACAGGAAATAGTCTCCATCGAAAGGCCCGACCATCGGCGCTCAATTGAAAGAATAACAGAAAGAACGTCCATACCCGACCGGACAGACCGATTACCGGACAGACAGTCGACCGATCGATTACCGCCCGATCGGTTGTTGAATGACCGATTACCAGACAGATCGTCGACCGATCGTTTGTCGGACAGATTATCGGACCGGTCGTCGCTTCCAACGAGCGATAAGATATCTTCGGTCAGGAAGTCCAATGATCGGTCAGCCGAAAAAATGTTGCTAGAAAGGATACAAAGTGACAAAATCTTGATCGACCGGATACCTAATGAAAAGTTCGAACGACTAAGTGACAAGAAAGTCAACGAACGGTTGTTGACTGAGAAACTCGGTCATGAGCTGACCGCTCACGTTCGGGTACCTAGTGATAAAATTGATCTGTCAAGTGACAATTTGCCATTAGAACGGTTGCCGGGAGAAAAGTTGCCGATCGAAAGGGTCGAGAGGATCGCACCGGATTTGTTGCGGGCTGAAGCGGATGTAGGCTTCGTAGCGACTTTATCTAATGGTAAAATTTATTTAATATCTTCTATTTCCAGCTATGTATATAGATTTTCATATAAGTAACAGCCTGTTACTATGCCCACTGCTGGGCTAAGGCCTCCTCTCTCCGTTTTTGGAGAGAAGGATTGGATAGGTATTGCCTATCAGTCGGTTATAATATCTGAACATACCTTCAATGTTATTATACTTTATAGTAGTTAAACAAGATATCTTGTCGTTGTGTCGTTGATATTGATAACCATTTGGAATTTAACATGATGTAAAAAGTTTAAGTGAATCCATAGAGTGCTCTCTGGTCTTTGAAACATAAAGTAACAGCCTGTTACTATGCCCACTGCTGGGCTAAGGCCTCCTCTCTCCGTTATTGGAGAGAAGGATTGGAGCAAAGACCTACCGCGCTGCTCCAATGCGGATTGGTAGGTTACACATATCTCTAGAATTCTCTAGAGATATGCAGGTTTCCTCACGATGTTTTTCTTCACCGAAAAGCGTGTGATAAATTGCACTTATCAATTGGTCACATAAGTTTTTAATAGAAAAACTCATTGGTGCCTGCCCGGGGTTTGAACCTATGTCGTCTCTAGAGAGTCGCACGGTCTCATCGCTAGGCTATCACAGCTTTATTGATTTTCATATACAGTATATAAAATAAAGCACCAAGCAAGAAGTGTATGAAAAGTATCGGAAAAGTTTTGTAAAAAAAAAGATCTATTCAAGATATTGGTATCAATCCTCAAAGTTTTGCCTAAATTGGCTAAATCGGGACTGTAAGCAGGTTGAGGTATCGTCACGATGCGATTTTGCGACATTTAATGGGTCACCATGGAGCAGGCGTGGCTGGGTGCATTGTCGCTGATCTTTGTCATAGATAGATTTTGTGTGATGATTTTGTGCACGGTCTTATTATCAATTCAAAATCGATCCGCTATCATGGATGCATTTTAGTACATTTAGCGGATACTATGAGTTCAAAAATTCACGTTCTCGTGCATTTTCTAACTCCATTTTCATCCAGAGCGAAGCTCGTCTTTCACGCTCTACCGGGCATCTTTGAAGAACATAGACCACTTGAAAAACACAAACACAAACTTACTATTTATTTTTGTTTTCCTTATTTTTTTTGTCTTTTCACCTGCATCTAATTTTTTGTAAATCTGCGAGAGGGCGGAGACTTCGAGATGCAGACTTATACGTGATTCAGAGTTCTTGACAGAAAATTTGTATATATATTGTTCCGCACAAACGTGCGGGCTCAAACGCTTCACTGGTTAAACATGTCACTAAATATAACAGAACTAACTACTTTGCTATAATCCGCACGGGTTAAGTGAATGCATGCAAAGCCAATGTGTATGAAGCAGGCAAAATCTACGCACCTTATACATGCAGGACAAGCCACCACATGCACCCCAAAACAAAACATATATAATATTGCAAATATTTGCACAATTTTTGTTAATTTTTTAACAACTTAACGTCCAGGTGGCGAGCGGGAGTCGCGCGCGCGCACTTCGTACACTGTACGCATCCCGCTGTCGCGCCTGCGGCCGGACACGCTCCGCACGCTGCAGAGGCCGGCTCGAAGGACCAAGCCGCAGGCGCCGTCGCCGCCCACACCGCCCACGCCGCCCACCGACCATGTGAGACATGTATTACTGTTTACTCAAAATTAAAAAAAAAAAAAAAGAACTTTATCTGCTGTATTTTGTCTGTAAAGGTAGCATTCCACCAAAATAATGTGCAGCACATTTGTTTACAAAGGTTGTGTTTGCGCACTGCACGTTCTAAGCTGATTTTTTTTTTCGAACTGACTGTATGCTGTTAGTCCTAATGGCTTTTACAGCGTCACCGGGCGGGACGGGCGAGCGCAGAAGCATCGTCGAGGTTGCGAAATGCAGGGAGTAGAGCGCAGAAGCTCTACTTAAGTCGGGGAACGTCGTCCTAAGGGTGCCTCCTGTGAGGCCGGACCACGGCTTAAGGCGACGTGTAGTGACTGATGGTGTGACTTAGATTAGTCATTGCGATGTCGGAAGGGTGGCGAGAAGCCACGACCGACCGACGTCAGAAAACTGGGACCTCGTCTTCGCCGGCGGTACTAAGCTGATATGGCGTTTAGCGTGAAGCGCAAATGTGCGCGAACATGTCCATTTAGAAATATTTTATAATGTTTATTATTATTATTTCACTCATTTTAAAATTATATACAAATTTACAATATATTTTTAGATGTTTTCTATAAAATTATTAATAATTTTTCCATCCGTCCACTCCTCATTAAAGATGTGCGCGTACAAACATGTTTTCGTTCAGGCAGCGGAAACAAAACTTTGTTCGCAAACAACGAGTGCGTACGCGTCGACGCGAGTCCACTGTTTCAAGTGTTCGCGCACAAATGTGCGTAGATGTGCACGAACATTTCTAAAATATTCGCAATTTGTTAATGTTTGCTTGAGTGAGTCGACCAGAGTAAACATTTGTGCCGCACACTGTGTTGCACAGTGCTGCAAAGTTCTGCACACTGGTGGAATTCCACCTTAATAGTAACTATCTATGGTAATAGTCATACAGAAATATAGAAGTGATTTTCCCGAAAAAGTGATTTTTAATTTCATCGCAACATATTTTGGTCCGACGATCGATACATAGTTTTTTTTTTAAGTATTCGAGTCACTGTTTGCTCAGTAAGAAAAGAAGTAAGCGGTATCAGTAAGTGATAGACTAATATAATTTCAAGTCGTAAAACAATATGGAGGCACTGCAACATGCCCAAATAGATTGCTATATAATATTTACATATTTATTCGAATATATTTAAGAATTTGAGAACAACAGAAATATTCTTGGAATAACCTTTTATTATTGTAATCTGGTAGGTAATTTATGTTCATTTTTTAATTTATTCATTCATTTAATTACAATTTAACTTTTAAGGCTTTAATTAACACGGACGGGGGTCATTTAACCGAACTATAGTACCCGGCATTGAATAATGTACATCAATGTTTAGAACGAAACAGCCGGCCAGTTCGGTTTCGAAGAGCGCTGTCTCTGTCACTCAGTCAGTATGTGACATTTCGTCAGTCTGTGCGACAGAGACAATGCTCTATGAAGCAGAATCTAGCCGGTTTCTCTCTCTAAGCTTCGATGTGCATTATTTATTGCCGCGTACTATACTTCATTCGCCAAATTGATTTTGTAATGAATTGATGGTTAAGCGTGCTGTATGGCAAGTTAGCCGCCTTGTTATAACGAAATGCCGTCTATACTTTTAACTCCGATAGCATAGTGGTCGTTCCACGCTCCAATCCTTATATCTAATATGGGACAAAGATGTACTGACCCATCAGGCGTGTAGTCAGTAGTAAGTAGATTGAGCAAGTTTAAGACAAATGGCTGAATAGTGTGTGTATTTCACAGTCGTTGGAGGGCAGCGGTTCCACGCTGGCGGGGTTGGAGCGCGTTGATCGTGGTGGCCGGACACCCATCTACTACTCGTACTTCGAACGGCTGCCTGCCGATGCTCTGTCGGACGAGGAGCGAGACCACAAGTGAGTAAAAAAAAAAAAGTGAGTGTCTGATATGAACTATGTTTATGTGTGTTTTGAATAAAATGACGCGCGACGACGTGTAATTTTGCGTTTCGGGTGTTATTCTCAGATTTAGTGACGCGTTTAACCAGTGAAGTGTTTGATAAGACGCGACCGTCCACGGTTTTGGTGCGCGTTGGTTACTATTCCCCGATATAGGGACGATTCAATAACGTGTGACCTTACGAAGGTTGTGTGCACACCGGGTGTTATTTAGCCGATATAGTGAAGTGTATACTCAGGGAGAAACAGACATTACGTGTCCGTGGAACAGTGCAGAGGCGAGTCGACGGTTTCGGGAATCGGCCAAGTACATACAAGCACACACACGTACACATATACACGCAGAGACTCACGAGGCCGGACCACATACAGCTAACGGCCGCATAAGGTAGGTTGAAACGCCGGGACGACGGGCCCAAGTCCCGGAGGTTGTTTCATCCGTCCGCACGTTTGCGCGGAACAATGTGTAAAGGGTAGAATGAAATGTTAGACCGGCATACGGCGCGGTGGTTGACAATCGTGGGTTCTTTATTATATAAAAAAAAAACATAATCGCGTCGCTTAGTGTAAGCGACGCGATTATGTTTTTGTTTATATTCGATTATGTTGTAAGTTTGTGCGGATCCTTGATACCAATTATCATGGATTTAGGACGATTTCAGGCTCATAATGGTAGATCGACGACATCATGTGACCCTACAATGGCCAAACAAAATCCTTTTTGGCCATTGTAGGGCCGTAACGACTTCATAAAAACATTGCTTTTTTTTCGAATTTATCATGCGCTATTCGTGACATTTACCAGTCGGCTTCGATTTCCGGTACCTTGGTCCGTTTTTCCAGAAAGATTTTAAAATTGATCGCGAGTGAAAAAAAATAATGAATGCAGGATGGATGAAGGGCCGATAAGTCTCAGGAACAATATGCGACCCCCGAACGCCCCTTAAACTAAATCGGAACATTTATATAACCTGTCGGAATTTGTAGGTCTGAATTTTGGGCAAGACGCGGATAAAAGAAAGATGCATACAAATTAGATTAGAATGATAAGGTGACAAGATTTGAAATGATTTCGAAATAAGTATATAAGGGGAAGTGTGAAAATAAAGTGATATAACATATTATGAGAAGGGATAGCTATCACGTTACCAAAGGAGTTTTAAGATGATGTAAATTTATAGATGAAATAGATGAAACTAGAGGGAGGTTGAAAAAGATGGATGAATTGTGTGAAGAATGATATAATAGGAGTAGCACTAGAGTAGACGAATGATAGAGGAGACTGGAAGATGACATATTGTGCCGACCCCACTTAGAGTGGGATGAGGCTAAGAAAATGATGTGGGGAAGACTGAAAGATACGCCCATTATAGAAAACATGAGAAATGCGAGACCATCACGTGACCAAAATAGTATTTAATGAGAATATGGATGAGTATATGACTGTGGCCAAAACTTCTCTTCGTCAAGACAAAGCTCAAAATTTCGTCTTACATTATGGAAGGTGTCTTAGAGGATGTGATCTCTTATTATGAAGGTGTGAGGTGGTGGCCCCAAATAAAATGCGTGCTCACTTTGATTATTTATTGACCGCTCTGGTAGGCGGTAGGCTGTGATTGACTGTTGTCAAACAGGCGAATATTGCTAACATAACGGCGTTGACAATATTTCTTGTTAATAACAATGTAATTTATATGACGCCTACAATATTCCCTTATTTGAAAAAAAGAACAATAAAAAAATAAAAAGAAATATTTAGCAGTACAAAACGTACAATAAAGAAAATATTCAGTATAAGACGTAACAAAACAAAAGAACATATGAACTAGAGTTGAGTAGCTCGCGAGCTAAAGACAAGAAAGATATATATCTCTCCAGAAGATATAATCACTCTCTAGCTCGCATGTGTTTCAATTATATCTCTATATCTTTAATCTTAAGAGTCAATTTTCGTAATGAGTTACGGCTCGTTCAGAGTTAGAGTGAAAGAGATGAGCTTATATAGCAATTTACATGTCAAAGAGAGATACGAATAACTCTATTGCATATTTGTATTAAAAATGTAAACTACGGATTTTCGGAACAACACGCGCCGGCGTTCAGCTTTTTTGTGCTTTATGTCAAAGACATAAAATGCTTAATTGGATGCAAATGAACCAAAAAAAAATCACTAATTCGCGAACGATTATTTATTTACATTCCATTCTTAGTGGGAAGAAGTCATCCTTACCTGTACATATCAGAAAAGTGTCAATAATAGTGTACATAATAAATAGAAAAAATAAAAAATAAAGAAAATATATAGCATAATTTATATAATAAATAAAAAAGTACAATACCGCCTAACTGAGTTCTAAGTCCGGGCCAAAAGAGCCGAAGATATATCGGATATATTTTTAGTGTTAGTTGCTTTATACTCTCAAGCCGTACTGAGCTAAAAGAGTTAAAGATATAAAAGAGTGATATATATCCCAAGAGCGAAAAGATATATATCACTCTTTTCTTGTCAGGGATACATTTCGCCCATGTCTAGTTAAAGATATGATAGAGTGATATATATCCCAAGAGCGAAAAGATATATATCACTCTTTTCTTGTCAGGGATACATTTCACCCATGTCTATTATTTTCATATATCACAAGCTTGCACTTATACATTCTACAATGGAACATCCTTAGCGCGGCGTAATATGGAACAGCGCCATCTAGTTCTGCGTGTGGTAACAAAATATCTCAAACACAATGTACTTATGCCGGAACACATACCGGGCTTAAGTGCTCGCGAGGAGATGCCCGGGTAGTGAGGAATTCCTCGAGGCCCGCACCCCGTTTACCCCCACCCGGGGAGTAAACGAGAAGACCCTGCTGCTATGTACTTATTATATTTCAAAATTATTAAACGTAACCTGGTGGCACAGCCTCAGCGGCTGGATTGCGTTGTTCCTGAGGCTGATTCATTGATTAAAATATGGGTTTTATTGTTTGTTTCTGTATAGATACTACCTCACAGAAGCGAAAAGGCTTCGAACGGCAGCGGAACGGGAACAGGAGCCGCTTCCGCGCGTGATGCTCTATTTAGAGTCGGTGCTATGTTTCGTGCTGACGGGGCGAGTGCTCGAACTCGAGCTCGACACCAAGCGAGCCTTCACCATATACCGGGAGACCATCGAGTACATCAAATCCATACACTCGATGCCGCAGCGGTATCGAGCGTCTCCGCACTCAACATTTAGCAAATTGGATATTCTCAGGTCTGTAATCTTCGCCATAATATACCTTTATCTATACTTATTATAAATAAATCTCAAAAAGGTGTCTGTCTGGCTGTATGTTATCGATTTTCTCAAAATCTACTAAACGGATTTTTGTACGGTTTTCACTAAATGATAGTGCAATACTTCCGAATGGTTTAGGTAAATAGTACATATCGGTATTATGTAAATTGTGTCGAAGGGATCGCGCAGTTGTTAAAAAACTTGCTTGCTGTGACTTTAGTCTCGTGCGCTACGTAAACCAGCAGAGATATGATAAAGTAATGTAGAAGAGTATTGTAGATCTATAAAAATACTACGAAAAAGTCCGGATAGCACGTGTCTATCTCTCACGGTTAACTCACAATAACTACTTTTATGTTCAAAATTTCGAAAATTCGGCAAAAGTTTCGTAAAGCACTGAATTCCACGCGAGCGAAGCCGTTGTTGGAACAGCTTGTTTTATATAATTTATAGAATTAAGCGTTACTTTGCGGAGATCCATAATACAAAAGTAATAATAAAATTATTTTGCTATAATCCGCGATACAACTGTATCGCGGATTATAGCAAAATAATTTTATATTACTTTTGTAGCTTGTTTTATATAATTTATAGAATTAGGCGTTATTTTGTGCAGATCCATAATAGAAAAGTAATAGTAAGATTATTTTGCTATAATCCGCGATAAGGTAAATTGGGAATATATATAATGCTAAATGTAGAGTTGAATAGACGTTTTCATACTCGGAACATGCAGTATTCGTTAAAAACACATGCACAAACCTCCACCAGTGTCACCACAATACACAAGCACAACACACGTTCACTAAAACAAACTCAACAACATCGCAAATCTTTTGCGATTTTGTCGTGGAGTCTATCTTCTGATGATGCTTCGGTTGCGGGGCGAAACGATTGTATTATGACGTATTGTGGTGGTTAGTAAAAAACAAGAACAATTTTTGTCATAGGTATGTTCGTATTGAATTAAATTAAATTTGATTTTGAAATAAAATAATAACAATATAACCTCTTGTTGCAGCCTCCGAGTACAAGCTCTCTTATATCTACGGATGTTCAAAATGTACAATCGGGAGGTGAAGGAGTACAATAAAATCGTGCAGGAGTACCAGCAAAAGGTTTGTAATTTTATGAGTTGTTTATAATTTCTATTACGTGTTAATAGATGGTTTAAAAAATATGATTAGGAAAGAAATATAGTTGATATATTTGATGGTACGATCTAGTTGGGTCGACATGATTTAACTAAAATTGTTGATCTAAAAACTTTGCCAGTAATCCGGCTCGAAGGATCATGAATAAATTTATCTGAAGCAAATCCATTAAAAAAAATATATTAAATATGCTTGTGAACCCATGTTTTATTGTAATTCTCAATCTCTATTAACAATCAGTACATCTCCCTTGGTAACCGTTCTAAATATATTTTATATTTAAAACTGCAAGCCAGTATTACTATTATTTGTACTAGCTGGAGTCTTAAACACTTCGCGAGATGGCTACCCCTGTCTCTCACTCCCGCGGCCGCTTTAATTTAAAAACCTCTTTTGTTTTATTTAAATATTTATTTATTCTTTATAAAAAAACCGTAAAGTAGCGGCCTGTTACAATCCCACTGCTGGGACAAGGCCTCCTCTCTCCATTTCTGAAGAGAAGGGTTGGAGCTAAGACCTACCACGCTGCACCAATGCGGCTTGGTAGGTTACACATATCTCCAGAATTCTCTAGAGATATGCAGATTTCCTCACGATGTTTTCCTCGACCGAAAAGCGTGTGATTAATTGCAATTAGAAATTAGACACATGAGTTTTAATAGAAAAACTCATTGGTGCCTGCCCGGGTTTGAACTCGTGTTCCCCTCAAAAGAGTCGCACCGTCTCACCGCTGGGCTATCACAGCTTTCTTATTCTTTATACTATTATATTATTAATAAATATTTGACATTATTTAAATATGACCCGTGACAACAGATACATTTTCCTGTTCTAGCCGGCGTGCGCGGAGACTATAGCCGGTACGACTGCGTCGGCGTCGTCGGCGCGGTCCGCGTCGCCCATGTCCCCGTCGCCGTCGCCGGCTGGCTCCGTGGGCTCGGGCTCCGTGGGCTCGGGCTCCGGCTCGGGCTCGTCGGGCTACTGCTCGCTGCCGCACGCGCCGGGCGCCGCGCCGCCCGCGTACGGCGTGCCCGCGTACTGCACGATGGCGCACACGGTGCCCGCGCACGCGCACAACGCCCTCCTGCAGCTCACCAAGTACTACACGTTCCTGTACGTCGCGCACGACCTCTGGGAGCAGGCGGACTGCCTGTGCCGGCTCAGACCCAACCAAGGTATTTATTTTATTTTATCCTTCTAAAGCAATATAACAGAACTAACTACTTTGCTATAATCCGCACGGGTTAAGTGAATGCATGCAAAGCCAATGTGTATGAAGCAGGCAAAATCTACGCACCTTATACATGCAGGACAAGCCACCACATGCACCCCAAGGCGCAATTCACCAGCAACAACGCACACAAAAGCAGCACACACACCCACCACCACAATCTCGACGATCGTTTCGTTCGTTCATAATGTAAGAGCTTCATTGTAATTGAATTATCCAAAAGCTGCTTGTGAAATCCAACTTGAATAAAGAATTATTTGAATATTCAACTGTTGTGTAACTCTTCCGATCTCCGCAGATAAATATAAATATATGGGACACTTACACACACGGTCGTCAGACTCCGAAGCAAGTAACTTAATACTTGTGTAATGGGTGACAGACAACTGGTACATATCGACTGTGAACTGGCAAATTGTCCTATCTAATTTTTGACAACTTTTCAGGAAGATAAAAAAACGTGATTATTAATAAATTCGGATTAATTTTTATGTAATAAAAAGCCAGTTGACTTGAAATATGTTTTGTATTTATATACAAATTTTCTAGTATATAATACATGTTGATACGGTAAATGATGGACAGTAGTACCTAATGCCGTTAAAAACTGATTTGCCTTAAAATTGAGATAGGAAATATTGCCGGTAGGACATACTAGGGTCACCGACATAGCTCAGCGAATAAGCAAGCTGAAGTGGCAATGGGCCGGCCATATCTGTTGAAGAACCGATGACTGTTGGGGTAGACGTGTTCTAGAGTGGAGACCGCGAATCGGAAAACGTAGTGTAGGACACCCTGAGACTCGATGGAGTGATGACATACGTAGGACAGCGGGCGGTGGATGGAAGCAGAAAGCCCAGGATCGGGCTAAGTGGCGAGTTATTGGAGAGGCCTATGTCCAGCAGTGGACTGAAGTGGGCTGATGATGATGATGATGATGATATTGCCGGTTCACAGTCGATATACTACAGAAATAATTTTAAATACATCCTCAAATACAAATATATACCCAGGCTCGAAGGACCATCAAATTGTTTATCTTGCAAAGTAAATCTATGAAATTAGAAATAAAAACATTTCTCTTTCAGACTTATTCATCGCAGTGGACCGTAAATGCGGCCCCCTCACTCTGTTCTCAACGTTCCGCCACCTGGTGCAGTACGTGCGTCACGCGATCTCGCTCCTCAAAAACGCGCCGCGCGAGTGACCGAGGGCCTAGCCTAATATGCGTGTGAACAAACACTTATATAAACTGTGACACGGGAAGTGACTATTTTGGCTCTAGCAGGTTCTGGTGATGACGAAATGTCATAGGAATAACGATGTGTTTTTAGTTTGTTTAATATCATCTATGATTTTGTCTTTCTGGAAACAAAAATCGATTAATTAACTATTCAATAATCCCACTTCTGATTTGTGAATTTTGTCTTTCTGGAAACAAAAATCGATTAATTAACTATTTAATGATCCTTCAATAATCCCACTTCTGATTTGTGACTTAACGGATGCCCGACCGATCGGGGAGATCTCCCATATCATTTTAAAATACGCCATTTATCCTTTTCCAGGATAGAAAATTGACTTATTAAACAGACTATAAACTATATAAGTTTCATTTGATAACAATGTAACTTAAGATTATGAAGATGATGACTCAGGCTTCTGTTTATAAATATAATCCGAATCGAATTGTCTGTTTGCGTCATTCAAAAAGATATATTAACTAAGCCTTACTTTTCTCTTTAGTTCCACGAGATCCTATCATACAATTTGAAGATACATTTTCACTCAAGGTAGTGAAAATCAAATTAAAATACATCTTAAAGATTGTCCATAACTTTTTATAAAAAATTATTATACCCACATGGAGTTCTTGGTCATTAATAAAATTATTTGAATACAATTTTAATAAATGAAGTTGCTAAATGCACATAAATATCCAAGAGCATAAAAAGAAATAATTCCAATAGGCTTTAAAAGGGATATAATAATAACCAGAAATGTAATAAGAGATACAGATAAACAACGAAAACATGTGCCAATTAAAATATTAGGGAATCTGTGGTATATATATGAATTAATTTTTGTATTAATTGTTGCTGCCGAAAAATATATAAAATTAGTAGCTTTTATTGTTTTACAAAACAGATAAATTTATAATAAAATTATTTTTATCGACATCTTTAATATCATTAAAGTCCTCAAAGAATAACACCACTTTAGGAATATTTTGGGAGAGTTTTAAAATCGGAGCTTCCAGAAGTTTGTTTCTTAAGTATAATGGAAAATATACGAATATTTCTGATTCAAATATTTCGTTTTTTATCTGTATCTAACGTTTCATTTCACGATTACAAAAACTTTTTTATACCATTGTATTGGAGTTTATTATCGTTTGTCAAATCGGACTAATTTAGTTTTATGTGTTAACCATAAAATCATTTAATATATTTTGAGCTAAACATTCTAATTATCATGATTTTCCTTAACAATATTTTCTGTTTTAAATAGATTATTGGTGCAAATTTAGTATATTTTGAAAGCTAATGATAACTGATAATTTTAACAAATATTTTATTGAAGAAATATATTAATTCTACATCTTAAGCTAATTTTTTCAGTACAGACTAATATAAATTTCAAAAAACGTTAACAGTCTATATTTCTCTATATTTTGTGATAGTAACAAGCAATACGATGATAAATATATATTTTATTGTGTTTTTAAGTGAAAATTGGTTCTATATTATAATGGTAATATAGAAAAAGGTCAAATGATTTCGTGTATTATATACTAGCCAACATAATTGGGAAAAGAAAGGATTTTCTGCAACAACAAATTAGCCTATTATAGGTTTAGAGTAACAGATATACGGTTCGGATAAACTTTGCTTAACGATATTGCAATAAATAAAAATAAATAACTTTTATATTATATAGAATAAGTAAACAAACTATTGATAGTATGATGGCACTCGCAACGTTTAATGTAACATGTTTTTATGTATTTAGTTTAATTGGTTTCAAGTTGGATGTGATGTTATATATAACGCATTTTACTACAATTAGCGCTTGATATATAAATATTTTTGAAGTTAATTATTGCAGTTGTTTACCTTCATAGTAATATCGACGTGTAGTTTATACTAGAGAATGATAGATGTCTTTTTGAGCCATTTTTACATATGTCGTTACGTCACTATACTAATAAAGGCAAGAATGTTTGCTACAGTGGGAAATAAGCACGGTGTGATGAAAAAGGGGCGGAGCCTATACAAATACACGGAATTAATTTATAATGTATGGGCATTTATTACCACAATTTAATAGTCCATATCACACATAACCTTCTTTATCGGCGCATAATACATTATGTTGGGTAAAAATGATTAAGTAAGCATATTATCTTACAGGTTTTTTCTACACATAGGACTTATCTGACAAGATAATGCGTTCAATTAAAAATCTCACCTGCCTAGATAGACCGTCATTTGAACTTACTAATAATTAATAATTATTTAATTTGTTTCAGCTTATAAAAAATTAACGGTTATGATTAATTGATCCGATTTACAAACAGAGATTCGAATTATTATACAATCAATTAATCAAAATTATATTTCATGTTAAGTTGGATTAAATTTATTATCACTACGGTTATTATGTTATTCAATTCATCAATAATATTCTGTCAGTTAATAATTAATATTAATCTATTCGAAATTCAAAATATTCTTTATCTACTCTGATACTATAATACAAAGATTATAAAACTGAAAACAAAATTCTTATGACAAACATTACGTACAGAACAAAAATAAAAAATTAAAAAGTTTCATTACGATACAGGTCTTGTATGGACACCTGTATCATAATGTAACTTTTTAATCATAACGATACACCTTTAAAAAAAGGTTTCAATGAATGGGTCCGCGGCGACGCAACACGCATGCGCAATCGATGTTTTCGCCTTGGCGCCAATATATGACATTTAAAAAATCTTTTTAATATTTAAACGAAGTTTAGTTTTGTTTGTAAAAAAAATAGTTTTTGTGTAAAAACATGTCTGAGAGCGGGGATAGTGGTAATTGTACACCACCAGATATTCTGAAAGCTGCGTCCAACATGACCGTGAACCTGTTGCCGACGAAATCTAGAAGCAAATATATTAAATGTTACCACGAGTTCATGGAATGGAAACGCACGTTTTACGTATTATAGTATGAGAGTAGATAAAGTAGTGTATGATACTGTACATAACTTGGTCTTATAACACTCGTGTGACACTATGAAAAAACTCGCCTGCGGCTCGTTTTTTTACACCACATTCGTGTTATAAGAACCCTTATTATACAACAGTATCATAAACTACTATTTTCAAGTAAACTTGTAATTCATAAATCATTTACTCTGTGGGATAGCTCAATACAAAGATATCAATGTTTATTTTGAAAAAATCTATCTAGGCAGATAAAAATTAGCGGCTTATGTTATTCACATATTCTATCTCAAATAATCTACAGAACACTCAATATATTTACATAAATATTAGTATTGTTTTTGTATAGCTGTTGTTTTACGTAAACATTGAGAAAAACTTCTGTTACGCCTGTTCAAGAAGTTTCTGTTATGGGTTGAATTTGGCAATATGAGATTTGCTATCGAATGTTGCCATTCTGTTTGTAATTTTACCTACCATGATGAGCAATTACATGTTTCTTAATTTTTTTTAAAACATTTAATATTTATTTAATGGTTTTATTTTCTTCAATTCATCTCACATACGACTTTGTCCGTTGTCGTCCATTGATGTTTTACAAATAATGAATGGACGAATGTCTAATTATCATACTAATTATCTAATTGAGTTTTAATTAATTAAATTAATATTGGATTTCGTGTTGATTTTTGCTAATAAATTTAAATAGTTATTTAATATCAATTGAAGAAAATTTCACTGTGAAGAAATTTACTTAATTCAAATTTATATGAATGAATAATTTTCTAATTTCATTTTTATTATTATGAATAATTTGTTTTAACCTGGATGTTGATTTTCAAATTGTCTAATTTGTAAAATTAAAAGTGTATGGAAACTATTAATCATAACGAGACGATACATTTCGGATATTCCTTTAGACAGACCAGTATCGACTGCCAAAAATGATGACGAATGTTGCCAACACATTTCGTTAACTTCCCAAGATGTTGACCAAAAAGATGTGTATAAATTGTAAATAAACTGTCGCAAAGCGACGAACGCATGAGTAGGAAATGTACAGACTCAAACGTAATCGATAAGTGATAGAATAATCATATCTTAAGTGTTTTCTTTTAAAATTTAAACTATCGTGAGTGGTATTCATAGTGTATGTACAGAAACCGGCTATACTCTCATGTCTTTTTTTATCGGGTTAGCCCGACTCTAACGGGGTCTTTACACGGCGTTATCTCGATGGGAAATCAATTCAGATCCCCAGTTCCCGGCGAGGCTTGGAACTAATCGGGCTAACCTGTTAGAAAAGGCGTGAGTATAGCCGGTTTCTGTACATATACTATATCATAAGTGTTTTTCGTTATTTTTATCTTTCTAAAAGGGAATTGCCGGGAGCATATTAGTGCGTACTGCTCGTAGCTCTACGACACACTCGCGCGGGCCAATCGAGTAATATCTCAACTAAAGGGATCATGTAGTTCTTCGCAATAAATTTCAGTTAACTATCGCCTTAAAGAAATGCCTGTAGATGGGATAGATTAGTTTGTATTTCTTCTGATCGGTTTAAGGTACTTGGAAGTGATCGTAGTTTTAATTCATACATTGCAGCCAACGAAACGAACAATACAAAACGATTCACTTTCAAAGGGATCAATTTTCGATCAAAATATTGCCATATATTATACCCATATATCTGGACATTATTTCTTGTATACATATCAATCGATATTTGGTGGTGGTGACCGGTTTAAATTTATGTTATATCAACTTTAACGATTGATTTCGTTTAAGCCAATATTACGGAAAGAAAATTGATTCAATTTTAAGAGTGTTACGCTAGAATATTGTCTATTCTAGCCGAATTCTTGTACTTAGAATGCAGCCATATGATCTATAAAATTATTTTTAGATATGTGGAATAAGCTTTTTGATTAAGATTCTACTAGATCGTCCATGATTGTGGGCTTGAGAGAATCTGGAATATAGGTGGACTGCGATACCAGCGTTTTCAGATATCAGAATATTGGATCTTTTGATCACTTTATCGCCTGCACTGTTTGGACGACATTGATCCTAAATGTTCCAATAGTTCGTATTTCAACGGGAAATTTGTTTCGTAACAATCCGTAACACCAAAATCTTCTACTAGGTTGTTTATCAAATTTATGTTGTGATTGTAAATACATTATATATTATTATACATTTTGTAATGATATACATGTTAGTGCCAGATAAGTTTTTGTATGAACGTTTATATTAAGATTGTATATTGTATTGTAACGTCGCGACAAATATTATAGAAGTAACACGATCTTTAAGTACCTGCCTAGTTTCATGTTTCGATTAGTCAAAATTACTTGGTCTTAAAGTTATCGCACGCTTAATATTAAAGGGATCTAGTTCAAAAAAGTTGTTTTGTGGCAAATTGCGTAGCTTAGCGCCTACAGAATTCGTTAATGTTAAAATGACCCATTAATTGGCATATATGTCATAGATGGCATTGAAATAAGGAAACTAAGTTTTGAATTCGGTCACTTTAATACTAAGTGTGCGTTATGTATCATTTACTTATCATTTAGAGTTTCAGTATACTTATACAGTTCACTGAAACGATATATAGATTTTTTCTGTAATTTAATTTTTCAATATCAATGGTACTTTTGTCGCGACGTGTGACAACACTGTTGAGTTCGTTTGCGAACACACAACCTGGACAAAACACAAAACTTGTAATGTTGTTGTTAAGAAGCGAGATGCCTTGTATATATTACGTTGTAAGAAATGTGTAGTTTTCACTCTATTTTAATTTATAATGTAAACTATATTTATAGATAAGCGGACAAGAAAATAATAATAATTAAATAAGAAATTATCGTGTGATTGCATGTGGAGGCCTGACGTGAGCGTGCAAGTATTCACGGGATATTGATGTTTTTCGAGGATTTATTGATTTTGAATGTTTAAAACGTTCGTTAGGGGGCTTGCAGCGTTAGATTGTACTGTAGAGTACCCTACTCTAGCGCGTTATCGAACAATACAGATATTACCGTTAACTAGTTACCTGCCGCGTTGGATTTGCGAACGCGTCGTACACCGAAATTACGTAGTTAAATAACGTTGGAATGAATATGCCAACGAACTGGGAATAATAAAACTGCCTACGCTTTGTGCTAACACGCGCAGATACGCACGTTTAATATTGAAGAGACCTAATTTAAAAAAATGTTTTGTGGTAAATTGCAATAAACGTTTTCTGATTTCGAATGTCTTGCTTTAGTTTGAATGATACAAGGTAGTTGTAAAGTATATTGTTTTTTTTTAATATAATACGAAGCCCAGATTTAAGTAAATATTAAAGAAAACACTTTTTCAAATATTCGCAGCGTAGTGTCTTAGATGGCATTGAAATAAGGATTATGGTGTATCTAACTCATTTAAGACTAATTTTGGATTCGGTCCCTTTAATATTAAGCATGGGATATTCCGTATTCTCGTACGTTAGTAGGTACAGTATACCCGAATAATATGAACGTTTTCAGTCGATCGACTGTGTATAATTATTCTATATAAAAAAAAAACTTAAATTAGGATGGGTTCGTTTAAAATGATTTTTAATTAAACATTATACAGAAGTAAGCGTTATTTAGTGTAATTCCATAATACAAAAGTCATGAATCATTTTGATATAATACAAATGCTGATTAAATTGGATGTACTAAATGATTTATCATTAGTTTGGGTTTTTGATTAATTGAGGCAAAATTTTATACAATCAAAGTATAGAGTGACTGGGTATACTAAAATACATTTGTATCTCTGATTTTTCTCTTGGATTTTTTTTTAAAAATTTAATAGGAATGGCACTGTAAAAGCGTTCATTTTAATTTCCCATACAGATTGTCGCTCCGTGAACGAATTTGTTTTAACCGAACATTAAGTTTTGACCGTTTCGCGATATTGCCTTTTTTATTTTCCTATCAACATCGGTACTTACATTTCGCACAAATTATTTAAAATTATCTTTAATTCGTTATTTATTGTCATATTATTTAATTTATTTTACTGCGCACGTTGCGAAGTTTACTTAAACGCGGGGTGCGAATCTGCATAGCACAGATTACGAAATGCCTCGTGAATGTCAACTGATTTTGTTTTGTCTCCTATTTTAATTTTCGACATGTTATGTATAATTTGATTTATTATTTATTTTTTAGTTAAACGAAATTTTTGGTTACATCTCGTTCATGAAACTCGCAAATGTGTACTTTGATTTTTTTTTTGTTAAAGTTCTTAGTTTTAATTTGTCAAGGTACATAAATATAACGATTTGTTGCTTAGTTAATTTTTAAGCTAATCATTTTATGGCTTCGGAAATTTAGATTTATAATGCGATCAAGTGTCCTTTGTAATTTGCAATACATGAAAAATTTTAGGTGTCTACAGATTATATATAGATAATGTATAGAATAGAGTGCATAGATTAAAAATGCAGCCTAAGTCGCGAATCTATGCGTTCCTTGGTATTGTAAAGTTACCTCACTATATATTTCGCACATGTCGCTTTGTCGGCAAACATCGGACCGTAAATACCTATATGTTAATCTCAAAAATGAATCCTAAAATTGACGCCAAATTCTTATCGACATTTTTAATATTAAGATATGCGGACGCTGGTAAGGTAAGCGTTAGGCGATTGTTCTAGGAAATTGTAAAATACTGTTTTTTTTTTCTTTCTCTTTAGTAACATCTTGTGTTGATAGCAATGTATAATTTGTTTTTTTTTATATTTACGTTAAGAGATATGTATAAATTTTGTTTTTCTCTAATTTTATTATTTGTGTAACTATACCCTATGTTATTGATGATAGAATACAATAATTTTTATGTATAGTATTTTTTTTTTGTTCTTTCTTTTCCTTTTTTTTCCCCGCCTTTTTTATTTGCATACGCTCTGAGAACGGATGGCTTGGACTGTTGTAGTCAATTCAGCGGTTAATTAAAATGGAATTTAATGAATTCGATGAATGTCAAATTTTACTGCAGAAATGGGATAACAGTTAAAATTACAAGTGTCCTTATAACAGTTAAATTTATATCCAGTGTCCTTATAATTTTAACTGTGTAATTGTTATCTGGCAATTGGCTAAGTCAATTACTATCGACGCCTTTGCTCTAAAAATTTACACACGGCTTAGCACGAGCAGGTAAAATGAATAGTTTCATAGTAGGTATGAATATTAATAAATTAAAAAAACCGTCGGTATAAATACGGTCTTCGTGCACGTTAATATAATATTGGAAGCAGCAGTGAGTAAAATTTGTCAAACGAACCGTTAACTAAAACCTGTTTTAACTCGTGTACCATATCGATAAACTAAGCTTTATTTATATTGGAAACACAAAAACTTTAACAAACATTAATATAATACACATCGATACAAAATTCCATACAAATATCTGATCAAAAACTGTCCTAAGTGAAGTAGAAATAACGTCTTCAGAAAAAACTATCATAGTAAAATTTATCACTAACTTGTTGCCTTAATATTATGAACAGATTAATATAAGACCTTATGATGAAGAGTAGAATTTTAATACTAACTAATGCCTTAAATTTGCAATTGCCGCTGAAGATTTTTATATATAATTCCTAACTAGGTGTCTAAGATATCTAAAATTCAGTACTTTTATAAACAACCTCATATTTATTGCTCTAGTTAAATAACCTATGATAAACATACTATGAACTTTAATGAATTATAATATACAAGTGTAATTTTTAATATTGATTGACATTCTCTCTATGTAAGTTAATTGAAACTGGGAGTTACAAATATTTTCTAAAAAAAAGAAACAAGTCTGGAGTTGCCACTTTAATGACTAGCTGACCCGACAGAAGTTGTCCTGTCTCAGCTATTTATTCAGGATTTAATATTTTAGAGTTTTCTTTAATTTCGTTTAAGCTTAGAATGTGTTTTCTTTCATAAGATTCGATTCGTTTCGATTCGATTCGATATATTCCGTATCGTGTTATAGAACCTTCTTTAATATACAGACAGTTGTCTTTGACATATCGTGAATAAAAAACCTTAATACTTAAACTGAGATCTATCGACAACTTATAGATCGTAGAGGCTTTCACCATAAAAAATTTTTAATTCGCAAGAGTATGATTCATTAAAATAATCGAGATAAAAACTATTCTATCCTTTAAGTTAGACCAAAATTTACCCCCTAGAAAATTTCATTGGCATCAGTTCAATAGTTTTGGAGATTAGCGTAACCTTACATCGTGCCGGGATTTTTATATAAAGATAAAAGTTGTTTAAAGTTTTATTTTCTTTTTTTAACACCTAATTTTAACCGTAATAAGTAAAGCATTTAGAAGAAATTAGTATACAGCTGTAATTCAAACAGATCATATTGTATTTATTATGTAAACTTTTAAATTTTACAGATTTATATCGTATCCAGAGAATCTGAAAGCTTGAAATCTTGCTATAGGCCTGTTAAAGTTAAAATTATTGTTAATTTATTATTTATATACTATGTGTATTTCTAATCAATTTCTTAACTAATCTTAAATAAAACTTCTAGCAGAATTACAACACAAGTATATATAAGGGATATTCTGGGTGTTAGAATTTGCAATATTCGTTGAACAAAAACGACCTTTTTTTTAATTTACTTAACATTTTAAAGAGTATATACATTATAAAACTTAAAAACTAGCAGTAAAAAAACCACGTAAGGTTTGTCGCTAATGCTATAAGCAATTCACCTCTTGATTGAAGTTACATAGGTAAATAACGACTAATAAAAAAAGAACTGAACATTAAAAAAAAATATGTATGATTTTAATTTAATTTTGATAGTTTTTGGTGTTATGATATCTACAAATCACAAATTAATTGTCACGATTACGTCACCTTTTAATTTTAAAAAGTACTGAATTTTAGAAATATAACAAAGATATACCTACCTATAATAGTACCTCAATTATTGTAATTTATAAATAATTATTTTACTGCTAAAATCGCTGCAAGCTCACGTAACGCTTTTACACAACTTCTCTTAAATATAGGCTTATTATAATTATGGGACAATGCCTTTAAATTTGGCTTGATCACAAAATAAAATTAAATAAGGATCAAATTGATTTTTAGACGAACAGTCTTAATTCCAAATTTTAACGATAAAGTATCTGGTTCGGACTATTTGGATTATTATGCATGCTAGTATGAATTTCTGCCAATGCATAATATTTAGGCTTAAACTAGAAGAAACTACCTAATATATGGTTATTGTTTTGAGCGGAATATTCTTATTAAAACATTAAATGGGCAGCGCTACATAATTATTCAATTCGATGGTTCACATGCATTTGTTCGAATCGAACTAACAAAGCAATTCCGTATTGCACTCTCGGCTTACGTCCTATGCTTAGAGCGTCTTCACACAGGCAACCTTTGTCGCACTTAACGGGAATCCGTCTATACACTGTCAAAGTATTCCCATGACGCGCTTTTTGTATACGATATATAAGTATAGTTTTTTAAAGATTTTTTATCGATATTTCAGAAGCGCAGAAATACTAATAATATGGTAAACAAAGGCTGCAAGACACCTATGAGACGTGAAATGTGACAATGAAACGTGATGTTAATGTTCATATTAGTTGTAAGTATAGTATAATAATGGTTCATATTAGCGTGTAAGTAAGTCATTGTCCTCTAGGTTCCGACCTTGAATATTGCGATTTTTTCTTTTACAAACTTGAAAAATGTTGATACCAATAAAGCATTGGCTTTATTGGTATCAACATTTTGAATTGTGGTACTTACTATATTTATAAACCCTAATTGTGTAATTTAATTATAAAAAAGCAAACAAATTTTAATCTGAAACCTTAAGCAAATCTAAACTTACCATTAGAAAGATACCTTGATTTGTGTTACAGTGACGATGCTGCAATTTGCAATGTATGCCTTTATTATTTAGCAAGTCCCTGCAAGACTTAGACAAAATGTCAAATACAATGGGCCAAACGTAAAAATTGACAATATGCGGATTAAAACAGTGAAATACAAATCACCTTCTATTAAATCATTGAAGAGCGAAGCTACGAAGAGTATTCGCGTGTATCTATCATATAATCTGGTCTAGTCGTGCCGCTCTATCGTTTTTTTCCCCATTACTACAAAACTACCCGTGCTGAATTAATTTAGTTACCCAGCAATACTTTGAAAAAAAGGGTGTGGGCGGGTATCTTACCAGTGCCGCATCACGGAATTTAGATTCTAAAGATCATGGTTCATATGTTACCTGCTTGATACAGAGTAAGGCTTAAGGTTTAGGGACAAAAGGATATTCCTATCAATATTGATAAGATCGACTTTAAATAAATTTAACAAAATTCGACCACATTTATTTTAAAAAGCCGAATATCATCCAATAAATATTAGCGCGGCCAACACTGTGTAGTCTGTAAGGGCCTCTGTTTTTGTTATAAGATGTTTTATGTTATTGCGTTGAGATTTTGATATAAGTAAGTATTTGTTTAAGTGTTTGTAGGTCTTGCAGTATTGTTTACCATATTCCTAACGTTACTGAGATTGAATTATCATAGTCAAAGCAAATCTTGAACACACTACATTTACGGTATTTACGTATATACTTGTTGATTGCGTAATGCTTTACACATGTATTGAAGAAACCTATTATGATTTAAGCTCTGGCAATCTTCAGTGTTACATTAAATTCCATTCTCATTGCGTTTCAACGTTACGCAATCAACTAACGGCTAAACGATTCGAAACGTTATTATAATAATTAATATTATATAATATATAAAAATATTTGTTAGTTTTGTTATTCATTAAAAATTTGACCAAATTCAAAGTAAAAAAAACAAGCATGCAACTAATTAAACTTGATTTTAATTATAACGTGTTATTAGATATGCCTTTATAAGTGAACTCGCTGAAATAAACAAGCCTCAATTAGTGGTAATATTTTAGTGATAGTGGTTAAGATGTAACGAGTGTTCGCATTTATACTAATTATTACGCTAAGTTTTGTGTCAGTGTTTATTTACAAAGATGAAAAAAAATTAGTCAGCAGCTAGTGAAATGCCTCACGATCGCGGAGGGGAATTGACTTAATTTATTTTAGAATTAAATAAAGTTCAAAGTGGATGATAAAATTGTGCCTTAGTGAGAAATCGGTCAGCCAATTTTGGGTCAGATTAATAAACGCGCGGTGTTACTTGTTAAAATACAGAAACAGGCTGATTACAGCCATTGCCCACGACGTACCTATATCTCGCACTGTATACTGTATGCACGGAATATTAAAGTGATGTACCCCCTTCTGAGTTATAGTTGAACTAAATTGATGCAATAATATTTTACAATATTTTGATTTATTGGATGTTGTAATTGATTATATTTACATTATATTATTATATAAAAGTAGATCAGTATGTATATGTCGTAGCAATAACATAAGAGTGGCAATAAGTCTAGTGGATTTGCTTTCGTGTCTTTGAATATATAATTAGTAAGGTGTATAGAGTCCCTTCTCCTGACTAATCCACCCGGATCCTTTCGCTGTACACTGCTTATCAAACCCTATACTAAGTTCGAATTCTTGACGTTTAAAAAAAATATATTTTATGATAATCGAAAATTAAGTACCTAGAATCGATTTAAATTAAGTATTTTAATATTTCATCGATGTGCGTGTTCCAATTAATTTTATTCGCTAATTTGTAGCTGAAATTATGAATGAATGAATTAACGATAATGCTTTGTACCTCAGCTATATTCTGTGTGCCGAGATATGACGAGCGTTTAATAACACCGTGCATAAAATATAATTTAATTTAGCCGCAGGATTACGGAAACTCGTCATATCTAAACTTGTGTGAAATAATTTAATGTTCAACTTCTTTCTGCTTTAACTTTTTACCATTTCATTGTTTTCCAATTATATTTATTAGTTAACTTATAAGAAAAAGTGCCAAGTGAGTCAAACCTTTCCTAAGTGCAATTCCTTCTCAATTACTGTACCTCTGTGTGTTTTATACAATGTAATCACCATTCTGTAAGATAGAATTCATAAAAGACTCATATATTACTTAATCTAATAGACAGGATGTTTTTCAAAGATTTGTATATCCAATTAATACGAAGTAATACTTCGACAATTAATGATGAATACTTTGAAAAGTATCCTGTGAATAAAAGGTGAGAATATATAGATTTTGTGACAAGTAGATCATAGTTCTAACAGCTGAAATTCATAATTATGTTTTGTAGTTAATTTTTTTTAGATATTTCATATTGAACGCGAGACTGGATTGTAAGTATGAGTTATGCTAAATTGTTCACGGCTTAGCAATATGTATCGTCCGATGTTCGTTTAGAGTAAGTTCGTTGTCATTTACAGTCGTTTTCGATCTAGAAGCGAGGCTGAATGCTACGTGTTAAGCGCAAAGGGATAACGTCGGGCCTACGCCGTGACGCGGGCCGTATCATTTAAGGTAGTGCGTGTTATATATAAGTGACAAACTAATGTTAGTATAAAATTGTTTACCACACGCCCCACAGTGGGCGTTAGACGAAAATATTATTTTTCTTAGATCACATTATATTGTAATAAAATGGTAAAGTCTAGCGTACGTGGGAGCGAGGCTGGGCGAGGCGAGGGCAGCTTCAGAAAGAGTATTTTTTTACGAGCGCCGTGCCCCCCTCCCGCCACATATTTGTTATGTTTAAGAGGAAATATCTATTGTCTATTCCAAGGGTTGAATAACTACCAACACTTTTTTATATTACAATAATTATAGAAATTATTATTGAACGTGTTGTTTCCTTTTGTGTGAACCTACATTTATTACAATTATGTAGTAAGTACGTTTACTTATATTTAACAAGTTATAGAATATCACCAATCACATCACCGATCCATTCGCTGTAAAGTTACGGCTTCCTACTATCCCACTGGTGGGAGACCCTCTCTCCGTTTTTGGAGGAAGGATTGGCTTAAACCCAAACAGCTGCTCCAATGCTGATTGGTAGGTTACAAATATCTCCCGAATTCTCTAGAGATACCTATGTAGATATAGTTTCCCCATGATGCGTCATGAAAAGCGTGTGATAAATTACAATTATCAATTAGACACATTAGTTTTTAACAGAAAAACTCATTTGTGCCTGCCCGGGGTTTGAAACTATGCCAGTTTCTCTTAAAAAGGCTGTTACGAATGGTAAGAAAACTTTAAAGCCTGGCTTTCTGCACGGGCACATTCTTTAAATAAACTTTCAACAAACAAATAAGCTTTCTATAAATAATGTAACACTAAAAACAGATAATGAAACTGTATTTTTGGGAATGATCTTGAATACAAAGCTCCAGTGGAGCACACGCATAACAACTCTTGCAAAGAAACTTAGTTCAGCGGCCTACGCTGTTCGAAAGATAAGACAGTTTACAGATGTCGAAACAGCAAAACTTGTTTATTTTGCTTACTTCCATAGCATTATGTCTTATGGAATATTAGATACTATGAGGTAAAAGCGCGGAAATTGATAGAATTTTTTTTTTACAAAACGTGGCATTAACAATTTAAGTCCGAGTGATTCCCTGCGAGAGAGGTTTAACGAAATAGGTTGGCTTCACAGTAATTACTTCGGATTCACAGTAACAATCATTTAAACAATCATTTTAACAATAACAAAGATTTTAACAATCTAATGTTTGAGCATAGGAATATACATAATTATAAAAGATTGGCGATATATATGATACACAAAGTGGGAACATCAGCTTACATATGCTTGCGGTTCGTGCTTTGAGTCTTGCAAAAGTGAATAAGTCATTTGTGGGTTTGAGTATAAGATTCTATAAAAAACTCCCGCAATCGATTTTATCTTTGCCACTACAGCAGTTTAAAAACGCTATTGCAGGGAGGCTGATACAAAAAAGCCTACTATACTATTGAGGATTATATACATGATAAAAATGCGTGGATTTAGCTACTCCTCTACCATGGTATTACATTACTACCTACCATACATTACTATCTTGTACATGTACAAGATAGTAATAACCAAATGTAACTAGTTATAAGAATTTTATTTGAAAAGAGCAACCACCGAGTTTCTTGCTGGCTCTTCTCGGTAGGAACAGCTTCCCGAACCAGCGGTAGATTTTGACGATTTAAAAGCACTTGTACAATAAACACTTGAATAAATAATTTGAATTTAGGATTTGAAGAGTACGTTAAAGTTGAACATAAAGCAAGAACAAACCAGGAGGCCTGTATTACCTGATGATGCGGTTACGGGGCGGTTTTAAGACATGCAGTCGTGATTAATTGTAAACATCAATTATGCCCGATTTCACCGACATCCCCTACAATTTAAGAGACCCCTATGTATATTTAGGGGACGTTTAGGAGCCTGATTTCGTTTCACCAACATTTAGGGGTCACTTAACCGCTTAGGGGACTCTTAAATTTGAGGAGTGGATTGTCGACCCCCCAAACCGACACACAACTATAAAAGAAACTACAAGACGAAAATGGACAATGATTTATTTGATTTATTCGATAATTTAGAAACTATTGATACTATTTTTGACGTGAATAGAAGTCGAAGACCAAAACTTTATCGAAAGCGGCCAAATTATTTTATAAATTTTGATGAAGTAGACTTTTTTAAAAGATATAGGTTATATAAATCGACAGTGTTGTATTTACTAGAAAAGATTGAGCCTTATTTGGAATACCCAGATAATAGGTGAGTAAGGACTATTTATTTTATTAGATCTTAGTTTCTTCTCATCTAACTATACTTAATAAGTTGAGTTATAAGTTTCAATAGAAAAACGCATTAGTGCCTGCTCGACTTTGAACTTATGACCATCTGGTATAGGTTGTACGTCGTATCATCTATCACAGCTTACAATAAATAGAGGCCGTTCGTAAAGAACAATAAAGATATTCTTATTTTATTTTATATTCGTATAAAACAGTGTGTAGAGAAAAAAGGTAATAAATAAAAAAAATCATTTAATTTAATCTAAGAAGTTTATTGGTTTCTAACATGCTTCTTCTTTTTCTTCTTGTTGTTAGAGTGTGCTTCTATCAGATCCTCGATCTCTTTGGAATCTTCTCCCAGCCGCTTTTCACCGCTGTGAAAATATTATCCTTTTATTTATCAACAATAAGCTGTGAATAAGCGGTGAGACCGTGCCACTCTCTAGAGACGACATAGGTTCAAACCCCGGGCAGGCACCAATGAGTTTTTCTATTAAAACTTATGTGTCTAATTGATAATTGCAATTTATCAAACGCTTTTCGGTGAAGGAAAACATCGTGAGGAAACCTGCATATCTCTAGAGAATTGTAGGGATATGTGTAACCTACCAATCCGCATCGGAGCAGCGTGGTAGGTCTTAGCTCCAATCCTTCTCTCCAATAACGGAAAGAGGAGGCCTTAGCCCAGCAGTGGGCATAGTAACAGGCTGTTACTTTTATTTATCAACAAGTTTTTAAATCAATATCACTAAATTGCTTTAAAACTGATTCTAATTGTACGCTGTAAGTTTATAAGGCAAGAGTGTTAAATGTATTTTCTTTATTAGCAGAAACATTTTTACAATGAGGTGTATTATATTATTCCGCCGTGTGTTATCCGGCTGAGTAGAATAGACCACCCTCTTTCTTACCGAGGGGTCGTAAAATACGACTTAGGTAAATTGACGTCAGGCGTCCGGTCGTAAAATACGTAGCCAAATCATGTGTCAACATGTTTGTAACATGTTATGCCGACCCCACTTGGAGTGGGATTAGGATAGGTGGATGATGATGAAGGTGTATTAGGTAGTGTAGGTTATTATCTAGTAGAAATGTTTCAGCTAGTAAATTTGCAAAATGAAAATTAAATTAAAATTATGTCAATACTACTTTCGTGTTGGATGAAATAAAATTGACAAAATGTCTTTTATATTGGTTAATATTATAATCTTATTTGTCAAAAAATTCTAATCTTATTGTGTTATTTAAATGTTCGGATATTTTTATAAGCCACATTTTAAGTTTAGATTTAAAAAGATTAAAAGTAACTAAAGTAAGTTAGAATTTTATTATAGACGATAATGGATTTTTTGCACAATTATTTAATAGCAAGGCACTTTTTGAACTCTGTATTCTTTTTTCTCACCTACCTCTTAACGGAAACGAGATGTTTTTGGGTAGAAGAGTTTAACGCTTGGCCCCAATCCAGATCGCTTCCCTTGATACGGTACTGAGCGAGATCTTCGCCCATCAAACGGGACAATTCCTTGCGCTGCTTACGTTCTAAGTCCTGAAAATTGTTATAATATTTATATTTTTATCGAAGTAATTTCTTTCAAAGTATTAACTCTATCTATACTATCACTAGAATAATAGGAATTTATGAAACTTTGCGGTTTTATATGTATCCGGCTCGAAGGACCACATTGAATAACCGTAATTTCGTCATGCGATCATTAAATGTTTAAGCGATCTATGGTTAAGTTAATCGATGTTGTGATGCGTAATTGCTGAAGTAAGCTCCGAAACAATCACCAAACATTATGTAAGAAACTTATTTCAAAGTCAGATTTTAAAAACTCTTTAATACTTGATGATGTACGACTTCCAAACCAATTTTCTATCCCTCTATATCAAAATAAAGCAAACTCTGTAACTTGGTAAATCACAGGATTGGGATATACTTAGCTAGCAATGCAAATGCTAGATTTTTTTATATAAAACTTTTAATCAAAACTAACCTAACCTGATTTTCTGGAAAAGATCGCATGTATAAGATAAGAAAAGATGTATAAGACCGTAAGATTAATTGTTCATTTTTAAAAATTTGTATTATAGATACTTCAACTAAATGGCAACCATCCTATGTATTTTTTAATTCTATTTAATCTATGTTGATGAATATAATGTTGATGAAGCTGTGATAGCCCCGCTGGGCTATCACAGCTTCATCACGGGCTCACCGCTGCGAGACCGTGCGACTCTTTTGAGGGGAACACGAGTTCAAACCCGGGCAGGCACCAATGAGTTATTCTATTAAAACTCATGTGTCTAATTGATAATTGCAATTAATCACATGCTTATCTATGAAGGAAAACATCGAGAGGAAACCTGCATATCTCTAGAGAATTCTGGAGATATGTGTTACCTACCAATCCGCATTGGAGCAGCGTGGTAGGTCTTAGCTCCAACCCTTCTCTCCCGAAACGGAGAGAAGAGGCCTATTCCCAGCAGTGGGATTGTAACAGGCTGGTACTTTTATGAATATAATAAACGGGAATTAAATATATTTTAACGAAACCATAACAAAATTGTGTTATGTTTTTTATCGTAATTTTTGTGTTATGCAAAGGAAAAACAAGAAGGTCAAGTGCAAAATTTATTCTTTAATTTCCAAAGACTAAACAACATAGCACAAAGTAATAGTACCTTCGCAGCCTTAGTCAGTTCCTCTTGGAGGCTTTGTTTCACGGGTTCTTCTGTTTTAACGTCGGATACCTTATCGTCTATGCCCATTTCTTTCGCTACGGTAACTTCTAGAACAGAGTTCAAGGTTGCATTTATCTTTTTGCATGCCTCGTAGAACTTAGCAAGGATCTGTGATCCTGGAAGGCCTAGCTCACTTGCTATGTCGTCTACGTCTTTCATTTGGAAGCCCATTGAAACAAAAATTGCCTGAAAATTTGAGTGAAATGAAAAAACAAAAAAAAAATATTTAAATGGTATAACGTAATTAGACAATGATAGACTAAAGGATATAGACAAAATCCGTTTGTTGTAAGGTATTATATAGATCTGTAGGAATGTTTGTAGTCTCTAAAAATTGACTCATAATATTATTAGACGCTCGTGCGTCTACGTATGTGTATAGTTTGGTCATACTTGGACAGTTTGGAAGTAGGTAAAATCAAAAACTAATCTGTAGAAGCAGTCGTTAATAAAATAAATAAATAAATATATGGGACATTTACACACACGGTCGTTAGTCCCCAAAGTAAGTAACTAAATACTTGTGTAATGGGTGACGGACAACTGGTAGATATACTACATATATACGTTTAAATACATACTTAAATACAAATACACACCCAGGCTCGAAGAACCAACAATTTGTTTATAGAAAATATTGGCCCTCGACGGGAATCGAACCTGCGACCCGCGGAGCTGAAGGCAGGGTTACTACCCACAGCGCCAACGGGTCAGTCATTACTTAGCGGAATTATTTTACTATAACCCGCGTTGTAAATTCTGTGAAGCTAAGTGCAGGAAGCAGGCATTCACATACCTTATACATGCAGGACCAGTCACATGTCTGTGAGTTCATTTATATGATAATTACCTGTTGTATAGCATCCAGCTTCAGTCGTGCCTTTGTGTGAAACACAATATTGGCTAAAGGCACTAATAAATCGGTAATGAGACGGTAATCGGCTTGCTGGCGGCAGTACGATTCTACCCGAGCCTGATCGTGGCCGGATAGATACTGTTCTATTAAACTTTTCGTCAGCTCTGTAAAAAATATTCCATAATAATCCGGTTTGAAGGACCATTTTCAAAAACACGTAGTCAAATTAAACAAAACTTTACTATATATCTGTGTAAACCAATAAATAATCCGGCTTGCAAGACCATATTATTACAGTATTAGTAAAAGTAAAGTAAAGTAACAGCCTGTTACTATGCTCACTGCTTATGGGCTAGGATTGGAGCTGAGACCTACCACGCTGCTCCAATGCGGATTTGTAGGTTACACATATCCCTAGAGAATTCTCTAGAGATATGCAGGTTTCCTCACGATGTCTTCCTTCACCGAAAAGCGTGTGATAAATTGCAATTATCAAGACACATAAGTTTTATTAGAAAAACTCATTGGTGCCTGCCCGGGGTTTGAACCTATGTCGTCTCTAGAGAGTCGCACGGTCTCACCACTAGGCTATCACAGCTTTTTTACAGTATTAGTACAGCAAAATAATTAAATTTCTAATGATTTGAAATTTTTGCACTCCTAATTAATGCAGAATTGGTTATATGCTAATTCATAAGTCATACCTGGCTTATGTATCTTTACACTATCATTTAAGAGGGTAGATAGTGCTAGGGGGGTGGGTATTTTTTTAAACGCCTTCCCTAAAAGGCGGGAGAATCGAAGCCGGAAGTCAGCGTTGTATGCTGCGAGCCAAGACGAGTCCTGAAGCGATCTTAGCATAATGCACGAGTGTTCCCCAGTTAGATCATTTGCTTTTTGGCTGAAATTTAAAAAAAATGACAACACTATTCAATCAAACTTCTGACTAACAAAAAATATCATCATTATTCTCCTGTCCTTATCCCTAAGGAAGTGGGGTCGGCACAACATGTTGTCACAATCAATCATCATCAAAAAATATCATCATTATTCTCCTGTCCTTATCCCACTCTAAGTGGGGTCGGCACAACATGTTAAAAACATGTTGTCACATGATTTGGCTACGTATTTTACGCCTGACGTCAACTTACCTTAGTTGACGATTACCTTATACGACTAATCGTATTTTACAACACCTCAGTAAGAAATGAGGGTAGTCTATTCTACTCAGCCGGATACCATAAGGCTGATCGACTTACCTTAGTTGCCTTTTATGACACCTCGGTAAGAAATGAGGGTGGTCTATTCTACTCAGCCGGATACCACACGGCGTCATAAAAAAATATCATATTAGATGAAAGCGACCTAAATACTCTAAAAGCCACAATTACGAATCAATTAAGATGCCTTACGCTAAAAATAAGACAGACTTTTGAAGCAAATAGATCGAATTTGTTGTATGAATTGAATAATCTTTACATATTATAAAACAAAGTCCCAAAAAGCTGTCTGTCTGTATGTAATCGATTTTCTCAAAATCCACTGAACTGATTGTTGTACGGATTTCACCAAAAGATAGTGCAATACTTCCGGATGGTTTTGGTACAATAGTACAATGTCGGTGTTATGTAAATTATGTTAATTATTGTTGAAAAACTTGCTTGCTGGGAGCGTCGCGTCGCGTTTAGTCGCGTGCGCTGCTTAAACCAGCAGAGATACGCTAAAGTTATGTAGTAGAGAATTGTAGATCAATAAAAATACTACAAAAAATTCCGAGATAGCATGTCTCTATCTCTTATGGTTAACTCACAATAACTGCTTTTGCTTTAAATATGAATTCTAGAAAGAATTAATACACGGTGATTTCCACGCGGGCGAAGCCGCTGGCACAGCTAGTGTTATATATAAATCTCACTAACCTTAGATAAACTGGCATATATTTTTGAGATTTCCAAAACTTTAAAAGTTCCTCTGTAAGTCCGAAGCTCGTCCCCAAATAATCCAAATGTTCCGCTGTCACTTCTGTTAATCGCTTTAGGAGGGTTGGTGGTTTCGCTCTATTAAAAAACAATATTGTTAATTTGATTTAAACGTGCAAAGTCTATTTGTCAAGTTCAATCAAGTTTTAGGCCAAGGTTGGAATGGCGTGTACGGTCATTGATCTCTATAAATCGTGTTTAAAAAATTTAAAATATTCCTATTGCTATAATCCTTCGCTGAATCAACTGACTTTTTTTATGTGCGTGTGTGTAGGTGTCTAAAATTAAAATTTATATCATATGGTCGTCACTAAACTGTATATCGAGCGAATATATACGTATTAAAATACCCGCTTTTCTTTCAGGAACTGGAAAAACATAGCATACGATATTGAGGGTATTTTCAAAAGCTTAATTGAGGTGAGTTATGTCGTGGGTACAAATCATACCTGAATACTTCTTAGATACAAACTAAGTCTAACTAAAATTTATAGAATTAGGTGTTACTTTGCAGTGATCCAAAAAAATGATTTTGCTATAATCCGCTATACAGTAAATAGAAAATATATATAGTGCTAAACGTATGACTATCCGTTAGTTCATACCCATTACATGCAGGATTCTTAAAAACACATTCACAAACCTCCACCACTGCCACCACAATACACAAGCACCACACACGTTCACTACCACCGACGCATCATCAGACTTCACGACAAAATCGCTTTACTTTTCTAACTAAAATTTTATTCTCTTAAACCCACTTTACATTGTCAAAGAACTGCTAACTCATAATACTACCATTGGTTTTGAGCCTTAATATAGAAAATTTTGAACTTTAACTAAAAAAAAAAAAAATATAATAATAATTAACCTTGGAACTATCGTCTCTGTTTGTAGCGATGCTGATTGTCCGTTTGGCGAGTCGTCATCGTCACTCTGCACTTCGTCAAGGCATGGGATATCACCTGAATAATATGCTGCCAGTTGTTGTAACGCACGTTTCCCATAACCCATCTGTTTAGTTAAACAAGTAACATAGTGATAAAATTCAACTATAATTCATAATGAATGAAATAAAGAATACGTTAAATCATAATTATGATACACATTCAGTAAAGCTACACGCAAAAAAGTTCAGTTCAGTTCAGTTCTTGAACGTTCATAAACGTTTATAAACTTTTGATCGGTTAAAATTTGTATTGGCCGGTTTAATTTGACACAGTAGAAATAGGCAGAATTTCAAGTTAAACCTTCACCTAAAACAACACAGACAACACAACATATAACACTTATAATACTACATATATAAAGATACGATATATTATTATTTATAATTTGATTTTGTTTTTTTTTATAAATTGATATAATTTATAAAAATGTCTTCTTCTGTTCTTCTTTCTTGTGTTTAGTCCATATTTACAGTATGGACTAAACACAAGAGTTAGTAAAAATTCTACATTTATGGGACGAGGGATTTTATTAGGGATGACATTATACAATGGGAAAAGTAGTTTAGGACATTAGAGTAGGAGATGGGAAACAGTACCTTCATCTAAGCCAAATTCACATATGACACGCAAAATATAAAAATTGAATAATATCAATCCCTATTCAATTTGACCACAGACTAACCATAAACAATGGAGTATACATTTGTGTATACAATAATCATTTTTTTTCATAATTTAATGCAATTTTACACATTACACCGATACTTTGCTTTACATTTTTTTTTAATTATTTTAATATAATGACGATGAATAAATAATAACTTGCAGATTACTGTTATCATAATTTTTCACTATAGAAATAAAAACGAGTTTGCATCGAGATTGCGCTACTGCAAGATTGGCAACATGTAGATATATTGACATAGAAAAAAAAAATTTCCGTTATAGCGAAATGCTGTTTAAAGAACGACCGTATAGGTATGAGTGTTATTTGTGGTATTTGAAAAAACACAAATTCAGTCAATCATCCCTACATCAGTTTCTTTTTTATTTATCTACTGCCTGCCTGCGTGGAATTTTAAATATAAAAACAGTTTTTGTAAATTAACCGTGAGAGATAGAGACATGCTGTCGCGGACTTTTTTGTAGTATTTTTATAGATCTCCAATTCTCTACTACATTACTAGCGTATCTCTGCTGGTTTACGCAGCGCACGCGACTCAACCTCCCAGCAAGCAAGTTATTTTAACAACTGTGCGATCTCTTCAACACAATTTACATCAATTCTACATCACTATTTTATGTAAATTGTAATGAAGAGGTCGCAAAGTTTGAAAAAAACTCGCATGCTGGGAGCTTTACTACAATGCGTCACGTAAACTAGCAGAGATACAGCAAAGTAATGTACTAGAGAATTGGAGATCTACAAAAATTACTACCAAAAAGTCCGCGATAGCATATCTCTATCTAATTTATAGAATTAGGCGTTACTTTGCGGAGATCCATAATATTATTATTACTTTTATATCTCTATCTCTTACGGTTAACTCACAATAACTATGGTACCCGGCATTAAATAATGCACATCGATGTTTAGAACGAAACTGTCACTGTCACTCACGGGTTCGTCAGTCTGTCCGTCTCTAGGAAGCAGAATCTGGCCGATTTCTCTCTCTAAGCCTCGATGTGCATTATTTATTGCCGGGTACTATACTTTAATGTTTAAAATTTCCGAAAAAAAATTGTGACACTGATTTCCGCGCGTGCAAAGCCGCTGGCACATTTAGTTTTAACATAATTCATACTCTACCGTTCAAATAATTCTTATCAAAAGCAGTACCAATGTACTTTACGTATATTCAAATTCAAATTCAAAATATTCTTTATTCAAATAAACTTGTAAACAAGTGCTTTTGAATCATCGACTCTATTGCTGGTTCGGAAAGTCGTCCTACCGAGAAGAGCCAGCAAGAAACTCGATGGAGCTCTTTTAAAAAAGAAGATTCTTAATACTAATTACATTTTGTCATAGCTATCCTGCACAAGGTCAAAGAGCAGCTATATCCACGCATTCTTATCAGCAATGTAAGCCTCCACGGTATAATAGGCTTTCTGTATCAGCCTCTTTTTAACAGTATTTTTAAATTGCTGTAATGGCAAAGTTTAAATTGATTGTGGAATTTTGTTATAGAATCTTATACCCAAACCCACAAACGACTTACGTACTCTTACAAGGCGCAAAGCAGGAGCCGCAAGCTTATGTCGGTTCCTACTTTGTCTATTATATACATCGCCAATCTTTTTATAATTATGTATATTTTTATGCATAAAAATCAAATTGCTAAAAATATACTGTGAAGCTAACGTAAGAATACCTGTTTCCTTAAACTTCTCTATAGATAAAATTTTAGATTAGATTTAGATTATCTTTACAGTATATTTCATCAATATCCACTAACCCGTTGGTAGGAAGGGTGGGTAGCGATCCTAACGACCCTCGCACCAGATAGCTTCGGGAAGTCATTGTCACCGTACTGTTCGCAAATATTCCATGGTATTAAATCACCGGATGCTTTCCTGCCTCTGCCCAGACTATCTTTTACGGACCTGTGTAAATTGCATAAATGATACAAAAGAAAAAAAGCCATACATGACATTGACAATTTAAGTCCTTGTGCGAGTGAAGATTAAATCAGATCAAATCAAATCAAAATAATCTATATTCAAATAAACCATTTCAGGCACTTTTGAATCGTCAAGCATCAATATAATTAATGAAGCTACAACTGGTTCGGAATGTTGCTCTTACCGAGAAGACCCAGCAAGAAACTCGGCGGTCAATCTTTTAAATATTTTCAATTATACATCATTAAACCGCTGTCTTGTATGAAGCTGAAAGGATTTTCAAATCCAGGCTTTCTTATCATCCAAATAATCTTCAATTTTGTAATATGCTTTACGTATAAGCATATTTTTTACACTTGATTGGAATCTTTCTGTACACTGGTCTAGAATGGATTGAGGAATTTTATTATAGAAGCGAAAAGCGAGACCAACAAATGAGTTGCTAACTCTCGTATGTCTATGATATACATCAAATTTTGTTTTATACGTACTTATATTTTTCCGTACAAATAGAATATTAGTATATATATATATTGTGATGCTACAGTCAGTATGCCTATTTCTTGGAACTTCGCGAAGGGACTCACGTTGCTTCATATTATAGATAGCCCGTATGGCTCTTTTTTGGGCAACAAAAATCTTTTCTATATCGGCCGCTTTACCCCACAGCATTATTCAATATGGAACACAATGCTGTAGAACACGATGTGACCCGTATGTTTATATAATAACATGTAATCTTGAACTTACTTATCAGACAAGTTTCCTTCAAGGCAAAGCTGTATGACACACAGTATTTCTGGCATTGTTGTCGATTTTGGAGGGGTTGGGGCGAGCAACACAAATAGACAATGTGCGGGCGCGTCCGCGAGCAGTTGGATATCGTTAGGACTGTTCTGTTAAAAAAAGTAAAAAAAAAGTAAAGTTACTATGCCCACTGCTGGGCTAAGGCCTCCTCTCTGCGTTATTGGAGAGAAGGATTGGAGCTAAGACCTACCACGCTGCTCTAATGCGGATTGGTAGGTTACACATATCCCTAGAATTCTCTAGAGATATGCAGGTTTCCTCACGATGTTTTCCTTCACCGAAAAGCGTGTGGTAAATAGCAATTATCAATTAGACACATAAGTTTTAATAGAAAAACTCATTGGTGCCTGCCCGGGGTTTGAACCTATGTCGTCTCTAGAGAGTCGCACGGTCTCACCGCTAGGCTATCACAGTAAAAAAAGTAACCGCTTGTTACTATCACAGTGCTTGGCGATGGACCCCTTTATCATTTTAGAGAATCCACAGGTCGCTGATGTGTTTCCGGCTCGAAGGACCATGTGCGGAACTTTCACGGTAGTATTAAAAAATATATAAACAATAACTTATTAGGTGTTCTCACGACGAATCCTATTCCAAATGCGCAGGCGTAGGGAAATCCTTATCTGTCCTTAATAAAAGAAGAGTAAAGAATGTTACTCCTTTTATTAAAACTAAAACAGCTTTTGCTAGCCGTCAGTACAATAAACAAGCGTCACACCTATACAACATAATTAATAAAAAAATTAATATATATCTGATTACCATAACTGTAAAAATACTCTATCTGATTGGCTAAAAACATTAAATTATGAGGATACGGAAGTCTTATTCAGTCCACAACAACATACACCCATCCACGACAGCATACACACATCCACATACACACAACACAAACAGACACACACACACTACACCCACGCACATACACTGTAATTTAATAGCTACTATATAGTTATTACTTTACGCTATAAATTTAGTTACCTTTTCATAATTATTATATATTTACCTGTGTTATGGAAGAGCGAGACCTTCTGACACAAGTATTTTCTATGCTTACTAGAAGGTCTCAATCTGTGTTTTTGAAACGATTTATTGTAATGAAATAAATATTTTTGTATTTTGTATTTTGTATCAGAAAGTTGGAGGTTAAATCTACGACGCTGTTAACATGGCGATAGGTATGTTACATATATCCCAGGAATTCTACAGGCTTCCTCATTGTTTTAATTCGCTGTAAAGTATTTGATAAATTGCAAATACGAATTAACACATGCGTTTTAAAAGAAAATCTAATGAACGGGGTTTCAGCCAGTGACCTTCTGAAAAGAATCACATGGTCTCACCGTTCGGCTAGCACAGATTATTATAAATAAATATATGGGACACTTACACACACGGTCGTCCCCAAAGTAAGTGCTATTACTTGTGTTATGGGAGACGGACAACTGCTAGATATACTAAATATATAATAATTTTAAATACAAATACACAGATTCGAAGAACCAACAAATTGTTTATAGAAAGTGTTGGCCCTCGGCGGGAATCGAATCCGCGACCCGAGAAGCTGAAGGTAGGGTCACAACGTACTGCGCCAACGGGTCAGTCATTAGTATTTATAGTCAGTATTGACTGTTCTATAAGGATTATTAATCATTAATTAACTAAATGTAACCATCCTATAGCTGTGATAGCCTAGCGGTGAGACCGTGCGACTCTCTAGAGACGACATAGGTTCAAACCCCGGGCAGGCACCAATGAGTTTTTCTATTAAAAACTTATGTGTCTAATTGATAATTGCAATTTATCACACGCTTTTTGGTGAAGGAAAACATCGTGAGGAAACCTGCATATCTCTAGAGAATTCTAGGGATATGTGTAACCTACCAATCCGCATTGGAGCAGCGTGGTAGGTCTTAACTCCAACAGCTCCAACCCTTTCTTTTTTCTCAAAAAAAAAACGGAGAGAGCAGGCCTATGCCCAGCAGTGGGATGTAACAGGCCGTTAATTCTAAGGCTACTGACTCATTGGTTAGGTGGTAGGTCTTAGGTCAGCGTGGTAGGTCTTAGCTCCAATCCTTCTCTCCAATAACGGAGAGAGGAGGCCTTAGCCCAGCAGTGGGCATACATAGTAACAGGCTGTTACTTTAACCATACTATATGCCACATAGGACACACATTTTAAGTACAGATACACGAAAACTCATAAGAAATATACTAATAACAGAGAAACTCTGGACCGAAGGACTTACTATTTAATATGAGACTCAAAATAACAAAAGGATACCGCGACTTTATATACACGTGCAGCCACCTATTATTTAAGAGAAGAAACTGAAAAGCCTCAGATATATATTAGTGGATGACCTTATAATGACTGGCAACGTATATAGCGACGAGCCGATGTAGGAATGCTTCTGCAGCCCGATGATAGCAAAATAGCGCATCCCGGTTCACCCTCAGCAGTTCGCAGGAGGCGGGTGGAGGGGATCCCACGCCCAGCGTTGGTGGTGGGGCTTCCAGGCACAGGAAGGAATTCAACCAACGCTCGATTGGATCGCCGGCATGGTAACGGATTGGCTCTTCTAATTTTATCTGAAAAAAAAAAACAATCCGACATTGGGGTGTGCTGTATTCATTTTTACGGACAATTACATATTACGCTTAGTATTAAATAGACCGAATTCAATATTAGGCGTAACCGATATAAATAGATTCAAATTTACAAATTCAAAATATTCTTTATTCAACTAAACTTGTAAAGTGCTTTTGTTGAATCGTCAACTGCTCGTACGGAAAACTGTTTCTACCGAGAAGAATTAGCAAAAAACTCGGCGGTTGCTCTTTTCAAAGAATAATTCTTGTTACAAGTTTTTTGTTTTTTTTTGTCGAACGGACTGTATGCTGTTAGCCCTAACGGCTTTTACAGCGTCACCGGGCGGGACGGGCGAGCGCGGAAGCATCGCCGAGGTTGCGAAATGCAGAGAGTAGAGCGCAGAAGCTCTACTATCGTCGGGGCAAAAGCAACGATACTAGTTACATATAGTTATTAATGTCTTGTACAAGGTCGAAGAGTAGCTATATACACGCATTTTTATCGGTTAAGTAATCCTCGATAGTACAGTAGGCTTTCTGTATTAGGCTATTTTAAATAGTGTTTTTAAACTATTAAAAAAAGTATATATAAAACTCACCGGTGGTGGAGCGTTGTTCTCGTTTTGCAGTTGAGCGAAAAGCTTCAAAGACAATGCCCGGCCGGTGCCCTCGTAACCGGATACAGTGGATGATAGAAACGCCAACGGTGCCTTGGTGGCAGCTGCCGAGACGTGCACCAGAGGTATGGCAGCAGCTTCGTCCACTAGCACCAGGTCTGCCACGGCCAGCAGCGAGTGGTCATCCGGTGTTATGTACTGTAATGGAAAAGAGGCAAGCTGTGAGAATTCCACAAAAGTAATAATAAATTGCCATAATCCGCGATAAAGTAAATAGGAAAGTAAATATGCATAATGCTAAATGTAGAGCGGACTATCCGTTTTAATATTCGATCAAAATCAAATCAAATCAAAATAATCTTTATTCAAATAAACCATTTCAGGCACTTTTGAATCGTCAAGAATCAATATGATTAATGAAGCTACAACTGTTTCGGAATGTTGCTTTTACCGAGAAAAACCAGCAAGAATAATTATCATAATTAATACATATTAAAAAAAAATAGAAACCATTGTAAAGAAAAATCCTCGAAGTCTATTTTAAAGGCAATATCGTAATTCGTTATTTACACTAGCAAAACGCAAAAATATTCCCTTAGTAATACATAAAACAAATTATTTACACCGCAAATTTGTATTTCTATTTTTTGTAACAACTCCCACTCTATTTATTCGCTAAAGCTTCTCGTTTGTAAATTGTTTGATCACTAAACAGCCCCGATATTACAAATTCTATCAAAATGAAATTCACGATTTTATAAAATACTTACGCCTCAGTTCAACGACATACTTATTGATTATTCAATTAGACCTCAAAGACTGAGGTGATTTATTTTATTTGTATAGAAAAGTAACGCACGGAATAATTCTCCTATAATACGTAATATGATGATATGATTTCTTTTGCCGCGGTTTATAACTATGTTATTTTATCTTTACTTTTGTATAATTATTCTCAACGCCTCAATCGGTGGCGGTGATGGATCAAATCAAAATAATCTTTATTCAAATGAACCATTTCGGGCACTTTTGAATCGTCAAGCATCAATATGATTAATGAAGCTAAAACTGTTTCGGAATGTTGCTCTTACCGAGAAGAACCAGTAAGAAATTCGGCGGTCAATCTTTTGAATATTTTCAATTATACATTACTGAACCGCTGTCTTGTATGAGCTGAAAGGAACTTGTATGAACTGATTGCGGTGGAATCGGATTATTTAATATGTAATTTTGTTGGAGATCCGAATAATAAAAGTAAACAAATAAATATGTAGAAGAAACTAAAAAACTGAAGTAATGTAGAGTAATAGACAACTTACTTGAACTGTCTGCCTTGAATTCCTTGCTATATTGATCCTCACAATCGCCTTCTTTAAGTCAGGGTTGGTGGATCTTACTATGTTATAATCGATATGCTCTTGATAGAGACAGGCGTCAAGACCTTTGAGGAGGAACTCGAACAGTGTGATGAGGTTCTCAGGGTGCGGTGACGTCACGTAAATGTTGACGTAGCCCAAAGATACCGCGGCTGCTACGGCTAGGCCTAGGCAGGCCGATTTGCCCCGACCTCTAGCCGCTGTGAGACAATGAGGTGGCCTAAAAAATTTAATTGGACAAAAGTAATAATAAAATTATTTTGCTATAATCCGCGATACAGTAAATAGAAAATATATATTTTCCGCCCCGCAAGCGAAGCAGAAGATAGACTCCACTCCACTGAGAGAGTTCTCAGTGGAGTAGAGTTATCAGGAGATAGACTCCACGACAAAATCGCGAAATTTGCGATTTTGTCGTGAAGTATATCTCCTGATGATGCTTCGGTTGCGGGGCGAAACGGTTGTTGAGTTTGTGATAGTGAACGTGTGTAGTGCTTGTGTAGTGTGGTGGAAGTGGTGGAGGTTTGTGCATGTGTTTTTACGAATCCTGCACGTATCGGGTATGAAAATACTGATAGTCCACTATACATTAAACACTATATATATTTTCTATTTACTGTATCGTGGATTATAGCAAAATAATTTTATCATTACTTTTGTATTATGGATCTCCGCAAAGTAACGCCTAATTCTATAAATTATATAAAACTTAATTGGCTTAAATATTCTTCTTCTTGTGTGGATGTGTTGGATATAGGTGCGCTTCTACTCTGTATAAGACAGTAATAAATAAATGTAACTAGTTCTAAGATTTATATTTTAAAAAGAGCAACCGCCAAGTTTCTTCCTGGCTCTTCTCGGCAGGAACAGCTTTCCGAACCAGCAGTAAAGTTGACGATTCAAAAGCACTTGTTCACAAGTTTACTTGAATAAAGAATATTTTGAATTTGAATTTGAATTTGAGTTCTTTCTCAACCGATGGACGTTTACTGCTGGACATAAGTCTCTTCATGGGATTCATAAATTGTATCTTACATAGTAAAATGTACGCATTTTAACCCATTAAGACTACTGAGTTTTTCTATTGAAACTTATGTGTCTAATTGATAATTGAACTTTATCACACGCTTTCAGACAAGCCGGCCACTCGATTGCCGCTATCAGAAATTTTAAATTTTTTAAGTTTATAATTTTGTACAATTCAATACTATATAGAGCTGTGATAGCCCAGCGGTAATATCGTGTGACTCTTTCGAGGGGAACACGAGTTCAAAACCGGGCAATCACCAATGACTTTTTCTATCAAAACTCATGTGTCTAATTGATAAATTAATCTCACGCTTTTCGGTGAAGGAAAACATCGTGAAGAAACCTGCATATCTCTAGAAAATTCTAGGGATATGTGTAACCTACCAATCCGCATTGGAGCAGCGTGGTAGGTCTTAGCTCCAATCCTTCTCTCCAAAAACGGAGAGAGGAGGCCTTAGCCCAGCAGTGGGTATAGAACAGGCTGTTGCTTTACTTTTTTACTTTTATCGGTAAAGGAAAACATCGTGAGGAAACCTGCATATCTCTAGAGAATTCTAGGGATATGTGTAACCTACCAATCTGCATTGGAGCAGCGTGATAAGTTTTAGCTCCAACAGCTCCAACCCTTTCTTTTTTCTCAAAAAAAACGGAGAGGGTAGGCCTATGCCCAGCAGTGGGATGTAACAGGCCGTTAATTCTAAGAGACTCATTGGTTAGGTAAGGGTCAAAGTTAAAACTCTTTACTGTGAAAAAATCTTCTTACCTGGTCTGTTTGTCTGCTAAAGTATTAATGAGCGCGACTAACGCTGTCGCCTGTTCGTACGTGCGACATAGAGCGACCAACGGGCCAGCTGGCGGAGTGTCCGACAGTGATGACACCAATTCTGTCAGTTTTGGGTTTACCCTCTGATAATACATAGAATTCAAATTCAAATTCAAAATATCCTTTATTCAAGTAAACTTGTAAACAAGTGCTTTTGAATCAAATTGCAAAACAAATCTAGGTAAATATTCCTGTCTAAATCGATTAATGTCTAAATAATAGTGTATCTCAGTATGACATTGATATTTTCCATGACAGTTTAATTACATTAAAAAAAAAGTTAACACAAGCAAGTTTTAGCAAGTATTTGTAATATTTTTTGATCTGGTTTTATATTGTATAATGTGTTTTGTCTATCTTTTTAGTAACGCTTACAATTAAATAAATAAATATATGGGACACTTATACACGGTCGTCAGCCCCCAAAGTAAGTAACTTAATACTTGTGTTATGGGTGAGAGACAACTGGTAAATACATATATAAGTTTAAATACATGCTTAAATACAAATATACACCCAGGCTCGAAGAACCAACAATTTGTTTATACAAAATGTTGGCCTCGGCGGGGATCGAACCCGCGACCCGCGGAGCTGAAGGCAGGGTCACTACCCACAGCGCCAACGGGCCAGTCAATCAAATCAATTGTATTGTTGAGTTGTTACAATTGTATACAATATTGTCATATGTTTCATAGAGACCTGTTATTAATGCTGTATATGCCTGTAATAAGTGATTGTAATAAGTGATTGTAATCACTCCCTGCCCAAATGTTACATTAGATTAGTTCTGTATTGTTATGATTGCTGTTGCTATATCTTAAAAATAAAATAAAATAAATTAAATCGTCAAAATCTACTGCTATTTCGGAAAGCTGTTCCTACCGAGAAGAGCCAGCAAGAAACTCGGTGGTTGCTCTTTTTAAATATAGTTCTTATAACTAGTTACACTTGATCACTCCTATCTTGTACAAGGTAAAGGAGTACCTAAATCCACGCATTTTTATCATCTATATAATCCTCAATAGTATAGTAGGCTTTTTGTATCAGCCTCCCTTTAACGGCGTTTTTAAACTGCTGTAGTAAAGATAAAATCGATTGCGGGATTTTATTATAGAATCTTATACACAAAACCACAAATGACTTATTTACTTTAATTAAATAAAATACTAATCTACTCAGAAAATAGAACATTTAGCCATCATTCTCCTTTCCTTATCTAAATTGGGTCGGCATAATATGTTTCTCTCTTCCATCCTATTCTGTTATTCGCCAACTTCTTGCCGTTGGCGCAGTGGGTAGTGACCCTGCCTTCAGCTTCACGGGTCGCGGGCTCGATTCCCGCCGAAGGCCAACATTTTCTATAAACAATGTGTTGGTTTTCACGAAACTCCGTGTATATTTTTTGTATTTAAGTATGTATTTAAAATTATATATGTAGTCTGGTAGTATCTACCAGTCACCCATAACACAAGTATTAAGTTACTTACTTTGAGGTTAGATGACCGTGGGTGTAAGTGTCCCATATATTTATTCCTTTCACATGCATGTCATATTTATAAAAATAAATGCATAAAAAATTGCACATATTGAAATGCGTCTAACAACAAACTAAGTCAATGAGACTTACAGTAAATAAGCAATCTGGGTTTTGCTCGCGTACTTACTTACTTCGCGCACATATTAAGTTCGTTATATCTAACACTACGTCACATGCACACCTTTTTAATAATAACATTAATGTAATTATTAAAAAAATCTTTAGTAGTATATCTATAGTATAGTATATAATCTTAAATAGTTTATATTTAAAACATTTTACTGCATTATTTTGACGTGAGTCATAATTTATCCTAATTATTATGTCAGATAAAATATTCTACAATATTGTACATACCTCTGCAACAGCATCTACTGGTTCTATCTGTGCTGTTCTAGACGATATAGGAAGGACTGTCAACGAATCGTCGAGAACAAGGCATCTAGGATTATCAGCAAGTGACAGCAAAAATCTTTCGTTGAACCGGTTCACTACAGTATTGTAGGCTTCTGTTTTGAATCTATATTATAATTTGATTTATATTATATGAATACTAGCTGTGTTAACCATAAGAGATAGAGATATACTGTCGCGGACTTTTAACACAACAACAACATTGAAGAAATAAAGCATTCACCCAGTGTAACATAGATAATATGGTGAAAGATCAATATGGAATAAATAATCATTTATTAAAGTGAAGTTACTGTGTTATAGATTATAACTCTTATCTATCTCTTTTTTACTTTTCATAATGTTGTTTTAAAGGGAGACATTTCAATTTACATACATGGTACTAATGATACGACATTAAATTAACCCACTGATCATTTGTATGTGATAGATAAGTTTGGCATATTGTTTCTTTGCTCTCAACAGTACTATTAACTTTTTGGATCAAGGTTATTTTACGTTTCATGTGTCGTAATAAAGTACGGTCGTTGATCTCTATAAATCGTGTATATTTTTTTAATGTAAATTTTTCTGTGGCTAAATTACTTCATCGAATTAACTGTTTTTTTGTGAGGTGTGGGGGTAACTAAAATTAAAATGATATGATCAGTACCATCCTGTATATAACAATTACCTTGAATGTACATCCATAGTAATAGAGTGCAACTGTCTCAAAGAGTCCATAGTTTTCAGCAGAAATATTATAAGACCACCTCCTTCAACAGTTTCTATAGTACGTGCCATCAAGTTTGGTGTGAGAGCTTCAAAATCCTTAAACATAAAATTTTATTTAATATCCTGCAAATTACAAGGTTACAATTGGTTTCCATTCTGAGCACTTGAAAAAATGTTGATCAATGTCAACAGATTTAACTATTTAGAGGTTTTATACCCTTTATAGCAACTAAAAATTAAATTAACAATATAATAAAATTAAAAAAAGAATTATAGTATACTTGATAGTATGTAACTTCATCTGTTTAGAATAGCTATGTTTCAGCTTATGATTTATGAAGGCCCAATCTATTGCTACATGTAAAAGTACAAAAGTATTTTTATTTTTTCCTAAACATGTTGATAGACAGTACAGAGACTGACTTTCAGGGTGCAAGTGGCGAGTACTTTCTTTTCTTACATTGTCCATGGGCATACTGTCACAGCATAATAATTATGAACATGATACGACAGAACGGATAGTGATGTAAATAGTATATCTGAAGTGCCATATTTTTTTAGAAAATTAAACAACTAGAGTACTGATTTTATGAGAATACTAACTTGAATGTTGACAGGCTTACTGTCGTATTACTTTTAGCCATCTTGACGTTCATAGGAGGTACTGTCTGTCAATGTGTTAATTTAAACATTATATATAGATCTGTATAATATAAGAAATACCTGCAAAACACAAACTCCATATGTCTGTCCAAGCATTGCATGGCTCTCTGAATAATAACGGCCATGGATTGTTGTAGCCACCCTAAATGAATCAAACAGAGACTCTTCTGACACTTCTAACTTGCCAGCTGCTATTTTCTTAGCTCTTTTACGTCCATGACTGAAATATGGAAAAGTAAATAATTAAACATCAATTGATTATTTAAATTCAAAAGGTTAATTTGGTTTGTTATAATAAAATGTGATAACTGTGAACTGTAAGTAACCTTATTCCAGGTTCCTGAATTCCCCACAGTTCACTCAATTAAGTAACATGGACCTAAACAACTTATTAATTGGCTTACTATTCACAGCTAGATGTATATGTAATTACAGCTTAAAAAAATTTAATTTACATTATAATCATTAGGGTGTGCGGTGCTAATATTTGCATTCTAAATGCAAAATCTTAGAAAGAGACTGTGTCCCTCACAAGGATGAATTGTTTATAACAGTTATGCACTTTACGGTAAGATATTCTTTATATTATAAGGATTTTAATGAAACCTACACATATCTCAAACCAATCTTGAGGCCAGCAATGGAATAATAAAAGATATCTACTTTCCTTTAATTTTTCTATTATATATATTACATTCCAGTATGACTAGTGCTGTATGACATGCATATTATTCTAGTAAATTAGTAGTGATATATGACATGCATATAAAAGAAGTAGCACCAGAGTTGACACATGATCAGAGAGAATGGAAAATCATGTTGTCGACCCCACTTAGAGTGGGATTAGGGCAGGAGAATGATATTACATTGGTATTAATATTAGTTTGAAATTTTTACATACTTGCTGATAGCTTCATCTTTATTCTTATAGCACCATAACACTGTAGGTCTTGCCTTTACAGTTGACTTTACAAGCATATCATACAAAATGGGCACCTAAAACAAATAAAAAGAGGTTAATAAAATTATTAATTGATGATTTACCCGAAGCAGTCAGTTACAATTAAAAAGAAAACATACTAATAAATAGAGTCAGCATTTGTTTTTTAGGCTTATTGAACACACAGAATAAAATGATTTTATCAGTTACATAGCATAAACCTATATATATTATGTATTAAAAGAACAGTAGAATCATAAAAGTAACAAAATTTACTTGATCTCTGCTTTTATCTCCAACCAGAAGAAACATGGTCCGATGTCCCAGTTTGACTCCATTTTCTATCATAACTCTTATACGGTTATCAATTTTTTTCTTCACCATATTTATAATTTGTAAATCACCAGAAACTTTAACATATAATTGTGTACAGATTTATAACCTAAAACCGCATGTCACAAATGTTTACAACAAAATGTCACTCGTCAACATGAAGACCATAGACTACTAACTAAAATAATGAAGACATGGCATCTGTGGCATATCGATGTCAATCGCAAATCGCAATAATTGATATTCTTGAGTTATTATAGTTTGTCACTTATAGATATGTCACTTATTTTGTACACCCCCACCGCTGATTTTTTAGAAAGTCCTCTACCCTAAGGTTGCCTGGAAGAGATCGCTTTTAGCGATAAGGCCGCCTATTGTACTGATACTTTTTTCAACTACTTATATGTATTATTTTGGTGTGCAATAAAGTGTTATATCTATCTATCTATCTATCTATCTATCTGTCTCAAACTAGTTTTCAGTAAATAACTTTTAAATACAGATATAACGTGGATACAACTAAACGTTCCCATTCCGTGTTACTGAACGTAATTAGGTCTGGCATAAACTTAGAGATAGGTAGTAATAAAAAATAAAAGCACATTTTTAGGGCACACTTTTCATGATAAGCTTTTAAGGGGCAACCATTTATCAGCTCTCGAAGGTAGACTTTAGTTCCGCTGCTTAAACTGTTAGAAAAATAAGACATCTAACCGATGTTGAAACAGGTCGACTTGTTTATTTTGCTTATATCTACAGCATTGTATTTAGTATTATATGAAATAATGATATAGGGCAAAACAGCCAATATAAAAAAGTTTTGGGTTGTTCAAAAAAGACCCGTACGGATTATCTATAATATGAAGCAATGAGTCCTTCGCGAAAATTTCAAAGAAATAAGTATACTTATATATGGATAGTTTTCCGTATGAATGGAATATTACTATTATTTATTTTTAATAATAATATTCCATTCGTACGGAAAAATATCCATATGTACAAGACAAAATTTGACTTATATTATACAAATACGAGAGGTCACAAAAAGCTTGTGATTCCTGTTTCACGACTCAGCAGAGTTAGCAACTCATTTGTTGGACACAGCATTCGCTTCTACAATGAAGTTTAGCAATCTATACTAAACGACTCTACAGAAAGGTTTAAATTAAGAGTGTAAGAGTTATGCTTATAAAATTGAAGATTATTTGGATGTTAAAAATGACTGGTTTTGAACATCCTTTCAGTTTTATACAAGAATGCAGTTTAATAATGTAAAATTTAATATGTTTAAAAGATTGTCTGTCGAGTTTCTTGCTTGGTAAAACCAATATTCCACACCACTTGTTCAATTAGATAGATCCTTGTCGATTCAAAGTGTTCGAAATAGCTTATTTGAATATTAAGATTATTTTGATTTGATTTGGTAGTATAATAATTATTTTGATAATAGCTGTAACCAATTGCCAAAACCTTATTGTTATGCTCATTTGTGATAATGAGCTTAACACGACTTAATACGCCTTTTCTTACGTTTGTGTGAATTTATTATTTATATATGTAGGTAGGTATAACCTTCAAAACCTATAGTTAATTATGAATATATTTTTTTGTTGTAAACAGCAACACTGGACGCGTCGTTCGGGCAGCGGTTAGACTTGTCAATGTCAGACGAGTTACATTTCTCATCTATGGTTATATTGGTAGTAATTTCAGAAAAAAAGCATTTATATTAATTACTTTGAATAACATTTTAATTATACGTGAATATGTATTTAGATATTAAGTTGTTCCTATCCAGTATTAATAATTTATTTGCGACATTATAAGTATATTTATACATCGGCGAGCGCCTTCCCTGCTTTAATAATTTTAGAAATGGCAAAATCACAAGTAAATACAAAATCGAGAAATTATTCGCGGGATAAGGAAACGTTTCTTAAAGAATTAAAACAGTTTAATGAAAGTAAAAAGTGAGTGTTACATGTGGCTTCATTTTACAACAAAAGCTTTCGTATTTAGCTAACTTCTGTACTATAAATCACTGTATTTTCAGCATACCATATAAAATACCGGTCGTAAATGGAGTAGATATTGATTTGTATCTTCTTTATTCTCTTGTACAACAGAGAGGGGGACTTAGTAGGGTGAGTAAAAATGCTAAATAAATATACCCTATTTGTTTATGTGTAATTAATTGGCTATAATTATTCCTCATGGTTTCTTGTGTGTTTAGTAGTTTAAAGTCAATCAGGTAGTTTAGATATAGAGGTTCTAAGTAAAATTATCATATTAAATTAGTATTATTCTGCCTATGATATGAAATTAGAAAAAAACTAAAATTTTAGAAGATCTTTGTAAAATGGAAGGCATTGAGGACAAATATATCAAGCTGGATCTAAATGCTAAATGAACTATTTATTGATACATTTTCATTAATTTTCCGACATCTTAATAATATAAGTAAAACTAAAGCTCTAAATTGAGAATATGAGTATGAGAAGTTAAGATTTATGATACTGAAGATGAAGTGTTTTAGAAGGTATAAGTTTGTTAAAAATTTAAAGTTTTATTCTTATAGGTAAATCAAAATGACACTTGGGAGTCATTTTTACGCCAGCTGAGGTTGCCACATCCTTGTATCAATGGATCCACTTTACTCAGAAGAATATATGGGACCTACTTGGAAAAGTAAGTGTAAACTAAATATTATATTCATTACAGTTCATATTGGTGAGTAAATATAAATTATATTATGTTATTTATATTTATTTATGTACCATAAATAACTTAAGAAATACTTTATTAAACACTATTATATAATCTTTTAAGTGTTACTTTTATAAACAACTCTTCATCTTATAGCTGAGTGCCCCATGTACTCAAGGGTAAGATGGGAGATATAAGGTAAGGATGAAATTGTAGTTGACGACCTGACAAATATCCCTTCAGGGAGATAATTAGGTTTGCTTAAGTGACTGGTAGGTTAAAGCAGGTGATATTGTCAGAACAATAGTGAAACACATGTCCCAACATGGGGAAATGGCTGGAATAGTCTCACACAAGAGTTGGCCACTGGTCCTGCACAGTCAGGGGGTCCCTGGCCCTAGATAAATAGAACAATTATTGTTTATATTAATGAACGTTATATTGGTTAGAAAACTGGAGAATCAGAGTTAGTGCTACTAAATCAATCCAAGTTAACTTTACTTTGCATCATGGGAAACTGTCCTTCAATAAGCCTATGCTGTATTAATTTGCCTAACAGTGAGAAACGTAAAATATTTGGGAATATAGCTTGACTGTAGGCTAACCTGACAAAAAAATATCAAAGCAAACAGAGAAAGACTTAATATTAAACACAAACACTTCAACTGGTTATTAGGCAGATATTCCAGGCTCTTAGTAGATAATTAACTGCTAATATATGTCTTATCTTAAAGCCAATGTGGGTTTATGGCGTCCAACTATGGGGTAGCGCATGCAACTCCAGTTTATCTTGCATACAAAGAGCTCAAATTATTATCTTGCACTCAACATATATATAAGGTACCATGGTACATTACCAACCAGAAATACATCAAGATCCAAATATTACCCCGTTTAAGGAAGAGGTCCGAGGATCGTCACTTAAATACAAAAACAGTCTTCAATCATCGCAATAACTTGGTCAACCAGGTCCTGGAAAATAAATTTTTCAGGAATCTTCTATCTATCTATCTTAGCTTCATCGTCAGCTTCTAATTCTGAACTATTCCACCCATTTTCCCCATATCCCAGGAGGCTTAAAAAAAATCTATTATCGATCTAGGCAAACCAGGTGGCAACATATAGTGTCGAGTCCTAATTAGGATCGATATGAAACAAAAACATTCAACAAATTTGCTCATAGTCCTATGACTGATATGAATCTTATGCATATGAATCTTATAAAAGAAAAAATTATATGAAAGGCTATATGTTTATTTTAAAACTCCAAGGTATGAAAGAGCTAAAGGGCCACCAGGTCGTGATGATGATAATGATATGGATGAAGATCCCAGAAGAGGAAGAGGGGGTGGCATGCCACGCATCACATTTGGCAGCGGCAGTTACATATCAGGTTACTTTATAGTTTTAACTTTTTTTGTGTTATGTATTTGAAACTTGTGATGATATGTGTGTGAGGTGGTATAATTGTGATAGTCGTTAAGCTGTCGGTTATACGATATTTGTGATCTTCAGGGTCATAGAGGATGATTGTTGGATGTCTGTATTAACTTCATGCATATATGTATCTACAGTGCGAAAAAATAATTGAATATTTAGAACATACTTAGCAAGTTCAAAATGTTTCGTAACTTTTTTAAAGCTCTACTTGTATAAAATTTCCTCAATAAAAACTTTAAATAAAATAAACTACTATAAATGATATAGTATTGTAAAGTACCTGTTATAATCCCACTGCTGGGAACAGGCCTCCTCTCTCCGTTTCTGGAGAGAAGGGTTGGAGCTAAGACCCCACGCTGCTCCAATGCGGATTGGTAGGTTACACATATCTCCAGAATTCTCTTGAAATATGCAGGTTTCCTCACGATGTTTTCCTTTACCGAAAAGCATGTGATTAATTGCAATTATCAATTAGACATAAGTTTTAATAGAAAACTCATTGGTGCCTGCCCGGGTTTGAACTCGTGTTCCTCTCGAAAGAATCGCACGGTCTTACCGCTGGGCTATCACAGCTATATATAGTATTGAATTGTTCAAAATTATTAACTTTGGAAATTAAAAATTTCTGATAGCATCGGGTGAGGCTCTACGCACAGGCAATCGAGTGGCTGGCCCGTCTGAAAGGTTAACACTATCCTTGCTGTCACCAATGCCGAATGAACAAGACTTTGCGGTCAACGTGTGCACTGTACTCGCTGCAGACCATTCTAACCGTTTACCATTGAGTACATCACCGCATATATTGGACTTTTTACTGGCCCACGCAGGGGTATACAACCATTGTAAGTTATATTATATATCATTTTTACTAGTTGGTTTGTAGACTACTGTATTTTTGGGAGTGACCTTGGATTCAAAACTACAATGGAGCACACACATAACTCTTGCAGGGAAACTTATTTCAGCGGCCTACGCTAAGATACGACAATTTACAGATTTCGAAACAGCAAAACTTGTTTACTTTGTTTACTTCCATAGCATTATGCCTTATGGAATATTGCCATGGAGTAAATGCGCGAATAGGGATAAAATTTTGGTATTACCATCTAAAATTTAACTCCGCATTATTCCCTGCGAGAGAAGTTCAAGAAAATAGGTATTCTTATATTTGCCTCACAGTATATTTTAAGCAATTTAATTTTTGTACATGAAAATATAAAAAATTATAAAACGATAGGTGATGTATATAATAGACAACCGACGTAAGCTTGCGGTTCCTCTTTTGCGCCTAACAAAAGTACGTAAATCGTTTATGTGTTTCGGTATAATAATAAAATTCCGCAATCAATTTTGGCCTTGCCATTACAGCCGTTTAAGAAACACTTTTATAAAGATGCTGATACAGAAAGCCTACTCTTGATAACTTATATACCCTACCCTGAACAAGAAAGTATTGACTAAATGTAACTATTTATAAGATTTATATTTTTAAAAAGAGCAACAGCCGAGTTTCTTGCTGGCTCTTCTCGGTGGGAATAGCTTTCCGAACCAAAAGTAGATAGAGTTGATGATTCAAAAGCACTTGTTTACTAGTTTACTTGAATAAGGAATATTTTGAATAATGGAATATTATCAGTATTATTGTTTAAAAGAAATTTTTGTAGACCAATTAATTTTATAGCTTTTCACATTTCGGTGGATATTGTATTCTGCAAAGTCAGTTATTATTTAATGTCGTATCAGAAGTAAATTATTTTATCTTTATTATAATACTTTATCAACCTACAGAATGATAGTTTGATTGTGATTTTTTCAAAACCTATTGAAATTTTTTTTGAATGATTTTTACTAAAAAAAATGAAAGAAATGCAATAAGTGAAAAGGTTTAGGTTAATAGTACAAATATGTGACTATGTATTAGAATTTACGCGGAAAAACTTTAGCTAGTCTATACTTATTATAAAACAAAGTCCCAAAAAGCTGTCTGTATGTAATCGATTTTCTCAAAATCTGTTGAACGGATTTTTGTACGCTTTTCACCAAAAAATTGTGCAATACTTCCGGATGGTTTAGGTAAATAGTACATATCGGTATTATGTAAATTGTGTTGAAGAGATTGCGCGAGTTGTTCGAGTTCGAGTTGTTTGTGCTGCATAAACTAACAGAGATATGCTAAAGTAATGTACTAAAGAATTGTAGATCTATAAAACTACCACTAAAATGTCTGCGATAGCACATCTCTATCTCTTATGGTTAACTCACATTAACAACTTTTATGTTTATAATTTGAATTGTATAAAAAAATGTGGCACGCTGACTTCCACGCGGTCGAAGCCGCTGGCACAGCTAGTTTATGTATAAAAGAATGATTCAAAATGGGAAGTAAATTTGGTTTTTCATCGAATTATTTATTTCAGCAAGTCTAAGAGACACAATAGGTCGTTCATACTATGAAGCAAGAGGGCGATACCCTCATGAATTTTGGCAGCTAAGAGCAGGTGGCGGTGGAGCGAAGGAACTGGCAGATGAAACTAAGTTCATGCAGCCCGGTATAGAGCAGCCAGAGCTCATGGTCCAAGCCCTGGCTGCTCATAACACTCTAACCGACTGTTTGATGCAAGGTGGGGAAAATGATGACACTCTGGAGAAAATTGTCGAAGAGGTAATAATAATAGAAAAAAATAAGAGTAATTTATAGAATTAGGCGTTACTTAAGCTGTGATAGCTCAGCGGTGAGACCTTGCGACTCTTACGAGGAGAACACGAGTTCAAACCCGGGCAGGCTCCAATGAGTTTTTCTATTAAAACTGATGTGTCTAATTGATAATTGCAATTAATCACACGCTCGATGAAGGAAAACATCGTGAGGAAACCTGCATATCTCTAGAGAATTCTGGAGATATGTGTAACCTACCAATCCGCATTGGAGCAGCGTGGTAGGTCTTAGCTCCAACCCTTCTCTCCAGAAACGGAGAGAGGAGGCCTATTCCCAGCAGTGGGATATTAACAGGCTTTTACTTTTGCGGAGATCGATAATCGCAAAGCCTTTGCGATTTTATCGTGGAGTCTATGTCCTGATGATGCTTCGGTTGCGGGGCGAAACGATTGTTGAGTTTGTGATAGTGAACGTGTGTAGTGCTTGTGTATTGTGGTGGCAGTGGTGGAGGTTTGTGCATGTGTTTTTACGAATACCGCACGTATCGGGTATGAAAATACGGATAGTCCACTAAACATTTAACACTATATATATTTTCTATTTACTGTATCGCGGATTATAGCAAAAATAATCTATTATTACTTTTTTTTTAAATAAGAGGTAACACTCCTGCCCTTATCCCACTCTAAGTGGAGTCGGCGCAACATGTTACAACATGTTGTCACATGATTTGGCATTTTACGACCGACTGCCTGCCTGACGTCAACTTACCTTAGTCGTCTTTTACGACACCTCGGTAAGAAATGAGGGTGGTTTATTCTACGCTGCCGGATACCACACGACCCCACTTAGAGTGGGATAAGGCAGGAGAATGATGATGATGACATTTAATTAAAACGATATTTAAGATTTAATGCACAAAGTTATCTATCAAGTACAATTAATCAGTGGATTTGCTTAATACAAAAGTAATAATAAAAATTATTTTGCTATAATCCGCGATACAGTAAATAGAAAATATATATAGTGCTAAATGTGTAGTTGACTATCTGTTTTTTCATACCATACATAAATACACATGCACTACACACGTTCACTATCACAAACTCAACAATCGTTTCGACCCCGCAACCGAAGCATCATCAGAAGATAGATTCTACGACAAATCGCAAAGCGGATTTACGGCTTTACTTAATGTCGTATCGTTGATAACAATCCTGTGTATAGGAAAAAGATGGCAGAAAGCATGTTATTTCGATATCATTTCTATTATATCGTAAGCTGTTTCTTTACGTCACGTCAAAATTTTTAGGATATCCTAGAAGATTGGGTGACGGAGCCATCAGAAGAGGACCAGCTCTTCGCACCTGAACTGATAGGCGGTGCAAGTTGTGTATATACGCAGAGGGTTTTGCAAATCGCGTCCATTGTGCGTTCGTTGTCATTCCATGAGGAGAACGTGCAATATCTTGCCAGAAACACAACGCTGATAAGGTAGAAATAATTTCAGTTATATTTTAACTAGCAAAGCCCCGCGGTTTCACCCGCGTCCATACAGATCTCGTGGTAGTGGAAAGTCTACGAAATCGGACTATAGATTTATTTTGTAGATTATTTAATTATAAAAAATGGGTATCATTAGTATTCTTGGAATAAGACTTAACTCACCAAGTGCAGGCCCTGCTATAACGGTAGGTTAGGTTTGTTATGGCATTATTTGATTTCGATTTACATTCTTAAATTTGTAAAATCTTTTGATTGGGATGTCGGATTTTCAATAATTTAAAAAGTATTTTACAGGTATTGAAACAGTTATTCATAAAATATCATTTAATGGGATAAGGATTAATACAGAGATATGAATAAAATGGTTTGATTATTGTCGGCACTTTTACCAACTTTTACAATGTAAAAAAGTAGTTATATTTGGCATAACTATAATAGTTAGACATATGGTGTCGCGGACTTTTTTGTGGATATTGATACGTTCTATAATACTGTGGAACATTTTTTTGTTCTATCATCAATAGTTTCCGCAGCGCACGCGATGATATATGTTTACGACTAAATTTTTACCAAGTTATTACAATTTTATTAGGAATCCCTATTTTTTTGGAAAATGATATATAGCCTATGTTGCTCAGTGAAAAAGCAGCTTTCCAATGGTAAAAGAATTTTTGAAATCGGTCCAGTAGTTTTTGCGTGAAAACGTAACAAACAAACATACAAACAAACATACAAATCTTTCCTCTTTATAATATTAGTATAGATTACTAGTTTTTGCCCGCGGCTTCGCTCGCGTTGAATTTGGTCTGCTACATTATGTTTCGTGAAAAGTCAATTTAAATAAATATATATTTATTTAGTTACTCGTACATTAAAAATTTAAGCTGTGATAGCCTAGCGGTGAGACCGTGCGACTCTCTAGAGGCGTCATAGGTTCAAACCCCGGGCAGGCACCAATGAGTTTTTCTATGAAAACTTATGTGTCCAATTTGATAATTGCAACTTATCACATGCTTTTCGGTGAAGAAGAACATCGCGAGGAAACCTACATATCTCTAGAGAATTCTAGGGATATGTGTAACCTACCAATCCGCATTGGAGCAGCGTGGTAGGTCTTAGCTCCAATCCTTCTCTCCAAAAACGGAGAGAGGAGGCCTTAGCCCAGCAGTGGGCATAGTAAAAGGCTGTTACTTTACTTTTTTTACATTCAAAATTTCAGATGTCTAGCTTTAAAACTATAGGATTCCATACAATCTTCGCGCGTCTCGCTTATTAGGCGCTCTATGACGCTCCATTCAAGTCACTCATATCGTGATAACTTTTTAACTATTCAACGAAATTACTTTGTTTCAAAGACAAAGTTTATATATATGAAATACTGAAAGCAACAAATGTATTGATTTTGATAGGAGTTTGATTAATATACTAAAATGTGCATTGTGAAATAGTATCTTATTTAATTAAAATTTATCATTCACAATTGTAATCATAGTGGCTTCCACGTAAAAGGTAAATATATGTTGTTACATACTTTCATTTAGAACTATTTAAGACAAACAATACTACCCTACATCATCTTTGTGTAACTCCAATAGTTTAGGCAGCGTACGGCGAGATAACGCAGAGGCCAGATTTTTCCAACTTCATTGACATATATCGTTATAATACATAAAATCATTACAAATTGTAGCCTATACGTTATTCCGATGTATAACCTATATTGCTGTAAAGTTTCATCCAAATCCGTCGAATAGTTTTTTCGTGAAAGAGTAACAAACATCCATCCATACTCACAAACTTTCGCATTTATAATATTAGTAGGATAGTAGGATGTATCACTGGCTATACCTGCGATTTTATCCGCGTTGGAAATCAGTGTACAGTAAAAAAAGTAATAGCCTTTTATCCCACTGCTGGGCATAGAACTCCTTTCTCCGTTTTTGGAGAGTTTGATATCAAATGTCTAGTTTAACATATACTTGCAATAAATTCCTTCCCGATTCCTTCCGCACGCACTTCAGTCGCAAATCGCACGTCGTACGTATCTTATCTTATCTTATCTTACTATCTTACTAATATTATAAATGCGAAAGTTTGTGAGTATGGATGTATGTTTGTTACTCTTTCACGACGAATCCGCTAAAACAATATCGACGAAATTTGGCATAATTACTCCTTATACACCGGGGTAACATATAGGCTATAAAAATCCTGTTAATTCTACAGGAATAGGATGACATTCAAAAGCGCCATCAAAGTTTATCAGTTTTTTTATTCACAATGCGTAAAAAATCAAGTCAATTCTGTAGTATTTTACATGGCAAAACAACGTTTGCCGGGTCGACTAGTTTGCTATAAGTTCGCAACGCACCGCTAACACGATTGTGTAGTGTTATAAGTGTTACCATCAGTGAATGTGTGAAATCCACAATCAATTTTAACTTTGCCATTACAGCAATTTAAAAATACTGTTAAAAAGAGGCTGATACAGAAAGCCTATTATACCGTGGAGGTTTACATTGAAGATAAGAATGCGTGGATATAGCTGCTCTTTGACTTTATGCAGGATAGCTATGACAAAATGTAATTAGTATTAAGAATCTTCTTTTTTAAAAGAGCTCCACCGAGTTTCTTGCTGGCTCTTTTCGGTAGACTTTCCGAACCAGTTTATTTGAATAAAGAATATTTTGAATTTGAATTTGAATTTGAATGGACAAAGTGCCGGATCCGACATCACAATTAAGTGCCTCCATCCCGCTTTGGCAGTTATTTTAATCCCGCCCAGTACCAGGCGGCTGCCATATTCCATCTTATTTGCAAGTATTGTGGGGGTTTCCGCGAACCAGGAAATAATAAATGTACAGTCCACTTCATTAAAGCTCAGGAATAATACTTTACCCTGGGCCACACGCCTGTATGTCCATGGAGAGAAGGATTGGACACGCATATTCCTAGAAATCTCTAGAGGTATGCAAGTGTCCTCACGATGTGTTCACCTTCACCGAAAAGCGTGTGATAAATTGCAATTATCAATTACAAACATGTCACTTAGCGACGCCTAATAGCACGATAGGCGCCTGTCACGTAGGGTGGTAATATCGCTTTACAATTTACGGTGGGTGACAAAATTACGAGGGTTCGGTATCCCGAAATAAAAGAAATAGTTTGGATAGAACTTTGAATGACTTAAAGAACAAAACTATTACACTACAAACTTATAAAACAGTGAGACTAATTAACTTAAACAACTTGCCGAAACTTAACCGAAACGTTAAACAATTGAGACATGTACCACCTCGTCCGCGGAGGCGTAGTCTGACTCAAATTCAAAGACGCATCCACGAGGCGGGATCGAATAAAAAATAACTAGGTATAAAACAATAACTAGGTGCTAATCCAAATAAGCGGGGTTCCCCGAAATACGCATGCTACAAACATTAATTTTAACAGAAAAACTCATTGGTGCCTGCCCGGGGTTTGAATCCGACCCCTCGTAAGAGTCGCACGGTTTCACCGCTGGGCTATCGCAGCACATGATATCAGTGTGTCTCAGTGTTATTTCTGCTTAAATTCCGACCCAGCGGGAGTTTTTGGATAAAAAGTAGCCTAACTTCCAGTGAAAATTCCTAAAATATGCTAAAGTTAATAAAAATGTGTGTTGAGTTCGTTATGTATTAGTGTATGCGCGCGCGTGTGAATGTGTGTGTGTGTGTGTTTTAGTGTGTGTGGGTGCGTGTTTTAGTGTGTGTGTGTGTGGGTGTGTGGGTGTGTGTTTTAGTTTGTGTGTGTGTGATCGTGTGCGTGTGTGTGAATGTGGATGGATATGTGACTAGAGGGAGGCCTAACAAGAGATGGTTGTATTGTGTGAAGTATGAAATGTATATAAAAGGAATAAATAGCCCCAGATAATGAATGATAGAACAGAATGGAGAGAGCATAACATGTTGTGCCGACCCCACTTAAATTGGGATAAGGGTAGGAGACTACATGATTTATGAAGTAAGAAAGTGTGATTTTCCAGAGGGTCACTGGTTAAAACATCAGGCTGGCACCAATGAGTTTTCTTGGGATTACTGTAATTAAGGTTATTGGCTAACCTTTATGTCGATTTAATTTTTCAGTTAATAATATCATATATCTGTTGTTGCAGGTTCTTGTTACTTTGTGCTAATTGCTGGGTTGGAACGTTAAGGCAAAGTGGCCTGGACACTCTAGGGAATGTTTCTACAGAGCTTATTATTAAGGTTAATTAATATATTTTATTATCATTACATTTACTCGCAATTTCCAATGGTTTTTTTTCAATTACATAGATATGAAACAATAATCTTATTGTGTTCGAAATTGTATATGATATAGCTTTCATATTAACATTTCAAGGTTTTTCTTAAAGATTTAAATAAAAAAAATTCAAGTTACGTTGAAATTAAAATTACATTATTCTTGTATATATTAAGTAATTTTTTCAAGGTCATAGGCAGACCAGCAGGCCTACCATGAACTTTTAGAAAACGATTAAATTCAAAGTCAGTACCTAAACCCAACTGCTCTCTTTTCGTACCATGAAGTGTGGATTGCATTGGGGTTGTAATGTTTGAAAATGACAACGTTATATGAACTATGGATAACTCGATCTCAAATGTTATAGGACGCCTTCCAAACGCTCATTCGGCAACGATTTAAAGTGTGCGTCTTTAAGACGTCATGGTATGAAAAAGCAAAACAATATAGTTTACGTCCTCAATTGAGTGGCAATACAGTTCATAATAGGCCTGCTGTGGGTGAGATTGTCACAATAAATAATGAGAGGGAAGATGACTATCTTTGTCTAATCACAAATACAAAAGGCGGACAAACTCATTTGCACTTTATTGTAATAGGGCATATTTTAGGCCGGCTTCCCTAATCTAGTATAATAACTCTATGATATACAGACATTAAATTAATCCACTGATCTTGTTTTGAAAAGCAACGTATTCTCGAACGAAATAAATTTATATAATGCACATCGATGTTTTGAACGAAAGTTCGGTTCGGTTTTGTAGAGCGCTGTCACTGTCACTCAGTATGTGACGTTTTACACGGGTTCGTCATTCTGTGCGACAGAGACATGTTTACACTTTTTGCGTTAGTAGATAGTGTTAGTAGATATAAAGAATATAAGAATATATTTCTTAATGATATACTAAGATAATTCACTGGACCTAGGTAATCTTCGATAAAAGTAATTTTATAAGTTTGGGATAAGCGTTAAGTTGCTTAAATGCTCTATGAAGCAGAATCTAGCCGATTTCTCTCTCTAAGTCTCGATGTGCATTATTTATCGCCGCGTACTATAATTTAAATTGAGATCTGGCTAACAAGTAATGGTTGACTGACCCGGCGCGACGCGCTTGTTGAAAGAACAGGATAAAACAATAACATTATAGTACTATCTCCTTCGCACTGGTGTCTAGTCTCTCGGTCAACGTTACGCAATACATACAAAATGGAATAGTAAACTTGACCGAGATAACAAAATGGTACGGTCATTCACCCTTTATACATATATTATGTATCTTTTTATTAAAAACGTAAAATAATTCTTGTGACTACTTCACTAAACTTCACTAACTGAAATTTTTTATGTAGGCTGCTAAAGTGTGTAGTTATCTGGAATTTAAATTGATGTTGTATGATCGGTACCACCCAGAATTGGAATTTACCAGTTGTCTCATCATAGTCATCCTTCTGCCCTTATCCTACTCTAAGTGGGTCGGCACAACATGTTACAAACATGTTGTCATATGATTCGGCTACGTATTTTACGACCTCTCGGTAAGAAATGAGGGTGGTCTATTCTACTCAGCTGGATACCGCACGGTTGGTCAATTTACCTTAGTCGCCTTTTACGACACCTCGGTAAGAAATGAGGGTGGTTTATTGTACTCAGCCGCATACCACACGCCTAAGTGTGTGTAATTGTTCCATATTCCAATTTATTTTTTTCCAAAAATAATTCCAATTGACTGGCCCGTTGGCGTAGTTGGCAGTAACCCTGTCTTCGGCTCCGTGGGTCGCGGATTCTATTTAGAATTTGTTGGTTCTTCGAGTCTGGGTGTATATATGTATTTAAGTATGTATTTAAAACTATATATGTATATATTTACCAGTTGTCTCTCACCCAAGTATTAAGTTACTTACTTTGGGGATGGACGACCGTGTGTGTAAATGTCCCATATATTTATTTATTTATTTATTTATATATTTATAGTTTTTTTATATAACAATCTATTGTTTTTAGGACCCAGCTACATGTTTGATATCCAGACACGTAATATCAACAATCCAATCGGCACTAATATCTCAAGATCGTGCAAGGGTTTTGGCTGCTCTAGAGCTGCTTAACAAATTAGCACAGAATGAGGCCAATGAAGATGCTCTACTTAAAGCCCTTGAAGCCAAGGTTTGTGTATTTTTATTGTGATTTAATCTTGACAATGCTTTAATGTTGTAACAGCCCGTTACTATGCCCACTGCTGGGCTAAGGCCTCCTCTCTCTGTTTTTGGAGAGAAGAATTGGAGCTAAGACCTACCACGCTGCTCCAATGCGGATTGGTAGGTTACACATAGCCCTAGAATTCTCTAGAGATATGCAGGTTTCCTCACGATGTTTTCCTTCACCGAAAAGCGTGTGATAAATTGCAATTATCAATTAGACACATAAGTTTTAATAGAAAAACTCATTGGTGCCTGCCCGGGGTTTGAACCTGTGTCGTCTCTAGAGAGTCGCACGGTGTCACCGCTAGGCTATCACAGCTACTACTTTTAATGTTGATATTGATAAATACGTTATTATATTATACCCATAGTTGTGGTCTTTCATCTAAGTCAGAGGTTGGCAACCTTTTAACCCTTTATAAGGCCGAGGAAATTAGGAAAGTTACGAAAATAAAATTTTAGTATGTTAGTTAAAATATATATTTTTAATTTTAAGATTTTTCCAAAAATGGAAAATTTGATGCCACTGCCTATGCTAAGAGATTAATATAAACATTTTTATTTGGTGGCTTCTATTCTGCCTTTACCTTAAAAAGGGTTAGGAGCAATAAGTGACTATTAAAGAAAATCCATATTGAAATTAGCCAATAATAAAATAAGTTTGATAAATTATGTGGTGAATTCGATAAATTATATAATTTAATAGTTCTGGCATATATGTTATATTAAATCTGTTATTTAGAAAAATGACTTTAGGAGACAATATTTATTCATATAAAAATATACGAAAAATATATTCTAGCAATATCATCATTGGGACCATTGGCTTTTCAAATATCTATCAAATTCTAAAAGTAGAGTGTAATACTTGACATACTTGTTTTCATACCTAATGCATGCAGATGCATGATATGAGAACGGATGATAACGGATAGTTCACTACTTTATAATAGTAAAATAAATCACTTTTATTCTAAAACTAGCTATACTTGTGGTTTTGTCTGCTCAGAAGTGAGTGTTTAATAAATAATAGTCACTCAGGACTCAGGAGAGTCTCAGCAGGAGATTGGCTCTCTGATACCTTACACCGCTTATTATATATACCTATTCCCCCCTCTAATCTACAATCGGCACAGGTTTACTCCACCAAAAATTGTTCTAAAACGACCTCTTCAATCCAATTTACATAAAACCGTTATGTACGATTAAATTAAACCATTCGGAGTTATCTATACTAATATTATAAAGAGGAAAGATTTGTATGTTTGTTTGTTTGTATGTTTGGATGTATGTTTGTTACGTTTTCACGCAAAAACTACTGGACCGATTTCAAAAATTCTTTCACCATTGGAAAGCTGCTTATTCAATGAGCAACATAGGCTATATGTCATTTTCAAAAATAATAGGGATCCCTAATAAAATTGTAATAAGTTGGGAAAAATTTAGTCGTAAACATCTTTCATCGCGTGCGCTGCGGAAACTATTGATGATAGAACAAAATGTTCTACAGTATTATAGAACGTATCAATATCCATAAAAAAGTCCGCGATACCATATGTCTAACTATTATAGTTATGCCAATATAACTACTTTTTTACATTGTAAAAGTTGGTAAAAGTGCCGACAATAATCAAACCATTTTATTCATATCTCTGTATTAATCCTTATCCCATTAAATGATATTTTATGAATAACTGTTTCAATACCAGTAAAATACTATTTAAATCATTAAAATCCGCTATCCCAATCAAAAGAAATTACGATTTTAAGAATGTATATCGAAAGCAAATAATGCCATAACAAATTTATTGTAGCGACCGTTATAGCAGGGCCTGCATTTGGTGAGTTAGCTCTTATTCCAAGAATACTAATAATAACCATTTTTTTATAATAAATTAATCTACAAAATAAATCTATAGTCCGACTTCGTAGACTTTCCACTACCACGAGATCTGTATGGACGCGGGTGAAACCGCGGGGCTTTGCTAGTAAATAAATAAAAATAAAATAGTTTATTGTGCAAATATTGTAAAAAACAAATTTTCTGTCGAGAACTCCGAATTAAGTTTATTTAAACCTGTATCTCGGAATCCCCGCCCTCTCCCAGATTTTACAATAAATTAGATGCAAGTAAACAAATTTAGGAAAAAAAAATATAAGGATAACAAAAATAAATGGTAAGTCGGTGTTTATGTGATTTGTAGTAGCACATAATATTTGAAAGTGTGTGAGTGAGTTTTCGTGCGTATGGGTGTGTGTGTGTGTGCGTTTTTTCGTATGTGTATATATATAGTTATATATACACATACGAAAATACGCACTTTACGGAGATACTTTGCGGAGACCCATAATACAAAAGTAATAATAAAATTATTTTGCTATAATCCGCGATACAGTAAATAGAAAATATATATAGTGTTTAATGTATAGTGGACTATCAGTATTTTCATACCCGATACGTGCAGGATTCGTAAAAACACACGCACAAACCCCCACCACTTCCACCACACTACACAAGCACTACACAGGTTCACTATCACAAACTCAACAATCGTTTCGCCCCGCAACCGAAGCATCATCAGGAGATAGACTCCACGATTTTGCGATTTTGCGATTTTGTCGTGGAGTCTATTCTTCTCTTCTTCTTCTTTCATTCTTCTTTCTTCATATTTTAGATGGAAATAGTGCCCATCGGGATTCATAACAGTAATAAATGGACGAACCCAATCTTCTCTGTGTTTTTTCCTGTATCTCCTAAGCAATAAAAAAATTGCACACTCCTTTTTACGGTAATATGGATGTCAAGACCTAGTTTTGAATTTAAAATATTTTTAGTACGTTTGACGGTCGTCAATTCGTGTCGCAACTTTCGGCGTTGCGAATTCGCATCGCGTTGTATCGCAGTTTTGTGTTCAAGCCCTAAGTTGTTGGAGGATATCGCTATGTAGTGATTATTTGGTAGATTGTGACATTGATTTGGTTTTCTTTATAATCATTTACAGGTTTACAGTGATGTATGCGCATTGCTAACTCTAAGGGACATTATGGTGCTCGTGTGCACGTTGGAGTGCGTGTACGCACTAACGGGACTGGGCGATCGTGCGTGCGAGGCTGTTGCAAGAGTGCCCGGCTTGCTGCAGACACTAGTTTCTCTTGTTACAGTTGAGGTAATATTTATTTATTTATTTATTTATCTTCATTTCACATCTTCTTCACAGTCTTTAACTTAAGCTATGTATCATAATAAACAGATATTGGGGCCATGTGGTCCTCAAAAACTTTTAATAAAAATTTAATCTGTGTGGGAACAATAGTAAAATTTAGTTTTGTGTGTCTAATAAAATAAAATAAAAATAAATAAAATAAACATATATCGATTCAAAAGTACTAGAATGAAGATTTTAATTTAGAATTGGAATTACGTACCGAGTGAATGTAAAATGAGTGAGTGATAAAGCGATATCTTGCCAGGCGCAGAGCTACGGGCCACGTGCGTGTATACTGATGCGTGTGGTTGAGACTGTGAGTGGACCGCAAGCACTGGCGGCTGTTGGGGCTGACCGGGAAGCTGAGAGGGCACACCCCGCCCCAGCACCACAAGTAACTATTATCCATTCATTAAGCTTTTTGAAAGTTATGCGTGATTTTTCGTCTAAAATACGACGAAGACGAAAAGGCGAAGGTCTTCGAAGAGTGCGTGTTACCACTGATTATGTTTTAATGACATAAATATAATATCTATCTATACTTATTATAAAACCTATATTTTATTATTAATCTATATTTTTATTTATTTATTTATATTTATTTATTTATTTACTTAAGTTAAAAAAAATTTAAAAAATTACGAGATCACTTTTTATGATATTAATGTTTTGTAATATAATACTTATATTTTATTATAATATGTATGGTACCATGTAAGCATGCTAGGTTCACATATAGAAGTCATCAATTATTGTAAGCGAAAAATTATGTTGACTATTTGATATTTTTAATTGTATGACAGTTTTGTGAACTAAATAAATTAAAAAAAAAACAGTCCCAAAAAGCTGTCTGGCTGTATGAAATCGATTTTCTCATAATCTACTGAACGGATATTTGATCGGTTTTCTCCAAAGATAGTGCAATACTTCCGGATGGTTTAGGTAAATAGCGCATATCGGTATTATGTAAATTGTGTTGAAGAGATCGCGCAGTTGTTAAAAAACTTGCTTGCTGGGAGCTTTAGTCGCGTGCGCTGCGTTAACCAGCAGAGATACGCAAAACTAATCTCTTTCTTTCTTTCTCCTACCCTTATCCTCCTACTCTAAGTGGGGTCGGTACAACATGTTTTTCTCTTCCATTCTCTTCTATCATTCGTCAACTCTGGCGCTACTCCTTTTATATGCATGTCATACTTCACACAGTCCAACCATCTCTTTTTAGGCCTTCCTCTAGTCACATATCCATCCACATTCATACTCAACACTCGTTTGATCACATGATTTCCATCCCTCCTCATTACATGTCCATACCATCCCAATCTTGCACCTCTCATTTTTTCTATAATAGGCGCAACTTTCAGACTTCCCCTTATATACTCATTTCTTATTATATCAAGTCTTGTCACACCACACATCCACCTTAACATCCTCATCTCATTTGCATGTACTCTTCTTTCATCCATCTTTTTCTTTGCCCAACATTCTGATCCATACATTACGACAGGTCTTATGACCGATGTATAAATTTTTCCCTTTAGTTTAGGGGGCATTCGGGGGTCACATATTGTGCCTGAAACCTGTCGCCACTTCATCCATCCTGCATTCATTCTATTCCTCACATCGCGATCAATTTCACCGTTCTTTTGGAAAAGTGAACCAAGGTACCGGAAGTCAGAGCAGACTGGCAAAACAACACCATTTAAGGTTATTGGAGAAAAATTGGAGAGACCACTGAAAATAAAACTAATGTAGATCTATAAAAATACTACAAAAAAGTCCGCGATAGCATGTCGCTATCACTCACGGTTAACTCACAATAACTACTTTTATATGAAAAATTTCGGAAAAGTTTCATAAATCACTGAATTCCACGCGGGCGAAGCCGTTGTTGGCACAGCTAGTATATAAATTAGTGCATATAGATATTTATAATATAAGTATGGATTTAGCTATGATAAGATAGAGCTGTCATAGCCCAGCGGTGAGACCGTGCGACTCTTTCGAGGGGAACACGAGTTCGAACCCGGGCAGGCACCAATGAGTTTTTCTATTAAAACTCATGTGTCTAATTGATAATTGCAATTAATCACACGCTTATCGGTAAAGGAAAACATCGTGAGGAAACCTGCATATCTCTTGAGAATTCTGGAGATATGTGTAACCTACCAATCCGCATTAGAGCAGCGTGGTAGGTCTTAGCTCCAACCCTTCTCTCCAGAAACGGAGAGAGGAGGCCTATTCCCAGCAGTGGGAACAGGCCGCTACTTTATGGATTTAGTTATGATTGCTTTGGTACTATCATTATTTTTAATTCAGCCTCAGCCAACTACGCCTTCCAAGCCGATAGTGGAGCCCCAACCACTGTCGGCAGCCTCCAACCCTGCACCGCCAGCTGTAACTGCCACCACTCCTATGTCGTCGTTGCAACAGTCACATATACAGCAGCGAACTGTACAGGTAAAATTTTAAGAATAAGGTATCATCACTCTGCTCTCATATACATATTCAGGTAAACTTTTGAGAATAAGGTATCATCACTCTGCTCTCATATACATATATAGGTAAACTTTTGAGAATAAGGTATCATCACTCTGCTCTCATATACATATACAGGTAAACTTTTGAGAATAAGGTATCATCACTCTGTTTTCATATACATATACTGGTAAAATTTTAAGAATACGGTATCATCACTCTGTTTTCATATACATATACAGGTAAACTTTTGAGAATAAGGTATCATCACTCTGCTCTCATATACATATACAGGTAAACTTTTAAGAATAAGGTATCATCACTCTGCTCTCATATACATATACAGGTAAACATTTGAGAATAAGGTATCATCACTCTGCTCTCATATACATATACAGGTAAACATTTGAGAATAAGGTATCATCACTCTGCTCTCATATACATATACAGGTAAACATTTGAGAATAAGGTATCATCACTCTGCTCTCATATACATATACAGGTAAACATTTGAGAATAAGGTATCATCACTCTGCTCTCATATACATATACATGTAAACATTTGAGAATAAGGTATCATCACTCTGCTCTCATATACATATACAGGTAAACATTTGAGAATAAGGTATCATCACTCTGCTCTCATATACATATACAGGTAAACATTTGAGAATAAGGTATCATCACTCTGCTCTCATATACATATACAGGTAAACATTTGAGAATAAGGTATCATCACTCTGCTCTCATATACATATACAGGTAAACATTTGAGAATAAGGTATCATCACTCTGCTCTCAAATACATATACAGGTAAACATTTGAGAATAAGGTATCATCACTCTGCTCTCATATACATATACAGGTAAACATTTGAGAATAAGGTATCATCACTCTGCTCTCATATACATATACAGGTAAACTTTTGAGAATAAGGTATCATCACTCTGCTCTCATATACATATACAGGTAAACATTTGAGAATAAGGTATCATCACTCTGCTCTCATATACATATACAGGTAAACTTTTGAGAATAAGGTATCATCACTCTGCTCTCATATACATATACAGGTAAACATTTGAGAATAAGGTATCATCACTCTGCTCTCATATACGTATAGTAGCAGCCTGTTACAATCCCACTGCTGGGAATAGGCCTCCTCTCTCCATTTCTGAAGAGAAGGGTTGGAGCTAAGACCTACCACGCTGCTCCAATGCGGATTGGTAGGTTACACATATCTCCAGAATTCTCTAGAGATATGCAGGTTTCCTCACGATGTTTTCCTTCACCGAAAAGCGTCTGATAAATTGCAATTATCAATTAGACACATGAGTTTTAATAGAAAAACTCATTGGTGCCTGTCCGGGTTCGAACTCGTGTTCCCCTCGAAAGAGTCGCACGGTCTCACCGCTGGGCTATCACAGCTTATACGAATATAAAATTTAAAAATAGAAGTCGGTGTCACCTACGTTTTTGCGCCGCGTTCCACGTTTAAATGATATTGGAGAATTTTAGGTCTTTGAGAATAAACTTTTAACGTTGTTGTTTTACGTGCGATTACGATACATAAAATTAAATTCGAATTCAAAATTATAGATTTGATAGAAGCATGCTATATAAGTGTGGTATGGTCGACTGCAATAAGGGTTCGGAGTGCCATTTTATATTACTCCTTATGTTGTTACTGATGACGACGACGCGGGCAGACATAGAGAAAGGTAGCTCACGAGCTAAAGACAAGAAAGATCTCTGGAAAAGATATAATCAGTCTCTGGCTCGCATATGTTTCAATTATGTCTCTATATCTTTTTACTTAAGAGTCAATTTTCGTGATGAATTACGGCTCGTTTAGAGTTCGAGAGAAAGAGATGGACTTTTATAGCAATTTATACGTAAAAGAAAGAGACGGATAGCTATTGCAAGTTTGTATTAAAAATGTAAACTACGGATTTTCTCGAATCTTCGAGATGTGATCTAAAGAGCCGTACATATAAATGATAAATTTTTAGTCTTAACTGCCTTATTCTCTCCTCTTATATATATCACATATATATCAGGCATACATTTTGCTCATGCCTAGGTAGAAACTGTGTTGTGTGAGAGAGAAATTTATCCGCTTACTCTTTCTCTATCATTTCATATACGCTGTCTACAATACTTGTGCGTAAAAATGCAGGAAAATGAGCATTTCGTGCAAGCCTGGCTCCGTGCTACATACGAACCGCTACCGCCCACTGACAACAGCGCGTGTGATGCCTCAGAGGTGTATCGCCAATATGTGGCGTGCTGCACCAAGTTGTCGCGCAAGGGAGTCATCGCGCCGGCCCACTTTCCTCGTCTCGTCAGGTAAATTATCTGTATAATAATAAAATAAATATATTTAAAAAAAAATGTAGTTCTACGAACATGCGAAAAGAGTTCGTAATGCTTATGTCATAGAGCTCGGATTGGAGGGGGGCAGTTTACGAACATGCAAAAAGATTTCGTAAACTATGTCGTAGAGTTTAAATTCGCTTGACGCTAATTCACGGAAACATTCACTTTGATTACGAATCGTGTTCAGTATCCCCGTCAGAACTCGCGAACGTTCCCGAACATTGACGTGATCGGTTCGTTCGATATATCTGCGGAGGTATACTGCGCCTCGATTCAGTTTGCAAATAGCGATCAAGAGCGAATAAAGAAGCGAAAATAATAAAGTGAAATAATAGTGACCTCGGGTTTCTTATTGGACAATGGACTGCAAAGGGACTGTAAGTACTAATATTGTGTTTTCTTGCTCTTCCAAGTTATAGGTTACTTTAATACTCACGAGTTTTCAAGGCACTACGCTACGCTTTATTGCAATTTGCCACAAAACAATTTTTTTTTTAATTCAGTCACTTTAGTACTAAAAATTCTGAAGTATTATAAATGTACTATATAACTTATGTATGTTATGTCGACGGTTCTGGCGTACGGTAAAACTGTAATGAGTTTATGTATACGCTAACAATATGTAAACTTTTTTTTTTTCAATTCATATGAAGTAAAAAATATATATATTCGATCTAGAACCGTATTTGGAGGCACCGTTGGACCAAACACCGTTACCATATCAAGTGGGGAGACCCAACACGTGTATATCGGTATACGAGCTAAAAATCTGCCGAACAGAACAAATCCACCGGCTGGTGAGTGGTTTTACTTGTTTCACTGATAGTATTTATTGTGATGCGATTAAGACATATTTCACCATAATCTTCCCCTTCGTTTATATAATTTTTGACAGCTAAAGTGATGTCCAACTTGCATGTATGACTCGATTTCTAAGCAATCGATTTTATTTACATAGAAGTTTTAATCGATTTATCATATTGATATTCCCTTTTGCTGTTCTTAACTTTTTTATTGAATTGAACAGGAACGAGTTAAATAGAAACTGAGTTTTATTTAAACTGAGTAGTACTCATAGTTAATATATAGATACCGGCTATACTCACGTCTAGTTTTATCGGATTAGCCCGACTAATTTCGAGCCTACCTGGGACACTTAATGTAAAAATTCATTTTTCAAAGAAATCCAGTGTACTAATATACAATGCTTATTAATGCCTTTGATAGATAAATGGTAGATTTTTGAATTTAAACTATCGTGAGTGGTATTCATAATTTATGTTTAGAGACCAGCTATATTCACGTCTCATTTTATCGGAAGAGCCCGACTAGTTTCAAGGCTATACGGAGCTCTGAACTTTCAGTTCCAGTTATCATGAATAAGTGCCGCAGATAAGTTCGTAACTAGTCGGGCTAATCCGATAAAATTAGACGTGAGTATAGCCGGTATCTATATATTAACTAGAAACTTAATTGTAAACAGGACCATCGTCTCCCATCCTGAAAGCCCAGTTAACGAATAAACCGCCGTCGAGTGAACCTAAGCCTCCACCATCACAGCCTCAGGTATGTATTTAGCTTTGCCATTACAGCAGTTTAGAAACACTGTTTAAAAGAGGCTGATACAGAAAGCCTACTATACTGTTGAGGATTACTTAGATGATAAGGATGTGTGGATATAGCCGCACTTCTACCCTGTACAAGACAGTAATAACTAAATGTAACTAGTAATAAGAATTATTCTTTGAAAAGAGCAACCGCGAAGTTTCTTGCTGTCTCTTCTCGGTAGGAACACATTCCGAACCAGCAGTAGAGTTGACGATTCAAAAGCATTTCTTTATAAGTTAACTTGAATAAAAAATATTTTGAATTTGAGTATATTTAGGTCCACCACCCTCATTTCTTACCGAGGTGTCGTAAAAGGCGTTGGTCGCCTTTAAGGTAAGTCGACCCGCCATGTGGTATCCGGCTGAGTAGAATAGACTACCCTCATTTCTTACCGAGGTGTCGTAAAAGGCGACTAAGGTAAGTCGACCCGCCGTTTGGTATCCGGTTAAGCAGAATAGACCACACTCTTTCTTACCGAGGGGTCGTAAAATACGACTAAGGTAAGTTGACGTCAGGCAGGCGGCCGGTCGTAAAATACGCAGCCAAATCATGTGACATGTTTGTAACATGTTGTGCCGACCCCACTTAGAGTGGGATAAGGGCAGGAGGATGATGAATATGTTTAGGTCCAACAGCCGCCACCACCGCATCCGGTGCTTTCTCAGGCGTTGGAGGCGAGCCAGTCCAACACGTCCCTCATCAAGCACCTGTTGGCGCATAAAGTAAGCCCTGCACCCGCCACGCACGCGCAAGTAAGTCTACTAACACTACTAACGTACAAATGTTTTGATTTTATTATGTGAAAAAAAAAAAAAAATTATCAAATTGATATAAAAGTCCCTTCAAAGTGCTTTATAATTAAATTCGAAGGAGTCGGTTACATACATAAGAAACAAATATAAAGTGCGTTAAAACGAGGTCTTAATACGCGTCGATTAAGTTTTTAAAACCGTGTATACGTAGAATTCAATCTTAAATCTATATTTATATTAAATGATATCCCTTGATGGGATTTAAAGTTGATAAGTCCGTTTTAATTTAAAAAAAAAATTTAATCCTTTTATTAGTTTTTGTTATTTATTTTCTAATAAAAATCTCTATGACATATAATAACTTCATTAACACACCTTTCGAAAACCACCGAGCGTTTATATGAAGGTGTAGAATTCGCACTTATTCTGTGAAATAATAAAGAACAATGTTTTTTTATGTTAAATTTTTTTTTTCAATAGTATTTCATTACTAGTTTAAATTTTTAGTTTCTTGCTTTGTCTTATTTGTTAAAAAAAACCATGAATGGCCATAACGTGGTCAAGGAAACGCTCTAATTTATGGTTTCATAATTATTTTATCGTGTTTATCCGATTTTTTAAATAGACAATATATTTCTTTAAGTACAATGTAATGTTAGAAAATATTCAAAAAGTAAATATATAACGTGAAATAGTTTAAATAAATACATATATGTTCTTTAATAGACGATTCGATAATTATAGTAATTAAAGAATGCGTTTGAGTCTTTAAACAGTTGCAGTGAGTGGTACAGGATACTAGACAGTTTCAAATCACGTATGGTAAAAAATATTCAGTGCTTTTGAATATTAAATTAACAATTATGCATGTACGAGGGTACTCATTAAAATACTAAATTTTGAGTAATTGAAAAATGTTAGACCAATTTAGACACGCATGTGAAAAGAAACTAACACTATACGGTAGTTATTGGATATAAGAGGCATGCCATAGACATTCCGAAGTTCATAAAAAATAAAATCGTCTATAAGTTTCATATATTTAAAAAATCGAATTAAAGTATTCTATATTAAGGCTTTCAGATCTTGAAAATATTAATAGAATTTTTAATTTATCAGTCTCAGTTAAAATTTGACCGAAAACTATGATAATATGTGGTTATTCTGATCAATTTCATTTGTTTTCAAATTAGCACTTGTATATCATAGCTTAAATTTAATTATTTATAACTATAGTATTAATTATTTTTATTATTATGAATTCCCTATCTTATTCTTATTTCCTCTCTTATTCGTAGTTTTTATATGATTCATAAAATAGTGGAAACTTATTAAATAGTCTTACTATGTACTATTTGTTTGCCTTAAAAAATAAAATATACATACAATTTTTTTTAAATTGATGTATTGTATTTTTTTTGTCTATGGTATCATAAAAAACATTGAGCATTGAGCATTGAGCATTGAGGGCTTGTAGGACGTTTTAATTTTTTATGAATACTGGTAGTTTTTTGAAGCATGGTTTTTTTAGTTTGTTAATATGTTTTAAGATTTACCGAAACTTAAATACTGTTTTAACTATTAGTTATATTAACACTTTCTAATGTAAACTAGCAGTCCCACTTGAGATAATTGTATCTAGAAAGAAATATCGTTTATAAAAAAAATTTAGCGTTATACGCACAATTTTATTATAATAACTGATTAATAAACTTTTATAGATTAGAGGATACTGTTTTTTTTATTGAACATAAGTTATATAATAGGATATGTTATCTACTAAAATGGGAATCAGAGAATACCAAAAGACAAAATAAAAAATAATTATATTGCAGCTGAAGTCACTTATTTGACTGGAGTCCTAACTAGTCTACAGTTAATCTGCCGATCCTTTTACCTCAGCTTATCGTGTTTTGTTTGGTGTCTCTCTCTCTTTCTCTAGTTGTTTCTTTATGACTAAAGATCGTGGTCCTGGTTAGACTTTACTCTCGAGTGGATCAATTTTGTTTTGGTGACTCTCTCTCTCTCCAATTGTTTCTTCATGACTAAAGATCGTGATCCTCGCTAGACTCTACTCTCGAGTGGATCAATTGTTTCCATCGGCTTCTATTAGTGGCCACCATTGCTATCTCATTAAAGTGTTTCGTCGCTGACTGTCAGACCACCTAGTTGGTGAGCGACCTCGTCGTCTTTTGCCTTCGGTGTTGCTTGTCTCTATTAGTTTCTCAAACTCATCGTCTCCACGTCGCATGATATGGCCAAAGTATTCCAGGAGGCGTATTATATGCAATAAAGGTGCACTTGATTTTGAGTTCCAATAGACTTTTATCACCAACAACAAAATTCAATTTACCTCGTCTGTAGTATGTTCGATTATTATATATACTTATTCTTGAAGTGACCTTTACTAGTAAAAGTTGGCTATCACTTTGTTATGTGTGCCAGCTAATCCGGTAGCATACTGTTATTTTAGGTGTCTACGATAATCTATAAAAAAAGCGAGTCCTCTCAGTACTCATAAATTTATCATACCGCTGATATAGATATGGCCAATATAGGAAGACATCCTAAGCTTGAATTGCGTTCTTTCATCATCTTCTAGAAAGCGGTTATTGTTCATCTTCTGAACTAATAAACAGCATGCGTATATGAATGAATATATGGCCTCATTAATTCTTTTCAAGTTTAAATAGCGTAGAAAGCTGAAATTCAAAATGTTTTATGTAGGTTGCTCAGAGACAGCAGAGCCAACAAAGAGTTGGTCCAACGCTAACTGGAACTGTGGTAGTGCAGCCTAGCCAATCAGCTGTAAGTTAATTATTCCAATAAAACACCAGTAGGTTAAGTTTAAAAGTTGCGCCCATTAACTTGAGATAATGGGCGCAACTTTTAGACCAGCAGGCCTACCATGAACTCTTATTGCGACTCAATTGAAGACGTAAACGAAATTGTTTTGCTTTTTCATACCATGACGTCTTAAAGACGCACACTTTAAGTCGTTGCTGAATGAGCGTTCGGAATTCGTCCTAAGAACATGTGAGTAAAAGAGACAGAGTTATCTCATATAACGTTATCCTTTTCAAACATTACGACCCCAATGGAATTCACACTTCATGGCATGAAAAGAAAGCGGTTCGCGTCTGTTTTGATTAAAATGACGCGCGCGACGCGACGCGAACTCAAGCTAGGACGTTTTATGCATTCGTTCACGACCAGAGCGGCCCCCCGCCAGTCACCCGTCAGACACGATAGAGAGAGGCCGCGCGCGGCTTGGACGCGGCATTCTTTTTTTTATGCACGTGTGTAATTTTGCGTTTCGGGTGTTGTTCTCAGATTTAGTGACGCGTTTAATCAGTGAAGCGTTTGAGAAGACGCGACCGTCCACGGTTTTAGTGCGCGTTGGGTTACTATTCCCCGATATAGGGACGATTCAATAACGTGTGACCTTACGAAGATTGTGTGCACACCGGGTGTTATTTAGCCGATATATTGAAGTGTATACTCCGGGAGAAACAGACATTACGTGTCCGTGGAAGAGTGCTGAGGCGAGCCAACGGTTTCGGGAATCGGCCAAGCACATAGAAGCACACACACACACACGTACACATATATACGCAGTGACTCATGAGGCCGGACCGCATACAGCTGACGGCCGCATAAGGTAGGTTGAGACGCCGAGACGATGGGCCCAGGTCCCGGAGGTTGTTTCATCCGTTTGCACGTTTGCGCAGAACAGCGTCGTTTACGTCTTCAATTGAATCGCAATAAGAGTTCATGGTAGGCCTGCAGATAAGATGAGAAGTGCGAGATTAGGATGTTAGACATGGAGAAGGGATATCTATCACGTGACACAAAAGGATTCTAAATATGAGTGTGGATGGATATATGACTAGAGGGAAGCCAAAGTATGCATATAATATGAAAATATAGTTTGCTGCCGCACTTAGGGCGGGATAAGAATAAAAGAATGAATGATTTATAAAAACCTACGTAACAGCGACCTACAAATTATGATTTGTTTTATAGTTACTACATTGCACGTACACGTTAAAGCTTATTGAATTCACGATTCATTTAGTACGTTTTATACTTAAAATTTTAGTGGCAAGCACTTCTAAATAAGCTGTGATAGCCTAGCGGTGAGACCGTGCGACTCTCTAGAGACGACATAGGTTCAAACCCCGGGCAGGCACCAATAAGTTTTTCTATTAAAACTTATGTGTCTAATTGATAATTGCAGTTATCACACGCTTTTCGGTGAAGGAAAACATCGTGAGGAAACCTGCATATCTCTAGAGAATTCAAGGGATATGTGTAACCTACCAATCCGCATTGGAGCAGCGTGGTAGGTCTTAGCTCCAATCCTTCTCTCCAAAAACGGACAAAGGAGGCCTTAGCCCAGCAGTGGGCATAGTAAAAGGCTGTTACTTTACTTTACTTTACTATACTTAAAATAGTTGGGTGCAAAATAATAACACCCTAACATATATATATTATTACACTATTTTTTATATTTAATCTATTTAAATCACTATTATTATATTTTATTTCATATTCGTAAATCATCAGAGTATGGAAGTGGATCCGGAATCGTTAATCAAATGTACGACAATAATACCCGGTGGTGTTGCCACCAGTCAAAATACTGCACAGGGAGAAAAGGTAAACTGAATATACGAATTTTTTCTAACAGATTCTAAGAAGATTTTTCTTCTTCTGATTCAAATTCAAAATTCAAATTCAAATTCAAATTCAAAATATTCTTTATTCAAGTAAACTTGTAAACAAGTGCTTTTGAATCGTCGACATTTACTGCTGGTTCGGAAAGCTGTTCCTACCGAGAAGAACCAGCAAGAAACTCGGCGGTGCTCTTTTCCAATAATAATTCTTATCACTAGTTACATATAGTTATTAATGTCTTGTACAGGGTTGAAGAGAAGCTATATCCACGCATTTTTATCTTCTAGGTATTCTTCAATAGTATAATAAATAGGCTTTCTGAATTAACCTTTTTTTAATAGTAATTTTAAACTGCTGTAAAGGTAAAGTTAATGTAGATTGTGGAATTTTATTATAGAATCTTATACCCAAACCCACAAACGAATTACGAACTTTTGCAAGGCGCAAAGCAGGAACCGCAAGCTTATGTCGGTTCCTACTTTGTCTATTATATACATCGACAATCCTTTTCTGAACTGTTATACATATAAAATGAATAAATGTGTTTTACCAATTCATTGTACATATCTTTTTAATAAGGGCTCACAAGAGATTGTATTATGCATCCCGTAAGGCGACATTATAAGATTTTCTATATTTGCGTTTCTTGTTGTAAATTTAAATTTGTTTTTATGATGTTGTTTTTTAGTACTCAATACATTAAAACTAAAATATTGATCTTTTATTTATTCATAATCTATACTAATATTATAAAGAGGAAAGATTTGTATGTTTGTTTGTTTGTATGTATGTTTGTTACGTTTACACGCAAAAACTACTGGACCGATTTCAAGAATTCTTTCACCATTGGAAAGCTGCTTTTTCACTGAGCAACATAGGCTATATGTCATTTTCAAAAAAAAATAGGGATCCCTAATAAAATTGTAATAACTTGGTAAAAATTTAGTCGTAAACATCTATCATCGCGTGCGCTGCGGAAACTATTGATGATAGAACAAAAAAATGTTCTACAGTTTTATAGAACGTATCAATATCCACAAAAAAGTCCGCGATACCATATGTCTAACTATTATAGTTATGCCAATATAACTACTTTTTTACATTGTAAAAGTTGGTAAAAGTGCCGACAATAATCAAACCATTTTATTCATATCTCTGTATTAATCCTTATCCCATTAAATGATATTTTATGAATAACTGTTTCAATACCTGTAAAATACTTTTTAAATTATTAAAATCCGACATCCCAATCAAAAGATTTTACGAATTTAAGAATGTAAATCGAAATCAAGTAATGCCACAACAAACCTAACCTACCGTTATAGCAGGGCCTGCACTTGGTGAGTTACGTCTTATTCCGAGAATACTAATGATACCCATTTTTTATAATTAATTATCTACAAAATAAATCTATAGTCCGATTTCGTAGACTTTCCACTACCACGAGATCTGTATGGACGCGGGTGAAACTGCGGGGCTTTGCTAGTATTATATATATCTGTTGTTTGGTTTTGATAGTTGCGGATGATCGACTGAACATAATATCAATTATTTTTTTATTTACTTTCTGCCAGAAATCCTAAACAGAACAGATATAAAAAAATAATAATTTAGACTGGTTTACAATTCTGTTGGTGAAAGCTAAATGACCTTAAGTTCATTTTTGTCATTTATTTTCAATAATTATTATTCAGTATACTCGTATTGATTGATTAAACGGTAAAAGGTATTTAGTCATACATCCACTAATTTTGTGGATGTAAAATTATGAATGATAACTCCCTAAGCGTGGGAAAGTAGATGCAACTGAATAAAGCTCTACTGAATAATTTATAAAATCTGACTTGAAGTCCTTTAGCCTATTACTTAACCTACAGAATTATTATCCGATGTCAGTCATACCAACATATTATAAACGAGATCTCAGTATATGAAGAAAAGGAGAGTGCCAAACTTTTTAAAAGAAATTGAACCTCTATTCAGTTAGGGATGGCTAGACATCAGAATCACTGTTATTAATTATAAAATGACCTCTAAATAATTTATAGAATTAGGCGTTACTTCGCTGTGATACAAAAGTGATACTGAAATTATTGCTATAATCCGTGATTAACTAAATAGAAAAAATATATATAATACTAAATGTAGTCTCTCTCTCCTGATTATAAATCGGTTGCGGGGCGAAATGATTGTTCAGTTTGTGATATTGAAAGTGTGTAGGGCTTGTGTATTATGGTGGTCGTGGAGGTTTGTGCATGTGTTTTCACGAATCCTACGTGTATCGGGTATGAAAATGGATAGTCCATTCTACATTTAGCATTATATATATTTTCTATTTACATAATGACGGATCTTGTAAATGACCCCTAATTAATTGAAATAATAAATATTTTATTATTTCAGATGATGATAAGCGGAACAGAAGAAATGTTGGGTAAAATAGTTTTTGTTAATTTTTTTGTTATGTTACATGCGTTTTATGATTTGTTTAATGATTTTTTTTCCGTTCTTAGGTCCGAAAGATGAACCCGTCCAAATTCAAATTGACGAACAGGCACAATTGACAATCGTATGTATATTTTTATATATAATAGAATTCCTAATGTTGTTATTTGTTGTTCATCTACTATTATCTACTTTTGGATTTAGATCTCTTTAGAAGATTCTGTGGTATACTATACTGTAAGTCAGCGATTTCCTGTTATACATGTGAGGACGTGTGGCCGTGTGGTATCCGGCTTATTAGAATGGACCACCCTCATTTCTTACCGAGGTGTCGTAAAAGGTGATAAAGGTAAGTTGACCCACCGTGTAATCTGGTTGAGTAATTCTACTAATAGACCACCCTCTTTTTTACCGAGGGATCGCAAAATACGACTAAGGCAAGCTGACGTCAGGCAGGCGGCCTGTAACATGTCGTGCCGACCCCACTTAAGAGTGGGATAAGGGCAGGATAATGATGATGATGAGTAGGAATAAACATTGTGTTTTACAGAAAACGGCCCAAAACAAAATGCTCGCAGATCTCCTTGAGAAAAAGTCCAATCCACCGGTACAAGTAGTTCCTATGGGACAACAAATAAACGCACCGACCATACAGATAACGGAAACCGGTCAAATTGTACAAGTCAAATCAGAAAATCCACTCATACAGATAAACACAGAAGCGCTCCAACCGACTGGACCCTTCTTCCAAATAAAAAATGACCAAGGACAGCTGGTGCAAATAAAAAACGACCAAGGTCAAATCATACAGCTCAAGAGCGATCAGCTACAGGGCTTGCTTCAGTTTAAGAACGACCAAGGACAACTCGTGCAGATAAAAAACGAGCAGTTAATGCCACAGATAATGCAACAAAGTGTTATCCAAACGATCAAGTCCGAGAAAGAGCAGTTAATGGAAACTGTGGTCACTGATCACTCCTACACGGAACCCCCGAATAAGAAGCTCAAGATTGAAGATAAATCTGAGGTATGGTAGAAATTAAGTCATAATCTTGATCTCATTATTCTATTAAATATAAGTAAGTTATATTTTGTCTTTACTGTATGTCATTCCCATTTAACCAACTAACCCTTTAACAAACATGTAGCTGTTAGAGTGCGCAATTCTAGCGCAATAATTATTAACTCATATGATTAACGTTAGATTTAAGGACCAAACTGTAATAGATAATGAGTGTAATAAACAGATTTAAAATTAAAAAAAAAAAATAAAAAAAAAAATAATTAAAAATTAATTAAAAATTATCTTGGATATCAATGGCTGGATATCGGTCTCTTTAAAGCATATTTGTTATGTATCCATGTTTATCTTTAATCTTAAAACGAGTTAATCTTGTTTATATATATAAAAGATCAGAATTTCGGAAACGGATCCAACGATTTTCATCAAACTTAGTATGTATACGAGGTTTCGGGGGTGATTAAACGATCTAGCTTAGTATTATTTAAAAAAAATCGTCTAACCCCTGTTTTCGGGCTCTGAAAAACTGCTAAAATATAATTTTAATGCAAAGGTTAATTTTGCTGTCAGTTATACTTTTTTAATAGCTCAGTAGAGAACGAGCGGACTAAAGTAATAGAAATACCCCAGATCGAGTCTCAGATATCACCTGACCCTTTTTTATTTGTTTATTGCATTTATTTTATATCTTAAAAAAATAAGAGCAAGACTCGATCACCCACGTACTCTTAATAAAAAACTGTTACTGTTTAGTGAACTCGGCACCTGAACTATTAAACTGAGAAGGCTAGTATAAACAGTTTCACTATTATAAATCTAATGGCAGGGATTTGTTGTATCGCTAAACGGTTGTATCAAGCCTAAGTTAGGGTAGCAATTTAAGAGTCAAATTCTTGAGAATGTCTTTTTAAACTCGAAACGTTGAGGTTAGTTTTATATGAGCAGTGCACCAAAATTCCAAACTTTCGCCAACTGGATATCGCGTTCAGATTGCTCCTTAGCAGGAGATAATGTGAGTGGGACCATCTTGTTAAAATTTTGTCGGTAAAGTAGCAGCCTGTTACAATCCCACTGCTGGGAATAGGCCTCCTCTCTCCGTTTCTGGAGGGAAGGGTTGGAGCTAAGACCTACCACGCTGCTCCAATGCGGATTGGTAGGTTACACATATCTCCAGAGTTCTCTAGAGATATGCAGGTTTCCTGACGATGTTTTCCTTCACCGAAAAGCGTGTGATAAATTGCAATTATCAATTAGACACATGAGTTTTAATAGAAAAACTCATTGGTGCCTGCCCGGGTTTGAACTCGTGTTCCCCTCGTAAGAGTCTCACGGTCTCACCGCTGGGCTATCACAGCTCAGCTTTGTCGGTAAAATAAAGGATTATTTACGTCTAGCACAGCGATTTCAACGCTTAACCGAGGCACAGTCTCGAATCCTACGACATAGTGAAACTTTCAATCAAGGGTAAAAAATATGCTTATACGTAAAGCATATTACAAAATTGAAGATTATTTGGTTGATAAGAAAGCCTGGATTTGAAAATCCTTTCAGCTTCATACAAGACAGCGGTTTAATGATGTATAATTGAAAATATTTAAAAGATTGACCGCTGAGTTTCTTGTTGTTCTTCTCGGTAAGAGCAACATTCCAAACCAGTTGTAGCTTCATTAATTATATTGATGCTTGACGATTCAAAATTGCCTGAAATGGTTTATTTGAATAAAGATTATTTTGATTGATTGATTGATTTCATAAGAAAAATAACTTATCTGACTGCTACTAAGTCTCACTCAGTAGCAGTCAGATAAGTTATTCAGTATAAGTCAGTAGCAGTAGTCAGTTACTCTTAATAAATGTCAACAGAATTACATTTCATAAATATTTGTATTCCTTACGTCATGCATTGTCCAGAATAAATCATATGTAGATTTAGAGCCCATAAACTTACAAAGATTCCATATCTCCCTCAAAGCCCTTCATCACATTTCATAGTGGTCACTGTAAGTGACGTGTTCATTAAAAATAAATCACTAAACACTTGCTGGAAAATAAAAGTTTACTTTTATCGTTAGAGCAATTCTCCCCAAGAGAGCGTGTCCAAAACTGCCGCAAATTTGTACGCAGCAATTGCGGCGTCGGCTCTAGAGGATGAAGATGATTTGGTAAGTATCAATTTCTTCCGATCATCGTTATCAACGAGCTACTGACATGTCGTTTTACATAATTTAATATTACATTTTATTTGTTAAAAACGTAAACGTAAACTTTGCATTAACGAAGTCAAGCAGTACTTCATACCGAAATAGCTTCTTGCATTGTACCAGGCTCAGGTACGATCTTATATGGAGTACTGCTGCTATTTGTGGGAAGGATCTGCTAAATACCAGGATGCTTTGGACTTTGTGGACCGACGTGCCAGGGATTCATAGGTGATGAGACCCTGACAAATGCTAAATTGCAGAGTCTGCAACACCGGCGCAGGATTGCCTGTCTATCTGTTTTCTAAAAGATATATTTCAAAGAGTGTGCCCAGGTACTTCATGACATTATTTCACCTTCGCCGTTCCATCGTCGCACCGCTAGGCACCGGGAGAAGTTCCACCCTTATGTTCAATTCAAATTCAAATTCAAAATATTCTTTATTCAAATAAACTTGTAAACAAGTGCTTTTGAATCGTCGACTCTATTGCTGGTTTGGAAAGCCGTCCTACCGAGAAGAGCCAGTAAGAAACTCGGTGGAGCTCTTTTAAAAAAGAAGATTTTTAATACTAATTACATTTTGTCATAGCTATCCTGTACAAGGTCAAAGATGCGTGGATATAGCTGCATATCCACGTATTCTTATCATCAATGTAAGCCTCCACGGTATAATAGGCTTTCTGTATCAGCCTCTTTTTAACAGTATTTTTAAATTGCTGTAATGGCAAAGTTAAAATTGATTGCGGAATTTTGTTATAGAATCTTATACCCAAACCCACAAACGACTTACGTACTCTTACAAGGCGCAAAGCAGGAGCCGCAAGCTTATGTCGGTTCCTACTTTGTCTATTATATACATCGCCAATCTTTTTATAATTATGTATATTTTTATGAACAAAAATCAAATTGCTAAAAATATACTGTGAAGCTAACGTAAGAATACCTGTTTCCTTAAACTTCTCTCGCAGGGACTCACGCGGACTCAAATTATAAATGCCACGTATGGCTCTTTTTTGCAATACAAAAATTTTCTCAATATCAGGATATATGTCATCGACATTCCACGAAGACGCACACAGCGCTTCGCTTCGTCATTTCTGTTGCATACAGCAAGGGAATGGAATTCTCTCCCATCTATCTTTCCCAATACCTACGATATGGTTACCTTCAAGGCAAGAGTGAATAGGCATCTTCTAGGTAAGCGCGGTCCATCTTAGACTGTATCATTGCTTACCATCAGGCATGATTACAGTCAAGCGCTCGCCTATTTAACAATAAAAAAAAGTATCTTCTGTTTAGTTGTTATTTTTAGCCTAAGAACTCTATACTAAAACTAAACGAAATAAATAAAATAAATATTATACTTGTGTTATGGGTGACGGACAACTGGTAAATATACTGCATATATAATTTTAAATATATACTTTTATACAAATATACAAGCAATATAACAGAACTAACTACTTTGCTATAATTCGCACGGGTTAAGTGAATGCATGCAAAGCCAATGTGTATGAAGCAGGCAAAATCTACGCACCTTATACATGCAGGACAAGCCACCACATGCACCCCAAGGCGCAATTCACCAGCAACAACGCACACAAGCAGCACACACACCCACCACCACAATCTCGACGATCGTTTCGCCCCGAGACTGAATCATCATCAGGAGGATAGGCTCCACGACAAAAATCGTAATGCGATTGCATTACGCTTGCATTTGCATTACGATTATTGTCGTGGAGCCTATCCTCCTGATGATGCTTCGGTTTCGGGGCGAAACGATCGTCGAGATTGTGGTGGTGGGTGTGTGTGCTGCTTGTGTGCGTTGTTGCTGGTGAATTGCGCCTTGGGGTGCATGTGGTGGCTTGTCCTGCATGTATAAGGTGCGTAGATTTTGCCTGCTTCATACACATTGGCTTTGCATGCATTCACTTAACCCGTGCGGATTATAGCAAAGTAGTTAGTTCTGTTATATTGCTTGTAATATGGAATTCCGCAAAGTAACGCCTGCTTCTATAAATCAACAAATATACATTCAGGCTGGAAGAACCAACAAATTGCAAAACTATAATAATAAGTAGTTGAACTGAGTACTGTATTATCTGTGATACATTGAACAATTACGGAAGTCGATGAAAGTCAATAGAAAACGGGTATTCAATGGGTTTCTGACAATTATATATGGATACCCCTAAAAATTATAGCATTGGCTTCTCCGTTCTTTTTGAATGCGGTGTATTTATTTTTGATGATTTTCGTAGCGTAATGAATTGTAGTTAATAGCCGAATTGAACAATTTATAAAAAACATTCCATGTCAGTAGCTCGATATATTAAATGTACAGTAAAAATACCGTAATAAAGTAATCGGTTGTATTTTTTCATGTCTGAACTTAAAGCGGCCGCGGGGGATTATACTGGCTGGTGCACTGGCTAAGGTTTCTTGATATTAATTTTTAGGCTAAGTACAAATGACGAGTGATCGCTTTAACCATTGTTGCTAAAACCAGCTTTATATTTTACTATTTTGACTATTAAGTTTGGCTATAAAAATTTATGTGATAGTTTTGTTTATATCCCATTTCTTAGCATGCAATATTTTCCCTTTGAAGAAAGGGATATGTAGCTTATAACTATGATGCTACAGTGCGCATGCGTCTAGGATCTTCAGGATTCTTAAATATGTTATCTTTCACCTTCAAAAGTAATAACCTGTAACGTATAGTACGTGTTAACGTAACTCTAACCAATTGTTCGCTGAACAATTGGTTAGAGTCACGAGCTTAAATCACAAGGTCAACATGGCTTTTGGCCATAGCTTGTCATATGAAGAAGATTTTTTAGACCATATTTCTCGATGGTTGCTACTCAGCATCGAAACGGAACGACAAATCCACTTTTCCTACTATACGGCTGATCCTGTAACGATACCTGAGTATGGAAAAAGTGTTGCAAATACAATACAATATTCTTGTAAAAATAGTTATCAATATATTAAAAGAATTATATTTTTCTCACGTATTTTCTGAATTCTTGTATCTCCGTGTCCACCCAGATAAAGTTATTGTCAAAATTTTTATAAATATAAATTTTAATTTTTATATTAAGTAAAGATTTTAATTAAGTTTTTAGGGTGAATTCAATACTGTTTTAAAATTAAAAGTAATTAATTAGTAATATAAGTTTTGAAATTTATTTTTAGAAACAAAAATCTTTACTTTTAAAAGTAATTTATTTAGATGTAGGATCTGTAACAGGGTTTTTTTAATATACGTATCTGTTATATATCATATACATATAGAACTTTGTTTATAGTATAAAGGTACATGTGATATTTTAAAATATTCTTAAGGTACAGCAGCCAACTCTTCAAGTCCAACAACCAACTCTGCAAGTTCAGCAACCAACGCTTCAGGTTCAGCAACCGACATTAGTCCATCAGGCTTCTGCTATTCAGGTATAATGTGATACAAAAAATAAGGAGTTAAAGTGAATTTATTATTGTTATTATTATTGTTATTGTGATATTTAAATCTTAATTAATTACAATAGTGTTTGACCCATCAAACCAAATGTGATACCCATATCACATATAGCGATAGCTCAAAAAATCTTGGTGTAATATTTGACCAATATTTGTCGTAATATTTGACCAATATTTGTCGTGGGTTCCTCAGTTGAGTGAAGTTAGCAGGAAGATGTATAGTGCAATTGGTTCTCTACGTAGACTACGCAATTTCCAACCCATTACTACCAAAGTTACGCTGACTTAATCTCTCCCTTTACCGATTCTCGATTACGCGGATATTTGTTATCCCAATTTAACGGAGGAACAACTAAACAAACTTGAGCGACTTCAAAATCTCTGTATTAGGTTTATATTTGGCTTGCGCAAATATAACCATGTCTCCCAATTTCGTGAAAAGCTCAAGTGGGTATCCGATTTCGCAGGAATACTCATATTCTCAATCTTCTTTATTGTTTTCTGTTTAATCTTCTGTTTAATGGGTATAAGATTCTATAATAAAATTCCGAAATCAATTTTGGCCATGCCATTACAGCAGTTTAAAACCACTGTTAAAAAGAGGCTGATACAGAAAGCCTACTATACTGTTGAAGATTACTTAGATGATAAGGATGTCCACACATCCTTATCATCTAAGTAATCTTAAGAGGTGCACCTATATCCACATATAGGTGCACCTCTACCCTGTACAAGACAGTAATAAATAAATGTAATTAGTTCTAAGATTAATATTTTAAAAAGAGCAACCGCCGAGTTTCTTGCTGACTCTTCTCGGTAGGAACAGCTTTCCGAACCAGCAGTAAAGTTGACGATTCAAAAGCACTTGTTTACAAGTTTACTTGAATAAAGAATATTTTGAATTTGAATTTGAATCCAAATACTCCTATATACTCTTTCTCTTCGGTCTGATCATAATTTACGTCTTAAAGTGCCTTCTCGCTCTACTTTTTTTATGGAAATTCTTTTACTGTCATAGCTGTACTTCTATGGAACATACTTCCTCTAGATATAAGAAAATCTCCTTCTCTTTCTATTTTCAAAACTAGGATCAAGCAACATTACTTATCTGCATAATTCATTTTTCTCTTTTAATATTAATTTTTTTTTCTTCTGCCTTTTTTTTCATTACTGTGTCATCTTATACATTATATTTTCTTTTTGTTTGTCCCCTGCCGTTAATATAATATTGAGTTCTCTGCTCTAAGATTGCTTGGAAGAGATCGCTGTCTAGCGATAAAGCCGCCTATTGTACCAAAACTTCTTTATATATTTTTGCGTACTATTTTTGATGTATAATAAAGAATATTATTATTATTATTACTTAAAGGTACAACAACCTACATTGCAAGTCCAACAGCCGATGCTGCAAGTTCAGCCAATGGATGTCCAGAACATTATCGCATCCCAATCTGGACAGCTTATATTGCAAGGTAATATATTTCTATCCCGATAACACAGTATAATATTAAGTTTTAAATTTAAACATTTTGGATTTTTATTAAAACAAATTTAATTCCTATGACTATTCTTACTTTGTACTTTGAAATTATTCTGATTTCTGCGATTTTGAATGGATTTCTTACTATATTATGCTGTAATGTAAGTTTATCCAAATTTAGTTTATAATTGTTTTATAGTGTTTTTAATAATTTAGCTTTTACTATTAATGTACCTATACTACGTTTTCACTTACTTTCAAACCACCAAGGGTCGCTTTCAGAGATCTCTTATAGAGATAAGTAATCCTTTGCACTTGTTTTCTTTACCTGTATTTTCTTATATATTTTAAATTTGGTACATAAATAAATAAATAATGAGGAAAATGAGCCAGCGCTTTTTTATGAAAGAGCAAACACTACACCTCCAAATCCACCTCCCAATCTAGTATAAGCATGGGCATAATAGGCATATTATAGCCTTATAAAAATTTAATTTTTTGCTAAAACCAATAGCCTCACTTGGTTTTTTTTGTTATAATTAGTTAGATCATAATACTTGAGCTTGTTGCCCATTGTCATACGACAGGGATTGAGTTTGGTAACGCTGTGCTTAGTGGGTGTAATGTGCTAAGTCTTTGTAACCCACCAAGAGTTACAGAGACTTACCCAGTGGAGCTATCCGATAGGTAAAAAAAAACCCTGAGCTTTATATTCCAAAATGGTTATATCACATTTTTAGAAAAGCCGATAGCATCACAAACTACACAATTCATGCAACAACCGATGCAAATTATTGCAACACCTGGCACTTCTCAAGGTACGTCAATAGATGTATTATATAATTATTATTTGCTTTAGTCTAGCGTACTATTATTTTTTCTTCTTTAAGCGATGGACATTAACTGCTGCAGATAGATACCTATATCTTTAAGGGATTTCTACACCAACTATTATTTGCATAAATGATTTATAGAAGCAGGCGTTACTTTGCGGAATTCCATATTACAAGCAATATAGCAGAACTAACTACTTTGCTATAATCCGCACGGGTTAAGTGAATGCATGCAAAGCCAATGTGTATGAAGCAGGCAAAATCTACGCACCTTATACATGCAGGACCAGCCACCACATGCACCCCAAGGCGCAATTCACCAGCAACAACACACACAAAAGCAGCACACACACCCACTACCACAATCTCGACGATCGTTCGCTCCGAAACCGAAGCATCATCAGGAGGATAGGCTCCACGACAAAAATCGTAATGCGCCGTGCTACCCATACAAGCCGTCTTAAATAGTTCAACTCCCACCAATACCCTCCCCTCCGAACACATGTATCTAATTCCGTTTTGCTACATGCGTTCGGAGGGGAGGGTATTGGTGGGAGTTGAACTATTTAAGACGGCTTGTATGGGTAGCGCGGCGCATTACGATTTTTGTCGTGGAGCCTATCCTCCTGATGATGCTTCGGTTTCGGGGCGAAACGATCGTCGAGATTGTGGTGGTGGGTGTGTGTGCTGCTTTTGTGTGCGTTGTTGCTGGTGAATTGCGCCTTGGGGTGCACGTGGTGGCTTGTTCTGCATGTATAAGGTGCGTAGATTTTGCCTGCTTCATACACATTGGCTTTGCATGCATTCACTAAACCCGTGCGGATTATAGCAAAGTAGTTAGTTCTGTTATATTGCTTGTATTATTTGCATAATTAAAAATATAATTGATAAAAACTGATAATTGAAAGTTAACACATTCCATGCTATGTGGGGCGTATATGATTGCCGCTGCACTTTCCGTTCAGGCCATTTGCAATTCTCATTGAAAAACAAAAGATTCTTATAAAAATTATCACCTTAATTGTCTAATGCATATGAAAATTAATAAATTTTCCTGCTAATTATAACTTTGCAGTATTGAAAAAGTATAGCACACGTCTTAATCGACTTGCTTAATCTTTAGAGTTTTTCCGTCAAAGTCAAAATAAACATGCCATTTTATCAATTAAAAACTATTATTTCTATTAAATAATACTATAAAGTCTTAATTATTCTTAAAACTTGTTAAATCTTAGAGGTTTTCTAGAATGTGTGTAGATCATAAGTAGTGGGATTATTTTGAATTCGAGCCTCATATTGATTCAAAATTACAATGTTATAACTGTTATAACGATATTTTTCTTTTAACTTATTCAATAATAAGAAGCCATTTTCTCAAAAGTCCACTCATTTATTCTTTTTTTATATTGGACATTTTTTTATATTATATACTTAACTGTATGATGGGGGTTGTATTTTAAACATTTTTTTTAATCTTTATTCAGAGCTTCGTCTATTATTTAGTCTTTATATAGACTATATCGCTCTGTATATACCACTTTAATTTTATCTACTAATAATTTTAACACTTAATGCCTTATTATATCCATACAAGATTAGGTAATATAACATTTACACCACCAGTTAAGATTTTATGGTTAGTTAATATGTGACTGACCCGTTGGCGCTGTGGGTAGTGACCCTGCTTTCAGCTCCGCGGGTCGCGGGTTCGATTCCCGCCGAGGATCAACATTTTCTATAAACAAATTGTTGGTTCTTCGAGCCTGGGTGTGTATTTGTATTTAAGTATGTATTTAAACTTATATATGTAGTATATCTACCAGTTGTCCGTCACTCATAACACAAGTATTAAGTTACTTACCTTGGGGACGGACGACCGTGTGTGTAACTGTCCCATATATTTATTTATTTATTTATTTAATATTGTACGTCTCATTACCTGGTTTCGGTCACACTCCATTAAAATATGAATAACGTCCTCTACAACATTACAGATGTTACAATTTTGTGTAGGGACTTTACTCATTAAGTAAGCAAATTTATTTAATGAAATGTGACCGGCCCGAATTCGTAACAAAAGCAATATGTAACGATTTACTTTAACATATTTTCGACAGGTGGTCTCAGCTACATTGCCCAAAATATACCGGGCAATATGATGCAGAAAACAATCATTATAGTACAGGGAACTGGAGGTGGACCACTTACTCTGACGGTATATCTATAATCATTATAAAACATAGTCCCCAAAAACTGTCTGTATGTGATCGATTTGCTCAAAATCTACTGAAAGGATTTTGATACAGTTTTTACAAAAAGTTAGTTAAATACCTCCGAATGGTTAACTTTGATAATACTTTAGTTTTATGTAAATTATATTGAAGAGGTCGAACTGTTTTAAAAACTCGCCTGCTGGGAGGTTTAGTTACGCGTGCCGCGTAAACGATAGACTAAAGTAATGTACTAGATAATTGTAGATCTCTAAGAAAACTACAAAAAAGTCTGCGACAGCATGTCTCTGTCTCTTATGGTTAACTCACAATAACTATTTTTATTTTTTAAATTTAAACTATCGTGAGTAGTATTCATAGTTAATAAAGATACCGGCTATACTCACGTCTAATTTTATCGGATTAGCCCGACTAGTTTCGAACCCGTCCGAGGCACTTATTCATGAGCTCTTTACACGACGTTATTCGAAGGGGTACACGGGTTCGAAACTAGTCGGGCTAATCAGATAAAATTAGACGTGAGTATAGCCGGTATCTTTATTAACTATTTTTATGTTCGAAATTTAAATTTCGTGAAAATAATGTGACACTGATTGTCTGACTGTCTTTTATATTTTATAAATATAGAATTTATAATCTCATATCTTATGGCACCTTATTATCAATAGAATAGGATAGAATTTTCTTAAAGTTTGAAATTGTTATGATTGATATGCATTTGATCGATTAATTATAATGGATGCCTTATTGTCCTTATTTTAATTTAAAGTATATTATGAACAAGGTAGGTACAACACATAGTTAAGAAATAAAGTAGTAAGGGAAGTATAGGTTATATGTAGCTAAATGTAAAAATCCTTCCTATAAATTATAAATTTCTAAAAACATTTCCATATTAGAATATGAATTAAGAATAAAATTTCTCTTAAAGTTTAGAAATGTTTTTGACCTAAGCGATTTATAATCATGGTTGCTATTTTATACTCTTGAAGTTACTGAATTAGACGATTCAGGTCATTTATTTATTGATCATAAAATTTAAAACTTGTAAAGCACAAATTTTTGGATTTTGTGGTTTTTATATTATTTTTTGATGATGTACCTGCGAATACCTATAACTGTAAGGTAAAGGAGAGTGCCAGAATTGGGCCACACTGTTACAGAAACCCCACATACATCAAAAAATTCTTAGTTTTTTTTCTCTTTAAATATCACTATAAATATTACAAAATTTCAATGGGAATATGTTAGAAAACTTATTTAATAATTAAAGTATTAAAGTAGTTAATGGATTAAACAGAACGTATCATTGTCAACTTGTTACTTTTTTAATTACCTAAACAGCGGATTCCAGCGTTTTTAGTATAAATAGACCAAAAAAATATATAAAGATTCCTTAATTACGTTTTTATAAACATAATAATTTAAAATATTTATGTAAAAAAATGTATTAACTTCATTTTATTAACAATAATTACCTTCCAGATATTTAAAATGGTGTTTAGAATAAAATATCAAATAAAAAAATATTGCAATATATGTCAATTATTAGTCATCTTTTAGTACATGTTGCCTTAAACTAATAACTAAACTATACGTTGCGCTTATGAACGTGTTTTCTCGAAAAGTTTGTTTTACTGACGACAAAACAATAATGATCAACTTTTACTTCAATGATGACAGCTTATTGTTATATTTTTATCACAAATCCTAGCATTTTTAATATGTTATTTTGGTATGTAGCATGTAGTTGTCTATAACCTAAGACTCTTATTTTATACTTCGCCCATAGAAATTAAATAAAATAATAATTGATTCTAAGATAACAAATATTTTTCTACCTTACAACACAAAAAGTAATACTGTAACGTCTGGGCCCAAAGATTAAGAAATTCTGGCACTCTCCTTTTTATAATGCGGCATTTTTGCATAATATGAGCAAGCTAGGGCTAATTTGAATTTTATTAGGATACTATCGCAAGTCAAACGGTGTTTTCACCTAGAAATACCAATCGTTACACCAACTGTGTGTCCATTTTAATAAATTTTGAGTCGCGAAAAATTGGCAAGACTTCTAGTACAGGGCTGAAACATGTCTATTTTAATGAATAAGAGGGTATGATAAAATTTGTATATTATTAAACTTTACACGCAAGGTGAACAACCCAGCTGGTCTGGACGAGGCGACGCTAAACACCCTGATTGCGCAGGCAACAGAAGCTATAACGCAGCAGCAAATCATTCAGGTTAAAAACTTGAAGGTTTAGCCGCAAAACTAACCTATTTAACTATACTGCCTCGACTAATAATGTTCTTAGCTCATTAACATATTAAGCCTTTTCTTTGTTGCACAATTTTGGTTAAAACATCGTTATTTCAGACTAAATATTTAATAGCGATTGAGTTAATCTCACGTCGAAAAGATTTTGAATCCAAAACTTTTTTGTATGCTCGATTCTTATTTTTTTGCTTTACAAATAATTGAAAACTTCGTTTCGCTTATAGATAGATCATTCATAATTTAAATTATAATAGCTTTTAGTGAATCTAATTACAGAGCGAATACACGGCTTTTTGAAAAAGCTCAATAATAGCTAATTTAAATTTGTAACAAAATAGATTGCTGAAACTAAATGCGTTTTATGTGATAATTTCTCATAAATGCAAGGTGTATAAATACCGTCTCAATCAAAGCATATTTGGCAATATTTCTAACAAAATTTTACTGTTTTCAAAATTTGCTATTGATTCAAAAATAACCAGCATATATATTATATTATTAAAAGAATGGGAATGTAATAAGCGAAGATAAAAAAAACAAGTCTTCTTTCATAAGGTTAATTTGCAATTTAGACTTTAATACAAGGTGAAAATAGTGGATAGTATATATATACCAATGTAATTAGCAAATGTACATATTTAAATCTATAAATAATGATATTTAAACAGGGAAAAGTCGCTAATGTTTTTTATTTTCCTACATTAATAGCTCTCGGCATCTCAACATTATTTTTTGGGCTATAACTATTCATCATCACATCCATTTCTAGCTGCTGACTCACGTCGCTTATTAACACTTGCACATAATTTACTATATTTTTATTCGGACTTCTATATTAATAGTTGCCTACTAAACATTTCTTGTCTAATTTTAGATATACATTTGGTTTCATTACGTTAGTAATACTTGTTTTTCTAAATATAGGATTTTATATATTGCTAAGATTATTTAATAGTAAGTAGGTAAGTGTTTTAATATTTTAAATTTATCGCTATTAGGCATCTAAGAAGAACAATACTATGAATTCTTATGTATTATAATATATTTTAAAAAATGTTTACTTTTTAAGAAGTTTTTTTGAACAGAAGTTCAAAGTTTTTTTATATTTTAGAAACTTAAAAGTTATTATATAAATAGGTGTTGATGATTGATAACAAATTAATTTATTATTGCAAATTAATGAATTAATTTTTAATAGATGATATATAATCTCTGAATATGAAAAAATATTTTTAAAATAAAATTCTGGGTCTTTAAAGACCCTAAAGTATAAACTGCAGATATAGTACGGGGTTATAAATAATGCACATCGAGGTTCAGAGAGAGAAATCGGCTAGATTCTGCTTTATAGAGCATTGTCTCTGTCGCACAGACTGACGAACCCGTGTGTGACAGTGACAGTGTTCTACGAAACCGAACTGGCCGGCTGTTTCGTTCTAAGTTCTTGATGTGCATTATTTATTGCCGGGTACTATACTTTAATTGATTAGTAAGCTATGGCTCACCCCTATAAAAGTTTTAGAATACGCAAATCTTGCATTTTTGTTTTATGCACTGGCTTCAAGCATCTTAAGAAATTAAGAATATAGGTATGTGTGAATTATGGATGGATTTGAAAGTAAACAAAAAAAAGCTATCAAACCAAGTAAAGTTTTATCAAAACTTATTGCATACAGAATTCGGGAGTGATACAGTCGACACAAAGGGTGATTGTGAGCCAACCCACCCTCGTCAGCACCTCTCAACCGATAGCCGTGGTCAAAACTACTTTTACACAGGTTCAATAGCACTGCACGGCTTCTGTACTTGCATGAGAGAGTGTTTAGATGATTTGTAGAAGCAGGCGTTACTTTGCGGAATTCCATATTACAAGCAATATAACAGAACTAACTACTTTGCTATAATCAGCACGGGTTAAGTGAATGCATGCAAAGCCAATGTGTATGAAGCAGGCAAAATCTACGCACCTTATACATGCAGGACCAGCCACCACATGCACCCCAAGGCGCAATTCACCAGCAACAACGCACACAAAAGCAGCACACACACCCACCACCACAATCTCGACGATCGTTTCGCCCCGAAACCGAAGCATCATCAGGAGGATAGGCTCCACGACAAAAATCGTACTGCGCCGCGCTACCTATACAAGCCGTCTTAAATAGTTCAACTCCCACCAATACCCTCCCCTCCGAACACATGTAGTAAAACGGAATTAGATACATTTGCTACACTTTTTTTTTGCTACATGTGTTCGGAGGGGAGGGTATTGGTGGGAGTTGAACTATTTAAGACGGCTTGTATGAGTAGCGCGGCGCATTACAATTTTTGTCGTGGAGCCTATCCTCCTGATGATGCTTCGGTTTCGGGGCGAAACGATCGTCGAGATTGTGGTGGTGGGTGTGTGTGCTGCTTTTGTGTGCGTTGTTGCTGGTGAATTGCGCCTTGGGGTGCATGTGGTGGCTTGTCCTGCATGTATAAGGTGCGTAGATTTTGCCTGCTTCATACACATTGGCTTTGCATGGATTCACTTAACCCGTGCGGATTATAGCAAAGTAGTTAGTTCTGTTATATTGCTTGTAGAGTGTTCAGAATATTGTACCTTATTACATGTTGGATTAAACGTAGTTATTGGATAGACGTATCGATTTTTATATATGTAGAATTAAACATATATGTTGTAGTTTTAGAAATATCTGAAATAAAGGTTTTAGGTTTGAAACGTTATATTTACAGCAAATATGTTGCGATTTGATTGCGATGTATTTGATTATATGAATATAATATGGAATTGAAGCTTAGATTTTCATATTAAGTAGATAATTACTCAAAATATTTAGCATGATTTTTTATTTGGCTTGTTTTTCTATGGGTCTACAGTATATAGTTGGTGTTGGGTATCTTTTTTTATCATTATGTTTGCACCGCAAATTTTTTTGTTTTCACTTATAAATGAGCTTAGTATTTTCAAATTCTATATATGATGCCGACTGATTATCACAGTGGGATGTAACGGTTAAAGAACATTAAACGCAAAATCGATGATATGTGCGTTTTTCACTTAAAAATGAACCCTTACCCTTATTCCAAACTTCTTGTATATAATTTTCTCACTGTGATTAGTTAATAATTATTTTACATAATAAAAGTATACTTACTCTTAGCTTAACGCTTCTCAAGAATACTCTTGGGAATTCTTTGGTGACAGAGTTATTAAAACGTAAATCTGTGCGCTTTTCTAATTGTCTTTTTATAATGCACACAGAACGCACCACAAATAACACCCAGTCAGCAACCAATCATAACAACCCAACCGCAACCGCATAAAGCGCAAATAGTGAACCAACCGCCGCCGCAACAAATCGTCGTGACTCAAAAACAACCTCCAGCCCTGATCAGTACATCTTCCGGCAACCAAATCATCGGCAATCAAATAGTTGGTGGCAACCAGTTAATACAAGGCAATCAGCAGTTAATAACAGCGAACCAGCAGATATTACAAGGGAATCAACAGATGTTACAAGGGGGTCAACAGCTAATTCAAGGAAGCCAGCAGCTGTTACAAGGGAACCAGCAGATTATAGCGGTTTCTAACAACCAGCAGATCATTGTGAATACACCGATGAAGCAAGGAGTGCATAGGGTTGTTCAACAGACGCAGAGAAATCAGGTTGCGACTGCACCTGTGACCAGTACACCTTCAGCAAGTGAGATAAAAACTGGACCAATACAGACAATGGTAAGTTCTATTGGACTGTGAATAAATTCCATAAGCATGAATAACTTCAATATCATTAAATAAAAAAGATACTTTTGAACCCAGATTTTCTTTATTGACAATGAAAAAACTATATTAATGCTATCACCATAGGAAGGGTTTCCTAATATGAATTCTTTATATTTTACACCTGATTATTACCAGCCAGTTTCGACATTGCTAGCATTAGTGAATCTTAAACAGACTGTTATTATCGAGAATTAATATTATCGAGTCATCATCATCATCATCATCATCATCATCATCATCATCATCATCATCATCATCATTATCATCATAAGCAGCAGCAGCAGCAACCGGTTTCTGTCCACTGTTGGACATAGGTCTCTCCAAAAGCATGCCACTGAGCTCGGTCTTCAGCTCTTCGTTTCCAACCTATGCCAACCACTCTCCGGATATCATCACTCTACCTAGTCGGACGACGTCCTACCATGTTTACCATGGCGTGGTCTCCACTCCAGAACACGTCTACCCCATCGGTTGTCAGGTCTGCGACAAATGTGACCGACCCACTGCCACTTGAACTTGCTAATCCTTTGGGCTACGTAGGTTACATTGGTCGGATCACTTCATTATCGAGTAGTTTAAACAAATTTTATTCTTACATTAGCTTCACAGTATATTTTAACCAATATAATTTTTGTATATAAAAATTATAAAAAAGGTAGTTGATGTATATAACAGACAAAGTAGGAACCGGCTTAGTAGTAGCTTGCGGCTCCTGTTTTGCACCTTTCAAAAGTACGTAATTCAGTTGTGGGTTTGGGTATAAGATTCTATAATCAAATTCCGCAATCAATTTTAGCTTTGTCGTTACATCCGTTTATATTTTTTTCCATACCTATTTGATAAATTGAACTGGACCCATGATATACAGTTGCAAAGAGGTTCACGAAGTATTCTTAGAACTCCACGTCACTCCACTTCTGCCTTCAGGGGAAGTTTTAAATATGCCGCCACACGATGTTGGAATAACATTCCTCCGCCCATTCGAGATTCACGTTCCAAAATCGCATTTAAGAATAAATTAAAAACATTTATGATTAATAAACAAATTGAATGTCAAAACTTTTCGGTGGAGACATCAATTCTATAAAGCGGCATATTATTACATTCTCTTATTCATAATTATTATTATTCACGTATTATTTTATATATATTACATCTTCGTAAAGCTTTTATATCATATAAATAATATATATATATGTATATAATAATATATATATATATAAAATGTATATAATATGTAATAAGTGTACAATTTATATGATATAAAAGCTTTACGAAGATGTAATATATATAAAAAATTATTATTAATATATATATATATATATATATATATATATATATATACCGTTGAGAATTACTTAGATGATAAGAATGCGTGGTTATAACTACTCTTCGACCTTGTACAAAACATCAATAAGTAAGCAGCAGTAAAAATTATAATTTGAAGACAGCAACCGCCGATATTGCTGACTCTTCTCGGTAGAAACAGCTTTCTGCACCAAAAGAGTTGACGATTCAAAAGCATTTGTTTACAAGTTTACTTGAATAAAGAATATTTTGAATTAGAATTGGAATTTGAAATCAAGATCCTGTACATAATTGTTCATTGTCTACATCGCCACAGTAAATTACATTATATAATATGATTAACTATGTTGTTAATGATTTTCTTCCAATAAGACTGCGTTTGAAGATCTATCATGTATCTCTTTGGGGAATTGAATTTACAGATGCCTTATAATTGTATGTTTAAACTTTTGTAGTATAGTATTTATATCTAGTGTCAGGAATTCAACTCGTTATAGTTTTATTTTACATTTGTATTCTTAAGAAATTAGAAATGGAAGGGTAAATAGTTTATGACTAATTTGAGGCATACGTAGATTAGTTTCGGATGCAAATAGGGCCTAATGAACTCAAGATTTTGCTTGCTGTTATGTCTAGCTTTTAGGGTTATTGCTGCGTTGTTTAACCTACTAATTTTTTTATTATTATTTCACAAGTCAAAATCCAGATTATTTGCTTGTAGATGATGTAAATTTTGACTTTAAAAAAGTAACAAGACTTGGTTATGGACCATAAAAATTGGTTTTTATAGAAAAATCAACAACCAGTGATGAGGCAAGTGATAACGCGACAACCTGTGATGGTTGGTAACACTAAGATTGGGGACAAGGAGATGGTCATAACTCAGCCAGTAACCGAGGTAACTGTGCATTTTATTATAATAAGATAGGTTTTGTTGAAGATGCGTTTTTTATTAGTTGCTGACTGTTCTTAGTATACAATTATAAAGTTTTCATTCATAATTAAACAAAAGTTTCCTGATGCCTTTTTTTTGTATAATTGAAAAGCGATAGTTTGTTCCTTGCGTGAAATTAGGAACTTTTATTATCCTTCATCATCCTTCTGCCTTTATTCCACACTAAGTGGGGTCAGCACAACATGTTTAAACATGCTGTCACATTTTTAACGCGTTGCCTGACGTCAATTTACCTATGTCGTATTTGACGACATCTCGGTAAGAAATGAGGGTGGTCTATTCTACTCAACTGGTTACTACACTTTCCGTAGTCATCTTTTACGACACCTCAGTAAGAAAAAGGGTGGTATATTCTACTCAACCTTATACCACACGGCGATTCATCTTACCTTAGTCCCCTCCTACAACACCTCGGTAAGAAATGACGGTGGTCTATTCTACTCAGCCAGATACCACACGACTGATGAACGTTTATTATTTATTAAAAAATATATATTTTGTTCATCTTCGTTAGAATAAACCTTCACCTCTGAAGAAAACTGTAACTCCTCCGCCACAACCATTGCCATCCGGGGCTGAAGAGACCCCTTGGATATGCCATTGGAGAGGATGTGGAAAGTAAGTTTTTTTTTATTTCATGTCGAACTATTGTTTTTGCGTAATTACTGAAATACTGAACATCGGTTTTGTGCCTAAAAATGTGTAATTGGACACAGAATTATAATTTCGTGTCTTTTGCAATACGTCTATATTGTGGAAATTTTTGAACTAATAATTATTAGAAACATTAGCGAATGAAATTGGAATTAAGTGAACCTTCGTTTAATTACCTATTTTGCTGCTAATCAGAAATTTCAGCATGTATCCTTTACTCAGAAGAAGATATAGGTATAATGTACGATTGCGACTCCAATATTTAGAAAATTCCTTTTAAAACTTTTTTCAGAAAGTTAGATCACATAATCACATAATTTTCTTATTGTTACTAGCTTTCGATATTTGTGTGCTCTATAGCATCTTAATTCTAATAAGTGGATACTACTTCATTATATATTACTTCAATTACTATGCTGGATGTATATTATTATTGTACACTAGCAATACGTGCGTCTTCGCCCGCGTGAAATTCAGTTTTTAGCATGTAATAGTCGCTCGAGTCTCGGCAGGAGACTGGTCTTATATCCTACACCGTTTATATACCTATTCCCCCCTCTAAACTACAGTCGACACCGGTTTGTTACTACCGTGGGGATAGTAAAAATTGTTTTAAAACGACCTCTTCAACTCAATTTAAATGAAACCATTATGTACTATTAACCTAAACCTTTCGGAGGAATTGAACTACCTTTTAGTAAAAACCGTACAAAAATCCGTTCAGTAGATTTTAGAAAATCGATTACATACAGACAGACAGCTTTGAGGACTTTATTTTATATTAATTATAGATGTCGTTCCCATCTTTAATTAATATAGCATTTAATTTTTATTTGTATATATTGTTGATGGCCTAATAAAATGAAATAGAGAATAAAGACTCTGAGTCGATTTTAGTGGAAAATTTAATATTACAAATATAGTTATTTAATGGGATCTACGTTTATCGCATTCAATCATTATATGTCGCAATATCCTCCAATATCATCATCTGCAATATCCGGATGAAAAGCGACCTGTTAAAGATCCCACTAGGAAGAAAATAAGGCAACACCGTAAGGTCTAGACTTTCGCCATATATATAATAAATCCCAGATACGAAGCTTACACGGGTAAGAAGAACACCTCCGTCCCAGTAGCCTTCGGGCTACAGTATAAACCTTTCATCGACGACATAATCTTAAGAAACAGACAATATTTAAATTTTTTTATGAAGAGCTCGTTGATGCTTGTGGTAGTGACTCTACCTTCAGCTCGGCGGGTCGTAAATACGTTTTGTTGGTTCTTTGATTCCGGTTGTATATATGTATTTAACAATATATTTAAAATTATATTTGTATATATTTATCAGTTGTGTGCCACCCATAACACAAGTAAGATGGATGACTGTGTGTGTAGTTGTCCCATATATTTGTTTATTTATTATTTTTTACGTTTGAACGAAGCTGAGATAGCCCAGTGAGATCGCGCGGTTCTCTAGAGACGATCAGAGTTCAAAAAGTTTTTTCTATAAACCCCGGGCAGGCACCAATGAATTAAACTTGTGCCTAATTGATAATTGCAATCTATCACACGCTTTTCGGTGAAAGAAACATCGTGAGGAATCTTGCTTATCTCCAGAGAAATCTGGGTGTATGTGTAACCTACCAATCGGCATTGGAGCAGCGTGGTAGGTCTTAGCTCCGATCCTTCTCTCCAAAACGGAGAGGCGAAGCCTATGCCCAGGTGCGGGATAGTAACAGCAGGCCTACCATGAACTCTTATTACGACTCAATTGAAGACGTAAACGACGACCGCGAACCTCTTTCTTTTCGTACCATGAAGGGTGAATTGCATTGGGGTCGTAATGTTTGAAAAGGATTACGTTATATGAACTATAGATAATACTGTCTCTTTTACTCACATGTTTTTACGTCGAATTCCGAACGCTAATTCGGCAACTACTTAAAGTTTTTTTTTTTTTTTCGTGGGGAGGAAAAATCCCTAACGGACGCATACCAGCCCGAGCTGGTAAGGAGTGTCTGATTTGCACGGACTAAACGACCTTCCCCTGCTCGCCCAGGCCAACATGGAACCGCTTCAGCATTACTTCATGCTGGCCCGTTCTTCTCTATCTCCTCCCTCCTCTCTTTTTACCATTATGTGTTTTATAACGTTTCCAAACTTTTGCCACTCCAACTCGCTTGATAACATGCGCCTCACTAAGTTGTCCGGGTTCATGGCCACCTCATGCGCTCCTAGTACAGCAGTCCTATGGTATGCGAACTACTTAAAGTGTGCGTCTTTAAGACGTCATGGTATGAAAAAGCAAAACAATTTGGTTTACGTCTTCAATTGAGTCGCAATAAGTTAATGGTAGGCCTGCTGGTCTAAAAGTTGCGCCCATTCAGGCATGCAGGCCATTAATTTACTTACGTTCGAAAGTTTATAAGTCACACACACAGCGTCTTCGCCGGCGAAGACGAGGTCCCAGTTTTCTGACGTCAGCCGGTCGTGGCTTCTCGCCATCCTTCCGACGTCGCAATGACTAATCAAAGTCACACCATCAGCCCTCCACTACGCGTCGCCCTAAGCCGTGGTCCGGCCTCACAGGAGGCACCCTTAGGACGACGTTCCCCGACGCTAGTAGAGCTTCTGCGCTCTACTCTCTGCATTTCGCAACCTCGGCGATGCTTCGACGCTCGCCCGTCCCGCCCGGTGACGCTGTAAAAGCTATTAGGGCTAGCAGCATACAGTCAGTTCGAAAAAAAAGAAAGTTTATAATGACTTATTGTTTGTAGGGTGTTCGCAAATGCGTCCGAGGTGTTCAGTCACGCTGCTCGCACGCATTGTCCGAACACTGCTGGGGGCGAAGCACCTTGTCTGTGGCTTGACTGCGACCGCGTGTTGCGAAGAACCTTTGCTCTACTCAACCACCTTACCGACAAACACTGCAGTGCAAGTGTGAGTATTTCAGATGTTTAATATTACAAGCAATATAACAGAAGCAATATAACAGAACTAACTACTTTGCTATAATCCGCACGGGTTAGGTGAATGCAACAAAGCCAATGTGTATGAAGCAGGCAAAATCTACGCACCTTATACATGCAGGACCAGCCACCACATGCACCCCAAGGCGCAATTCACCAGCAACAACAAAGACAAAAGCAGCACACACACCCACCACCACAATCTCGACGATCGTTTCGCCCCGAAACCGAAGCATCATCAGGAGGATAGGCTCCACGACAAAAATCGTAATGCGCCGCGCTACCCATACAAGCAGTCTTAAATAGTTCAACCCCCACCAATACCCTCCCCTCCGAACACATGTAGCAAAACGGAATTAGATACATTTACTTGGTCGTTAAGTTTGCTGGAAAGCGGTCATAAAGTGCCTAATGACCATTCATTTCATATTCTCCACACTTGTGATAAGGGACTCCGACTCAATACGTTAGAGCAACTTGAGATAATAAAAAATAACAATGGTCACTTAATTAACGAGCAAGTAAATGTATCTAATTCCGTTTTGCTACATGTGTTCGGAGGGGAGGGTATTGGTGGGGGTTGAACTATTTAAGACTGCTTGTATGGGTAGCGCGGCGCATTACGATTTTTGTCGTGGAGCCTATCCTCCTGATGATGCTTCGGTTTCGGGGCGAAACGATCGTCGAGATTGTTGTGGTGGGTGTGTGTGCTGCTTTTGTGTGCGTTGTTGCTGGTGAATTGCACCTTGGGGTGCATGTGGTGGCTTGTCCTGCATTTATAAGGTGCGTAGATTTTGCCTGCTTCATACACATTGGCTTTGCATGCATTCACTTAACCCATGCGGATTATAGCAAAGTAGTTAGTTCTGTTATATTGCTTGTAATATGGAATTCCGCAAAGTAACGCCTGCTTCTATAAATCATTATATATCCTATACAGGCTCTTCAAGCGTTGTTCAACTCGCGTCGACACACTGTGGCCGAGTCGGAAACGAATAAGCTAGTTTCCGTTGGGTATCCTCCGAATGCAGCATTGGCAGCTTTGAACAAGCATGCCTCCGATACATTCAATCCTCGTGAGCTCATGGTAAGTATGATTCAAGTAAAAGTCCGTAAAGACAAAAAAAATAGTTATGTAGTATATAGTAACAACACTGCACAACACTAAACGTGCTCCATTACAACGGATATGCCAGTCATATAACAATGATTTTGAAAATCTTGATATATTCTATTTATCGTCTGTTCAATATAGAAACAGAGATATCGAAATTATTAAATCAATGAAATGAGACAGTTAAAACATAACTCTTATAAACATAATAACATCATTATCTAAGAAAACACTCTCTAACACAAATTATTAATTATAATACGTGGGTAACGGTGCGGGTTACACATCAACATAATTATAAATATTTCATTTAAGTTTAAATATGTAATCCTAGTGTGTAATTGTTTGTTATTCCAATAAAGAAAAAAAAAATCACTCCGTCAAACCCAAAAAAAGAGATTTGTCCTAGCCGTTTTGCTCTATCCTACTCCTACTAATATTATAAATGCGAAAGTTTGTGAGTACGGATGTATGTTTGTTACTCTTTCACGGTGAATCCTCTGAACCAATACCGATGAAATCAGTCACGATTGTTCCTTATACACCGGGGTAACATATAGGCTATAAAAATCCTGTAAATTCTATAGGAATAGGATGACATATTAAAGCGCCATCTATCATCAACTTATCAAGGCGTTTGTACTCATCATGTGTCAAAGTCATTTCAAGTCTGTAGAACTTTGTGTGGCAAAACAACGTTTACCGGTCAACTAGTAGTTATATAAAAAAGGGTTGAAAATCTTAAGATTTTATAATCGTCGGATCGTACGAACTTATTTAATAAATTTACAAATTTCATTACTTCTAATACAACGATATATTCACTCATTTAAAGGTAAATACAGTAATTTTAAACTTTTGCTATTTATACTTATTATTTTATATATTTATAATTATTATACAAACATACGGTTCGCGACCAAAACGGATGCAATTTACCGAAACGTCGAACGTTAAATAAAGGTAAATATTTAAAGACGTAATATTTAATCACGATCTGCCCCGTATGTTTATATAATAATAAATACTTTAAAATGATGATATAATTGGCAGGACTACATATATGTTTGTTTTTATCGAAGTTTCTAAGGTATCACTTCCACAAGCGAGAGTATCTCAATGATTCCGCTGTAATATCTACGGTAATCTCCACCAGATAACGATCATATCGGAATCGGAATAGATTCCCATAAACTTGCGCAGTTGTTGCATAAAATATGCAGTTCGGGGCTTCTAGGAGACTGTTGTCTGCTGTAATGGACTTAAAGCGAGCGTAAAAATAGTTTTTCATTGTTCACGCCTTGTTCGTCAATGACTCGTCATATTTCTCGTACATAAATATCGCAATATTCGTAATTTATGTTTATAAATACTCGGGATGACACGACATCCCACACAAAAAAAGCGATATTAGTAATACGCAAACTAGGAACCGAAATAAACTATAATACCTAGGCTATGGCTTCAGAAAGTACGTAGATCGTTTGTGTGGCCTCGGTATACTTTACACAAGTTCAAAAAATCAATTAACTAATTGACTCATTAATAAAGCTTATTATACTGTTGAGGACTATGGTGATGAGAAGAAAGCTAGGAATTAAATTGCGACCAGCTACGCACAAGATGATATTATAGTCTATATTTTTTAACAATTTCAAATACAATATTGTAATATTTATTTCTTAAAAAAGAGTGACCGCCGATTTTGTTGCTGGTTCTTCTCGGTTAGAGCACCTTTCCGAACCAGTCGTAGCTTCATTGTAATTTTAATTTGACAATTCAAAAGTGCTTCTCAAGGCCAATTTGAATAGACTCATTTGAATTTGAATTTGAATCCTTGCGATACACTCGATTGCGAAGGTGATTCGAATAAAGACTCATTTGAATCCTTGCGATACACTCGATTGCGTAGGTGATTTGAATAAAGACTCATTTGAATCCTTGCGATACACTCGATTACGTAGGTGATTTGAATAAAGACTCATTTGAATCCTTGCGATACACTCGATTGCGTAGGTGATTTGAATAAAGACTCATTTGAATCCTTGCGATACACTCGATTGCGAAGGTGATTTGTATGAAGACTCATTTGAATCCTTGCGATACACTCGATTGCGAAGGTGATTCCAATAAAGACTCATTTGAATCCTTGCGATACACTCGATTGCGAAGGTGATTTGAATAAAGACTCATTTGAATCCTTGCGATACACTCGATTGCGTAGGTGATTTGTATAAAGACTCATTTGAATCCTTGCGATACACTCGATTGCGTAGGTGATTTGTATAAAGACTCATTTGAATCCTTGCGATACACTCGATTGCGTAGGTGATTTGAATAAAGACTCATTTGAATCCTTGCGATACACTCGATTGCGAAGGTGATTTGTATAAAGACTCATTTGAATCCTTGCGATACACTCGATTGTGGAGGTGATTTCTAAGTATCATAAGGGTATAAGCGCACAAAACAGCAAAGAACGCAATATTTAATGTCCAAGCACGTTTGTCGGATGCAAAGTTAGTGTTTAATGTGTCTCACTGGTAACATGCCCACTAGTCACTAACACGCGCGCGTCTGCAGCAACGGCCCGATGTGAGTCGCACGCCGGACCAATTGGTGAGAATCGTTTGCATTGCTTTGTAACGGGGCTTACAGTTCAAACACTTCTTTTAGATACATTTATATCTCCATAAAGGCAACGTTTATGCTGAGTTCAATATTTTTTTAACTTACTTTATATCTTGGAGTTTAAAATAAGATTTTACTTAAGGTTAAACTAAGGTTAAAGCACGGCTGTATCCACTCAACTTTATCTTAACTTCAAATCTCTCATCAACGATTTGAAGTATGTAAAATAAGGAATATTTCTATACTATAGTCTTTCCAAATGTGTATTTATACAACTTAAGTAGTGATGTCCAAACTGTCCAGAATTATTTACATAGAAGTTTTAATCGGTTTTTCATATTGATATTCCCTTTTTACTCAACGTTTTGTATTATTTTATAGAAATAAACAGTCATTTAAATGACTATATTCTTGGTATTCAAATAATCCATCCATTCATTTAGCGCATTACTTCATAAGTCAAAGACAATATCCTTCACAAAACAAAGCAACGACCATTTTGTGTCAATCGCAACAAAATAGAAGTTACATTTTAATAGTAAAAAAAGTAAGTAAAGTAACAACCTGTTACTATGCCCACTGCTGGGCTAAGGCCTCTTCTCTCCGTTTTTGGAAAGAAGGATTGGAGCTAAGACCTACCACGCTGCTCCAATGCGGATTTGTAGGTTACACATATCCCTAGCATTCTCTAGAGATATGCAGGTTTCCTCACGATGTTTTACTTTACCGAAAAGCGTGTGATAAATTGCAATTATCAATTAGACACATGAGTTTTTAATAGAAAATCTCATTGGTGCCTGCCCGGGGTTTGAAACTATGTCGTCTCTAGAAAGTCGCACGGTCTCACCGCTAGGCTATCACTGCTTTACATTTTAATAATTCTACTCAATTAACTCGGTTCCATAAATATCGATGATAATTAGCACGTCACGTCACTATGTTTTAAATAACCGAAGTGTTCATAATGCGTTGCATTTTTTTAAATGTGGTTTTTACATGTAATTGCTACGGAACTTCATAAGTGAGTATATCAAACGTTAAATAAATGGTTGGAAATACTATAAGAATCATTCTATAATTCCACAATCTTCTTTAACTTTACCATTACAGCAGTTTAAAAATACTATTAAAAAAGGCTAATTCAGAAAGCCTATTATACTATTGAAAATTACCTAGACGATAAGAATGCGTGGATATAGCTTCTCTTCAACCCTGTACAAGACATTAATAACAATATGTAACTAGTGATAAGAATTATTGTTTGAAAAGAGCAACCGCCGAGTTTCTTGCTGGTTCTTCTCGGTAGGAACAGTTTTCCGAACCAGCAGTAGATGTTGACGATTCAAAAGCACTTGTTTACAAGTTTACTTGAATAAAGAATATTTTGAATTTGAATTTAAATATAAAGGAAGAAAGTTTGATGTCGTTGCTGTTGTTTTTTGTTCTAATTTTGGGTTATTCGAACCAAACATTATTTTTAATATTTGTACGATAAAAGACCGGTATAATTTTAACGAATCATATAACTACGTGATCTCCATGTAATACTAGTTAATTTACTTGTTCAACGATCCACTTAACGTTACTTGTTGCAAACAAATTGTGTTAAAACTTGTTGCGAACTTTGTGTTCACAACATTTCTGAATGTAAACGAGGAGGTAAACTTCTAAATGGAATGGTACTTTTAAATTTTGGAAATGCTAAACGTTTTTCGAACATCTATTAACGTTGATCCACGCAAGGCCTAGTGTCAGCCGGAAGTTTGTAATATGTTATTCCAGAAAGAAGCAAAATTGACTTAGATTGTTACAGAAGTTTTTTCTTAGAGCATTACAGTAGTTTCATTTAATTTGTATACTGTATATCATTTGCCTAATAATGTTTTCAGTTTGACTTATTGCACTATGTATACAACATTTTGAGAATTGACTATGATTACTGCAAATTTTCACAATGTTTCGTCGTCATAAAAGAGTACGAAGACGTATAGAAGAGTACACATTTCTATTATAATTATCTTCATTTTACATTTCCCATTACGTATTACTAATTTAATTGCTAGCATGGATTTATTTTTATATATCCTTATCAACTACAATTGCTTCAATGCTCTGTGTACGTGTTCAGATTTTACCAATCCTGAATAAGTTCTGTCATACGTTATTACTAATACTGTCATAAAATAATTGTACTGAATTAAATATAGTTAGGACTCAAATGAAATCCAATAAAGGCTAAGGTTACTCGTACCTTTGCAACTTACTTCAACCCTAAGCCCCGTTACGCATGTTTTCGTCGCGCATTAGCTGTTTTCTGTATTTTGTGTCCGTCCATTGTATTTTTTCGGCTTTCACGTTTCATTTCTCGATTACATTTTTATTTATTATGTTTTAGGTCTGGTTATCGTTGTCGTTCTTGCTTGCGCTTAATGTTCGTCCGTTTATATATATTTTTTGATACAATAATAATATTATTTCACAATAGGACGAAAACGAGGGTCCGGTTACGAAAAGTATACGACTCACCGCAGCACTAATCTTAAGGAATATCGTCATTTACTCCAACACCGGTAGACGGTAAGAAAGTTTTATTTGTACATAGTTCCTTTAGATTGTTCAGATTTTTGAAACAACTAGTGTAACATAACATAATACGGTTTACGCATGCATTTTCCCTCATAAAAATTACAGATGGCGCCACTAGTATTTTACTCCTCGCTTAAGTGGTACTTTAACATTTCTATTAGAAATCCTCTATACACAATGTTCATTGATCGATATCGCACAAGTTTCTCTGGATTTAAGTGCATCCTGCTGGAGCACTAAGCCTTAGCAAAACGGTGCATCTTCAAGTACATCGATATCTGGAATGCTGTGAAAGACCCCGTCTGTACATCCACACCCGGTTGAACCCGTTATACTAGTTGTAAATAAAATTTATATTTATAATTATAATATATATTTAATTGCATATCTAAATGAGACTTTTTGCCTAATCAAAAATCTGTGAACTCAGTGATTGAACACAATTACTTATGTGAATAAAAAACGTTATGCTTTGGTTTATTGGACTATTGAATTAAAGGAATGCGAGTATAAGGTCGGAAGTCATGAATTTTCTAAATATATATATTTTTTAATATAATAAGGTAGGTAAATTTTAAATTGGGATTATGAGAAATAAAAAGATATAGGCATCTGCTACAATTTTAGCAAGTTTTCATTTATAATTATATATAATAAACGTCATTACAATATAAGTGCGATTAGTTTATCAATTTTGTTTTCGCTCTGAAAACTCATCAAAACACACATCAGACGTTATGCGTCTCTCGTCGAAAACTATTAAACGATTTGTTCATAATCGACATCATCATCATCATCCTGCCCTTATCCCACTAAGTCGGCACAACATGTTACAAATATGTTGTCACATGATTTGGCTACGTATTTTACGACCGGCCGCCTGCCTGATGTCAACTTACCTTAGTCGTATTTTACGACACATTAGTAATAAATGAGGGTGGTGTATTCTACTCAGCCGGATTCCACACGGCATATATAGGCAACTGCTACAATTACAGCAATATTTCATTTGGAATAATATTTAATAATTGTCAATACTAGTTCGATTGCTTTAGAAATTTGGTTTTCACTCTGAAAACTCATCAAAACACACAACAGACCTTATGCGTCTCACGTCGAAAACTAGTAAACGATTCGTTCATAATCGACAATAGACTAGATTAAATTTTGTTTCACATGAAGAGTGATAGTTGAATGTGTGGTATCCGTCAGAATAGAAAGGTGGTGGTAGACCATCCTCCTTTCTTACCAAGGTATCGTAAAAGCCGACTAAGGTACGTGCAGGGTATCCGGCTGCATAGAATAGACCACCCTCACTTCTTACCGTGGTGTCGTAAAAGGCGACTAAGGTAAGTCGACCCGCCGTGTGGTATCCGGCTGAGTAGAATAGACTACTCTCATTTCTTACCGAGGGGTCGTAAAAGGCGACTAAGGGAAGTTGACGTCAGGCAGGCGGCCGGTCGTTAAATACGTAGTCAAATCATGTGACAACATGTTTGTAACATATTGTGCCGACCCTAGTTAGAGTGGGATAATGGCAGGAGAATGATGATGAAGAGTGATAGTTGAAATCCTTTCCTTTCTCCTACCCTTATCCCATTCTAAGTGGGGTCGGTATAACATGTTTTCCTCTTCCATTCTCTCCTATCATTCGGCAACTCTGGCGCTACTCCTTTTATATGCATGTCATACTTCACACATTCCAACCATCTCTTTTTAGGCCTCCCTCTAGTCACATATCCATCCACATTCATATCCAACACTCGTTTAGTCACATGATTTTCATCCCTCCTCATTACATGTCCATACCATCCCAATCTTGCACCTCTCATCTTTTCTACAATGGGCGCAACTTTCATACTTCCCCTTATATAAGAGTGATAGTTGAAATACGGGGATTAAATTATCTTATTCGTATCTTCTAGGCTCCTGCGCTCGTTCGAAGCGCATCTTGCAGTGATAGCGCTTAGTAACGTGGAAGCTTCTAGAACGATTGCGCAAGTCCTCTACGACATGAACAATATTTGAGAATCACTTGACGGGCTTCGGTCCGAACAAAATTAGACAATGTTTCTAAAGTGATTCGTGTAATGAGGGTAGGAAATAAATTATTTTTCAATCTACTTATGGACAATAAACTATTTAGTAAAGTAAATTTACGTTTTCGTAATGTAGTTTTTTTTAATTTGTCGAATATTGTTAGAAATATTGTAAAGTGTATGATGATTTTTACTTGGATCTAAAACAAAGATAAAAGATTCAAAGGTATAAAGGTAGAAAAAGGTCTTAAAATTACTATTTAGCCTGAGATATGTTTGAATTGCATACACCAGAAAACCCAGAAGGAAAAATAGATATAAGGAAAGGTCACTGTAGCCTAGACTAGATTAGCCTTTTATAATCGCCTTATCTTAGGCTATTTATTGGTAGAGATTTGTTCTATCTACCAAAATAGAATCTCCTATTCAGACATAGTGTCTTTCAATTCACAAAAATGACTTAATAGTTTGTGTACATATTGACCCTATTTACTTTATTATATCTTTATTGATATCTTGGTCTTGAGAATACTGCTTTATTCGGGGGTATACTCATAGTGACTATCACCAACAGCTCAATTTTTTAAAGTGTTTCAGTACAGAATACTTCGGCTCGCTTTGCATTAAACAGATCGAATTCCATATTACTCCTAGTTAAGTTTGATACATTGTAGTTCTTTTTTCATCTATGATATCATGCTACGTACTATTAAAAAGCTAATATTTTCCAAGTTATAGGCTTATTTAATATTCATGGGTTTTGTAGGCGCTTAGCTACGCTCTATTGCAATTTCCCACACAATACTCTTGAATCTCAATCAATCATCAAAACTTTGAATTCGGTCAGTTTTATACTAAGCGTGCGACTTGTAATATGTAGAATTTTTCAATCTCCACGAGATTCCAAATTCTTTTCTGAGCTTTAATCTTCAGATTCAATATAAAATAAATCCAGATATTCAATGTAAAATGAATAAATAAGTGTCCCATATTTATTTGTTTTATATACTTTCTGTATTAAGACCTAGCTTCAGTCAGGAGAACGTTAAGGGCTCATTGAACGCACTGTCTGTAGATACAAGGTTAACTTGAACCAAACAGTACAAAAACCTGTTTCAAAAAGTCCAATATCTAATAGCCCTACGTCGAATCGAAAGACGGCGAACTGAAAAGACCCAACGGAGAAATCTAGCTAGCGAATAGCTTAAGGACCAACAAATGTCCAGTTATCATTAGTTGAGAAGATGATATCTCTTCCTAGTTTATATAGGATTCATCATAAATCACAATTCAACAAGATTCTGCCAGGAAAAAATCTAACGATAGAAAGTATAATGTCTCCGTAAGTCTTATTTATGTAGTGTGGATAATTTTCTACATTTTATTTTTTATAGAGGTTTTACATGAAATTCTAGTAAAATATATTTATAAATTCCGCAATGACGCGTTTTTGTTTTTTATATTACTGTGTTAAGCATGCATATTATAGCATCTTGGTAACGTTAAAGGCGATTGGGCGTCTTGTACGTATATTTTGTTCGTAAGTACGACAATGTATGACACTTTACTGATATCATTTGTATGACTATTGTATGGTATGATACTAATAGTGTAAGGACAAATAAAAGAAAATAAATAGGACTAATATTTGTATTTTTATTTCTCCATTTTATTATATTTGCAGCTCTTGATATATTCAAGAAAATATTCTTGTACTGATAGAAACGACATTAGTAAAAAATATTGTTACATGTTTTAAATACGACCTCCTTCATATAGTTGGTCGATAATATTAAAAAAGCAATGTCAAACTCAAACTCAAAATATTATTTATTCAAGTAGACTGTTTACAGTACTTTTGAATTGTCAAATGTTTTTCAAGAAGTTACCACTGATTCGGTAGTTTGCTCCTACCGAGAAGAACCAGCAAGAAACTGCGGCCACTTTTTAATAATTTTTTTTTACACTTTGCAGTTAAGATATGCTACCATCACCAATAATCTTCAATTGTATAGTAAGCTTTATGTAGCGGCATCGTTTTAAGATAATTTCTAAAATTATGTAAATGCAAGTCTAGTCTATTTTATTATAAAACGTGTACCGAGACCGACTTGAAGAAAAGACTTAAGAAAGAGATTAAATGACTTTGATGGTTGACTTTTGGAAAATTCCTTCTTATTTATGGAATATGTCTAAGGATAAATATCGTTGTTATATTCAGAAGTGGGATGGATAGAACAATGATGTTTTTCCTGTACACTTATTCAATAAATAAGCAATTTTCTCAAAAATCAACCCATTTACTCCTTTTCCACAACTCAATGACGTTGACGGCGACAGTGTTTTTTATATTATTGACCAACTATATGAATGATTTAAAACATGTAACAGTCGACCACTCCGAAATTAAGTATTGAGTTGTTGAAAAAGATAAAATCGGTTGACTTTTGGAAAATTGCTTGTTATTTATTGACTAAGTCTAAAGGAAAATATCGTTGTTATAATATATTGTGATATTTTTAATTTCCGAAATTTTAAATCAATTATAATGGTCAGAATTATATTGTTTAGTTTAAGGTGACCCTTCGGTCTTGTCTTAACTTCTTAATAGGAGTTAAGAACTTTAAGGCACTAAGTTTTCAATAATAATGGAAATATATTTTGGTTTTGGTCCCAGATACTCATTTACTTGACTGAGTAATGCATATTTCAATGTATGCAAGTTTTGTTATTGAAAAAATTTGCGATTTTAAATCCTTTTTTTTCTTCTCTTTATTTTATCAAGTCTTTTACCTCTGAGAGATTATGTCAGACCCATCGTGACATAATTAAAGCTATTTTACAGATTAATTCGATATCTTGATATATCTCGATATCTTGTTATACGATATACAATATATAATAGTTAATATCGATATTGTTACGACGTGTTTTAAATACAACCTCCCTCATATAGTTAGTTAGTAAAAAAAAAAAGAAAAGCATTGTCGCTGTCATTATGTGTTGAGTTGTTGAAAGAGATTAAATGGGTTGACTTTTGGAAAATGGCTTCTTATTTATTGAATAAGTCTAAAGGAAATATATTGTTGTCGTTATAAAATACACCTTTTGGCCTGCTCGGAAGTCGGTACTGCAAGGATGATTTATATAGTGCCATAATGTTTCATATCAACTTTAAACCGTTTTACAAAGGAAGCTGGCATAACTTCGCTCCGAGCACACTCCACTAAAAGGTCAAATGTATCCTCAACTGCGTCACAGAATTTCAAATCATGTATAACTGCAACGCGTTTTCTTTAATTAACTTGATGCTCAAATCCTAATGTACTTAAAAGTGGAGGAAGATATCTATTGACAATCTACATCTAGAGGTTTTTAAAAGTTTACCTAATTTTTCCTATCGATTTATGATAGCTGAGACATCATTTCGTTATTTTCTTTTGTATCAAACTAGTTATTGATATTTCCTATCTATTGTTTCATAATTATATATACCAGGGCTTCTTAAATTTTTGTCATTCACAACCCCATTTATGATTGCGAGTTTCTTGACGACCCCATACAAATATTAAAAAAAAAAATTTTTTGATGATTTATTTATTAGTAATAATATACATTTACATATACATATGAAAATATATAGTTATAGAATTCGTTTTGAAACATGCAAAAGTCAATCTGTCGATGGAGATAGCTCAAAACCTTCAACAAATGCGCGTGTCTAGACGCTGCAAGTCCACTGTATTCCGCCAACTCTAGTGATGTTATAAAATGGTATATATAAATATTTGACATTAAAATCTCTCGACCCCAGAAGTTTGCTACGCGACGCCAAAACGGGTCGCGACCCATAGTTTAAGGGGGCCTGCTATATACGACACTTAGAAGAAGAATACTAGTTAATGTACATAGATAACAAAAATTACAGGCATTAATAACTAGAACAAAAATAGGTACAATAACGGCCGGCCTTATATATAAGACGGCCTTATAGCTAACCAGCTATTTCTTCCAGGTAACCTTAAAAGCTATGGAGCTGTTAATACATTAACTGGTAGGATTGTGTACCACAGTAAATAAAGATAATTATAAAATTAAACAATATAGATTTCTCTACATATAATAAACTTACATCAAATATAAACGAGTATGTAAACAATTACTTATATAAAACATAAATAAATGCATGTATTATATAAATATAAGTAAAAGTAAAGTAACGGCCTGTTACAATCCCAATTGCTGGACTGGGCCTCCTCTCTCCGTTTCTGGAGAGAAGGGTTGGAGACCTACCACGCTGCTCCAATGCGGATTGGTAGGTTCCACATATCCGCAAAATTCTCTAGAGATATGCAGGTTTCTTCACGATGTTTTCCTTCACCGAAAAGCGTGTAAAAAATTGCAATTATCAATTAGACACAAGTTTTAATAGAGAAACTCATTGGTGCCTGTCCGGTGTTTGAACTAGTGACACCCTCGAAAGAGTGCACGATCTCACCACTGGGCTATCAGAGCTATAAAATAGAGAATAAAATATAATAAATAAGAGCTATATGCAAATAAATTAATTAGTCGTCACATGACAATTATATCGTAATAATATATATAAGAAGTTTATTTGTTCCTAGTCCGAAGTCTGCTCTGTGAAATGGAAAACAATTGTTATTACTCTAGACGAACATAATTTACTTTGTAACTTGGATTCTCTAAGTGTTCTCGTAGTTTCTCAAGCAATTTGCTGTTAACTGTACTGAATTTGTTTTTTAATACCTCAAAGTTTCTAATTTGTAGTTTTTATTGTCTTTTATTGTAGTGAAATAAATTATTTAAAAGCTGGCGATTGATGTTGTTTTTCACTTCTGAACTTAATACTACTAGACTAGTTTTAGCACCTTATGTTTTACTTTTTTGTTAAGGATAAAAAAACCGATAACATTTTATTATTTATTATTGCCCAGCTTTCCGGCTGTGTCTCAGTCTGGATTCGAATTCCCCTCGAAACCCCTCGAATTCCCAACTAAACAATTTAAAAAAATGCTCTGATCGCCATAAAACTTTACAGGATCATACGCTGGGTTGATTGTTTGAAAATTTCATTAAAATCGGTTCCTTTCCGAATCTATAAGAACATACTTTCTCTTTTATATATGTATAGACGTAACAACATGTTTTAAATACATCCTCCTTCATATAATTGATAAATTGCTTCTTATTTATTGAATAGGTTTAAAGGAAAAATATCGTTATGTTACCTATGTGTTCAAATTTTATATCAAAGCTTAAACTTATACTTAAAACTGTTTCAATATAATCTACAAATAAATCACTTTAGATTAATTCAAACTTGTGAAACTTTATTGAATCTTTTACAATTATTATGTACAGCGAGATTAAAGTAACTTTGAAAGTTTGCAGAAACAATCGCGATGTCTTGTTTTATTCAATAGAACATTGTAAGAAAGACGGATTGAGTTCTTGCTAAGTTTTATCACGCAAACTCGGCAACAGCTGCAGTGTTTCAAAACTGATTGAATAGTTCGCTCGCGTCTTTTATTTATTTAGAATGGATTTTTTGTTTATTTATAGTTTAAGCTTCAGCACGATATTAAAATTTCATACAGAAGCACCGAATATTAAAGGGAAATCGGGTAGGAAGAAAAGCAAGATGAACTTGTGTGTCATTGTCGTGAAAACTAAAGACATAAGAAAGTGGGATCACGGCGAAGTGCGGGGATTAGGAAGCATATAATTTTTCTTTCTTCTTTTCAATAAATAGAGACGTCCTTTACATGTTCAAGGGTGTTTACGACATGCATATTCCTATGATCTTTTTAACAATGATTGCCCTTCCGATATTTTGACATTCTAACGGCATTTACTGTAAAACATCACGGTTGAAGACTGGCTTTAGACTTGACTTTATTTTGTTTTCTAGTTAACTCGTACGTTACTGAATCTGTTAGAATAAGAACCAATCTTTTACCTTTGGTTTAAAAATGTTTGTATTGGCAAACTATGCTCAAGTTATAAAATACATTATACTGTATTAATAGTTATTATTTGCAATTTTTAATCGAATGTTCAAATAAATAAAATAATCTTCTCTTAATTAGAAACGTCTTCTTATTAGAAATGAGATGAGTTCATATTAATATATAACTTCAACACTTCATCTTTTCATTGATGTACCGTATTCAACATTTTCAATGGGTCACGTTATGGTAACGGAATGAAAATTTGAATTCACGGTAAAGTTATGATTACATAACTTAAAACATACGAAAGTTCATAACGAATGTTTGAATCAACGTTCCATTCAAAATCATGGACCTTACACTAGAATGCGACGGCTCGCAGTATTACAGTTTGTATTTCATTTTGCTGTAGATTCTTTTGACACGTAAAAATTTTAGTACGCATTAGAGAATTTCTAAGACCAGTAGGCCTACCATGAACTTTTAGATAACGATTCAATTCAAAGTCAGTACCTAAACACAACCGCTTTCTTTTCGCACCATGAAGTGTGAATTGCATTGGGGTCGTAACGTTCGAAAAGGATAACGTTATATTTACTATAACTCTAACTAACTCTGTCTCTTTTACTCACATGTTTTTAGGTCATTCCGAACGCTCATTCGGCAACGACTTAAAGTGTGCGTCTTTAAGACGTCATGGTATGAAAAAGCAAAACAATTTAGTTTACATCTTCAATTGAGTCGCAATAGTTCATGGTAGGCCTGCAGGCCTTATAAAACTTTTACGTAGAATTTCAAATTAGTTTTAATAAGATATTTTTGTAAAAAGTATCTTAGTGAGTATCGTGTAAAGAAATTAAATAAGTAAAACAGAATAAAATCATTTAATACCTAAAAGCTTTTAACAAAATTTTATGTAAAAGTAACAATAAAATTATTTTGCTATAGTCCGCGATACAGTAAATAGAAAATATATATAGTGCTAAATTTATAGTGGACTATCCGTTTAACTAATTTTCGGTCTAAAATTTTATGTCCCTACTGTTAACCGTTGAAGAGTTTCCTCGTCTGGAGCCAATTCTCTCAGCAGAATCAGTTAATGCTTATCATAAAAATGCATAGTCATCGGGAACATTATTTGAAATTTTAACTCAATTGGACACCGGGAAATGGGTTAAATTTAACTTGCAACAACAACTTAATTGAAAGCTTTTAAAAACATGCAAAACTTTGTCGTGTAATAAATCCATGACTCGAAAACCCATCCATAACTTGCACATATGCGAATTTGTCGTGTAAAAAAATCGAAAACAAGTCGTAAACTTGTGTTTGAGCATGAAATTACATCCATGATTTGCAGATTTGCGGACATTTCGACTTAGGTCATAAAAACTTACCGACAGAGTGTTATTACAGTCAAACACATATTTTTATATCAACATGCATATTTGTAAAGTACGTAGCAGAAAAGTGTTAAACTATTCGATATTACTCTAGGAGAGTCAGCAGTGCACATGCATGCTGGCCCTGTATAATTTACATGACAAGAATTAAAAATTTTAATTTAATATATTAAATTGAATTGTTTGTTTTTTAGTAGTCAACCACTAGTCTGAACGGCGCAACGTTCAGACTAGTGGTTGACAGAATAACGAAGGCGCCATTTTTTGTGATATGTCGCGTGTTTTGTATTATTGTATTAATTGCGAATAAGGAAGTACAAGTTGAATTATAGATTGAGGATTCATTAATACTCACTTCTGAACATTCTTTAACAATACTTATGGTTAAAATAAATCCCTTGTAGCATATATAAACTTATAAATAAAACATTTCATATATATATATATAGTTTTATTTACTTTCATCAGCATCCTCCTTCCATAAACATCGTGAGGAAACATAGATATCTCTAGAAAATTCTGGGGATATGCGTAACCTACCAATCCATATTGGAGCAGCGTCTTTCCGCACTGGGTCTTAGCTCCAACCCTTCTCTACAAAGACGAAGAGACGAGGCCTAGGCCCAGCTATCGGATAGTGTCTCTCTCCGGTCGTTTCTTCATGACTGAAGATCGTGGTCCTGGCAAGACTCTATTCTCGACTTGATCCATCGGCTTCTATTCGTGGCCACCAGGCAGTGCAGGACTGTCGCAATCGCACCACCAATGCAATGTCGCACCACCTAGGTGGTGAGCGGCCATTTGGTCTTTTGCCTTCGGTATTGCCGGTCACTATGGATTTCTCGAAGGCATCGTCTCCACGCCGCATGATTCCGAAGGATTCCAGTAAGCTTTTATAGCATATGGAGGAAAGGCGCGGCCTTATTTTCAGCTGCGAAAGAATAGATGAATTAGTGCGCTTGGCAGTCCAGGAGATCCGCATTATTCGCCTCTAGCACCACATTTCGAAAGCATCTATTCTTTGCCTTTCTCTAGCTTTTATAAACCATGTTTCCACTCCGTACATGAAGATTGGAAAGACTAGGGCTCGCATGTAACACTGTTAATTTATTTTACTTTTAATTTTTATAGAAATATCATGTACGTCCAAATTAGATATAACACGAATGTCTCTCTATGGCTTAAATTGAACATCTCCAAACAAATACTTCTCTGCCTACACGCTCGCGCACTTCGGTACACTTAACGTTTTAATTAACGTGCAGTGTTCCGGCGTTGGTAATTTCATTTGCTTCGTGTTTCCTGCAATTTATTAAGAAACTAGTTTATGTATACAGGGTGCGCCGAGCACCGGATGCTGTGTCCTTTAAGTAAATATAACGTAAGAAATGAAAAGTACCTGGTTTTAATATTGTAAGATGCTGTTATGCACTGCTCTTTCCGCCGTGTGTTACCCGGCTGAGTAGAATAAACCATCCTCATTTCTTACTGAGGTGTCGTAAAAGGCGACTAAGGTACATTGACCCACCGCGTCGTATCCGGCTGAGTAGAATAAACCATCCTCATTTCTTACTGAGGTGTCGTAAAAGGCGACTAAGGTACATTGACCCACCGCGTCGTATCCGGCTGAGTAGAATAGACCACCCTCATATCTTACCGAGGTGTCGTAAAAGGCGACTAAGGTAAGTTGACCCACCGTGTGGTATCCGGTTGAGTTGAATAGACCACTCTCTTTCTGACCGAGGTGTCGTAAAATAGGACTGAGGTAAGTTGACGTCAAGCAGGCGGCCGGTCGTAAAATACGTAGCCGAATCATGTGACGACATGTTTATAACATGTTGTGCCGATCCCACTTAGAGTGGTATAAGGGCAGGAGGATGATGACTGTAATGCCTGCTCTAACTATCGACGATGAGCAGAGACAGTTAGTAGTCGCTCGAGTCTCCTTTTATTCCTGCCACGGGCCAAACATTTTCTATAAACAATCTGATGGTTCTTCGAGCCTTGGTGTATTTAACTCATCATCCTCCTGCCCTTATCCCACTCTAAGTGTCATGTGATGTGTGATTCGGCTACGTATTTTACGACCGGCCGCCTTCCTGACGTCAACCTACCTTAGTCGCCTTTCACGACACCTCAGTAAGAAATGAGGGTGGTCTATTCTACGCAGCGGGATACCACACGGCACTTTTTTGAATCCCACAATTTTTGAAATCTGTCCAGTAGTTTTTGCGAGATAACATTACAAACATACACACATACACAAACTTACAAATCTTTCCTCTTTATAATATTACTATAGATATAATTTCTAGTTGGCAAGCCGTATCAATAAAAAAAGTACATTTGTGTTTGGATATGATATAGAGCTAGCCAACATTCAACATAAATCAACCAATCGGTAATGTATTTTCCAAAAATCAGCCACGAGCGCCTGATATACTCCGCTTACAATTTTTATCAGACACTAACGGATGCCTCCCATTTCCGCTTGATATATGTTTCGTGTACCCTTTAAATCCCTAATGGGAAAACCGAGGAACTCTTTCTTTGAATGCTTTTGCTTTATTTATATGGCATGTGGTATGCGAGATATTATAGTAAGTAGCTGACCCGGGAAACGTTGTTTTTCCATATTAAATACGAGCTTTTAATTGCAACTTCGTTCGTAACATTCCTTATTATTTGAGTAAACCGGTTATACTTATATTAATTATGGTTAAAATGGGCTAACCTTAAAAGCTAGAGATATGCTGTCGCGGACTTTTATTTCCTCGATGAATGGACTATCTTAAACTCAAATAATTTTTTAAATCGGTCCAGTAGTTCCTGATATTAATGCGTTCAAACAATCAAATAAACAAACAAACTCTTCAGCTTTATATATTACTAGTATTAGTATAGATTAGTATATATTTTAATCAATATATTGTGTTTTGTTTCAAGAACAACAACATTTATTTATTTCGGCGTTCTGTTCTTATTTGACTGGCTTTAGAAAAATATCATCTTCCTGTACATTTCGTGATTCCCCGCGTTGCACGTTTGAAGGGTTAAAAATAGTAATAAACAAACAATCGATAGTGCCTTAATAGCTATCGATACTATCGATAGTCTATTGATGTTTAACGTATACTACAATAAGGCCATCATAGCGTTAGGTATGTCCCAATATCAGTCTATTAACATGTAATCATTTATTATGTATCAATTATTTGGAACTGTACGGATATTGAATAAATCATCATTCTCCTGCCCTTATCCCACTCTAAATGGGTTCGGCACAACATGTTACAAACATGTTGTCATATGATTCGGCTACGTATTTTACTACCGGCCTAACGTCAACTTACCTTAGTCGTATTTTACGACCCCTCAGTAAGAAAGAGGGTGATCTATTCTACTCAACCGGATACCACACGGTGGGTCAGGTTACCTCTGTCGCCTTTTACGACACCTCGGTAAGAAATGAGGGTGGTCTATTCTACACAGCCGGATACCACACGGCGGATGGACATTGAACAAACAGTTACAGAAATGGAACTATCTAACATTATTTCAGTTTTGATTATTTCGCATATTGACCTTATTCTTATCACTTGATTGCTGCTGCCATCCCCACTAACTTTTGTAAATCCCTTGTCACTGTCGCTGTCAGTATATACGCGCCATGTGACCTAATTCCCATTCCAACACTTGACAACCTAAACTGAATAGAAGCAAACGAATTCGCGGAAAAAATACCTGGGACATATATCGCAGTGGGGACGAAAGTGACCTATTTCACAGTCCTATGTTAGATTTATTCAAAAGTAATTGTATTATTTTGCTATAATCCTCAGTTAAAGGTGTTGTGGTCATCTCATTACCCTTGTGGGGCTACGGGCCTCGAGGTGAACCTCTTTGCCCGGGCTGGTCCTTGCAGGCCTGCGGGCGTGGTCAGTATTCGGGCCGGTTGGTTCAGGTCACCTAGGTGACCTGAGTGGGTCGGTGGTGTGGCCTGGGAATAGTAGCTCCCAGACCGCTGCGTCAAATTCGGGTGGTGTCATATCCGGTTGTTGTTGTGTGAAAACAGGTGGTGTCGTCACATCCGATGTCACCCTCACGTCCGTTGCGTCGTCCGCGTCGGGCCGCGGTGACGGTGATCGCAGGAGTTCGGGAGGCAGGGGACGTTCCTCTTGCGGTCGTGCCGTCAGTTAAAGGACATCTATGCAATGATTTATAGAATTAGGCGTTACTTTGCGGAGACCCATAATACGAAAGTAATAATAAAATTATCGCCGACGACGAAAGTTATAAAAAAAATCCGCGATAAAGTAAAGTCAACAAGACAACACAAATCGCAAAGCTTTGCGATTTTGTCGTGGAGTCTATCTCTGATGATGCTTCGGTTTGTAACTATCTCCTCCTTCATTCGACTTAATAATATTTAAACCTTCTTAAATATCGCTAGAGCGCTCGCGCTCAAGCGTCGAAATGCGTAAAACACGCCCGCAGGCGCTAGCACTTTAAACATATATTGGCTCGTGATTCGTCTAAGTGGCTAGGACCCGTACTACGTTGTGATTTGTAATAACTCAAATTCTTTTAGAGCGTCAGAGGCAGAGTGTCCATCAATTAAAGGAGTCAAATAAAATCTTAGATAGAATAATAAAATAATGTGATTACTATCACATTATACTTTTATAATAATAATATTAAGATATATCATATTCCCTAACTTATAACAAGCCGTCAGGCTCTACATTCTTAGTTTATATCAGCTTGCTCGTCAGAGAACTTTAAGTATCGAATATCAATGTAATAGCATAAAACGATTGTTTGTCATCAGTGTGAAATAGTCAGTTTATGTAATATTAATATGAATATTGAATCGTTTAGCCATCAGAAGGGACTGAAGATTGTGATAATATAAACCCCATGAAATATTAAGCCTTTCCGAAGATTAGCTTGGAATAATGGCACCATTCCCGATATTTAAGTCTTTCATTAAGAAAAACATAAAAAGGGATAGGTGGTCAGTAGCTCCTCACCCGCTACCAACGGTGAGCTCCGCCCATACATATGAGCTCCCCCCCCATAGGTGGGGTCCCTGTTTATAGTGCGCCTGCGGCGTTAGATGATGGGTTAAACCCATTATTGTCGGAGTGTCAACAAAACCACCGTCGACATAATAGGCACGAGTGCCTGGTGTATAATCGAGGACCGAAGCCCAAATAATAAATAGCCGGAGCTATAAAATAAGGCATAAGCCAAAGGCACAAAGCCTGGTAATATTGATAATAAATTACCAATTCTCATATACAGTAGGGCGTATGTCGCCAGCACACATTGCAACGGTGCGTTCCATGGTAAATACCACATACAGTATAATACGTATAAAACGTATAAATTCCACATAGTGGAAATCATCTTAAAACTAAATAGCACATGTTGCAAGGCAACTTGTAGCGGTGTGTTCCGCGTTTAGATGTAATATAGTAATTGTGTTCCACCGCAGCGGAATAATATTCAATAATAATGTCGTGTATAAAGCATTACATGAATGCCATAAAACTTATAAATACCCAAAACCATATAGTGGATTCACACACAGAGGCACTCGATTGCGAGATGCGCACCAAGCTCAACGCTCCACCAATACAAGAACAAGCAATGTAAAAAAATGTTACGTGGCAAGCCACGTAAAGTATGAGATATGCAGGCCACACTATCTAAAGCTAGTCCGCAGCCTTGTTAATAAAGACCCGACCAGCGGCTCTAAAACTAATGGCCATGCTATAATGGTCATTCGTGGTATCATTAACTAAGCTAAGGGGGCGTCCCAAAAAGGACGAGTCATTTGGCAACAAGCAACATTTCCCATGTGAGTGTCACAGCTCTTGTGCAGCCATGGATACATCACACGTTCCATGCGCTACTATGAACAAAGTCCATAGCGATCCATCACTGCCGCGGCGTATCACTTCAGCATCGTAGCACAATACGTTGACTAGCTAGGTTACCCATTGTCGCCATTTCAGACGTAAAGGCTAGCTTCCGCAACGCCCAGCAACATTCGGTCGTGGTTCCGTCACTACTGAGAGACTAAGAACAACGTTTCCGATGTCCATTCATCAAACAGTAACATTTCAGCTACCACATTGTACCGGCACTACTTCAGGCGGCCTAAGCGTCCAAAAGTCGAGTAAGGCACACGGCAACGACCGAAATCACCACCGGCCTAACTCAATCCGTATCACAAAGGCACACGCCCTACGTAACTCTGGCTGTGTCAAATCAAAACCGAATAAAGGCACACCGCAGCAACCAAAGTCAACCACGGGCCTAGACCCAGCCTCAATAAGATGCAGCCTGGCGTAGACTTTTGGGCCAGGCACACAGCAATGACCGAAATCACTGCCGGCCTAAACCTCAAATCTTCCACCAGTACCCGCCAGAGCATGATTCGGTACAGTGCCAATCACTACTCAGCAAAGTTTCCTCCGCCGAGTAACATTCAGACACTATAATCGTTCGAGGTGAGGTAAGCGATGTAACCATCGCTTACACTCTAATGGCCAGGTCACAATCACAGCCTCTCCAAAGATCGGCACGATCTTGCATCTTGAGCCATTATACGAGAGCGGGCACTTAGATGTGTATTTGTTATTAATTTTTATATTTGAAATAGTCGTGGTAAAACCTCAACTATTAATGTGTATCGCCCCAGTACACATCTACAACAACATTAGTTCAATACTTTATAAGTGTCCGTATAGGTCACTTATGCGCTCCGCGCTCCGCCCGCTCTCTTACTAGGAAACGGCGGATGTCGCGACTTTCGGTCAAAATGATGAAAATTTGACCTTTTCTTTTCTTATGCTTTATGGTTAGAGCATCAATTACAGATGCGAAAAAATGTAATTGCGTGACAAACAAACGCTTATTTGCTGAAATCTCGAAATTTTAAAAATTATTTATTTTTGACAAGACTGTAGGGCTGGACTGTTACATCCAACCCCCTAAATTCTATGAAGTTCCATCGGAATAGAATTTACAATAGGAAAAGGTTCATAGCTAGTTAAATCTTTTGAAATTGAATTTTGGAAATAATCTGTCAATAACTTATATATTAATGTAAACCTTGTTTAATCTTTCCAACACTGAGTTTTGAGCTTGAACATGAAAAATAAATCTATCACATATCAACCCCCTGATTTTACAATTTCCACACATTTAATCTTTGAAACATTCAATATTAACAACCTTCAGATTACTTTAACCTTAGAACAACACTGTCTCTGACTGTAATTATATTTGCACATATTTCGATTCACTCCAATAAATAAAGAAAAATGTCCTTTTGGATAATCATCAAAGTTACCATCGAGGCTCACAGTCTAATCAATTCTAATTTCACTGATAAAACACTCATTAATTAACTTATATACCTTATTTGTTTTCATGCCTTTTTGAAACATTTAAGTTTATAACCGATTCGGAACTATTTGGATGTGGCTGCATTATCTCAATTCTAAATTATTATTTTTATATCCTTCTAGCCTCTATGATTCCATCTTTACTTTGAAAACTTTTATTATATTGCATGTCTGAGGATTGATTATCTCTCTTTTTAATCGTACTTAGTAACACAATACTTTAAGAATAACATGATTTTGTCATTTATACTATTATGTTGACTGTCAAACACTAGTATTAAATATTAATTGATTTAACACTCAATTTTGAAACTGATTCATATTTATTTTTCTCATATATTTCTCATTTAATTGCTCTTTGTCATAACTTGTTCATCGGTAGCGAATATAAATATGCTCAACCCCCGAACTCCTCAACCCCCAGACCTCAAAAGTTAACCACTCTTAATGAACCTGTAAGCCTCTTCAGTCTCTTTCCATTTTACGGACAGCAAATTGTAGGCTTTCGCCTACTTAATAAACTTATTTAAGCCGTTTTGACCATCCTGGTCACGGCACCAAATTGTATCTATCTCCTCCTTCATTCGACTTAATAATATTTAAACCTTCTTAAATATCGCTAGAGCGCTCGCGCTCAAGCGTCGAAATGCGTAAAACACGCCCGCAGGCGCTAGCACTTTAAACATATATTGGCTCGTGATTCGTCTAAGTGGCTAGGACCCGTACTACGTTGTGATTTGTAATAACTCAAATTCTTTTAGAGCGTCAGAGGCAGAGTGTCCATCAATTAAAGGAGTCAAATAAAATCTTAGATAGAATAATAAAATAATGTGATTACTATCACATTATACTTTTATAATAATAATATTAAGATATATCATATTCCCTAACTTATAACAAGCCGTCAGGCTCTACATTCTTAGTTTATATCAGCTTGCTCGTCAGAGAACTTTAAGTATCGAATATCAATGTAATAGCATAAAACGATTGTTTGTCATCAGTGTGAAATAGTCAGTTTATGTAATATTAATATGAATATTGAATCGTTTAGCCATCAGAAGGGACTGAAGATTGTGATAATATAAACCCCATGAAATATTAAGCCTTTCCGAAGATTAGCTTGGAATAATGGCACCATTCCCGATATTTAAGTCTTTCATTAAGAAAAACATAAAAAGGGATAGGTGGTCAGTAGCTCCTCACCCGCTACCAACGGTGAGCTCCGCCCATACATATGAGCTCCCCCCCCATAGGTGGGGTCCCTGTTTATAGTGCGCCTGCGGCGTTAGATGATGGGTTAAACCCATTATTGTCGGAGTGTCAACAAAACCACCGTCGACATAATAGGCACGAGTGCCTGGTGTATAATCGAGGACCGAAGCCCAAATAATAAATAGCCGGAGCTATAAAATAAGGCATAAGCCAAAGGCACAAAGCCTGGTAATATTGATAATAAATTACCAATTCTCATATACAGTAGGGCGTATGTCGCCAGCACACATTGCAACGGTGCGTTCCATGGTAAATACCACATACAGTATAATACGTATAAAACGTATAAATTCCACATAGTGGAAATCATCTTAAAACTAAATAGCACATGTTGCAAGGCAACTTGTAGCGGTGTGTTCCGCGTTTAGATGTAATATAGTAATTGTGTTCCACCGCAGCGGAATAATATTCAATAATAATGTCGTGTATAAAGCATTACATGAATGCCATAAAACTTATAAATACCCAAAACCATATAGTGGATTCACACACAGAGGCACTCGATTGCGAGATGCGCACCAAGCTCAACGCTCCACCAATACAAGAACAAGCAATGTAAAAAAATGTTACGTGGCAAGCCACGTAAAGTATGAGATATGCAGGCCACACTATCTAAAGCTAGTCCGCAGCCTTGTTAATAAAGACCCGACCAGCGGCTCTAAAACTAATGGCCATGCTATAATGGTCATTCGTGGTATCATTAACTAAGCTAAGGGGGCGTCCCAAAAAGGACGAGTCATTTGGCAACAAGCAACATTTCCCATGTGAGTGTCACAGCTCTTGTGCAGCCATGGATACATCACACGTTCCATGCGCTACTATGAACAAAGTCCATAGCGATCCATCACTGCCGCGGCGTATCACTTCAGCATCGTAGCACAATACGTTGACTAGCTAGGTTACCCATTGTCGCCATTTCAGACGTAAAGGCTAGCTTCCGCAACGCCCAGCAACATTCGGTCGTGGTTCCGTCACTACTGAGAGACTAAGAACAACGTTTCCGATGTCCATTCATCAAACAGTAACATTTCAGCTACCACATTGTACCGGCACTACTTCAGGCGGCCTAAGCGTCCAAAAGTCGAGTAAGGCACACGGCAACGACCGAAATCACCACCGGCCTAACTCAATCCGTATCACAAAGGCACACGCCCTACGTAACTCTGGCTGTGTCAAATCAAAACCGAATAAAGGCACACCGCAGCAACCAAAGTCAACCACGGGCCTAGACCCAGCCTCAATAAGATGCAGCCTGGCGTAGACTTTTGGGCCAGGCACACAGCAATGACCGAAATCACTGCCGGCCTAAACCTCAAATCTTCCACCAGTACCCGCCAGAGCATGATTCGGTACAGTGCCAATCACTACTCAGCAAAGTTTCCTCCGCCGAGTAACATTCAGACACTATAATCGTTCGAGGTGAGGTAAGCGATGTAACCATCGCTTACACTCTAATGGCCAGGTCACAATCACAGCCTCTCCAAAGATCGGCACGATCTTGCATCTTGAGCCATTATACGAGAGCGGGCACTTAGATGTGTATTTGTTATTAATTTTTATATTTGAAATAGTCGTGGTAAAACCTCAACTATTAATGTGTATCGCCCCAGTACACATCTACAACAACATTAGTTCAATACTTTATAAGTGTCCGTATAGGTCACTTATGCGCTCCGCGCTCCGCCCGCTCTCTTACTAGGAAACGGCGGATGTCGCGACTTTCGGTCAAAATGATGAAAATTTGACCTTTTCTTTTCTTATGCTTTATGGTTAGAGCATCAATTACAGATGCGAAAAAATGTAATTGCGTGACAAACAAACGCTTATTTGCTGAAATCTCGAAATTTTAAAAATTATTTATTTTTGACAAGACTGTAGGGCTGGACTGTTACAGGTTGCGGGGCGAAACGATTGTTGAGTTTGTGATTTGTGAGGAATTTTAGTGTAAAAGTGAATACCGAGATCAGCGAATGAGTTGCAGTCTGCTGAGTCGCGACACAGGTATCACAAGCTTATTGTGACCTCTTGTATGTCTATGATATACATCAAATTTCGTCTTATACATATGGATATGTATTGTCTTGTATTATATATATGTATTCTATTTTATGATTATAAGAAAGTAAGTTTATCCATATTTAATTTATAATTGTTTTATAGTTTTTTTAATAATGTATCTTTTAACTATTAATGTACATATATACTACGTTTCCACTTACTATCAAACCACCAAGGGTCGCTGGCATAGATCTCTTATAGAGATAAGTAATCCTTTGTACTTATTTTCTTTTACCTGTATTTTCTTATATATTTTAATTTTGGTACATAAATAAATAGACATTTTTCCTTACGAATAAAATATTACTATATATATTGTGATGCTACTGTAAGTATGTCTGCCTATTTCTTTGAACTTTTCGCGAAGGGACTATGACATTATATTATTTATTTATTTTATTTATACACTTTATTGTACACCACAATAAGAAAAGGAAAATGGACAGAATAAAACAGCAAAAAAAAATTGTACCGTACAAAAGGCGGTCTTATCGCTTTGTAGCGATCTCTTTCTTCTAGACGACCTTAGGGTTAAGAACTGTAGCGATTATGTGGCTGGTGCACTAATCTATACTTAAATACATACAAATAATACACACAAATACGAAAGCAAAATATTTACACGATTTTGACATTACATTATATTATGTATATATATGATGTCAATATTATAGACATACAAATTTTTTATTGAGTTAACTTTGATTATCATTATATTTGTCTGTGGCTCACTAATATCATCTCCACGTTTCCTTTCACGAATAACAAAATACGAATAACTTGCGCAATGTAATTGAGCTTTGTGTATTTCCTTGAGTTTCCTTACGAGTCTAAATTAGTTTTGTGATATTCTTGTTATAGACGAGTTTTATTTCTATTTCTCATATCTTTATAGAGGGAAAGATCGCCGAATCGACTGTATTAACTTTTATGTATCGTAATAAACCTGTAGGTTTTCACTATATATTTGATTTCTTGTTGTAAACATGACGAATATCTGTTTTATTGGTTCGTCATAACGCGCTTTTTTCAAAGTTTTTTATTTACAATTCGCCTAGAAAGTTCTTGTCACTTTTAATTTGATTCGTTACTATATACTTTTATAAAGTTACTAGTTGTGCCAACAACGGGTTCGCCCGCGTGGAATTCACTGATTTACGAAACTTTCCGGAATTTTTTGAAATTTTGAATATAAAAGTAGTTATTGAGTTAACCGTGAGAAATAGAAACATGCTATCTGTGACTGTTTCGTAGTATTTTTATAGATCTACAATTCTCTAGTACATTACTTTAGCGTAACTCTGCTGGTTTACGCAGCGCACGCGACCAAAGATCCCAGCAAGCAAGATTTTTAACTACTGCTCGATTTCTTCAATACAATTTACATAATATTGATATGTACTATTTACCTAAACCATCTCGAAGTATTACACTATCTTTTGGTGAAAACCGTACAAAAATCCGTTCAGTTTCAGTTTGTGAAAATCGATTACATACAGACCGACAGCTTTTTGGGACTTTGTTCTATAATAAGTATCCTTACTATCCTTACTATATATACTATATACTATATACGATATATACTTTATACTATATACTATATACTATATATACTATATACTATATATACAATATACTATATATACTATATACTATATAATATTATAAATGCGAAAGTCTGTCTGTCTGTCTGTCCGTCTGTCTGTGTCGTTTTCACGGCTAATCCGCTGAACAAATATCGATGAAATTTGGCACAATTGTTCCTTATCCACTGGGGTAACACATAGGCTATAGGAATCCTGTTAATTCAACAGGAATCAAATGACGTTCAAAAACGCCATCTATAATAAACATAATATGTTATTTTTATTTACAATTTGTCATAGTTACTAATATATTAACGGCCTGGAATCGAGCCCATTAAGTCCAATCTATAGAGGTGCGTTTTTATATTATTTGATTTCTGTTTACTGAATAAATGTAATTATTTATAAATTTGACAGCTATTACAACGTATAATAAATATAAGTCATACGCGCTATTTACTCAAAAAAATTAAACTATGCTTACGAAAACACGATAAATCTCTCTGTCTTCCCGAAAAGCTACAGCCGATTGTCAGTATCATGCAGAAATGCAAACCTGGAAAATATTAAAATATGAAAATATGAAAGATAATAGCAGAAGATTACAGTGATCTACACACTCAAATGCGAAATTCGGAGATATTCACTCAATATAAAGAGCAATTAACTGCATATCATCGTTGTCATTCAAAAATAAAAGCTTAAAAAACGGTATCAAAACAAGAATCATATTAGTCCGTGATCATCACACCGATAAGCGGGTTTCGGAAACGTACGCACAAAATGAGGCAGTCATGTGCGAATCGCATACGCCACTCGCCTTTTGCAGTCAATTTTGGCTAACGTTATATTAGCACACATGTTTATTTTTATCTAAAAGCGTGGGTCTGCAAATACAAGATTCAAGTTTCAAAATCGTATAAAAAGTACAAAGATTCGAGTAACTTAATTTTTACTCTCTTAGGGATTGCAATTCATAAAAGGATTAACTAGATATTGTACCTATTCTTTCTGAAAGTAAAGTATTGGTAATGTCATCATATTCCAGTTGGAATAACAGGATTTCTACAGCTTTCATATTACCTCTGTCTATAAGCATTTATTGTATCAAATTTCATCGATATTGGTTCAGCTGATTTGTCGTGAAAACGTAACAGATAGACTTTCGCATTTACTTTTCGTATTACTTACTTTTGTTGTAATAGCTAAGTTAAATTTATCCAGTAAACAGAAAACAAAATATGAAAACTTTTTTTAAATAACAGATTTGACTTGGCCTTAAAAGACTTAATTCCAGGCCGGCAGGTTAGTAAGACACTTAGACACATTGTGAATAACAAAAAACTTATAATGTTGATAATAGATGGCGTTTTTAAATGTCATCCTATGCCTGTCGTATAATCATTAATTGTCCCAAATTTTTTACTCTTTCACAGGAAAGCCGCTGAACCAATATCGATGAAATTTGGAAAAATTATTCCTAATATACCGGGATAACATATAGTATATAGAAATCCTGTTAATTCTACAGGAATAGTATGGGATTTAAAACGTCATCTATTATCAACCTATCAAAGTGTTTTAATTAACTATGCACCAAAGTCAAGTCAAATCTGTTACTGAAAGGAGGTTCTTTCGTTTCGTTATTTTAAGAAGAGGTTTTTATAAATTTTGGTATATGTTTACAGGGTAATTTTAAATTATCTCTTACAATGTATAACAAATGTAAGTAATACACGCTATTTACTAAAATAAAAAATGCTTTAGAAAAAACGATAAATTTCTTTGTCTTCCCGAAATATTACAATCGATTGTGAGTATCATACAGAAATGCAAACTTCGACAGTATTCTCTAAATATGAATAGCGTTTCATTGCAGATCGCTGTCATTATTACGGGTCTTGATCTTCCATAAGATCAGCTCAGCTTGCATCCGAAGACTACCGCAGATTGTGATCAACACACTCAACTGCGAACTTCGGAGACATTTAGTTAATATAAAAAGCAATTAAATGCATATCACCATTGTCATTCAAAGTTTAAAGATTCAAAAACGGTATAAAACCGTAAAGCAAGACTCATAGCGGTACATGATCATCACACCGATATGCGGGCTTCGGAAACGTTCGCGCAAAATGAGGGGCAGTTAAGTGCGAATTGCATTCGCCATTCGCCTTTTGAAGGCAATTTTAGCTAACATTAAATAAGTTTTTTTATTCAAAAGGGTCTGTCTACAAAGACAAGATTCAAGCTTCAAGATTGGACAAAAAAGTACAAAGATTCAAGTAACTTAATTGTACTCTCATAAGGAATGCCATTCCAAAAATGATTCACGACATATCGTAGTATTTATGAAAGTAAAGTAATGGTAATATCATCGCATCGCATCCACAGGATTTCTATCGCCTTTATGTTACCCTGATGTAAAAAAGTTGATTGTGCCGAATTTCATCGATATTGGTTCAGTTGATTTGGCGTGAAAACGCAACAGACGGATAACGGACATAAGGATTTTCGCATTTACTTTTTTGTATAACTTATTACATTAATTTTACATTTTAATAGCTCAGTTAAATTTATTCAGTAAATAGAAATATTAAAACTTTATATTATATTAAAACTTTTTTAAAGTAACTCTTTCGATGTAAGCCAAATAACGTGATATATTTAACCATCTTCAAATTACAGATGTGACTTTGATAGGTTGATAATAGATGGAGTTAACAAATTTTGTGCTATTCCTGTTAAATTAACAGGATTTCTAGATCCTATATCTAGATTTCTAGAGCATATAAGTTACCCTGATGACGAGTATAAACATTAATTATGCCATTAAGATAATTTTTGCCATTAAGATTGCCATAATGCCATTAAGATTAATTAAGATATGCTACTATCACTCAAATAATCTTCAATGGCATAGTAAGCTTTATGTAGTAGCATCGTTTTAAGATAATTTCTAAACTTGTGTAAAGGCAAGTCCAGATAATGTTGAGGAATTTTATTATAAATACGTGTGCCGAGACCGACAAATGATTTTCGCACCTTTTGGAGGCGCAACCTTGGCGTCATTAGTTTATTTCGGTTTCTAGTGTGTCTGTCGTATCTATCACTATTCTTACTATAAAGGTGAATATTTTTTCTTACAAATAGTATATTACTATAGATATATTGAGAAGCTACAGACATGACGCCTATTTCTTTGAATTTCTCCCTTAAAGAATCACGAGGTTTCATATTATATAATACCACGAATAGCTCTTTTTTGTAAAACGAAGACCCTGTGAATATCAGCCGCTGTACCCCATAGCATGATTCCATATGACATAATGCTATGAAAATAGGAAAAGTAAACAAGTTTTGCTGTTTCAACATCAGCTAATTGTCTAATTAGCTGTTGTAAAGATTATATTAAAAAGTTATCAAACGAATGTTTAGAATTTTTGTGATAAAATTTATATCATGTTTCTAATTTAATCAGAAGGCCCAATAGAGTCTCATATTAATAGATAAACTGAAAGATGCTGCTGCCCACTTGGAGAGGTTTTACAATTTTTTTATGGTTTTGTTCGAATCTTTCCAGTGCAAATTAATATCTTTGCTAAATAAAAGTAATGACATGAAGGAAATTTTATTTAATAGATGGACTTTCGAGAAGCATAATAAATGCAATAGGAACTGCTATTTAACCCCCCGGATCGATCTGATTTTTCTCATGGAGATATTTGCAGGGTAGCGATAGAAGCTACTGAGTATTACAGGACTACGGTCCACGCGGACGAAGTCGCGGGTAAAAGCTAGTAGACTATATACGGAAGGAAAAAGACCTCCACTCAGTGGCGTAGCTTTAGGAGGGTAAGACAGGGCTCCGAGCTTAGGGGACCCCTGAGCTTGTATATAACCCCTTTCCCCCTCACCGGATTACGTCGAATTCGGGACACGAAGAATACGAAAAAAAAAATTCTAAATATTTATTTGGGGCCCAAGTTAATTTTTTTGATTTTTGCATTTGGTTTCCTAGCTAAGCCACTGCCTCCACTCAACTTAAAGCATAGGACGTCAGACCTAACACGAGGTGGATTGGCAGTTCTCCACCGACGCTAGTAGAGCTTCTGCGCTCTACATTTCGTAACCTCGACGATGCTTCTGCGCTAACCCGTCCTGCCCGGTGACGCTGTAAAAGTCACTAGGGCTAACAGCATACAGTCAGTTCGAAAAAAAGGCAGTTCTCCATGAATATTGAATGAAATATGCATGTTTTTAAAGAACAAATGGAAAGAGAAGATTAGTTAAATGTGTTTATAGTTTTACTAAATTCAATTCTGCGTTGATAAAAATAAGGTTTTCTATCGTTTGTTCGTAATGAAAAAATTTCTGTAGCAACCCACGTGCAATTTCGTTGACGAATCACCGGTGATTTATACCTTTATCAGACGCTATTTTTTAAATATGGCCGTTTATTGCCCGTCGTTTTTTATCACAAATTGAGACATCGGGTTTTATGAAAGGCTTTTACTTTTAATGTACATATAGTAGTATTTTCTGCTCTTTTGCGACGTTCAATAACATTGTATATTAAATACAAATTACATAATTTTTATAAGAAATATTAACAATTTTATACAGCCGATACTTTTACCAAACTCCATTTACTATTCAGCTAATCTATTATGTAAGCGTTAAGTGTGGGAATGACCAATGTCAAATATACCCTTTATGAGGGTTACATCAAACATAATCACCGTAAAACACTTTGTGCTACTTAGGCGCGCCTTTTCCATGTGAGGCTCTAAAGTGAACCTCACCGACAAAAGATAAAAGTCGGTAATAGTTGATTTCCTTTTTGTTTATTTTGTATGAATGAATTATTATCGACTGGCCCGTTGGCGCTGTGGGTAGTGACCCTGCCTTTAGCTCCGCGGGTCGCGGGTTCGATTCCCGCCGAGGGCCAACATTTTCTTTAAACAAATTGTTGGTTCTTCGAGCCTGGGTGTGTATTTGTATTTAAGTATGTATTTAAACTTATATATGTAGTATATCTACCAGTTGTCCGTCACCCATAACACAAGTATTAAGTTACTTACTTTGGGGACGGACGACCGTGTGTGTAAATGTCCCATATATTTATATTTATTTATTTATTTTATATTTATTTATTATGTAAGTAAATTATGTTACGTTAAAAAAACCTCATTATTATATTATATAAATGTAAAGTAGCGGCCTGTTACAATTTCACTGCTGGGAGTAGGCCTCCTCTCTCCGTTTCTGGAGAGAAGGGTTGGAGCTAAGACCACGCTGCTCCAATGCGGATTGGTAGGTTACACATATCTCCAGAATCTCTAAAGATATAAAGGTTTCCTCACGATGTTTTGCTTCGCCGAAAAGCGTGTGATAAATTGCAATTATCAATTAGACACATGAGTTTTAATAGAAAAATTCATTGGTGCCTGCCTGGGTTTGAACTCGTGTTCGCCTCGTAAGAGTCGCACGGTCTTACCGCTGGGCTATCACAGCCTTATATTATATATTAAGATTTAATATAATTTACAAGATGATAGACTCTGTATTATTTTACTATTAAATTCTTTGATACTGTGACTCTATTAGCAGTCATTTATCTTATTTTCTTCATCTATTTGTTCATAAGCTAAGAAAGATAAGTTATAGGGGTACCAAAAAAAGGAGGTACCAAACTTCAATCCAGTTTTTGTTATTATTTTTAGTTGGCTTCAGGACGTATCCTGTAACCTATTACCGATCAGGGGCTAAATTCGATTGACTTGTCCCTTTTCCTCTACTTTGCCTAATATGATCAGCTTTTAAAATTAATCAAGTTTATTATGTTTTATGTACCTAAATTATACTGTAATAAGTAATCTGTAATAACAAATATTTAAGTGTTACTTTAAGAGCAATTACAAGGGTTACAAGTAGGTATAATCTTGTGTATTTCTCGATACTTTATCATTTATCATTTAATTTGTAATATTACTGTAGGCACTGTGTATATCTACTCGTATACGTAATGCGTACTCATACATACACACACTCACACCCTACCTCTCCCCCCCACACACACACATTCTCACAACCACTTCTCTTACATACACAATCTTTGAGATTTTTTCAGGTTTCTGTGTTTCCTAATAAATTTATTTATTTTTATTTTTTATATTTTGTTACTTTTATTTTTATCGTTGGTTGTAAACTTTTTAAAATATATTATATGTATATAACAAGTTGTGTTATGGAAGAGCGAGATCTTCTAACACAAGTATATACTTACAAGAAGATCGTATTTCGAAATCGTGTTTCATAGTCATAAGATTTAATGGAAATAAACAATTTATTTTATTTTATTTATACGTCAGAATTGATGATCATGAATGACACCATGATCGTGCCGTTTATAGACACTCACACAATCAACAATCATCGATAGTGAAGAGTTGGCGTTACAATATACATGTGTATAATAGTGCTTATACATATGTGGTACATTGATACATTCGTTAGGAGTGAACTGTATGTTTAGTTTAAATATGTTTTGTATATTTTTCTTAATTATTTTATTTTCTGTTATATGTTACAATGTTATATATTATAATAGTATATAAGAATATCTTAAATAGTTTTAGTTGCTAAATATTAAGAGGTCGTAAGCATGTCCATTACGTCACAATCTGCTCACCCTGAAAACCAGCTTTGCTGCGTCGCTGCCATATTCGTGCTGAGGGAGGACCTATATTTGACCATTATTTTATTTCTTATCTTTTTTTTGGTTTCCTTTTTATTTGTATTTTTGGTTAAATAAAAATTATTTTCTTTCTTTTTTTACTTATTGTTCTTTCTCCTACCCTTATCCCACTCTAAGTGGGGTCGGTACAACATGTTTTCCTCTTCCATTCTCTTCTATCATTCGTCAACTCTGGCGTCAACTTGGTCAATTCTTTTTTTACTTATTTTCGGTCGTAAACCATACATCTACATTATCTACAAAGTATGGATACTTTAACATTTTTTGTAATAAGCCACTTAACAATATAATGGGGTAAGTTGGGCAGTAAAGGAAGTTAACGGTCGCTTCCAAGATCGTATTTTTATCGCCCACTTAAGTTTTTAACTTATGCCCCTTACTTTGTTAGTGCCGTATAAAATATTGTAAGACCGCACTTGAGTTCACTGCTACTCAGTCAGAAATGAAAAAAAACAATTTGATATTAGGAATATTTATAGAATTAGGTGTTACTTTGCGGAGATCCGTAATACAAAAGTAATAATAAAATTATTTTGCTATAACCCGCGCTATAGTAAATAGACAATATATATAGTGCTAAATTTATAGTGGACTATCCGTTTTTCATACTCGTTACATGCAGGATTTTGTCGTGGAGTCTATCTCCTGATGATGCTTCGGTTGCGGGGCGAAACGATTCTTGAGTTTGTGATAGTGGACGTGTGGAGTGCTTGTGTATTGTGGTGGCAGTGGTGGAGGTTTGTGCGTGTGTTTTTACAAATCCTGCAAGTAACGGATATGAAATCGGTTTACTATATCGCGGATTGTAGCAAAATAATTTTATTATTACTTTTGTATTAGGAATATTGCTTTTAACAGCGTCACCGAAACATTCGGCGAAGAAGCCTAGTCTAGGGTACAAAATTCAGTGAGTGAGAGACTATGGTCTATAAGACCACCTTGAAATGGTCAAAGCCGTTTGATTGAACTCGCTCAAGATCTTGTGACGTGAAACTCCCTTGAAGAGACTTGTATATTTGTGCGCTTTGCGATTTTCTCCCGTAGCATATCTAAGTGATACTACTTCGGTAACGTTGTGAAACGATCGTTGAGACTGTCGTAGTGAATATGTGTGGTGCATGTGTAGTCTGTAGAAGCTCTGTGCTATAACAGTGAAGCTGTGATAGCCCAGGGGTGACTCTTTCAAAGTGGTACGAGTTCGAACCTTGGTCACGGCACCAATGAGTTGTTAAAATTTATGTGTCTCATTAATATTTGCAATTTATCACTGCTTTCCGGTGAAGGAAAACATCGCGATGAAACCTGAATATCTCTAGAGAATTCTGGGCATATGTGTAACCTTCCAATCCGCATTAGAGCAGCATGGTAGGTCTCAGCTCCAATTCTTCTCTCCAAAAAACGGAGGCTTATTCCCAGCTGTGGGATATTAACACGCCGTTACTTCCTCATTGGGTTAACGTGGTAGGTCTAAGCTATGATTTGTCTCTCCAAATAAAGCAGATACGAGACCTATGCCTAGTAGTGGGATGACAGAGGCTTTTACTTCAAAATAAAAAAATGTATTTGGCTTAAGCAATGACGTCAACAACTCATTGTAATGGACTTATAGAAGATTCATAATACTAAATGTATTCCATCTCAGCTATAGAGATTAGATAGCTACAGACGCAGATCTATTTCAGACAGTTTCCTCCAGTGATATTTTAGCGAGGGTAGTTTTGATGAGGGTTCGCTTTATAAAACGCCACTCAGCCAGCATTTGTTATAATCCAATGTGTTGTTATAATTCCATTGGTTGGACTAATTGTTCAGTTAGTTCAACTACGCACTACTATTACCAAATATAATCCAAATCATTTCAAATGATTTATAGAAGCAGGCGTTACTTTGCAGAATTCCATATTACAGATTCCATATTGTAACCTACCAACCCGCATTGAAGCAGCGTGTTGGTTTGAACTCTTTTTCTCCAAAAACGAAGAGAGTAGGCCTATGTCCAGAGGTCGGATAACAGTTACATAACTTTTTTACTGCTGTTTTTTTTGGGTACTGCTGAAAATCAACGCCTAGAAGATTACACCTAGGAGCTGTACACCTATTCGATATGTTGTTACAGACAGGTATAGTACCCGGCAATAAATAATGCACATCGAGGCTTAGAGAGAGAAATCGCACAGACTGACGAACCCGTGTCAAACTACTACTACTATATGTACCATATCTGAATAAATTATTATTATTTTACACATTTTATCTGTATTATTATTATTACAGAACTCAATAATTATATCACATTATAATTTATGACAGTCCCTTATAATGCAATATAATGCTTACATAAAAGCTTATTAGGATTTGGAAAACATCGTGGGTAAACCTGATTTCTAGAGAGGCAGCGTGGTTGATCTTAGTTCCAACCCTTCTCTCCAAAAACGGAGAGAGGAGACCTATGCCCAGCTGTGGGATAGTAACAGGCCGTTAATTCCTAAGTTTTATGTTTTCTTCTTTTTTTATTTTGTCGTTGGATCTTTTAGAACTGTAAGAATAGAAAATAAAACCCTTTTGTACGATTACAGCAACGATTTTTCTCAAAATTTTTAAAGGGAGTAAACCTAGTATAAAAATCACTAAAAATATCTCACACAGCTATATGATAAGTACTTAAATAGTTTATCTATTATTTAAAAGAAACATTCTACGTACTGTGAGCTTGATCAACCTTGCTTGCAAAGCAAACTGTTGGTGTAGATTATTTCTAAGTAACTAAAATATGGTTTATGTATAACCCGCTAAAAAAATTAGAAGAAAATGATTATCCACATTTTTACCGCGCATATACTTTATTCAATTTTTTAACGATAAAAGAATTTATAAAAAAAAGTTTTAGTCCAGTTTGTCATATATCAATACTTTATTTTTCTCAGATGATAAAAAAAATGCATAGTTGCCTACCCGGTTCTTGAACTCTTGAACATTTAGTAAGAACGGGGTGCTCTAAGAACATAATAATATCCAAAGTCGATTTCATTTTAAAGCTATAATCTGAATACAACCTGAAGCAAACTGTTTATTTCTTAGTCGAGTAAAGCCGCAGACAAAGCCGGGCTTTTGAACGAAGCTTTCAGGCGATCCCCTGTGGTCAATGCCTACTAAACGACTGAATAATAAACGGGCCTACAATATTCATGCATGGACCGTTCGCGCAGTAAATTACAGGCACATGCAAACCTTAATTTGGTTAGTGAATTTTTCTTTATAAAATATTCTATTTAATGTAACATTATGTAACATAACGTACTCGAAACACATGTATTTTCTTCACTGAAACAGATGGCCTTACTAATATTTTACTCCGCGCTTTATTGGTGATTTTGTAGTTATATAAGAAGTCCAATATTAAATGTTTGTCGATCGACACTGCCTATTAATTCCTTTGGTTTTAAGTGCATCCATTGACTGGCCCGTTGGCGCAGTGCCTCTGCCTCCAGCCACGACTCTCAATGTGTCTGTTCCATAGATTTATTATACTTAGTGTAGAGAAGCCAGACTAAAATGTGACATATTATAATAAAGAAAAATGAATAGAAAGTAAATCTACCTAGAGTGTGGAGAAGAAGAAACGAGTCTCCACCTTATGGCTGAGTGCCCCATGTACTCGCTGGTAAGATGGGAGATATTAGGTAAGGACGAAATTGAAGCTGATGACCTAACAAATATCTCCTTTAGGGATATTATAAGGTTTGTAAAAGCAACAGGTAGGCTAGAGCAGGTGACACTGTCGGGACAACAGTGAAACCCTTGTCCCAACAAGGGGAAATGGGTGGAATAGTCAAGTATTGGAGCTGACCACCCGTCCTGTACCGGCAGGCGTCCCCAAAATTAGATAAGAAGATAAGATAAATCTACCTCTCTTTTTATGTGTGATGAGACAAAATGAAGTATACGAGTATCATCTTCCCTCACATTATTTATTGTGTCATTGTCATTTACAGCCCTGCTTATGGCACCCCTACTCTATGAATAATAACTCTATGGTACGTTCGCAATAAACTCAACAATTACAGAACGAATTTTGTTGACCTCCATAGAGACCTCGATCTCTCTACCATTACTCACCTCTTTAAACATTTTTCGAAATCTTACTTCGAGAAATCTGAGGTACACCCGAACCCCCTTATTTCAGTTGCTTCTACCTACATCCCAGTAAGGTTCCTCCATCGAAAATATAGGCGTCCAAAAAGCGTCCTGTATGACCCCGACGGTCAAATAACGATCGCCAACACAGATACACGTAATACACACACACAGCGTCTTCGCCGGCGAAGACGAGGTCCCAATTTTCTGACGTCGGTCGGTCGTGGCTTCTCGCCACCTTTCCGATGCCGCAATGACTAATCTAAGTCATACCATCAACCCTCCACTACACGTCGCCCTAAGCCGTGGTCCGGCCTCACAGGAGGCACCCTTAGGACGACGTTCCCCGACTTAAGTAGAGATTCTGCGCTCTGCTCTCTGCATTTCGCAACCTCGACGATGTTTCCGCGCTCGCCCGTCCCGCCCGGTGACGCTGTAAATGCCATTAGGGCTAACAGCATACAGTCAGTTCGAAAAAAAAAGAACGAATTTTCATGTGATTTTCTCGTATAGATGTAGTGATTCGTAAGATAGATTTAGGTGAAAAAAATTTATTAACGTTATATGTAAATTGGTTGATCTATTACGACAATTTTTGAAAATATCTCAAAAACGAACTGCCGGTGAGCATTTAAGATAATGCACCTTATACCCATTCTAATGATACTCCTAATTCCAATGCCCAATCCTATTGAAATATATTCGTAACAAAGCTAATAACTGTTTCGTTATATCTCGATTTAACATTTAAAATATCGCTTTTAATTACGAACACTCAGATAGGTGATTTATATATACAATGCATTATTAGGTCAAAAAAAGTAAACAAATATGCCTATGGATCATTTTTCAGGATATAAATAACACTTTCGTAGCGACCCAATTCGGTAATTACGCTACAGCAGGGATCGGAGTGATAAAAATGCAAGCCTTTTATAAATCCCGTTTTAGCGTCTAAAAACGCTGACTAAATCTTTGCAGCTGCCTTTTAAAATTGACATTTCGCAATTTTGCTTCAGAGCTTTGTAATTAATCCAATGATGCTTGAAATTTAAAAATTTTGAACGTTTAAGTATGGAATAAGGCGTTGTTTACATACTTCGGTTAATTTAATCGAACTTAATTATTTGTCAGAAACGTATTATTTACATAATTTCATTTATTACATAATTTACTCAGCTGGCTAAACTTCATCATCATTTTTTACTCTACGACCTGGATATGAAATAATGAAATAATCTTAGCTCACCGCTATACACACCTTCTTCCACTAAACTACGAAACACATCAATATGTTGTCACATCTTGTATCCCCTTCAAAACTTGTATCGTATTTTGTAGATTACAAAATATTATGGAAGTAATTTATAAAATTAGGCGTTACTTTGCGGAGATGCATAATACAAAAGTAATAATATAATTATTTTTGGTTTAATCCGCGATAAAGCATATAGAAAATATATGTATATATGTAACTACTTGTGCAGTCTTATTATTTAAGCAAACCGTAATACTTATATTGATTACGGTTAAAGTGGTTTAACCTTAAAAGCTAGACACATGCTGTTGCGGACTTTTTTTTAGAACTATAAGAGGGGAACAATTTTGTTATACATGGTTTTTTTAATAACTTTTAACGTTTACTTAGCGCACGCGAGGAAAGATTTAAATTTTGCCGTTTTCGCGATATTTTTAATTGTTGCTCCTCTCCTATTAATCTTAGCAAGATTAGATATATATATATCCTATAGCCTTCCTCAATAAATGCTCTATTATACAGTCAAAGAAATTTTTCAAATCGGTTTAGTAGTTCCTGAGATTAGCACGTTCAAACAAACAAACTCTTCAGCTTTATATATTAGTATAGATGTAATGTGAAATGTATGTATGTATGCTAAATGTAGAGTGGCCTATTTGTTTTCATACCTGATACATGCAGGGTTCCCAAAACACACAAACTACCGCCACCATAATACGCAAGCACTACACACATTCACTAACACAAACTTAACAATCGTTTCGCAATCGCAAAGAAATGCGATTTTGTCGTGGAGTCTATCTCCTAATGCTGCTTCGATTGCGATAAAGTACATCAGAGTGTTTGAACTATTGAAATTACCCTTGATATACTTTAAAAACTGCATTAGGGTAATATATAAAGGACTGATTAATGATTACATATTAATTAGTCTTTGATTTGGCTTCTCTTATCTAATATCACTTTGGGGATAATTAATAAAGTGTACCCAAGCGTGACTAAGCGGTACGTGGTAAAGAAAAGAAGGCAATTGCCCCAGTTTATCGTGAAGCTTTTAATGGCAACCCTGACAAGTTTTAGGCTGCAACATCTCATAAACGCAAGCGACTTAAATTTATTAAATGATTTTATTTAACTTGCCGCGTATGTATGTGGTAAACTCTTGCGAGTTTCATCTGATTGTGTGATAGCCTAGTGGTGAGACCGTGCGACTCTTTAGAGACGAACATGGGTTCAAACCCGGGCAGGCACCAATGAGTTTTTCTATTAAAACTTATATGTCTAATTGATATTTACAATTTATCACACGCTTTTCGGTGAAGGAAAACATCGTGAGGAAACCTGCATATCTCTAGAGAATTCTAGGGATATTTGTAACCTACCAATTTGCATTAGAGCAGCGTGGTACGTCTTAGCTCCAATCCCTTCTCTCCAAAAAACGGAAAGAGGAGGCTTATTCCCAGCAGTGGGATATTAACAGGCGGTTACTTTACTTTTTTTTTGTATGTATGTGAAGGTGGAATCTTGCAAGTTGAATGTCCCACCCACTTCCCGGTGTCCGATTAGGCTGAAATTTTACATAATTGTCCAGTCCCGAAGACAATGCATGTTTATGATAAGCATGACTTGATTCTGCTGCCGGTATTGGCTGCACACAATTTATTTATTTATTCGGATCTTCAACAGCATTACACGATAAATCGTCCAACATATATCCCTTACAGTTTAAATTAAATATTAGGTCCTTACATATGAAATTGGCGTTCTCTATGGGAGGAACATAAAGTCGTTTTTTTTTAAATGAAATATATTTAATTAATCAAAGTATGTACCATTGCTATGTATGCACTTTTGCCATCTCATAGGTAGTTCATTGATCCCCTTACTAAAAAAACCATTCGGGCGGGAATCAATAAAATCTTTGAAGGCGGTTTGGACTGCCCCATCGGAGTCGAATTTTTTTCCTTGCAAGTAGTTATCCAAATTGCGAAAAAAATGGTAATCTGTTGGAGCAAGGTCCGGAGAGTACGGTGGATGTCTAAGACATTCTAATTGAAGCTCCTCTGATTTGGTAGCCGTCCGTTGTGCAGTGTGTGGTCTAGCGTTGTCCTGAAGCAGCAGTGGCCTAGAGCGATTGACCAGCCTCGATTGTTTAGCAGCTAGCTTTTCCATCATGGTTTGCAGTTGCTGACAATAGATATCTGCCGTAATCGTCTGGCCAGATTTAAGAAAGCTGTAGTGAACGACACCGGCACTAGTCCACCAAACACTTACAAGCAACTTTTTTTTAGTCAATTTTCGCTTAGGGCAGGATTTGGCTGGTTCGCCAGGGTTCAGCCATTGCTATGAACGCTTCCGATTATCGTAGAAGATCCACTTTTCATCACAGGTAATGATTCGATTTAAAATTCCTTCATTATTGTGCCGGTTGAGTAACGTAACGCAGCAGTCGACGCGCGTTTGTCGGTTTGCTTCACTCAATTCATGAGGTACCCACCTTTCAAGCTTTTTCACCTTCCCAATTTGCTTCAAGTGGATTAGAATAGTTTTATCACGAACACCGGAGCCTGCAGCTAACTCGGACGTGGTTTGCGATGGATCCGCTTCCACAATAGCCTTCAATTCTTCATTATCAACTTTGGTGTCCGGCCGTCCACGACGCTTGTTCTGCAGGTCGAAATTTCCAGAACGAAAACGTTGGAACCAAAAACGCACTGTGTTTTCTTTTGCGACACCGTCACCATACACATCATCAATCCTTCGAGCCGTTTCTGCAGCACTGGTGCCACGGTGGAACTCATACTCGTAAATAACGCGATATTTCATGTTTTCCATTTTGTAAACAGAGTGACACAAAGAAAAAAAACAAAAGAAGAAAAAACAAATGAATTAGGGGGTTTGAAACACAAATGCATGAGTAAATAGCTGTATGAATTGGAATTCGGAATTCCTAACCATAAAGGTAATATTTGAGATCAAAGTGGCCAGTACGACAAAACGCCAATTTCATATGTAAGGACCTAATATGTAAAAAAAAAATATAGAAGAACACATCATTCTAAGTTACAATGTTACAATTATAAACCTAAAAATAAACACTCAACTATTAAAACTCAAACTCATCAGTTAACAGTAGGAACACGAAATTAACGAGCAGATAAATGTTTCTAGTTCAAGCTTGTTGTACGTGTTCCGAGGTAAAATAAAGGGTGGGGATGAACCAAGTAATATATAACAATGCTTGTCCGAATAACGCTTCGCTTTGCGATTTTGTCGTGGAGTCTATCTCCTGACGATGCTTTGGTTGCGGGGACTATTATTGAGTTTGTGATAGTGAACGTGTGTAGTGCTTGTATATTGTGGTGGAAGTGGTGGAGGTTTGTGCATGTGTTTTTACGAATCCTGCACGTATCGGGTATGAAAATACGGATAGTCCACTATACATTTAACGCTATATATATTTTCTATTTACTGTATCGCGGATTATAGCAAAATAATTTTATTATTACTTTTGTATTATGGATCTCCGCAAAGTAACGCCTAATTCTATAAATTATTTGTTGAAAGCTTAAATTATGTTTACCTTATTATTAAAATATAATAAATTAACGTATATTTAATGCATGTTATTAAAGAAAACAACTATAGACTATAACTTATTTTCCCCCTACATCTTTAAGATATACATCATGTACTAGAACAGTATATATTGTATGGCATTGTACTGTATCATTAATATTACTAACTAGTAGTGCTACTCCCACTCCAGGGTATAGGCTTCCTCTCTTCGTTTTTTGGAGAGAAGGGTTGGAGCTGAGACCTACCACGCTGCTCCAATGGGGAATGGTAGGTTACACATAGGGGTCGGCACAACATGTTACAAACATGTAGTCATGTTTTGACTACGTATTTTACGACTGGCCGCCTGCCTGACGTCAACTTACCTTAGTTGTATTTTACGACCCTTCGGTAAGATAGAGGGTAGTCTATTCTACTCAACCGGGTGCCACAGGCTGGGTCAACTTAGCTTAGTCGCTTTTTGCGATACCTCGGTAAGAAATGAGGGTGGTCTATTCTACTCAGCCGGATTGGTATCCGGCTGAGTAGAATAGACCACCTATGTTCTATAACCACACGGCGGTTATAGAACAGTAAACATACGAGATAAATTACTTACCCAGTACAATCATGCGAAATAACTCTAGTTTTGAATGAAATAATTTCAACTACATCGCTAGCAGACGAACAAAAGGGCATTCGTGTGGAGAAATGAAACTAAAAATTATATGTACGCTTTTAACAATGCGCTTGACATAAAATGTTTTCGGGTTGAATAGACCTCAAAATACGTTCTCGCTCCGCCATTGTTAATGTATATGTAGCGTTTATGGAGGCGTGACACATGTGGGGCATAATTACAGTTGTTTATTAGATTTGTGTCACGGTTCCGTTCGTGTTGTGTTGAATTTTTGGGTCGCCATAAGCTAATTGCACGTTATCATTATAACAAACAAGTATGAGATATTTGATGTAAGCTTAAGTGTCGGCCTGTTAGAATCCCACTGCTGGGAATAGGCCTCCTCTCTCCGTTTCTGGAGAGAAGGGTTGGAGCTAACACCTACCACGCTGCTCCTGAATTGGTAGATTACACATTACATTGCAAATTCGCAAAGCTTTGCGATTTTGTCGTAGATTCTATCTCCTTATGATGCTTCGGTTGCGGGGCGAAACGATTGTTGAACGTGTGTAGTGCTTGTGTATTGTGGTGGCAGTGGTGGAGGTTTGTGCATGTGTTTTTACGAATCCTGCATGTATCGGGTATGAGAAAACGGTTAGTCCACTATACATTTAGCACTATATATATTTTCTATTTACTGTATCGTGGATTATAGCAAAATAATTTGATTATTACTTTTGTATTATGGATGTCCGCAAAGTGACGCCTAATTCTTTAAATTATCTATGTTATGATTTTTATGTCAGGTCACTTAGGTGACCTGGGCCAACCGGCCCGAACATTGACCAGTCCCACAAGGCCTGCGAGGACCGGCCTGGGCAAAGAGGTTCGCCTCGAGGCCCGTACCCCGGCACCCTCAAAGGTACCGAGAAGACCCGGACGATGATGATGTTTATATCGTAGTTTCTAATTTATTATTATTTTAAGGACCTCTCTCGAGCAAAGACCTCCTCCAAATGTCTCCACATGTCTTTGCTCAAGTTAATAATAAATCTCTTAGTACTTAATATCGGTTTTTCTTAATATCTATTTATCAATGGTATTGAAACATATTATTTACAATTTTATCGGAGTTTACCTGTTTAATATTGTGGTGTCGGCGTACACATACGACTGGGCCCGTTAATGCTGTGGGTAGTGACCCTGCCTTCAGCTCCGCGGGTCGCGGGTTCGATTCCCGCCGAGGGCCAACATTTTCTATAAACAATTTGTTGGTTTTTCGAGCCTGGGTGTGTATTTCTATTTAAGTATGTATTTAAAATTATATATGTAGTATATCTACCAGTTGTTCGTCACCCATAACACAAGTAATAAGTTACTTACTTAGGGGACGGACGACCGTGTGTGTAAGTGTCCCATATATTTATTTATTATTTATTATTATTTGTTTACATATAAAATGTATTAATTAATAGAAATACCCTTTATTACATTGCGGACGGTAGACGGTTAACTTCACCTCATAGCAATTTAAGTTTACGTCCTAAAATAATATTATTTAAATTCGCATTAAAGTCAGTAATGAATGAAAATAATGGAGTTATTCTTTCATTATGTAACAAAAGGTCACGAAAAGTTAAAGGTAAGGGATAGAAAGTATATAACAGAACTAACTACCTTGCTATAATCCGCACGGATTAAGCGAATGAATGCGAAGCTAATGTGTATGAAGCAGGCAAAATCTACCCACCTTATACATGCAGGACAAGCCACCACACGCACCCCAAGGCGCCACCACCAGCAACAACGCACACAAGCAGCACACACAACCACCACCACAATCTCGACGATCGTTTCGCCCCGAAACTGAAGCATCATCAGGAGGATAGGCTCCACGACAAAAATCGTAATGCATTACGATTTTTGTCGTGCTTTCCATGCATTCGCTTAACCAGTGCGGATTATAGCAAGGTAGTTAGTTCTGTTATAGTGCTTGTAATATGGAATTCCGCAAAGTAACGCCTGCTTGTATAAATGATAGAAAGTATCCTATTATTGAGACAATTTTTACTAGTGTTTAGTTATATAAATAAATAAAAAAATGGTTTTATTTGTTTATTTGTATATACTTTATTGTCACCACATATTATAAATACAAACATTTGTATTAAAATTATACATAAAAATATCAATTTTGTATGACACAAAAGACAGCCTTATCGCCTATTAGCGATATCTCCAAACAACCTTTGGATTAGGAAAACTGTAACGCACATAGTAGGTGGCGAGTTATTAAATAAACTCACATACTAATAAGTGCAAACTAATACATTAACAACGTACACATATAATAGTATTATAATACATATTATAAACAAACTATAAATATAAATATAAATATACATAAAAACTTAAATGAACTATTTAAGATGTATTGTCACAGTATTAGGACAAAAAACAGTGAGTAGCGGCCTGTTACAATTTCACTGCTGGGAGTAGGCCTCCTCTCCCGTTTCTGGAGAGAAGGGTTGGAGCTAAGACCACGCTGCTCCAATGCGGATTGGTAGGTTACACATATCTCCAGAATTCTCTAAAGATATAAAGGTTTCCTCACGATGTTTTCCTTCACCGAAAAAGTGTGATAAATTGCAATTATCAATTAGACACATGAGTTTTAATAGAAAAACTCATTGGTACCTGTCCGAGTTTGAACTCGGTTCCCCTCGAAAGAGTCGCACAGTCTCACCGCTGGGCTACCACAGCTATATTAGGACAGAGCAAGATAATAATTTCTAACACAGTTTTTAGAGATGTCTAAAGGAAGTTCATTTCACAATTTAATGTCCCCTACAGCGAATGACTGGCATCTTCAGTAACGTCTTTCTTGAGTTACGCATTTCAGTTTGTACTCCGAGCAATTCGAATTTTTCCTTAAGGTATGAAGGAGTAGGGGGAGAGACGGTCCAGGGCGTAACTTAACGAGGGCTATATCTGTATATAAACGCAAGATATAGGTTGGCTCCTTTTTCGCACAAAGAATCATTTTAGCGATTCAACGCGGAAACGCTGCCAGCATTCTTGGGACCATTCCACGTGGGCATGATTTGTATAGTATTAGTGTAAGTAATTTAAGATAGACATAAATTGTACATTTTTGTTGTAAATAAAAAAATAGATATAAAGCTTTTTGTTGAGTGAGTATTTTATTAAATAAAATGTACCAATAAAATGTAAACAAAACAACTTTAAATACTGATATATGGACTGGCCCGATTCACGCCACGGGTCAAAATTTATTGGTTCTTCGAGTTTTAGTGTATTTACTTATATATTTAAAAATGATATATGTGTATATTCAGTGGTTGTCCGTCACCCATAACGCAAGTATTAGGTTACTTACTTTGGGAATGGACGACCATGTGTATAATTGTTCCAAATATTTGTTTATTTATCATATGAAGTATCCATACTACTCGTAATACAATAAATATAAAAGCGTGTATAGCCTTCTTTCCAACTCTTACTCAAAATATTTTTATACTCAAGAACTTAAACATGTAAATAAGTGCTTTTGAATCGTCAACTCTGGTCTTGTCACTTGCTGTTACTGCTTGTTTGGAAAATTGCTTCTACCGAGAAGAGTCAGCAAGAAACTCGGCTGTTGCCCTTTTCAAGTAGCTTTCTGTATCAGCCACCTCTTTGTGTCATGTTTTAAAATGTTTATTTTCAAGGTGGTTAGAATTTGTTCATAATGTTTCATTTAAGTGCCGAATTATAGAGCTTTTAGTTTTCATTTATTATGGGAATAAGACAGGCCACTGGGCTCTTTGTACGTTAAATGAGGGTCACTTGAACAAATGTTGTCCCGGTATAATTTTCTCATTGGCGTATTTAGTTTTATGTTCCACTATTCCGACAATGGATACATTTATTGTGACATTTAGGCACAAAAGGGTATACGGAATACCCTTTTGTGCACAAAAGAGCAAGTGCGAAAAATACGCCATTAATAGGCCATTTTGTCATATGGGAATCATACGTTTTGCTATTACGAAGCTTTTTAAATTTGATTGCCTTTTTCTTAGTATAGTTTAATATAAATAAATATTTATATCAATATCAATTTTCTATATCGATACTGTCTATTTGACTCTAAAAGTAAATATTTACCTACTTTCAAATTAATATTTATTTACGACAGAAGTAAAGAAGTAATTAATATGCAATTAGTTAAATTTAATGAAATGATTGTTATTAATTTAATATTATGCAAATTATATGCTATAGAATGATGTGACCAAATAATTGTGAAACTATATAAATGTGGATGGATTTGTGACTAGAGGGAGGTGGAAAAAGAGATGGTTGGATTGTGTGAAGTATACTTCACACAATCCAACCATCTCTTTGCATCTCTATGCATATAAAAGGAGTAGTGCTAGAGTTGACGAATGATAGGAGAGAATAGAAACAAAAATCATGTTGTGCTGACCAAATTTAAAGTGAGATAAGAGCGAGAGAATAATGATTAAGCATATTAAAACTTTTTTTTTCTTTGATTTTATTTGTTTGAGTTTTATCAATGTGATTTTCTTTCAGTAGTTTTTTGGGTAAATTTCTAGTATTAAATATGGTTATGATAAAAACAAGGTACGTAGAAGCTTATTCAGCAGGCCTACCATGAACTCTTATTGTGACTCAATTGAAGACGTAAACGAAATTGTTTTGCTTTTTCATACCATGACGTCTTAACGACGCACACTTTAAGTCGTTGCCGAATGAGCTTTCGGGATTCGTCCTAAGAAAATGTGAGTAAAAGAGACAGAGTTATCTATAGTTCATATAACGTTATCCTTTTCAAACATTACGACCCCAATATAATTCACACTTCATGGTACGAAAAGAGAGCGGTTCGCGGTCGTCGTTTGCGTCTGCAATTGAGTCGCAATAAGAGTTCATGGAAGGCCTGCTGTTATATATAGAACAGTACGTGAAGTTTCTTTAAATATAAGCTTGTTGCTGCTACTTGAACTAATATGAACATAAAGGGCAAATTCTAAAACATTACAGTAATAAACATCGCCTAGCCAATATCTAGTCTCTTAGATATTTCTCATTCGGGAATAAACTTCCAGAGACACTCTCTTGGCCTTCAGTTTATTTGATTATATTATCGTTTACAAGAAAACTAACTAAGGATACTTTCTTCGACTCTTGTATTTTTATTTTTGCTGAAAGATAAGTAATCCGGAGTTTTCGCAATAAATGTAGACCGACGGCTTTATGACTCGATAATAATATCTTTAGGTGCGATAAATAAACTGTTTATTCTTTACACACTAGTGTTAGGGTTGTCGATACGTGCAGTATTAAAAAACACTCTATACTATCTAACAACTGTCCATAGGCTCATTAAAGCTCTCCCATTTAAGAGAAGAAATAAATCTGTGATTTTCCATCAATGTAGAAGCGCTTAATATTAAATTAATAAGGCACATAAGTTTTTGTTAAGGTCTTTCTTAGAGTTCAATCCATAAATCCTTGGTTAGAATCACGTAATCAAATGTTTTGAAATTGCCTGCGGTTTCGTGATTTTGAAATTACCGGACATTGCTTGCTTAGTAAACACTAATTTCATATATTTTCGTCTTACAACCGAATAGTAGAGAACCCATTAGGGAACCAGAACATCCTACCCCAGACGTTACAAAACCTTTTAGTAGAGAGAGTAAGTTAGTTTGAGGTAAGTCTATTTAACTATATGGATGTTCAAAAGCGTTGTAATTTTTTGGTCTTCCCCCATGCAAAAAGGTCTTTGCACAGTTATAGAATAATAATAGGATGTTACTTTAATATACAAATATGTTTCATAGGTATTTTGGCAGCCCTGAATATCCTACGATAAGAAACTTTAATTAGTTGTGAGTACTTTTGTTATTACGAACAGGAAATAATCAATGAAATAGGATTAAATATAATTTCCTTGGACAGCAAGATATCTTTTGCTTCGTTTTTCCGTAATTCGTAGCTCAGGATAATGCTTTTTTATTTATGTGAAAGATTTGAGTTTTTTATTTTGGTTCTGTATAATGTAGCAGTTTATAGAAGTCACCATTGGTTTTGGAAATTTCTCTTATCTCGAAATCCATAGTAAAAATAAATTATTATTAATGTTGAGAGACCGGTCAGCGAACTGCTACACGCAGGTCCCACCGCGATAACGCCGCGTAAAGAGTTCATGAATAAGAGCCCCGTATGGGCTTGAAACTAGTCGGGATCATCCGATAAAATAGGACGTGAGTATAGCCGGTTTCTCAACATTAATAAAGAATACCACTCACGATAGTCTAAATTTTAAAAATAATTTACTATAATTCGCGATTCAGGACAATCTATGATATGTTATAGGAAGCACTATCTGTTCTCATAACTCAAACATGCAGGATTAGTAAACAGCACATTAATGACAATCTCAATTATCGTTTTACTCAGCAGCTCAAGCAGTACCAGCAGGCCTACCATGAACTCTTATTGCGACTCAAATGAGGACGTAAACTATATTGTTTTGCTTTTTCATACCATGAAGTCTTAAAGACGCACATTTTAAGTCGTTGCCGAATGAGCGTTCGGAATGCGTCCTAAAAACATGTGAGACAGAGTTATCTACAGTTCATATAACGTCATCCTTTTCAAACATTACGACCCCAATGCAATCCATACTTCATGGTATGAAAAAAAGTGGTTTGATTTAGGTACTGACTTTGAATTGAATCGTTATCTAAAAGTTCATGGTAGGCCTACAGGACACAGACTAACGAAAAAATAATAAAGTTTAAGTGATGTCTCGCTTCAATAATTTACTTGAATATAGCTAAAAATATATGACTACGGACTCAAATAAACATTGAATATTTTTACTTATATGAATATTTTAACTTGTCTTTCGGTTTAATTCTCGTATTTCCAATGTGTTGCTTTATTCTATGAATGTCTATCTATCTAGCTATGTCACGATATTTATCACTTGTTAATGGCGGTATGTATCGTACGAAAATATTGTTATAGAGGCTGTACACTTTCTGCGAGACACCTCGGTACAGGCCGAGTGTGTGAGTGTACAAGTGTACAGCGGGTACTTTCGCGCGAGAGTATATAGGTGCCATAATTGTTATGGATTCGTTCAGTTGGTACTTGTGGCATACCATTTTAAATCCGTAGCAATTAGTCATTTTCTCAGCAGGTTAACTAATCATCAAATTAATTAATCAATGACAAATACATCATCATTCTCCTGCCTTTATCCCCCTCTAAGTGGGGTCACAACAGGTTATCAATATGAAGTTAGATTTAGATTTAGATTTTAGATTTTAGATTGCCCGAGGTCAACTTACTTTCTTTGTTTTTATGGCACCTCGGTAAGAAATGAGGGTGGTCTATTCTACCCAGCCGGATACCACACGGCGGATCAACTTACCATAGTGGCCTTCTAAGGTACCTCAGTAACAAATGAGGGTGGTCTATTCTACTTAGCCGGATACCACACAACGGTAATTAATGAAATATAATGTATATTATATAAATCTAAATCAAACGGCGGATTCGGGTCACATTCCCGTATCTATTTGCATGACAATTTATGCATAATCGATTCATAGATAGGAAATGTAGATACGTCAAATCACGTTTCCTGTGTCATTTGCTTTTATATGATCGAATTGAATTTGAAATATTTTCTAAACGTGTACGTACCATGTGTTTCGGAATTGGAAATAGTTAGGTTTGTTGTTTAGTTAAGTTATTTGATAGCGGAAATGGCTAGCTAATGAGTAAAGTAGAAGATATAAAATGCTGATTTGTGGTTATTTCTATCTGTAGACTTCTAATAGAAGAAAGAAAACTTCTCTTAATAGACCTTGCCGACAGTAATATTAACTGAGATCGCAACCGGAAAACGGAAATAAAATTGAAAACATTGACCGATTTTATTATATAACGTGAGACCAGTAAAAAAGATAATCATTTAAGCTTTAGTTGCGATATTAAGTGTACATCTTTGATTCAGACTGCAGTTAATAAAGTCTTCGAAGAAATATTTGACTAGGACAAAGGAAAAAAAATGATTCTCGAAGTAAATATTTTGAATATTTCATGCTGAAAAACGATGAAATTATCTTGAGGGATATATTCGTACATTTCTAAATTTGTTTTTTAAATTTAAAGTCACATTCAAAGTCTTTAGATTTCATTAATTCCTCTATAACTATCAGATGAATTAAAATAATTAAAATCTGAATGACTTCCAGTACTCTCTCATATATATTTTTTATAGTTGACGTAATTAATGCGAATGATATTGAGCGAAATTATACTAATAGGAAAGTAATAATAAAATTATTTTGCTATAATCCGCGATACAGTAAATAGAAAATATATATAGTGTTAAATGTATAGTGGACTATACGTATTTTCATACCCGATACGTGCAGGATTCGTAAAAACACATGCACAACCTTCCACCACTTCCACCAAAGCATCAAATCAAAATCGAAAAGTTTTGCGATTTTGTCGTGGAGTCTATCTCCTGATGATGCTTCGGTTGCGGGGCGAAACGATTGTTGAGTTTGTGATAGTGAACGTGTGTAGTGCTTGTGTAGTGTGGTGGAAGTGGTGGAGGTTTGTGCATGTGTTTTTACCAATCCTGCACGTATCGGGTATGAAAATACGGATAGTCCACTATACATTTAACACTATATATATTTTCTATTTAGTGTATCGCGGATTATAGCAACATAATATTATTATTATTACTTTTGTATTATGGATGTCCGCAAAGTAACGCCTAATTCTATAAATTATACTAATGGGAACCTAAAAGCTAAATATAGCTCTTGCGGAAGTTGGGGAAGTGAAAGCGTAGTTTCACAGGAAACTATTTGCAACAACGCTAATAATGTTTTGAAAAAATATCTGTAACAAAGTACACTTTTTAGCCACTATGTTTATGAATTGAAGTTCAAAGAAAACCTACATTGTATACCCTTTTAAAGGTAATTAGAAACGTGTATAATATGTTAACACAAACATAATTTATAATTAACACGCACAGTTCCGAGGTAATTACTATTTCTCTTCTAGAAAATTTATAATTAACATTGAATTACCGCAGGCATTCTTTTGCACCCTTTTCCCCGTTTCATCATAGTTTGTATGATGCTAATTAAAACATGTAATACTTTTTTTAAAGATTTTACAAGCATATTATATTCGAAATTACATATCGCAAGGTTAGTATTTAAATGAACTATTTAAAAAAAAGTTGTTTAGTTGCAAATTATAATAAAGCGTAGCCTAGAAAAATTTCCAATTTACTAATTGGAAATAATATAGATATACGATATTTGTGGTTATTATTAACTGTGCCGGTCGCTACGCTCATGTGCGAAATTAGTGTAACAAAGTTTTCGCGTAAATCCCGAACTCGCGGAAATTTAGTATAAAAAGCTTCAGAACCTCCTCCAGTAAGTCTCATCAACATCGGGTTAGCCGTTCCGGAGAATGTACTATGAAACTTAACTTTCATCAAAATTGCAGCATCTTTTAGTAAAAACCGTAAGAAAATTCTGTCAGTAGATTTTGAGAAAATCGATCACATACAGACCGACGGACAGAGCTTTTGGAGACTTTGTTCTATAATAAGCCGCCTTATTCGCCGCCGTATCCGGCTGAGTACAATAGACCCTCATTTCTTACCGAGTGAACCACCTATTGTAGGTCCTCCTAAAATTACGACGAAAGCGAGAGTGAGTTGATTGAACTCGTAAAGACTTCGATTCTACAGAAAATATTTAAGTTACTTATATAATAGTTTTTACAGTGGACAAACGAGAGCGCGTGTTAACTAGCGCCATCTATCGGCAACTTGATCACCGAGTAATTGTAAAAGGCGATTAATGTAAGTTGAGTCACCATGTAATATACGGCAAGTAGAATAGACCACCCTAATTTCTTACCGAGGTGTCGTAAAAGGCAAAGGTAATTTGACGCCAGGCAGGTCGCTGGTCGTTAGTCAACTAGCCAAAACATGTAACAACATGTTGTGCCGACCCCACTTAGAGTCGGATAAGGGCATAAGAATGACGATTATATGTCATTGATTAATTATATTTACCTTAAATTGGCGGATTGAAAACATATTTGCCAATCTCACCTGTCGAGGAACTGGTGTTGCTATGGATTTAAAATGCTAATCCCCAAATAGGAACTAACCGAATCCATAACAATTGCAGCTATATACTCTCGCACGCTATGTCTCGTGCGGAGAGTATATAGCTGCAAAATATATAACCATATAATATATAATATATATAAATATAAATATATAACATAATATATAATATATAACCTCGGAGCAGACGCGTAAGTTCGGAGTACGCTCTCGAGTGTGAACAGCGAGGCGCTCGCCGATTGCTTGTACATCATAACATAACATATTATGTTGTCATCGACGGATGTTTTAAACAAAAATAGGTATAGATGGAAATTCTTGGAAAATCGTGCACGTTTCTTTATTAGCAGTGAACTTATCTTGCAGAAAGGGTTCATTTAACAAATTGGCCGTTACGATGACAATATACTCGTCTGTAATACAAAACAAGAACTGTACACATTAATGTTTCGCTTTCAGTGGCTTAATGATATTGTTTACACTGAACTATTCTGTTTTAAAAAGTATACACTTAATGACGTGTGTCTAGACTGAACTATTGTACTTTTTAGTTTTGTATTGTATAGCATCGTTGAAATATAGTAATACAAATGTGTCCTTCTCAGTTACTTTAAAAGAAAGAAAGAACGAAAAACCTTTATTAATGGCGTACACCATTTAGTTATAAAGAATAAAGACAACATAAAACAAAACAAAAACAAATGACAATTGCGTGACGTGACGTCACAAAATGGCCAACAACTCGGCTTTGGTTCGAATCAGTGGCCGCCATTCTGTAACTCACGTGAGCTGCAGATACCTGATACAACTAAATCGCTAATATAAGTATATGGTCCTTATTATCCTGCCCTTATTCCACTCTAAGTAGGGTCGGCACAACATGTTGCAAACATGTTGTCACATGATTTGGCTACGTATTTCACGAACGGCTGCCTGCCTGACGTCAACTTACCTTAGTCGCCTTTTATAACACCTAGCTAAGAAATGAGGGTGGTATCTTCTATTCTGCCGGATACCACACGGCGTATAAAGAAGAAAGACTACATAAAACAAAAACAAATTACAATAGCGTGGGATGACGTCACAAAATGGGTAACAACTCGGCTTTGGTTTAAATCAGAAGACCCGATAACCGATTTTCAGCTGCCATTCTGTAACTCACGGACGTTAGCTACAGATATCAGCTCTCTCCAAGTAAGCGATACAAGATCGTGAGATCCCGTAACGAGATCTGACCTATTAAGAGTGACCGTCGAGTTTCTTGCTGTCATAGTTCTCGCGGATCGGTTCTTCTCGGTTAGAGCACCATCCGGATCGAATTTTATTTAATTTAATAAAAAATAAATAAATGTACAAGTACAGTTTGGTGGCGCAAATTATTTTGGTATAACTAATTGCTTTTTTGAACTGATGCCGTTTGAAATTATCTATAGTAGTGACAAATTCGCCACAAAAAATTCACATATTGATTTCCACACTATGGCAACTCCTTAATACTTGTTCAACTGTGTAATAAATTCTACCACCAAATATGCATTAAATGTCTTTTTTCCCTGAATAATTCAACAGTCCCTAATGATTTCGACACATGCGGGCGAGAAAGCGTTATTATGTAAATATTTGTTGGTGTTTTCGTACGTTTCAATAAGAATACAATTTGCATTTACACAGGCCCGTAAACATTGTTTCTTCAACACGCAATTTCTCTAATGTCTCCTTAAACCACTCGACCTCGTAACGACCTCGGGACTTACATTATTTCTTTTGTCATTCTAAATCTTTAATCTAAGTCTTTATATCTTTATTAAAGCAAACTTATAAACAAGTATTTTGAATCGTTAACTCTACTGCTGGTTCGGAAAGCTGTTCCTACCGAGAAGAGCCAGCAAGAAACTCGGCGGCTGCTCTTTTCAAAATAAAATTCTTATTATTAGTTACATTTAGACATTACTGATATCATCATCTGAAGAGTTTTTCCAGTAATCAGCATATTCTAGATGGATTGAAGACCTCAAAAAGGTCAAAGGTCAGGGAGCCGCTGGATCCAAGAGGCACAAGATCGTGTGGTATAGAGATCCCGTGAAGAGTACTATGTCCAGCAGCAATGTCCATCGCTTAAAGGAGAGAGAGAGAGAGAGAGAGAGAGAAATATTAGAATAACTTCTCTACTCGACAAATATACCTTTACTTTATACAATGCTTATAGTTTCCCGATACACTTCCCGGGAAAGCTAACACCTGTGTGAATTCCCCATGATGGTACTTAAAACGTAAGCCGCTTGCGATTGTATTGTCTAGTATATTTTCACGTTGTCTATTTTCATTTAAGAGTCCACAATTTCACTTCACAACGTTAAAAACGCTTTGTCCAATTTTCTCGGTTTAAGTCTTCTCCTATTTAAGATTACAGTATTAAATATAAGGCTTCATAGAGCTCAATAATTCTTTCTTTATCGAGAAAAGGAAAAAATCACTCCTCAAACAAAACGAAATGACAATTCTTAATAAGTAAGATTATATTTTAATTTACGCAAATAAGCTAAAAAAGAATTTGACATTCATTTTTAGATCATTATTATTTGTATACCATTTTCATTGTTATTAAACTCCACATTGAGAATAATTAATCATTTTATAATAATAACTACTTTTTATTTATTTACTTACATAAGTTTTTGAACTCTGAAGCTGAAATAGAAAAAGTCAAATACCCATAAACATTTAAACCCACAAACAATAAATCTGTATAATTTACTTTAATTTTTAATTTAATTTAATTTACTTTTATTTAATTTACTGTAACTTTTATAAATCCAAACGAAGAAAATACGTTCTGCTCGAATATTAAGTCTACTGAAGTCTTTGACGAAACTTTTGGATAGAATGTGATTTATTAAATTTTCTTTTCAAACATTAAATTGTTTCGTTTACATCGGGGTGTTCTCGTCTTAAAGAAGTAAAAATTCTCATGCTCTATAACTCAGCCTGTTTCACAGAAAGTTAAGAACTGTTTTAGTTAGTGTGTGTATTGCTAATGTTGTGTTGTCGATGGCGGTGTATTGTGATACGTGTGGTGACTGGACATCTATATGATATGTGAACGTTGCCTGCTACCTACACTTAGCATTACACAGATTCTCTAATAAACGCGGATTATAGCAAAATAATTCTATCACAACTTCTGTACTATGGATTTCCGCAGAGTAGCGTCTGCTTCTATAAATTACTTTATAGAAAATTTATCCTCTTGGTAATTAAAACTATAATAGAAGAGATATTGCAATACTATTTGTCGTCGACAATTTCAGTCCAATATTGCTTAATCCAACGTTAATCTCGTATTCATTTTGGTATGTCATATAAAACAGTCATGCGGTTTCATTAGCTGCATATTGTATTCAAATTGGGACGCACGAACGTGTCACAGAGCAAAAGTGATGTACACCAAATATCTGAAATATTTAGGTTTTTGCTAAAAATGAAGTCATAGATAATACGCTATATAGGATATAGACAAAGACTGCAGTGTACATATTGAAAGATATAGATGAGGAACTCCATTTTATTCAAGTGATGAGATGAAACTCTTTTACGTCCCGTCTCAGAAATGTCACGGCAACGTTACCTTAATAATCCACTAGATGTCGCTGAACAACAATCTTATATTTAAATAAGAAGTGCCTGGGTGACCCAAGTCTGCTTGGTTTTTTGTTTTAATATAAAATAATGCAATTTGAAAAAAAGCAAAAGAAATTAAATGGGCTGGTGAAATATGGACGCGATCCGGGAAATCTGGAATTTGAGCCCACCCATTTCTGACTGAGCGACTTTATAATTGATAGTGACTTGATAGCGTGATAACCTTTGCTTTCTAATAATATCGCCGACATTGCAACATCTATTAAGCACTTGGATAAACCTCATTTTGCTTTTCTACCTAACAAGAGATAGAGCTCCCGGCGGCTGAAAGTTCTTCTTAGAGAGAATTTTACCCCCCTGAATGAAGTACTAAAGTGTAAAGTGTTAAGAAAAGGTATTTGATTGCGAAGAGATAACAGCAATAACTTCTTTGATATGGTTGGATCTAAGTGATGAAAATATTATCTTGCTATAATCTAGGATAAATGATATATGAATAATATGTAATGCGAAATGTTGAGTGTACTGTCCGTTCTCATACCTGATAAATGCAGAATCGCAAAAGACTCCACGACTAGTCTATCTCCCGAGGATGCGGTAACAGAGCGAAATGATTGTTGCTATTGTGATGGTGAATGTGTGCAGTGTTTGTGAATTGTTGTGTTATTAGTGTTGGTTAGGTTAGGTTAGATTTTTTTGAGTATGACAAGGGATTAATACACTCTACATTTAGGATTACATATATTTTCTTTTCATCCGCCGTGTGGTATCCGGCGGAGTAGAATAGACCACCCACATTCCTTGAAGATGAAAAAAAATATCATCATCATTCTTCTGCCTTATCTCAGTCTAAGTAGAGTCGGCACAACATGTTATAAACATGTTATCACATGATTTGGCTTACGTATTTTACGACCAGCCGCCTGCCTGACGTCAACTTACCTTAGTCGTATTTTAAGACCTCTCGGTAAGAAAAGGGGTAGTCTATTCTACTCAGCCGGATACGACACAGCGGATCGACTTACCTTAGTCGCCTTTTACGACACCTCGGTAAGAAAATGAGGGTGGTCTAATCTACTCGACTGGATACCAGACTGATATTATAGAGCTGTGATAGCCCAGCGGTGAGACCGTGCGACTCTTTCGAGGGGAACACGAGTTCGAACCCGGGCAGGCACCAATGAGTTTTTCTATTAAAACTTATGTGTCTAATTGATAATTGCAATTTATCACACGCTTTTCGGTGAAGGAAAACATCGTGAGGAAACCTGCATATCTCTAGAGAATTCTAGGGATATGTGTAACCTACCAATCCGCATTGGAGCAGCGTGGTAGGTCTTAGCTCCAATCCTTCTCTCCAAAAACGGAGAGAGGAGGCCTTAGCCCAGCAGTGGGCATAACAACGGGCTGTTACTTTTATACCAGACAGCGAGTCGACTTACCTTAGTCGTCTTTTATGACACCTCGGTAAGAAAATGAGAGTGGTCTATTCTACTCAGCCGTATACTAGACGACATTGATTACATGAATTTTTCGTTACTTTTGTATTATGAATCTCCGCAAAGTAATTGCTAATTCTTAATTTATTGTTGGACCAATAAATCTTATATACCTTCCTTCCTAAACGGTTTCGCAGCTAAATCGGATACTAATTGAAGTAAATTGAATAATTTTTCTAAGTGAGATGGGCTGCAATGAAATGATTCATTTTCTTTTTTCTCTTTAACTTTTTATAGTTCCTCCACATCGTTAAGTTATTAACGCTATTAAATGGCGTATAATTTTATGGAGAAATGCAAAATATTTTAAATTTCTTTCTCCATAAAAGATTGAAATAAAGAAAAGTATTTAATAATGCAACGACTATTTTCAACAAGGTTTTATTGGCTTTATTAGTTTGTAACCGACGACTTTGAAACCTTAGTACAAGAACATGCGCATAAATACATGAAAGAGCCATACGTGGCATTTACAATTTAAATTCCCGCGATTCCCTACGAGAGAAGTTCAAGGAAATAAGTATTCTTACATTGGCTTCACAGAATATTTTTAGCAATTTAATTTTTGTACATAAAAATATAAGGAATAATTCTTTAAACACGATATATATAATAGACATGTATATAATAGACAAAGTAGGAACCGACATTAGCTTGCGGTTCCTGTTTTGCGCCTTGCAAAAGTCGTTTGTGGATTTGGGTATAAGATTCTATAATAAAATTCCTCAATTTACCTTAAAAGCACCTGAAAGCCTACTATACTATTGAGGATTACTTAGACGATAAGAATGCGTGGATATAGCTACTCTTCGACCATGTTCAAGACATCAATAACTATATGTAACTAGTAATAAGAATGATTATTTGAAAAGAGCAACCGCCGAGTTTTTTGCTGGTTCTTCTCGGTAGGAACAGCTTTCGAACCAGTAGTAGATATTGACGATTCAAAAGAACTTATTTACAAGTTTACTTGAATAAATAATATTTTGAATAGATTTGTAGAGACTAAAACTGTAAATAAAGTTTCTTTAAGCCTACTCACCACGTGCGACATTTTCAAACAAAAATATTTATTATTATTTTATTATTATTAAAGGAAAACGAGTCTGAGATACTGAAGCTGTCTCATTTTTAGGATGAAAGTGGAAAATAATTTTACTTTAATTTATTGTTGAAGCTGTGATAGCCCAGCGGTGAGAACGTGCGACTTTTTCGAGGTGAGCACGAGTTCAAACCCGGGCAGGCACCAATGAATAAAACTTGTGCCTTATTGATAATTGCAATTTATCACACGCTTTTCGGTGAAGGAAAACATCGTGAGGAAACCTGCATATTTCTAGAAAATTCTGGAGATATGTGTAACCTATCAATCCGCATTGGAGCAGCGTGGTAGGTCTTAGCTCCAACCCTTCTCTCCAGAAACGGAGAGAGGAGGCCTCTTCCCAGCAGTGGGAGTGTAACAGGCTGCTACTTTACTTTTTTTTTTTCGTTTTCGTTTTTTAATAGATATATGTTGATCGATATTTTAATATATTATGACTCCTTGTAAATAATAAAGCTAGATGATTGATTATATTATTTAGACAAATGAACTATTATTTGTAGCTGGCATGACGATTTTATGACGACTGCGTGGACACATTAGAGATGCAAATTACGCCTATCGTCATTTGTACTTTGCATGTAAAAATGACGCCTTCGTTGACAGTGGGCATCAATTAAACTTACCTTTATTAAAAGCAGATTGGTATAAACTAATTGTTTTTAGTTTTGAATCATCATCCTCCTGCCCTTATCCCAGTCTCAGTGGGGTTGGCACAACTTGTTACAAGTTGTCACATGATTCGACTACGTATTTTACGACCTGCCGCCTGCCTGACGTCAACTTACCTTAGTTGTATTCTAAGACCTCTCGGTAAGAAAAGGGGTAGTCTATTCTACTCAGCCGGATACGACACAGCGGATCGACTTACCTTAGTCGCCTTTTACGACACCTCGGTAAGAAAATGAGGGTGGTCTAATCTACTCGACTGGATACCAGACAGCGAGTCGACTTACCTTAGTCGTCTTTTATGACTACGTATTTTACGACCTGCCGCCTGCCTGACGTCAACTTACCTTGGTAGTTTGTTAAGACCCCTATGTAAGAAAGAGCGTGGTCTATTCTACTTAACTGAATACCACAAGGTGGGTCAACTTACATTAGTCGCCTTTACAACACCTTGGTAAGAAATGAGGGTGTTCTATTGTACTCAGATACCACACGGTATGTTTTACGTTTTGATTATACTCTTAAAATAACACAAAAACCTGTTTGAAGAATTTTGTCTGTCACAGATTTTTTTACAGAATTAATCATTTGATTTTTAGGCCATTCAGTTTTATGCACTTAATATAATCATGTTAAATTTTGGTTAGAATATTAATCCTGTCATAAAATTCAACAGCGTTTTATGATGAAAAAGGTATGTGTCAGACTGAAAAACGTCTTTCACTTTGAGATCATATTGTGAGTGCTCTTTACTTAGCGCGAAGATAAAGTTGATCGTGACACGAATACTATTTTTAGAACAGATATCAATGTACACAGAAAATTTTGATTTTTACGTGACATATTTTAAAATTTTTTCTTTTTATATAAAAAAATCTCCTGATGGTTTTACTTACTGGCCTAGCAAGTTTTGCAAAGTTTTAATATTTTTTTAAATAACATTGTTTTTATAAATAAATAATATTGTTTATTTTAACTATTTTGAACCATGGATGTACTTTATTGAAGTTACTATCTAGCCATAAGGTTATTGAGCAACTTGACACTGACCTTAACTTATAAATTAACTTACATCTAAGAACAGGTCCAGTGACTTATTTTACTCTTTCATATTATGAGATACTATGTTCTTGCGTTCTTTTTTTATTAAAATAATATGAGTATAAAAGGAAAATAAAATTAATGCTAATGTAGAGTAAACTATCAGTTTGTCATACCTGATACATGCAGGATTCGTTAAAAGACATGCACAAACCTCCACCACCGCCACCATAATACACAAGCACTACACACGTTCACTAACTCAACAATCGTTTCGCCCCGCAACCGAAGCATCATCAGGGATAGACTCAACGACAAAATGGCAAAGCAAAGGAAGGTTGTATTTGAATTTTAGACAGTTTTTTCTTTTTTTTGACTATTTTATTTTTAACTAACGCCTTATATCATAAATATGCCGTGTGATATAAAGTCGACTCGCCGTATGGTATCCGGCTAAGTAGAATAGACCACCCTCATTCCTTACCGAGGTGTTGTAAAATGCGACTAAGGTAAGTCGACCCGCCGTGTGGTATCCGGCTGAGTAGAATAGACCACCCTCATTTCTTACCGATGTGTCGTAAAGTACGACTAAGGTAAGTTGATGTCAGGCAGGCGGCCGGTCGTAAAATACGTAGCCGAATCATGTGATAACATGTTTAAGACATGTTGTGCCGAAACCACTTAGAGTGGGATAAGGGCAGGAGGATGATGATGATGATGATGCTGATGAATTGTAAATAAAGGTAATTGTAGATTTGTAGAAACAGCGAAAAGCGAAAATATCGAGACTATAGTTCGAAACGAAAGTCTCTCTAATTGAAGCATGTGTGGTATTCATTCTTCTCTTGTAATTTTCGACTTGGTACTCTCAGTAATAAATGTTTTATTAATACAAAATAAACAAAGACCCTCAAATAGTAAAGAAACATAAATAAATATTAAGTTAAAAATTTTCAAAAACTTGGTACATAGCCGTCTGCTTGCTCAAACTAAGATATTTTCCAGGGAACTTTATAAACTGAATAATATATTGGTGGAACTGAGCGGAGTCAACTACTCTGGCAACCCCAAGTTTAAAGTTTGAAGTACTTCAAGCCAAGTCAGATGAAGCTGCCTTTATACCAAAACTTTGGCAGCAGTCTTGTAATGGGCAAATTCATAGTGAGTGCACGTATTAAAACGCGAACTTCATACAAAACGTTTAGTTTCGTATGAAGTATCGATCATTTTCGAAACGTTTAGTATCGATCATTTTCTTTCATGATTTATTTTTAATCTATTTCATTATAATCCTTATTATATATGACGGCGTTCGAAATGTTTCGAATAATTTGAAATGTTGAATTGAGTGACGTTGGATGTCACTCAGGCGAAGTGTCGTTACTGTGGCAGCGGGGCAGCCATCTTTTAACAAGGGATCGGCACGAAAAGAGCCAGCGCACCGCGGCTTCGACAAATCGCCATACAATTGGGAAAGCCAGGCGAATAATCGTTATTGCAACTGTTTTAATTAATTCTGTTCAAGTTACTGTGTGAATCTTTTAGAGACAAATAATTATAAATGCTGTCAACTCTTCTTTAGAATTTCCCACCCACAAACATAGCCCACAGAGTATGAAGACAACTACTATTTCTGATGATGGCCATTCTGCGTCATCAGAAGTGGGATTACAAGGGAAATGAAGCAAATTCTTCAAATGTTACATATGTTGAAAATCTTTTGAGGAACATGGAACAGTTGCTTAAGCGGGTCTTATCAGTTCAACGGAAAGCACATGTTAGTATGAGACAGATTTGGATATAGAAGGTCGAGGCAGAGTGACGGAAGTAATTATATGTAGTCAACATCTAGAAGAAATCAAAAGTAAGTTGACTTCTGTTGCCTTGACTTGTGCATTAAAAGGGCGCGCAGCATTACAAAATATAATATAAATGAAATTATGTGGACCACAGTCAAAGAGCTTTTAATCGCAACATTCTCCAGATCTTATATATCAGATATTATCAACTTATCCAAGACTATTTGATGTCATTTTACGTTTCCAAATAAATGTCACAGAGTCGGTGTCCGAATCCGCAGTAAGGTTGTGGAATTTTATTGAAAAAAAAGGACCAATTGTACGATCTCTGAAGTAGTTATTATGGGCTTTGTTACATCGGTACTATGCCAGAAAGGCAACATGATCGTCGCGAATTAAATTCACGAAACCGCCAGAGCTCAGTTGTTCCGTAATCTTGATGAGATGTCTCTTAAGCAAAGGAAGCATTGCGCCGATACTGCTATCAAGGATGAAGACTTGCGAATTACGTGATATGAAAGAGAAAACTGTTGTTTCTTGCTGTGGATGTGGTCAGCCTAGTGAGGTAGCTTCTTGTCAGAAAAGAAAGAATGGTAGTGGAGCTGCGGTTAAGGAAGTCCATTTCTGTACATCCAGTTCTGTCTATATCTGTCTTCTATTATTATCCGGTGAGTCAGTTTCATTTTGATAGCGGTTCATCATGGTCATTATTAAAAAAAAAGCTACTGTGACAAACTTGATGGTACTGTGCGCAACAGTCTAGTTTATCTTAGTGTTATAGGCGGTGATGATATTCGAATTAAGACACAAACTCAAAGTGACGTGACCGTTGATGACCTAAAGGTGAATTTGCTTTACCATGAGGTACCCGACACTCATATTTCAGACCCTATAATTATTGGTATAGACAATTTTGATCAAGAGTTATGTGTCAAAATTAATAACGGTAACCTTACGTTTTGTTATAAGGAACAAAGTAATTATTGAGATTTAAAATCTATCAAACCTGACTTTACAATGATTGATACAGATATATTAAGGTTCTGACAGGGAATCTTTGGTATCATCATTAAATACAAGCAATGCCCCGCGGTTTCACCTGCGTACATACCGATCTCGTGGTAGTGGAAAGTCTACTAAGTCCGACTCTAGATTTATTTTTGATACTTGAAAGTTTGGCCCTGGGACTTATTAATAGGTAGGTAAAGGAAGTTTTTACCGGAAATTTAATTCTTATAAAATGTATAGCTATATTCCGGCCCTGTTATAGTGGTCGCTACAGTGAATCTGTTGACATTATTTTCTGTAGATTGTCATTTTTAAACTCGTTACATCTATGGATTGGAATGTCCGATTTTCATAATTGAAAAAAAAAAAGATCTTACAAGTATTGAAACGATTTTTAGTAAAATATCATTTAATGGGATAAGGATTCACGTATATGAATAATATGGTTTGATTAGTGTCGGCACTCTTATCAACTTATGCATGTAAAAAAAAAACTAGTTATATTGGCATAACTATAGTAGTTGGACATATGGTAACGCGGACTTTTTATGTAGATATTGATTCGTTCTATAATAATTACAGCATTTTAGTGTTCTATCATCAATGGTTTACGCAGCGCACGCGACGACAGATTTTCATGTCAATTTTTGTCACACCTTATTACGTTTTTAGTAGTGATCCCAACTTTTTTTGAAAGTATAATATAGCCTATGTTGTTCAATGAAGGCGCAGCTTTACAATGGTAAAAGAATTTTCGAAATCGGTCCAGTAGTTTTTTGGGTGAGGGCATTACAAACATAAATACATACATACTGTAAAGGCAAATTACAAGAGGTTGCTGCTATCGTGCGTATTACGAGTACAGCCGATGAACAACGAACTCGCCGCGACGCCAGAAAGCAATTATAGAGTACGTTATCACCGAGCGTCCTCCGAACACAGCCGATGACGTTCTCGGCGCAACACCTAACAACAAATAGCGGTTTCCATGGAGAGAGAGGAAAGCAACGAGCCATCTTATGATGTGACGTGTATTTAGGATATCGTATATTAATTAAAAGGGAGTACAAGTTAAATTATAACTTGGGGATTTAATAATACGCACTTCTGAATCTTCTTCAACAATACATACAAACATATCTTTCTTTTTTTTATAATATTAGTATGGAAGTATTTTGACTATTTGACCAATGGTATTCCTACCCTAATGGTATAAATTAAGTGTACGAACTATGCTTATACGTAAGGCATATTACACAATTAAAGATTATTTGAATGATAAAAATGCTTGAATTTGAAAATCCTTTTAGCTCCAAACAAGACTGCAAATAAATAGTGTAAATTTAAATGTTAAAAAGATTGACCGCCTAGTTTCTTGCTGGTTCTTCTCGGTAAGGGCAACATTCTGTATCCGTGTAGCTTATTAAAACTAATTGATCTTTGACGATTCAAAAATGCTTTCAAAAAAAAACCTACTTGAATAAAGATTATTTTAATTTTGATCGTGTTAACACTGGGAAATGTGATTTAAATTTAGTAAATGCTCACAAAAATCGTGCAACGATGTCCTTATAGGTTAGCTCCAGCAGAAAATCAGATAGTGAAAAGATAGGTAAAAGATTTAAGAATTGCTTGATGCTGGCGTAATTAATGAAAGTTGTTCCACATTTGCTAGTATGATATTGTTAGTTGAAAAAAAAAAAGTCATACAGGATGTGTGTAGATTACGAGAACTTAATTCCAATATACAATCGGAATAACCTTTACCACGGATCAAAGAACAAACAAATCAGCTTTCAGGGGCAAACCATTTTTCATCTTTAGATATGGTGTCAGGGTTCCACTAGATCATGATGCACCCTGATTCCATAGGAAAGACAGCATTCGTTACCCCAGAAGGGCAATATGAGCATCTTTTGGTTTGTGGAACGCTCCATCGGTCAATCAGAGGTGTATCACTAGGTCTTGGGTCATTTCACAGATAAACCACTCCTTTATTTGGATGACGTGTTATGTATCTCTGCTGATATAGAATACGGTCTGTAGCGCTTAGGTTACGTTCTGGGTGCTTAGACGAAGGCTGCTTACACACTTATTTAAAAACTGACATTCTCAGAAGGTGAATTTATATTGCTAAAAAAATTGTAAACGGAGTAGGACTAATTTAGATTGGAAGTTGTTTAAATTGATCAATATGCATAAATTAGGCAGGTCCATTCCTTTTAACTTCCATGCTAGACAACGATCAGTATGAATTATGACTATGAGATGGTACTAGTTGTACGTATAAGAATTCCCACAAGAATTTGCGCGCAATACCTCAAGGTCACGATGGTTTGAGCTAAATTACAATGAATCTTCTAAATAACGATGAGGCCATGACGGCGTCAGATGTAGATAGATATAGAAGAGAAATAGAGTAGAGATTTGTGCTGAACATTATAATCTGTCATATGTACATTAATATCATGTGTTTTCAATAGCCGTATAAAGTTGTCAATCCTGACTGGGATAGATTTATGAACTACTGTTACTGAACCTGTGAGGGAAGAGCGAGCTATTCCGGTCAGAGGTAATGTTTCCGTGGTTTATCCTGGATAGGTGAGGACGTCCGGGCCATACACGCGGTTTGGTTGAAGGGACTCCTTAGCCTGATTCAGATGAGAGTTTAGCCTGGACAAGAAGTGTCGTCCGGGCCACGGCCTGAATGGGTGGTTGAAGGGACTCGCTTTCTTGGTCCAGATGTGAGTTGATCCTGGGTAGGCAGTATCGTCCGGGCCATATCCATGGGGATTGGTTGAAGGGACATACTGGCCTAGCCCAGATGAGTCGATCCTGGATAGGCAGTGTCGTCCGGGCCATATCCATGGGGATTGGTTGAGGGGACACACTGGCCTAGCCCAGATGGGAAGTTGATCCTGGACAACAGTGTCACATTGCACTGGTTTGGCCCAGATGATTATTGTTTCATACGGATTTATTATGATTGACGGAATACCCTACCAGCGGTAGGATAGAAAAACAGTTACGCTAATGTTGACACGCCCTATGTTTGCTCTGAATTATATTGTAGTTGTCCATATATAATTTGTTGATTACGTATAAGAGGAGTTGTTACCTATTACCTCAGTGTTTATTTGTAGTTGAGGCAGGATGATCGAGCGGACATCCTAGTGATGAGATACTTTTGTTTCAGATAATCTATCATAAGAACCAAAAGCATTGTATCGCCCGAGGACGGTCGTATGTCAGTCCGGCCGTGACGGCGTTCGAAATGTTTCGAATAATTTGAAATGTTGAATTGAGTGACGTTGGATGTCACTCAGGCGAAGTGTCGTTACTGTGGCAGCGGGGCAGCCATCTTTTAACAAGGGATCGGCACGAAAAGAGCCAGCGCACCGCGGCTTCGACAAATCGCCATACAATTGGGAAAGCCAGGCGAATAATCGTTATTGCAACTGTTTTAATTAATTCTGTTCAAGTTACTGTGTGAATCTTTTAGAGACAAATAATTATAAATGCTGTCAACTCTTCTTTAGAATTTCCCACCCACAAACATAGCCCACAGAGTATGAAGACAACTACTATTTCTGATGATGGCCATTCTGCGTCATATATTATAATAAAATATCTAATTATAATCTTTCCAATAATTTCCATAGAATAATTATTGTTTTATCGACAGTCCACTTTTTTTCGAAACATTTTGTATTTATAATTGTAAATTTTTTAAAAGAATGTTCGAATGAAATTGTAACTTAAATTTGCATACTGTATAACAGTAGAACATGTTTGTGCCTCATATAATGTCAACATCTCTGTTTATTACCCATATTCTGGCAAATAAAAAAAAATCATACCAATCGTGATACTTGTTGTAACTAATCCTACAAGTATAAGATATGAGAACGGTTTTGCTTCCTACACTTAGCATTGTATAGATTTCTTAACAAACGCGGATTATAGCAAAATAATTTTATCATAACTTTTTAATGAAGAAGAAAAGTTCCAGTTCAAAGCCTGGAAAGTGCAGTCGTTTATTTTTTGTCGCCTAATTTGATCCTAATCAAATGTTTATTTATTTATTTATTAGTTTATTAGGTAATCCTACAGCGTAACAAAGTTCCTATTAAATACATATTAAAATAACATCTTAAACTGAGGCCATATGAGGATTACACAATTAGTGTTTTTTTTGCAAATAATTGTTCATTAAGTAGACAATATAAGATATCAATATAAATCAAAACCAAAAACCAAATTTAAATTTCATAGTTATTTTCATAGCGTGTGTTAAATTGCAATTATTAATTAGACACATAAGTTTTAATAGAAAACTCAATGATGCCTACCCGGGGTTTGAACCTATGATCCTCTCTAGGGAATCACACGGTCTCACCGCTGGGCTATCACAGCTACGCTAATATGATAAAGACCTACGCAATACGCAAGTAGAAAGTGTTTCGCTCAGGTTTCTTTTGATCACTAAAGACTTGAGAAAAACGGTCATCGTTGTATCTTAGATACACACACTACACACTATTAATTATAGTATAAAAATCTAAGAGAATCTATTGAATACTTCAGTGAGGATAGACAATATATCATCATGTCCTAAATGACTGGTTTGCTATAAGTATAACATTACGTAGCCCAAAGTACAGACCATTACGCACAATGACTCGACGTCTAACGATATCTGAACCAGAAGGACGCTGAGATTAATGCTGTAATATAAACCGAGATGCTTTAGTTTGTTTTTACTGAATTTTCTTAAAACAAGACAACATCTGTGTCGTTGGAATTAAAATTTTGAGAGTTAGGCTTATAAATAAAAGTATAACCTTTATATCTTTTATTTGTGTCGTAATCCCGATTCGTTTATTTTTACTATATTAAAGTAAAGGATTTACCATATTTTCTTAAGATATTATTACATTTATATTAAAACGAACGTGTCAAGGATTTTCTCAAGTTACAGCATGGATTTTTGTATAGTTTTTTCTTAAAGATAGTGCAATTTCGTACGTATCGTTTACTCGATTAGTACATATATTATAGTTTTATGGAAATTGCTTTGAAGGGGTCACGTGGTTGTAAAAAATACCTGCTGAGAGCTTTATTCGCATGAGCCGCGTAATAAAGCAGAAATACATTAAAGTAATGTACTAAAGAATTGTAGATCTACCAAAATACTAATAAAACTCCGCGAGCGCAGGTGCTTATTGTTACCTCACAATTTCTACTTTTATGTTCAACATTTCAATTTGGAAAAAAAAATTGCCACACTAAATGAAACCGAGTATAATACATATATATTAAATAACTCAAATATTTAAAAAAACATCCGTTTTCTAGCGCCCTAACTACCATATCATCACGACGTTGTAGCAAATTTGCACTCTTCAAATATAAAAAGGAACACAAATTTAAAACAACTAATAAATGCCATTGCACGAAAGCATTCAAACGATAGAATGCAAATCCATTTACCTGCATTTGAAATAGCGTGAATTTGAAATCCATAAAATGGAAAGCTTGCAGGCAAACCTTACCGGTACATTATTGAGTTTCACAGACACTGATTGAAAAGCAAATGTATAAAACCAGAAATGTAAGTGCATGTATGTGTAAATGCATTTGGGAACATGAGTGACAGTGTTTCTAGCACGCTTGTTCATTTTGCACGCGTAGTAATAAAGTTATCTAATTCAAAATTAATCTTAATTGAGTTAGATACATTGTAATCCTTATTTAATTGCTATCTATGACATCACGCTACAAACTATTATGAAAACTAGTGTTTTTTGAATTAGGTCACTTAATATTAATATTAAACATGCGATTCATTCTCAGGTATATGTGTACGTCACGTATAACATAGTTGCGTTAAGTTTGCGTGTATATTTTCACGCTCAGAAGTGGTTTAATTGTTTCAGTCTGACATGATTACAGGGATTATTATTATTTTTAATTATTTTTCTTCTTTATTTTTAAAATTATTAAAAATAAAGAAAGCGAAGGCCAATATATCTGACAAGACGAAATAAAAAGTGATTCGTCATTTATCACAGTCCAGTCACTATCACATTATTATAGTACCACCTTATCATATGATTGTATCACATAATCACTGTATCATATTATCACAGTATGGCTGTATTATATTATCACAATATCGCTCTATAATATTATCAAAGTATGACTATATTATATAATCACAGTATTGCTTTATCATATTATCACAATATCGTTCTATAATATTATCACAGTATGACTATATTATATAATCACAGTATTGCTTTATCATATTATTACAGTATGTCTGTATCATATTATCAAAGTTTGACTGTACTGTATTATCATAATATCGCTCTATAATATTATCACAGTATGACTATATGATATAATCACAGTATCGCTTTATTATATTGTTACAGTGCGACTGCATTATATTATCACAGTTTCCCTGAGTTATCTTTAAAATAACAATGCTTACAAAAGCTCATGCATTATCCAGCTTTCATAGAAACGTATTATATTATCCAGTTAGTGACGTAACAGCAGTCGGCTATTAATATTTCCAGGAAGTAATGACTTGTATTGCTCTTCCCCTAGATGTATCATTGAATCCGGGACATGTACTAATCAGGAACGATATGAACCCTGCGGGGTACTCAAGTCCAAAAGCAATGGTTACAATTAGATTTCCATTAAAATTGAATCCCTGCTCTTTACCGATACAATATTGGGTCTCACGGAATCGACGGTGCTTTCGAATTGCGACGTGGAATTTATTCTAACTGTACAATAAAATGTCTGCAGGAAATTTGAATGCAAATACATTTATTCATTGTTGTGTTGCGAATTTTATCGCTATTCTATTTTTCGTACTATTCGAAGGAATTGTTGTATAGAAGTTATGATAGAATTATTTTTCTATAAGCCGCGATTTTTAATCAATGTAATGCTAAGTGTAGGAAGTAAGTTCACATACCTTATACATACAGGACCAGCCACCACACGTATCACAAAACGCCGCCTCAAACAGCACACCACTCAAACACTACACACACTCACTACAACAATCACTACGATCGTTTTGCCCCGTAACCGAAGTATCATCAGGAGAATAAGCTCCTAGACAAAAACGTAATGAATTGCATTACGATTTTATCGTGTGAGGTGCGTTGTTGTTGTATTGAATGCCCAGAAGCATTGGTAAGGTCTGGCAGCGACCTGTCTTCAACTTTGTAGGTCGCGGGTTCGATTCCCAGTAAGAGCCAACATTTTCTTTGAACAATTTGTTTATTTTCTAGTCTGGGTATATAAATGTATTGAAAACTATATATATTTGCTAGTTGTACGCAACCGTAACAAAAGTATTAAGTTATTTACTTTGGGGACGGACGACCGTGTATTGTCACATATTTAAATTAATATAGAGGTTTGTCTCAGTTCATCACTTAATAGATATAAATATAAAAAAACGCAAAATAAACAATGTAAACCTAATATTTTTCTATATTATATTCGGTGGTAAAATTGGTTTCTTTATCATGCTGTTATAAAACCAATTTCAGAGTGATAGCCACTCTGGGTGATCACGGGCAAAGGACCCTTGTAAGTAATTAAGATTCGAAAATAAAATTTTATGATGAAGTTGTGATATATATAGACGTAGATGTCTACGAATTCATTTAACTGGCTTTATATTTACGTGGTTGTTTTATTATTCAGCGGTGAACTCTTCATCTTAACTGTAAGATGAGTAATATCAGAGTATAAAGGTAAAGTTACATAAAATCAAAGCGAAAAATTCATCACAATAAACAAAGTGACAATAAAATGATCTTGCTATAAAAAAAAGTAACAGCCTGTTATTCTGCCCACCGCTGGGTTAAGGCCTCCTCTCTCCGCTTTGGAGAGAAGGATTGGAGCTAAGACCTACAACGCTGCTCCAATGCGGATTGGTAGGTTATACACATTCCTAGAATTCTCTAGAGATATGCAGGTTTCCTCACGATGTTTTCCTTCACCGAAAAGCGTGTGATAAATTGCAATTATAAATTAGACACATAAGTTTTAATAGAAAAACTCATTGGTGCCTGCCCGGGGTTTGAACCTATGTCGTCACTAAAGAGTCGCACGGTCTCACCGCTAGGCTATCACAGCTATAAATCCAGAATAAATAAAAATAAATTATCGCGAATTATAGCAAAATAATTTTATTATTACTTATTATGGATTATTTTATTTATTTATTTATATACTTTATTGCACACCAAAAAAATTTAAATATACAATTACAACTAAATATAAAAAAAAAATTATAGAGTACAAAAGGCGGTCTTATCGCTTCTAAGCGATTTCTTCCAGACAACCTTCGGATTAGGAAAGTTGTAAGATAAATGTAGGTAGGTGGTGTATTATAATAGACATACATACAATTAAGTACACACTAATACACAGACACGTTACACAAATAATATTATTTAAAATACATACAGATTCTACACAGACTAATAAATAGTATAATATATGTACATTTATATATAAATACAAATTAAAATAAAGTATGTAAAATTAGTCGTCAATTATTATGAGTTAGCGAGATAATAAGCTTTAACACGATTTTTAAAAATGCCCAGTGAAGTGGAGTTACGAATTTCTAGAGGGAGTGCATTCCATAATTTAACAGCACCAACTTCAAAAGACTGGCCGAAAAATTTAGTTTTATGGGTAGGCATCGTAAGCAACAGTTTTCTGGTGATACGCAACTCAGTCTGCACTCCCTGAAATTTAAATTTCCCCTTCAGATACGAAGGAGTTTTTGAATCAAATAACACACAGTACAGAAGTGAAAGTATATGCAAATTCCGGCGACAACGAATAGGGAGCCATTTGAGCTTTTGACGGAAGACTGATACATGGTCATACTTGCGTAAGCTAAATATGAACCGAATAGCAAGATTTTGAAGTCGCTCAAGTTTGTTTAATTGGTCCTCAGTCAAATTGATATAGCTTGCGTCGGCATAATCGAGAATTGAAAGAAGAAGAGAATTTGCCAACATAATTTTAGTAGGAATTGGTAGCACCGATCGTAGTCGACGTAACGAACTTAATGTCATAAATATTTTCTTGCTAACATCTTGAATGTGTGTGGACCATGATAACGTTTGATCTAAGTGTAATCCAAGATCTTTAGCAGTAGAACAATACGGTATAATAATGCCATTAAGTACAACAGAAGGGAGACTATGCCAGTCAACCCTCGAAATCATACCCTGGCTGCCAATAACAATGGCTTGTGATTTTTCTGGGTTAACACAAAGGCCAAAGCTTTTGCTCCACTCAGAAATAGCCATTAGATCGCTATTTATTTCAGTGACAGCAAGAGCAATATTTTCCAGGGTTGAAGAGCGATAGATTTGGATATCATCTGCATACATGTGATAGAGAGAAGTAATAGTACAGGGTAAAGAATTAATAAACATAGCAAATAAAAGCGGAGATAACACGCCACCTTGAGGTACCCCAGAATAGACGTCACACCACGATGAGAAGATCTCATCAACGTGTATTCGCTGTCGACGACCACTGAGGTAACTCCGAAACCACTCAATCACTGATGGAGATATGTTAATCGAACGTAGCAGACTTAACAAGATATCAAAATCCACAGTGTTAAAAGCATTACTGAAATCCAGTAAAGTCAAAATAGTAAGCTGCTTACTATCCATGGCCCGTCTAATGTCATCCGTGACTTTGACAAGCGCTGTAACCGTACTATGACCAGGACGAAACCCGGATTGTAGAGGACTGAGAAGGAGATGTTTATTAAGGAAAAGAGACAGTTGTTGATATACTAATTTTTCAAGAATTTTGGAAAGGAAAGGTAAAATCGAGATAGGACGATAGTCGGAGACATTCGTGGGACAGGCTTTTTTAGGTAAAGGAATAATGTGTGCACTCTTCCAAGACTCAGGAAACGTGCTAGTATAGACGGAGAAATTAAGGATGTGTGTTAACACAGGAGCCACAATATCTAGGATAGGCACGATCATATTACGGCTAATGCAGTCAGCACCAACAGCATTCGACGAGACAGATAGTATGTTCTTTTTAACATCACATTCAGCGAAATCTTTGAAGATAAATGGTAGAAAGTCTGGAGTTGGGGACGATGAAAGAAGATTAAGCGTCCGTTCTTTTTTGTTACTATCAATTGTGTCACACGAAGAAAAGTGTTCATTTAGAATTTCGATATCAGGAATGATGGAAGTAATATGAGATGATTTACCAACTCCAAGTGTCTTAAGAAATTTCCAAGTTTTGGCGGTGTCGCCATTTTCAAGAGATTTATAAATGTGGCGTCGTTGTGCGTCTCTACACGATGTATTGCAGCGATTCCGAGCTTTATGGTATTTTAGACGATTTTCTACAGTGCCGTTTAATTTAAATTTGTATTTGGCTTTATTCTTTTTTTCCATTAAAATCTTTAACTCGTCGGATAACCATGGAGCAGGCAGATTTTTTTTTTAACTGGTCGTATAGGAGCATGGATATCATATAACTCAGTTATCAATGTATTAAATAATTGTACTTTATTGTCAATGGTATCAGCATTGGTAACGATACTCCAATCCAACCGACGAGCACGATTATCGCAAAGTAACACTTAATTCTATAAATTATTATCACAATAAAAGTACGGAATGCGCACTATCTGCATTGGAGAAAACCCTAAAAGCAAATACATTTCATAATTTTTACTGTTTGTGTGTGATTTTACCAAAAAATTGTTTTATGCACAGGCGTTTTAAGCGTTTGTTTAAAGTAACTGAATGTTTACAAGCAAACCCCTTTCGTTACTTGAAGAGGCAATTAAACTAGATAGCATGTCGTTAAAGAGTCTTCTTCCACTGTCGCTCCAGGGTTTTAGTTGTAAACTAGACAAAGACTTTTTGCCCCTCCCTATTTCTCCTTCATATATTTTAAAATGAAATTTTTCTTTGTGAATTTGCATATATCAGTGCCATTTTTATTTATGCTTTCAGATGCCTTCTGCACTCATGGGAAATTTGTTGGTAGACTTTTCGCATTGGTAATAAATATTTGAATAACAAAATTTGCAAAGCTCGGTTGAAAACGTGATGGTTGTCCCATTTATTATATTTAGTTATTTACTTATATTATTAATCTTAATTTAAATTATGATATAAACTTTAAATAATTAATTAAATATAAATAAGTATGGGACAATAACACACATGGTCATACGTCCCCAAAGTAAGTAACTTAATACTTGTATTATGAATAACAGACAATTGGTAAATATATATACATACTGATATAATTTTTAAATACATACTTAAATATATAAATACACCCAGGCTCGAAGAACCAACAAATCGTTTTTAGAAAATGTTGATCTTCAGTGGGAATCGAATCCGCGACCCGTGGAGGTGAAGGGTCACTGCTAGCTGCGTCAAGGAACGAATTTATAGTAACGTAGCTGTGAACGCTCAGCGGTGAGACCATGCGACTCTTTCAAAGGGGTCACGGATTTAAACCCCGAGCACCATTAAGTTGTCAATTTAAACTTATATATCTTATAGATAATTGCAATTTATCACACGCTTTTCGATGAACGAAAACATCGTGAGGAAACCTGCATATCTCTAGAGAATTCTTATCATATGTGTAACCTACCAATCCGCATTGGAGCAGCGTGGTGAATCTTATTTATTTATAAAGAGAAAGAGAAAGAACAAAAGCACATGTACAAAACGGTGGACTTATTCCTAAAAGGAATCTCTTTCAGTCAACCTTTCAGTGACAAAAGGAAAAGCTAGAGGCAAGATATTGAAAGGGAACGCAGGGCGTTGGCGGTCCGATGCAATATGTTGGTCCGAAAGTTTGCACGCTGTAACAATTCAGTAAAGCTCATCTTGTTCAAGGCATTTTGCCAGTCATTTTACATTTTAAAACCTAATTTTATATTTGACTTTGTTTTAAATATAGCTGAAATGAAACAAACAAAACAAACAATTTATAAATAAAGTCAAAATTGATTGATTGATAAAACACAATTGATTGATATAACAAAGTCAAATATAAAATAAGGTTTTAAAAGTAATAACTCTTTAAAAAAGATATTGTGCTTTAATAAAGATAAACTAGAAAGCCCGAAAAAGAGTGGTATTTACAAAATAAAATGTCCTGAATGCAATGATACATAAGTGGGTCAGACTAGTCGTAATTTTGAAACCCGTTTTAAAGAACATATGGTCGCTTTCAGGAATAATAAGCCACAAAATTCACATTTCGCTAAACATTTGTTAGTAAGCGGTCATAAAGTTCCTAATGACCATAGTTTCGAAATCCTGCACACGTGTGTAAAAAGCTTGAAACTAAATATTTTAGAACAATTAGAAATCATTAAGCACAACAATGGCACCCTCACTAACGCGCAGATAAATGTTTCTAGTTCAAGCTTGTTGCACGTGTTCAGAGGTAAAATAAAGGGTGGGAATGACCCAAGTACTATACAACAATGCTTGTTTGGATATTGCTTCGCTTTGCGATTATGTCGTGGAGTCTATCTCCTGATGATGCTTCGGTTGCGGGGCGAAACGATTGTTGAGTTTGTGATAGTGAACGTGTGTAGTGCTTGTGTATTGTGGTGGAAGTGGTGAAGGTTTGTCCATGTGTTTTTACGAATCCTACACGTATCGGGTATGAAAATACGGATAGTCCACTATACATTTAACACTGTATATATTTTCTATTTACTGTATCGCGGATTATAGCAAAATAATTTATTATTACTTTTATATCCACCTGTTCTTATCGTCTAAGTTTTCTTCAATAGTATAGTAGGCTTTCTGAATTAGCCTTTTTTTAATAGTATTTTTAAACTGCTGTAATGGTAAAGTTAAAGTAGATTGTGGAATTTTATTATAGAATCTTATACCCAAACCCACAAACGAATTTTATACTTTTGCAAGGCGCAAAGCAGGAACAGCAAGCTTATGTCGGTTCCTACTTTGTCTATTATATACATCGCCGATCTTTTTATAATTATGTATATTCTTTTTTTATATGTCAAATGACACACGTCATTTCCTTATTGTCGATTACTTTTTATATTTTATACTTTAATTTTTTTAAATGTATTAAAAAATAATATTCTAATATATTTTTTTTTGTAGAATGTCCTTTCGGATAAATACGAAATTTACTGAAATTTTGTATTACAATTTAAATGACTACTTACTTTGAAAATATCTACAATTTTTACCTACCTTTAGCCCCTGTCATTTGTAAAACGGCCAAGTTAGCCGGTATGCATATACTCATAATATATATTAACACTACCTTATTCTATACATTTTATTTCTAAGAAAATAAGTAACGTCTGAAAACCTTGTGATCTTGCTCTAATAAATAAAACGAGCCTAGAAGGTCGTGGGTCATAACATCTTCACTTTGTGACTATTAAACTTATATAAATTCATTATTCGCTTTCAGCTTGAACTCACTAACTCAAAAATATACTTTTATTAGAAATTACGTTCACGACGACAATCGTCAGAATCTCAACGGTATCTCTCTTATTACCTCAAGTTTCACAATTGAAGGTAATACCCACTCACATAAAAAGTCCCTACCTTCGCTATTGATTACTCAAGAACCTCACTTCCGGTATTAACAAAAACACAGAATGTCATTTGACTATTTCCTATTTCAACATTTTTAGTGTCTGTTACATAAGTCTACTTTAACATTTATGCTTTTTCTATTTTTCATCACGCGCTTTACAGTGAAAGAGCATATTTAGATAAAACCTGTATAAAAACATTCTTAGTCCTTAATATAATATAATTCCAAATGATTTATAGAAGCAGGCGTTACTTTGCGGAATGCCATATTACAGGCATTATAACAGAACTACCTCGCTATAATCCGCACGGGTTAAGCGAATGCATGCAAAGCTAATGTGTATGAAGCAGGCTCCACGACAAAATCGTAATGATCGCATTACGATTTTGTCGTGGAGCCTATCTTCCTGATGATGCTTCGGCTTCGGAGCGAAACGATCGTCGTGATTGTTGTGGTGGTTGTGTGTGCTCCTCCACCAGCAACAAAGCACACGCTTTGTTTTTGTCAGGAGCCTTGGGGTGCGTGTGGTGGCTTGTCCTGCATGTGTAAGGTTCGTAAATTTTGCCTGCTTCATACACATTAGCTTTGCATGCATTCGCTTAACCAGTGCGGATTATAGCGGGGTAGTTCTGTTATGGTGCCTGTAATATAATTCCAATGTTAGCTCATGAATGAAAGCTGTACAATTTTTTTGTTCTATGCAAGATGCTAATATTGTTAAACTATTTGATTACATTTTTAATATTCATTTCTTTCGTTTCCCCGTTCTACAAAGCTCATTAAGCGAAGCTGATGCAAATATTGCGAAGTTAGTTATTTCTTATCCGCTTTTATGCGTCGTTGGACTTGCAATCCACTTATAATTTAATCTTTTAATAATGAAAGTCTGCGTTGTGCTGTTCATATTTATTTTATCATATTATTGCAAATAAAAAATGCACAGACGCGTTTTATTCGAGAAAAAGATAATAAGCAATAGTTTGTTAAGATAAAATTAAAATAAATAGCTATGTATTTTAATGTTTATCTAGATTAAACATATATTTGCATAGAATATACAATACTCATCTACAATGATGATATCATTCATGCGACTATATTTCTGAGTGTATACAATTTTACCACTAGGGAATATAATCTGAAATCTTAGAAACAATATTTGCTTTGAAGTACGTTTAGATCACGTAGGTATAAAGGACATATAATAATCTAAAATATTTTAGTAAATCCTATCTTAAATATCGTGAATTAGATACAATAGAGTAAGTATGTGCCTAAGTCATCATCCTCCTGCCCTTATCCCACTCTAAGAGGGATCGACACAACATGTTACAAACATGTTGTCACATGATTCGGCTACGTATTTTACGACTGGCCGCCTGCCTGACATCCACTTACCGTAGTCGTATTTTACGACACCTCGGTAAGAAATGAGGTTTGATCTATTCTACCCAGCCGGATACCACACGACGGGTCGACTTACCTTAGTCGCCTTTATCGAAACCTCGGTAAGAGATGAGGTTGATTTATTCTACTCAGCCGGATACCACACAAGGGGTCGACTTACCTTAGTCGACTTTATCGATACCTCGGTAAGAAATGAGACTGGTCTATTCTACTCAGCCGGAAACACGGCGGTTATGTACCTAATTGATAATTGCAATTTATCACACGTTTTTTGGTGAAGAAAAAGATCGTGAGGAAACCTGAATATCTTTCGAGAATTTTGGGGATATGTGTAGCAATGGTGGGTTTTAGCTCCAAACCTTTTCTTCATAAATGAAGAAAAGAAGACCCACCCCTAGCATTAGGACAGTAACAGGCTGTTACTCTATATATCGATACTTATTATAAAATAATCTATCTATCTATACTTATTATAAAATAAAGTCCCCCAAAGCTATCTGTTTGTATGTAATCGATTTTTTCAAAATCTACTGAACGGATTTTAGTACGTTTTTTACTAAAAGGTAGTGCAATTCTTCCGAAAGGTTTAGGTTAATAGCACATAACCTTTTCATATAAATTGAGTTGAAGAGGTCGTTTTACAACAATTTTTAGTGGGGGTAGTAACAAACCGGTGTCGATTGTAGTTTAGAGGGGGGGAATAGGTATAGAAAGCGGTGTAGGGTATCAGAGAGCCAGTCTCCTGCCGAGCCTCGAGCGACTATAACATGCTAAACACTACATTTAACGCGGGCGAAGCCGCACGTATTTCTAGTTAATTATATAATTGATAATGGTTTGGATAACATAGGCTATATGTTAATAAATTAATTAACTGTTCAGTAAAGTTGCGGTCAAAGCGTTCTAAAGGAACAATTGAACTTTAGAAAATAATGCAAATTCATCCCTCATGTTAGGTTCTTCGACTAATACAGTTGCTTATCCAGTTTATTTGGAACTTGGCTGGACATCTAATAAATAAGTTTTGATGTGCAAAGTTTACGGTCCTGTCAAGTTTGATAAAGGGTGTGGTAGAGAGTATTTGTATAACTAACTATTCAATCAAAGTTACGCTCTAATGCCTGGTGCGATGAAAATCGTGTAATCCCAAATTATATCTGATCGTTAATTTCAGAATATCGAAATTCTCTAACCATTGTTGGATAATCACACACACGAACGCACACACACGTATATAAGTCCTATATTGGAGTTTATTTAAAAAGGAAATATGTTATGTTATAACAATGATATTTTTCCTTAACACTTCGATAAATCAGAAGCAATTTTCTCTTCAACTTGACACATTGACGGCGAGAATGTTTTTTTTATATTATTGACCTAACTATTTGACGGACGTTGTATTTGAAACACGTTGTAACATTAATTTTAAGTTTAACTGTCCAGTTGATTCATCGTGTGGTATCCGGCTGAGTAGAATAGACCACCCTCATTACTTACCGAGGTGTCATAAAAGGCGATTAAGGTAATTCGACCAGCCGTATGGTATCCGGCTGAGTAGAATAGACCATCCTCATTTCTTACTGAAGTGTCGTAAAAGGCGACTAAGTTACGTTGAGCCACTGTGTGGCATCCGGTTGAGTAAAATAGACTATCCTCTTTTTTACCGAGGTGTTGTAAAATATGACTAAGTTAAGCTGACGTCAGGCAGGCGGCCGGTCGTAAAATACGTAGCCGATTCATGTGACACACATGTTTATAACAGGTCGAGGATGATGAATTATCCAGTGGTATATAATTTACTTGTCTTGGATTGATTTTGATAGAGCATTTCGGGTCAACACCTAATGCATGGGCAAGGGCTATTAGTGTATAATGAAATTTTATCATCATCCTCCCGCCGTTATCCCACTCTAAGTGGGGTCGGCACATGTTACAAACATGTTGTCACATGATTTGGCTACATATTTTACGACCGGCCGCCTGCCTAACGTCAACTTACCTTAGTCGCCTTTTACGACACATCGGTAAGAACTGAAGGTGGTCTATTCTATGTAGCCGGATACCACACGGCAGATACCTTAGTCGCCTCTTACGACACCTCAGTGAGAAAGGAGGGTGGTCGATTCTATTCAGCCTAATACCACACGGCGTGTATAATGAAATTTTATGTCAATAAATTATTTTGATTTTCATAATTGAGTGAAGCATTTGTAATATATTTTGATTATTGTAAATAGCGACATTAAGCTTCATATATGTAAAACGAATCGTTACCGCAACTTTATTCACACCAACTTCAGCTTTTAAGTACCTACCTTCAATAATGCAAAATGTATTTTCGTCTGTTCCTGAAAGAAAAACGAGAATTTTTACGCGTGGAATAAAAAGTAAAAAGTAAGGGCCTATTACTATTTCACTGCGGGGCATAGGCCTCTTCTCTTCGTTTTAGGGGAGAAGGATTGGAGCTAAGACCTACCACGCTGCTCTTACTCGGATTAGTAGGCTGGCTACTCATATCCCTAGAATTCTCTAGAGATATGCAGGTTTCCTCACGATTTTTCCCTCACCGAAAAGAGTGTGACGAATTGCAAATTTCAATTGTTACATAGGTTGATATATAAGTTTAACAGAAAACATCATTGGTGCCTGCCCGGGATCAGAATCCGTTACCGAGAAGAGAAAGAGGCGCACGGTCTTACCGCAGCGCTTCCATAGCTTTGTACATTTTTCTTTCAAGGCGTGGAATATGCATACATTTATGATAATAAATGTAACGCCTGATTCTATAAATTACTCATACAAATGTCGTTTAAAATATTTGCAAGCAAACCCCGACCCTTTCGAGTAATAAATGTGTAAATGCGACGCGATCTCATAGATTCAATGAATCGGATATTATACGATATGTCAATATGCGATATTCAGAGCTTCATCTTTCTGTATATGCTATTATGTGAATGGAATGAAAAATGAGCGTGCTTCTTTTAAGATAAATTTGTGGGTTTTGGAATCATAGAGTTGTTATACTAGAGTAGGGTAGCCAGCCTAAAATTTGCCCTATTACAATAAAGAGAATGCAAACGAGACTAAATCTATCTTTTTTATGTGTCATTAGACAAAGATAGATATATGAGTTTATCTTCCCTCTCATTATTGATTGCGACACTCTCACGTACAGGCCTAGTCTACTACAATGACTCTATGTCTGCAATACTGGCAAAGTACCGCAGAATAAAGTTAGATGTTCTATGTTTATACATTTATATATGTTTTGTATTAACTTGTATATAACAAGATGTACTGTATGATATTATTAAACTATTGTTACGAACATGCGAAAAGAGTTCGTAATGCATATGTTATAAAGTTCAAATTGGACGGGGGCAGTTTACGACATGCAAAAACGATTCGTAAACTGTATGTCATAGAGTGCAAATTCGCTTAACGCTTAAGCTTAACTCATTTTCTGGAACATTCGACGTGTATCAAAACAAGTTTACTTAAAAGACTTATTTACGATCGTTTCAAGGTCTATCGAATGTTCCCGAAATCGGTTCGTTCGATATTTAAGCAGACGTATCGTGCGCCTCGACATTCAGTTATCGAATAGCGATCAAGAGCGAATAAACAAGCGAAAATAAAAGTGAAATATTAGTGACCTCGGCATTCTTATTGGACAACGAACTGTATAGACACTATAAGTAGTAAGTTTGTAGTAAAAAGTTGAATAAAGTGTTTTAAACGAGTCACCAGGTATTTTCATCCAAATCCACGGAAACTACGTAAAACTATACTAGCTGTGTTGTGCTGTGCAGATTCGTCCGCTTCTATTAGAATATTTAACATAAAAGTAATTATTGTTAGTTAAATATGAGATAGAGACATCGCAGACTTTTTTGTAGTATTTTTGTATATCTAAAGTTCTCTAGTACCTTACTGTGGTGTATATCTGTTGGTTAACGTGGCGCACGCGAGTGAAAGGCGAGTTTTTTTTACAACTACACAAATTTATTCAAAACAATTTACATACAACCGTAATGCACTATTAACCTAAACCTTCCGAAAAAATTTCACTAGCTCTAAGTGAAAACCGTATCATAACCGTTTCAGTAGATTTTAAGAAAATCGATTACATATAAACGGCTTTGTTTTATAATAAGTATAGATTATAGTTTAGTTTGCGCTATCTAACATTCTTTTACAATGATTTCCTGCTCCTAAAATAATAGGACTACCATTGCATAGTATAAATTTATTAATGTATTTTTCACTCATTAATGTATTTTTGCGTGCAATAAGTGTCAAATACATAAATAATAATTGAATTAAATTAAATTAAATATCATTATTTATAATTTTAGTAAGATTAGTTGGATAAGTATTAATCGTATTTATAATCTACAAATATATTTCTTTGCTTTTATCTTAGAACAATCTGTTGGTGTGATATAAATTCCTATTAGAATAGATTGATAATTCAATATTTAGATTCAATCTCCAGATAATATAAAACAATCTATTCCATTCCGTTTGAGTTAACTTTAACAAGATAAGTTTCCAGTAAGAAAAGGCCAATTAACGTTGTCGCAGAAGAATAATATAAAAACTTCGAGTCTCCATCATAAAACTTATATCTGTTTGAAAGTTTTCTAATAGAGAGAGCGGTGAGAAATTTATTAAATTTTTAACTTTGTCAAAACAATGTTATAGATAGTTTAATTGTAAGACATAAAAGTCTTACAATTATTTAACACTTTTGGCGGAGCATAGTTATAATAAGTCAAATTTGTTAAACGCTAATTGACATAACGTTTAAACACGTCGCAAAAATGTCTTTCTTTAAACTACGTGCATAAACGGCTGACGAACAGAACGGCTTGTACCAATTCATTCAGCAACTTTTAATTTACTTTAAATTTTTGGACTGATAGCGCCGCTCCGTTAGTTTTTGTACATTCCATATTAAAGAAACTACAACAGAACTATAGTACCCGGCATTAAATAATGCACATCGATGTTTAGAACGAAACAGCCGGCCAGTTCGGGTTCGTAGAGCGCTGTCACTGTCACTCAGTTAGTAAGTGACAATTTGCACGGGTTCGTCAGTCTGTGCGACAGAGACAATGCTCTATGAAGCAGAATCTAGCCGATTTCGCTCTCTAAGCCTAGATGTACATTATTTATTGCCGCGTACTATATTTTGCTATAATCCGCGCGTGCTAAGAGAATGTATGTAATACTAAGTATATGAAGCAGGCAAAATTCACATACCCTACACATGCAGTACAAGTCACCACACGTACTTATATCCCAAGATACCTCCACCAGCAACAATACGCACAACAATATTTACACACAACCTATATTTCAAAAATGTTAACTCTGTACCTACAGCGGCTTTAAGGTCCCGTGTTTCTGGACCACAATGCGATGGAGAATACAAGCATATGCACTAAATTATTATATTATTTTTTTATTTTTCGTGTATTTTTTCAGACGTTACAACCACCAAAAGACAAAATACATTTTGCATTTTGGTTGTATTGACTTTGTACATAAGAATGTTTTGTTTAACTTAAATTTTATTATTGTGCTTTAATTCTAAAACAAAGTTTCTTGTGTACAACTCCGATCAATGTGACCGCATTGTTCCCAACTTTAATATCTAAACCTCGCTAAATCTAAGAGATAGCACGAAATAGCTTAGAAATGTAATCTTAGCTACTTCAGAAATCCGCAACATTCAGCTTAGCGAATTTGTACTGGTCTGCTGTAAAATGTGTTCGTATAAAGATTTTTTTAAATAAAAAAATATAAGAAAGCACACTAAGAAAAGTATGTTGAGTTCTATTTTTTATTTATCATTTATACTTCTTTTCTCATTATCCAATGGATTGATTCAAATCATCTTTTGCCGCTTAAAGAAGTTGCCTACTGTCTATTAAGTGGTGGGGTCTTTCTACCTATACTGCATAACTGTTAACATACTTGGCACAAGATTTATTATTTTTCTTTGATAAAAATATTATGAAGACATGCTTTGCTATATCAGTTTGTTTAGACAAACCAAATATTAACACCAACACGATCTAGGCGATATGGCATCTATTGCTGAGTCGAATCCACGTTCAGAACGACACTGTTTTCAGTTAACACATTTGGGCTATTTATTGTTTTTAATTTAATATATGAATAAATATATAATGATCATATAATATTATTTTTCTATTAAACTCGCGATAAAAAAAAAATTATGCTAAAATAAATGTGCAAAATAAATAATATCCCTGTTCACATTCACTACCACAAACTCAATTTACGGCCTCGCAACCGACGCATCATCCGATAAATAGTTTACACGATATATAATCGCAACCGTTTATATGATATTCGCTTGCAAACCCTCATTAATTACCGCTTTTACAAGAAACAACAAATACCATCATCATCATCATCATCCTGACTTTATCCCACTATAAGTAGGGTCGGCATAACATGTTACAAACATGTTGTGCAGACCACTATGGCTATTTGGCTATGTATTTTACGACCGGCCGCTTGCCTGACGTCAACCTACCTTAGTCGCCTTTTACGACCCCTCGGTAAGAAAGAAATGAGGGTGGTTTATTTTACTCAGCTAGATAGCACACGGTGGAAGAAAAAACAAATATCATTTGACTAATTTCGACTTCGAAGTTTTATATACAGATCTATTAAACACATACAAGATACTGTAGGCATAACCCGGTACGATATTTTTATATTGTTGTAAGACAATTTACCTATCCATCTTAACTTACTTTAACAAGATAACTTTGAAACCAATTACCGTGTAGTACAATGTTTTGAAAAGTTCCTTACGGTACACGTTAGGGAAGTTTAAAACGTAATAAGGCTACTTGGGAACCGGATTTGTTGTTGTTGAACATTTTTAATATGGTCTTTTTTTTGCTTAGATAACCACCGTGTGGTATCCGACTGAGTAGAATAGACCTCAAGAAGCATGAGGGTTCATTGCTTCTTGTCGTAAAAGGCGCCGATCGTAAAACATGTGATAAGATGTTTTAAACATGTTGTGCCGATCCCACTTAGAGTGGGATCATGGCAGGAGAATGATGATTATTTTGCTTAGACGAGGAATATACGCATTATTTAGCGTGTGACTCTCTCCAAGGGGGTCAATAGATCAAACCCTGGGTAGGCACTTGTGCCCATATTAATTATTTATAAAACGCGAAGGTGAAGGAAAATATCGCCAGGAAACCTGAATATCATCTCTAGAGAATTTCTGCGATATGTTTATCCTACCAATTGGAGCAGCGTAATGGGTCATAGCTATAATGGAGACAGGAGGCCTATGCCCAGCAGTGGGATAATAAAAGGTCGTTCCTTACTTATATATGCTCAATCTTTCTTTCCAATGAGAGAAGAGGCATTTGGGTAGCAAATATACTACATACCGATTCATATATCATGTAAGTATATACCATATGTCTGAGATGCTCTTGGTAATTTAAAAATCTATATACGTTTAACGAAATATAAAGAAATATATTGATTGCATCATTTCATTGAACTTCAACACCATTCTAGCATCTGTTATTATTTATTTATTTATTTATTTAGTAACACACAATAGATATGACAACATTGTAATACAAATACTTAAACTATGACAAATATACCTTATTTATTGCCTATCCAACTTGTGCGCCGACAGCATGCTTGACTATTATTTTGTGTTCGTATCTTAACTTATTAATAATTAATAATTATTTAGTTATTATAGAATATAAGTTAGAGTTAAAGTTAAAGTTAGTTTTAAAAGGATTGCGATAATTTATATCGAAAGTGTAAATAGGAATTACCAAAAATGTCAATTTCAGAACTTTTACTGATTTAATTATATAGTTTGCATATACGGTTAATTGGTTTTTGCTGCGATCTTTGAGTTCGCTCCCGAGGAAGCACAAATAGCTTATACATGCGCGTGGATCGGGATGGTACTCTTACTTAATTTTAGAAATCATAGTTGTAGATACATAATAATCAAGTTAATTTAAAAAAGCTTTTAAACAATGCATTTCACACAATTTCATGCCCCTACTGTTAACCGTTGAGGAGTTCCCCTGTCCTGGAGCCAATCCTGGCAGCAGCTTATTATAAGCATACATCGTCGTCTGAATTGTACCAATATATAAAATTTCAGCTCAATTGCAAGATTCCACCTTCACATACATTGCAAGTTTAATAAAATAAAAAAGTTCATAGATTCCACAAGTCCGTTTTCTAGGAAGATATATTTATAGACGAATTTATATTCAAGTTGGAGCGTAATGTAATATTTTAGCTGGGAAAATAATGAATATTGCAACACCCTCACGAGGCGAAGTCTGAAAAATTGCGAGCTTGCATTACTAGTATCTAGGTGTACTGAATTATACAGTCTTATCGCGTTTCAGATATAAATCTGCATTTTTATTAAAAAATAAAAATAAAAGGCGAGGTGAGGTTCAAGTGTAAAATTTATGTTTTATGTATTGCAATATATAAATAAAATTAAACAATTTTTTCGAGATCTGATATATACATTTTTAGTAAATTTTAATGCTTTATCTTATATATTGAGTTTACAATATTACTGTTAAGAAGAGGAAAAGTATGACAATGCGAATTCTGTTGAGTAGAAAAGTAAAAATTGCTAATTCAATGCTCTTGTTACAAAATGAGCGACTTTGACGATAATATATTTCCTATATGCTATATTATCTATAAAAATGTCGGTCAAAATAATGAGTAAATAAATATTTTGTTGCTATTATACGCGTTACAAATTATTACTATGGTTTTCAGTAAAGTCTTCACGCCTTCTGGGTCTGGATTTTAAAATAAATAAAATAAAGCGTTCTTCTAAATAGTTCAACAAAGCATTTTTATATAAATAAGTTTATCGTAGGCTAAATTTTTTTATCCTAGACGGTTCTAGCTGAGGATTGGCTATTAGCTCAGCTTTAGAAACGAAAAAACTTTATTTTTTAATGAATAATAATCAACGATCAACTAGTAACAGTCTTTCGCTATTCCACTGCTGGGCATACGCCTCCTATCTCCATTTTTTAAAAGATAGGTCGGGCTTGGATCCAGCACGCTGCTCCAATGGGAAATGGGGATTTCATTTTTAGTTTACACATATCCCCAGAATTCTTTAATAATATACAAGTTTCATTACAAGCGAGTGATAAATTGAAAATATCAATTAGACAAAGAAATTTAATCTAAATTTCTACATAGTTATAACCTTTATAGTAATTATATCAGTAAAATTTAAATGTTGAAATCGTAAATGCGTTCTGTACCGTAATATCATTAGAGGGCTATTCGGTCTGGCGAGAAAATTAATTGTAATTTTATCATTTTATTTCAATGTTGGCTTACCATCCTGTATTTCCATTACTTTGCGTAGATTAAATGTTTTTGTTTACACAATAACATTGAAAATTCTTTAGCCGTGTGGTATCCGGCAGAATAGAATAGACCACCCTCCTTTCTTACCGAGGTACCGTAAGAGGCGACTAAGGTAAATGTCGTGTGGTATCCGGCTGCATAGAATATACTACTCTCATTTCTTACTGAGGTGTCGTAAAAGGCGACTAAGGTAAGTTGAAGTCGTCGTAAAATACGTAGCCAAATTGTACGACAACATGTTTGTAACATATGCCGACCCGACTTAGAGTGGGATAAAGGCAGGAGAGTGAGTATAACATTGAAGATTCTTCTTCTTTAACCGATGAAGGTCTACTGCTAGACATTGGTCTCTACTTGGGATCTACACAGAGGGAATCGCTTGGATCCCGCGGCTCCCCGTGACATTTTCAAGGTCATTTGTCGATTTCGATGGTCTACCGACGCTACGTACTTGTGTGCCCCATCCATCGCTTATTCAGCTTCAGTTACGCTGAGCCATATCTCTAACTATTGTTTTTGTAGGGATCTCCTTATTCCTCATTTAATCACGTAGAACAGTGTTCCAAACAACAACAACAAATACACTTTATTACACAAACAAAAATCATAAAAGAAATACAAAACACATATTTCACGTATACGATACATAAATATAAAATTATAGTAAACAATATACACATATTGTACAACGGGCGGCCTTATCGCTAATCAGCGATCTCTTCTAGGCAACCGACATTAAAGGGAAAATTAGAGAAAAACAGGAGGTAGGTGACAAACCTTAGCTTTTCTAAAATTCTTATGCTCCCTATGTACCAACTTTATATTAAAACATTGAATTGTTCACTTAAGAAACTTGAACAATAGGTTTAAGGAAGAAGAATTTGCTTATTTTTCGTTAAATATAGCATTTAAATGACTCGGAGCGAAAGGGTTAAACTCGTATCAAATCTATTTTCGAATTACTCCAACAATCAAATTGCGCCCACCGCGGGGCGTGGGCCGACATTGGAAAACACTGAAGTAGAGATACTCTAAGCGTAGCTTGATCCACTGGCCATTAAGTCTGAGAACCATAGTTAAAAAATTACAAATAAATTTTGAAAATTAAAAATATTTACACGGTTGTTGAACAAACAAAAACTTGTTTATATTGTATGAACAAATATTTTCACAAACGTGGCTTATAGCTCGATAGTCAAAGAAATCTAAACATTCAACGTAAAGCAAACAAAATGAAAGCCTCCTTTGACTACCGGCTCGCTATGAAAATAATTTCCGGTAGTGTGTTGTTGTTAAATTCAATACGACCAGTTAAAAAAAATATATGAACAGTCTTACTTATAAAAAATCTTTAATCACTGAGTAAAAAATTACTTAAGTAACAAATACTTAAATGTTTAACCAGTTGTTTAACTTTTTTTACTTATAAACGTTACTTTAGATGCAATTAGTTAAGCAACGTACAAAATATTTAAGATCATTCATTAAGATTCATAATCCGTTAATTTTGTTATTGGTTTATATTGATCCTCAAAACCGGCAAAACTTGTTTTATGTTTCCTTTAATTAAAATATCTACTTTTTAAACTTTTAACGTGTTTATTGTAAAAAACATTGAAAATATTTTCATATTTTCTTTGCAAAATCTGTATTTACGCCGGAACTCGACGTCATCCATTTTTTCCAATGGATTTATTTTAATTTTATACAGGTTTGTGCGCCTTCAATGAAAATTATTTATCTTGCGTAAATCATGACGAAATGAACGTAAATCCTTTTCAAAAACATCCATTCTTCCATATAAGATAATATACAATATATCGCGATCCGCGTTACGGGCTGAGCGATACCAAAATCAACTGTTACACCGACGCCATTTGCTTAAACAATCGTTAAACAACGTCCTAGTGATGTTGATTTTTACAACTACTTAAGCAGCGATTTAAACAGTGTTTTAAGTTAATTATCGTTTATAAGTAAGGCTGATAGTATTTTGTTTTACTTCCCTGTTTGAAACGGCGGCTAAAGATCAAGTTATAACTCAGAGGTATTTTTACATATAAATTTGAAGTAACCTTACTAAAAACTTTTATGTAACTTGCATTGTATCTATGTGAAGGTGGAATCTTGCATCTTGAATTTGACCCATTTCCTGGTGTCCGATTGAGCTGAAATTTTACATATAGCTTCAGTCCAAATGACAGTGCATATTTATCATAAGCATGACTTGATGCTGCTGCCAGGATTGACTGCTGACGAGGGAACTCCATAACGGTTAACTGTAGGAACATGAAATTTCGTTGCAACCTTTTTATAATGCTTTTTTCACTTGACTTATTTTATACAACTGATATGAACTTAAGTAAGTTGTGACCAAGTAAACAATCCATGTATGCTACACACTCTTACTTAGATTGTCAAGTCAAATTTAAGACGAAAATATCTCGAATCTCTTTCTGAGTTTCCTTCCAAAAAACTTTACTTACTGTAAACTTTACTTTGGGAACGGACGACCGCGTGTATAAGTGTCCCATATATTTATTTATATACATGTATCATTTATCTATTTATATTTTATGAAAATTTAATGAGACAAATACGTTAAATTTTATATAAGAGTTTTTAAATAGTCAGGTTAATCAGTAATGGAAAACTTATTGAATATTAATTTTATAAGTTTATTTATTAGTAAGTGTAAAAATTCGAATTAGAACTGAAAGATAGTAAAAAACGTATTTATATAAAACTTCTTGAGTGTAATTTTCTCTGAATACGAAACTGTCTTTTATAATAATGAGCTCCAATTGATGTTTTCCAACAATATTCCAATCTTGGTAAGCCGAGCCGTTAATTCCTGGGGGATCAAGTTGCCTATTTGATTAAACGAGGCTAAGAGGTGATTAACAATTTAAATGGCGTCGTTTTCGTTTGAAAGCATTTTATTTTTAGAATTCAACGGATTTTGCCCCGGTATGACGTCACGTAGCAACCATTAAATGTTATATTCTATACGAATAAACGTATAGATGCCGATCTGATTTTTGTGATGGAGATATTTTCAGGGTTGGTGAGTGATAGAAGCTACTGTTTATTCCAAGACTCAACGGTCCACGCGAACGAAAAAAGCGGGTAAAAGCTAGCGTGTAATAAATAAATACCACTGTGTGATATCCGGCTAAGTAGAATAGACCAACGTCATTTTCTATATCATCATTCTCCTGCCCGTATCCCACTCTAAGTGGGGTCGGCACAACATGTTACAAACATGTTGTCATATGATTTGGCTATATATTTTACAACCGGCCATCTGCCTGACGTCAACTTACCTTAGTCGCCTCTTACGACTCCTCGGTAAGAAATGAGGGTGGTCTATTCTATGCAGCCGGATACCACACGGCATTTACTTTGGTCGCCTCTTACGACTTCTCGGTAAGAAAGGAAGGTGGTCTATTCTATTCTGCCGGATACTACACGGCGGACCGTCATTTCTTACAGAGGTGTCGTAAAATGCGACTAAGGTAAGTTGACATCAGAGAGACGGCCGAACGCTAAATAACTAGCCGAAACATGTAACGACAACTTGTGCCGACTCCAGTCAGGGAAGTGAGATAAGGGCAGGAGGATGATGATCTATAATAAATAAATAAACCTTTAGCGAAATAAAATATGCTGTATTCACGTTTTCCGTGTCAATATCAAACACAAAGATAAATCGATTTATCATTTATAGTAGTAGTAGTAACAGCCTGTTACTATGTCCACTGTTGGGCTCAGGCCTCCCCTCTCCGATTTTAGAGAGAAGGATTGGAGCTAAACCTACCACGCTGCTCTAATGCGGATTGGTAGGTTTCCTGTCCCTAGAATTATCTAGAGATATTCAGGTTTTCTCACGATGTTTTCCTTTACCGAAAAGCGTGTGATAAATTGCAATCATCAATTAGATACATGTATTTTAATTGAAAAACTCATTGGTGCCTGCCCGGGGTTTGAATCCATGATCGTTAGAGATTCGCACGGTGTTACCGCTAAGCTATCACAGCTTGTCATCTTGTTAATAGAACAAAAAATGAAGATTACATTATCCTATATTATTATCATTTCTTTGTTTTCAACATTCCGGTTCATCCTGTCTCTTCAGGTGACAAGAGGGCTGGATTTTTTCTGACTTATTAAAGCCTAGATTAACTACTTTTAAATCCGGGCGTCGTAATATAATATATATATTATTAATTTGTTCAATTAAGCGTAGTTTTTTTTCTATTTTTTCAACCGATGAAAGGTTACTGCCATTCTCGAGAATGCTAAATGACTTTTTGTGAGTTTTTAAAGGTCAGATGGCACTTTGAAAAGAATAAACAGTACATCAATATTGTTTTCATAACAACTAAAACTAATACAATCTAAGATTTATTGAGCCAATACCCTAATCCAGTAATATTGCAGTAGTCTAACTTTGTTCATTATGGATATGAGGCAATCATAATGAAATCTTGTCCAGAACTTTGATGAGGACGTACGTTTCGTACGTGACCGTTATAATTTTTTTATACAATTTATTGAGTAACTGAATATTGTGTGTCTTGTTTTCTGCTTGTATACTGAGTACAGTATAGTAAATGACTTATTTATATAAATATTCTTAGGCAGATATACACTATAATATAATATAATAAAAGATAATAATATATGGGACACTTATACACATGGTCGTCCATCCCCAAAGTAAGTAACTTAATACTTCTGTTATGGGTGACGGACAACTGTTAGATATACTACATATATAATTTTAAATACGAACCAAAAATTTTTTATACTATAGTAAAACAGCTGTAACGTGACAAAAGTAAGAAAAAGAATTCGACTTCATCCTCCTGTCCTTATCCCATTCTCTAGCGAGCCAATTGACATGTGACAACATGTTTGTAACATGTTGTCACATGAATTCGCTACGTATTTTACCACTGGCCGTCTGCCTGACGCCAACTTACCTTAGTCGTATTTTACAACCCCTCGGTTAGAAAGAGTGTGGTCTCTTCTATTCAACCGGATACCACATGACGGGTCGACTTACCTTAGTCGCCTTTTAAGACACCTCGGTTAGAAAGAGGGTGGTCTATTCTAATCAGCCGGATACCGCACGGCGGATCCACTTACCTTAGTCGCCTTTTACGACACAGAGGTAAGAAATGAGGGTGGTCTATTCTACTCAGCCGGATACCACACGGTATAAAAATTATGATAGAATTATTTTGCCATAATCCGCGTTTGTTAAAAAATCTGTTATGTCTCTAGTGGACTGCTTTGATGCACACTAAAACAGCGGTAACATGAAAATTGTTATGATAGAATTATTTTCTTAACAAAATCTATTTTATGCTAAGTATACGAAGCTTTCATACATGCAGGATTAGTTGCCGAACGTATCACAAAACATCGCTACCGCTACTATACAAGCACTCCACACATTCACTACGACAATCTTAACGATCGTTTTACTCCTTAACCGAGTGATCATCAGGAGATAGGCTCCACAACAAAAGCGCCGTATCACCAAGCAGCAAGCAGCAAGCAATACCAGCAAGCAGTATTATATACAAATTGTTCCAACTTCAAGGTTTAAGAAGATTACGCAACATATACGAACAGATAATTATATATAATCCAATAAACTAAAAGTTTATATTGCAATTCTCATTGTGCCAATAATAGAATCAATGCTACAGTGATATTGAATTGGCTAACTTCGTTCATTACAAGAGTAGGTAAAAGCAATTATGATAGAATCTCGACCAGAACTTCGTCGGCGACACCCGTACGTGACCAATATAAAGTAGAAAATATACTTTGTATGCTTGATGAAATTGAATTATATTATGCCGGATATATTGTAGCTCAGTAGAATAGACCACCCTCATTTCTTATTGAGTTGTCGTAAAAGGCGATTAAAGTAAATCGATCCGCAGTTTGGTATCCGGCTAAGTAGAATAGACCACCCTCTTTCTTACCGAGGGGTCGTAAAATACTACTAAGGTAAGTTAACGTCAGGCAGAAGGCCAATCGTAAAATACGTTGCCAAATCCTGTGACAAAATGTTTATAATATGTCGTGCCGACCCCGATTAGAGTGGAGTAAGGGATGGTGATGAACTTGTATTATATTATGTTTTTAAAGATATTGAAATCAGATTTAATCAGTTATTTTTTTAGGGATTTAACGTATAGTTTTTATCATGAAATGATCAAACAATGAAGTAAATGCACTCATTGCATTCAGAATGACTTTATATTCAAACAAGAAAGAAAAAACTCAAACCCAAAATATTCTTAATTCAAGTTGACTTGTAAACAAGTGCTTTCGAATCGTCAATTCTATTGGTGGTTCCGAAAATTGCTCCTATCAAGACGAGCCAGCAAGAAGTTCGGCGGTTGATCTTTTCAAAATATAACTTTTATAATTAGTTACATTTTATCATAGCCATTTTGTGCAAGATCGAAGAGCAACTAAACCCATGCATTTTAAAAGCTTTTATTTAACTTGCCGTGTATGTATAGTACCCGGCATTAAATAATGCACATCGATATTTAGAACGAAACAGCCAGCCAGTTCGGTTTCGTAGAGCGCTGTCACTGTCACACACGGGTTCGTCAGTCTGTGCGACAGAGACGATGCTCTATGAAGCAGAATCTAGCCGATTTCTCTCTCTAAGCCTCGATGTGCATTGTTTATTGCCGGGTACTATATGTGAAGGTGGAATCTTGCAAGGCGAACCTACTTACTTCCCGGTATCCGATTGAGCTGAAATTTTACATACTGTTCCAGTCCCGATGATAATGCATGTTTATGGTAAACATGACCTGATGCTGCAGGATTGGCTCCAGACGAAGGAACTCCTGAACGGTTAACAATAGGAATACAATTTTTTTTATAATTGTTTTAACTTGACTTGTTATATACATATCATCGCAGTTTTTGTATACATAAATTATATATTCTACAATAACAAAGATAAAATCCGTCAAAAAATAGAATAACAAATTTTCTACACGTAAATAGGAATCTCACGCTCTCAGGATATTGAAGGATAAGCTTTGAACCGGAAATTGATCGTTACAATCCTAGACACGTGACGCTTGTGTAGGATCTGTTAGAACCAGGTGTCGATATTCCGAGATGAAAATACGAGTGAATCGTCAATGCTGCTACGTGAGGAAAATTATTTTACGTAAAGATCCATACCTAAATAAGCGTGAATTTTACGACTATATACATGAAGGATCAAACCTTCTATATAAGAAATGTAATGCGAATTTATATATAACTAGCTGTGCTTGGAGATCACGTGGAAATCACGTCATCATCACAAAAGACAAAAGTAGTTAGTGTGAAAAGTAATAATAAAAATTATTTTGCTATAATCCGCGATTCAGTTAATAGAAATATGCGGAGTGCGGGGTGGTTGCGGGGCGAAACGATTGTTGAGTTTGTAATAGTTAACGTGTGTAGTGCTTGTGTATTGTGGTGGCGGTGGTGGAGGTTTGTGCATGTGTTTTTACGAATCCTGCATGTATCGGGTATGAAAAAAACGGATAGTCCACTATACATTTAGCACTACATAAATTTTCTATTTACTGTATCGCGAATTATAGCTAAATGATTTTTATTATTACTTTTGTATTATGGATTTCCGCACAGTAACGCTTTATTCTATAAATTAGTTAGTATGAGTGAATGTCTCTATCTCTTATGATTACATAAGAGATAGAGACATGCTGTCGTAATTTTTTTTGTATATCTACAACTCTCTACTACCTCTCTTTACCCTTGCGTATCTTTACTGGTTTATGCGGCGCTCGCTAAAAAAGCTCCCAGCAGGCGATTTTTTAACAAATGCTCGACATCTTTAACACAATTTGAATAAAATTGTAATGTACTATTTGTCTAGACGTTCCGGACGAATTCAGAGTCAGTTAATAAAAATCGTACAAAAATCTTTTCAGTAGATTTTGAGAAAATCGATTACATACAGAGAGACAGCTTTTGGGGACTTTGTTTTATAATAAGTATAGATTGATTAGATTCATTCATTCCTTTGAATCGGCCATATTGGATTATAATCGCTATCGTTTAATTACTTATTATCAGTAGGAAATTACGCAATTATGTATTAAATTAATAAAAGATATGCATTATTTAGCTTTGTCATCAACAATACTGTTGTATTTGCCTTGACGAAAGTTCAAAAAGCAATTAAACAGAGACTTATTCATAAAGCTTCCTATAATATTGAAGACTATGTTTATGATAAGAAAGCTTGAGTTTAAGTTTGTATTATAATATTGTATTATAATTTTTGATTGTCAAAAAATTCTACATTATCTGAATAATTCATTTTGAAAAGAGTGACCGCTCAGTTTCTTGCTGGTTCTTTTCAGGAACAGAACCTTTTCGAAGCAGTCGTAATTTCATTGTAATTTGACGAATCAAATTTCTTGTAAAAGCCAACATTAATAAAAGAATTATTTGAAGTTGAATAAAATGTAAATGTAAAATTGACAATTTAATAAATCATTTTATGTGAGGATCTTCAATTAGCCGTGTGGTATCCGGCAGAATTGAATAGACCACCCTCCTTTCTTACCGAGGTGTCTATTCTACTCAGCCAGATACCATACGGCTTAAATATAATATAAATAATTTATAAATATTTTAAAATAAATAAATAAATCACTACGAAAATGATATTCAAACACAATGCGTTGAAAAGACAATCGAAACACCCAAGTCTATTTTCACAAATCCTCCGAAGAATATATTACAGAATAGGTTGATAAGGGTTCTTTTATAAAACTGGACTCTATCCGACTTTTGTTGACAGCCCCTTGTCCGAGGGGATTAACTTGTCCAGAAATGCTCCCTTTATTCTGTGGGATTTAAAACAAGTTGAAGTGTACAATATCACACAATCACATTGACGGTTATTCGTAAATGTGTATCACAAAAATTAGCAAGCCAATTGGAAGGTTTATAAAGTGGATTTTGTGAGATTTAAAAGATTATTAATGTTGAGAGACCGGCTATACTCACGTCTTATTTTATCGGATGAGCCCGACTAGTTTCAAGCCCTCTTACACTCTTATATAAGAGCCCCGTATGGGCTTGTTGTTTGAACTCGTGTTCTTCTTGAAAGAGTCGCACGATCTCACCGCTGGGCTATCACAGCTTGCCATTAGTATATATTTTCATTTTCATTAAATTAAAGGGATTATTAGGGGATATAATTTTAAATTATAATCATCCAATTCTAATGTAACTCCTTCATAGTAAATTGTCAATATTGTGAAATAAAGACTATAAATACATACATACATACGCTTTCGAACTAAAACGTGCAATATAACGAAAAATATCTTACGTTATTATGAACTAATATGGGACCGCTTTGTTCTATTTTATTTCTTACTAGTTTTTACCCGCGACTTCGTTTGCGTGGACTGTCCTGGAATAAACAGTAGCTTTTGTCGCATTCCAACCCGTCCAAATCCACCATCACAAAATCAGACCTCTCTGAGAGTTAAAATGCAGTTCCTATTGCTATGATTCCGCTACTCGAAACGTTTACAAAATTTGGTTTCCTCCATCATATTACTGCTAATTAGCGAAGACTTGCAGTGAAAAACATTTTAACAGAAACATGAAAAATTTGACAACTTCTTTTAGTGAGAAATTCGTGCAAAATGAGGGGCAGTTAAGTGCGAATCGCATTCGCCATTCACCTTCCGGGGGCAATTTTGCAGACGTGTAATTTTTTTCTAAAAGGGTAATGTCTACAAAGACCCGATTACATCTTCAAGATTGTATAAATTGTAAAAAAAAAATATTATTTACTGACGGATTGAAATAAAACATACCCAATATGGCAAGTGAGACTTCCTATTATATATTAGTGAAAACCGCGTCCAAATCGGATCAGCGGTTTCTGAGATTAGCGGGCACAAACGTACAGACATACAGATAAACAGACAAAAATTTTAAAAACTATTGTTTTATGTTTAGTAGCGTATTTTGAGACGACTACACTAGTTTTTTCTTTAACATATTAAATGTACAGATTTGACCTCTCAACGATTTTATTATATGTATTGTATTGATGATTGATTATTATTGATGACGAGCCTCCTACGTCCCTTTTGTCCAATAGTACTAATATATTGTTTGTAAAATTCTATTTTTTTTTTGGGAACCTTAAAATTTAAAATTTTGTTTAAATATCAAATGCTTGTTACACGAAATGCGAGTAATACATATTGCTACAGCTTGTTAAGTGAAACTAAGTTGGAAACATTTGAGCCGCCCGCAGGCTAAACAACGCAGAGGGACCATTTCTGCCTGCAGCGGGGGTCAAATAGATAAAATGTGTGTACAACACAAATAAGGACTACAAAAGTAATAATAAAATTATTTTGCTATAATCCGCTATACAGTAAACAGGAAATATATATAGTGCTAAATGTAAAAAGATAGACTCCACGACAAAATCGTAAAGTTTGAGTCTATCTCCTGATGATGCTTCGGTTGCGGGGCGAAACGATTGTTGAGTTTGTTAGTGAACGTGTGTAGTGCTTGTGTATTGTGGTGGCAGTGGTGGAGGTTTGTGCATGTGTTTTTACGTATCCTGCATATAACGGGCATGAAAAAACGGATAGATATACATACACTATACATTTAGCACTATATATATTTTCTATTTACTGTATAGCGGATTATAGCAAAATAATTTTATTATGACTTTTGTATTATGGATCTCCGCAAAGTAACGGCTAATTCTATAAATTATACAAATTAGGACTGTATGTTAAAGTCGCCATGTTTAAATGAAAAAGGGAATTTTCTGAACTTGAGTTATCTGACAAAGAATGAAAGAAGATGAGCAAAGAAATTTGAAAAACGACTCAGTTCTAAACGTAAGCTATGATGATTGAAAGATGGACACGCATGTCTATAACTAAGTAGTTGGGTTTTAAATCCCGAGCAGGCATATCTTACAAAAACTTATGGGCTTAGCTAATATTTATTATGCATTAGGACCTTGATAGAGCGGTCTTTATTTATCATCATCCATCATTCTCCTGCCCTTATCCCAGAAGGGCAGAATGAACCAACCCCACTCTGAGTGGGGTCGGCACAACATGCTACAAACATGTTGTCACATGATTCGACTGGCCCGTTGGCGCAGTTGGCAGTGACCCTGTCTTCGGCTCCGTGGGTCGCGGCTTCGATTCCCCCCGAGAATCAACATTTTCTATTTATAATTTGTTGATTCTTCGAGTCTGGGTGTATATATCTATTTAAGTATGTATTTAAAACTATATATGTATATATTTACCAGTTGTCTCTAACCTATAACACAAGTATTAAGTTACTTACTTTGGGGATGGACGACCGTGTGTGTAAATGTCCCATATATTTTATTTATTTATTTATTCGGCTCATTGATATACAATCCCTAGATGCACAATCACGAAGAAACTTTGTCCAAAAAACGTCCGAGCCTTACTATACGTACCTAAAGGTATCGTTATATTGTTAACTTAAAACTAGTCACACAAATGTAGACGTAATTATTTAGACATAAAAATTTAAAGTCATTTGTACACACACACTATGATTAGTAAAAACAATTCTAGTATTACTCACACGTGGATAACGTTCTCAAGCCGGAACATAGAAACAAGTGGGAATATATAGGAAAAAATTAAACAAAATTTTAATTATACCAATTTTTACAAGTTTATAATTATGCCTTGAAATGAAATGCCTTTATCGTAACAGTCATTATCACTCATCTACAAAATTAAAATAAAATTTAAATATACACAATAGTAATATTAATCAAAATGAAACTATTATTTTAATACGTGATAATAAGTATTCCTTAATACATTTGAAAATATTAAAATTACATTTAAAGTACGTATTGCATTTTTATTGTCTTCTAAAACCCTCTAGTAGTTGAATAAATATCCGATGGATGAAAGTGTTTCGAACATACAACAGATCCTTTATATGGCTTATAAAATTCTGCGTGCGTTCCGTGGAAAGCTGAAATTTTATAAACACAGCATTTATAGTATAAGTTTTACTATACACAAGGAGGTCCCAGTGTCATACTCATAATAACTTTGTATTTTCGTCCGAACTAGACAAAAATGTAGAATTTTGAATATGAGAGTGGCAAGTGTTTATTCAGTTTACAAGATTTTATTTAATTATCATACATTTTACTTACCAACACTGAAAGTTAACTAAAAACTTAAATAAAAACGTGATAGTTATCTTACTTAATTTCAAAAAAAGGGCCAAATAACTACTAGCATCGAAAATATTTTTAACAAATAATCGGTAGTAGTTTATATTTAAGATAACTTTCTTAAGAATTAAAAAATAAAAATTAAGCGACTCTGTTGTCTTAGAGTATCGACTGTTCTAGCTGAGCGCGAATAGCGTAACCGTAGACGAAACCAGAAAAAAACGCTTTCTACTCTATAGCGTTAGGTGGCTGAGGAAAAGAGATAGGCGTGTATGAAAACACTTCCAAAGCCGTGCTGTTATTTTCTGTTTATGGGCTGAAATTAATTAAAAAACCCCCTTAAAGAGACAAATATGTATAAATATTGATATTGTAAAAATTTTACATACCTTAAATACGATATTCCATCCTTTTTTTAACGTTTCGCGTTCATTCTTACACTTTTTGACTGCACACTTTGACATTGTACTTCTCTGACGGCCAAAACAGTACTAAACTAAAAGTCTGCACATTTGATGCGATGTGCAGAGTTACACCGCGGACACTTTTTGTGCGTATTTGTGATTCTAGGGAGAGATTGTATATCAATGATTCTTCTACGTATTTTCGTCCGGCCTGCCTATCAACTCGGTAAAAAATGAGAGTGGTCTATTCTCAGCCGGTTAAGAGAGAGCGGTCTTCATATAGCAGTTAATAACAAGAGGCTTGTTCAAGATGATTTTAGAGTTTTTTACTTAGTGAGGTTTTTGAGTTACTGAAGATTAAATGTAGACTACAATCTTCAGTAATGAAGAAACGACCGGAGGGAGGAAGCTTTTTATACCAGGTTGATATAAATAGAATATAGAATGAAAATCTGGCTTAAACTCAACAGTAAAATAGCACTTAGTGCATAATGAAGGGTTATTGCGTAAATTGAGCCAAACGAAGTCTGGGATACTACTGGTTCATATATAATGGTATACATATATATAGGATTCAAAGTGTGTCTCAGTTTTGTGAAGGAGCATATTGGTTTTGGTTGGATTACACACATCTTTACATATTGTATATCTTAAAAGCCAGACAGAATAATTTATATATACCATATCAGAATCCAATGAGTATCTTTCATGCCGAAATGGCTTCATATCTAGCCAATACTTTCTTGATAAATAAACATCCATCTTTCGTATTGTCGGTCCCTTTTGGTATTTTCTTCACGAGTGAAGCGTAATCGGGTCAGCTTAAGAAAGGAGCAGCAAGGTCCCGAATCATAAGGATAGAGACACATTATGAGGTAGTTTTTTTTATAATCTTTTTATTAAACCCTAATCCTTTCATCCCCATATACATCCCTTACATATTACCCCTTACAGAGCGTTTCCATTTTTTCGGATGTATGATATGGCTATATCCTACATCCGACAAAAAATACTAGTACTAGATAAATACTAGATCTATAAATATCTTAAATCTTGATTTCCCTATCCAAAAAGCGTCCTGTATGACCCCGATAATCAAATTACGATCGCTAACACAGAAACACGTAATACACACATACACACACAGCATCGTCGCCGGCGAAGACGAGATCCCAGTTTTCTGACGTGAGTCGGTCGTGGCTTCTCGCCACCATTTCGACGTCGCAATGACTAATCTAAGTCATACAATCAACCCTCCACTAAACCGTGATCCGGCCTCACAGGAGGTACCCTTAGGACGACGTTCCCCGATTTAAGTAGAGCTTCTGCGCTCTACTCTCTGCATTTCGCAACCTCGACGATGCTTCTGCGCTCGCCCGTCCCGCCCGGTGACGCTGTAAATGCCATTAGGGCTAACAGTTCGTCAACGTAGCAGTAACAGTCAGTTTGAAAAAAAAAATATTTCCCTTAGTTCTTCTTACTTGAAATCATTTAGCTTTTAATGTGTGACGCTGTGGAATCCGCAGTATCAATCCGCAAATCTCCTTCCCTATCGGCATTTAAGTCACAGACTAGAAAATATTTGTGTTTCTCTCTATCTATATATATACTACATCTTTTTTTTTAACTTTTTTTCTTTTGTGTTATTTATACTGAAAATATAAAGTAAATAGTTTTTCGTTATTTTTCGCGATAAGTCCGCCTTTAAGCCGTATTACAAAGAAATAAAATAAATAAATAAACCGCTTCACGTTTTGCCACTGTAATAGCTAAGTTATATGTATATGTACAACACATCTCTGTTTAATACATATATATTAGGATAAATTATATTGTATAATATATTACAGATCAAAGAATATATAAAAACTAACTTCTTTAAACTTGAATTAAAGGCATGAGAGTGGTTAAACGTATCTATACTTAATATTAATTTATAATGGACATTTTAAGCGATCTTGCGAATTGACAATTCTATTGCTGGTTCGGAAGATTGCTAATAAGGAGAACTATCAAAAAATTAGACTGTTGCTCTGTTCAAAAAATTAATTCTTATAATTATTACTCATTACTATCCTGTGCAGGGTCTTAATATAATAAATACACTCATTCTAGGCATTTATATAATCCTCAAATATATAGATATCTTATAAAAATAACAAAAGAGTCTTCTAGACTCTATTTATGTATTATCATCAATTTAAAAGTTAATTTAAAATAGTATAATGGCACAGCTATTATTTTATCCGTTGAACAATTTCTTTGGACCAACGGATCCAAGCTACAAAAGATCGTGTGGTATAAATACCTTAAAGAGAAAAATGATCAGCATTGGACGCCCATCGGTTAGAATAAGGAAAACAATTTTTTCAATACTTTTCGGATTACGCGTAATGTGGACAAACCTTAAAGTTTTATTACGCGTCCTTTGAGCCAAAATGAATTTTCTAGATCTATTCAAGGCGTATTAACTTACGTGATGTGTTTACGGCTCTTTATTGACATTGAACTCAAATATTTTGCGTGGGTATTTTTCAAGACAAAAACCATTTACTTTCTGCGATTATAATTTAGTTTCCACTAAAATCTATTATTTAAAAAAAACTGCGATAGCCCAGCGGTGACCGTGTGACTCTCGAGAGACGATCATGTGCTCAAGCCCCGGGCAGGCACCAATAAGTTTTTCTATTAATACTAATGTGTCTAATTGACAATTGCAATTTATCACACGGTTTTATTCGGTATTTTCGGTGAAGGAAAACATCGTGAGGAAACCTGCATATCTCTAGAGAATCCTGGGGATATGTGGAACCTACCAATCCGCATTGGAGCAGCGTGGTAGGTCCAAGATTGAAGAGTTCCAACCCTTCAATCCAAAAAAACGAAGAGAGGAGGCCTATGCCCAGCAGTGGGATAGTAACTGGCCGTTACTTTTTTACTTTAAGTCTATTACTATAAATCATTATACAATGACTGTTTGTAGATAGTCTAGGTATAAGAATAAACATGTTTTGAAAAGAGCGACCGTTAAGCCTATTCTCAATTGTCCGAATCTACAGCAGACTTGGTGACGTAGTGGTGATTCCAAATTGTGTTAATAATTGTATTGATTGCGTAGATTGTTGAGTAGAATAGATCACCCTCTTTCTTACCGAGGAGTCGTATAAAACGACTAAGGTAAGTTGACGTCAGGCAGGCGGCCGGTCGTAAAATACGTAACCAAATCATGTGACAACATGTTGTAACATGTTGTGCCGACCCCTCTTAGAGTGGGATAAGGGCAGGAGCATAATAATGAATCATTTTGTCTATTGGAGAAAATTGCATGAAAAGCTATTTATTTGTTTATATGGATGGACAAACAGATAGACAGAAATAGTGGGAGACAATTTTTTTTTCAAAATACGTAGTGGTTATAATAGAAACATAAAAGCAACGAGAAAAGTGGTCACGCTGATACTATAGCACAAAGCGTGCAAAGGTCTTATCGTCCACAACGATCTCTTACAGATAACCTTTGGTAAAAGGAAAATGCGGTGAAAAGCGAGACGGTTGGGTCAGATATATTAGTTATATAATAAAATTAACATTTGATCCTAGAATTTGCGAGCGACTTACTGCGGGTAGTTTAGTACTTTGATAAACACATTTAAGAGACTTCGTAACATTTGTGTTTTTATGTTGTTCCGCCGTGTGGTATCCGGCGGAGTAGAATAGACCACCCTCATTTCTTACCGTAGTGTCGTAAAAGGCGACTAAGGAAGTTGACGTCAGGCAGGCGGCCGGTCGTAAAATACCTAGACAAATCATTTAACAACATGTAACATGTTGTGCCGACCCCACTTACAGTGGGATAAGGGCAGGAGAATGATAGTGTGTTTTTATGTTGTTGTTTTTTGACACTTTCTGTCTCAAAAATTACCTCGATTCATTACTCAAATAGGATGTGGACAAACAAATAAACACTTTCTCATATGGATATAAATAATAAATATATGGGACACAAATAATACGTTCATACTAAATAAATACAAAAACCAACAAATTGTTGTTAGAAAATGTTGACCCTCAGCGGGGATCGAGCTAAAATTTTAAATTATTGTTTGTACCGATCCGTTGTATATTCAGTGTTTGAACTCTTCAAGTATTAACTTTAAATCTAAAGGAAAAGTTTTTCGGCGTCTGTCGAATGATGTCATTCGCAGGAGTATCCTTACTTGTCTTTCAAATGGAGTTTGAGGACTACATTTTGTAACTTTTGTTCAAGTCCCTGCGAAATACTTATTCATCACATGGAATATCTTATTCGAAACGTTTGTGGAAAATCAAATAGAATTTCTCCGTCTACAAAATTAATAATAAAATTAAGTAAATAGAAAATATTATAAAATGCTAAATGTATAGTGGACTGATACATCCAGGATTCGTACAGTACATACACAAACCTCCACCACCGCTATCACAATACACAAGCACTACACACGTTCACTATCGTGGATTTGTCATGGAGTTTTTTTATTAACTTTTTTTAATTTAATACTTTATCGCGTATTATAGCAAAATAACTTTATTATTACTTTTGTATTATGGATCTCCGCAAATTAAGCCTAATTCTGTAAATTATTCTCCGTCTACCTAAATAAAACTTATCTGAGTAGTGAATTTATTATATCTAGCGATTGTTATTCAATATCTTTTAATTTAGTGGTTTTATTTATGAACATTTAACACTCTGATTCTAGTACAGTTCAAAAGAAAAATATTGAAATCACAATTTATCAGTTATAAAATACGTGATATATTCAGGTTTGAACTAATAATGCCTACCAAATTATCGCAAGTATGGATCGAATTTGTCATGGGAACATTTTTTTTGAGTTTTCAAAGACAGTTTAGCTCTTAGCAGGCAATAGAGTATGCCTTTAATTGTATAAATTTTAAATTATAAATGATAGCTTGGTAGTTAGTTTAAATGCTCGTAAGGCTTTTGTAATAATATACAATTCAATGTCGCTATATGTAAATCGACACCTTACAAGCACACCGAGTTGTTTTTAAATGACTATATATTTAGTCCTATGCTTTATCGGCTTCAACAACAGAAGCCAAGGTCGTAAAATATAGAAAGATTGCAAAAGCTTTACTACGGAGAACGTCGCACTAGGGGTGTCGCAAGCAAGGCCGGACCAACGTATAGCGGAGGGCTGTTTGTATGACTTTGATTAGTGATCACGTGGTCAGCTATATGGTGAACCGTCACCGCCTACTTTCGTCAGACAACTGGGACCTTGTCTTTGCCGGTGAAAACTCTTAGTGAAACAGTCGTACGAAAGTGACACAAGTGGTTTTACAAGGCATGGAAATCCCTAAAAAAGATTCCTTTGTCCAGCAGTAAAAAAAGAGCATTGGACTACAGAAGGGGTATATAATAAAACGTTGCAAACATTTACAAAACTAAAACAATATCTTCATACAAGCCAACGAAGCTTAACCTTGTAAAAATAACATCACATACATGTGAGTGCCAGTTTCACGTCACATCTACTAGAATAACTTTTATAAGAGTTCCACTTTTATTTTACGAGGAAAGTATAATATATTTTATAGCGAATATTTTTTTATTCTCACCATAAATGCGGTTCCGGTGTGACAATAGTTATCTATTATGGCGGCGATCATTTTTGTTACAAGATAAAAGAGTTCGACCATTATATTTACATATATCTGTTTAATCGAGAATCTGTTTAGTTTTTATAATGGAGTTAATGTATTTAAGAACTTATCCCTTAAATTAATCTTTTTAAAAATCCTTACTTCCTTACTTCCTTATCCTTACTAATGTTATAAATGCGAAAGTCTGTCTGTCTGTGTCGTTTTCACGGCCAATCCGCTGAACAAATATCGACGAAATTTGGCCCAATTGTTCCTTATACACCGGGGTAACACATAGGCTATAGAAATCCTGTTAATTCAACAGGAATAAATGACGTTCAAAAACGCCATCTATAATAAACATAATAAATTATTTTTGTTTACAATTTGTCATAGTTACTTATATATTAACGGCATGGAATCGAGCCCTTTAAGTCAAATCTGTAGAGGTGAGAGTTTTTATATTATTTAATTTCTTAAAATTTTTTTGTTGGATAAATGTAATTATTTATAAATTTAACAGCTCTTACAACATGTAATAAATATAAGTAATACGTGCTATTTACAAAAATAATTAAACTACGCTTACGAAAATACGATAAATCTCTCTGTCGTTCAAATGTTACAGCCGATTGTGAGTATCATACAGAAATGCAAACCCGGAAAATATTATGTTAATATGAATAGCGTTTCACTACTCACTTTCATTATTTGGAGTCTAGATCTTTCAAAAGTTCAATTCAGCATGTATCCGAAAATTACAGCAGATTGTGATCCACACACTCAAATGCGAAATTCGGAGATATTCACTCAAAATAAAGAGCAATTAACTGCATATCACCGTTGTCATTCAAATATAAAAGCTTAAAAAAGGTATCAAAACAAGACTCATATTAGTCCGTGATCATCATACCGATAACCGGGCTTCGGAAACGTACGCGGAAAATGAGGGGTAGTTATGTGCGAATCGCATACGCCATTCGCCTTTTGAAGGCAATTTTAGCTAACATTAAATAAGTTTTTTCAAATTCAAAAGGGTCTGTCTAGAAAGACAAGATTCAAGCCTAAAGATTGGACAAAAACTAACAAAGATTCAAGTAACTTAATTGTACCCTCATAGGGAGTGCCATTCCAAAAATGATTCACGACATATCGTATTACTAATGAAAGTAAAATAATAGTAATGTAATCGTATTCCTGCTGCATTCACAGGATTTCTATCGCCTTTATGTTACCCTGATGTAAAAAAGTTGATTGTGCCGAATTTTATCGATATTGGTTCAGCAGATTTGGCGTGAAAACGCAACAGATAGGCGGATTTTCGCATTTACTTTTTTGTATAACTTAATTAATTTTACATTTTAATAGCTCAGTTAAATTTATCCAGTAAATAGAATAGCATAATATATTAAAACTTTTTAAATAACTCTTTCAATGTAAGTCAAACAACGTGATATATATAACCTTCTTCAAATTACAGATGTGACTTAACTTTGATAGGTTGAAAATAGATGGCATTTCCTAATTTCCTGCTATTCCTGTTAAATCAACAGGATTTCTAGAACCTGTATCATAAGCCTATAAGTTACCCTGATGACGAGTATATGCATTAATTGTGCCAAATTTCATTGATGTTGGTTCAAGAGAAGTATTTTATACTAAAAAATAAAAATTATACTAAAAAGTTATTAAACGAATGTTTAGAATTTTTGTAAAATAAATTATATCATGTTTTTAATTTAATCAGAAGGCTCAATAGAGTCTTAAGAGACAAACTGAAAGATGCTACTGCTCACTGAGAGAGGTATTGCAATTTTTTCGTGGTTTTATTCGAATCTTTGCTAAATAAGTAAATGAAGGAAATCAAATTTAATATGGACTTTCGAGTAACGTAATAAATGCAATAGGAACTGCTATTTAACCGCCCGATCGATCTGATTTTTATGATGGATATATTTGCTGGGTAGCGATAGAAGCTACTGAGTATTACAGGACTACGGTCCACGCGGACGAAGTCGCGGGTAAAAGCTAGTAGACTATAAAATATAATTCAATTTTGAATTCTTAACTTATTTGTTTATATAAGAATAAAGTGTCTCGCTATAAACGTCGACTTTTTACGATAATTAGGTGCTCTGCCGTCTAGTTCAATTTATTTTTTTTCTATATTCTAATAACGCGTTAAAGATCTACGCTATTTTTATGTTAGTGATTTAAGTCCGTGTTTATCTGTATTAATTATTCAGTGGTATTTTACACATTCATAAAAATAAAACGAATAATTGCGTGTAAAAAATGCAAACATACACTTATTAGACATATAGCCCTCAAAGATATGTATGTGATCAAGTTGCTCAAAATTTACAGAACGGATCTTTGAACCGTTTTTAATAAAATGTAGTGCAATTACGGAAAATTCAGGTCAATAATACATTACGCTTTTATGTAAATTGTCTTAGATTAAGTCGCGTGTGCTGCGTAAACCATCAGGGATATTCTAAAGTAATGTACTAGAGAATTGTAGATCTACAAAAGCTGAAAGCACAGCTAGTAAAATACTCGTATACTTCTACTGTTATCATATTCTACAAGCAATTGAAATATATTCCGCTTTATTTACTTTTTGTTTTCACCCCTTTCCTGTACAAATACCTTTGCATATAAATAAAAGAGTTATACACACGCTCGACTAGTGGAAACGAACTCTAAAGATTGTCAATAAAATTTATTTACAGTTTCATATTTTATACTAAATCATGCGACATTTTTTGTATGACAACATTTGGAAATTTCTGATTTCGTAGTTGAATAACTTAACGTAGTAATTTAACGGCCTGTTACTATCCAACTGAGCATAGGCGTCCTCTCTGCGTTTTTGGAGAGAAGGATTGGAGTTAAGACCTACACACGCATCTCCAATGAGGATTGGTAGGTAACGCATATCCCTAGAATTCTTTAGTGATATGCTGGTTTCATAACGATGTTTTCCTTCGCCGAAACGCGTGTGATAAATTGCAATTATCAATTATTGTTAAAAATGCTAAGAATACTCTTTCAATATTTGAAATTTTAATTTAATGTTGCCTAACCTAACCTAACCTAACCAGATAAGATAAATATATAAATAAATAAATATATGGGACACTTACACACACCGTCGTCCGTCCCCAAAGTAAGTAACTTAATGCTTGTGTTATGGGTGACGAACAACCGGTAGATATACCTACTACATATATAATTTTAAATACATAGTTAAATACAAATACACACCCAGGCTCGAAGAACCAACAAATTGTTTATAGAAAATGTTGGCCCTCGGTGGGAATCGAACCCGCGACCCGCGCTGAAGGCAGGGTCACTACCCACTGCGCCAACGGGCCAGTCAAATTTAAAAGATGATTTACAAAATGCTCCTGGCCCTTGCAGGTATAGGCACTTATACTAACGTGATTCTTATTTACATTTCATATATGATATAGCGACTTTGGAGCGCGTCCCCCCCCCGCACGCCGCGCCCGCTTATCTTATTCAGCTGCGCGCGCGCCGAGGACGCGCGGCCGGCCGGCCGCCACGAGTCTCCAGTCGCCCCCGCACATCGCGACGCGAAGCCCGTGCCGGTCGATGATATACTTTTGTAACGAAGATCACGAAACAATAAATCTATTCGCTACAGTTCTCCTCGTCTTATTATTATGTGTATAAATCTCTTCGCTACAGTGGTGACTCTGATATAAATAATTGGATAAGCGATATAGAAAGCGTACGGAATGTCGAGTGAAGAGGAGTCGACGCCCGGGGCTGGTAGAACTTTAGAGCGTGAATCCGAAAGGACTTCGGCAAGACGGAATGAACCGGAGCTAGCAAAGGTTAGTGTAAAAATACCTCCCTTTTGGAAAGAAAAACCAAAGTTATGGTTCTGTCAGGTCGAAGCTCAATTTTTGCTAAACAATATTACCTCAGATAACACCAAATACTATACACTACTTGGTAATTTGGATTTACAAGTAATCGAAAAAGTAGAGGAACTCATAGATAATCCCCCGGCCACTGGCAAATACGAGACCCTAAAATCTGAAATTATTAAGCGTTTATCGGCTTCACAACAGCAGAAAATAATGCAACTTTTGTCTCACGAAGAGTTAGGTGACCGGAAGCCTTCAGCTTTCTTACGCCATCTGCAAGATTTGGCTGGCCCAGGAGTATCTAAAATTTTTTTACGAACAGTTTGGACAAGTCGCTTACCAGTTTACTTACAGACTATAGTTGCACAACAAGACGACAGACCGTTAGAAGCCGTCGCTGAATTAATAGACCGCGTCGTGGAAATCGTTCCCGGCAATCCCGTAGCACAGGTGGCTAGTACGTCATCAACAACTTCAAGCGTTAGTGAGTTAATCCGTCAAGAGGTACGTAGTGAAATATCAGAACTATCTCGTCAACTTAAAGAACTATCCGTGAAAATTGACAGACGTGGATCGGGTCAAGGTCAAGGTCGCAATCGGGGCAATAATCGCCATCGACGAAGTTCAAGAAGTCGTTCTAGAAGCCGATCATTTCGGTCGGTGGGAGGGCGGCGCTTATGTTGGTATCATTTCAATTTCCGTGAGAAAGCAGAGAAATGCATTTCGCCATGTGATTATTCAGCGGAAAACTTAAAAAACAATCGTTAACGACGGCGGGCGATTGTTGTGGCGTTTCCAGCCGTCTTTTCGTTACGGATCTGCGTTCTAAAAAGACATTTCTAGTAGACACCGGTTCTGACCTTTGCGTATATCCTCGCACACTTTTAAGGGAGCGACGAGTTAAAGTCAATTTTGAGTTGACGGCAGCAAACGGTACTATTATACCTACGTACGGGTATATTCACCTGCTGCTGAATTTAGGTCTACGACGGGATTTTAATTGGAAGTTTATCGTGGCAGATGTGTCGAAGCCTATTATAGGTGCAGACTTCCTGTCGTTTTATAATTTGTTGGTGGATTGTCGAAACGCAAAATTAATTGATCCACTTACGAAAATTTCGGTTATTGCAACGGCTGGCGCATTTGACATTGAAAGTATCAAAACTCTCAGTGGTTCATCTCCCTATCATCATTTACTGCAAGAGTTCCCGTCCATCACAAGGCCACCGGGTGCTCCGAAAGAGGTATGTCACTCCACAGTACATTATATTAATACAACACCGGGGCCACCGGTATTCTGCAGGCCGCGAAGATTGGCCCCAGACCGTTTAAGGGCAGCGAAGGCAGAATTTGAGGCGATGCTTAGAGATGGCGCGGTACGATATTCTAGCGGACCTTGGGCATCGGCACTGCACATGGTTCCTAAGCAGGATAATAACTGGAGGCCCTGTGGAGACTACCGCGCATTAAATGCGAGGACTATTCCTGATAGGTACCCGGTGCGTCATATTGAAGATTTTTCTCATCATCTGCATGGGTGTACTGTTTTTTCTGTTATTGATTTGGTGAAGGCTTATCAACAGATCCCAGTTAACCCAGAGGACGTAGCTAAAACCGCGATTACCACGCCTTTTGGCCTTTTTGAATGCCCATTTATGTCATTCGGCCTGAGGAATGCTGCTCAGACGTTTCAGCGTTTTATGGACGAGCTAGTACGCGATTTGGAGTTCTTTTGTTTTCCATACATTGATGACATTCTGGTCGCATCAGAAAATGTGGTGATACATGAAGAGCATCTACGCATCTTACTCGCCAGGTTGGAGAAGTATGGCGTTGTCATCAATGCAACAAAATGTAAATTTGGTGTGCCAGAGGTAACTTTTCTAGGCTATTCAGTATCTGCTAAAGGGGTACGACCACTTGAAGACAAAATACGAGCTATGCAAAATTTCCCACTTCCCAAGACAGTTAAAAGCTTGAGACGATTTTTGGGAATGATAAACTTTTATAGGCGGTTTATTAAAAACGCTGCTGAAATGCAAGCTCCCCTCAATGATTTATTAGCTGGTCCAAATATGAAAGGTACAAAACTTATATCCTGGAATGAAGCACTACTAGATAGATTTGAACTTTGTAAGAAAAGTCTTTCTGAGGCAGCCATGTTAGCCCATCCAGTACAAGGAGCTGAACTTGCACTGTTCACAGACGCTTCAGGTACTTCTATAGGATCTGCCCTCCAACAGAAGGTTGGTAATAATTGGCAACCCTTAGCTTTTTACTCTAAAAAATTAAATCCTGCACAGCAGAAATACAGTGCTTATGATAGAGAATTACTGGCGGTGTACGAGTCTATAAAGCATTTTAGACATATGGTCGAAGGTCGAAATTTTTCAGTTTTTTACAGATCATAAGCCCCTAATCTTCGCATTTAGACAAAAGGAGAATAAAGGCTCTCCGAGGCAAATAAATCACTTATACTTTATTTCACAATTTACCACAGACATTAAACATATCTCTGGTGAGGAAAACCAAGTGGCTGATACGTTGTCCCGTATAGAAGAAATTAGTTTACCGGTAGACATGACGGATCTCGCCGCTTCGCAAAAACATGACCCGGAGCTGTTGAGTCTCATCAATAGTAACTCGTCACTCAAAATTAAAAAAATATTGTTACCAGATACTGATATTTACATTCATTGTGACGTATCTTCTGCTAAACCAAGACCTTTTGTAACCTCTGATTTTAGACGAAAAATTTTCGAATCACTTCACAGCTTAAGCCACCCAGGTGCAGCCGCATCGATTAAATTAATCTCAGAGCGTTTTATCTGGCCGTCTCTTAGAAAAGATGTTCGACATTGGGTAAGAGAGTGTGTACCGTGTCAAAGATCAAAGGTAACAAGGCATACTTTATCTCATGCAGGCAATTTTGGTATCCCTGATGCTCGCTTCTCTGAGTTACATCTTGATTTAATAGGTCCATTGCCGAGTTCTTCAGGTAACCGATACTGTTTAACAGCTATTGACCGGTATACTCGATGGCCAGAAGTTATTCCAATTCCAGACATAACGGCGGAAACTGTTGCTAAAGCATTTGTGGTAGGCTGGATTTCCCGGTATGGCTGTCCGAGAAAAGTAATAACGGATCAAGGGCGGCAATTCGAATCTCGATTATTCCAAAATTTAGCGAAAGTCTACGGTATTAAGCTAGCCCGAACAACTGCGTATCATCCTGAAAGTAATGGAATGATCGAACGATTTCATCGCACCCTGAAAGCCGCAATAATGACGCATGGTGGTAAGAACTGGACTGAATCTCTTCCTGTAGTTCTTCTTGGTCTTAGAACTGCATGGAAAGCAGATTTACAGTGTTCACCGGCTGAACTGGTTTTTGGCGAACATCTTCGAATTCCCGGCGAGTTCCTTACACCTGGACCTGATAAAACAGAGTATCCCGATTTTGTAAGAGATTTGAGGAGAAAAATGGCTGATTTACGTCCTACGCCATCATCAAACCATTCGCATCGTAAAGTTTTCGTTCACAAAAGTTTAGCTGATGCAACCCACGTATTCCTGCGACAAGATTTTCTACGAGGCTCACTTGAACCTCCATATGCGGGCCCATACAAGATTATTGCGAGATCAAATAAAACTTTAGATCTGATTGTTGGAAGCAAAATTGTTAAAGTCAGCATTGATCGAGTCAAACCGGCTTTTATTTATGTAGAAGACGCTAACGAAGCGAAAGAAGATACACAGCCTGTACGTAAGACCCGCTCTGGACGAGTTGTCCGGTTTCCGGAACGCTATGTTCCATAGCCCATTTTATTCCCAGGGGGGTCATATAGGCACTTATACTAACGTGATTCTTATTTACATTTCATATATGATATAGCGACTTTGGAGCGCGTCCCCCCCCCGCACGCCGCGCCCGCTTATCTTATTCAGCTGCGCGCGCGCCGAGGACGCGCGGCCGGCCGGCCGCCACGAGTCTCCAGTCGCCCCCGCACATCGCGACGCGAAGCCCGTGCCGGTCGATGATATACTTTTGTAACGAAGATCACGAAACAATAAATCTATTCGCTACAGTTCTCCTCGTCTTATTATTATGTGTATAAATCTCTTCGCTACACAGGTTTCCTAAAGTCGCAATGTAACATTGAAATACAGCGTAACATTGGCATTATTGGATTATGTTGATCGTTTTAATGTATGCTTTCTGAGATTATTTAGCTCGTGAACTCATTTCAATGAGGTCAGGCAAAGTTGTTGGCACAGATAGGCGATATTCAAAAGTCGGCAGTTGACTTGGCTATCGAATAACTTCGCAAATACGAAGTTATTCGTCAAATGTTCCAAATAGTTAATAACAGACATTGCACTTACGGATTCGAAAACAATTTTCATTAACAGTTAATTATACTGCGGCAGTAAAACCAATATTTCAGGCTGTTTTAAATAAAAAGTGAATATATTTCTGAAAAACAAAAAATCCTTAATATAATTATTTTCAAATCGGAACTATCATGACTTACTCATCTTCGATGTTAATTCGATAGATTCTTGTCAGACATATATAAGACAGGCCATTGATCGTAGGCTGATCTGAGATCACTACCGCATATAAAAATATATAAAATCTATCCACTTTTCGTATAATACAAGCTTCGGTTTGCCAAATTTTCTGGGACTTCAGTATTAACAAATTAAGTATTGTACATAATTTAGGTTTAGAATAATCTATTTGTCAATTGCATCGAAATAGTTTCAGCCGTATTCGCGTAACAGTAAAAATAATGATGAAATATGCTAGCCACATTTATAGTGCAGTAAGTAAATTGTCGTGAACGTGAACCTATATTTATTTAAAGCTTATTGCACTACGTGCTACGTGCAACTTGTGGGCTAAGTACACCAAAAAAGCTTACAACGCTCTCCGCGTACAACATAACAACTCCTTCAGGGTGCTGATGGGGTTGCCCCGTTTTTGTTCGATGTTCGCGGCGGCGCGAGTAGACTGTTTTTCTACTACGATGCGTAAAAGATGTGGATCCTTGGTGCGTAGATTATGGAGCAGCTTCCACAGCATCCTGAAGCTAATTGCTAGCAGACTGGACTCCATTTACGTGAGACATTGCTGCGCTATTTCGAGTGGAATAACGCAGCATTGATTAAATTAACTAGTGTTTAAAATAGTTTAAGAGTAGGTTAAGTACTAACATAATTTTAAGTTTCTTTTTATGTTACTAACAATAAAAACTGAGTCTTTGTTGCTCTTTTTTTTAAATAAATAAATATATATTATAGATAGAGTTTAGCCTCTCACCTTTTTTGCCTTGGAGTAGAATGATAGTTATAACCGTTACTTGCTTAGATGAAATTAAGTTTTACTTTCCTCGGGGGCCTTAAAGTAAAAATACGTTAGAAGAAACCGTTGGAACATTAAAACGGTTAATTACACTAATACACCATACTCAGGCACACACGCACACACGCACGCACATACAAATACGCATACACACACACACTCAGGCACACACACCTCATCACATCCATACCCACATATACGCACCCACCTCATTCGCGATTGCAAGCAAGTGCTAGTACTTGCATTAATACTCATATATGCAAACTTTCGCCTTTGTAATATTAACGCGGTAACTAACAGCAACTAGTGGCGTGTTAATGTAATTTGCACTTACCCGCTTTAGGAGGTGATTTGTTTCCATTAACAGCATTTCGTTCCATCTTCGTTGTTCACGTCCACCATCATTGCGTGACTGGGCTGCTTTATATCTGGAACGAGGTTAGGTATGAATAAAACTGGATGTTATAATAAACTAGTGTAAGGTTTCATTTAAATTCATCATCATTCTCCTGCCCTTATCGCACTGTAAGTGGGATCGGCACAAGATGTTACAAACATGTTGTCACATGATTCGGCTATGTATTTTACGGCCGGCCGCCTGCCTGACGTCAACTTACCTTAGTCGTCTTTTACGACACCTCGGTAAGAAATGAGGGTGGTCTATTCTATGCAGCAAGATACCACACGGCAGATACCTTAGACGCCTTTTACGTTACCTCGGTTAGAAAGGAGGGTGGTCTATTCTATGCAGCCGGATACCACACGGCAGATACCTTAGTCGCCTTTTACGTTACCTTGGTTAGAAAGGAGGGTGGTCTATGCTATTCTGCCGGACACCACACGGCGTGTAAGGTTTCATTTAAGAAGAAGACAATAATATGACATGGTGACCATGAAAGGGGATATTTTAAATTTGTGACGAAGGTGGGAATGAGATTAGAGATAAGGGTAAGTGAGTTGCTTATATTGTGAGATCATGTGACCTATACTGGGCTTCATAGATTCCATTTCAGGGCCGATATCTGTTACAAAAATGCTCCAATCGCCACCAAACTTTCAGAATTATTCGCTGACTCAATCTAAAATGGGCTGAAACTTCTACAGATGCGGTCTAGCCGTTTCGGAGTTTATGAATATCATATATACTTATTTATGTATATAGAGATTCGATACAACTTGTACGTGCCTCGTTAATCACGTTATATAACAGTCAGACAGATAGAATTCCGCATTTATAATATTACTAGTAATATCATTCTTGAGATAAGTCCTTGTTAAATTTTAAAAGTACCTTAGACAGATCGATATAGAGGTGTTCTCTCTATTTTATGGTACACCACAGAGTTTACAATAGTAATAAAATTAAAAAAAAACCAATTTAATCTGCTTTATACAATAAGGCGTTATTGCTAAATACGATCTCTTCCAGGCAACCTTTGGGTCAGGGGGCTTATCGGCTTGAGGAAAGATGGTAGGTGATGTTAAGATATACATACAAAATACTTATTTAATTAAATAGACACACGAAGAACACACTGACAGATAGATATCTTGGATATCTTGTTGAAGATAGATAACTTTTGGTTTTAAAGTTGAATCTTGCATGTTAAGTTTGACCCATTTCCCAGGGTCTAATTTACCAGAAATTTTATATACTGGTTCGGCAATACATGTTTATGATAAGCATAACCTGTTGCTGATGCCAGGACTGGCTCCAGACGAAGGTAATGCTCAACGGTTAAAACTGGAGACATGAAATTTTATAAAAATCATTTTTAACTTTACTTGGTTAACATCAAAACATTATTTGATAACGATTCACTAAGAAAATTGGCTCTTGAGTTTAATTTGTTTGACATTAATTCAACCCTGCGAGAGATGTGAGATTTTCCCCTATTCTGATAAGATTATAACAGTTTACAGTCAATATTGAACGCGAACTTGTAACGTCTTAGTTGGAAGTTTAAACGAGATAAGTTTAACTAAATTAATTATTTAATGAATTTAGTGTAACACGTTCGCTAATCTATATTGAAGTATGTATTTATATAAAACTTAAGTTTTATAATTTTTATAAAGTAAATATAAAGGACAATTACACACACGATCGTCTTTCCCCAAAATTAATAATATGTAATAATTTAATAATAACTTAATTTACATAAAACCGAAATGTACTATTAATCTAAACATTCCTCAAAAGTGGTGCTTTGTTTTATTTATTATTAGTAAATACCGTAATAAATTCGTTCAGTAGATTTTGAGCAAATCAATCACATAGCTACATACAGGTGAATTTTGGGGTCTTTGTTTTATAATTTGTATAGATAACTAGTTGTTCCCGCGATTTTAATCGCGTCAACGTGAGTGTTAAAGTACCCTAAAGTTTGTATTATACAAAAACAACATTTTAGACCGCCCTCATTTATTACCGAGATGTTGTAAAAGGCGACTAAGATAAGTTGACACACCATATGGTATCCAGTTGACTAGAATAGACCACCCTCTTTCTTACCGAGGGGTTCTAAAATACGACTAAGGTAGGTTTACGTATTAGGCAGGCGGCAGGTCGTAAAATACGTAGTCAAATCATGTGACAACATATTTGTAACATAAATAATTTATAGAATTAGGCGTTACTTTGCGGAAATCCATAATACAAAAGTAATAATAAAATTATTTTGCTATAATCCGCTATACAGTAAATAGAAAATATATAGAGTGCTAAATGTATAGTGGACTATCCGATTTGTATAATTTCAATTCTATCTGATGCATTTCTATAATTTCAATATTTAAAATTTCAAGCTTTTTTCAATTAAATATTTTGGAACAATTAGATATAAACATGCATAACAAGCATAACAATGGCACCATCATTAACGAGCCGATAAATGTCTCTAGTTCAAGCTTGTTGGACGTGTTTAGAGGTAAAATAAATGGTGGGGATGAACCAATTACTATATAACAATGCTTGTGTGGATAATGATTCGCTTTGCAATTTTGTCGTGGAGTCTATCTCTTGATGATGCTTCGGTTGCGGGGCGAAACGATTGTTGAGTGTGTGGTAGTGAACGTGTATAGTGCTTGTGTATTGTGGTGGCAGTGGTGGAGGTTTGTGCGTGTGTTTTTACGAATCCTGCATGTATCGGGTATGAAAAAACGGATAGTCCACTATACATTTAGCACTATATATATTTTCTATTTACTCTATAGCGGATTATAGCAAAATAATTTTGTTATTACTTTTGTATTTGTAACATGTTGTGCTTAGAGTGGAATAAGGGCAGGAGATAATGATGATCTTAGTCGGGTATATAATCTACACGTGTATCAAATTTATACAATGTTAGACCAGCGACTTCACCCCAAAAGCGTGAGAAATAAACTGAAAAACAAATGGACTCTCATATTAAAATATTAGTATACATTAGTAGGTATATGCATGAATATTATAACAAAGTCTAACGACTTCTAAATTGGATAGGTGTTAGTGTGTTCAATTATTTCTCAGTTAAAGGCGAAAAGCAACATTGATTGCCTCTTCAAGTTTGATAGAGTCGATTTTCGCTTTTCAGGCAGTCAGATAAGTTGTTACGAGTATCCAAAAATCTCGTTATTGCCTTTTTGCAAACTCCTCCAGCTTTTATCCCGTATTTGCAACCGAGGAATCACGAGCGTAGCTAACTTTGTTTGCTTACGCGCTTTCGACTTTTTTCTTTTTTAGGCTGTACATTGGACTAAAGGAAATTTGTAGTCTAGTATTGATCATTTTGAAACGTTCTAAACAGTAACAGTGTTATTTTGGGTTGCCTAATTTCTTCATTAATTTGTGGAATTACGCTTATTTCTATTCTGCGATATATTTATTCGATTCCAGGCCGTTGCTTTGTTAATAAAATTTGAAGCAATATAAATAAAAATAACTTATTATGTTTATTATAGATGTCGTTTTTTAATGTCATACATTCTGTTGAATTAACAGGATATCTATACCCTATGTGTTACACCGGTGTATACGGAATAATTGTGCCAATTTCATTGATATTGGTTCAGCGGATTGGCCGTGAAAACGTGACAGACAGACAGACTTTCGCATTTATAATATTAGTAGGGATGTAATACGTGTAATAGTGATAACTTATTTTTAAATCAAATCAAAATAATCTTTATGCATTTGAAGCTCTATCAAGCAATTTCGAGTAGTCAAGGATCAATATGATTAATGAAGCTACAACTGGGTCGAAATGTTGCTCTTACCTAGAGGAACCAGCAAGAAACTCGGCGGTCAATTCTTTTAACATTTTCAATTCACATTAGTAAACTGCAGTCTTGTATGAAGATGAAAGGATTACTAAATCCAGGCATTTTTATCATCCACATAATCTTCAATTTTGTAATATGGTTCACGCATATCTTATATTTAATTTAAAACTTTCAGTAGACAGATCTCTGTCTGTAGATTTGACAGTGGTGTTGCGAAAATTTTCCTTACGATAACAATTTCTTATACGAAATTGTTCGTTCAGGTGGTTGAGTCTTGAATAAGACAAGGGATTTGTTCTCGCAAAAATACATGCTCCAACAGAAAATCGAATAAATATTTGATTGATATACAAGAGGAAGTCTGAAGTTTGCTACCATTATAGAAAAGGCAGGAACTCCAAGATTAAGATGGTATGGACATATAATGTGGAGGGATGAAAATCATATAACATAAGTGTTAAATATGAAAGTAGATTAATATATAGTAGAGGGAGCCCGATAAAGAGATGGTTGGAGTGTGTGAAGTATAACAAGCATATAAAAAGAGTAGCCCCAGAGTTGACGAATTATAGGAGAGAATGGTAGAGAAAAATGCCGACCCCAGTTAGAATTGGGTAAGGGCAAGAGAGTGATGAGTAAGCATAGCAAAGCGTATGTTTTCATTGATATTATTTGAGTTTTATTAATGTTATTTATAGAAATAGGCTTTACTTTGCGGAGATCCATAATACAAGAGTAATAATAAAATTATTTTGCTAAAATCCGCTATACAGTAAATAGAAAATATATATAGTGCTAAATGTATAGTGGACTATTCGTTTTTTCATGACCGTTACATGCAGGATTCGTTTAAACATGCATAAACCTCCACCACTGCCACCACAATACAGAAGCACTACGCACGTTCACTATCACAAACTCAACAATCGTTTCGCCGTTTCGAAGCATCATCAGGTGATAGACTCCACGACAAAGTTGCAAAGCTTTGCGTGAACGTGTGTAGTGCTTGTGTATTGTGATGGCAGTGGTGGAGGTTTGTGCATGTTTTTACGAATCCTGCATGTAACGGATATGAAAAAACGGATAATCCACTATACATTTAGCGCTATATATACTTTCTATTTACTGTATAGCGGATTATAGCAAAATAATTTTTTTATTACTTTTGTTTTATTAATGTGACTTTCTTTTAGTAGTTTTGTGGGTACATTTTAATATTGCATATGGTTAAGATACACAAATTTCGTTTCTCTTTGCAACAGCAACTACGTACAAGTGAAAATATTATATTATTATTAACTCATATTTATTAAATTCACGTAGTTCAAGATTAAACTTTTTTAATAAACGTCCACTCTGTTTCTGTTATTTCCGCACAGTTTAGATTCTTGGAAAATGAGAAAGGGACAATATTGTTCTTGGTTCGAGAAACAATATTACTTGGCAACAACTTAGAAATCTAGATTGTATCGGTCCTTGAATTAGTGCCAAGTGCTTCTGCAGTAGTTTACTTAGAATAGTTACAGTTATTGCAGAATATTCGTAGACTAGGCGTAGAGGCACTGCGTTTATAAGGTCTTAAACCATAGTTTAGAGCATGGATTCAAATTAAAATTCAAAAACGATTCAAATCATTTTTATTTAAGTAAACAAATGATTCATTTAATAATGTTTATAATAAAAATTTGAAGGTACAACCAATAACCTGTTTAAAGGACAAATTTTCTTTGTTGGTGTTATCAAAGGATTTTCTCAAAGCGTTCTGAAACTGAGAATTTGTTTTCTTTTTTGTTCCCAAACCTTCTATTTACTTTTATTTCTAAAATAGAAATGGTTTCTTTCATATCCCATACAACCAAAACCTCTTATTATTACATATTTTTTGTATTGTTTGCATTCTCTTGAACAACTTAAGCACAAAAGATGTCATTTGATTTATACCTTTTCCAACAAATAGAATCTATACTAATATTATAAAGAGGAAAGATTTGTATGTTTGTTTGTATGTATGTTTGTTACGTTTTCACGCAAAAACTACTAGACCGATTTCAAAAATTCTTTCACCACTGGAAAGCTGCTTTTTCACTGAGCAACATACGCTATATGTCATTAAAAAAAAAAGGGATCCCTAATAAAATTGTAATAAGTTGGGAAAAATTTAGTCGTATACATGTTTCATCGCGTGCGCTGCGGAAACTATTGATTATAGAACAAAAAATGTTCTACAGTATTATAGAACGTATCAATATCCACAAAAAGTCCGCGATACCATATGTCTAACTATAATAGTTATGCCAATTTAACTACTTTTTACATTGTAGAAGTTGGTAAAAGTGCCGACAATAATCCAACCATTTTTTAATATCTCTGTATTAATCCTTATCCCATTATGAATAACTGTTTCAATACCTGTAAAATACTTTATAAATTATTAAAATCCGACATCCCAATCAAAAGATATTACGAATTTAAGAATGTAAATCGAAAGCAAATAATACCATAACAAATTCATTATAGCTACCGTTATAGCAGGGCCTGCATTTGGTGAGTTAGCTCTTATTCTAAGAATACTAATGATACCCATTTTTTATAATAAATAATCTACAAATAAATCTATAGTCTGACTTCGTACACTTTCCACTACCACGAGATCGGTGTGTACGCGGGTGAAACCGCGGGGGATTGCTAGTATTATATATGTCGGCGCAATTCAAACCTCAACCATTTCTATAATGTTTAGGAACACTACTGGCTGGCACGCGGTGACGGGTGCGGGCTCTTGACAATTTAGAAGACTGAGAAATATTTCAAAAACCTATACATGTGTTTTGAGATAATAATTTAATAAACGTGATTGTACATCGTATTTCATTAAATATGTACTGTGAGGCGGGACCCAGTAACGATGCTCTAATATATATAAAATTCTTCTGTCACGATGTTACTCACCATACTCCTCCGAAACGGCTTGACTGATTATGATATTGTTTATAAACAATGTTTAAGACCGAAAAGCGAGCGATAAATTGCAATTATCACTAAGACATATAAATTTTTATAAAAAAACTGCCAATAGTGCATGCCCGGGGTTTTTACCCACGTACTTCTTGAAAGACTCGCACGGCCTCACGGTATCACAGTTTTTTTTAAAACCAATACAACAAATTATTAATTCGTCAGAAGATAAAAATAAAAACAAAACACTAAAGTGGGTCGCAAGCCTTTAGTAGAATACCGGATGTTGCACGTTTCCCTGAAGATCCAATAATCATTCATTCGTAAAAGAACTTCGAATAGACCCTTACCGTAAGTGGGCTTTCCCCAAGCATCATAATGAGATTGGTCACTCAGTCTTTTTGATCTAGCTGACTATTAAGTTCCTATTTCTATATCTATTCATCGGAAATAACTCACAACCAATTATGAAAGCACATTGTAAAAAATCATTTTAGTTTTTACAGAAAGAGTATTTATTTAATTTAATACAATCAATTACTAGCAGAATTATGAGTGAATGATTTTCATTTATTATATATATACGCTCCTTTTTAAACGTAGGTCATAGCTGTTTATTAATACTTAAATCAAAAATATTGAAAATTGCGCGCACGGAGAAGTATAAAATTTGGCGTTCTTATAATTTATGAGTAGTTTTAAATAATATTCAATAATAATGCTTATAAAGCACATTAAATGAATAATTAAATATAGTCAAACTTACAGTAAGAATACTATTTGTAGAATAAATTCATGTAAGGTTTAACTTGTTCTCAAATGAGCTCGTTACAGTTGTTTTAAAATCGAGTTTTATTTAGGTACTGATTCGGTTGATAATTTATCCTACTATATCATTCCATATATGCGGAAATCAGTCTGTTAATTTTTTCGCCTTATCCGCTGGATACACGAAATTTGGAACAAATAACGTGTATATACTGGACTACAATGTAAAATAAATTGGGGAAATGATGGGGAACAGGAAAAAATGTAATACATTGATAAGGGCATTTTAATATTTATTTTGAGGTAAACAAAGCCGTTATTAATAATAATAATTTCTATTATAAATATGAATTATGTATACGTATATGTATGTTTATTTTATATATTTATTTATGTATGCATATGTTATATTTTATATGTGTATGTGTAAGTATTATATTGTTTCTTGATAGCTTACATCTACTTTATATCCATAGGTATCTCCTCTTACCTAGCTGGTTGTATGGAAGTGATCGCTATGTAGCGATAAGACCGCCAGATTGTGCAATCTTAATTGTCCTTTTTTTGTGGTGTGCAATAAAATAATTATCATTCATCATTCATTCATGAATTTGGATGTTTATCGTATTTGGATTGCATTTGGTGTTCTGGAGTGGAGACCGCGAATCGGAAGACGTAGTGATGACACCATGAGATTCGATGGCGTGACGATACGTAGGACAGCAGGCAGTGCATGGAACCAAAAAGCCCAGGATCAGGCTAAGTGGCGTGTTATTGGAGAGGCCAACCAGCAGTGGACTGAAGTCGGCAGATGATGATGATGTAAAATGTTGATATGACTGCAAAAGCTATCGTGAGCAGTTTCGTCACTTAGATACTTTTAAGCCTAGTTTGAGATTTAGAATATTTTTTACCCGGTACGGAGAGAGTACGGCCAAGCACCGAATTCGCAGCCAGACGAAAGTTCTTGATTTACATTACATATCGTTAATGATAATAACTATTTCTAAGACAATACATTAAAAATATGTAATATCAACTACGTACTAAATTAACTACTATCTTATTGCGATATCTTAATTGAAAAGACTTTAGTGTTACTAAAATCTAATCATCGTCAGGCTTTGTCGTTCAAAATGCTGATTTAATTTAGTCATCTCTAAGCTCTTGAAGCCGACCAACAGTTTGCAATTTAGCTGTGAACATGGCTCCGTAATTAGCTGCAGTATACTTCAAAACGTGCTTCATTATTTAGCTCAAAATGCTTACTTACAAAGGGAATGTTTGAAACAAAATAAAAAAGCTATCTCTTGTCACAATTTTTTGTATCTTTTTTATGACTCCTATAATGACTATCAAACATTTTACGTACTTATACAGTTAGTAAAAAAAGCGAAAATCTGTCTGTCATTCACATTTTCACGGCTAATCCGTTGGAAAAAATTGATAAAATTAGGCAGAATTGAAACTCAAATAGCAGGTTCAAATTTGCTTGACGCTAATCCTCTTAAACATTCTGGGTGTTTACCGATAAGCCTGTTTACAAAGGTTGTTTATGATCTCCCCAAGGTCTCGCGAAAGTTCTCGAACATAGGTTCGTTGGATATATAAGCAGACGTTTCGCGCCTCGACATTCAGTTTGCGAATAGCGATCAAGAGGGAATAAACAAGCGAAAATAAAAGTGACATAATAGTGACCACGCCATGCTTATTGGACAACGGACTTTATAGTAAACCGTTAAATAAAGTATTTTTAACGAGTCACCAGGTATTATCATCCAAATCCACAAACCCCTCTACGTAACACTATTAATCTACAACTAATATCTTGGAGTTACCTTCTTATAACATCTATAAGGTATCGGCTAAAGTAAATTGCCCACGAGTCAATATGTTGCTAAAATGGTTTTTTCGTTCGTTTCTCCGATCCCTTTATTCATTATTCAGTCGCTCGGTGCGACCCACAAAGGCATATTGAGTTTCGATGCTTTGTTCGCACACAATACGTCAGTTTTATTATCATACAGAGGAAAATTAAGTATATCGAACGGAACAATTTTGTATGGACCATTTTGTATAGCTTATATTCTAGCTAATATTATATGTAAAAGTGTGTGATCCAAGGATAATAGTGATTTATGTACGGAGTTAGTGCTGGAAAGTGATATAGGCGAGGTATTAATACATTCAAGAGCAATAAAAAAGTAAGATGAAGTCATTATCATGCCCTGGCCTTTTTAATAGGGGTTGGTTCGCCAAACCCATATTAACACCATATTAGACTTATCTACAGAAAAGTTTCAATTAAGTGTACGAACTATGCATATACAAAAGGCATATCACACAATTGAAGATTATTTGAATGATAAAAATGATTGGATTTGAAAATCTTTTCAGCTCCAAACAAGACTGAAGTTAAATAATGTAAGTTTAAATGTTTAAAAGATTGAGCGCCGAGTTTCTTGCTGGTTCTTCTCGGTAAGAGCAACATTCCGAACCAGTTGTAGCTTCATTAAATCTTATTATTCCTTGACGATTCAAAAGTGCTTGTAAAGAGTGTACTTGAATAAAGATTGTTTTGATTTGATTTGATTAACCATATTTCTCCAGAGCTGGATTTCTGGATCGTCCGGGGATGTATGTTTTCCCTTTTAAGGTTGTCAATAATGGTTTTTATCCATGTAATTCGATGTCTCCCAGGTTTTTTTTGGCACGGCTTCGAGTTCCAGAATTTTTCTGATAATGTGGCCCGCTGGTCTCCTGATGACGTGGCCGTACCATCGCAGTCGTGATTCTATCAGTTTTGCGACAATGGGTCTCAATTTAAAAGTTCCTCTTATTTTATATTTGGGAACCTTGTCTAAAAGTGATACCCGCGAACCATCAGCATTTTCAAATAATTTATAAAATTAGGCGTTACTTTGCGGAGATCCATAATACATAAGTAATAATAAAATTATTTTGCTATAATTATCATATTTATATATTATATTATGATATATATGCTATAATAAGGATTCGTTAAAAACATGCACAAAACTCCACCACCGCTCCACCACTACTCCATGACAAAATCGCAAAGCTTTGCGATTTTGGTTGAGGGGCGAAACGATTGTTGAGTTTGTGATAGTGAACGTGTGTAATGCTTGTGTATTGTGGTAGCAGTGGTGGAGGTTTGTGCATGTGTTTTTACGAATCTTGCATGTAACGGGTATGAAAAAACGGATAGTTTACTATACATTTAGCTCTAAATATATTTTCTATTTACTGTATAGCGGATAATAGCAAAATAATTTTATTTTTACTTTTGTATCAGCATTTTCATTTCTGTGTCTAGTAATTTGTCGGCCTGTTTCTGTTTAAAGGGCCAGCGCTTCTAGGCATTCTTTCCATTTCCAACCTGTTCTTACGGTACGGTTCTTATTTTGTACACCTTGGTTTTGTTGGGTATAATGCTTATTTATTTTATTTTTAATTCCAGATATTACATCAATTTTATTAGGATAAAAATATTACAGACTATGTTGGTATTAATGAAATAATTATTATAAACTAAATTATTCTATTCATGAAACACTGGGACTGCACATGCAGGCGAATCCAGTGCTTCACGAATGGATTATCAAATTTTTCACTCACTATTTTCAGATCACAGTTTTACAGCTTAGGTTTATTCATTTCCAAAACTAATTCGAACACTACACCTTAAGACTTATTGATGGATAATCGACTATAATAATCTGTCAATGTGTGCATTTCTTCTATTCGTATAGCGAGAGTGATAATTTTTTTTTTCAAAGCGCTCTATCATGCTTTTTTATCTAAGTCAATACATGATACATTTACATTATGTTTATTAATATGTTAGTATTATATCACAGCCCTTCGCATTGCTGATATTAAATGGGAGCTTCAGCCAATTACAGAAAAAAAAAATGTTTTTAAAATATATAGATAGAGTCCACGGCTAAGTCTGTGCTATCCAAGAATACTTAGTATGTATTGCAAGCACTCAGTTGTTTGTGCCAACAATGTGGACTTCTGAAGCTCGGTGATAGCTTACAAATCCGATCATGACTATCTCGCGAGCAAGTTGCTGCATAGCTTAGTGATGTACGGTCAATGTATCGATTTATTATTTACCTTCATCTTAAAATAAAATAGGTATCAAAATTAGAACACAAGTTCAATAAGGCCAAAACTAATTGACACTTCTGCTGAATTTTTATTGCTTTTTGTTGTTAACTATAATTAATCAGGCAATGTTCTACTATGGATCACAATGATATTGATTGTTAATGTTTGAAGGCTATTGCCTTTATACTTATTATACTTTGCCTTTGTCCTGTCCTTCTCAGCTTCAACTTGTCTTCTAACGTCTTATTATGAACGTGGTGCATCTTCCGCATCAAAATTGCCAGATCGAAATTTTACAAACCAGGTCTGTCATTGGCATACTATCAACACATCCTCTCCATACACATTGGTTAATGTCTTTCGGACTTGAACAACATTTTACGCTTTTTAAAAGTAAAAAGTAAAATATGACGAAAATCCTTCTGATTTCTTTACATCTTTAAGACGACACCAATCAAAAACTACTGCGAAGATTTAGCTGAACTCTTTCACACACAAGCCTTGCTAAATCAGCTCTCAAAATATATAATGATTATATGACTTAATTGTAAAGTTGGTTTCAAAAAATATAATTAAATCCGCTGTCGGGAAAAACGAAATTAATTTCCGAACAACCTTATATATTGTTGCATAGTCAAATCTTATATAGCGGATATTTGATATACAGCAATGCAATTTTTATCGACTAACACAACCATGTGACATCACTATACTTGAGCTGACGTCTCTTAAGTACTGCTACGGCTGTTGGTTGAAGTGTTCTTTAGAAAATTCAGGTTTTCATTCGTTGTTGGCTTTTAAATTACATGAAGTATTAGATTGTTTTAAAAGGACTAAGCTTGCTCAAGGTGAATAGAGAATAAAATGTCTTAATAATGAAATTGCCTAAATAAAACATTAAGCAATCTACCCACATAAATGTTTGAAATCTTCATAGTCAAATATTTAAGACTTTCGTTATGTTGTCACGTCAGAAACCTTTTTTGAATAAAACTTGCGTTGTTCATTATAATTTGATGTTATTAGGATGTCTTGGTTTTTGATAATATAATACAACAAATATTAAGATATTTGTTAGTAGCAGTAGTAGTTATTTTGATAATTAGTTTTATATGAAACTCATGCTACTAAAATAGCATAATGTATGTCATGTTCCCAAAGGGAACTAAATTAATTTACTTCTGTTTTTATTATATCTAAATCTATGTGACAAGATTTATGGCCTAAATTTTTTAATCTATTTTTATTATTATATAATTTGCCAACTTAGGTATAGGAAGGTGTCTTGTAGTTTTATGCAAAATTTTGCAATAGTAATAATAGAGTTATTGCTATAATCCTCGTTTGTTAACAGAATCTGTGTAATACTAAGATTGCAAAATGCAAAACCGTTCTAATACCTTATAAATTGAGGATTAGCAATCGCACGTATCACAAGACACCACCACCGACAACATATTACACAAGCACTACACATATTCACCACGATAAACTTAAAGATCGTTTAAGCGAAGCATAATCAGGAGATAGGGCCGTAAAAAAAATCGCAACGCGTCGCATCACCAAGAGTGCAGTATTATGTACTAAAAGTTCTTTAGTTAATATATAGATACTGGCTACATTCACGTCTAATTTTATCGGGTTAGCCCGACTAGTTTCGAGCCCATCCGGGGCACTTATTCATGAGCTGTTTAAACGACGTTATCGCGGTAGGAACGCACTATGAATACTCACGATAGTTTAAATTTAAAAAAGTTCTTTATGTATATGTTATATACACGTGTTTGGCGGAAAAATTAATGGTGGGGTTGCGGTTTTAGTATATAGTACTGCTTAAATTAAAAAAAATTGTAATTTGTTTTATGAAATTATATCTCCAGATTATCATCATCCTCTACGTATTTTACTACTGGCCGCCTGCCTGACGTCAACTTACCTTAGTCGTATTTTACGACCCCTCGGTAAGAAAAGAGGGTGGTCTATTCTACTCAACTAGATGACGCACGGTGGGTCAACTTACTTAAGTCGCCTTTACGGCCCGTCGATAAGAAAGAGTGTGGTCTATTCTACTCAAACGGATACCATACGGCGGGTCAACTTACCTTATTCGCCTTTTACTTAGATCTCCAGATTACACAGTCGTAAAAAGTCTTGAATTTCAATTCAATAATGTAAAAATCTTATAAATTTCCAACTATGCTGAATCTACAAAGCAGAATACTCAGTCATGCCGTTTTAAGCGCACCATTAACTTGAGTGCTGTATTCAGTAACTAACCTAATGTCGGTTGGAGATTTGTTTATGTATTGCGACAGTTATCAGTGTTATGTTAATTTTATTCAAATAAACTGCTACTGATATTTGAAATGGTACTATAGTACTCGTTTATCAAAGGGGGATGCTATTTTGAATGTCCTGCAAAAGTAATAATAATATTATTTTGCTATAATCCGCGATAAAGTAAATAAAAAAAATATATAATACTAAATGTAGAGTGGACTATCTGTTTTCATCCCGATACATGCAGGATTCGTAACAACACATGCACAATTTATGGAAAATAGCCAAAGTTAAACCGTTGCCGAAATCTAATAATCCGATTTCATTTAAAGATCTTCGCCCAATTAGCATCCTGCCTTGCATGTCTAAAATTTTAGAAAAAGTAGTTTCCATACAAATGATCGAATTCATCGAAACAAATAAATTACTTCCCACGCTGCAGTCAGGTTTTAAAAAAGCACATAACACTACAACCACATTCTCTAACGTGGTAGATGATGTATTGACAGCACAAGATAGGGGAAAGTGCACTATTCTTGTACTGCTTGATTTCTCTAGAGCTTTTGATGCCATCAACATAACCCTCTTACTATCTAAATTGTCGTATTACGGTTTTGACATCACAACAGTACAATGGTTCAACAGCTATCTCTCGGAAAGAAAACAGTTTGTTGAACTAAGAGATGCAAACTCGATCAACAGGGCTCAATACTAGGGCCCTTGCTCTTTGCTCTGTATTCGTCAGATATGGTAAACTGTATTCAATGTTGCCAATATCACTTATACGCTGATGATGTGCAGCTCTATTTTTCTTTTCAACCACGAGACTATATAGACTATATATAGATATTGAGGCTATTTCTAAAGTTAATAACGATTTGGAGCGGATTAATTCATGGGCAAAGGAAAATTGCCTAGTTCTAAATCCTGACAAATCAAAGTTTACGATCTTGGGTACTAAAAATTGCATCAGTAACATGAACGCTTTTAATTTTAACATAAAAATTGGAAATAATAACATACAGAGAGTGAATGAGGCTAGAAATTTGGGTGTTACTTTGATTCCTCGATGAATTTTGAAACACACGTGTTAACAGCTGTTCGTAGTTGTTTCTACAGACTCAAGTTATTGTACCGAATAAGACCGTATATTAGTGTAAGTATCAGGAATAGGTTGTGTGAGGCATTAATATTATCTAAACTTAATTATGGAGATATCGTATACGGACCTCTTTTATTAAGCAGAACTAAAAAACTAATTCAACGCGTGCAAAATGCGTGCACTAGATTTTGTTACAAAATTCCACCACGCAGCTACATTTCGCCTTATATTAACGATCCTAACATGTTAAACATGGACTCGCGTCGGAAGCTTCATTTAGCCACGTTACTGTTTGGTGTAATAAAAAACGGAGTTCCATATTATTTACGTGAGAAATCAATTTGGATGGGAGACCGATTGACAGGTAGAACACGTCACTCCTTCCTTCGGTTATCCATACCGAGACATAAGACTGCCGCTTTTCGTGGGAGTTTTAAATTTTCGGCCACTAAGTTTTGGAACGATATACCACCACCACCTTTACGGCATATAAAATCAATCGGATTATTTAAAATAAAACTAAAAAGCTATTTGCTAACAAAACAAAATTATAGATCTCATTTAGACAAACTGCTTTTACCAAATTTCATATATCTCCAACACTTTAATTTTCGGTACATTGACACGTTCATTGGGAGTGGACTGGATTTTTAGTTTAAATATGTTTTGTATATACATATATATATCAATATTTTTCTTAATCCTTTTATATAGTGTGGTAACTAACATTGTCACACGAGATTTTTATATTCATATTCAAATTCAAATTAAAAATATTCTTTATTCAAGTAAACTTGTAAACAAGCGCTTTTGAATCGTCAACATCTACTGCTGGTTCGGAAAGCTGTTCCTACCGAGAAGAACCAGCAAGACACTCGGCGGTTGCTCTTTTCAAACAATAATTTTTATCACTAGTTACATATAGTTATTAATGTCTTGTACAGGGTTGAAGAGAAGCTATATCCACGCATTCTTATCGTCTAGGTAATCTTCAATAGTATAATAGGCTTTCTGAATTAGCCTTTTTTAATATAATAGTATTTTTGAACTGCTGTAATGGTAAAGTTAAAAAAAAATTAAATTAAAAATGGTAAGGGTAAAGGTAAAGTTATATATAAGTTTTGTACAATAAATATTAAATAAATAAAAATATATGAATAAAATATGACTTATATAAATATAATTCTACTAAATATGACTTATGATTGAAAATATAATTCTATCATTATAGTTATCATTACATTAAATAGTATGAGTAAATGCGGAAAAACAGATAAGTCTATGAAAAGGTATCCCTGTTTATAAATGATGGACGAAATATTAGAAAAGGATCCTACTGAATATTAATAAGTTATGATCGGTCTGTGGGAAATATTTGCCAAAATAATACCATGAATAATAAAGGTACGTTTATTGTATTTCTATTACATAATTTACTTCTATACTAACATTATGAATACGATAGTCCGTCCGTCTGTGATGGTTAAGTAATTTGGCGTAATCAAAGCATATATACAAAATATATATATCAAAAATGTTTTTCTTCGGGAAAAGGAATAAAACAAACATATTTGAGGGTAATTAATTACTACTTGTTATTATTATAAACGGTTCACATCGCGATAAAATAGAGTTACCTTTTTATAAGGTTCGACGTTTCGGCAGAGTTGCATCCACCATGGTCACGAACTGACTGGAGAGTACTACTTGTGTTATGGGCGACAGAATGATAAATATATACTATATAACTCTTTAAATAAATACATAAATATACCCAGAATCGAAAAACCAATAAATTGAATATAATATAAGTCACCCGCAGTGGGAATCGAACCCCGGACCCCCAGAACTGATAAGCGTCAAATTGGACAGGTAAATAATACAGAAGTCAAAACATACGTCGCTATTCAAATTTTGTGGTATAAATATTATACTACAGTAGGGAAGCTATATGAAGGTTTGTAAGAGAGATTGTCACAATAAATAATGAGAGGGAAGATACTCGTATCTTTGTCTAATCACACATAAAAAAGATAGACAGATATATTCACCCTTATATGCTCTTTATAAATATGGCACATTTTAGGTTGTTTTTTCTAATCGAGTATAATAACTCTATGATAAATATGCATTTCAATGGATGTTGTGACAAATGAATGTCTTGATTTTCCAGCCAGTTGGTGAAATTCAGTAAATCACAGTATTTATTAACAGCTTAACAGTCATGCTTTACTGTTCAGCGTGCTTGGAACATGAGAATAATATTATATAGAATATAAGCCAGGTTGGCATTCGTGATGAATTTTCGCATTCAAAGCACATTCCGACTACGTAATTGTGTTAAAAAGCTTCGGACTACGAGACAAGCTTTAAAATTTGACCGCAATACTACTAACGACTTGAAATAGGGTAAACTGTAATACTGGAACATAATTGTGGGCATTGATATTCTGTAGTAGTAACAGCCTGTTACTATACCACTGCTGGGCATAGGCCTTCTCTCTCCGTTTTTTTTGACTGAAGGTTTGGAGATAAAAACTACCACGCAGCTCCAATGCGGATTGGTAGGTTACACATAACGTATAATTCTCTAGAGATATGCAGGGTTCCTCACGATGTTTTTCTTCATCGAAAAGCGTGCGGTATCTGAACGTTTGAATCCCTGATAAGAGTCACAATCTCACACGGCTCGTCTGTTAAAGTATTTTGTACTATTGACAACAAAACATAATCAATTGAAGTCCAATGTGTACTATATTAGTCTAACAGCCGGATATAGTGCACAAGTTCTGTGTACATGTGGATAATGTAAGCTAGACTGGTTCTAAACTGTTGACATTCACAGCACATCCAGCCACCGTGATTATTGTTTACAGGCTTTGGGTGGATAAACAATAGAAGTTGAACATTTTCAAAAAGAAAATCATTAAATAAACCTGTGTGAAAATAAAAAGTGTACGGTAGTACGGTACATAAAATCTTTATAGTTTAAGTTCTGGTGAGAAAGTTGTTGATAAAGTAACATATATGTTGCTCCACAGCCTCCTCTATCTTCCAGTGAACGTCCTTTGAAATCGTTTTAGCTGTTCCAGAGAATAGACTTTTAACTTAAACTTTCCTTATTTTAATATTATTATTATTTATTTTATTTCAAACATTGCGTCCATAGTTTTAGTTACAAAAATACTTAGCCTATGTTAGGACAAAATATATATTTACAGACTATTACATTGGATTACATTCAATGTCCTCCAAAGAGAAGGAGGGAGTTAAGAGTCCTTAAGAATTACTTAATTAATTAACAATTATTATCTTTCATTGAACAAAACTCTTTCAGTAGACTTTGAGGAAATTAATCACATGAAGGTAGACTACTTATGAGGCCTTTTTTATAATATTATTGATCTATTCGTACAAATTTACTATTACCCGCATGCATGGATTACTGCACCTGTTACAGTATTTTAGTCAGTAGGATTTTTTTATTTATAATCTTATATAAAAATTCTCGTATCAATATGGTACATACATATTTCTACGACATATTTTTATGAAAGTAGGTCTGAGAATCGGCTACTATCTATTTTTATTACCCCTAAGTGTAAGGGTTGTCTACCATCTGACATTGTTACGTTTATTATTGGTATTTTTTTTTTTATAATATACACTAGAAGTTCCGAGGTAAAAAATATAAATATGGCAAAGAAACGTTGGCCCGGTCAGCTAGTTATATAAGAATGTATTTAAAATTCAAGAATATTTAAAATCAATGAGAGCATGAATCAATGACCCAGAATGCAAGAATATTTTTAGTCAGTCAGTCAGTCAAATTGGCACTTAGGATGCTTCGTTTCATACTATTCTAATAATAAGAATATATTTAAAATGCTAAAATATTCTTAGTGAGATTTTACATCGAGGATAAAAGAAATTAGTACAAATGTTATGCAAATGTCACAAAGAATGCATTTACTTGAAGAATAATTGTTGACATGAATCAAAAGTTATTATGGAAAATTGTGGAAGAGATATTTAATGGAATTCTACCCTGAGGCACTTTGATACCATTTTCAATTTATCACGTCCAATGTTTTAACAGGCTTCATTTGTTTTCATACAGTGCATTAATTTGAATTCATTATCCGGATCGGTTTTTATTCAGGAGCGGCTTCAATTTTCTGATTAATACTTAATAATTACTAACCAATTTTCTGCTTCCTGAATTTAATTGGATTTATAATTGAGTTTTAATAAACTTCGGGAAAAGGGAATCGGTTTTGTTCATTTTACGATAACAAAATAATCACATGTTTATAGTTTATGTTTCATGTTTATTTATTTATACAAATATAAAACACTGAAAAAAGCTCAGAGTTACTCAGCGGGCGATGGAGCGAGCTATGCTTGAAGTGTGATCAGTGAAAGTGATCAAATAAAAAATGCGGTGATCCGTAGAAGAAACAAAGTCATTGATATACCTCAGTAAGTCGAGAAGCTGAAATAGCGATGGTCGGGATGGTACAAAAAGGAAAGGTGTAAGAAGGGTTGAAATGGCGATTTCGCACCGGAATACGTAGCGTCGGTTGATCCCCTACGAGGTGGGTTGACGACCTCAAAAAGGTTGCGTCGAGCCATTAGATCCAAACGACACAAGATCGTGATAGAATAAGATAAAAAACCCACGTCCAACAGTGGAAGTACATTGGTTGAAGATGATGATGAAGCAGTGATAATAAAAATGGTGTAAATCCTTTGTAATTACGTGTTTGTTACTTAGTTTCCTGGTGAGGGTTTACGCCGCAAATTTCCCACGAGAGTTTTAAAGCTTTAATCTGCAATAATCTCAATAATGATAACGTAATAAAGTACGCGTTCTCACACAAACGCAATTTATTGCTAACAACTAACCGATTTGTTGGATGTATAAGATTTCACTGTATAAATTCTTATCACTAGTTACATTTAGTCATTACTGTCTTGTAGAGGATCGGGGTCGTAAAACACGACTAAGGTAAGTTACAAACATGTTTTCATAGGATTTGGCTACGTATTTTACGACCAGCCGCCCGCCTGACGTCAATTTACCTTGGTCGTATTTTACGACCCCTCGGTAAGAAAAAGGGGTGGTCTATTCTACTCAAACGGATACAACACAGCAGGTAGACTTACCTTAGTTGCCTTTTAAGAGACCTCTTTAAGATATGAGGGTGGTCTATTCTACTCAGACGGATACCACACGGCTTAAAAATAATAAATGTTCAATTCTAATGTTATTCTCTTTCTTTCGGATATTAAGTTTTTATGTGATTATCTTGCATATTCAGAACATTTCGAAAATATTCAGAAAGAGTTTAATCGGGTGCAAAATTTCCTTAGATCTCATTTTATCTCCTCAATAAATGGAATCGGTAATAGATCCAATGTTTAACGTAGGCGACTTCAAGTGATTTTTTCTTCACAAAATGTTTGAACATATAAAATTTTAACATAGTTTCTCTTTCTTTCTGATGCAAGAATTAAGAGGCTACCATTGCTTATGTGTAACTTGACTTTTTAACTTTTTTATGGGACGATTACACACACGGTCGGCCGTCTCCAACTTGTAGACTAAGTGCTGTGAAATTAAACACAACTTTTTTATATGCTGTAGGGAAATCACGCGATCCTTTTCATGGTTTCCAGTAAATGAAACGTTTTTATTGCCTACCTATTCGGAACTGTCCGGATTACGTGTTCGTAGTAAAGTTGGCCAACTTTTAGATAGCAATAGACGCCAAGTATATTTTATAAGGGTCATAAAACAAATCGTATCTTTGGGGGCAGATAAAAATTGTTTTTCGTGTTATGGATGCTACCGTTTAATGATGACTTTACTCTTGGATGCTTTTATAATAAGATCTATTAGTAAACCAATATGCTTGCTACAGTTTTTATATAATTTTACATAACAGTAGAGTAATGGGCGGTTATTATCTATGTTACGCTCGTACTTGGCAGAATATTTTGTTTGTGGTATGCTAACTAGTAAATCGGTGGGGACCTTTCATAAGCAATTGTGGCGTACAGCCACAAATAATTCATAAGCAAATCCATAGCCCACTTGTTATATATAAAAAAGTAAAGTAACAGCCTGTTACTATGCCCACTGCTGGGCTAAGGCCTCCTCTCTCCGTTTTTTTTTGGAGAGAAGGATTGGAGCTAAGACCTACCACGCTGTTCCAATGCGGATTGGTAGGTTACACATATCCCTAGAATTCTCTAGAGATATGCAGGTTTCCTCACGATATTTTCTTTCACCGAAAAGCGTGATAAATTGCAATTATCAATTAGACACATAAGTTTTTAATAGAAAAACTCATTGGTGCCTGCCCGGGGTTTGAACCTATGTTATCTCTAGAGAGTCGCACGGTCTCACCGATTGGCTATCAAAGTTTTTTTTTGTTATATAGTTTGAAATAACTAATACGTAAGTTATGGATAAATAAATATGTTATGTGAAAATACCAAATGTGCAATGTAATGTACGTGAAAGTATATTCAAATTCAAATTAAAAATATTATTTATTCAAGTAAACTTGTAAACAAGTGCTTTTGAATCGTCAAAATCTACCGTTGGTTAGGAAAGCTGTTCCTACCGAGAAGAGCCAGCAAGAAACTAGGTGGCTGCTCTTTTCAAATAAAATTCTTATAACTAGTTACATTTGGTTATTACTATCTTGTACAGGGTAGAGAAGTAGCTATATCCACGCATTGTTATAATCTATGTAATCTTCAATAGTATAAGTAGGCTTTTTGTATCAGTCTCCCTTTAACAGCGCTTTTAAACTGCTGTAGAGGCAAAGATAAAATCGATTGTGGGATTTTATTTTAGAATCTTATACCCAAACCCACAAATGACTTATTTACTTTTGCAAGGCGCAAAGCAGGAACCGCAAGCTTATGTCGGTTCCTACTTTGTCTATTATATACATCGCTAATCCTTTTATTATTATGTATATTCTTATGCACAAACATTAAATTTCTAAAAATATACTGTGAAGCCAAATTGATAATACCTGTTTCTTTAAACTTCTCTCGCAGGGAATCAGGCAGACTTAAATTGTATTTAGCTGTATTTAGCTCTCCCGTAAAAATCCATAGTACACAAGCTAACTATATTTTCACTTAACATGTCATCCCTTATTGTAACCTACTTATTAACTGCTAAGCATGTGGTTAATAAAATAAATATACATTTATTATTCATCACGTATCACTTACACGCCTTCGGCTTGTGATCTGTTTTTTTATTTTAATTCATTTAAAATTACAAAAATTATTAATATTAAACTTAAATAATAGGATATAAAAAAATAGTGTGACCTTTCGGGGGTCCACAATAAAAAAGTAAGGTTTGTCGAAAAGATAAATTAAAATCAAAAGGTAAAGAAAGCACTAAGCTTCAAATTACCTACATAACAAAAAAAGTAATAAAGTTCTGTTGATTTGATCTCAAAGTGAGCTTTCGCAATCACGATGCTGTAAAAATAAATGAAACATAAAAATAGTGCAGACCAATGCCAATATGGCATCGTAAATATAATGCGTAAGTAATGTTACTTCGATTTCGTATAAGGTAAGTCGTAAATTCATTTTGGCCTAAAGGTCATGTAATAAAAAAGAATACGACATTACCTAAACTTGCAAAAACTTGAAACATTCTCTTTCTTCTCTTTATATTAAATCTGATACGTGAAAAGTTTCTACGTATTGTTTTTCGTAGCCTCATTGTTGCTCATCTCTTTCAAATTGCTCTCTAAGCCTTTCAAATTACAATATTCTTGATTTAAATAGACTTTGTAAAGTATTTCATCATTCTCCTGCCCTTATCTCTATCCCCACGCCAAGTGGGGTCGGCACACCATGTTACAAATATGTTTTCACATGATTTGGAATATTTAATAACCGGCCGCCTACCTGACGTCAACTTACCTTAGTCGCCTTTTACGACACCTCGGTACGGAATGAGGGTGGTTTATTCTATGCAGCCGGATACCACACGGCACATACCTTAGTCGCCTCTGACGACACCTCGGTAAGAAAGGAGGGTGGTCTATTCTATTCTGCCGGATACCACATGGCGTACTATGTAAAGTATTTATGAGTCGTTAATTTTTTTTAATAATTTACCACTGGTTATAGCCGGCGTAACTCTTTTAAAAAAACAACAGTTCAATTTGATTTATTATATATATAGTTAAATATTATTTATTATATATATAGTTAAAGTGAAATATTATTATCACTCAAATTATTCTTAATAGTACAGTAACCTTTATGAAGTAGGTAACTCCTATGCTTATTTTAAAACAAAGTCCGCAAAAGTCTTTGTTAAAACCTACTTGACGGACTTTTGTACGGTTTTAGTTTGAACAAGCAATTCTTGAGGAAGGTTTAGATTTATGTACCTTGTCCGGAAAGTAACGGCCTGTTACTATCCTACTGCTGGGCATTGGCCTCCTCTCTCCATATTTGGAGAGAAGGGTTGGAGCTAAGACCTACCACGTTGCTCCAATGCGGATTGGTAGGTTACACATATCCCCAGAATTCTATAGAGATATGCAGGTTTCCTCACGATGTTTTCCTTCACCGAAAAGCGTGTGATAAATTGCAATTATCAATTAGATACATGAGTTTTGATAGAAAAACTCATTGGTGCCTGCCCGGGTTTGAACTCGTGTTCCCCTCGAAAGAGTCACACAGTCTCACCGCTGGGCTATCACAGCTTGTCCGGAAAGGCTTTACCAATTTTGGATGATCACACTGGAAGATAGAGGAGGAGTAGTAACTATACTATACTATAGGCTATTTTTTATCCGTAAATTCCTACGTGATCGCGTTTGCGGCATTAATTAGTGTCACACTGATTTCCTCGGGCAAAGTCGCAGGCACATTTAGTTAAAGATATATACTATATTACTTAATTTAAGTAAAAAGCAAGTAGGAATTGACCTTGACAACAAATAATCTAAAAAGCATGTAAGTCCATCTATTGATGCTGCAAAAAAAAACAATATTAATATGAATTTCTCTTACAATGTGATGCTAGGTTTATCGTTCAGAAACTGGCCGTAGCCCGATTACAAATGACTCGTGAAGAAAATACCGAAAAGGACCCTCACGAAAGGTTCTTTGTTTATTGAGAAACATATATTCCAGATCGCATTCTACCTTATTCATTCAGTTATTGTGATAGACTTTAGGGAAAATCAAATTGTTAACGGTTTTTTTTTGGATGCGTTAAATGTATAAAATTGGGTTAGAACAAAAGTGATGATCGCAAAGCCGTAGGGTCTAGATACTGAAGAATATGGATGTAGTGAGATATGGACAGAGGGGGTAGGTGCTCCGAACTAGAAGAGTTGTTCCGTTGGTGGTAAACGAACAACTCGCAACAAAGTGACACTTTATAAGACTTGTATGTATCGCGGGTTATAGCAAAATAACTTTATTATTACTTTTTATAAGACTTGCATAAGAATAATAATTTACTTCGTCTTCATCTTTTACTTTGAGATGCATCATATGATAAAAACTAATCTAAAATAATATAGTCTAGAATTTTCTGATCTATTACGCGGAATGTCCTGGTGATGTCCATGTTGATGGTGTTTCGATTACGGAATCTGATCCAACAGGATCCTTTGGGCGTTCCGAATGGGCAAAACTTGTGTCTCGTTGAAAATTGCAATTGACACGCTTTTCGGCAAATAAAAACATTGTGAGGAAACCTGCATTCAGTAGAAAATTTTGGGGATATGTGTAACCTACCAATCCACATTGAAGCAGCGTGGTGTGTCTTAGTTCTGAACTTTCCTTTCAAAAACCGGGCGTCGATGCTTATGCCCAGCAGAGGGATAGTAACAGTCCGTTCCTTTTTTTAAACTTGTAATCTATATTAATTCTCTCTGATAAATATTAAAATAAATAAATATAAATATATATGGGACACTTACACACACGGTCGTCCATCCCCAAAGTAAGTAACTTAATACTTGTGTTATGGGTGATGGACAACTGGTAGATATACTACATATATAATTTTAAATACATACTTAAATACAAATACACAGCCAGGCTAGAAGAACCAACTTGTTTATAGAAAATGTCGGCCCTCGGCGGGAATCGTACCCGCGACTCGCAGAGCTAATAAGTTTTAAGGAGGTACAAAGGTTTTTCTTAACATTAATATATCGATTTTGTAGAATGAAGCGAGTGGAATGTTTTAATAAGAATAGGTGTAAAGGTGGACAATGCAATTTACATTGTCCCTTGTCGTAGGTGGAATAAATTTACAATATATTTTTCCAGCCTGCGGCGCACATATGGCGCGTGAAATGTGTCGAATGTATGTTGTTTCAGGCGTTCTAAAACTTTTATTTAAAAAAAAAATAGTGCTAAATCTATAGTATCTATTGTTAAATCTATCCAAAAAGTTTAACATCAAACATTTTATATCTTAGCTTCTATTTTAATGAGGCATATGTTTCATATGGTTTAAGAAATTTTATTCTCATAAGAATTATATTAACTTAAATCATTATCCTCCTGGCTTTATTCCACTCTAAATGGGGTCAGCACAACATGCTTACATGTTGTCACATGATTTAGCTACGTATTTTACGAGCCGCCGCCTGCTTGACGTCAACTTACCTTAGTCGTCATTTATGACCGGTAAGAAAGAGGGCGGTCTATTCTACTCAACCGGATACTACACGGTGGGTCAACGTACCTTAGTCGCCTTTTACGGCCCCTCGGTAAGAAAGATGGTAGTCTATTCTACTCAACCGAATACCACGCGGTGGGGCAACGTACCTTAGTCGCCGTTTACGACTCCTCGTAAGAAAGGGGGTGGTCTATTCTACTCAAGCGGATACTACACGGTGGTGCCCTCAAAACTATACTAAAATTAAAATATTCGAATACCTGTCTGTCTGTTATGAAGCGTCATACTGTGAAAGCGTTGTGAAGTTTGGGAACTTTATACTATTATATGTCTATACATAAATCTATATTTATATTTATTGCTTTCAAATCGCTTGTTTTAGGTAACCATACTTTTTTTAGATACAAGCAAACTATGTACTATAAGTTTTTACTATAGATTATTAAAATTATTCTATTTCTTCAAAGCCTAACCGTACAAAGGGCCTATTTATCTTAAATATAAATCTTATACAGACCTGCGCACCATAAGGACCGCAGGCGGGCTTTGTTCGATAGTCTTACACCACATTCAATGTATTCGACGGGATCGGAGTATACGAAAAAAGATCTTTATCTATATAAACTACACATTTATTGTCCCTCAAAGGAAATACGAAATTTAGCGATTTTGGAGTTGTTTTCAAATTATTTTCGATGGAAATGATTTGAATTTGATACTCTTTGATGGAAGGATGCGACGGCGTATGATAAATGATCTTTTTTCCGATTTGAAAATTTAGCCGTAATGACTTTTATATCGTTGCGTAAGGTGAAGGGAGACCTAATACTACCATCGGGCGACATCATTCTAAGGTCAGTATTAGGATTGACATGACGTGCAATCAATTTTTAAAATCTGTTTATTGCCGTATAAATTAAAAAATAAGTAAAGTAGCGGCCTGTTACAATCCCACTGCTGGGAATAGAGTCTAGCCTCCACTCTCCGTTTCTGGGGAGAAGGGTTGGAGCTAAGACCTACCACGCTGCTCCAATGCGGATTAGTAGGTTACACATATCTCCAGAATTCCATAGAAATATGCAGGTTTCCTAACGATGTCTTCCTTCACCGAAAAGCGTGTGATTAATTGCAATTATCAATTGGACACATGAGTTTTAATAGAAAAACTCATTGGTGCCTGCCCGGGCTTGAACTCGTTTTCACCTCGAAAGAGTCGCACGGTCTCATCGAGGGCTATCACAGCGCTCGTGTATATATATTTATTAGCGTAAAATTACAAAAGATTCGCAAAGTTGCTTGGAAGTGAATGTTGTTTCTTTTTAGTGATGGTATGGATGAATGTAGCCGTTGAGTGACATTCATCATGCCGTTGATTGGTTGCCTGATTGGTGACTTGGTTACGGTTGACACTGATGCTCAAACATAATCTTATATATTATAAAATTATCGTGTCACAATGTTAGTTGCCGGAGTTCTCAGAAACGGCTATACCGATTTTTATTGAATTTCATATGCGTATTTAGTAGGTCTGAGAACGGCTTCTATAAGGGTCGTCCACGCCTAACATTTGTTTCTTTATTTTGAGTACAATTTTTTTTTATAATCTACACTAGAAATTCCCTAGACATAATTTATATGGCAAAAAAGCGTCAAAAAACCGTCAGCTAGTTTTTTTTATAAATATATAGGACAACTAATACACAAAAATTAAAATACACGGCCGTCCGTCCCCAAAGTAAGTAACTTAATACTTGTGTCATGGGTGACGGACAATTAGTAAATATGTATAAATATGTAATGTTAAAACATTTTTAAGTACAATATATATACACCCAGACTCGAAGAACGAACTAATTTTTTATAGAAAATGTTGGCCCTCCGCTAGAATCTCCTCAAATGCTGTTGGTACTGACAATATAAGCCGCAATATGGTTATTCCAATCCTAGATGTAATATGTCCTATCTTAACCCATATCCTTAATGATTCTATTTCTTCTGCTCTATTTCCTGATGCCTGGAAGTCTGCCCAGGTGACTCCATTGCCTAAAAAAGCTAATTCCCATGAATACAAGGATTTCCGTCCCGTTTCCATTTTGCCGTTCCTTTCTAAAGTCCTAGAAAAACTAGTCCATCATCAGTTAAGTATTTTCCTTAATACCCACAGCAACCTTAACTCCCTTCAATCTGGTTTCCGTCCTGGCCATAGTACTGCTACAGCGTTGGTCAAGGTAACTGACGATATTCGATGGGGCATGGACAATAAACAGCTCACAGTTCTTACTCTACTGGATTTTAGTAATGCCTTTAATACAGTAGATCTCGACATACTGATGTGCCTACTACGTTCCCTGAATATGTCTCCATCGGTGGTTGGCTTGTTTCAAAGTTACCTAAATGGGCGCCGGCAGTGCGTTCGCATCGAAGATACATTATCGTCGTGGTGTGATGTTCAGGCTGGAGTCCCCCAGGGAGGCGTGTTGTCACCACTTCTATTTGCCATCTTCATAAATACGATAACTCTAAAAATCACTTCTCTCTATCACATGTATGCAGATGATATCCAAATTTATAGTCAGGCAAAACTTGAAAATCTCTCCACCGCGGTTTCTGCCATTAATAATGACCTTGCCTCAATTTCTGACTGGAGCAAATCCTTTGATCTAAAAGTTAACCCAGAAAAGTCGCAGGCTATTATTATTGGCAGTCGAAGCATGATATCAAGGGTTGACAGTGTATACATACCGCCAGTTGTATTTAATAGTATTGTTTTGCCCTATTGCTCAAATGTAAAAAATCTCGCAATGCATTTTGATTCATCTCTTTCCTGGACAATACATACGAAAGAGTTGAGTAGGAAAATCTTTGCATCAATGTGTACTCTTCGGCGTTTTCGATCATTTCTTCCAATACCTACCAAAATTATGTTAGCACAATCTTTACTCCTCACTATTCTCGATTACGCTGATGTAAGCAATCCCAACTTGACCGAAGTTCAGTTAAACAAGCTCGAGCGACTCCAAAATCTCTGTATTCGGTTCATATTTGAATTACGCAAGTATGACCACGTTTCTGAATTTCGTTCAAAGCTCGAATGGCTACCTATACGTTTTCGCCGGAATATGCATATACTTAGCCTTCTGTACTGTGTGTTATTTAATCCTATTGCTCCTTCTTACTTGAAGGAAAAATTTAATTTCCTCGGTTCACAGGGGCGCCTTATAAGAACTACTGTATATTTAAAATTGAAAATGCCTCCACATAATATAGTTTTTTATGGTAAATCTTTTACTGTTACGGCTATCGAATTGTGGAATGCACTGCCTCTAACAATAAGACAGGCTAAATCGCTAAATATCTTTAAGAGATTAGTTAAAAAACATCATCTTGCGCTATCAACCTAAATTGACGACAACTTCATTTAATTTATTTGTTATGTGTCTTGTACTTTCGTATTATATATAGTATATATATATCTATATATATACATATACTTATTCTTATATAATATGTAGTTATTTGTGTATAATATAGGTATTTATTTACTTTCGTGTATATTTGATATAAGTATATTTTATGGTGATATATATTTATAGTGTAGAATTGTATCATTATCTTTATATACTCTGTGGTACATTTTCCTACCAGTTATTTTATTAAACAGCTCCATAACGCCTAAGGTTGCCTGGAAGAAATCGCTGGTTAGCGATAAGGCCGCCTTATTGTACCTGTATTTGTTCCTGTCTGTTATTGCCTGTAATTTTTCTTATGTGTACAATAAAGAGTATTCTATCTATCTATCTATCTATCTATCTATCTAGAATCGAACCCGCGATCGGCGAAACCAAAAACAAGTTCACTTACCAACTGTCATTCATTACATAACTGGCCAAAGGATTATATCATCCTTGTATTTTGAAGACGGAAGTTGATATTGATAGCTCGATTAGTAATTGCTTTTGATGTATTTATTAATTCTAATTCTTCTTAATTTAAACTTTCGTGTAGATGATTCTACCATGTTTTGGGGAATTTTATCTCAGAAGCAAATACCCATGAATACTAATGGATTCATGAACAAATAAATTAGGCGTTACGTTATGTAATAATAAAATTATTTTCCTATTATTATTATACCGAAATTATTTTATCATTATTTCTGGATGTATTAACCTTTAATCCTGTAAAAGAAGCGGTAGCTAAAGCATAGAATCTCACGATTCTAGCTAAGCGATCGGTAATACGCATATTTAGAAAATCATAGAAAAACTATAGGTACCAGCTTTAAAATACAGTCGGCAATATTTTACGATTGTATATGTAATAAATCAGTGAGGGTAGTTTAAATCACTTTGATAAGTGTGGATACTGTATCCAATTTATAGACGGTCACGTGTTACGGTCTTATTTAGTCTGTGAATTGTTCGGAAAAATTTCTGTAAAAATATTGGATAAATTGACTGTCCCGTTGGCGCAGAGGGTAGTGACCCTACCTCAAGCTCCGCGGGTCGAGGTTTCGATTCCCGCCGAGGGCAAACATTTTCTATAAACAATTTGTTGGTTCTTCGAGTCTGGGTGTATATTTGTATTTAAGTATGTATTTAAAATTATATATGTAGTATATCTACCAGTTGTCCGTCACCTATAACACAAGTATTAAGTTACTTACTTTGGAGTCGGATGACCGTGTGTGTGTGTGCCACATATTTATTATTATTATTATTATTTTATGTATGCTGGAACCAATATGACATTGTTTGTCTCAGTTGTTTAGTAGCGGTAATGGTGTTCGTGCCTAAGTCACTTTCGATAGCGGAACTGTGTGAATATTCTTAATTCAAGTAAACTTGTAAACAAGTGCTTTTGAATCATCAACTTTACTGCTGGTTCGGAAAGCTGTTCCTACCGAGAAGAACCAGCAAGACCTCGACGGTTGCTCTCTTTAATATATAAATCCTAAAACTAGTGACATTTAGTTATTACTGTCTTGTACAGGGTAGAAATGCACCCATATCCACACATCCTTATCATCTAAGTAATCTTCCACAGTATAGTAGGCTTTCTGTATCAGCCTCTTTTTAACAGTGTTTTTAAACTGCTGTAATGACATGGCCAAAATTGATTTCGGAATTTTATTATAGAATCTAATACCAAACTCACGAACGATTTACGTACTTTTGCTAGGCGCAAAGCAGGAGTCGTAAGCTTGTCGGTTCCTACTTAGTCTATTACGACTATATGATGCTCTTGCGCTTAGGTGATGCATGTTGTTGATATTAGTCTTGGCTAGAACAATAGTTGTAGTCTAATATCGTTAAATACAAATTCAAAAAATCAAAACATTCTTTATTCAAGTAAACTTGTAGACAAGTGCTTTTATCTATATATAGTTTTTTTATCTATTCGATCCATTTATTTTTACCCAGATTATTTAAGTCTTATGTGAAACGAACTCTACGGTATTACTATTAAAAAAAAAGCATCTATAATATTTTTATTTTCGCGGCGCACAAATCTCTTGAAAAAATGACAACGGTTATTTTCAGCAATTGTTGCAAAAAACAGAAATTTTATCGTTGAAGATAATTTTTTAAGCAGTACTTATATCATATATTTCAAATTTAGCAAGTTACGTAAACATTTTGTTTATAACATGATGTGAGAGAGTGTTTTAATTTTATTCAAGACTTTACTTTTCAGTCTTGACAGTAACCCCACATAAAAAAACATGTTAGTTGCTAAATATAAGAAGAACAGAGAAAATTTTTTCTCACAAAATGGAACGGTGTAAGGTTCTTTTTGTAACACAAGGTCGTTTCGTTCGACGCTTTTCTTGAATAATGAACAAAAAGTCTGAATTTTAAGGGAGAAATTCGAGGTAAGACCAAGATTCAATACAATCAACATGAAAAATAGTTTCAACGTGATTTGCTATGCTTAATGTATAAAATAGACTTATAGTACATAGTTGGCTTGTATCTAAGAAAGGTATGGTTACCTGAAACAAGAGATTTAAAAGCATTAAATATAAATCTAAACATATAATAATATAAAGTTCCCAAACTTTACAACAAGCATCCATACTGTGAAAGCGTAACAGTCAGACAGATATTCGATTTTTTTAATGCAAGTATAGTTTTGAGAGCACCGCCGTGTGGTATACGGTCGAGTAGTATAGACTACCCTCTTTCTTCCCGAGGGGTCGTTAAAGGCGATTAGGGTACGTTGACCCGCAGTGTGGTATCCGGTTGAGTAGAATAGACCACCCTCTTTTTTATTGAGGGGTCGTAAAATAAAACTAGCCAAATCACGTGACAACATGTTTGTAACATGTTGAGCTGACCCCACTTAGAGTGCGATAAGGGCAGAATGATATTCAAAAAAGCTTTCTACGTGATGGCTAACTTATAAAAGACCTCGAAATTTATTTCGTGATGACGAAATTTTTCACAACTCAGCACAAGTCATACATAAAATTAATATTGACGTTTCGTAAATCCACTGTTGTCCATATAATATATGTATTTTTTTCTGCATGCAAACAGAATAAGTAAATAAAAATAAATTGACGTTCATTTTCTTCACTCCGTAAATAAATAATAACAGTATAAATTATGGAAAAATATTGAGCAATTTTTCAAGTCCATCACATCTGAATTACAAGAAAACTGTTTCTGCCAATTTTCTCTGAGCAAAATTGAAATTGACAAGACGGCAGGCGCAATTTCAATCTTCAATCACCTGGAAGTTAACTCAAGTTTCCGGCCAATCCTGGGACGATATATTCATGAGTATAAATTTTACACTCGACTAGGGCGACACTTACTAATAATTTACTTCGAAAAAAATATCACAATATAGAAAAGAATTTATCGCGGATTATGGCAAAATAATCATGTATATTGTATTATGGATCTCCGCAAAGTAACACCTAATTCTATCAATTAGAAAAGAATTATTAAAACGTCTTATCGTCCAATAAGCTGTGATATCCCAGCTGTGATAATGATATCATAGCTACTCTTTCAGAAAGTTACAGATTGTTAACAAATGAGTTTATTTATTAAAATTTGCATCTAGGTTAATATTTCCACTTTATTACACACTTTTCGGTGCAGTAAATCGTGAGGAAATCTGCATATCGGAAGAGAATTTTGGAGATGTGTGACCTACTAATCCGCATTGGAGCAGCGTGGTGGGTCTTAGTTCCAACTCATCTGTAAAAAAAACGGAGAGCGGAGGCCTATGCCTAAAAAATGGGATGATAAGCCGTTTCTTACGTTTTTACTTTCCTTTATTAAGAAAAATAAATATATTATGAAATAAAAAAGATTATTCATAATCCCGGACTAAAAAATCTACTACTAATATTTTGAGATTTGAATGAGTGACACATAGTACAACAGAAACAGTTAAATTATTTATGTATAATACCTACCTGAGACCTTGTTTGTGACGTTGACCTGTGACTTTGACCTTGCCAGCTAAAGGGTTTAAGTACCCTCGACTGGCCCGTTGGCCTATTGGGTAGTGACCCTACCTTCAGCTCCGCGGGTCGCGGGTTCGATTCCTGCCGAGGGCCAACATTTTGTTAAAAAAAACAATTTGTTGGTTCTTCGAGCCTGGGTGTGTATTTGTGTTTAAGTATATATTTAAAATTATATATGTAGTATATTTACCAGTTGTCCGTCACTAATAACTTAAGTATTAAGTTACTTACTTTGGGGATGGGCGACCTTGTGTGTAAGTGTCCCATACATTAAAAAAATAAAATTATGCAAAAAATGTTTTTTGATCTATTTCCAAAATAAAAATGGGATTTTTAATTGTATAAGTTACCCCAGTGTATAAGCTTTAATTGTGTCAAACTTCATAAATATTTGTTCTGTCAATTAGCTGAGACAGCGTAACAGACTGACAAACTTACGCATTTATAATCTTAAGTATACATATCGCACTGCAAATTCAGCTAATAAAATTTTAAAATTTAAGTCAAATTTTTCTATGACTTTATTATAAAAAAACATTAAAAGAACGAATTTATATATTATAATATTATAGTACTTATTTGTAATGATTATTTTTTGTTTATCTTTATCTTAATTGATAAAAACCACTGATAGAAACTAATTATTGAAGCAACAAATAATGAAATCCTATTTCTCGAAATAACTGCGATGAAAGGTTGAAATTTCAATTAACTTGATCAAAAGATATAAGATAAGTTAAATCTAAATTACTTTGTGTCGGTTTCTTCCGAAAATTCCTTTCGGCTTTAAGTGGTTTTGATTCGTATCGGCTTTTGGAATTTCGTTACACGATACTTCTGATAGGTTTCATGGTTTTAATTTTAATATAAAAAAATTGGTATTTCTCGGCTTCAATAGCTTGATTGACTTAATTTACAATTATCTCACTCTGTATATCTAATTACGTGATTTTATTTCAATGCAAAATTTGATATTGTTTTACCAATATTACGAATATAAATAAGACACCTGCATTCACCAATATTAAATGAAATAATAAATGCACAACTAAAATAAAATAGTCCGTTGATTTAAAAAGTGACAGACTTGTTCAATATTAGTAGGAAAAAACTAGACATATAAATTTTTAATAGACATATTAGTGCACATATATTTCGCGCACGCACATACACTCATACATTCACAAATTACATTAATTATATATATGATTTTAATTTGATAATGTGTAAGTTTGTAAGTTCCATAACAAATAATTAGTGATAAGATTAGCTTAATACTATTAACAGTGTAATCCTAAATTGTCTTATTTTATAATGTATAGTCATAGTTTGTATTAAATTGTTAAAACGCTGTTGGATTAAGAAATAAATAAAATCTAATATTCATGAATTCTAATTTCATATCATAGATTTCATTAAAAGTAGCTAGCAAAATTATATATTAAAAAATACTTAAATAAAATGAGCATAACCTTGTCAAACAAAGTCAACTATTTATGTATTTCATCATCAAAAATGATAAAATGCCATTTAATGGTGAAATGAAATACAATTTAATTAAATAGAACTATATATAGCAATATATGTATACATATATATATATATATATATATATATATATATATATATATATATATAGCAAAAGCTGTGGTAGCCCAGCGGTGATACGTGCGACTCTTTCGAGGGGAACACGAGTTCAAACCCGGGCAGGCACCAATGAGTTTTTCTATTAAAACTCATGTGTCTAATTGATAGTTGCAATTTATCATACGCTTTTCGGTGAAGGAAAACATCGTGAAGAAAGGTTTCCTATGTAGGATTTTGGATATGCCGGTGCATATCTCTAGAGAATTCTGGAGATATGTGTAACCTACCAATCCGCATTGGAGCAGCGCGGTAGGTCTTAGCTCCAACCTTTCTCTCCAGAAACAGAGAGAGAGAAGGCCTAGCCCCAGCAGTGGGATTGTTACAGGCCGCTACTTTACTTTACTTATCTTAAATATAGCAACTGAGCTTTGCTTATTAAAGTCTCTCTTTAGTGCTTAAGGTAGATTAGATCCTACTGTTAGATGACCTGTCGTCTAAATGGTGTTTTTATAAAAGTTTTTTACTGATACTGTATTTTACGTGCATCTGCTGACGCTACAAGTTATATTATCAGTTTAGACAACTGTGTTGTATACGGCTGAACCTATCCATATGAAAGGTTTTTTTGATATTATCTGAATGTATAATTATATTGATTTATTGGCTTTGGTAATTAAAGTTTATAAAAAGACAATAAGACCTTATAAATATTAAAAGTAGCGATCTGTTACAATCCCACTGCTGGGAATAGGCCTCTTCTCTCCCTTTCTGGAGAGAAGGGTTGGAGCTAAGACCTACCACGCTGCTCCAATGCGGATTGGTTGGTTACACATATCCCCAGAATTCTCTCCTCCAGGTTTGCTCACGATTCCTTCACCGAAAAGCGTGTAATAAATTGCAATTATCAATTAGACACATGAGTTTTAATAGAAAAACTCATTGGTGTCTGCCCGGGTTTGAACTCGTGTTCCCCTCGAAAGAGTCGCACGGTTTCACCGCTGGGCTATCACAGCTATAAAAATTAGAAAAGACTAATTTTTACAATTATGTAAAAAAATAACTTTAGAAATTATTTATAATTTTCAAAGTCTTTTGTGATGAAAGTTGTGAATTCTAAAGTTCCACAAATAAGCAAGAAATAAACTTTTCGGTCCAAATAAGCCTTGTGGATGAAGTCTTTGTCAAATTTTACAAAGAGAACTTTGGTTGCTAATATAAAACTTGAATTATTAATCAATTTTTGGCATGGTTAGAATATAATGAATGAACATTTTCCCTCTTTTAAATTGTTTATGTATTTCTAAGAAAAATATACATCATGTATAATGATACATGTTTTGATAATTTATAGGATTAGGTGTTACTTTGCGGCGATCCATAATACAAAAGTAATAATAAAAATTACTTTGCTATTATCCTCGAAACAGTAAATAGAAAATATATATAGTGCTAAATGTATAGTGGACTATACGTTTTTTTTTCATACCCGCAAAGCTTTGCGATTTTGTCGTGGAGTCTATCTCCTGATGATGCTTCGGTTACGGGGCGAAACGATTGTTGAGTTTGTGATAGTGAACCTATGTATGGACTATCCGTATATATGTGAACTATATGTGGACTATCCGTTTTTTCATACCCGATACGTGCAGGATACGTAAAAACACATGCACAAACCTCCACCACTGCCGCCCCGCAACCGAAGCATCATCAAGAGATAGACTCCACGACAACATGGCAGGTTCGTAGATTTGGATGAAAATACTTGGTGACTTCTTGAAAATACTTTATTCAACTTTTTACTACAAACTTACTACTTACAGTCTCTATACAGTCCGTTGTCGTCGTCAATAAAAATGACGAGGTCACTACTATTTCGCTTTAATTTTCACTTGTTAATTCGCTCTTGATCGCTATTGCTACTAAAGCTCGAGGCGCACAATACATCAGCTTATATATCGAACGAACCAAAGTTCGAGAACATTCGCGTGACCTTGGGGAGATCGTAAACAAATCTTTTGTAGACATGTTTCGATAAACACGCCGAATGTTAAGCGAATTTGAACTCTATGTTACATGCATTACGAACTCTTTTCGCATGTTCGTAACAAACTTTTGTATTTAAATTTGATCTGTGTTGTACAGACTTGACTCATAATAACTCTATCATTGGTATGTTTAAAATCAAATTTATAGATGCGTTACTTTGCAGAATTCCATTGTACAAAGTTCTAGTAAAATTATTTTACTATAATCCACGTTTGTTAAGAAAATAAATGTAATGCTTAGTGTACGAAGCAAAACTGTTCGCAAACCTTATAGTTGTAGGATTAGTTACCGTACGTATCGATAAACGCCACCACCAATAACACACTACACAAGCACTACACACATTCACTATGACAATATCAACGATAGTTCCGCCCCTTAATCAAAGCATCATCAGGAGATAGGCTCCAAGATAAAATTGCAATTCTTTGCATTCGCAAGGTTCTTTATATTTTAAATTTCATTAGCTATATTACACCAATTAAGAAAATAACCGAGATAAGATGCTTTTTGTTAAGAACTTATATTCACGTAGATAAGATCGCGGGCAGGAAGTATTAAATAAATAAATAAATAAGAAAATATATGGGACACTTACTTACACGGTCGCCCGTCCCCAAAGTAAGTAACTTAATACTTGTATTATTGGCGACGGACAACTGGTAGATATACTACATACATAATTTTAAATACGTACTAAAATAAAAAAATATACACCCAGGCTCGAAGAACCAACAAATTGTACGTTTTGGTGGGAATCGAACCCGCGACCCGCGGAGCTCAAGGCAGGGTAACTGCCTACTGCGCCAACGGGCCAGTCAAATTCAGTACAAAGTCAGTAGTAATTTATGATATTACTTATGTATAAAATACAATCCAAATCCGGTTCACGAAGCAAACATTTGAATTGATAATGACCTATTAAACTTTTAATCAAATAACAAACTGAACCCCTTCTTTAAGAAATTGAATCTCTCATTCGTTTGAATTATTATCAAAGAGGATTATTATATTATAAAAGTTATGTGAAACTCGTAACACGAATTTAATAATTTATTTCACCTTATTTTAGCGGTCTCTAACTTAATCTAACCGCAAATTGCTTACATTCATTCAAAATTCGAGTTGTTGGAATAAGATGAATATAATATATGTGTATTTGCAATGTTAAATAATGATTTGATAACTTAATTGCTACTGCAGCATTTATTAGTTATTAAAATATTACATTATATAGTTTTGTGAAAGAAGTGAAGCTGTGCCCAGCGGTGAGACCGTGCGACTCTCTAGAGAAGATCATGGGTGAAAATCCCGGGCAGGAACCAATGAGTTTTGCTATTAAAACTTGGGTTACTTGTAATCTGACAACCCTTATTTACAAAAAAGTAGAGGGAATACAGTTAAAGATCAACAGGCCGTTAAAAAATATTTTTAATATAACAAACATAAATCTAATTTATTTAATGTGGATAGTACAAGAAACGTAGTCAGTAAGTGCGAAATATCTTACGTCACTTTACAGTAGGAGACTAAAATTTGAGGACGCCATCTGGAATAGAATTTATAGGGATCCCAAACTGACCCAAAGGTATACCTTTGCGAACTATGTCAGGTAAGATGACCTTAAATTTCACGTAGTAAAGTTAACATTATTACAAGTTCATTCGTGCATGATAAGATTTTTCGCTTCTACAATAAAATTCCGCAGTCCTAAACCTTTCTACACACAGCTTTAAATTAAGTGTAACAAATATACTCATAAACAAAACACACAATTTTGAAGATTATTTGAATGATAATATGCTTGGATTTGAATATCCTTTCAACTTTATACGAGACTTCCATTTTGTGATATAAATTGAAAATGTTTAGAAGAGTAAAAAGAGTTTCTTGCTGGTTCTTCTTAGTAAGAAAAACAAATCGAACCAATTGTAGCTTGATCAATCTGATTGATCCTTGACAAATGCTTGCAAAAGCTAACTTGAATAAATAGAATAAAGATTATTTTGATTTGGTTTGATTTGGTGATAGAAACATTGAAATCTCGAATGGATTATTTAGTTATATAGAATATAAATAATCCATTCCATTATTGTGATTATTTATGCTAGAACACACTCCTTAAGATCTTGGATACAATTAGATACGGACATTTTATAATCATTTATTTAATATTATTCACATACTTTAACTTTTGAAACAAAGCGTTAAATACTAAAATATGAGAATTATATGTTCCTGAGCATGATTCTGAATTATTCATATAAATCTGCTGTGTTTAAAAGGCGTATATTTGCAATGTAGTATTGTCGAATACAGATATCGATTACGCGATTAAAAGTGATCGTCATTTATACATGGCCATTATAATTTATATATGATTACAGTTAATATGTGACTTTGTGTCAACCACAGTATCAAAATGTTCCTATCACCTTATCAAAATTCATACTATCTTTTACTCTTCTAGAACTTGCAAGGGGACTAACAAACAAAAACTAAACAGCAGATTCGTTTTGCATATTATATATTTACTTCATCTTTGGTCTAAGTAAATTTTATATTGTTGCATTGATCATTTCCTGTATCCTATTCTTTATAACGTCAATTGTTTGAGTTGAAACTTTCTTTAAGCATATAGAATTATTATTGTTTGTAGTAAAAGTTGTATGGCGATTTTATTTATCGATACTATTTGGAAGTCACTAAACTTTATTCGGTTCGCCCGTCAGACAATGTCAGAATTGAATTTTAAAACTATCAACCTGCTTCAGCGGGATATAATGTGAGGTACAATGTTTTATTTTGTTGTATGAATATTTTCTGTTCTGCATATTTCGTAGTTAGGAGTGAAGACAAAAAAAACAAAGTACTACAGCATTGAAATACGAGATAGATTTACTAACTAAAATGTTTATTTATTATACTAAAATTCAGTTTAGTATGCAAACTATTTCCGTAACAAAAATGAAATTGATCATTTTTTGATCATCATTGACCAAAAACGCCAGCAAAGACACCAAAAAAAGACAAACTAAATTACTAAAAACATTTTAAACTTATAATGTTTATATGGATGTATTTTTTTTAACTTTTGTGGGATGCATCAGTTTATTTACTAATTTATTTTTATATTTTAGGTTTCACAACAATGGCTCACGTTAATGTCTGACAAAAGTGAATTAAAAATTGAAATAAAATTCGAAATAAGAGTGAGATAAAAATTGGAATCTCAGTTGCATTTAGGCTTTTAAAGTTGTTGTATAAAACTCCTGAACGGAGATTAAAAGTATAAACCCTTGGATTATTCGTTTAAATCGCTAAAAAGAAGACTTAGTCAACGGTGACGCTTAAATTCGGTCACCAAGATGAGATTTCCAATTAGGTAGATAGATTTGGGATCAAGTGTACTGTAAATATATCCATTAAGCAATTTCGATTCTATCCAATCAAAGTAAACTTAAACTTCAAACTATAAACAAGTTGGGAGATAATATTAAGTAATTGATTCCATCTCGGCTGAGTTAACTTAAACAAGACAAGTTTCGGACCAATTACCCGTGTCGGACAAAATGTTATCAAAAGTTCGATGTTGCTTTTACCGAATTTAAATTTTTTTCTTTTATGACCATTTTGTACTAATAAAATCCATCTAAAATTAAGGCTACAATAAACATCTATCTATATTTATTATAAAACAAAGTCCCCAAAAACTGTCCTTATGTATGTGATCAATTTTTTCAAAATCTACTGAACGGATTTTTGTACGGTTTATACTACCATGTAGCGCAATTCTTTCGGAAGATTTAGTAGTATGTTATGGGTCTATGTTAATTTAAGCTAAAGATGTCGCATATTAAAAAAAAAACTCGCCTGCTGCGTAAATCAATAGAGATACACTAGAATAATGTATTTTATGAGAATTAATATAAATAAAAAGACAGTATGCGTCTATCTCTAATAGTTACGTCACTTGTTGGTTACTTTTATGCTCGAAATTACTTAAAAAACATATTGATATCATCAGTATACTTCACGTCATCCTAAACCGTGATACAATCGAACACCGTTGCTATAGAAGATATAAATGTGGTTTTAAAGCAATGATGCATCATTAAAATAAACAGCAGTATTTGCACAGAAGATGCCTCATTTTTAAGATCTGTTTACTGTATACTCTTTGGTATAAAAACTGCGGTATAAGAATTTTTATCTACTCTGATACTATAATACAAAGATTATAAAACTGAAAACAAAATTCTTATGACAAACATTACGTACAGAACAAAAATTAAAAATTAAAAAAAATTAAGTTTCATTACGATACAGGTCTTGTATGGACATCTGTATCATAATGTAACTTTTTAATCATAACGATACACCTCAAAAAAAGGTTTCAATGAATGAGTCCGCGGCGACGCAACACGCATGCGCAACCGATGTTTGCGCCTTGGCGCCAATATATGACATTTAAAAAATCTCTTCAATATTTAAACGAAGTTTAGTTTTGTTTGTAAAAAAATAATTTTTTGTGTAAAAACATGTCTGAGAGCGGGGATAGTGGTAATTGTACACCACCAGATATTCTGAAAGCTGCGTCAAACATGACCGTGAACCTGTTGCCGACGAAATCTAGGAGCAACTATATTAAATGTTACCACGAGTTCATGGAATAGAAACGTACGTTTTACGTATTATAGTATAAGAGTAGATAAAGTAGTGTATGATACTGTACATAACTTGGTCTTATAACACTCGTGTGACACTATAAGAAAACTCGCCTGCGGCTCGCTTTTTTATAGTGTTTAAGCCACACTCGTGTTATAAGAACCCTTATTATGCAACAGTATCATAAACTACTATATTAGTATTTTGTAGTATTTTAGTTTAGTCGACGTATTTTGGCATCAAAAGCTTTGCGATTTTGTCGTGGAGTCTATCTCCTGATGATGCTTCGGTTGCGGGGCGAAACGATTGTTGAGTTTGTGATAGTGAACGTGTGTAGTGCTTGTGTATTGTGGTGGCAGTGGTGGAGGTTTGTGCATGTTTTTTACGAATCCTGCATGAAACTGGTATAAAGAAACGGATAGTCCACTATACATTTAGCACTATATATATTTTCTATTCACTGTATCGCGGATTATAACAAAATAATTTTATTATTACTTTTGTTATAAGAACTGAAATAAAAATATATAAGTATTTTATACCTAAGCTAAGTGAAATGAAGAAGCGAATCGCTTCGTGCGCAAGGTTGGTATTTCTCTAAGAACCGATGATATATCGGGGATAGAGAGGGAGCAAGGTCATGAAGTACCTCAGCAAACACTTTGAGATACAGTTTATAAAAAGAGAAGAGAAATGCAATTCTATTACAACAGTAGTGCCAGTTTGACAGAGTAGCATTGTCATGGTATTTCTTTGCAACAGGGATCAAATTATCCAATGGATATTTGAATAGTCCTTAGCAACAGTATTTGCATTAGCATTAGTTTGAGTGTTAACCAAAACAATTCACTAGTTTCTAGCGCGCTCTACACTTCTTTTTGTACGCGTACGTTTCCAAATTTTGACTCGCCCGTTGGTGCAGTGGGTAGTGTCCCTGCCTTCAGCTCCGCGGGCCGAGGGCCTACATCTTCTATAAACAATCTGTTGGTTCTTCGAGTCTGGGCGTATATTTGTATTTAAGTGTACTTTGGGGTCAGACGACTGTGTGTGTAAGTGTCCTATATATACTCGTGTGTGTGTGTTTGAAATGGGATCTTTATCATGATAACACGTCATAATGCTTAAAACAGAAGATTACAAACTTTCACGCTTCAGTTAATTACGCGTAGCGGTTGACCGGCTCTTCATACAATTACTGTGATCTTATTTACTTTGAACACATAACAAATAACATAACCCTTAAGGCGTTAATTAGTAGACCGACAAAATGTATGTAACTTTACGCTTCTTTTTGAAATTCTATACAGTAAGACATATTTTTTTATATAACCCAATTTTACTTTCGTATCCTATGTAAATAAATATTTCGTAAGCTGTGATAGCCCAGCGGTGAGACCGTGCGACTCTTACGAGGGGAATACGAGTTTAAACCCGGACAGGCACCAATGAGTTTTTCTATTAAAACTCATGTGTCTAATTGATAATTGCAATTAATCACACGCTTTTCGGTGAAGGAAATTATCGTGAGGAAACCTGAATATCTCTAGAGAATTCTGGAGATATTTGTAACCTACTAATCTTCATCGGAGCAGCGTGGTAGGTCTTAGCTCCAACCCTTCTCTCCAGAAACGGAGAGAGGAGGCATATCCCCGCAGTGGGATTGTAAGCGGCCGCTACTTTACTTTCGTATCCATATTAATATAACAAATGCGGATGTCTGTCTGTCCGTTTCGTCCGTTCCAAATTGGGGACTTTTGTGAAGTAAGGTCCGTGCTGAAAGTGGACTCAATAACACTATTATAATATCTGGATTGGTGTTATTTTCGCATTCACAAGTTGCTTTCAGTAAATTACAGCCTTCAGCTTCGTGAGTCACCGGTTCGATTCCTGTCGAGGGTTCAAATTTTCTTTAAACAATTTGTTGGTTCTTCGAGCTTGAGTATATATTTGTACTAGCTTTTACCCGCGACTTCGTCCGCGTGGACCGTAGTCCTGTAATACTCAGTAGCTTCTATCGCTACCCTGCAAATATATCCATCACAAAAATCAGATCGATCGGGGGGTTAAATAGCAGTTCCTATTCCGTTTCCGTATATTTCCGTTTCCGAAGCCCGCATATCGGTGTGATGATCACGGACTAATATGAGTCTTGTTTTGATACCGTTTTTTAAGCTTTTATCTTTGAATGATAACGGTGATATGCATTTGATTGCTATTTATATTAAGCGAATGTCTCGGAAGTTTGCAGTTCAGTGTGTTGATCACAATCTGCTGTAGTCTTCGGATGCAGGCAGAGCTGATTTTTTGGAATATCAAGACTCCAAATATTGACAGCGATCTGCAATGAATCGCTATTCATATTGAGAGAATATTTTCGAAGTTTGCATTTCTGTATGATACTCACAATCGGCTGTAACACTTCGGGAAGATTAAAAAATTATCGTTTTTTCTAAAGCAAAGTTTATTTATTTTAGTAAATAGCGCGTATTACTTACATTTGTTATACATTGTAAGAGATAAGTTAAAATTATCGTGTAAACAAAAACCAAAATAAAATAAAATTGTATGAATAAAAACTTTTCTTAAAATAACTCTTTCGACGTAAGCTAAATAACTTGATAAAGAACCTCCTTTTAATTACAGATTTGACTCGACTTTGATGCCTAGTGAATTAAAATCTTTGATAGGTTGATAATAGATGGCGTTTTAAATGCCATACTATTCCGTAGAATTAACAGGATTTCTATAGACTATATGTTTCCCGGTATATAAGGAATAATTTTTCCAAATTTCATCGATATTGGTTCAGCGGCTTTCCTGTGAAAGTGTAAAAAATTTAGGAGAATTAAGCTTATACGACAGGCATAGGATGAAATTTATCAACATTATAGTTTTTTTTTATTCATAATGTGTCAAAGTTTCTTACTAACGGCCTGGAATCAAGACCAAGTCAAATCTATTAAAAAGAGTTTTCATATTTTATTTTCTGTTTACTGGATAAATTTAACTTAGCTATTATAATAAAAGTAAGTAATACGAAAAGTAAATGCGAAAGTCTGTCTGGTACGTTTTCATGGCAATCAGCTGAACCAATATAGATGAAATTTGATACAATAATTACTTGTACACAGGGGTAATATGAAAGCTGTAAATAATAATAGCTGTAGCTGTAATATGTATCCTGTTAATCTAACTGTAATATGATGACATTACCATTACTTATTTTCATAAATAATACGATATGTCGTGAATCATTTTTGGAATCGCACTCCCTATGAGAGTACAATTAAGTTGCTTGAATCTTTGTACTTTTTGACCAATCTTTAAGCTTGAATCTTGTTTTTGTAGACAGACCCTTTTGAATAAAAATAAACGTGTGCTAATTTAACGATAGCTAAAATTGCCTGCAAAAGGCGAATGGCATATGCGAATCGAACATAATTGCCCCTCATTTTGCGCGTACATTTCCGAAGCCCGCTTATCGGTGTGATGATCACGGACTAATATGAGTCTTGTTTTGACACCGTTGTTTAAGCTTTTATATTTCAATGACAATGGTGATATGCAGTTAATTGCTCTTTATATTCAGTGAATATCTCTGAATTTCGCATTTGAGTGTGTGGATCACAATCTGCTGTAATCTTCGGATACATGCTGAATTGAACTTTTGAAGGATCTAGACTCCAAATAATGAAAGCGAGCAGTGAAACGCTATTCATATTAACATAATATTTTCCGGGTTTGCATTTCTGTGTGATACTCACAATCGGCTGTAATATTTCAGAACGACAGAGAGATTTATGGTGTTTTCGTAACCGTAGTTTAATTATTTTAATAAATATCACGTATTACTTATATTTATTATATGTTGAAATAGCTTTCAAATTTATAAATAATTACATTTATCCAATAAAAAAATGTAAGAAATTAAATAATATAAAAACTCTCACCTCTACAGATTCGACTTAAAGGGCTCGATTCCATGCCGTTAATATAAAAGTAACTATGACAAATTGTCAATAAAAATAACTTATTATGTTTGATACTAAAAGTTTTTGTAAACAAAGTCATCAACAGCTCCGTGATCAAATTGACCACTTAAATAGACCGCAGCTGAAATAGCTTTGTTTGTCTCTACTATATTTGTTAAATAATATAAAATAATATTGCGGTTATCAGTTTATTGGAGCGTGTAATTTTAATGAATGTAACAATCATAATAAAGCCTTTGTATATTTTGTTAACAAAGGTTGCTTTTAATTTGTCTCAGTGACAAGAACAAAAAAACAAGAGCTATTCGTGGTATTTATAATATGAAACCTCGTGATTCTTTATGGGAGAAATTCAAAGAAATAGGCGTCATGACTGTACCATCTCAATATATTTATAGTAATATATTATTTCTAAGAAAAAATATTCACCTTTATACTAAGAATAGTGATAGATACGACACACACACTAGAAACCGAAATAAACTAATGACGCTAAGGTTGCGCCTCCAAAAGGTGCGAAAATCATTTGTCGGTCTCGGTACACGTTTTTATAATAAAATTCCTCAACATCATCTAGACTTGCCTTTACACAAGTTTAGAAATTATCTTAAAACGATGCTGCTACATAAAGCTTACTATACAATTGAAGATTACTTGAGTGATAGTACCATATCTTAACTGCAGTCAGCTACGCACCAAGCTGCAACGATTAATTTTTAACCATCAATCAAACTGTAAAAAAAATATATTTAAAAAAAGAATGGCCGCCGAGTTTCTTGCTGGTTCTTCTTGGTAGGAGCACACTTACGAATCAGTGGTAACTTCTTGAAAACATTTGACTATTCAAAAGTACTAGTAAACAGTCTACTTGAATAAATAATATTTTGAGTTTGAGTTTTGAACTTTGTGTTGGGTATGACAAGTTAAGTTAAAAAGGCTTTTAGAAAAAGTTTTTAACAAAATTCCATGTCCCTACTACTAATCGTTGAAGAGTTCCCTCGTCTGAAACCAATCCTGGTAACAGCATCAGGTCACGCTTATCGTAAACATGCATTGTCTTCGGGAATGGAACTATTTATAAAATTTCACGTCCCTACTGTTAACCGTTGAGGAGTTAATTCGATTGCAGCCAATTCTGGCAGCAGTATCAGTAGGCCAACAATGAACTTCTAGCTAACGATTCAATTCAAAGTCAGTACCTAAACCGAACCCCTTTCTTTTCGTACCATCAAGTGAGTTTGAAAAGGATAACGTTATATGAACTATAGATAACTGTGTCTCTTTTACTCACATGTTATAGGACGCATTCAGAACGCTCATTCGTTAACGACTTAAAGTGTGCGTCTTTAAGACGTCATGGTATGAAAAAGCAAAACAATTTAGTTTACGTCTTCAAATGAGTCGCAATAAGAGTTCATGGTAGGCCTGATGGTCATGCTTATCATAAATATGCATTCTAATGGGGACTAGACCAATATATAGAATTTCAGCCCAATCGGACCCCGAGAAGCGTGTCAAATGTAAGTCGCAAGATTTCACCTTCACATTCCACTACGCGTCGCCCTAAGCCTTGGTCCGGCTTCACAACAGGAGGCATCCTTAAGACGACATTCCCCGACGCTAGTAGAGCTTCTGCGCTTTACTATCTGCATTTCGCGATGCTTCTGCGCTCGCCCGTCCCGCCCGGTGATGCTGTAAAAGCCGTTAGGGCTAACAGCATTAAGTCAGTTCGAAAAAAAAATCACCTTCAGATACGTACATTGCAAGTTGAATAAAAAAAGCTTTTTAAAATAGAGAAAACGAAAGCGACTTTATTTTGTTCTTTAACTATAGAGAAACCATAATAAAGAGAAAGCAAATAAGGTTTATCATCTCTTATTAAATGATTTATGATTGATGATGATTTATGAAGCCGGCGTTACTTTGCGGAATTCCTTATTACAGAAACTATAAGAGAACTATTTTGCTATAATCCGCGTGTGTTAAGCTAATTTTATTAGATTTAAACTATCGTGAGTGATATTCATAGTAAATGTGTAGACACCGGCTATACTCACCTCTAATTTTATCGGGGTAATTTTATAAGGTTGGGCTCGAAACTTGGGCTAGACCGATAAAATTAGACTTGAGTACAGCCGGTGTCTACACACCAACAATGAGAAAACTGTTAGTAACATGAAATGAACAGATAAACAATATTTTGATTTATTGATGCCCATTCTTTTTATCGTGCTAGTTATCAAGTATTTCCGACGGCTTTGATAGATGACTGAATAAATTTATTGTATAAGCCGAGATGTTTTTTTACAGGAAGGAACATTGATATTAAAACGATGACTTGTTAATAGTTTCTTGCAAACAATTCCTATTTTCGGAAACAAAAAGTCTTTATTTAGTGAAATAGGAATTATACTGTTTTTTGATATCAACGCAAAACAAAAAGAATTTATTGTTTGCCTTAAGTTTAATAGATTATTTGTTTTTATATAGGTATATAAGTTAGATTTTTGTTAAATACTCGTAAATTGGAAGTTTTAATGATATCAGAAAATTCTAATTTAATAAAATAAGAAAGAACATAAGATGTTCGCGCGTAGCTGGTTAAATTTCATCAAAGCTTTGTGTCCAAATTAATGAGGTAAAAGTTTATAGAAGTGGGCGTTACTTTGCGGAATTCAATATAACAGAAACAATAACAGAACTACTTTGCTATAATCCGCGTTTGAACCGAATGTATGTAATGCTAAGTATAATGAAACAGTGTGACTCTAGAGGTAGAAGTTGCTATTAAAGGCCTCTTATTATCCCATAGCTTGTCAAAACCTTCTCTTTTCTTGGAGAGAATTTGAGTGTTGGGTTAAAGCTCTAATATAATAGCAAGAGGGAACTTCAAGTTCAAATTGCGGATGTTTAAAATTTAATCAATTTAACACGTACTATAAATTGGCTGGTAAAGTTTATCTAGAGTTTTCCTTGAGGGAAAATCTTCAACCGATTTTCGTGTTAGAAAGTGTCGCTCAATTAACTTCAACTCCCGTTGGGCTTGTAAATGAATCTTCTACGCTGAGTTATTACTTAATTTCACGGAACATAAGTAATCTTTGAAACAGTACATTATATGTTGGTAATTAAGAACGCAACATTATCTGTCATAATGCTATTGTATAGTCTGTATTTGTTTCTGCATTTTGTTACTTGTTAGTCTGTAACGGATGTAACCCTTCTTCCATTTTGATGTCTGTAAGCTCTAGAACTACGCCAAGAAATATAATCTTTTTCCGTGCTCTAAACAGTTTGTTTCAATATATAAACCACGTAAATTATCAACATTATTTATATTGAATGATTCTGATAATTTCAATCTTAATATTATTTAACAAGTTTTGTCACCATCTTTTCAATCACATTCACCATCAACTTATACAATGGGTGGATTTAGAATCATATAACGTTTAGTTAACAATAGTAACTGTCAATTACTGCCACTGCTGGACTTCCTTCTCTCCGTTTTGGAGAGAAAGATTGGAGCTAAGACCTACCTAGGCTACTCTAATGCGGATTGTAGTTTGCACACATCCCTAGAATTCTCTAGAGATATAGACGTTTCCTCACGATGTTTTCCTTCACCGAAAAGCATGAGATAAATTGCAATTATCAATTAGATACATAAGTTTTAACAGAAAAACTCATTTGTGTGCCCATGGTTTAAATCTGTGACCCCTCAAAAGAGTCGCACGGTGTCACCGCTGGGCTATCACAGCTATAGTTGATGATAATCAACATCACTGAAAATAATCAATTGACAATTAAACTTTACTATGTTATCTTGCGTGATCAAATCAGAAATCCATAGTGGAACTAAAATAACCGACATAGTTTCGCTTTCACCATCAGGACAATGGCTTTTTAATGAGCAAAAGGAAGTTTTAAACATCATCATTATTCTTCTGCCTTTTTCCACTCTAAGTGGGGTCGGCACACCATGTTACAAACATGTCATATGTTGGTGTATGTCACACATGATTTGGCTACTTATTTTACGACCGGCCGCCTGCTTGAAGTCAACTTACCTTAGTCGCCTTTTACGACACCTCGGTAAGAAATGAGGGTGCATAGAATAGACAGCCGGATATCACACGGCACATACCTTAGTCGCCTCTTACGACACCTCGGTAAGAAAGGAGGGTGGTCTATTCTATTCTGCCGGATACCACACGGCGTATTAAACAATAATACCTTATTGAGTATTATAAAAATAGCCAATATCATAAAAGCATTACGAAATTAATAAAATTTTCGCAGTCCGCTGCCAGTACAGCTTTCAATCCATCATCGTCAGCTTTCAAATAAGATTAATTTATATCAATTTGCATTTGTACATGTCCCAATTCAAGAATTCCAATTTCATGTTCAGTGTAAAAGTTTCATGCATTCAGTATAATTGGTATCAATTTTCATTAAATGAGAATATGAGCGCATAACAAACAATTGAAAGTCTCTTTAAATTAAAATTATTTGGTATCGGTTCCAGATCAACGAAAAAGAAAGATGTATGATGCCCAACAATCTAATGAAGCATTTTTTATACGCTAGCCGTTTAACTCAGCCTTCGCCTGCTGGATACAATGACGTGAACAAAGGACGAGAAAGAGGACTGAGGTAGTGATATATTAGAGGTGACCCGCCGCACCTAGCTCCGCCCCCGTTCTCGTCCTACCTCCAGCCACTTGTACCCCGCAGGTGAAGGCTGAGTTAAATGGTTAGCCTATACTTTTGAATGTGTCCGTACATAAAGCTTTGTAAATTTGTAGAGTAACTAAGGCAAAAAAATATGCCCCATTGCTCATTTGGATATGATAGCGGGCTATTTTTTTTGTATCCATATTTTATATAGAGATTTTTGTATTCTTATAAAGAAAACAATTTAGTTTGTGTCCAATAATACGCCGATAGTGTCATGATCCAGCTTCATGTTTTGATCTGAATTTGAAATCTTTATTTCACAATATTTTACTTTATTACCAAATAGGCAGCAAATTCCATCATTTATTGCCCATAAAAGGCTTGTAGTGGTATAACCGTACTGAGGATGTATTTTTATAACTATGGGCCGAAAAAAAGATTTTGTCTATTGAGATAAAACGTAAAATGAGCAAGGTGTGCTAGTAATTGACTTAGGGAGGATGTGTGAGTGTACCACATCAATCTTGTGTACTGTGCTAAAACAGAAGGAGTTAGTGACGGGCATAACACCAGATAAGGGCGTTCCAAAAATTTTTAATTTCCGAACCTCAGTCCGTGTAAAGATTAAGAGACTACTGATGATGTGGGTGGCAGGGAAGCAGCTTTAAGTAGGAACCTTTACACAAAGCATCATATGTGAGAAGACACGAGCGACTTACGGTGATTGGCTAAAGATAACCGTGGTGGTGTTTTTTGGGAGCTGGAGCGGATTAATGGCATTTCAATTAATTTAAATGGATCCCTTTGAGATACGAGCAATTTGAGATACTTGCACAGTTACGCATCGAATAATACTCGTATGTCGAGGTGCCACTGTAAGTATATCTTATCTATAATTTGCCGAATCTGTGAGGAGGGCGTCCGTATTATCGGACTTTAATATGATGGAAAAATTCGATCACAGGATTTATATAAAATTAAAATCCGTCGCTTGAGTATAAATTTAAAATATCTTCAATCATCTCGACGTTCACATCGAATCAAACGGATATTACGACGAAACTGAATATTTCACGTTGAATATTGTATATCGATTATTCAATATACTTTATATTCAACACTTCGTACAATGCCTATTTATAAATATTGTGTTTTGAATGAATATATTATGTTATGCATTTGTTACATTATTATTTTCATTACATAATTATTTTTTATTCATCTGAAATTAACTTTTACGCAAGCTATTCATTTAAGTAATGACTTAGGTTAGAGGTTAGTAATGACTACCCTCATACAGTTTCGCGATACAACGACGGTAACTCTGGTATTTCTACGCATTTTAGGCAGTTGATGCTAGAAAACATAGGTTTTACAATTCTTTTATGCTTTAGTTATAATTTTTTTTCTGTGTAAATGATATATCTTTGCTAATTAACAGTGACGCCGATAGTAATTTAGCATCATTCATTGTAAAGTAACCCGCCCGTGTCGATCTGATTTTTGTGATGAAGATATTTGTAGAGTTGGAGAACGACAAAAGCTACTGTTAATTCCAGGACTACGGTCTGTTCCCTACTATATATCGTGGACAGGTCAGGATCACGTTGGTGGTGATTACGTGATTGCACTTTTCACAATAAAATACTGATCATTTTTTTTTGTACTGACAATATTTTAAAGTGTTGACCAATATACAAAGTACTTTTCAATTCCTAACTCATTTAATTAAAGTACATCATAATGCACTTTGGTGGTGGTCTTTGTATTTTTAATGCCGGTTTAAAGTTTTTTCGACATGTCGCTCCCCATAACTTTTGTTTCATAGGTATCATTCATTTTATAGACCTTCCAAGTGTCATTCAGTAAAAATCAGCACTGCAACTGATATTGGCTTTATTAAATGTAATTTTATAAAAGTAATTAATTAAAAGGGTAAAGCAATTAATAACATCGCAGCTTCGCGTAAATCTGAGGGGGATTATTTAGATTTTGCGACGTTCCCAAGAGTAACATAAATACGAAATAGACACATTTTCGCTACCGCTATAAACGAAGCAATTAAAAAAAGTGTTTAATTTAAATCACAAATAAAAAATCCTTCCAGGATATATGATACAAATGTTTTTATTCATATATACAATAATTAAGCAAATATTTGAATATTTGCGTGTGTAAATGTGAATCGTGTCCGTAACCAAACAAGTCTAATTTAAACCAAAGTTACAGATGCTTTAAATATTATAAGAAGCGATTTTGTCTTAAATCATATTATTCAAATACTCTAGTCGTACGGTATGAATTAAATAATTACTTGCTATAGAATTAAGCTTTTCCATAGTCAAGAATATTGGATCTAATTTTTTCAATGTCGATTATACATTTGAGGTTTTATTCATTATTCGCTAAAGCAAAAGTTTCGGGGACCTTTTTTATTATAATTTTTTACACACACGGTCGTTCGTCCCCAAAGTAAGTAACTTAATACTTGTGTTATGGTTGACTGATAACTGGTAGATATACTACATATATAATTTTATATACATAATTAAATACAAATATACACCTAGGCTCGAAAAACCAACAAATTGTTTATAGAAAATGTTGGCCCTCGGCGGAAATCGAACTTGCGACCCGCGGAGCTGAAGGCAGGGTCACTACCCACTGCTATTCTGGAAGCAAAATAAACTTCTTTTGCACTGTACAGACCATAAAAGAAGATAAATGAAAATATGAACTCTATACTGAGTTCTCATTAAGTTCTCTTTAAACAATCTTGTGAGGTAACAACAAACTCCTTGATGGCAGAATCTGGATTAAATTAAAACAACAGGAAAAATATATTTATTTTATATGTTGATTGATATAATTACGTCATAGATAAAGGTCTGGAGAGTGACATAATTACAAGTATAATCTGACTAAGCCCCATGCATGTGAATTTACTGCCAGAACCTAATTGTTCTATGCCAACATTGATACAAGCTGCATTTGAACGGTTCCTAAAATAATGAAAAATTTTCGCATAGAACGTGAATATCTTATTTCCTCAGTATTAGCAAACTCTTCTTAAAGAATTGATCTGCCAATAGATCTGAAATGGTCTCACAGAAAGCGTCTTGGAATACGATGCGAAGGCTCATAAAGTTTACGGCGCCAATATATAGGCGATTGGATCATTAAATTCTTGTATGAATTTTACTAGGCCTTTTTATGTTGGGCAGACGTAAACAAACATTATAAACAAAGTCAGGTTTATTGCAAACTACTTAAATATATAACCGTTCCCTTATTGATTTACTTACTAGTAGATTAATAGATCATTTATTTAATTACCATATCTGATAATGAAACAAAAGGATGTATATAATAGACAGTACCAATGACATTAGCTTGCACTTGCCCTGCTTTACGCCTTGCGTTGATTTGAATGCTATGAATTGAGTTAATTATTCAACAATTTCTTCGTCAACAAAAAGTTTCTTCATAGAAACTAAAATCTGAATTATATTTTCATTCGGATCTACATGATGGTCTGAATCATGGTTTGCTACTAACATCATCATTCAATAACATTTTAACAACATCATTTTACGAGATACTAATCTCGTAAAATTATGTTTTTAAAAGTCTTAAGATCCCTTAAAATGTACGTTAAAATATTTTTGTAATGTTTAATATAAATAAACAGTACACATTTTACAGCTTAGGATTTGTTATAATGGAATTTATGTCTAAATACTTTTAAGAGCAATTAACAGTGCGAGAAGTTGGGTTGAAATCGTCGGAAAATTTTTAATTAAAACGTTACAATTTTAAGGACAAAGTTTGGCATAATTTAGACGCTACATCGTTTACATTCCTACGTCCGAATTTTCTTCGCCCTTTAAATATTTTGGTCACATTTTAAGCCAGCTTATGGTACTAAGGACTTTATTACAACGTTAATGTTTTTGGTGTAGTATTTATTTGTTTCAGTGGTTTGATTCTTTGCCTTACTTTTAAATTTCTCTTCGAGTATTTTGAAGATAGGGTAACCTTAGGAATAATTTATAAATTAGCTTTATCAAGGGTGAATTTTGCAAGGATATAAAATAGTCTTACTTTTATTATATAGTGTCTAGTTTTTAGCTTTTTTATCCGCAGCTTTGCCCGCGTGGACCGTAGTTCTGGAGTAGAGTAGCTTAAATCATTCTCCGACCCTGCAAATATCTCCGTCACAAAAATCAGATCAATCCGAGGGATTAAATTGCGATTCCTATTGTAATGAATCCGCTTCTTGAAACTTCAACATAAAGTTTGGTTTCTTTCTTGGCATTACTGCTAATAAGCAACATTTGAACTGAAAAAATTCTAACAAACCATATAAATATTGTAAAAAAATGTTTTTGACTCTGCTTTGGATCTCCTGATTTAATAAAAAAATCATGCACTTTAGGAGACGCAAAACTTTGTAAGAAAATTTGCTTACATCCAGTAAAATTTTGGGATATGAGAAAATTATTAATCAGCACCGCACTCATATGCCCGATTATATAGGTATCTAGGCCCCAACTATATAGTACAAATTAAAATATGTACCTAAAATTTGATCTAACCACCCAAATCATGTTCCTAAGTTCATCAATCACGCCTCTCGAACATTACTCATCATTTCCTAAGCTGTCAAAACCATGTTATTATTTAGCGGCTAGGAGTGAATAAAACGATGAAAGTAATTTAAACTCTAATTCTACAATCATAAAGAATAATTTCGTACAGAAACCTAAAAAACGGATTATTAAAAATCAATAAGTATCCATAACTCGCGACAGTGCGGTCCAAAAAGAAATTCATATACGAAACAGTTGAAAGAACCAAACCCATATTCTAGTAATAGGCTCAATTGTAGAAAAAAGATTTATTTATTTATGATTTAATACTTTGTCTACAAAATGACATATATGTAACTGGTCAAAGGACAAATTAATCTGTAGTAAGACGGTCTTGTTGCTCTTAGCAATCTCTTACAGATAAAACAAAAGTAATAATAAAATGATTCTGTTATAATCCGCTATAAAGTAAATACAAAATATATATAGTGCTAAATGTATAGTAGACTATCTGTTTTTACATACCCGTTACATGAAAAATTCGTAAAAACACATGCACAAACCTCCACCACTGCCATCACAATACACAAGCACTACACATGTTCACTATCACAAACTCAACAATCGTTTCGCGCCGCAACCGAAGCATCATCAGGAGATCGACTCCACGATAAAATTGCAAAGCGAAGCATTATCCAAACAAGCATTGTTAAATAGTAATCGATTCAACCCCACCATTTATTTTATTTTACCTCTGAACACGTGCAACAAGCTTGAACTTGAAACCTTTATCTGATCGTTAATGAGGGTGCCATTGCTATGCTTAATGATTTCTAATTGTTCCAAAATATTTAATTTCAAGCTTTTTTCATAAGTTCGCAGGATTTCGACACAATGGTCATTAGGAACTTTATGACCGCTTTCTAACAAATGTGTCGTGAAATGTGAATCTAGTGGCTTATTATTCCTGAAAGCGACCATGTGTTCTTTAAAACGGGTTTCAAAATTACGACCAGTTTGACCCACATATGTATCATTGCATTCAGGACATTTTATTTTGTAGACACCACTCTTTCTTACATATAACATTTAATGAACGGAATTACAGAAAAATAATGTTCGAAGGTGCAGGTAACACTAAATGGATTAATAAATCTATACTTATTATAAAACAAAGTCCAAAAGCTATCTGTCTGTGATCGATTTACTTAAAATCTACTGAACCGATTTTTTGGTTTCTACTAAAATACCTTTTAGCAATTCTACTAGGTAGGAGCTACACTAAAGGAATCAAAGAATTGTAGATCTACAAAAATACTACAAAAAAGTCCAGGACAGTAAGTCTCTATCTATTATGGTTAACTCACATTAACTACCTTTATGTTCAAACTTTCAATTAATGATTTCCACGGGGGCGAAGTCGCAGCCACATGTAGTATATATAAATATATCTCAAATAACAGTAGTTAAAAAAAACCTTAATAAATATAAGTTATAACAACGCAAATTATAATATAAAGCTATATATAAATATATGCATATAAATAATGATAGACGTACTACTAAGAAGTAAAGTAACGGCCTGTTAATATCCCACTGCTGGGAATAGGCCTCCTCTTTCTGTTTTTGGAGAGAAGGATTGGAGCTAAGACCACGCTAATTATATTATGGGGGGCGACTGTCGGGTACACAGACTCACTTTGTTTAGTTCAATTAAATTTATTTATTTACAGTAAATTAATTATGGTTTTTCTTATACTATGTACTATGCTAAAATCATAAATACTAATGGCGAGGTGGGGCGGAATTTCTTTCCCACCTCGCCAATAGTATTTATGATTACACCTCTGGTGTCGTGTAGAGTCTGGGAAAGCGGCAAACGCTGAGTAGACGTAACACGCTGCTCCATTGCAGATTGGAAAGTTACACATATCGCTAGAATTCTCTAGAGATATGCAGGTTTCCTCACGATGTTTTCCTTCACCGAAAAGCGTGTGATAAATTGCAAATATCGATTAGACACATAAGTTTTAATAGAAAAACTCATTGGTGCCTGCCCGGGTTTGAGCCCATGTTCGACTCTCTAGTCGCACGGTCTCACCACTGGGCTATCACAACTTACTACTACTAAGAAGTAGGGACTATAAACGGAAGTAATAATTATATGAACGACATTTCAAAATTGTATTCTTATAATTCTTGTAAGAATTCTTATAATTCTTTCAGGTTACATAAGAACCTACTTTAGGCTCTTATGTAACCTGAAAACTGTAAAAACTTGGTGATATCTGAGCTTGAAACGTTGTAATTTTCCTAAGAACTAAAACAAAACATCCATTTCCACGTGTAAAACGCCTCGTGTTTTTTCGTTGCTTGTTTTTTTGTGTTATTTTTGGGGTTAACTTTTAGTTCACATTATAACTTCTGTACAGCATCGAAAGTTCCATCGAACTATGTTTCCTATTTGTTGTTGCTTTGACAGAACATTAGTTTTATTATTAACATATTTTTTGCTATTGGCTTGTGAATACAAAGGTAGACTTGACTGTGATTGTCCCATATATTTAATTATTATTAGCTGACCCGGCGAACTTCGTACCGCCTAGCAGTCGATTTTTTAATTTTTTTTAAATATTCTTTCTACAATTCAAGACACCGAGTGCCTCTAGTAAGATAAAAAAAGAAAAAAGTTGATTGACATAATTACATTGTGTTAAAAAATAAAAATTATAAAACACTTAAAATTCTTTTAAATAGTCAGTGAAAAATCACAATGAATATAACAAAGTCTTTTTTTTTCCGAACTGACTGTATGCTGTTAGCCCTAATGGCTTTTACAGCGTCACCGGGCGGGGCGGGCGAGCGCAGAAGCATCGCCGAGTAATAACAAAGTCAGTATTAATATTTATACGATACTAAGGTCACTCAATAGTTTTGCCTTCCCGGAACCACTCTACTAATACTTAAATTTTATGGTATCGTATTAAACTACAATTTGACTTAATACAAAAGTATGGGACTATACAAGTGTTGTTTTTAGAACTTTTAGGCATTTTTTAAAATTTTTCTCTCGGTAAGAACCATCCTCGTACTTTAAGGAATATTATTATAAAAGAATTTGTGAAATCGGTCCAGCTGCTCTCGAAATTTGCGCTTAGGAACTCATTCAGTGATTCATTTTTATATTTAACTAGCTGTGCCAGCGGCTTCGCCCGCGCAGTACTCTGCGTGTCACAATTTTTTTTTAGAATTCTAATTTTAAACATAAAAGTAGTTGTTATGAGTTAACCATAAGAGATAGAGACAAACTATACCGGACTTTTTGTAGTAGTTTAATAGATCTACAATTTTCTAGTACATTACTTTAGCGTATCTCTGCTGGTTTACGTAGCGCACGCGACTAAAGCTGCCAGCAAGCAACTTTTTTAACAACTGCTCGATCTCTTCAACACAATTTACATAATACCGTTATATACTATTTACCTAAACCTAAAAGTTGATGAAAACAGTACAAAAACCCGTTCAGTAGACTTTGAGAAAATCGATTACATACAAACCGACAGCTTTTTGGGACTTTGTTTTATGATAAGTATAGATACTAGCTGCCCGCGGTACTACTCGCGGAGAATAGTTTCATATACATTAACAGTAAGATATGTAAATTTTACATGAGAAAAATCGTTTTTTTTAAATGTATAATGTTCCGCTAAACTTACATTATTTTCTCAGGACAATAATGTACATAAAATTAAAAGAATAAAGCGATATTCTTCCATCCGTTCAAGCGTGATGCAATTATAAAGGGAAATCATCATTCTCCTGCCCTTATCCCACTCTAAGTGGGGTCGGCACAACATGTAACAAACATGTTTTCACATGATTTGGCTACGTATTTTACGACCGGCCGCCTGCCTGATGTCAACTTACCTTAGTCGCCTTTTACGTCACCTCGGTAAGAAATGAGGGTGGTCCATTCTATGCAGCCGGATACCACACGGCACATACCTTAGTCGCCTTTTACGACACCTCGGTAAGAAATGAGGGTATTCCATTCTATGCAGCCGGATACCACACGGTACATAACTTAGTCGCCTCTTATGACACCTTGGTAAGATAGGAGGGTAGTCTATTCTATTCTGCCGGATATCACACGGCACATACCTTAGTCGCCTCTTACGACACCTTGGTAAGATAGGAAGGAGGGTGGTCTATTCTATGCAGCCGGATACCACACGTCACATACCTTAGTCGCCTCTTACGACACCTCGGTAAGATAGGAGGGTGGTCTATTCTAGTCTGCCGGATACCACACGGCACATGCCTTAGTCGCCTCTTACGACACCTCGGTAAGATAGGAAGGAGGGTGGTCTATTCTAGTCTGCCGGATACCACACGGCACATGCCTTAGTCGCCTCTTACGACACCTCGGTAAGATAGGAGGGTGGTCTATTCTAGTCTGCCGGATACCACACGGCACATGCCTTAGTCGCCTCTTACGACACCTCGGTAAGATAGGAAGGAGGGTGGTCTATTCTAGTCTGCCGGATACCACACGGCACATGCCTTAGTCGCCTCTTACGACACCTCGGTAAGATAGGAAGGAGGGTGGTCTATTCTATGCAGCCGGATACCACACGTCACATACCTTAACCGCCTCTTACGACACCTCGGTAAGATAGGAGGGTGGTCTATTCTATTCTGCCGGATACCACACGTCACATACCTTAACCGCCTCTTACGACACCTCGGTAAGATAGGAGGGTGGTCTATTCTATGCAGCCGGATACCACACGTCACATACCTTAGTCGCCTCTTACGACACCTCGGTAAGATAGGAGGGTGGTCTATTCTATTCTGCCGGATACCACACGGCAATTATAAAGTGGAAATAGGATAAATTAATGTTTAAAAGCTTTTATTTATCTTGCGGTGTATGTGATGGTGGAATCTTACAAGTTTAATTTGACCCACTTCCCGGTGTCCGATTGAGCTGAAATTTTACATCCTGGTCCAGTGCCAGTGGCAATGCATGTTTATAATAAACCTGACCTGATGCGGCTGCCAGGATTGGCTCATCTGTCTACACTATACATGAAATTTTGGTAAAATGCTTTTTAACTTGACACTTATATATAATCATCATAATCATCCTGATCTTATCCCACTCTAAATGGGGTCGGCACAACATGTTACAAACATTTTGTCACATGATTTGGCTACGTATTTTACCTTAGTCGTATTTTACGACCCTTCGATAAGAATGATAGTGGTCTGTTCTACTCAACCGGATACCACACGGTGGGTCAACTTACCTTAGTCGCCGTTTACGAAACCCCGGCAAGATATGAAGGTGATCCAATCTACTCAGCCGGATATCACACGGCATTTGACTTGATGTATAGGTATATAGATTTATTGTTGTCAATACAGTAACATGATTGATTACAAAAAATATTATATATTCATGCACTTTAGGGAAACAAAAATGCTACAGTAAAATTCTAGTAAATTATGCGAGCACTATCTGTAAGACGCGGTGTGAGTGTAAAACCATGATAAATAATGCAAGCAGTGGAACCGCATTAGCCTTTCAGATTGTCTGTCTCTTATCGGACAACCCTCGGGTACAGTGTACTTAGTGTTTTAATGTAATTGCTATTCAGACGAAAAAGAGAAATTCTAGACTTAAATAAATTAAAAAAAATAGACATCTGAATAGAAAATTGTCTCGTTGACGCAGTTGGCAGCGACGCGTTTATGTAAGTAACTCGATACTTGTGGTAAATAACAAACAATTGGTAAATTTATAAATATATAATCATAAATACATACTTAAATAAACACAGATTTGAAGAACCTAGAAATTGAATTTAAGAAAGTGTTGGTTTAAGATTCCCTCGGCGGGAATCGAACCCGCGACTTGCGGAGCTGAAGGCAGGGTCAATGCTACATGCGCCAGTCATAAGACCTACCTTTAAAATAAAATATTCCTATTTCATGAAATTTCAAGCAAAAAGTAACATTTAAACAGTTTTTTATTTAAATACATAACGATGTTTACAAGAAAGGTAATAACGATGGGTTCAAAGGGGGATTTGCTTCATCATGCAAAAATCTTTCTCATCACGACGTTATATTCTACGAGATTAAATACTGAAAATATTTAATCTCGAAGGCGAAATATTTAAGTATTTTATTAGGCTACATCATCTACGTCGAATGAATAAAGTGTTTATTCCGTGCAAGCATTGCAAACTTTTTTGAAATTAGTTAATATTTAAATAATCCATATATAAAACTACAGTTTAGAAATTCAAAAATGAATATAAGTTATGTTTTACGACGCAAAAAATGATTCAAAGCGAAGTTTCAGGGAATATCGATATATTCCCTGAAAGTTCGCTTAAGGTTCGAGGTTAAGGTCAATAACGCATTACTGTTTTATGTAAATTGTGTTAAAGAGGTCGTGCAGTTTAAAAAATATTCCCCTGCTGGGAGTTTTAGTCGCGTGCGACGCGTAAAACAACAGAGATACACTGAAGTAATGTAGAGAATTGTAGATCTACAAAAATTAAAATAAAAGTCCGCAACAACATGTCTCTATCTCTTATAGTTTGCTCACAATAATAATTTTAAGTTCAAAATTTCAATTAAAATTCCATGGGGGCGAAATTGCAAGCACAGCTAGTATATATATTTTTTTCAATATAGCATTGAAGCTTTTCTATCTTAAGCTAAATAATTATATATAAGAACTAGAGGATGGGGTTAAATGTGCAATTCAATGAAAATATGTTTGTTCGTTTTTAGGAACGTAATTTATTTGAGAGGATGTATTAGAATTTCATCGAAATTTCCGAACGTTTCGTATATTATGTCAAATTCAAATTATCTTCTGCTTAAAGTATGTAATTTATATCTATCTATCTATCTAATTCGGGGACGTCTGCCGTAGCAGTGCGGGTGGTCAGCTCCTACGTCGGACTATTCCACCCATTTCCCCATGCTGGGACATGGGTATCACTGATGTCCCGGCAGTGTCACCAGCTTTAATCTACCAGTAGCTTTTGTAAACCTGATAATGTCCCTGAAGGGGATATCAGCCAGGTCCTTAACTGCAAGTTCATCCTTACCTAGTATATCCCATCTTACCCGCGAGTACATAGGGCACTCAGCTATAAGGTGAAGACTCGCTTCTTCTACTCCACACTCTGGGCACGCTGAATCTTCCTTTATTCTCATTATCGACAGGTGTTTGTTTAACAGGCAGTGCCTCGTAGAAACATGTCATTTATATAAAAATTACCCAAGTTTTATGGCTTGTTGATAAAAACATCCAAATGACTTTTTAATATGTGATTCTAAAGCGATTTACATTATACATACATGAAATGACCAACTGCGATATAAGAAAGAAAAACTTTTTGATTATGTACTCTATTATCAAGGTGTTAAGAAATGAAATTGCTGTATTTGTCAAATCCTTATTGTTTAATATTAAGTTTATGTAGCATTTATAGCGCAAAATAGTATTTGAGTTCTAGTTAGGTAAGATAAATTACGGTTGCTGATTAGACTGTTCCTAAAATTGTTGATGTAGAAATCGCATACATGATGTCGGTCTTATTTTTTAGGTACGAAGTTCGTTAACGTGGAAAATGGTAGGAGTTAGCCTGTTCAAATTTTCACACAACCAAGAACGTTTTTATTATTTTAATTAAAGACATACAAAATAATAAGAATATTATATTAGTTTTTACTTATGCTGGTATGTAAATTCGTTTGTCTTTAACAATAACCCAGTTGAAATAATACATCTCCATGAACTTCTCTAAGAAAACTCACGTGTCACCTTTCAGCCACGAAACCTACGATGTTTATACGGAGGGAACCTAATTTTCGCACTCTCACCGATCATATTGGCATGACGCCAAGTGACATAGGGTATACTATTTTCCGAATATGATTAAATTGTTTTATTTTTATATGCGGCAAAATAAATCTGTTTGATACTCTCTGTCTCTCTCTCTCCCTCGCTGTGTGTGTGGGTCTCTCTCATCACACTGTACAGAGTGTATAGTACCCGGTAATAAATAATGCACATCGAGACTTAGAGAGAGAAATCGGCTAGATTCTGCTTCATAGAGCATCATAGGGTACTATACACTGTTGCACATAGGTCTCTACCATGGACTTCCATGCTATACGATTTTGTACCGCTTGGGTCCATCTCCCCGCAACCTATTTGAGGTCATCTGTCCACCTAATGATATTTTGATACTAAAATTAATACTATAATCCTTATTCTTTTGTAATGTAAATTAATAAAAATAAGTTATAAAAATTATAAATAAATATTTTAAAAAAATGGAAAGATTTACGTAGACATTCCTAGTGAATTATATTACTACAAAAGTTGACTAAACTCCTATATATAAACGGTACGAATATTACATATAATATCGATGGAACATTGTCATAACTTGTCGTATTTGAAAAACGTATCGTTGTTTCATATTTCAATGGCTTCCAGAATAATCTAGCCAGGTTTTTAAATAGCTTGAATATTTCTTTTAATTTCCCTATCTACAGTATGTAGTGGTGATTAGCCACCATCTATTTATGTCATGCTCTGCTCACGAGTAGAGGTAGAAAATTTTTGTGAGGTATCGTTCTTTTTAAATCTCAAGATATTTGAATCAATAATAGCGACGGCCAGTAAAAAAAAATAAGAATTGTATTTTTTCACTGTAAATACGTTTTTTTATATATTTCAAAACATGAAAAAGTTTGAATTAAGCGTTACTTTGCGGCAATCCATACTACAATTTTTTATTATACATTTATACATTTTGAACCGAAAAGTGTTTTTCATTTATTAATATTAGACAAAACTAAGAATATAAATGTTTAATACTAAATTTATTTAAATATTAATATCGGACGTCACAAACCACCAATTTTATTTAAAAAAATATTTGCACTTTAATAATTTAGACAAATTTAATAAGCGGCAACCCTATTTTCCTTTCATCAATGTTGCCATAACATAAATGTTTTGTATCCGAGCATGAAGCGGGTGTAAAAATTGCCACTCATATTGCTCGTGCTTTTGTCTTTTGATTTATCTGATTAAACGAAAGTGGTTATTTCATTCCAGATATACGACAATAGAGAATTGTTAGCTGGATCCTATTTCTGAATTAGCTTTATGACAAGCTCGTATCCAAACTTCTATACATAAAAGCCACCAAAAGTTATAGCTGTCCGTTTGTAAGTCGATTTACTCAAAATTTACTGAACTGATTTTTGTCAGTTTTTACTAAAAGGTAGTTCAATTCTTCCGGAAGGTTTATATTACATTATGGATTATGAAAAATATGTCGGAGAAATCGCGCAGTTGTATAAAAACGCGCCTGCTAGGAGCTTTAGTCGCGTGCGCCGCATAAACCAACAGAGATACAATAAAATAATGTACTAGAGAATTGTATATCGACGCAAATACTACGCAATACCATGTCTCTATCTCTCAAAGTTAACTAACAGTATAGTACCCGGTATTAAATAATGCACATCGATGTTTACAACGTAACAGTCGGCCAGTTCGGTTTTGTAGTGCGCTGTCATTGTAACAAACGGGTATGTCAGTCTGTGCGACAGAGACGATGCTCTATGAAGCAGAATCTAGCCGATTTCTCTCTCTAAGCCTCGATGTGGATGTGTCTTTTTGACACACTTTTTGGCTTTTTTTTTCACTGATTTCACAGCTAGTTTATTATAAATGCGAAAGTTTATCTGTATGTGTATCTAGAGTAGTGGACACTGTAATTATAATAACACTATGAACAGAGTACGTAACGTTGTTATTAAATTTATAATTGAAATTAAATTTATGAGTCAGAATATTTAAGAGTTAATCACTTTAAGTGTGCGAAAACTGGGATAAAGTTACTGGGAAAATTTTAATTAAAGCGTAACAACTTAAGTTTGCTGTAAATTAATGAACTTTATGAGTTAATACACATTTTTATGCGCTATGATTAATATTCACATATATTGTATTATATACAGACGGAGAAATCTTGGGTCTTATATTACTAATAAGCTGTGAGACTGTGTGACTCTTTCGAGAGGTCATGCTTTCAAACCCCAGCAGGCACCATTGAGTTTTTCTGTTAAAACTTATGTGTCTTATTGCAATTTATCACGCGCTTTTCGGTCCAGGAAAACATCGTGAGGAAACCTGCATATCTCTAGAGATTTCTATGGATTCACGTTAGTGTCATTATTTACCATTAGATAGCAGTGGGCAAGTTCTAATCTGTCACCCATAAAAAAGGTCGTTTAATACACTTGTTTGATCATGTCACTTTCGTTCTTAACGAGTTCGAATCGTGATCAATCATCATTTTTGACTCGTCATGTTCCTGTCTACATAAAACATCAAATCCATCAAAAAGTTGGACATTTTAGAAAATATCTTAAAAAATAACCTTGTGTATACTATTAATAAAGTGTAATTTTGGTTGTCCGCCATTATTATATTTTATAAGACCGTTTTAAAATGATTAATAGCTTTATTTTAGCTTTATTGAGTTTACTACTGTAGTACTGTAGTAATTGACACTTTTTTAGAAATAAGAATTCTTTATTCAAATTCAAATTCAAAATATTCTTTATTCAAGTAAACTTGTAAACAAGTGCTTTTGAATCGTCAACTTTACTGGTGGTTCGGAAAGCTGTTCCTACCGAGAAGAACCAGCAAGAAACTCGGTGGTTGCTCTTTCTAAAATATAAATCTTAAAACTAGTTACATTTATTTATTACTGTCTTGTACAGGGTAGAAGTGCACCTATATCCACACATCCTTATCATCTAAGTAATCTTCAACAGTATAGTAGGCTTTCTGTATCAGCCTCTTTTTAACCGGGTTTTGAAACTGCTGTAATGGCATGGCCAAAATTGATTTCGGAATTTTATTATAGAATCTTATACCAAAACCCACAAACGATTTACGTACTTTTGCTAGGCGCAAAGCAGGAGTCGCAAGCTTATATCGGTTCCTACTTTGTCTATTATATACATCACCCATCGTTTTATAATTCTTTATATTTTTATGTACATAAATTACATTGTTTAAAATATACTGTGAAGCAAATGTAAGAATACCTATTTCCTTAAACTTCTCTCGCAGGGAATCACGCGGACTTAAATTGTAGATGCCAATATTGACTCGTTTGTACTATTCCATTGTTAAATATCAATATACTAGCTGTGCCCGTGGCTTTCCGGCCCCGTGCCCCGGCGTAGAAATCTATCACATACAAACAGACAGCTTTTGGGGACTTAGTTGTATAATATGTTTAGATATGACTAACTACTGCCATCTGTTTTAATTCAAAAATTATTATTGAATACTAGTGGTACCTAGTGGCTAGTGATATAGGAAAAACGGTTTTTTTTTTACCTTTATGTTAGCCCGGTATATAAGCTTCCATTAAATTTCGTATTACGGAAGCTTTTATCAATATTGCAGCGAAATAAATTGTGAAAATATAACAGACAGAATTTTGTATTTATAAAATAAGTGTGGATAATTAATTATTTCGCATTTGGAGATACATTGATATGATAATCCGCTCTAATAAGTTTTATTTTATACTAAAGTAGGAGAGCCATAGAGAGGCCTGTGATCTTTGTCTAATCACAGATAAAAGGGAGACGGACAGGTACAGTCTTACTTGTTTTTTGTTTATATTGTAATAGGAGCGAGACACCCGGCGAGATATGTCGAGTGCGCGAAAGGTCTAACGTAGCATTGCAAATTCGGCGCTGTTCATTCTCATGAGTGTACATGGTCACTCCGAGTTTACATATCTCGGCCGAGACATAGCGACGGTTCTCGGGCGAGAGTGTACAGTCGCCATAATAGAGTACATTTTAGGCTAGCTTCTCTACTCTAGTATAATAACTATATGATTTTATGCCATAAGTATATAACTAAAAGCATGTTGATACCGGTCCCGATTAGGAAGACGGAATCGTTTCCGTAACTGTAGGAACAATGAAGACAGAGTGCGTAAACATCGATCACATCACTGAAAGCATTTCTCTGTCACTTGTAAAGGACTTTGATCGTTACGAAAATGAAATGCTGAGAGCTTTTGTCTGTGTCCAAACTTTTGATAGTATAAGTTACAATTGTACTTGAGAACGTTTCGGTGTAAATATGTCTCTGAAGACCAAAAATCTCTTTAGATATTAGTCTTCAGTGCTGATCTTTAGCAATTTCGCTTATTAACTCCCGGATATAACTTAGGCGTTTTTCTATAAAAAATTATGCTTATTATATTTTTAAGTAAGCGCTATTCGGTAAATAATTTATAGAATTAGGCGTTAATTTGCGGAGATCCATAATACAAAAGTAATAATAAAATTATTGTGCTATAATCCGCGATAAATTAAATAGAAAATAGCAGTGTTATTACAGAATTTAGCATTATATATGTTTTCTATTTACTTTATCGCGGATTTTAGCATAATCACTTTATTATTGTTTTGCTTTTCAGTAAAAAAAAAACATCGTAGAATAGTTCTAATATCCCGAGAAACCTTTGAAAATTATACTTAAGTATTAGACCACTTTACATTTAGCATTATATATATATTTCCTGAGCTGTGATAGTCTAGCGGTGAGACCGTGCGACTCTTTCGAGGGGAACAAGAGTTCAAACCGGGCAGGCATCAATGAGTTTTTTTTATTAAAACTCTGTCTAATTGGTAATTGCAATTTATCACACGCTTTTCGGTGAAGGAAAACATCGTGAGGAAACCTGCAGGTCTTTGCTTAGCTCTGAAATAGTGTTACGAAAAAGCAAAAAGAGTTCGTAATGTATATGTCATAGAGTTCAAATTCGCAATGACTTTAATGACGTTAATTCCTCTGAACATTCACTTTGTTTACGAATCGTGTTCGCTATCGCCGATAGGACTCGCAAAGGGTCGCGTACATTCTCGAAATTGGTTCGTTCGATATATTAATGGACGTATCTTGCGCCTCGACATTCGGTTTGGGAATAGCGATCAAGTGCGAATAAAGAAGCGAAAGTAAGTGAAATAATAGTGACTTCGGCTTTCTTATCAGACAAATGACGGCATAGAGACTATAAGTACTTAATTTGCAGTGAAAAGCTGAATTAAGTGTTTACCACCTGTTTGTCACTGGGTATTTTTATCCAAATCGGTGAACCCCTGTACGTAACAATAGTAATATCGCTACTTTTACTTTACATATCTAAAGGCCAATTTTTTTAAAAAATTTTACCCACTATGTGTTAGAATTATAAGTAAAAAGTAGTAAAGTAACAGCCTGCTACTATGCCCACTGCTGGGCTAAGGCCTCCTCTCTCCGTTTTTTTTGGAGAGAAGGATCGGAGCTGAGACCTACCACGCTGCTCCAATGCGGATTGGTAGGTTACACATATCCCTAGAATTCTCTAGAGATATGCAGGTTTCCTCACGATGTTTTCCTTCACCGAAAAGCATGTGATAAATTGCAATTATCAATAAGACACATAAGTTTTTAATAGAAAAACTCATTGGTGCCTGCCCGGGGTTTGAACCTATGTCGTCTCCAGAGAGTCGCACGGTCTCACCGTTAGGATATCACAGCTTTATTAGTTAGAATTATAGTAAAATACAATTATTTAACTAAAATTATTTATTCGAGAGATCTCTGTCAAAAAGTTAATATTTTCGGAGTTCGTATTTAAAATTCTATTCTACAACTTTATACATAAAATGGAAAGTATATTCAACTTGAATTTGACGACAGACTAATAAACTGTGAAGTTAGAGATTCTAATTAATTTTCAATTTACATTATGCAGTAGTGAATTTAATTACAGTGGCTGGAGCACTCAGCGCTTCAATATAGCATCGGAAGCGTTGAAGTGCAGCTGGGGCTCGAAATATTGACACAATCTCAAAATATAGCACAAGATCACTACAAAATAATATTCGCGTTCATTCAAATAATGAATAAATAAATAAATAAATAAATATATGGGACACTTAGTCACTTGGTCGTCCGACCCCAAAGTATAGTACGCGACAATAAATAATGCACATCGAAGTTCTCGAAGTGCATTATTTATTGCCGGGTACTATAAATAACTTTATGCTTGTATTATGGGTGACAGACAACTGGTAGATATACTACATATATAATTTCAAATACATAGTTAAATACAAGTATACACCCAGGCTCGAAGAAATAACAGATTGTTTATAGAAAATGTTGGTCCTCTGAGGGAATCGAACCCGCGACCCGCGGAGCTGAAAGCAGGGTAACTACCCACTGCGGCAACAGGCCAGTCAAATGAATACATGAATTATTTCGCTATGTGTATTATGAAACTCGGCATTATAACGCCTTCTAATAATTATAAAAAATGTATTTGGTTGTTTATTTATAGTTTTCTACTCATTTTATTCTACTAATGTACATACAGAAGTTATGATAGAATTATTTTGCTATGATCCGCGTTCGTGAAGAAGCAGGCAACATTCACATACCTTATATATGAAGGACCAGTTGACACAAGTATCACAAAACGCCGCCACCAACAACACATCACACAAGCACTACACACACTCACTACGACAATCTCTGTGATAGTTATATTATATAGTCTAAATCCGTCACCATCTTGTGTATCCGACTGAGTAGAATAGACCACTCTCATTTCTTAAGAAGGTGTCGTAAAAGCCACCCTTATTTCTTACCAAAGTGTCGTAAAAGGCAATAAAGGTAAGTTTACCCAAATGTGGTATCAGGCTGAGTAGAATAGACCATCCTCATTTTTTACCGAGGTGTCGTATAAGGCGACCAAAATAAATTCATCTTAGGCGACCGGTCGTAAAATAACTAACCAAATAAGTTATATCAATAAAATAAGATATATCAGTATATATAATTTATACATCTTAATTTTATTTATTAATTTATTTAAATATGGCCTACCAACAAAATTACATGTGTGTTAATCCATAGATATTTGGTCTTATTTGCTAATTACATATAATCTCGCTTATAGGTAGACACAGCATGCTGTTGTATATAACAACGTACGATAGACAAAAAAATTAATATTTATATTAATTAAGATTAATAATAGTTTATACATCAGTATAAAACACGTTGTGCCGACCTGACTTAGAGTGATATAAGGGCAGAGTTGATGATCAATGTGAAGTTTTGGTCTAAATTAATACATAGGACTTTCTATATCCCAGATCGCTAAGCGAAAGAAATCGCAGAAAGTCTGTTACAAAATAAATATAAAAGTATATACGAAATTTATCTTGTCCGATCCCGTTATTTTATGTTCTTTCATGTCAATTTACCCTAACTCTATCAATCACACCGTTATGTCAGCTTGCTTGTAATAGACCTCTGAAAACTTTCGTCCATAAAATAAACCGCAGTTTCTTTAATAAGCATTTTTATAACGTCTCGTACGCACGGGCGTAAAAAATACGTCGTGTTAAAACTCCGCAATAGGCATAATAAGAACTTTCGTATTACATATTCGACTTAACGTCTTACGCCTAACGCCTAAACTGGTACATAAAGAAACGACGCGTTTTAAAAGCGCTGTCGTGTGAATGGATACCTGCAGGCCTACCATGAACTCTTATTGCGACTCAATTGAAGACGTAAACGAAATTGTTTTGCTTTTGACGTCTTGACGTCTTAAAGACGCAAACTTTAAGTCGTTGTCGAATGAGTGTTCGGAAATCGTCCTAAGAACATGTGAGTAATAGAGATATAGATAGTTATCTATAGGTCATATAACGTTATCCTTTTCAAACATTACGACCCCAATGCAATTCACTATAGTACGAAAAGAGAGTGGTTCGCGGTCGTCGTTTACGTCTTCAAGTCTTGAGTCGCAATAAGAGTTCACGGTAAGCCTGCTGGATACTCATTTGTTTCATTTCGACGTATTTTTAACGCGCGGTAATCTCGAGTGATTATGAGCAATGATCTTGTTTATATTGAAATTGAAATTCTAAATATACTTATATCACCATTTCATTAAAAAGATAAAATTATAAAGGTATTGTGATGCTACACTAAGAATATCTATTTCTTTAAATTTATCACGTTGTTCCTTTTTTAAATTTCTACTACAAGAAACCAAAAAAAAAAAAAAAATATTTGTACTACAAACAAAGTTGTATCATAATAACATAATGTTTCTCATCTAATTATAAATTTGTTCCCTGTAGCAGGTGCTGTAAAACCTTGGATCGAGTAAATTAGCTAATAAGCTTTTATAACGATGCAAGCTTTATAAGGGACTAACATAAATTACTATTTTGTATAATTACAGAGTTCTGAAGCATAAATATGATACCTAATTTTAATATAAAAGTTAAAACATGTAATAAAAGTAAAGTAACTCTTACTATCCCACTTCTGAGGTATAGGCATTTTCTCTCCGTTTTTGAAGAAAAAGATTTGAAACTAGAACCAACACGCTGCTACAATGAGGATTGCTAGGTTATACATATTTCCAAATTTTTCTAGAGATATGCAGGCTTTCTCACGATGTTTTCCCTCAGCGAAAGCGTGTGATAAATTCTAATTATCAATCAGACACATTAGTTTTAACTCATTGTTGCCTACCCGGGGTTACACCCGTGACCCTAAAAAGGGTTGAACGGTCTCAATGCTGGACTATCTATCAAAGCTCAAATATGTGTGCGATAATTAAAATTAATAAATAATCCGATAAATCTGAGATCCCATATAGAGAACTATGTCCAGTATTCGACTATTGTCGGTTGAAAAATGAAATGAAATGAAACTTTATTTCTTCCCCATGTCCCCCAAGCCACTAACACAACTAATTCTTAACTTCAAATGACAAAGAAAAGGCAACGGCTCAGTGTACTCCACATGTCACAACAGAAAACTGAGGTGACACGCCGCACCAGTTTTCAGCCGCGGCCCTTGAGTGTCAACACGGTTAACATTTATTAATAAACTATAGTGTTCCAAAATTGTATAAAATAAATTTCACTAAACGTTTAAATATAAATAAATAATATAAGTTTTATTATAAATATTTTCGTTATTAATTACTATCAAACAATTGAATACTTAAAAAATACTAAAAGAATACTAAAAAAAGAATGGATCATGTAACTTTATTCTATTTGTTGCGTTTATACAGTGACTCACGAAAATAAATCGCTCAGTACTGCGGACACCTATAGAGGTATCAGGTTTAGTTTTTTTTAGTAATAAGACATATGTAAGTCTATAATAATATATATATTTCAGAATTAATTCATATTTATTCATTGTAGAAATTATATAGGAATGGATGAAATACTAATTGTGTGGCGAAAACTCAACGAAGAATACTACCATCCAAATACGAGAGAAAGAGTAAAACAGAGCGGAGGCTGTGTGATGGTTTGGGGCTGCATTTCCACCACAAGTGGAAATTTAGTTTTCATGTCACTACCACGGATCAAAATTTTCTTCCATCCGTTCCTTTATAATTTTTTACAATGAACCGGCTTTATTTTGGAATATATATATTTTACTAGACATATCGGCGCGAACGTGGTGTTGCAACCCCACTATTGATGCAGTCGCGTTGTCAACCCCACCTTGTCGTAGATTATAAATAACTGAGCATTGTCGTGGGAGGGATTATTCGTTTGTGAATACTTGTAGTGCAAAGTCGGTTTTGTGTTATCATAAAGCTAGTGAAGTGATTGTTTACCATTGTATAAATAAATTAACTAATTATATAATAAAATGGATAATGAAGATAATGTGGATTATGACTGCCCTGGATCTCCGATTCTTACAGACATACGTACGGCTTTGCCCGCGGGAAATTCAGTATTTGGCATATTATAGTCGCTCGAGTCCCGGCATGAGACTGACTCTCTGATACCATACAACGGTTTGTTACTATCCCCACTGAAAATTGTTGTAAAACAACCTCTTTAACTCAATTTACATGAAACTGTTATATGCTATTAACCTAAACCTTTCGGAGGAATTGTACACTACCTTTTAGTAAAAACCGTACTAAAATCCGTTCAGTAGATTTTGAAAAAACCGAATACATACAAACAGACGGGTTTGGGACTTTATATTATAAATATGTATAGATTACTAGGACAAAAAACCCAACCCGATCCCTCCATAGGTGTTAGTTCTACTGAGTGATTTGATACAACATACCTTAGTGTCCGAATATTTTTGTGAGTCACTGTATGTATTGTTATGGCAGCAAAGATGAAATAAATCAATGAATAGGCAATTATAATATACAAAATGCTAATAGAGTAACAATTTAGCAGGCTCTAGGAAATATTCGTATGTAGAGAACTTAACAATCGCACTCTCACCAATCATACTGGCTTTGCGCCAACTATGACAGGGTTGTCAGCGAGATGAAAATATACGGTCATAGGTGCTCTCAAGTTTGTTTGTGAAACGAAGATTTATATTATAGAGTTATAGACAGAATGTATAGTGCTCTAACAATTTTATGAAAATAAAGTCATAGATATAGATAACAAAAACGCAGTGTGCTATCCGGCAGAATAGAATAGACCACCCTCCTTTCTTACCGAGGTGTGGTAAGAGGCGACTAAGGTATGTCCCGTGTGGTATCCGGCTACATAGATATATTTTTTTGATATTAAAATAATATTTTGTTAAAAAACGTGGCCTTATCAATAAATATCAATTTTCATCCAGTTAACCTTATTTAAGGAAAGACCGATATAATACATAAATAATAAAATAATTTATAGAATTATATAACAAATCAATATTCTTATTACAAATATTTAATGTTAATTTATGTAGTGTGTGGGTAAATTGTATAAAGCAGGCAAAATTTAAGTATACATGCAGGACAAGTCACCACATGTATCCCAAGACGCCTCCACCAGCCACAATGCACAAAAGCAATACACACAAGCACCACCAAAATCTCTACGATCGTTTCGCTACAAACCGAAGCATCACATGATTAAATCGTAATGACGATTTTGACGTGGAGTCTATCCTCGTGAAGATGCTGATGCATACGCGGATTTTAGCTAAGTAGTTCTGTCATAGTTTTTATTTAATATTAAAGTTAGTAACTATTAATTTATAGTTCGACATGATTTCGTTCCTAAAACGCAGTAATTGTTACATTTACTTTGAAAATACAACGAACGAACCGCCAATATTTTAGGCGGTTTTGATTAATCATATCTTGATTAATAAATGAAGAGATTATGTAAGTGCTTGTAATTGTATGATAAAGTAGATTTCGAGTTCAAAACTGTAATTGAAAAAAGCAATTAGATGTAAACATCACGAGTATAATGGTTGAATGCTGTTTACGTTATATTGAGACCTTAAACTGTTATAAAAGTATGGTGATATATTCCTATCTTCTCTTCTTAATTAATACAAAATACATAGAAGAATTTGTAGACTATTTGAGACGGCGGAAATTACACTAACGATCGTATCATGAATAGTAACTATTTGAGTTTAGATTCTAATAACACGTTGTTCACGGAACTCTTATACAGACGCTAATCTACCATTCCACATTAAAACAAACACAGTATCTTACGATACTGGTTGGATCATTGCGATCCAAGAAGATCAAACCTGCTTGTCTAATGCCAGACAAGTTATAACACGATCTAAACACGTGAGTGTTTAATAATCGTACAAGTCTCTTAAAATGAGATTCCAAGCGATCATACTTCCAACAGCATAACGGTCTAATAACTTTATTAGTTACATTTTATAAGAAGACTGACTACAGCATGGAGAACCCCTGCCTTTATAGGCATTACTCACTCAAAAACTTGTTTTTGAGTGAGTAATGCCCTAACATGGTAGGGCTTGCCCTACCATGCTATCGGTAACGTGATTACAGTGTGGCCACTATACAAGCGAACAAAACAAAACTATAGCAATGACACTTTACTTTTGCCATTCCTAACAATACTATATTATCTCGTTTCTTTTGATTCATTTCTCAATGTTATATAATGTCAAGTAAATTGACACATTAGCGATATATGGAGCTAGAGTCGCAATTCTGTTTATTCCAGGGGTCTCCTCTTTTCTCATAAAAAATCTACAAAAAATGTAAGTCACATCAAATGCCAAATTGACTTTATTTAAAAGATTAAAAACTGGCAACCCTCAGTGTTGTGTTATAACATAAATGTTACGTATTCGGAGCGGACGAAGCGGGTGTAAAAATTGCCTGCTCTTATTGCGCTTTCGGTACTTATTTTGCCCTTTTTGTTTGTTTTATTTACTGTAGTGGTATAAATCTATAGGTATGCTATATGCAGTAGTTGTTACAAATAAAACTTACATATAAAAAAATAGAAACTAAAAATATTGTTTAAAATGTACAACTCATGACGGTGTCACAGCATGCACCAAAAAATTATTAAACAATATTAACATAAAAAAATTTAAACATAAGAAACTAATGGGTAACAAAAAAACAATAATATTTCCGGTAAACGTAACAAGGAAAGGAAAGAAAAAAAACCAATTTAAATTAAGTTATATCCTAAGACGATATCGATCTTTTTATTATTATTGTTTACTTGCTCTCTCCCTTTTTCGAAAGAAGCGTTGGAGCTAAAACTCACGACGCTGCTTCAATCGGAATCGATGTGTTACATGTCCCCAGAATCCTCTAGAGATATGCTGGTTTCGTCACGACGTTTTCCTTTAACGAAAAGCGTGTGATAAATTGCAATTATTAATTAGACACATAATAGAAAAACTCATTGGTGCCTTCCCGAGGATTGAAGTTGTGACTCGCTCGAAACAGTCACACGGTCTAACGGCTGGTCTATAGCTTTCCAATAGCTATGGAACAGCGTCCATAATTTCCAAAAGTAATAATAAAATTATTTTGCTATAATCCGCGATACAGTAAATAGAAAATATATGTAGTGCTAAATGTATAGTGCACTATCCGTTTTTTCATACCAGATACGTGCAGGATTCGTAAAAACACATGCACAAACCTCCACCACTGCCACCACAATACACAAGCACTACACACGTTCACTATCATAAACTCAACAATAGTTTCGCCCCGTAACCGAAGCATCATCAGGAGATAGACTCCACGACAAAATCGCAAAACTTTAAATGTGTAGTGCTTGTGTATTGTGGTGGAAGTGGTGGAAGTTTGTGTATGTGTTTTTACGAATCCTGCACGTATCGGGTATGAAAATACGGATAGTCCACTATACATTTAACATTATATATATTTTCTATTTACTGTATCGCGGATTATAGCAAAATAATATTATTATTACTTTTGTATTATGGATCTCCGCAAAGTAACGCCTAATTCTATAAATTATCCATAATTTCCATTTTACAATTTTTCCGGTATAAGACTTGACTCAAAGCTTATTGCAATTTGTAACCTTTATGTTGACAGTATCACTAGAAATGATTCCTGAGTGTGACAATACAAACTGTACTCTTATAAGCTTGACTGACTCCATAATATTATGAGATAACTTAGTATCAAACAAATATAAAACTTATGTTAATGTTATAAAGTTGGTTTTACGTAATGGGGCTTAGAAAATTTTCATTTTCCTCACAGTATTGGATTGCAACGCTAGGTTTAAAATATGGGGAAATTTACTTTTATGATCTGCTTTTCTTATGGTATATTTATTACGAACAGAATTGCAATATTCTTACAAAGGAACAATATAGAAACGGATATAACTTAGAAAACCTACCTCTAGTATTTTTTTTAGTTTATTGAAAAAATAATTTCAACGCCACACGATTAACGATTTAAATTGCAGCGTGTAACTGCACCACTCCTGGGTAATAACGTCCTCTCTCGTTGAAAACTAAATTCGTGCATGGACCCACCTCGCTGATTAAATGCGGATCGGCGAATTACATCTATACTTATTATAAAACAAAGTCCCGAAAAGCTGTCTGTCTGTATGTAATCGTTTTTTTCAAAATCTAGTGAACGGATTTTTGTACGGTTTTCACTAAAAGATAGTGCAATACTTCTTTATGGGTTAGGGTATATAGTACATATCGGTATTATGTAAATTTTATTAAAGAATCGCGCTGTTTTTTAAAAATTTACTTTCTGGGAGCTTCAGTCGCGTGCGCGTCGTAAACCAGCAGAGCTACGCTAAAGTAATGTACTAGAGAATTATAGATCTATAAAAATAGTACAATAAAGTGGACGATAGCATATCTCTATCTCTTATGGTTAACTCACAATAATTATTTTTATATTTAAAATTTGAATTCTAGAAAAAAATTGTGACACATTAATTTCTACGCGGGCAAAGCCGCTGGCATAGCTAGTATATCCTAAAAAATTTGATCAGAATGTTCTACTTTATTTTTCCGCCGAAAACAATGTTCCAAGCCAGTGTTTCCTAAACTTTTTAGTGCCATTCTCCAACTTAGCATTTCTAAAATCCTTTGTCGCCCTATGTAACTCGAAAGGGTTAAACTCATGTTTCAGAGTCGATTTTCAAATCCCCCCCGCCAAAAAAAATTAAATTGCTCTCTTATAGGGCGTGGGCTTCATGTTGGGAAACATTGTTCTAAGCCAATGATAACTTCATACAATATAACTGATAGAGCCAAATTAATCCACTTAAAGTGAGATGTTAATTACAAATACAAATTATGCTGATAAGATTTCTAATTTATTAATTTTGTAATCTAAATCTTAGTACATTTATGCTGTACTGTAGTTAATGTTAGAAGTATTAAAACATCTGAAATCCCAACTGAAATCTCACATACATTTATTTCACGAACTGTCAGCAAAAACAACGGTTTTATTTTGTCTCGTCTATTCGGGTGGCAGATGGCAGCTTCCCTGGAGGGATTGTGCACTGCCATCGTTTCAACTAAATGTGTCAGTGTTTTCAAATGTTTGTTAATGCTCGATTCTGGTGTCAGGATTAAATTGAAAGTCCCGAGGCATACGCTTCAAATTTTATCAACGTTATATAATAAATTAATCAAAGTAACTTGTCAAAACGGACAGACGGAAGGAAAAAATACATATTAGTGACAAAATAGTAAAATATTGTTACTTATACAGCGAATATCGCGGACGGGTTCACTTTACAACATTCCAAATATAGATGTATTGGAAAATGCACCTTTTATAGATAGTTTCGCTTAGGTTCAAGCAGTCATCATCCTCCTACCCTTATCTACACTCTAGGTGGGGTCGGCTCAACATGTTACAAACATGATTTGGCTACGTATTTTACGACCGGCCGCCTGCCTGACATCAACTAACCTTAGTCGTGTTGTACGACCCCTCGGTAAGAAAGAGGGTGGTCTATTCTACTCTACCGGATACCTCACGGTGGGTCAGCTTACCTTAGTCGCCTTTTGCGATACCTCGGTAAGAAATGAGGGTGGTCTATTCTATTCAGCCGGATACCACACGGCGGAGACTTAGTGTTCCAGCAGTATGCAATTAAAACCAAAGGAATTAATAGGCGATGTCGATCAATAGTCATGTTTTTGAACACTTACTAATGCTATTAGTCTTAATGGCTTCTACAGCGTCACGGAGAGGATGGGCGAGCACAGAAGCATCGCTGGGAGTGAAACTTGGAGAGCGAGTTTCGAGTGAGGCTCGCAGCATCCTGGAGCGTCGCCTTAAGGGTGCCTGTAGGGGCCTGTGAGGCCGGACCTTGGCTTAAGCGACGCGCTGTGGAGGATTTTATCGAATTTGCGGAAATGTCCTAATGTCATAACGGTTGGACGCCCCTTATGTGGAAGCCACTATGACCAAAATTGTGAAACATATATTAAATTAAATTAGATACAATTTTACGATAATATATAATGAAAATATATAATTTTTAATATATAATTTTTATTTTAATATATAATTTTTGATTTTTTTTAATTTAAATTTTCTTTTATGTTATTCTTAATTCCACCTTTGTTTATTTAATGAAATAAATTACATAAATGTACTTAATTTTATATTTATAATCTTCGTACAACCGTAGACATCGCGGTCAGCTAAATAAAAAATTTACAATGCGCATTTTAGTATATTTATCAAACTCCTATCAAAATCAATACATTTGTCGCTTGACAAATCGCTTTGTGGCAGATCAAATTCCACGCGAGCGAAGCCGCGGGAAAAAGGTAGTAATTATATGACGACTAATGTAATGTATGTAAATGTGGCTGCAAAATAAAGGCTATTTTTATTTTTATTTTCAGCCGTGTGGTATCCGGCTGCATAGAATAGACCACCCTCATTTCTTACCGAGGTGTCGTAAAAGGCGACTAAGGTAAGTTGACATCAGGCAGGCAGCCGTAAAATACGTAGCCAAGTCATATGACAGCATGTTTGCAATATGTTGAGCCGACCCCACTTAGAGTGGGATAAGGGCAGAAGAATGTCGACTTTATTTACTTTTAAGACGCAGTTTCTGAAGTCATAAAATTTACTCATACACAGTATAACATTTTGTTTCAATTCAATATCAAAACAATAAGACTCTGTATCCTTTTCGTTTTTATGCCTTACACAGCGGCTATAGTGTTTTTTTCATCTCAAACTATCATGTAAGAGCACGAATAAAAGCTTTTACAGAAGAATTTATTGCCCATAATGAATAGTATCTTAGTTTTCTGCGCTCTTTGTTAGAATATACTCATGTATTATGCCGTTAGATAATATAAGTTTGATTCAATTTTAAAAAGAAATAAACGATTTATCATAAGTATTAATTTGACTGGCCGGTTTGACGCAGTGGGTAGTGACCCTGCCTTCAGCTCCGCGGGCCGCGGGTTCGATTTACGCGGAGGGCCACCAATTTCTATAAAAATAATAGTGGTTCTTCGAGCCTGGGTGTGTATTTGTATTTAAGTATGTAATGATTTATAGAAGCAGGCGTTACTATGCGGACTTCCATATTACATGCTTCTTCTTCTTCTTCTTCGTCAGCCGATGGACGTCCACTGCTGGACATAGGCCTCTTCATGGGATCGCCACACCACACGATCCTGCGCCGCCCGGATCCAGTGGCTCCCTGCGACCTTTTTGAGGTCGTCTGTCCACCTCGTAGGGGGTCTACCGACGCTGCGCTTTCCGGTGCGGGGTCGCCATTCCAGCACCTTAAGACCCCAGCGCCCATCGGTCCTCCGCACTATGTGCCCCGCCCAGCGCCACTTCAGCTTCGCGACACGCTGAGCTATGTCGGTGACTTTAGTTCTTCTACGGATCTCCTCATTTCTGATTTGATCTCGTAGAGACACTCCGAGCATAGCTCGCTCCATCGCCCGCTGAGTGACTCTGAGCTTTCTTATAAGGCCCATAGTGAGCGACCACGTTTCGGATCCGTAGGTCATCACTGGCAACACGCACTGTTCGAAGACCCTGGTCTTCAGACACTGAGGTATTTTGGACGAAAAGATCTCGCGTAGCTTCCCGAACGCTGCCCATCCGAGTTGGATTCGGCGACTAACCTCTTTCTCGAAATTGGACCTACCCAGCTGGACCGTATGTCCCAGGTATATGTACTCGTCTACAATTTCGAGTGCAGAGTTCTCAACGATGACCGGGTGGAGCGGAACATGTGAGTTGGACATGATTTTTGTCTTACTCATGTTCATTTTAAGGCCCACCTGCTGAGATACTCTGCTCAGGTCGTCGAGCATTGTGTTAAGGTCCTCCAGACAACCTGCCATAACGACTATGTCGTCGGCAAATCTAAGGTGAGTGATGTACTCGCCGTTGATGTTGATGCCGTATCCGTTCCAATCCAAAAGCTTAAAGACATCTTCCAATGCAGCGGTAAACAGCTTCGGGGAGATAACATCTCCCTGTCGCACACCTCGCCGCATTTGGATTGGTCTCGTAGTTTTGTCTTGGATACGGACAGACATTGTGGCGTTTTCATACAAACACTTCAACACTTGGACGTACCGATAGTCGATTCGGCATCTCTGGAGCGACCTTAACACAGCCCATGTTTCCACCGAATCAAAGGCCTTCTCATAGTCCACAAACGCCAAGCAAAGTGGCTGGTTATACTCCTCGGTTTTCTGTATAACCTGCCGCAGCGTGAATATGTGGTCTATGGTACTATACCCTTTTCGGAAACCGGCTTGTTCGGGAGGCTGGAAGTCGTCAAACCTACGAGCGAGACGATTCGTTATGACTCTCGAGAACAGCTTATAAACATGATTCAGCAGCGTGATGGGTCTATAATTCTTCAATAAGATGTTATCACCTTTCTTGAAGAAGAGAACCACCACGCCCCTGTACCATGCTTCCGGCATAGAGCCTTCGTGAATGACGGAATTGAACAATCGCTGAAGGACTTTAAGTATCGGTTTACCACCCGCCTTCAGGAGTTCGGTAGTGATTCCGTCATCACCTGGAGCCTTGTTGTCCTTAAGTTGTTTGAGAGCCATACTAATCTCGTATAAGCTGACGTCCGGGATATCTTCGGTATAGTGTCGGGTCAACTTGGCTCTTGGGTCTTTTGCCAAATTGACAACAGGCTGTTGTGTTGAGGTGTATAACTGCCCATAGAACCTCTCAACCTCTCTCAAAATCTCAGGACGAGATGAAATGATACTACCAGTATCGGTCTTCAATCGCGTTAACTGCCTCTGCCCAATAGACAGATCTCTTGCGAACACTTTTGAGCCCCTGTTACGCTCAATAGTATCTCGAATGTGTTCGGTGTTGAAGCGTCGCAGGTCGCATTTCTGCGCCTTAGAAATCTGTCTATTGATCAGACGGTAGCGTGTCGCGTCTAGAGAAGACTGTAGCCTCATTTCGTTCCTCTCATCCATGAGCTTGAGAGTCTGGGTCGAGAATTTACTAGTTCTCTTACGGTGTGTCTTATAAAATTTGGACCCCACCATATGGACAGTTTCCACCAGCCTGCTGTTTACGTCATCCACAGAAGCGCAGTCAGCTAGGCAATCAAAACGATTCATCAGCTCGAGATGGAACTTCTCGGGGTTTTGGATATGAGCTCGAGTTGGTCGGAGCGTAGACTTCACCAGGCCGGATCTTTCCAGCTGTACGCATATATTCAATGTGCCTCTAACCAGACGGTGATCGCTACCGGTTTTCACAGTATTGATCACAGAGACATCATTGAATATATGACGCCTGGTCGACATAATGAAGTCAATCTCGTTTCTCGTGGAACCGTCGGGACTTATCCATGTCCATTTTCGATGCGGCCGTTTCTTGAAGAAAGAATTCATCATGTAGAGGTCCTCTCTCTCCAAGAAATCGGCCAGCATCTGGCCCCTGTGGTTCCGTTGCCCGTATCCAAATTGCCCTACTCTCACCTCTGTACCGCTTCGCTCGCCCAGCTTTGCGTTGAAATCCCCCATCACAACAGTGTAGAAGGTTTTGGAGGCATGCATGGCTCTAGATAAATCCTCATACATGGCCTCTACCTCTTCGTCTGGATGTGCCGATGTCGGTGCGTAAACCTGTATGACCTTCAGCGAATACCGTTTGGTAATTCTGAGTATAAGGAACGCGACCCTGCTCGACACACTCTCGACTTGAACAATGTTGTTGACAAGGGACTTGTGGACGAGAAACCCGATACCACCCTGGGACTGTTGGTCGCCCTCCCGGTAGTAAAACAAGTTGCCGGATTTTAGAATCATCGTGTCCTCCCCCTCTCTTCGGACTTCGGATAATCCTATGACATCCCACCGCAACTTGCTTACTGTTTCTTCCAGCTCGAGTATCTTTTCGTCTTCCCTCAAAGTGCGTGCGTTGTACGTTGCCAGGTCCAGTCGTCGGGGTTGGCAGCGGAATCTCTTCCGGAGATTCTTAACACCCCCTGCCCCGCCGTTACCCAAACCGCTGCCAGAGCTGGGAATAGCGGAGCTGCCGGGAACTAGGGGCTGTGGTTTAATTTGTGATGCCATGAAGGTTTTGCCGGTAATCACCACGCTTGGCATGCGGGTTGGTGATCGCAGTGCTGACCGTTTTGCACCGACAGTGCTGCTGCCCACTGTCGGTCTGGTATTTAGGTCAGCAAAAAATGAAATGGTTATACCGCCATTTATCGGTCGTCAGAGCCTCGTCGGTTGATATGCAGGGTGCACCGCGTGCAGGTGAGGTTGACAATTGAGGAGACTGATTGGGACGAGCCTCCCCCTTACACCCCATATTACATGCACTATAACAGAACTACCTTGTTATAATCCGCACGGGTTATACGCCTATCCTCCTGATGATGCTTCGGTTTCGGAGTGAAACGATCGTCGAGATTGTGGTGGTGGTTGTGTGTTCTGCTTGTGTACGTTGCTGCTGGTGGAGGCCCCTTGGGGTGCATGTGGTGGCTTGTCCTGCATGTGTAAGGTGCGTAAATTTTGCCTGGTTCATACACATTGGCTTTGCATGCATTCGCTTAACCCTTGCGGATTATAGCAAGTTCTGTTATAGTGCATGTAATTTGAGTAATCAAAATTATATATGTTGTATATCTACCCATTTTCCGTCACCCATAACATAAGTATTAAGTTACTTACTTTGGGGATGGACGACAGTGTGTGTAAGTGTCCCATCATGATTATCCTCCTGCCCTTATCCCACTCTAAGTGGGGTCGGCACAACATGCTACAAACATGCTGTCATATAATTTGGCTACGTATTTTACAACCGGTCGCCTGCCTGACGTCAACTTACCTTACGCCTTTTACGACACCTCGGTAAAAAATGAGAGTGATCTATTCTATGCAGCCGGATACCACACGGCATTTACCTTAGTCGCCTCTTACGACACCCCGGTAAGAAAGGAGGGTGGTCTATTCTATCCTGTCGGATACCACACGGCTAGTGTGTAAGTGTCCTATGTATTTAGTATATTCATTTATTTATTATCTTTAAGGATTTATAACAGAAAATTCAAAACGTTGGCTCAGGGTATGAATCCACAAATTCTTTGTTAGGAGCTTGTGGGCTCGATCGTTCGGCCATCTTGAATTTTTAATAAGAAGTCACGTTAAAAAATCTGTTAAAAAACGCTTCTAACAAAATTTCATTCCTCTACCGTTAACCGTTGAGGACTTTCTTCATCTGGAGCCAATCCTGACAGTAACATCAGATCATGCTTATCATAAACATACATTGTCATCTAGACTGGACCAGTATGAAAAATTTCAGCTCAATCGGCCACCTGGGTCAAATTTAACTTGCAGTATTCCTTCAAATACATATACGGCAAGTTACATAAAAGCTTTTAATAAATCCTCAATGTAACAGTCTCAGCCCTACATTCTTGTCAAAAATAAATAATTTTTAAAATTTCGAGGAGATAGTTACATCAATCAAATAAATAAATCAAATATTTTTAGGTCTTAACATAAAATAATTCATAGAAACAGGCGCTATATATATGGTAACAGCAACTCGACAGGAATCAAACCGGTGACTCACGAAGCTGAAGGCATGGTGGTCATTGCTAACTGCGCCAACGGGCCAGTCAAATACCAGTTTTATAAGCTGTAATTTACTGAAAGCAACTTGTGAATGCGAAAATAACACCAATCCATATATTATAATAGTGTAATTGAGTCCATTTTCAGCACGGAACTTACTTTACAAAACTCCCCAATTTGAAACGGACGCAACGGACAGACAGACGTCCGCATTTGTAATATTAATATGGATACGAAAGTAAAGTAGCGGCCTCTTACTATCCCACTGTTGAGCATAGGCCTTCTCTCTCCGTTTTGGGAGAGAAGGGTCGGAGCTAAGACCTACCACGCTGCTCCAATGCGAATTGGTAGGTTACACGTATTCCTAGAATTTCCTAGAGATATGCAGGTTTCCTCACGATGTTTTCCTTCGCCGAAAAGCGTGTGATAAATTGCAATTATCAATTAGACATAAGTTTTAATAGAAAATTCATTGGTGCCAGGAGTTTGAACCCATGATCGTCTTTAGAGAGTCACACGCCCTTACCGCTGGGCTATCACAGCTGAGAAGTAGGCGTTACTTTATACAATTATTTATTATTGCTATAATCTGCGTAATAGCAAGGTGATTCCATAATAACTTTTGTTATAATATTAGTTTTCATTTTATTCCAAAACAAATATCTCTTCATACTTGATATAAATACATTGAACATAAAATAATGATCCATCTTGTAATATAAAAAAGACAAATATCTTTTTCGACTCTTTATTATGACTTCAGGCTGTTTGATCCATTATTAAGTTAATAGCATAAATCTTTTAGTTAATTTAAAGTTATGTTCTGAGAGAAAATTATTGTTGTATTATATTAAAATATTTAAATCCATTGTACTATTTTTATTCTGTTTTAAAAGTTGGTTAGAAATAATAAAAACCATCAATTTGTATTACAACCTTGTGAAGTAGATAATTATATCCAAAATTAACTTAATTTAAATAAAAGTTTATAAATTCTTTTGAATTGTTTAACGTTAACAATTAAGTGAGAATACCGAAAAGAGGTAGTGCTTCACCAATTTCTTATAAAGTTGCATATTATTCTGCATAAATCTAAGTTCTAAGTATATTGAAAGCTAATATAGGAATCAAAGCTTCTTTGAATTTCTCTCGAATCAAATTACATTCAAATTCAGAATATTTTTTATTCAAGTAAACATGTAAATAAGTGCTTTTCAATCATCAACTCTACTGCTGGTTCGGAAAAAGCTTCTACTGAAGGCCAACAGAAAACCGGCTGCTCTTTTCAAAATATAATTATAATTCTTACAACAAATAACATTTTATTATTGCTATCTTGCACAAGATTTTGCAATACAAAGAGTAGCTATATCCGCGCATTCGGATCATCTATGTTATCCTTAACAGTTGTAATGGCAAGCCTCAAAGTGAATGTGGAATTTTCTTATACAATCGTATAATATAATAGTTTTTTTTAAACTGCTAATCTATGCTGCTAAATCACCCGGACTTAAATTATAATTGTCACGAATGATATTTTGTTAATTTTTTTCAATAGACGCGTATTTACCTCATAATAGTATTGCGTAAGACGGCAAGCTATTGAAAAAAGTTTTGCTCTAACTTAAGTTAACTGTTATTTTCCCGATAATAGAAATTTAGAATTCTATTCAAGTAATTTGTTGACAAATTAAATAGATTTTGTTACTTTTGTAAAAAAATCATCGTTATAAGTTGTTATGTTAGATTGTTTTGGTCTTTGCGTTAAATGCGAAATGATTAATTAAGGTATGTGAACGTTACCTGCTGCATCCACTTAACGTTACATAGATTCTCTTGACAAATGCGGATTATAGCTAAATAATTCTGTTATAACAGTTATACTATTATTTTTCATAAATAAATATTTGAAGCTCAGCGTTGATTGCTATTTTATTCCTAAACTCAAATTTAGCTCACACTCCGTCTGGTATGCTTGATCTATTTGTATGCAGTACAGGCGACAAGATAATTTTGAGGCCTTGACTTTTATTGGAATGTCCGCCTTAGCCTCTGTTTTATGAGCTATCGGGTTTCTTCTCTAGGTCAGGGAGCTCTTTATCCTTAATAATATTATATGTGATAGTCTGTCTGTCCGTCTGTTACGACTAATCCACTATACGAATTTTGGCACACATATAGTTTATATACCCGTGTAACATTTAAGATAAAAAAAATCCCGTGTTTCTTTCAGGAACATAAACAACTATATTATTAAAGACACTATGTGAATTATGTAGATAATCCTACTAATATGTTAAACTTGCTGTTAGGCCACGAGGTGCTGTGACTCAGTCAGTCAGGTGTCGAATTTCTCCTGCACTGATCGCCATCAAAGTTAATCATCCACTCGGTCATTTTAAAAGGTTGTCTGAAAATTTTACTAACATCTGTCCAACCGTATATCCAACGACTTTACGGATTTGAACAGAATTTGCGTACAAATAGATGTAAACCTTGAATGCACCACTCTAAGTGGGAGGCATGATTTAACTACGTATTTTAAGACTATCAATTTGTCTTAGTCGTATTTTACGACCTCTTGGTTAGAAAGACGGTGGTCTATTCTACTCAACCGGATACTACACGGTGGCTCAACCTACCTTAGTCGCCTTTTACAACACCTCGGTAAGAAATAACAGTGGTCTACTTTACTTAGCCGGATACCACACGGCATTTTGTGTATTATACATTATCTTAGATAAAATCAACAAACCATTTCGTCTGTAACTTGGCATACATATAGGCATACCTTTTATCTTTGGTTTGCGATATAAACCTAAAACAAAATCCATTCAAATATTACTTGAAAAAAGCACATAATTAGAAGATAAATATGTATCTTAAATACGTATAAATAGTGGATATAAAAAGGACGTCATTATTTATATTTTCACTATCGCTTTTCTTACATTATTTTTCGAATGTTATAAAATATCCGCGCATTTTCTTATAAACAAAGGAACAAAATGTCCCCATTAAAATTTTCTATAATAATGATGTTGTCACAAGAAAAAGCATTTTCCTAATATCTTAAGCGGCTTTTCACCGAAAAACTGATTGAAATTTTAATATTTATTTACTTGAAAGCGGAGACTGAAACTGTTTTCATTAGTCACTCTAATTACAAGAGGTCGGATTTATATATAAAATGGACTCAATATTTTACTGAGCCGTGATGCCCGAACTGTGATATCGTGTGACACTGGCTGAGCAGTTCGTGCAAAGTCCGAGCGAGTACTTATTAGGTTTTTATAAAGACAAGTCTGTGGTTAACATTTACGGTTCCATAGCATTTTGTTAATTTCCTGATCAATCGGACACGCGACTGCCAAAATTTGCAATTATTACAGTAATTTATTAATAACAACATTATCTTATTAATTTTTAATCCATTATATTACTATCGATATAAAGATATTTAATGTTATCGATATATATCATTTTTTATTATAAAAGTGAAGTTGTGTGAATGTTTATGTGTGTGTTTATACTACTTAAGGAATCCGCTACACTCGGAATAAGGTATAGACAACTTTCTATGCCAAAAACAAAACAAATAAAAATCGAAATTCGTCTAACGAGGTACCTATAGGTATAGACACTTTTAACATAACCTTTCCACCGTGGTAAAAAAATCCTTGACCGAAAACAGTACATGTATAATTATAACAAGTCAAGTTAAAAATGCTTTTAAAAAAGATTTTAACAAAATTTTACGTCCCTACTGTTAACCGTTGAGGAGTTCCCTCTCTACAGCCAAACCAGGCAACTCAATCGGAAAGTGGGTAAAATTTAAGTTCCTAATGACCATTGTTTCGAAATACTGCTCACCTGCGAAAAAAGCTTGAAACTAAATATTTTGGAACAATTAGAAATCATTAAGCATAACAATGGCACCCTCATTAACGAGCAGATAAATGTCTCTAGTTCAAGCTTGTTGCACGTGTTCCGAGGTAAATAAAGGGTGGGGATGAACCAAGTACTATTTAACAACGCTTGTTTGGATAACGCTTCACTTTGCGATTTTGTCGTGGAGTCTATCTCCTGATGATGCTTCGGTTGCGGGGCGAAACGATTGTTGAGTTTGTGATAGTGAACCTGTGTAGTGCTTGTGTATTGTGGTGGAAGTGTTGGAGGTTTGTGCATGTGTTTTTACGAATCCTGCACGTATCGGGTATGAAAATACTGATAGTCCACTATACATTAAACACTATATATATTTTCCATTTACTGTATCGCGGATTATAGCAAAATAATTTTATTATTACTTTTGTATTATGGATCTCCGCAAAGTAACGCCTAATTATGAAAAAATCATTGTATAAGTAACGCATTGTTGCTAGAATTGCATTACGTGTTAAACATTATAAAATGTACGAATTTAGGCCGTAATGAATTGACAATAAGATCAGTCGAACGCGCCGCATCAGAGTAAGCGTGCGCATCGGAGTCGCGGCCGTTTCGTAGCAGTATCGCGTAGAGTCCACTACGAACGCTACGTGCGCTACGGAGCAGTTCGTCGGTTAATCGTCGGGAATTTATTCGTGAAGTGTTTGTGTTTTTGTTTTATTAGGCCGATTGAAGATCTCGAAACGGTAAGCGTTAATTTAGTTTTTGTCGTTAATTTTTTTTTATTTAAAGTTTTTAATATTTTAAATTTCTTAGTGGCTAAAGCCACCATTTTATTCGGATTATGTATTTAAGTGATTTTATTTTATTAATTATTAATGCTTAAATTTTTGTTAGATTTTTTCATATGTATTATTTGAATTTTTTTCTAACATATAACAGTGAAATTTAATTTTGTTTCTATTTACATGCATAGAAATTTATTACAAACGGATAAAAAGATATATTATGGTATTCATTGTAAATATGAAATTTATTACATTATTCATTTATATTTAGATATATTTTAATACCATATTTTTTTGGTTTATTTTTAAAATATTATCATCAATATGTTATATGATAATTTTTAATTTATTTGTTTCTAATTATCAATTAACTGTTACCTTACTTTATCACTAATCCAAAAAATGATGTAGAAATATAAGAAAGTGGTACAAAAGCTTCTAATAATAAAAATTAAAAAACAAATAGTGGCCTTAGTTTATTTTTTGCTCCAGAGCCTTACTAGGGTCACCAATCAGCTAGTCTACTGTTCAAAGAATTCAACATTCATTATTGAATCGTCAAATTATAATGAAGCTACCACTGCTTAGGAAAGATGCTCTTACCGAGAAGAACCAGCAAGAAATTTAGCGGTCGCGTTTTTCAAAAACCATTATTATTTAAAGTATTATTTACTTTGATACTTTTGGACTTGGTAGGTCATCGTGTTAGAAGAGTTAAAGTAAATAATATGAAGCGGCTTGGTTAAGAAGTTTACAGTTCGATATATTTATTTATATACATACAAAATCCCTCAGAAACGCGTCGTAAGTATAATTTAAAAAAAGATATTTTTAACTTTTTAAATTTAAACAGTAAAATGGAAAATAGCAATCATAAAATTACTTTGTAGCAGGAAATTAAAAATGGCGTCATATTATTTTTCCGATAAAAATATTTTAATTATTTTTGGACGTTTCGCGCGTGACCCTTACCTTGGTTTCGAGGATTAAAAAAAATATCAGCTTAATTGATATTTATAATTCATCATGCGCAAACAGGAGGTGGAGAAAAAGCGTGACGAAAATTGTGAAATTATAGAGAAGTCACGTTGCCTGCCAATCCACATTAGAGTAGGTTGGTGGGTGGAGGCTCTAAATCCTTTACTCTATATAAATATGAGCAGCAGTGGAATATTAGAATTACTCAATATAAGTGTACATTTCTGACCACCATATAGTTTATTTGTAATTCTGTGGTAAACTATGTAGTAATTCTCCCTTCTTCTTCTCTTGGTTAATTTATATGACAGTAATGCAATGTGGTGACGCATTACTCAATTCTTCGTCTGTATCGAAAGTCATTAGACATATCAATACTAATATATGAATGCAACAATACAATTTAAGTTAATTTTAATGTAATACTATTTAAATCCGCGTGATTCCCTGCGAGAGAAGTTTAAGGAAATAGGTATTCTTACATTTGCTTCACATTATATTTTAAACAATGTAATTTTTGTACATAATTAGAGAATTATAAAACGATAGGTGATGTATATAATAGACAAAGTAGGAACCGACATAAGCTTGCGACTAGCAAAAGTACGTAAGTCATTTGTGGGTATGGGTATAAGATTCTATAATAACATTCCGAAATCAATTTTGGCCATGCCATTACAGCAGTTTAAAACCACTGTTAAAAAGAGGCTGATACAGAAAGCCTACTATACTGTTGAAGATTACTTAGATGATAAGGATGGCGTGGATATAGGTGCACTTCTACCTTGTACAAGACAGTAATAAATAAATGTAACTAGTTCTAAGATTTATATTTTAAAAAGAGCAACCGCCGAGTTTCTTGCTGGCTCTTCTCGGCAGGAACAGCTTTCCGAACCAGCAGTAAAATTGACGATTCAAAAGCACTTGTTTCAAAGTTTACTTAAATATTTTGAATTTGAATGCAAAATTCTGTCCGTCTGTCACGCTCTCACGGCAAATTTGGTAGACCAATATTGATCAAGTTTGGCAAAATTAAAGCTTATAGGAACTTACTGGTCAAAAAATAAATTGCAATATCGCGTAAAGTGCTCAAGTTTGCGCCAACAAATTCGCGGATACTACTAGTGTATAGACCTTCCATAACTCGAAAACTTATTTTTGATGTTTAGTTACATTTATAGGTACTACGTGGTAATAAACTTTGATTAGAGGATTAGGGTCGACAAGATTCTTCTGGAGAGAAAATAGGTATTCGTGTTGGGAATTCATACCTCACGTACTCGAGGGACGAAACTTCTTTCTCGTAAAAAGAATATGCGGTGACATAAATATAGAGTTATTAGACATAAAGTAAGGGTGTCATAGGTTTGTGATTGCGAGTGTCTGACAAATAGAATGGGAGAGAAGATGAAAGCCTTATGCGAGACCGAACCTCGGCTTAAAGCGGCGCGTTTTGTAGGACTATATCTGACCATTGACTTTGAAGAAGATCACGGCGGCCGCGGAAGAGGGCTTGCTTGACACAAGCGAGGACCCGGGGGGGGGGGGAAGATGCTGTTTATGTTAATTTTTGCGTGTATATATTGTTTGATGCTGTTATAGCATCGTCAGGGTCAAGATGCTTCCTCGTTTTTGTCATATGGCAAATTTTAGGTTTCCCTACTTTATAATAACTCTATGCGAGATTTACGTTTATTCATTGACATTTGTAGGTTCATATCGCTTTTGGCGCGTGAAACCATATTTATCTTTGTCTAATCACACATAAAAAAGAGAGACCGATAGATAGTCTCATTTGCTTTCTCTTTTTTTATAGACATTATTTAGACTGTCTCATCGACTCTAGTATAATAATTCTATAGACATAAAAGCGAAGAATTCTTAAATAATCTATGATATATTTTTATAATTCTACATGCAAAATATAATAATGGAAAACTTTTACGCCAAAATTTTTCACTGTTATTATTAATGACACTGTTACAAAATCAACTCTAAGCACACTTGTTTAATTAAAACACGAACGGCTTCTAAGCGTTTGAGCTTAAGACCCAGATTCTATACCACGAGAGAACGCGGAAACGTAAGCGGTAGAGGGAATTGTGAATCAAAAGTAATAATAAAATTATTTTGCTTTAATCCGCGATAGTGTTAAATGTATAGTGGACTATCCGTATTTTCATACTCGATACGTGCAGGATTCGTAAAAACACATGCACAAACCTCCACCACTTCCACCACAATACACAAAGTGCTTGTACACACGTTTACTATCACAAACTTAACAATCGTTTCGCCCCGCAACCTCATTGATCATGAAGCATCCTCAGGAGATAGACCCCACGACCGTCATGGAGTAGTATAAAAATACTGATAGTCCACTATACATTTAACACTATATATATTTTGTATTTACTGTATCGCGGATTATAGCAAAATAATTTTATTATTACTTTTGTATTATGGATCTCCGCAAAGTAACGCCTAATTTTATAAAGAATTGTGAATTTTGGCCTACATGTAGTAAAGTTGTTTTTACTAAACTTATTATCCTTGATAAAAAAAATGTATTTGATATTATTATATTTATTGTAACATCTCTCTGAGTAAATGCTTTTAAGATCGTTTAATTGGTAGCTTTTAGCATACAAACTTTTGGCCCGTATAAAACGATGTTAATCTATTTCATCAATAAATAGTAGCACGTAATTATACTGTTTTATATATACAATATACCTAAATAAAATTACGTTTAGTAATGAAAGAAATCTTAACTAGGATTATTATTAATAAATTCTTATGATATTAAATGTTTTCGCCAAGTATCTAACTGATATTTTATAGTTTCTTGGACTTAGTGAGAATAAAACCCAATACATTATCAATTTTAGCAGATACATTAGTGTCTTAGTAGGGATATTCAGCGCTGAAACCGTCATAAACTAACGAGAAGAGGGTATTAAAACTATGTGTTAATAGATTCTCCTACCAGTTTCCGAATTCCAGACAGAGAGTTTTTCAACACTTTTATGTATGTACACTGTAATGGTGTTTAATTGGTATTAGATGTCAAAAACCGAAAATATATTTTTTAATTCTATTTGTATGATTGATTTTGGTTTTACTTAGCATAAATTGTAATAGTCTAATATCTTTATTGGTTGCTGTTGTGTTACCAATTGTACGAGTACTGTCAAAAAGATAACGAAAGCCTTTGTGCACAGTTACATGCCGCTACTAAACGGCAGTGATAGAATAGTTATATAGTGTTAATAGTTACGAATCTACTTTAACTTTACCATTACAGCAGTTTAAAAACACAATTAAAAAAGGCTAATAAAGAAAGCCTACTATACTATTGAGGATTACTTAGACGACAAGAATGCGTGAATATAGCTACTCTTCGACCCTGTACAAGACGTCAATGCCTATATGTAACTAGTAATAAGAATTATTATTTGAAAAGAGCAACCGCCGAGTTTCTTGCTGGTACTTCTCGGTAGGAACAGCTTTCCGAACAAGCAGTACAGTTGAGGATTTAAAAGCACTTATTTAAAAGTTTACTAGAATAAATAATATTTTGAATTTGACTTTAGTAATGCCACGAATGTATTAAAAACAAATCTTCAATCTATATAATATAATTATTATATCTTACATAAAAGATGGATGATATGTAAAAAAATAGCATAGATGTTGACGATTCAAAGCACTTGTTTACTTGAATAAATAATATTTTGAATTTGAATTTGAGTATTACTCGCTCTTACTAACGCTTCCGTCTATAATATGGTGCAGGTCTAATAAAACCCTGCGTGACCTAGTCGCATGTCGTCAGAACTCCGCAATGTGTGGTGTATTCAAATATATAAAGTGCCATTATTCCGAGTTTTTAATTACAAACTATTGTTCATTTCTTAGAACATGTTCTGATCGTCATTGTTAAGCTATCGTACTGCGGCAGAATGCAAGCTTTTTTATGTTTTTTTTTAATTTAGGGCAATAGCACAAAAGATGTGTTCGCATAATATCGTTCAATCTAACTCAATACTGATAATTTATAGAATTAGTAGGCGTTACTTTGCGGAGATCCATAATACAAAAGTAATAATAAGATTATTTTGCTATAATCCGACAAAATTGCAAAGTTTTGCGATTTTGTCGTGGAGTCTATCTCCTGATGATGCTTGTGATAGTGAACGTGTGTAGTGCTTGTGTATTGTGGTGGAAGTGGTGGAGGTTTGTGCATGTGTTTTTATGAATCCTGCACGTATCGGGTAAGAAAATACGGATAGTCCACTATACATTTAACACTATATATTTTTTTCTATTTACTGTATCGCGGATTATAGCAAAATAATTTGATTATTACTTTTCAATACTGATACTTTTACAAATAAATAATGAAAAAGAGCTTAATGTCATGGAATATTCTGATGCATCAATTAAGTATTAATAGTTAAATTACGTTTTCTTTTATAACTAAAGTCGTGTTCGCAACAGTCACTCCCGCAATGCGTCGGTAATTTTTCATTTAAATGGCATTATGTATATTTCGATCATGCCGACTACTCTCTCTTGGCTGAAATGATTTGTAAGAAAAAACATTTTAGGTTTATTTATAACTAAACTAGCTGTTTTCATGCGCTTTGCCCGCGTGGTAATTAATGTGTAACAAACTTTAAAGGCCGCTTAAATTCCGACCCCGAGGAAATTCTGGAATAAAAAGTTTATATGTCGCTCCACTACCTCCTCTATCTTCGTGTGAAAGTCTCATCAAAATCGGGTCAGTCATTCCAAAGAATTTACTACTAATCTAAACCTTTCTCAAGAAATGCACTATATAAAAAACCGTACAAAAATCCGTTCAGTGATCCGTTGGCGCAAATAGCAGTGGTCTTACCTTTAGCTGCGGGCTTCGCAGGATTGACTCCTATCGAGGGCAAACATTAATTATATAAAAATAGTTATTTCAACCTTGGTGTATTTATTTATTTAAGTATTTATTTAAAATTATATAAGTAGTATATTTACCAGTCGTCTGTCATCCATCAGTATAAAGTTACTTATTTTGGGAATGGACGACTGTGTGTGTAGTTGTCCCATATATATTTTATTTAAGAAAAACTTTATATTAAAAAGAGCAATTTGCATTTCCTTAGATTTTTAACTAATTTTAGTCAGAATAGCAGATTATTTACATTATGAGTGATCGTTATTAGATTTAAAAACATAGAAAGTTATTTTGTGAGTGGAATTCGTCGAGTCTATCTCCCGTTGATGTTTCAGCCTGTGAGATAAAAAACAGTTTTCTAAAAAATAAACACAAAAATCAGTGAAAGCCATAACAAACAGACATCCGGAATGGATCGGAAAAGAATCAGTCACGTGTCAAATACAGGTTATCATATATTTTTCCTTATTTGAACTAGAGTACGTAAAAGAAATAAAGGAATAACAAGTATTTTTTCTTCCGAAAACAACGAAATAAATTGCGTGATGTGAAGTGAAATTGCTATTTTTTACATATCATCCATCTTACATGTAAGATATAATAATTATATTATATAGATTGAAGATTTGTTTTAAATACATTCGTGGCATTACTAAAGTCAAATTCAAAATATTATTCATTCTAGTAAACTTTTAAATAAGTACTTTTGAAACCTCAACTCTACTGCTGATTAGGAAAGTTTTCGTACCGAGATGAGCCACCATACAGAACAGAACTACTTTGCTATAATCCGCACGGGTTAAGCGAATGCATGCAAAGCTAATGTGTATGAAGCAGGCAAAATCTACGCACCTTATACATGCAGGACAAGCCACTACACGCACCCCAAGGCGCCTGCCTCCACCAGCAACAATGCACACAAGCAGCACACACAACCACCACCACAATCTCGACGATCGTTTCGCTCCGAAACCGAAGCATTACCAGGAGGATAGGCTCCACGACAAAATAGCAAATTTTTATTTCTCTTAATTGTAATATGGCACATTTAAGGCTGGCTTCCCTACTCTAGTATAATAACTCTATGAGAGATTTATTTTTTACATTGTATCGGTAGGTTTGTAGACTTCGAGCACGACAAGCAATATAAACCGTCAACGCTACCACAAGATACTTTATACAATTTCTAGTTTAAAAGTTTTGCCAACATCTTGAATCCAGACGACAAATAAATTGCCATCATTACGGGGCGCATACCCGTTTCTTAAAGACTCATTACTACATAGTCTTTGTCGCAAGTTTAACGTCATTTAACGCCTCAAACTAACTACAGGCTATAAATATACAAGTGTAATTATGTTTTGACGTTTATTAAGCTTTTACGAGGCTTCGGGGATGTTTCTACGGTGTTCTGTAATTTCTTTTAGGGGAAGAAACAAATGGTTTGTCAAAAACCAATGCATCTTTCTATAAATTAGAAGACGATTTGATGTTATTTACCAAGAATCGTCTGATACAAAGAATAAAAATGCTTTACTTTTTGGACGGCAAAGTTCCCTAATTATAAGGAAACTCGTCCGTGAACCTAGGTTGCTGGTTGGGGGACTGTATGAGGGGTTGAAGGTTTTATACTATTTTCTATTCTTCTGGGCAATTATCACCGATAAGTAGTAACAACTTAGCACCATCCACCTTTCAATGCCGTTGTACTGCCGCCATGCACTGGAAGGTTCGAAGTCGTTGATATGCGCCGGCGGCCGGCCGTTTCTTGTGACGCCAAGAGAAATGGTTACTCGAACGAACAGTAACACTATTACGAGTCCGCAACTCGACATGACACCCTTAAATTGGATACAGCACTTAATATTGCAAGTTGCAGACGAATTGTCAATGTTTTACAACGAAATTAATACGAATAATGTCAGGCGATCGAGCGGCCATTAGCGAACGATGGCGCGCACGTAGACACTCGCACGGCGGCAGACGCCGATCGGCGAGTAGTGTTTCCATTGCTACCTACATATCGATGAATAAAAAATGACAACTGCCCAGAAAGAAAAAGATATTTCGAAATAATTAAAAATTATCAAATATTTACGAATACTTTTTTTTTAGCTTATAGAGAGCGTAATTCTTATCAAAGTCTCGCATATTCAAGTCCCGGGAAGACACTGATGAAGTTTTGTGCAGAATATTATATGCTTTGATTATTTTTACAATTTATAATGAGATTTACAATAAAAACAACCTTGTAGAAAAGTGATTATACATAAATATAATGTATTTGAAATATTTAATAATATTTTAAAATTTAATGCACTAAAAAATAAATAAAATATATGTATGTTGGCATATTTAAGCTTATACTGCTAAAATACTTTAGTCCGAAAATATTTTTCATTACGCTATATCTAACTAGATCTGGATGATTTAGATGTTGTTTTTCTTTATATTTAATAATATACATGAAAACGATTGTTTGTCCGTACGTCTTTTATAGATTTCGAAACGGCTGGACCGAATTTAATGAAATTTCCAAACATGAAATCATGACAGAATCCTTCAAAATGACCCAGTTGATGATCCTGTAAAGTTTGGTGGTGATCGGAGTATTTTTTTGATTATCGAGTTTAGTTTCGAGGAATTCGAAACCAGAGTGAGCCACAGCAACACGTGGCCAGACAGCTAGTGTTCCGCACAAACGTGCGGGCGGATGAAACAACCTCCGAAACCTGGGCCCGCCGTCTCGGCGTCTCAACCTACCTTATGCGGCCGTCAGCTGTATGCGGTCCGGCCTCATGAATAACTGCGTGTATATGTGTATGTGTGTGTGTGCGCTTGTATGTACTTGGCCGATTCCCGAACCCGTTGGCTCGCCTCTGCAGTCTTCCGCAAAAACACGTACTGTCTATTTCTCCCGGAGTATACACTTCACTAACGCAGTTAAATAACACAAATAACACCCGGTGTGCACACAACCTTCGTAAGGTCACACGTTATTGAATCGTCCCTATATGGGGAAACAGTAATCCCAACGCGTACTAAAACCGCAGACAGTACCGCGTCTTGTCACACGTTTCACTGGTTAAAACGCGTCACTAAAAATACTTATATCAATATCAAAAGTCAATAAACAATAAACTACACCCAAAACGCATAATTACGCGTGTGCGTTCTACCATAAAATCCTATACAAGCGTACGCGTCTTGTCTTTATAGTATCCGAAACGTTACTAACTTGCGGACGTGACTTGCTGCAATAGAATGCATGAAGGTCGTTGATCCGGCCGGTCGCGCTCGTGAATTTATACAAAACAGCTAGTATCTTATAAATAACAAAAAGGTCTTAATGAAACCGCTTTTTCTGGCAACTCTAACACTTCGATACCAAAACCTCCCATAAATAGCTAATGATAAACATCCAACCCCGTGAAAATGGGGAAAATTAACGCAAAACATCAGTACATTTTCCCGTCAACGCTTTTCTTATCTATATCGCCCGCTAAAAGGCCACCATGGACTTCCTGTCCCTTCTAATCGTAACCTCCCTTCCACAAGCAAAAACAGATTCTGGCTTTTTCTCTAAAACTGGTGACGTCGTAAAAACTATTTCGGAGACACACTTAATTACACTGAGCGTATAATGCGTTATTTTCTTTCCCTTTCTTTGAACCTTGACCAATCAAGCGTAATAAATGACTATTTTTTTTCTTGGGGAAAGTGGTTAGTAGTAGTCATTAAAAAATATCATTATTTATATATTATATAATATATTTATTTTTTTATAATAGAATATTAATAGCTGTTATAGCCCAGCCGTGTGTAGCCCAGACCGTGCAACTCTTTCGACGGGAACACGAGTTCAAACCCGGGCAGGGACCAATGAGTTTTTCTATTAAAACTCATGTGTCTAATGTGTTACTTATTTATTCTATATTATACTTATTAAACTCATGTGTTATTTATTTATTTATTTATTTATTTATATCTCTAGAGAATTCTGGAGATATGTGTAACCTACCAATCCGCATTGGAGCAGCGTGGTAGGCCTTACCTCTCCAACCTTTCTCTCCAGAAACGGAGAGAGGCCTAATCCCAGCAGTGGGATTGGAACAGGCCGCTACTCTACTTTTTGTAATAGAAGGAGTAGCATTATTTATTTATACAACACAAAATAAACATACAGAGAGAAGCAATAACAACAATAAATTTTATAAAAAGTAAATTTAGAATGTGTCGTGCTGATGAAAAAGTTCTGACTCAGCTTAGTGTTGGAGTTAAAAAATACCCACAACGCTGAAAATATTTTACCGGGTTTCTGTCGAGGGAAGTCCATAACTTTATGGATGTGTTCTCATAGTTTTACAATAGTATAAATAAAACAAGACGACTAGAACAAAGGTAGTCAAGCTTTTTTCGTAAAAGCAGAATGAATTCGCTACTCGCATGATACATTTATCTCACGATCAATTAGTATTTTGTATCAGTTATGACAAATTTAAAATATTTCCTAATTTTTCTGTATCTTTAAGAGAATACAATTATTGTTGACGAAAAGTGCTTGTAAAAATTTTCCTTGAATAACGATTATTTTGATTTGATTTGATTTTATACAATTTATTCTAAATAACCTAAAAATTAACAAACTTGAAATAAATACTATTCGTAAAGCATGTTACTTAGGTGTAATCATCAGAAGTGTAAACAATACTTTGATCAATGTACGTCGGTGGATGGAGAGAAAGAGAGAGACAGACACTATTATATTTAATTATGATAACGTACATAAAAAATTCACCCTTAGATACCTTTTTATATCGTACTAGCTTTTACCCGCGTGGACCATAGTCCTGTAATACACAGTAGCTTCTATCGCTATCCAACCTTGCAAATATCTCCATCACAAAAATCAGATCGATCTGGGGGGTTAAATAGCAATTCCTATTGCATTTATTACGCTACTCGAAAGTCCATATTTAATTTTATTTCCTTCATGCCATTACTATTATTTAGCAAAGATATTAATTTGCACTGGAAAGATTCGAACAAAACCATAAAAAAAATTGTAAGAACACATTTCTTAGTGGGCAGCAGCATCTTTCAGTTTATCTGTTAAAGTGAGACTCTATTGGGCCTTCTGATTAAATTAAAAACATGATATAAAATACGACCACCTTATTACAATTTTATTAGGGGTCCCTATTTTTTTTGAAAATGACATATAGCCTATGTTGCTCAGTGAAAAAGCAGCTTTCCAATGGTGAAAGAATTTTTTCGGTCCAGTAGTTTTTGCGTGAAAAGGTAACAAACATACATACATACATACATACAAACATACAAATCTTTCCTCTTTATAATATTAGTATAGACGATACGTGTGATCTAGTTTATTTAAAAACAAACGACAGTATTGTCTTGAGTCTATATACATTTAGGACTTTATCGTATTTATTCCAGTTTTTCTATTATCAGCTACCAAATTTTTATATTTGCTGAAAATTATTTTTACGGTAGTAAAGAATCACTTTTTATTTTTAACGAGGATGACCATAAAAGTATTATTATACTAATTATTTGAATGCGACTTCGCTCGAACATAGTACATTGATCTATCCTTGCTATCGAGATTAAAGACAATGATCTCTTTAAAGAAATTTCACAGTACACTTTCTATTTGAAGCTACATCAACCTCCTGCCCTTATCCCACTCTAAGTAGGGTCGGGTCTATTTGGAGTTATTGTGACAATTATGAGGTAGTTTATCCTCCTTGTAGGACGTTTAAAAATACTGGGTTTTAGATTCTGCTTACTTTTTAACATTCTTGTAACTAGTAATTCAAATCCGACATGAGACGGAACCAAAGTCACTAATATTGCTCAGCGTATCGTGAGGCTGAAGAGGCGATGGACGGAGCACATAGTGCGGAGAACCGATGGGAATCTTATTGTGTTGGAATAGCGACCCCGCATCGGAAAACACAATGTAAGTAGAACCACCACAAGGTGGACTAACGAACTCAAAAAGACCGCAGGGAGCCCCTGGAACCAAGCGACATAAAATCGAGTGGTCTGGAGATTCTGTGCAGAGACCTATGACCACTAGTCGACTTCTATTTACTGAAGACAGAAGTAATCTATTACTGTGTAGTTCTGAAGAAGAAAAAGAACTAGCGATTGCCAAACCAGTTCTTTGGCAAATTGCACCGGGGCCCGTGGTAGACAAATATAGCACGACCTTAGCTTATACTTCTTACCGTCTACTTTTAGAATGACGCATGCATTTAAATACCGGATATTGGATTAAAATAAGTTTTTAAACACGATTTATCTCCGGAACGCTCGTTTCATCTCGATATTAATAAATTTCCTGTCGAATGATAAATTAAATATCTTCTTTTTATGACAGAACGGGTTTCTCTAAAGGGATATTCCAGCCATATAACGTTAGGCTCCACAGCTTGTCCTTAGGATATTTGTAAAGGACACATAACTAATTCAGTCATTTCTTAACTCAAAATCGCTGGTCAGGCCCGCCAGGATCAATCCACAGTTAGTTCGCTGGTATTCCCCATATAAAGGGTTCACATAAAATGATATATTAAATATTGGTTATGCATATGACCAAGGTAAAGGCGACTAAGGTAAGTCGAGCCGCCATGTGATATCCGACCGAATAGAATAACTAACTAACCAAAAATGCAACCGGGATTATTAATTTAACTTAATGTATTTTGATTTCGAATATAAAGTGAAAAACAACTTTTCACATTATTGTTTAAGCATATTTATATAGTAGAATTTATGTAACAATTTGTGCAAATTCATATCTATCAAAATCAAAATAATCCTTATTCAAATAAGCTCTTTCAAGAAGTTTTGAATCGTCTAGGATCAATACTGAACCTACAACTGATTCGGAATGCTGCTCTTACCGAGAAGAATCAGCAAGAAAAACTCGGCAGTCAATCTTTAAAACATTTTTGATTTTACATTATTATACCGTATTCTTGTATGAATTTGAAAGGATTTTCAAATCCAGGTATTGTTATCATCGATATAATATAAGCATATTCCTTACACTTAATTTTGAACCCATCTGTAGAGATTGATCAAGTACCAGTCTGAATAAATGATTAACAAATATTCAAACAACTAAACTTTCACATTTTACTTTATATGTTGAACTTTCACATTTCCCGGTGTGTGGTATCCGGCTGAGTAGAATAGACCAGCCTCATATCTTACTGAGGCGTCGTAAAAGGCGACTAAGGTAAGTTGAGTCAGGCAGGCGACTGGCCGACCGTAAAATACAGTCGCCATAACATGAACCGACCCCACTTAAAGTGGGATAAGGGCAGGAGAATAATGGTGATAAACTTTAACATTTTACTGGTATTCTTCTTTATTATTAGTAAAAAAGTAGGATAAGAAGGACAAGTCTTTAGTTTATAAATTTTAAAATAAACAGAAATAAAAATGAGATCATGTCCAATACATTGTTTCATACTATACTTCACTGTTTCCCGTGAAATCCAATAAAATTTATTAATTTAGAGGTGACTGCGCTAGATAGCAGTTTATAGGGTGATTTTTTATTAGCCATCACGGTTATTTCAACTGGGTCTCTTTCGATCAATTCCGATTTATAGCTAAGTACTTACTATAGCTATACATATACGACTTAACAAAAAAAAGTACTCTGATAATTTGCGCCTCAGAATTCGAACTCCCAGTTTATATGACAAAATTCATTACAATTAAATTAAAAAAAATATTGAACATTGCTGCTGCAACACTGATCGAAAACAAAGTTAAGAATAAAAGAGGAAATAATTTATATTAGAAACTGACATACAAAACCTACGGCGTCAAATGGATTCATAAAGCATACCGTGGGCCTAAAGATTTGCCATATTACCAATGACGCAATATTTAGTCTCTGACTATGACCTTCATATGAAAGTCGATCTCTTTGTATTCATACATCATTATAGCTTTATTAATTTATGGTTTTATAAATTTGCGACTCCCAACTCCCAGCAAGAGACTGAGCTTTCCATAAAAAAAATATGAAGGAATTTCTGTGATATGTGCTCCTATTAATCTGCATTGGAAAAGCGCAACGCAGAGACCAAGTTTGACCTGTACTGGTACCGTAAAATTTTGTTACTGTAATATATTCTTTTTATGCCGTGTGTGGTCTGGCTGAGTAGAATAGACCACCCTTATTTCTTACCGAGGTGTCGTAAGAGGCGACTAAGGTAAGTCGATCCGCCGTGTGGTATCCGGCTGAATAGAATAGACCACCCACAATTCTTGCCTTGGTGTACTAAAAGGCGACTAAGGTAAATTAACCCACCGTGTGGTATCTGGTTGAGTAGAATAGACCACCCTCTTTCTTTCCGAGGGGTCGTAAAACACGACTAAGGTAAGTTAACTTCAGGCAGGCTTCCGGTCGTAAAATACGTAGCCAAATCATGTGATAACATGTTTGTAACATGTTGTGCCGACTCTACTTAGAGTGGGATAAGGCAGGAGGATGATGATGATGTTATATATGTCTTTATAAGTTGGTTGCCTCATTGTTTCTGTGGATGATTTATCTACGAAAAACTGAGATTTTTATTTTTAGGAGGACGATTTAGATATAGTTTTCCTCTTTTATTATATACAATTAAATCCAACTCAATCAAACAGCGCCGAGGTTTATTGTCTCCATTCAACAGCTATCATTTCACGTCTTATTGAAGGCATACAAGTCACCCATTGTTACTATCGTATAATACAATCATAATGCGGATATGATGTCATTGTACTTGCCGGTTTTGGAAAACACCGTTTAGCAATACATATTGTTTGACCATATTAATGTCAATCAGATGTTTGCCGCCACTATGTTAAATATGCGGTTTTTTTAGACACACGGTCGTCCATACCCAAAGTAAGTAATTTAATACTTGTGTATGTACAAGACAGCGGTTTAATAATGTATAATTGAAAATATTTAAAAGATTTTATTTCGAACTGACAGTATGCTGTTCGCCCTAATGGCTTTTACAGCGTCACCGGGCGGGACGGGCGAGCGCAGAAGCATCTTCGAGGTTGCGAAATGCAGAGAGTAAAGCGCAGAAGCTCTACTAACGTCGGGGAACGTCGTCCTAAGGGTGCCTCCTGTGAGGCTTAGGGCGACGCGTAGTGGAGGGTTCATGGTATGACTAAGATTAGTCATTGCGGCGTCGGAAGGGTGGCGAGAAGCCACGAACGACCGACGTCAGAAAACTGGGACCTCGTCTTCGCCGGCGAAGACGCTGTGTGTGTGTATTACGTGTATCTGTGTTGGCGATCATTATTTGATCGTCGGGGTCATACAGGACGCTTTTTGGACGCCTATATTTTCGATGGTCGGACCTAACTGGGATGTAGGTGGAAGCAACTGAAATAAGGTGGTTCGGGTGTACCTCAGATTTCTCGAAGTAAGATTTCGAATAACGTTTAAAGAGGTGAGAAATGGTAGGGAGATCGAGGTCTCTATGGAGGTCAACGTTCCGCATGAACCACGGACAACCAGTGGCTGTCCGCATAAGTCGGTTCTGTAATCTTTGGAGCCTAAGCAATCTGACCTTTAAAACGTGCGCGAACGCTACGCTCGCATAGGACATTATTGGTCTTATGCAAGTTTTGTAGAGTGTCACTTTGTTGCGGAGCGACATCTTACTTTTCTTGCATAACATCGGATAAAGTCGTCCCATGACATACGCAGCCTTATTGCAGACTATGTGTATGTGCTCGTGGAAGGTCATGGAAGGTTGAAAGGTACACCTAGATACTTGACTTTCTGTTGCCAGTGAATCGGTGTATTGTAAAGGGAAATTTCCTTAGGTGTGTCTATGTGAGATCGAAAGCGATTACCGATAAAGTGCATGGCTGCACTTTTATCCCGGTTTAAAAAATTGACCGCCGAGTTTCTTGCCGGTTCTTCTCGGTAAGAGCAACATTCCGAACCAGTTGTAGCTTCATTAATCATATTGATGCTTGACGATTCAAAAGTGCCTGAAATGGTTTATTTGAATAAAGATTATTTTGATTTGATTTGTGTTATAGGTGACGGACAACTGGTAAATATACTACATATATAATTTTATATACATATTTAAAGATTTATGGATCCCTTTAACGCTCACGAGTTTTGAAGACGCTACGCTACGCTTTATAGTAATGTGCCATTAATAAATAATGAATAATAAATATATGGAACACACACACGGTCGTCTGACCTCAAAGTAAGTTAATACTTGTGTTATGGATGACGGACAACTGGTAAAAATACAACATATATAATTTTAAATACATACTTAAATATAAATATACAACCAGGATCGAAGAACCAACAAATTGTTTATAGAAAATGTTGGCTCTTGGCGGGAATCGAACCCGCGACCCGGGGATTGAAGGCAGGGTCACTACTCACTGCGCCGACGGGCCAGTCATATAACGTTGTTCATATATAATTTTTATTACTTACCTTATTACAAAAAAGAAAGATAAATTACACGGAATCTAATTTAAAATTGGTACGTAAAAGTACGTAAGTCGTTTGTGAGTTTGGGTATAAGATTCTATAATAAAATTCCGCAATCATTTTCAGCTTTGCCAGCAGTTAAAATACACTGCTAAAGGGAGGCTGATACAGAAAGTCTACTATACTGTTGATGATTACTTAGATGATAAGAATGCGTGGTTATAGCTACTCTCCGACCCTGTACAAGACAGCAATGACCAAATGTTATTAGTAATAAGAATTATGATTTGAAAAGAGCTACCGCCGAGTTTCTTGCTGGCTCATCTCGGTAGAACAGCTTCCGACGCAGATGATGATAGAGTTGATGATTCAAAAGCTTTTGTTTACAAGTTTACTTGAATAAAGAATTAACATGAGAAATATCTCATTAGAACTTGTTTTGCTATATCTTGAAGGGAAGAGCCAGAATTTTTTCAGCTGTTTTTAATGATCATGTCTCAATCAAATTCTAACAAATTCAAAACAAAACTCGCAAACAAATCTAAATTGCAATAGGTGTTTAACTCACGTACGCAAAATGATATTAAATATATGATTATTGATATAAGTAACATTTATGATGAGCGGGGCAAGTCCGTGCTGGATTAAATACGTGCTTGCTTAGGTCACGTAGCGACGCTCGTATATTTCCAATAAAGAATACGGACACTAAATGATTTTACACGTTCCTTTTATTGTTATATATGTTATGTATGTTTAACTGTACATTTAAAGACATAATTTTAAACTTAAGATTCAATGAGAGTTAGAAATCGAACCGTAAATAAATTTATTTAGATAAGAAAATTATTCGTTTATCATAAATAATTTATGATACTTAACATTCCGCAAATTAACACCTATTTGACTGGCCAGTTGCGGCACGGGTCGCGGGTTCGTTTTTTCATTGTCTAGAAAAAAATTGTTGGTTCTTCGAGCCTGGGTGTATATTTTTATTTTAGTATGTATTTAAAATTATATATGTAGTATATCTGCCAGTTGTCAGACACCCATAACAAAAGTATTAAGTTGCTTACTTTGGGGATGGACGACCGTGTGTCCCATATATTTATTTATTTATATAATATAAAACACAAAAACGTTATCCTGAGATTCAAGATTTTGATACGTTTTTATATTTCTCTTTATTTTGAGTTTTTTCTAATATAAGAAACATAATATCTAATTTATCATTTAGATTCATTATACTCACACGTCTCGTTTTCATTATTAATATTCTCTTAGCATCACGAAGTGGCTGAGAATTCATAAAAGTCTAACATTTGTCAAGTTATATTAACGTTTATTATGTCTTGAGCTTCTCAAAATGTCGGAAAATTGCGGTGGAGAAATGTTATGACTAATTGTTATATTTTAGACAGGATTCTACTCAGCATTATCAAAGATTACAACAATGATTTAAATAAACAATTTGACGGTCAAGCCTTTTTTTAAGACCTATCGGAAAGCTCATAAAGCATATCGGGGACCCGAGAACTAACAAACCATGTTGTAGCGAACGGATTTACTTTATAGAAATAAAATGTGAATTATGATAGAATAGGACTGATGTCCAATATGATAGGACAGAATATCCAACTTATAACCTTGGCGGTAAGTACATACTACAAAGAGGTAACGCTGTGGGTGTTTGGAAATCCTCTTCAGTGCAGTCGCATCGATTCTTTAGATTACAATTTACACAATTTAAGCCTCTATAATGCTTGAGACGGTCAAGAGTCTCAAGGGTCGGCTGACCGTGGAAGATGCTTAGAATTAAAGTGAATTCTGAAGTATTTAATTTGTGTTGAATTTTTTTACATTTAAAAAAAGCTTTATCATTTTAAACTCTCAGTTTAGCAGGCAAATGTCTCTCTATTGGAGCCAGCACTCAAATACAATCTGAAAATTTTTCAAAAATGCCAATAATTCTAGATTTTACTATGCGCTAGATGTAATGTTAATATGATATGCTTATATGGTACCAAAGATTATTGGATTTATTTTGAAATTAGGTAAAGAGTTTAAACAGGGCACGACACTGATTATTCTTTTTAATTCTTATGTTCGTTCAGTTTTAGAGTTTTGTTCTACAGTTTGGAATCCGCAAAACAAAATATAAATAAATAATATTGAAAACATTCAAAACAAAATTTTAAAGCACTTGTAATATAAGTTGGGTAGTATTCCATCATAATAATATATTTGTTTGTCGTGCATGCAGAATTATTAAGACTATATTAAGACTTCTATAACCTTTTATTCCGTATTTAGTTAACCTTTCCTTTTACTACCTAAATAAGTTGTAACATTTTTATCGAGAGAGATTCGTGACCGCGTTAAGCACGCGCGAGCTGCAGAATGTTACATTGATTTATTACTTTTGGTGCGTAGTGCTTCGGAAACCTTCATTTAATGTGGCCCGACATCTACCAAGCACTTTTTATTGTGTTAGTGATGGAAGAAGTTACTGCTTTGATCACTACCTTTACATATTTCGAATTGATAACCAGATTTACTTTGTTTATAAGTATTTATTTAGGCAAAATACAAGTTATGTCTATATAAAATTCCCTACATCCTAGTACTATACTATACTATACTATACTATATGTACTATACTGTACTATAATATACTATACTATACTATACTATACTATACTATACTATACTATACTATACTATAATAATGCCAACGTGGATTGTTGCCAAGAATAATGGCAGCGTTTTCTTTTAAATTCTTAAAGCTGATTCTTTTTGCGAAACAGCTCTCTTGTCATCCAAAAAGACGATTAACCCAGGTGCTCTAGATCTGTTAAGAATTTGTATGTACTTTGATTCCATCGCCTCAAATGCAAACAGCACAAATAATATTATAAATTATAGTATAATTAGATTTACTAATAATAAAACATTATTATTAAATAGTTAATATAGTTTAAATTTTTAATTTTGATATATACGTATCAAAACTGCGTTACTATAAATAGTCTTACTTCGTATGCTAGCTGGAAGAGATCGCTGCCAAAAGGATAAGTTGACTTTTGTACACTTTTTTTATTATAATGTTTTTCTTACGTTTTTCTATGGTACATAAATAAATAAATTATAATATTATAATTTAGTAACACTACATGTCTTAGATAAAGAAGTCTTGTCATAAGATAAAAGTACTGCTTGCTGAATAATTAAATTACCACCACTGTTCAGTTCCCTTGACGATTTTAATTTCATTTCCATCGCGTCTCATTTCGGTTTCAACTAACTTACTCGTATGTCAGAATTGTACCAAACTAGCTTTTATCCGCGACTTCGTCCACGTGGACCGTAGTCCTGTAATACTCAGTAGCTTCTATAGCTATCCAACCCTGCAAATATCTCCATCACAAAAATCAGATCGATCCGGGGGGTTAAATAGCAGTTCCTATTGCATTTATTACGCTACTCGAAAGTCCATATTAAATAAGATTTCCTTCATGCCATTACTATTATTTAGCAAAGATATTAAATTGCACTGGAAAGATTCGAACAAAACCATAAAAAAAAATGTAAAACCTCTCTAAGTGGGCAGCAGCATTTTTCAATTTATCTGTTAATGTGTGACTCTATGTAATTAAATTAAATTAAATTAAATTAAAACATGATATAAAATTTTTCACAAAAATTCTAAACATCAGTTTGATAACTTTAGTATAATCTTTACTTATTTATATAAAATACTGCACTCAAACCAACATCAAAGAAATTTGGCACAATTAATGTTTATACTCGTCATCTCGGGTAACTTATAGGCTCATATCGGGTAATATATAGGTTCTAAAAATCCTGTTAATTTAACAGGCATAGCACGAAATTAGTTAACGCCATCTATTATCAACCTATCAAAGTCACATCTATAATTTGAAGAAGGTTATATATATCACGTTATTTGACTTATTTAAAATGACGAAAGAGTTATTTAAAAAAAGTTTTAAAATATTTCAGTGTAAACTGTTTATACTTAAAAATAGATAATTTATAGAATTAGGCGTTACTTTGCGGAGATCCATAATACAAAAGTAATACTAAAATTATTTTCCTTTAGTCCGCTATACAGAAAATAGAAAATATATATAGCGCATGTAACGGGTATGAAAAAACGGATAGTCCACTATACATTTAGCACTATATATTATTTACTGTATAGCGGATTAAAGCAAAATAATTTTATTATTACTTAAAACTAGAATTTGTTTACAAAGTAAATATACAATGATTTGTTTTTACATTAACAAGCTTTTGCTATATGTTCCTTTTAATTGAGTCAACCAATAGAGGCTTGTTTTGTAATTTGATTATTACGATGTGAACATTTGGAACATAAACTATAAAATTATATTCTACATACATTACATAAATGTCAAAGCATGCACGAAAGTCCTTGCGGAGCAGGAATACTGCGAGCATTTCCGGGACATCAATTTTAAAATCTCTTCGCATAAAACCACGATGTTTGGCTCGGGAGTCGTTAAATTTATCATATACATGGGAAACGAGGTCACGTGCTTCTAAAATTGATTCAAATCTAATAATATTATAAATGTATTGGAGCCTATTTATTAACGTCTCTACTATTTTGTCTATGCCAGAATCATCATCATCCTCATGCCCTTATTCCACTCTAAGTGGGGTTGGCACGACATGTTACAAACATGTGAAATGATTTGGCTACGTAATTTACGACCGGCCGCCTGCCTGATGTCAACTTACCTTAGTCGTATTTTACGACCCCTCGGTAAGAAAGAGGGTGGTCTATTCTACTCAACCGGATACCACACGGTGGGTCAACTCACCTTCATCGCCTTTTACGACACCTCGGTAAAAAATGAGGGTGGTGGTACTCAGCCGGATACCACACGGGATTGTCTTTGCCAGAATCATCAGAATATAATTAAACGTGATTTGTTGTTTGTGGAAATGTCATTCTCAAGTAAGACGGCCCTTTAGAACAGTGCAAATTTGGATATTGGTCTCATTTTGAACGCAGACTCGACGGAGTTATTAGATACATTGCATCCTAGTCTTTGTTAGTGTTAATCCTATATGGGCCCGTATAATATTCAAGCTACTATTTAATTTATCGACATTTTAGAAAATAGTTATAACTTTTTTCATAAGATTGCGCATAAAAATAACTCTATTTTACCAGAATTCATTAATATTGTTGAAGTCGTCATCCAGAAATAACAGTCTAATTGTTCGTACCCCCAATTTTTTTGAACTATACTCAATAATTCGTCCCATAAAGAGTTAATATTGATCCTGACACAATAGTCTGGTGGGTTTGTACTATCACGGAAAGGTTGGTATTGTCAGACACGTATTACATATTCATTTAATTGCAATATGATGGTTGTTCGCCGTGTGGTATCCGGCTGAGTAGAATAGACCACCCTCATTTCTTACCGAGGTGTCGTTATAGGCGACTAAGGTAAATTGACGTCAGGCAGGCGGCCGGTCGCAAAATACCTAGCCAAATCATGTAACAACATGGTTTATACATGTTGTGCCGACCCCATTTTGTTTGGGATAAGGGCGGGAGAATGATGATGTAATATGATGATTGTGTGTGCCTACGCTATTGTTTTATATCCTATTCCTACACATATTTCAAGTGTTAATGTTTTCTTTACAAGGTTCAAAGAACTTTAATGGCGGCAGCCATTCGTCATAGGCCGACCCAAATATCGGCAATGTAATCCCTTCTGTAGCCACAACCTACAACTAGCATTAATCTTCATGGATGACGGATATTCATCAAAGAGATAAATTCAGCAGATTCTTTTGGTTGAAATGAGAGAAATTAAATTACAAAAGGATAAAAGATATTTCCCAAAGTGTTGATAGCCCTCCTCACAATGTGGAGAAGATCACATAACGGTCAAAGACACCCGCCACTGGATTTTAATGAAACAGGATCATACGTCATGAAATACCTTAAAGGAATTTTTGTCACACAAAAGCTTTGGTTAGAGAGAGAGAAAGAGAGAAAATGTGAATTGGTATATTCTTTAAAGTATGCCGTGTGATATCCGGCAGAGAAGAATCGACCACCCTCTTTCTTACTTTGGTGTCCTAAAAGACAACTAAGGTAAGTTGACCCACCGTGTGGTATTCGGTTAAGTAGAATAGGCCACCCTCTTTCTTACCGAGGGGTCGTAAAAGACGACTACGGTAAGTTAACCCACCGTGTGGTATTCGGTTGAGTAGAATAGATAACCCTCTTTCTTACCGAGGGGGGGAAAAATAGGACTTAGGAAAGTTGACGTCAGGCAGATGGCCGGTCGTAAAATACGTAGCCAAATCATGCAACAACGTTTATAACATGTTGTGTCGACACCACTTTCAGTGGAATAGGGATAGGAGGAAGAAGAGTATATTCTTTAAAGTTCTATGGTATGCTGGTCTAATCAATCCTACATGGTATTATGTACTTTAATAAAATCTCCATGTCCCCGCCTATAAAAATGTGGGGTAACTTATAAAATTTTATTACGCTCCCGCCAAACACATTTCGTTGCATAACTTTAATCGCATCGTTTGGACTATATAGAAGTTATGGCAACGGAAAACTTCAATTTCATTCTAAGTGGTAAAGTTGTGTTCAAAAGCAAATGCACCATTAAGCAAAATTACAGAGTGAGGTTTACTAGCGTCATAACAGTTCTATTGAAGAATTTACTTACATAGTATTTCGGATGATACATCATTTATCTGTAGTATTTCTCTTATATTCATATTCAAAACAAGTAAACTTACTTGTAAACAAGTGCTTTTGATACGTCAACTCTACTGCTGGTTCGGAAAGTTGTTCCTACCGAGCAGAGCTAGCAAGAAAATTGGTGGTTGTTCTTTTCAAATAAAAAACTTAGTTCTTATAACTAGTTACAAGGTAGAGGAGTAGCTATATCCACGTATTTTATAACTTATTTGATATACTTATTTCCTTATAATCATGTAATGAAGACTTACTGCGTAAGTTACGACTTACGTCTCTTGGTTCATACTTAAGGACCACCTTAAGACTCCCACCATCTCTTGGTTCTTCAAACTGTGTGATCACCCATCGTCACATCATCACGGCTTCATGTGTTGCACTCTATTTATCTGTTGCCATTTATTAGCTGCTATTTAGCAACTTCACAATGGATTAAACTGTGTCAATTTACTAATTCTTCAATAATATTCATTACATTTTTTGATCACTTAGATACTCGTACGCTCTGATTATAGCTTTTTCTTTTGACCCCTCAGTAACTTCTATCATCCAACTAGAATGAGCGACTAGGTTTTGCGTCTATTCATCATCACCTATTTTAAACGGAGAGATCTCACGTATCTTTTCGAATACAGCCCAGTCAAGAAAAAATTTCGCTTAACCTTAGTCTGATAATTTAACATATCAAACGAGAGCAAACGTCGTTCCCTTTCTCTACATCAGGGTCTTTCAACCTTTTTTGTGCTATGCTCTGCTTTAGGCCTTCCAAAATCCCTATGCCACCCTTATCTAACATTCGTAACTTTATATATTAAATTACGAATATTTTAAAAAAGTGTTCACTTAAGAAACTTCCGCCGTGTGGTATCCGGCAGAATAGAATAGACCACCCTCATTTCTTACCGAGGTGTCGTAAGAGGCGACTAAGGTAAGTTAACGCCAGTCACACGGCCGGTCAAAATACGTAGCCAAATTATGTTACAACATGTAACATGTTGTGCCGACCCCACTTAAAGTGAGATAAGGGCAGGAGAATGATGATGATGATGTTCACTTAAGAAACTGAAACGATAGGTTTTAGGAAGGAGACTTTGCTTTATTTGTCCAATTTAAAAAGCATTGCTTTTAAACTCGAGTCGATTCCGTTTTCAAAATACCCTTCTCAACATTGTGCTCCACATTGGGAAACACTGCTCTACAGTGTTTTACAAATACAAACTTAATATATATACCGCACGCTTTGTATTAAATTGACCTATTAAAAATTAGACCTAATTGAGTTAGATTCATTGTAATACTTTTTTCAATTCCATCTATGACATCATGCCTAGTGTTTCTTGATTTTTTGATTTATGGACCTCTTTAACACTCACGAGTTTTGAAAACACTTGCACTTTATAGTAATGTGCCATTAATCTATACTAATTATAAAACAAAGTCCCAAAAAGCTGTCTGTCTGTATGTAATCGATTTTCTCAAAATCTACTGAACGGATTGTTTGTGACGGTTTTCACTAAAAGATGTGCAATACTTCCGGATGGTTTATATAAATAGATATCGGAATACATATCGGAATAATGTCAATTCTGTTAAAGAGATCGCGCAATTGTTAAATAACTTGCTTGCTGGGAGCTTTAGTCGCGTGCGCTGCGTAAACCAGCAGAGATACGCTAAAGTAATGATTAGAGAATTGTAGATCTATAAAAATACTACATAAAAGTCCGCAATAGCATATGTTTATCTCTCACGGTTAACTCACAATAACTACTTTTATGTTGAAAATTTCGAAAATTCGCGAAAAGTTCGTAAATCACTAAATTCCACGCGGACGAAGGCACAGCTAGTAAATAATAAATAATAAATATATGTGACACTTACACACACGGTCATCTGACTCCAAAGTAAGTAACTTAATTCTTGTGTTATGGGTGAAGGACAACTGGTAAATATACTACGTATATAATTTTAAATACATACTTAAATACCAATATATACTCAGGCTCGAAGCACCAAACAATTGTTTATAGAAAATGTTGGCCCTCGACGGGAATCAAACCCGCGATTCATGGGGTCGCAGGCAGGCACTACACAACAATACAGTAAAACAGTTATTTTGAATTCTGTCACTTTAATAGCATTATTCCGTGAAGGAAAACATCGTGAGGAAACCTGCATATCTCTAGAGAATTCTGGAGATATGTGTAACCTACCAATCCGCATTGGAGCAGCGTGGTAGGTCTTAGCTTGAGCTAACCCTTCTCCCCAGAAACGGAGAGAGGAGGCCTATTCCCAGCAGTGGAATAGTAACAGGTCGTTACTTCTACTTTCTAATAATATTTATTTGAATTATCAAATCATAAGTGTGCGACCTACTACGTTTATATACGAGTATTTTTTTATATTACTTCATAGAAAAATTACACCTATGCCTGTGAAAGAATAGAAGTACGTTAAAAGCAAAAGTATTGCCATGCTCACATATTTCTAACATATTCTTTCAGCCAAGAGTCATAATGGTTTTCCTTTGTGAACGCTTTAGTGCCGAATACCCCTTACGTCGAGATAGCCAGGCTTCTATTGTGAAATATTGCTTTTTGCTCAACTATAATAAAATATTATATACTGTAATATTATTTTTTATTATAACCTTCAAATTTAAAATCTATATCTATTATAAAACAAAGTTCTCAAAAGCTGTCTAACTGTATGTGATCGATCGACTTTCATAAAATCTACAGAACGAATTTTTGTACGGTTTTTACAAAAAGATTCTCTTATTCACTTCTACCGAACGTAGAGGTTAACAGGAAATAACAGTTTTATGTAAATTTTTATTTTTTATTTTATTTTTATTTTATTTTTATTTTTATTTTTATTTTATTTTTATTTTATTTTATTTTTATATGACAAGCCAACAACATTAATGCATAAAAAACACAAATAAAAGAAACAAAATAAGGCCCATAGCATAAACATCACAACAGGCGTGTACAATTGATTTACAACATATATTGAATGTATCCAAAATAAGTTTTGTAAACATTTAACTTTTATAAATAGCCTTCGTAACATAAATTCACATAAACATAAACTTAAACTTTTAACTTTACAAGATCGCAGAACGTTGAGAGACGAACTTTATTTGTATAAAATTTTAAATAATTATATTGAGTCCCCTTATCTTCTGAGTAATGTTTTTATAAGATGTCCTCGTTCTCAATCACGAAAGCAACTTCTGTTTTATACTCCTAAAAGAAAAACGAAATATGCAAATAATACCTTTCTTCATCGTGCATGCAACAGTCACAATAGTGTTTTTATTGACATTGATTTGTTCAACATATCTTTAAATAAATTAAAGTGTCATTCGATGAGTTTTTTCCCTGCCAAATTGTAAGTTTTAATATTTCATATTTCTTTTTCCTTTTTATATAATAATAAATTTAATTTAACTTGTCATCTGTATACGTTCCTTTTTTTTTCTTTAAGTTCTTTGTTGTGAAGACTTGATTGGTTTATGGTTTATATTGTTCTTGTATTATATTTATGTATTATGTAACTGTGTGTCTTCCTAATAAATAAATAAAATAAATAAATAAATATATGACAAATAATGTGGGGGTTAGACATAAAACACAAACAAACCAAAAGAAAAAAAACTATTTAAAATTTAAAGTTTTAAAAATAAAAACAGTAAATGGAAAAAGAAAAAAACATTGTTCATATAAATAATCTATAAATTGTGTTAAAGAAGTCGCGCAGTTGTAAAGAAACTTGCCTGCTGGAAGCTTTAGTCGCGTGCGCTGCATAAACCCACATAGATACATTAAAGTAATGTATTAGAGAATTGTAAATCTAAAAAAATACTCCAAAAAAATCCGCGACAGCATGTCTCTATCTCTTATGGTTAACTTACAATAACTACTTATATGTTCAGAATTTCATACAGGGAAAATTTTGTGACTCTGATCTCCAAGGATCTTCTGATCTCCAAGTTAGAAAAGAATAAGATATAATAAAGTATGTGTCCGTAACATTTTGTGTTCTCATTTCATACCGAGGTGTCGTTAAAGCCGACTAAGGTACGTTGACGGCAGGTAGGAGGCCGGTCGTAAAATACGTAGCCAAATCATTTGACAACATGTTTGTTGCATGTTGTGCCGACCTCGCTTAGAGGGATAAGGGCAGGAGGATGTTAATAAGTCCGTAAAATTGTGGTTCAATGAAAGAATAATGCTATGGTCAGTATTATAGTCTGATATATGGCTATAATTCTGAGCCCTTTTCTTTTTCTAATTGTATATTAATACATAAATTATTTATGTTCTGTTTGATTCTTTAATCTTACAACTTAATCAACTTACCTTAGTCATCTTTTACGACACCTCGGTGAGAAATGAGGGTGGTCTATTGTACTCAGCCGGATACCACACGGTGCATGATTTCTAATTAAAACCAAATGATATATTATATTTAATGATATATTATTCTTAGTGTTAGTGTAAAAAAAATATTTACCGTTCTTTGGTTATAAAAAATATATTTAAGCAATTTTGCTCATTAGTACAATACACAAATAGGTGATTATTTGCTTCGTAGTAATAAATTTGATGATGTTCTCTTTAATTTCTTTTACCGATACCAAATTAAAAATTTCAATGTTGTCAATACCCAGAAATAAAAAAAGTTATATTTTCTTATATATAAAATAAAAGTTTGTCTGTATGTCTTATATTATATCCGAAACGGCTAGACCGATTTAAATGAAATTTTCAGACAACTAGAATGAAGAATGCCCCAGCGGGTGATAGTGTGCAGTTTAGTAGCGATCGGAGTATTTTTTAACTGTCAATGATGGGTTTTTTTACTACTGATATCTTTAAATTAAGCCCTACTTATTTAATAGTTGTCTGTCAACCATAACACAAGTATTAAGTTACTTACTTTTAGAACGGACGACCGTGTGTGTATTTATCCACTATATTTATTTATATTGTATAACATTTTGTATTTTAATATAGATCAATCTTATTCTTCATATAATATATTTTAGGTAATAAGAGCAATTGCCTTTCGACCTTTTCGTATCAAGAGCGAACCAGAAATTAATTATCTTAGATTAATCAACTCCTGAAGGTGCTATGATTATTAAAACACGTCAAATGCGGCCTCAACTAACTTGGTCCTATAATTTTAATTTTATACACGTATCTAAGATTTTGTAAATAATTACTCATCAATATTGATAATATATTAGCAGACGGATAGATAGCTCCTAAAAGTCTATCTCACTTTTACATTTATAATATAACTATAGATATATCTTGTAGCTGTTTAAACTACTAAGCGATTTTCAGTTGATGGTGTTACCACACATAATTTTTTTTTTTTTTTTTTTTTTTATGCGATAAGGCTAGCGCCTGGCTGCTATCTCGCCTGATGGTGAGCGAAAGATGCAGCCTAAGATGAACTGCGCTTGCCAAGTAGGTGCCTATTCACTCGTCTTTTGAAACTATGCAAATCGTCCGTAAGCTATCCTGCGCTTAATTAATAATAAATAAATTAAAATGTGGGACATTTACTCACACCACTTTCCGTCCCAAAAGTAAGTAACTTAATACTTGTACATGGGTGACAAACAACTGGTAAATATATATAGTTTTAAATATATATTTAAATAAAAATATACACCCTAAATAGAAACACCAAAAAATTTTTTTATAGAAATTTTAAGATAAGGCAAGCGCCTGGCTACGATCTCGCCTGATGGAAAGCGACAGATGCAGCCTAAAGTGGACCGCACTAGCTAAAGTATATATTCACTCTTTTTTTGAATTTGGCTGAATCGGAGGTAAACATATGCAGGAAGGCAATTCCATGCCTTGGCCATACGGATGAGGAAAGATGAGCTGAACCGTTTTGTCCGAATTTTTGGGATATTTATTGTGTAACGGTAGAGCCCTTCACGGCGTCCGGTCTTCCGGTTGTAGAACGGTGAAGAAGGAACCAGACCAAACAGATCTGTGGCACACTCTCCGAAATATATCCTGTAAAAAACAGAAAGCGATGAGACTGCACGTCTATGCTCTAAAATGTTGGCCCTTGACCACATTTTCACAATTAATACCCTCATAATAAACAGTTTAATAAATATTAATGTTGTTCTTTCTTTCCCAGATATAAACTTAGTCCAGTGAAGCCAAAACCAGTGTGAAAACAATACTATGACTTGACAATCAAAAGACAAAGTTGAACGAAATACGAGTATGTCGTGTCCATTCCGCCGCGCCTCCTCGCAGCATCAATTTGCAAATGGCGGCGGTTCCGGTAAAAAGCCGGAGTTTCGGTCCCGGCAGTCGTCAGTTCACCTTCCGGGTCCGGAAGAGGAGGACGGGGAGAATAGCACCCTCACGTTGAAACACCTGAGCGAGGCGCTAAAACTCCTCACGGCGCCGTCGGTAAGTATTGTATGTTGAGATAACGTTATACTACCTTTTCATCCCGGATGCGTTTTTTATTGGCAATTATTTTTCAACCACGGCGGTGACGAAGAGTTTATGGCTCCTCCTGATAATCGGTGATTACAAATGATTAACACAACCAACATTGTCTCGTCCTCCTCTAACATCGTCTATGATCGTCTACGATCACCCACATCCCGGGAATGTCGGTTTTTGGACAAGCGGCAAAGGGAAATGCTGGTTTTACGTATGTATCGAATACTAATACGGACCATCGTGTGAATACTTGCACGACAAGCCAGCGTAAAGCCCGCGTGACTCACGAGAAGGTCGCGGATACAAACCCCAAGCAGGCACCAATGAGTTTTTTTATGTTAAAATTTATGTCTAATTGATAATTTGCAATCAATCTCATGGCTTTCAATGAAGGAAAACGTTTTGAGGAAACCTGCATATCTCTAGAGAACTCTGGAAACATGTGTGTATAACCTACTAATCCGCAGAAGTAGGGTGATGGTTCTTAGCTCTAACCCTTCTCTCCAAAAAGAGACAGGAGACCTTTGCCCAGTAGTAGAATAGTAGCAGGCAATTACTTTACTTTTTTTTCTAACTCTAACTGGAAGATTTTCTTCTAACTTTCTTTCATACTACCAGAAAGCATAATCATTAAAAAAAGACTGGAAAAAAAAGAAACGCCTACCGAAATAATCCCCGTTTATCTAACCAATACCTTCAGGTGATAAAATAAACCGTAAATCTAAAAAACGTATGGACAGAGAAAAATCGTCACATTTATATTATTTGAATGGATACAGGATTATCTTTGGTCGTAAATAGAATCTTCTGGAAAAACGTTAGGTAAGACATAAATTATTTGTTCTGTATGATATACGACACCTTTTGTCAATACTTTCTATTTCATTTCTGTTCGAAATAGAATATTTCGGCGGCGGCAATGTTTTATAAGTTGATGAGAAAAATCTGAAATGGCCTCACTTTTACGGCGCATATTATTTACTAATAGCTCCTTGATCTTGCCATTAATTAGTAAATAGTGTTTTTTATAAAAAAAAGTTATGTACAGTCGCGGGCGTCGTTGTTGTCGGTGTTTTGTTTGCGTCTATTTAAGTTCAATGGAGATCTAATGTTCATGTAAGGTTATTTACTATTCTATATATTTGCCTTATATATTGTAGAAGCTTGAACAAAAAGAAAAATTAACAAGAATTGTCCTAAATTTTATTGAACCGGCATAGACGTGAAAGTGTGAACGCATGTTGCAGAATAATCGAATTAATAAGTTTTAATTTTAAGTTTTAAAAAGTCATAATGAGCTTAATAAATTTATAAAACGAGGTTATACAAGATTATGTATATAGTGTAGGCTCTACCTAGGAGTGTAGTATATATATATTTTTTTAAATTAGCTCAATTTATATTTTTTATGTGAGTATATAGGTTTGAATAATAATAACAATCGGACCTTTATCTTTAAATGTTACAAGGTATTTCGTTATCAGTTAGCTATTTTTTATATTTTTTTTAAACAAAAAATTAGCCCAATTTATATTTTTTATTTGAGTATATAGGTTTGAAGAATAACAATCGGACCTTTATCTTTATCTGTAAATGTTACAAAGTATTTCGTTATCAGTTCGCTATTTTTTTTTTTAAACAAAAAATTAGCTCTTTTTATATTTTTTATTTGAGTATATAGGTTTGAATGATAACAATCGGACCTTTATCTTTATCTATAAATGTTACAAGGTATTTCGTTATTAGAGTTAATATATACGGATTTCTCATTGGTACATTCAAGGGTTAGCCGCACTATATAATAGGAAGCCTTAAGTGTGAGCCCCATAAATTGAGTTGCGCATGACGGCTCAAGGAAAATGTGAAAGAGCATGCTAGTATGTAAGTAATAATATATAATTAGTTCAGAAAAGGGAAAGGATTCTTTTAATATCGTCACAGAAAAGAATCCGTCCAATATACTTAAACAATTTTTGTTTTTAATTTTGATAACTCGTATCACGCCGCCGCCGTCGCAACTTGCCTACCTTGGTAAGCCTGCCATTATAAAATAAATTGCAATTTAGTAACGGGTTTCGATGATGCCATTGTGCGGCGAGTTACTTCTGCAACTCGCTATCATCATCTCTTTTCCCTGGCAATGATTCAGGGTTCGCCCAAGTCTAAACTGACAGACTTTTTAAAAAACAGTCAAGATCAAGAATTTTTTGAATTTTTCTACAAAAAAGTAGCGGGTTTTGACATCTCTTACTTCAATTTGAAGGGCAGATTGATTTTTTTATTGTGAAGTATTTTATACTTTTACTGAGGTGTTCAAACGAACTTTTTTTTTGCACTTTCACTCCATGGCCCTAGCGTCTCAATTTCAAACGGCATAAATATATAATTCTACATCAATATTAACTACAAACAGTTCAGAAAAAAGAACATATTTCTGCTAGCAAATATTAAACGCCATACAAGTTGGATGCGCTATTACAGGCACTATAACAAAACTACCTCGCTATAATCCGCACGGGTTAAGCGAATGCATGCAAAGCTAATGTGTATGAAGCAGGTAAAATTTACGAACCTTACACATGCAGGACAAGCCACCACACTCACCCCAAGGCTCCTCCACCAGCAACAAAGCACACAAGCAGCACACACACCCACCACCACAACAATCTCGACGATGGTTTCGCTCCGAAACCGAAGCATCATCAGGAGGATAGGCTCCACGACAAAATTGCAATGCGCTGCGCCATGGTGGCTTGTCCTGCATGTATAAGGTTCGTAAATTTTGCCTGCTTCATACACATTAGCTTTGCATGCTTTCGCTTAACCCGTGCGGATTATAGCGAGGTAGTTTTGTTATAGTGCCTGTAATATGGAATTCGGCAAAGTAACGCCTGCTTCTATAAATCATTTGAATGCGATATTTTTAGTTACTATTGGGTCTTCTTCTGCTACTCAAAAAACGCTCAGCAAATACTTTGATCATTTTTATAGCTTGTTTGCCCTCAAAGATAATTATGTAATAGCCCATGCTTTCACGGTAACTTTTAAAAGTCAAGTTAAAAATGCTTTTAATAAAGCTTTTAACAAAATTCCACGTCCCTACTGTTAATCGTGAGGAGTTCCTCTGAAGCCAATCCTGGCAGCAGCATAAGGTCATTCTAATCATAAACACGCATTGTCATCGGGACTGAACCAGTATATAAAATTTCATCTCAATCGGACACCGGCAAGTGGGTCAAATCTAACTTGCAAGATTACACCTTCACTTACGTACATTGTAAGTTATGAGTAAATAAAAGCTTTTAAAATATATATTGCAATGTTCGATATATAGAATCAAATTCAATTCAGAATCCGGATTGTCAGGTAAACTTAATTAAACTTAAACAGATTGTCTATCGTGTTGACACGTACTGAATTAATTCGATCATTAACAGCGTGCAGGTGTTTACCATTATAGTGATACGAGTATAGAGACATGAATAAAAAGAAAGAAAGATAAATAATAACTTTGCATATTCGTAAAGCCCTTACAATTAGAGCTCGTTTGATTTTTGTGATGTGGTTTTTGTTCTGAAGATAGTTGAATATGAGTGACATATTCTAAAATACGTATGTATATAAAGTGTATCTTATAGTATAGAAATAACGAAGCGAAAGACATACAGACATCCGAACAGACGAACGAATGGAAGTACGCACCGACCGACAGAAAGTTTTTCTCAATTATAATACTAGTCAGAATGTATTTGAATGTAATCCGAAGAAATGTTTTATGGCGCAGCTGTACATTGCAAAAGCTGAACTCTGCAATCACGAAGTTGAAAAGTTAGTTAAATAAAGATTAATATAAAAGTTTAGAAACTAAACATTGCAACGCATTTGTCTTCTCTACGTTAAATTATACAAAAGTTTAAAGGGGATAAAATTCAAAAAATATATATATTTCATTTTCATAATTCATTACAAGAAATACAGATTCAGATGGTCTAATAGGCATTAAAAATACTTGCGTCAGAAGGTCTCACTTTCATAATCCAGTAAATAAATTATTAAAAAGGTAACTAAAGTTTATAGTTACAGCGTATGCGTGGGTGAGTGCGTGTTGTCCGTGTGTTGGGGTGCGTTTTGTTGCGTCCATTGTTTCGAAATCCTGCACACCTGTGAAAAAAGCTTGAAACTAAATATTTTGGAACAATTAGATATCATTAAGCACAACAATGGCACCCCTCATTAACGAACAGATAAATGTTTCTAGTTCAAGCTTGTTGCACGTGTTCGTAGGTAAAATAAAGGGTGGGGATGAACTAAGTACTATTTAACAATGCTTGTTTGGATATTGCTTCGCTTTGCGATTTTGTCGTGGAGTTTATCTCCTGATGATGCTTCGGTTGCGGGGCGAAACGATTGTTGAGTTTGTGATAGTGAACATGTGTAGTGCTTGTGTATTGTGGTGGAAGTGGTGGAGGTTTGTGCATGTGTTTTTACGAATCCTGCACGTATCGGGTATGAAAATACGGATAGTCCACTATACATTTAACACTATATATATTTTCTATTTACTGTATCGCGGATTATAGCAAAACAATTTTATTATTACTTTTGTATTATGGATCTCCGCAAAGTAACGCCTAATTCTATAAATTATTAATATATAATTATCTTTTTATTTTCTTTAAAAAGTACCCGCTGAGTTTGGCTTGAGCTGTTCGCGGTAAAAGCAACCCGAGTCACTGTTTTCTTTTTTGAAAACATTTAATTCAAGATAGTTTATAGAAGTATACTTGAATAAAGAATATTTTGCATTTGAAACTCACATGACATTTAATTTTTAATAATATAATATAGCATACCCACACCGAAAGACGTAATTACAGTATATCCTCTCATGTGGTATTTTGCAGCAGGAAATCCAAAGAAAAAAAAAGATAGTGATCATAACGATAACTTTTACGTTTAGCAATTGGATTGCATGAATAAAAAGTTTTCGAAGACGTTTCTACAAGAAACATTTCGCACCGTTAGCAATAAATCAATGTGAAGTTATGAAACTTGCGCGTGCTTAATACGGTCACGTTGGTTTGATAAAATGTTTACATCTCCCTTAATAAAAGATGAGATTAACTAAATGCGAAGTATTTGTATTCGATTAAAGAACTAGATTATTTTTTTGTATATTTCCATTAACTTATAAAAGTCACGACCAAAACGATCAAGTGTAAAGCGTATTACTTTTGAAATGAATGAACGACAAGTCTTTGCAACCGTGTATTCATTCTCGTGGCCTGAACAAGAATAATCAAGAACGTAGGAAAATTTTACACCTAGTAAAAAATGTATCAACTTATTACATACAAAATTATAACTGACGGTGGTGTAGCTATAGTCAGATTTAACGAATGCAACAGCATAATTTATAGAATTAGGCGTTACTTTGCGGAGATCCATATCACAAAAGTAATAATAAAATTATTTTGCTATAATCCACTATAGGAAACGGATATTCCGCTATACATTTAGCACAATATATATTTTCTATTTACTGTATAGCGGATTATATAGCTAAATAATTTTATTATTACTTTTGAAATGCATGAGCTATACATAATAGATCGCAAATAACATAACTTTTAATGTAATTCAGTTAAATGATATTGATAAACTAAATTAACAATTAACAAATGCACATATACTTTAGATCCAATTATGAAAGTAGGCGGTAGTCGTTAAACAGATCTATGAGACTAGATCTGATCCCTGGATCCTTGAGACAGCAAAAAAGTATGGCATGCAGTTGTTCGCATTTCGCAATATACACTTGACCTGTCTACAGAAAGGTTTAAATTAAATGTAAGAAATATGCTTATACGTAAAACGTATTACAAAATTGATGATTATGTGAATGATAAAAATGCCTGGAAATGAAATTCCCTTCAGCTTCATAAAATACTGCGGTTAAATAACGTAAAACAGAAAATGATTGACCGCCGAGTTTCTTGCTAGTTCTTCTCCGTAAGAGCAAAATTCCAAACAACGATTCAAAAGCCCTTGAAAGATTACTTTGATTTGATTTGATTTATTGGATGAAAAAAAAGCTAAATAGATCGTATTTTTTCATCTTATATTTGTGCACTAATGACCAGTTATTCATAAAACGCGAAGCTTAATTAAAAATAGTAAACTAACGTGAACGTTAGTTTTGATTAAAGTTGTTACGTTGCGGTTAAATATTTCTAAAACAAGTCTGCAATAAACTAGCCCGAGCGAGTCAAGTCTAATCCGAACAAACATGTTCTGTAATCTGCGTTTATTGCGAAGTATATCTTTTGTGCGGAAGGGTTAATAATGTGTTGCTAACTCAGTTTTATTAAAAGTGAAATCTTACAAGATGTTAATAGCTTTCGGAATTAATCTATGGTATTCCACAATTTGTTTTATTAAATTTGTAAATTTCTCTTGCACATTTTTATATTATTAAATGTAACGAAGTATCATAAAATTTCTAATAAAAGAGCCTTGAAGCCTTTTAACACTTTCAATAAAGTCAGTGATTAAAACTGGAACTATTCTGAAACTGGAAGTCCTCTGTCAAAACTAATGTACCTAACTAATTTTCAATATTTACAATTTATCACACGTGTTTCGGTCAAGGAAAACATTATAGAGAAGCCTGCATATCTCTGGAGAATTTGTTGTATATATGAAACTTAACAATCCGCATCAGAGCAGCGTTGTAGGTCTTAGCTCCAACTGTAAAAGGAGGAACGAGGTCTGTGTGCCATAGTGAGATGGTAAAAGACCGTTACTTTACTTGCAACGGCAATTTTAAATTTTAATTTCTTCTCAACATAAACAAACAACGTGAGCAGGTAGTCGATTCCGACCGCATGTTTCATGAGCGTACGCCGTTGCTTATATCGAGGATTTTAAGGGTTGGTCCCATTGACAATATCAGGCAGTGGACTGCTGGCTGGCGTTCTATACAGGCAAAACATTTAGGTTTACTCCCCGGAAGAACCGAGTTTATTTTTTTTAGTTTAATTTAAACTTATACAATTATACGTACAAAAGCATTTGCATAAGAATATTCATAATTATAAAAAGATTGATGATGTATATAAAAGACAAAGTAGTAACCGACAAATTGCTGTTCTTGCTTTACGCCTTTCAAACTTTTGCAAGTCGCAAATCAAGCAAGCTTGACAAGCAAACAAACTTGACAAGCAACCAAACTTGACAAGTAAACAAGCTCTACAAGCAAGCAAGCTCGACAAGCAAGCAAGGCACAAAGCAAGCAAGCAAGCTTGACAAGCACACAAACTTGACAAGCAAGCAAACTTGACAAGCAAACAAGCTCAACAAGCAAGCAAGCTCGACAAGCAAGCAAGGCGCAAAGCAAGCAAGCTTGACAAGCAAACAATCATGACAAGCAAGCATACTTGACAAGCAAAAAAGCTCGACAAGCAAGCAAGCTCGACAGGCAAGCAAACTCGACAAGCAAGCAAGCTCGACAAGCAAGCAAGGCGCAAAGCAAGCAAGCAAGCTCGACAAGAAATCAAACTCGACAAGCAAACAAGCTCGACAAGCAAGCAAGCTCGACAATCAAGCAAGCTCGACAAGCAAGCAAGCTCGACAGGCAAGCTCGAAAGCAAGCAAGCTCGACAAGCAAGCAAGGCGCAAAGCAAGCAAGCTTGACTTATGTGCTTACATAAGTCATTTGTGGGTTTCGGTATAAGATTCTATAATAAAATTTCGCAATCAATTTTAGCTTTGCCATTACAAAAGTTTACAAACACTATTAAAAAAGGCTAATACAGAAAGCCTACTATACTATTGAGGATTACTTAGACGATAAGAATGCGTGGATATAGCTACTCTTCTACCCTGTACAAGACAGTAATCACTAAATGTAAGAATATACTATTTATAAGAATTATATTTGAAAAGAGCAACCGCCGAATTTCTTTCTGGCTCTTCTCTGTAGGAACAGCTTTCCGAACACGCAGTACAGTTGACGATTCAAAAACACTTGTTTACAAGTTTACTTGAATAAAGAATATTTTGAATTTTAAAGTAACGTTACTGAATAGACATCTAGGTATTCTTTGACAGATTTGAAAATAAAATGCACAACAAATTTACTGACACCTCTTAAAAGGATTTCTTCTAAAAATGTACATCCATTGGTTAAAACACACAAACCAACGCCTCTACAAAATGTTTGACGTCGGTTTTTTCTTTGTTCTCGATATGTCGGACCAAGAAATGTTGTTCAATTGAACTATGTGAGAGTAGTCATTCAATCTATCTTCAAGTGGCGTCTATCGCTATAGGCGGGATTGAAAATCGGTTTTGTCGTTTCGTGCCAGTAAAATAGACCGAGAGTAAGACTTTACGACGTCATCAAAAATATAAGGCATCCCGTAAAATGTTTCGCTTTTAATATACGTTTTACTGAATCATGAATCAATTAAGTAATTATTGCAGTATCCTACTAATCCTCCTAATATTATAAATGCGAAAGTTTGTGAGTATGGATGGATGTTTGTTACTCTTTCACGAGAAAACTATCAAACGGATTTGGATGAAACTTTACAGTTATATAGGTTATACATCGGAATAACATATAGGCTACAATTTGTAACGATATATGTCAATAGAGTCGGAAAAAATCTGGCCTCTGAGAGCTATCTCGGCGTACGCTGGCTAAACCATTAGAGTTACAGAAAGATGATGTACCGTAGTATTGTTTGTCTTTAATAGTTCTAAATAAAAGTCCGCGACAGCATATATCTATCTTTTATTTGGAAGCCACTATGGCCAAAATTTGAATCACAAATTTTAATTAAATTAGATACTGTGGCAGAGTAAATTCCTCGAGAGCGAAGCCGCGGGCAAAAACTAGTATTATATAATTTATGTCTCCCAACTTGATTCAGTCCTATCTTCATGCTAAATGTCTAAAGTAAAAGTAAAGTAACAGCCTGTTACTATGCCCACTGCTGGGCTAAGGCCTCCTCTCTCCGTTTTTGGAGAGAAGGATTGGAGCTAAGACCTACCACGCTGCTCCAATGCGGATTGGTAGGTTACACATATCCCTAGGATTCTCTAGAGATATGCAGGTTTCCTCACGATGTTTTCCTTCACCGAAAAGCGTGTGATAAATTGCAATTATCAATTAGACACATAAGTTTTAATAGAAAAACCCATTGGTGCCTGCCCGGGTTTGAACCTATGTCGTCTCTAGAGAGTCGCACGGTCTCACCGCTAGGCTATCACTGCTTCGTGCTAAATGTCTATCCGTATGTAATTATAGCGGCGTACATATAATAGACAAAGTAGGAACCGACATACGCTTGCGGTTCCTGCTTTGCGCCTTGCAAAAGAACGTAATTCGTTTGTGGGTTTGGGTATAAGATTCTATTATAAAATTCAATCAGTATTAACCTCAACACAAACAAACTGCTGAAAACGGATATTTTATATGTACATATATAGTGAAGTGACATCAGTCTAGACTTTCATGTCAACGTATTTTCTTTTCTAAAAGCGACGACAACGATACGACATTTTTTTAAATAAAACCACTATACAAGAGGTGCGATAAAATTAGTTTGCTAAATAATATCATAAATGCGAAATTTTACTAGTTTTTTGTTTGTTTTTCTGTCATGTTCCATACTCGTTGTTGCAGACCGGTGTAATTTTTTAGTATAAAATAAGAAAATCAGCGGCCAGTTAGTGCTGAAAAATTTTACCACATTTTACTCTTATTTGAAGAATATAGGTTTTAACTGACTACGCTGCTCCGGAAATCAACGCCGTGTGATATCCGGCAGAATAGAATAGACCAACCTCCTTTCTTACCGAGGTGTCGTAAGAGGCGACTAAGGTACCTACCGTGTGGTATCCGGCTGCAACGAATAGACCACCCTCATTTCTTACCGAGGTGTCGTAAAAGGCGACTAAGGTAAGTTAACGTCAGGCAGGCGGTCGGTCGTAAAATACGTAGCCAAATCATGTGAGAACATGTTTGTAACATGTTGTGCCGACCCCACTCAGAGTGGGATAAGGGCAGGAGAATGATGATGCTGCTCCGAAAATCAGTGACACAATTTTTCATTTTTAGTTTATGTAGTTTTTATCTAGATGTTTTACTTTACTGTAAAGCACACGTTAAATTAGTACATTTTATATTTTTTTTATTTATTATATTTATTTATTATTCTACATTAAAAAAAAAGATAATATCGAATACCTTGTAACTAACATACCTCCAACAAATGTACTTAAACAATCGACATATATACATGTTAGACTAATTTGATTTATATTTATTTTTTTGTCGTTGAGATTAAATGGACTCGTACCATGTTGACTCTCTAATAAGCTTACGATATTGTGAGGTGTAGTTACTAACTTTTAATTGACTCTATCTTAACTATGAAAATGCGGTTAAGGTAAGTCACATGTAACAGTTCGCACTGTTAATTTAATATTTAAGCCTACGATATTTACCTGTGAGTCTAAAAGCTTGATAATTTTGTAGATTAATAAAGATATGGATGAATTTCTGGAGATTTAATCTATATATTGTATACAAAGAATAATTATGTAAAAGTGACCACTATTATTTTAAATAATAATGATTATAAAGCTTTGTAGCCTTTTTTATTTATTTATTTATTGGTTCACTTACAATTATATACACTAATACATTGAGATAACAACTTATATACATTAAAACTTAACTAAATGTTACAATTAATTAAAAGTGAACACAGCATGAGTAATCATAATGAATTTAGAAGAAGAGAAAGAAGAAGAAATTAAAACTACTTACAATAATTATGTGAGATAAAGAAAATAATAATAAAATTAATAACTAAAACAAGAAGACAATACAGTTTCCCGACACTTTCGCAGTGAATCTGCGTGTAAATCAGCGACATCGGATATATTATTAAGGTCTTTACACATTCTTGGAACCGGGGAGTTGGCTCCTAGAACTGTTCTTCGTAGAGGCGGATAAAGTGGCGTTACGGGGTTATGTGGACATCTAACTGCGACTATAAATTTAAATAAGCATAATAATTGGGGGCAATCGATCAGGTTATTTAAAATTTCATAGACGAACATTATATCGAGCGTTTCCCTACGTTTGTCCAACGTAGACATCTTTTAACATTAAAGCCTTTTATATAATTTGATATAACTATATTAAATAAACTAATTATGTTATGAATCGTACACACGGGTACGTAGTCCTTAGTAATTTTCCTGTACTTATCACTACAGAATTACAGCTGCCGTGCATCTGTGTTAATCTTAGAAAATAAGTGTGTTTACAGAGTCATTCGGTATAACTGTGTAAGTAGGTTTTCTTTATTTGAAGTGGCTCGTTGAAAGAATGACTAAATAGCAAACAAAGCTGTTAAGCGGTTCTTTAGCAGCTGTAAGAGTAAATTATGTGCTACAAATTTGGTTTCCACCATTCAAATGTTTGTAATTTTATGGCTTCTAAAGTCATACATGAGGCATATGGAAAGGAATATAATGAGAAACTCTATTATTCTCGAGCTTTGAAGTACATTTAACTACTAGATTAAATTCATGGGTCACTGATTTCATTTGGTCTTCACAATGAGTGATAGATTTGGCAAATTTAAAAGTTAACTATTACAATTAAATTACTATACAGTACTATTACTGACTAATGACAGACCTCTACTAGCTTGTACAGAGCATGTAGTATCTCTAGCTTACAGGGACTAAACAAGCTTCACTGCAAACATATGGAACCGCACTCGAATTTCTTCGTGTTAACTGTTGGTTTACTTTCTTTGTCTATTTTTTCTTATTTCTCTTTTGTGTCAATAAGCGTTTATCATTTTTGGACATATTGCTAGAAAACCCAGCAATAACCTCATGGAGAAACTCATGGTCCCTGGGAAAGTAGACGGCAAGAGATCCAGGGGCCGGAGCCCGAAAAAATGGACGGATCGGGTGTCTGAACATCTGGACATCAAACTGACCGTAGCTGTACACAGCGCTGCTGACCGGGAATAGTGGCACTAGCTTATTCATAATAGATCTGGACCATCACGATGCTCAGCAGTGAGCAAACGACTGTAGGAGGAGGAAGCGTTTATCAAATTTAATGTTGAATAACATTGCCCAAAGTGTTGATAAAACAAAATATTATAGAGCAAGTACAAAGTAGCGAAACAGATCTTAAATTTATTTTGGTTGAATGAAGATCAGTTTCTGCTTTAGAAACCTTTCCCTATCTTGAAATACAATAGGTAAGTTTTATTGGGTAAGAAGCCCAAAATAATCTTATCTTACTAATCTTACTTCTTATCTTACTTCTTACTATCTTACTTCTTTAGCAGCTGTAAGAGTAAATTATGTGCTACAAATTTGGTTTCCACCATTCAAATGTTTGTAATTTTATGGCTTCTAAAGTCATACATGAGGCATATGGAAAGGAATATAATGAGAAACTCTATTATTCTCGAGCTTTGAAGTACATTTAACTACTAGATTAAATTCATGGGTGACTGATTTCATTTGGTCTTCACAATGAGTGATAGATTTGGCAAATTTAAAAGTTAACTATTACAATTAAATTACTATACAGTACTATTACTGACTAATGACAGACCTCTACTAGCTTGTACAGAGCATGTAGTATCTCTAGCTTACAGGGACTAAACAAGCTTCACTGCAAACATATGGAACCGCACTCGAATTTCTTCGTGTTAACTGTTGGTTTACTTTCTTTGTCTATTTTTTCTTATTTCTCTTTTGTGTCAATAAGCGTTTATCATTTTTGGACATATTGCTAGAAAACCCAGCAATAACCTCATGGAGAAACTCATGGTCCCTGGGAAAGTAGACGGCAAGAGATCCAGGGGCCGGAGCCCGAAAAAATGGACGGATCGGGTGTCTGAACATCTGGACATCAAACTGACCGTAGCTGTACACAGCGCTGCTGACCGGGAATAGTGGCACTAGCTTATTCATAATAGATCTGGACCATCACGATGCTCAGCAGTGAGCAAACGACTGTAGGAGGAGGAAGCGTTTATCAAATTTAATGTTGAATAACATTGCCCAAAGTGTTGATAAAACAAAATATTATAGAGCAAGTACAAAGTAGCGAAACAGATCTTAAATTTATTTTGGTTGAATGAAGATCAGTTTCTGCTTTAGAAACCTTTCCCTATCTTGAAATACAATAGGTAAGTTTTATTGGGTAAGAAGCCCAAAATAATCTTATCTTACTAATCTTACTTCTTATCTTACTTCTTACTATCTTACTTCTTACTATCTTACTTCTTACTAATATTATAAAAGCGAAAGTTTGTGAGTATGGATGGATGTTTGTTACTCTTTCACGAAAAAACTATTGGACGGATTTGGATAAAACTTTACAGTTATATAGGTTATACATCGGAATAACATATAGGCTACAATTTGTAATGATTTTATGCAATATGCGATACATGTCAATAAAGTCGGAAAAGATCTGGCCTCTGAGAGCTATCTCGGCGTACGCTGCCTAAACCATTGGAGTTACACAAAGGTGATGTACCGTAGTATTGTTTGTCTTCAATAGTTCTAAATAAAAGTCCGTGACAGCATAGATCTACCTTTTATGTGCAAGCCACTATGACCAGAATTGTGAATCATAAATTTAATTAAATTAGTTGCTGTGGCAAATCAAATTCCATGCGAGCGAAGCCGCGACCAAAAACTAGTGTGTTTATATTTGAAACAGATATAAGCGGTTCTCAGTAAATCTTTGTGTAAAAAGATTTGAGTTCACATTTGTTTAACGCTGGTTGAAAGAATGATAGATTGATACGTAAACCTACATAAGACAGTGCCATTAAGGTGAATGTAAACAGAAGCGGCATCCATTGCGAAACGGCCCTCCGTTACTAATAAGTCGTCAGAAAATTAAGGAGAAGAAAAGCTAGGGGAATATAAGGAGAAATTAGTGACCTTTCTGTATTCAACTAACATTCATAAGTCAGCTATCTATTAATTGAGATATAACAACTGTAACGACTGTCCATCAATCAAATCCATGAAGACTTTGTTATAGGAAAATGTATCTATCACTGATGTTAGCGAACGTTATTAAAACATTGTTTATACGTTGCAAAGAGATCTACAATAGTAAACATCGTATGTCTAAAACGAGTGGTTTAGAATGATGATATTCTTTTTAAAACAAACATAGATCAAACAGAGCTATTAAGGCACATGTATACAATGGCAAAGAAACATCGTAACGCAATCGCTATAAATTTACTAAACGAAGCATTGGTTAAGATTAACAATGTAATTTCAGAGATTTAGATTTTAACAATATATTAGCAAAATATGCTGTGGAGATATATTACTATATTACATATATGTGATATGTGTAACCTACTAATCCGCAATGGAGCAGCGTGGTGGGTCTTAGCTCCAATTATTATCTCCAGAAACGGGGAGAGGAGGCCTATGACCAGCATTGGGATAGTAACAGGCCGTTATTTTAACAGCTGTGGTTCAACAATATGAATGTCATAATATAGAATAGCATTCTAAATGAGGAATTTTCGATTTTTGATTTTTGAAAATTTGGATTAAGAATTTGTAACAATGCGCCAAACGGGCTGTTGTTAATTCTAGTTTTTATTTGTGTTGTTCTTATAAGTTATTTATAATACTGGTAATAAAAGTAGTACTAAAATATTAAAAATATATCTTTGTTCACTTGATATGTGTGGGAATCTCTTAAATATGCATGCCTAGATGCTGTAAAGTACGAATGCAGTTGCCCGCTTCGAAAGTGTTGTATTACAAAATTCAATAACCTTTAGTTCGTAACTCGATCTGGGTTACATGAAGCCGTTGTTTTATTGAGTCTGGAAATGGAATAATTGTGTCAATTGTACGGTAAATAAATTCTCGTAAAACAATTTCTGTATGGACATTCATATTGCATGGGCGTAGTGAGGTACGGGCAGGGGGGGGGCTGCCCCCTTGGGAACTGTAACACTGGAAAACTGACAACTCGCAGCATAGTGACACTTTATAAGGCTTGCATAAGATTTATTATGCATCATAAGACTTGTTAAGTGATAAGGCCGCCCTTTGTACATATACATAAGGTTTACTCTAAGTTATCATGTGTTTTTGTATGTTTTGTGTTTTGTGCAATAAAGTTATATCTATCTATCTTATGTACCTCATCAATTCCAATTACAATTTTTTTTAATATCAAAAAAAATAAAGCTATTTCTGGTTATTCAACTATTAATAAGACATACACATACGTTAAAAACTCCAGATTAAAACAATATATTATATAAAATCTACTAAAACAATATAGTCTAGGATTTTCTGCTCTCCCTTGTATGGAATTCTGGCTACGCCCTTGTTATATTGTATAGATATTCATTTGGAAAGTTTGTCTATATTTATATATTCGGCTCTCCAATAGCATACCATTAAATAATTCAACAAACTCTCATATTTTTTTATTAATTAATTATGTATTACTGATTTAAAGGAGATGATATCACTCTTAGTTACAGTGTTAATATTATAAGAAGTTGAAATTTTAAAAATAAAAATAAACAGGAGAGAATAGTTAAAACATACATTAGGCCTTAAATATTACGACTAGGAAATTAGAATCTTACTACATTTTTTCATAAATGGTAAAAGCCCATATGGTGACTTTTTTTCCAGGATAGGACTACTTACTAACTATAAATCACTTTTCAAAGTCGGCTCTTTGTTAATACAAAGTATCAGAAATAAAAATCACTAACTTGTAATTGCTTTGAGTACATACTAAACATTCTACAAATAATGAAATTGAAATGCTAAAAGAGATAATTATGAGTATCAGCAGTACAATATCCCAAACTATCTTATGACAATATATTAATATCATATATTTTTTTCGTTATCATACGCTGAAAATGTTGTGTCGAAATATTAAAAAGGCGTAATTTTTTATAAAAAAGTAATAGGTATTCAGTTTGTTCCAATCCTCCTGTGTCATGAAATGCCAGTGCCAAAATAAATAGCAGCAATTATACGAACAGGCCTCTGTAATGCATGTAATCCCAGCTTAAAATGAATCCGAGCGTTATGCGCCGCCATTGAATTGATGGGTTTTTCAGAGTTCACGGCATTGTCGATTTACAATGGAAGATTGACAGAGTTGAACGGATCGGAAACCCCATTTATCTTACGATTTACATTTTTTTTACTGATATGCTGTTAACACTAAAAGCTTCTATAACTATATGTGGACTACGAGAAACCAAACCTTAACGGAGAGTATTTTCAAGGAGACCGTAAGGTGGATGAGTGTGAGGCATAAAAGTTCTAGCTGCATCTGAAGCTATAATTCTATGAAGCTAGGATTAGCTTTTTGATGAAAATTGTTGTAATGACAAGCTAAAACTGATCGACGCTGACGTCAGAAAAATTGGAACTCTTTTTTGCCGCCGAAGGAACTCTATGAATATCGCATCGCTGTATGCTGAGCCAACCGCCCTGAACCAAGCATGAGTCAAGCCAAAGCCTGGCCGAGCCAAGCCAAAGTTGAGCCGAGCCAAGCTAAAGTCGAGCCAAGCCAAAGTTGAGTCGAGCCAAGTCAAAATTGAGCCAATCCAAATGTGAACCAAGCCCAGGCCGAAGGCCAAGCAAAAGCTGGCTAAGCCAAAGCTACGCTAAGCCAGAGCCACGGCGTTTGAGAACGATTACTAAGCCAAAACCTTGCGGCCTTGCTTCAGTACCACCAGATGTGATGCGCCGTGCCGTCACACAAATGCCGCATAAACAGTGGATGCGTCAATATAAGCGGTACCAAGCTATTACTGGATGTCTTTTATTTCATTACCGTTGTAGTTTGTTTGTTCTGTGCTTGTTTGTGTTATAGTTATTTGATCGTCAGGGCCAACCATATATGACGCTTTTCAGGCACTAGTATGACAGTTTTCCTATTAATAACAATTTGCCCTTGAGTAAAGTTTCATCTTTTTTAAACCAATGGACGTCTGCAATACAAGATGAATCTTTCTAGATTCTTTATCCCAGATCTTAAGACTCTTGCAAACCGAGTCCCCAACGCAGGCAGTCACTATGCAGAAGTAAGATCTATTGAAATCACAAGCATTATTATCTTTACTAGAACGACTTTTTATTATTGCTTTATTTCGAAAAGGAAAAAAATTTTTTTTTGTTCAATAAAACTGATATTGAAACGCGATCTATGACATCATACATCCTTTATGATTCCATTTGAAAACCATTAAAAAGCGATTAATCATTAGTGATTGCACCAATACCTTACAAATTGCTTCCTGAAGCAATTTGATGGCGCATTCTTAATAAGGAAGATGTTATTTTTAATTTTTGCTTGTATAAGTTAAAATCATTTCAATGATCCAAACTAATATTATAAATGCTAAAGTCTGCCTGCACGTCTGTCTGTCTGTTACGCTTTCGTGCCTAATCCACTAGACCAATATTGATGAGATTTGGAACAACTAAAGCATATACACCGGGATAGTATGGAATAAAAATATTCCCGTCTACCAAAATATGGCGTGAATAAAGTCGCGGTGTCATTATATAGAGAAAAATCAAAATCCTTTTAATACTTACATTGTAAAATTTTGCTATTCAGGTAACAGAATAACCTGCAGCCTACTTTTAATCTTAGCATTCAAGCCCAAGGAGGCGAAATCGTGGACAAAAAAATTAACAAAGTTCTTCATTACTATACAAAGTTTGGAATCTTCTAGTGAATAAGACAAGTATACACGTATTTATAGAATTAGGCGTTACTTTGCGGAGATCCATAATACAAAAGTAATAATAAAATTATTTTGCTATAATCCGCGATACAGTAAATAGAAAAAATATATATAGTGTTAAATGTATAGTGGACTATCCGTATTCTCATACCCGATACGTGCAGGATTCGTAAAAACACATGCACAAACCTCCACCACTTCCACCACAATACACAAGCACTACACACGTTCACTGTCACAAACTCTACAAACATTTCGCCCCGCAACCGAAGAATCATCAGGAGATAGACTCCACAACAAAATCGCAAAGTTGCGATTTTGTCAGAAGGTCTCGCTCTTCCATATATAAATATTCTTTTATTTACCATGAAATAATAAATGTAATGCTGCTGCTGCTGAATGTAATACGTATGAGCGCATGCGTATGTATGTTTAGAATGATAAATAAGTCTAGAATAGAAGAATAGAATAGAAGTCAGAGTAGAAAGAAGCTTGATAAATCCTAAGAACAATGATTGCACAGACTAATATAAGAGGCAGATATTAAGGACAGACCAATCTTTAAGATAAGTATAAGAAATAATTGCCTACTTGAGTATCGACATAATTAGGTCACCCATTCTATTCTAGATCAGTATCTTAATTGGGCGAATATTGCTTAGCTGATGTATTCCTTTGATCAGCTTGTTTTATGTATTATTTGAGTATAGTACTTTTATATTAGAAACGAAATTTCAATATAACCGATATTGAAATTAAAAAAAGGATTCAGAATTCAATAATAATAAATTTACCTAGCATTTTGGTAAAATTTCACGCTGTTTTGTTATAAAAACAACCCATATTTATATATAGAAACCCATAAAACCAATTGTCCACAAATAAATTGTATTTAATTGCGTGTCTGCAATAAATTGCCACTTTACTTCGACCAACAATAATGGTTAAAACCAAATGTTTTATCTGTAATAATTATGACAACGGATTCCTACGCAATTTGGACTACAATCTATACTTATTATAAAACAAAGTCCCAAAAAGCTGTCTGTCTGTATGTAATCGATTTTCTCAAAATCTACCGAACGGATTTTTGTACTGTTTTCACCAAAAGATAGAGCAATACCTCCAGATGGTTTACGTATATCGGTATTATGTAAATTGTGTTAAAGAGATCAAACAGTTGTTAAAAACTTGCTTGCTGGGAGCTTTAGTCGCGTGCGCTGCTTAAACCAGCAGAGATATATAAAAAAATAACGTAAGAGAATTGTAGATCTATAAAAATACTACAAAAAAGTCCGCGATAGCATCTCTCTATTTCTTATGGTTAACTCACAATAATTACTTTCATGTTTAAAATTTTAATTATAGAAAAAAATTGTGACAAGCTGATTTCCACGCGGGCGAAGCCGCTGGCACACCTAGTTATTCATAGGTAAAGTAAGTAATAGTCTGTTACTGTCCCACTGCTGGGTATAGGCCTCCTCTCTCCATTTTTAGGAGAAGGGTTGGAGCTGTGATCTACCACGCTGCTCCAATGCGGATTGATAAGTTACACATATCCCTGGAATTCTCTAGAGATAAGCAGATTTCCTCATGATGTTTTCCTTCACCGAAAAGGGTCTTATAAATTGCAATTATCAATTAGACACATAAGTTTTTATAGGAAAACTCATTGGTGGCCCAGGGTATTTTTTAAATAAATGACATCACATAGCACAGACTTTTAGTTCCGTGCCCTTTTTTAGTTATGCTTTATTTGTATCTTTTAATTTACTTGTACTTAAAAACGAAACTTACTCTAATGCATCAATGTTAATACAGTAAATATTTTTTAATTTATTTAATTATAATTTTTTTTTGTTATTATTGGTATAGATTTTTTATATCTTTTTTTTAATTTCATTTTTTTTACACGTTATCTACTACAACATCTAAAGACCTGCCCAGCGTTTGAACCTATGATCGTCTCTAGAGAGTGATACAATCTCACTGCTGGATTATCTTATCAATTATTATTGATGTGGCTTTCATTACATTATGCCTGTACTTCACTATCGGCTATGATCATCGGGCAAGTGTCTTTGCGATCATCCGTATTATCATATAATACATACGATCATACGTATCACTCAGCGAATCCCTTTGATGCGTTTCGGATAAACCGAGAATTCCCGAGTTGCAGACGATTGTGGGCGATCATAGTCGATGATTGGTGAGTAAAGCTAAGAATGTCCTCTACGCGTTCTAGCTCGCGCTTAAAGATGCGACACTTATCGATGACTGACTTTGACTTGACTTGTCATAACATAAACATCGACAGGTCAATGTTGCATCACAATAACTGTCGAAAGGCTCGTAAGTCGACAAGGAGTACAACAGATGACGTCTTTCTCCTCAATTTATTATACTGCGGGCAGCGAGTCTTTGATAACTAATAAACTCTAACATAGCACAAAAAAATATACAGAAAAATTTGCAATCTTAAATAATAAACAGGACATAAGTAAGAAAAACTACTATCCAAAACAAACTAAGAATCCAGATATTCCTAAAAGATATATTTAGCAAAGAGCATTAATCATTGGTGCTCACAAATAGATTTCATATGTAAAATCGACAGACTAATAATATTAGTATTACGTAATATGAACTAGATCACGAGATATTTATATCTTGCGTTCCAGTTACGGAAGCACTATTTTATCGATTGAATAGCTTTAATTTGGCTGACCAAAATATAGCTATCGCAAACACACAGTTTGTCAATACTATGACAAATTACAACACTCGAAACCATTTTTGATTGCAGATACATTATAGATATAGGAAGACATTTATCGCATACAAATGAGTTTAGTTTGAACATGAGTTAGTCAAGAGCCTATTAGTATCTGGCTCGAAGGACCGCTTTTTTAGATGTTTAAAATATATTTTCAGGCGCTTATAAATGATACATAGGTGCTTAGTGCTAGCTTTAATCATCATTTCAAGATATTGTATGTTCGTCCGTTACAGGCCAATATACTCGTATCATTCGACTTTGAAAAATGTGTGAACAGACGTAAAAGGCTTAAATTTTAGTTGTTGTGACTGCGTTCACAACAGTATTTTATGGAAAGCTACAGTGCCTAAGTTTGTTTACCAAAGACTTCGACAGTTACATAATATTTGTGTGACTCACATTCGAAATTGTTGTGCTTTGTTTCCACAAACTTTCCAGATTTATATATATATTATTACATTTCCAAATGAGGTAAACATAGATAATATATAAAATAATGCCAAGAAAATATTTTACTGCAATGCTCGGTAAAACAAATTCTAAGTGACGCTGAATGCAAAGGCATTATTCTCCTACCTACACATGCAGTATTATTACATAACAACTTACAATAACACATTATAATTGCACTCGTTTAGCTAAATATTAAACATACTTCTTGCCCCGTAACAAAAGCAGCATTTTTCTTACATAATCACCTGCATCAGCTGAATATATCTTACAACGAAGCGTCGAGTTTTTTGTTAGCTATGGCAGATGTTTCGTATGTAGTATGTCAGAGATCTTTTCACTGCGTTAAACCTCAGACATAGTATAACAATGCTACATCAGTCAGTCTCCTGCCCTTATCCCACTCTAGTGGGGTCGGCACAGCATGTTACAAACATGTTGTCACATGATTTGGCTACGTACTTTACGACCCGCCGCCTGCCTGACGTCAACTTACCTTAGTCGCCTTTTACGACACCTCGGTAAGGAAATGAGGGTGGTCTATTCAATGCAGCCGGATACCACACGGCACATACCTTAGTCGCCTCTTACGGCACCTCGGTAAGAACGGAGAATGGTCTATTCTATTTAGCCGGATACCACATAGCGTAGTATAATAATTCTATATTCCGAAATAATTTATTATTTGATAAAACTTCGAACCAGTAGAGCATAAATAAAACAACTCCAAAGTTTAGTCATCCTCCTGCCCTTATCCCAGTCTAAGTGGGGACAGCACAACATGTTACAAACATGCTGTCATATGATTTAACTACATATTTATCGACCGGCCGCCTGCCTGACGTCGACTTACCTTACTCGCCCTTTACGACACCTCGGTAAGAATTGAGGATGGTCTATTCTACTCAACCGGATACCACACGACATAAAACAAGGCCAAAGTTTAATTAATTTTTTTTTTCATACCAAGGCAATGATGACAGCGAAAAACAATTCAAAGACAATTCCGTAATCTAGTTCATCTACAACTTTTTACATTGAAATAGTTGTGTCTCCAATTGCTAAAGCGTGTTCTCATATATTCCAATGTTCCAGAAGTGAGCGTCGAATGCCTTCACAAACTGCGGCACTAAAGTTTATTGATTTATTTCACCCAGGAATTGTGCCATTAAAATAGTTGAATAGGCCATTACTGGCAATATTCTATTTTCTTATATATAACCTCCTTTTGCCCTTAGTGATGTTATTTGTATGTTTTCAAAGACTGATATGAAATGGTTATTCCTTTTGCAAGTTTATAGCGACAAATTTGAATGGTTTATGGAAAAGTAATTTACGGAAAAATTCATACCTATGAATATTTGTATATAAAATAGTGAGTATCTTTTTTTTCTTTACGTGCTCTCCAACTAGTGAAGGTTGGCCGTCAGCTCTGCATATGCAATCCTATTCTTGACTAGATATAAGAGTTCGGGAGCGCTTTTAATTCCAGTCCATTCCTAGATGTTCAGTTACCCAGATATCATTTTACGATCAGGTATCCTCTTCCCTCTTTAAAGTTCATGTTCTTTTTATATACCGAAACAGCTGGATCGATTTTATTGAAACTTTAAGAGCATCTTTAAATTAACCCAGTGGATAATCCTGTAAAGTTTGGTGTTAATAAGAGTTCTTCATCATCGTCCTGCCCTTATAACATTTATAAGTGGGGTCGGCACAACATGTTAACATGTTGTTACATGATTTGGCTACGTATTTTACGACCGGCCGCCTGCCTGACGTCAACTTACGGTATGAAAGAGGGTGGTCTATTCTACTCAGTCGGATACCACACGATGGGTCAACTTACCTTAGTCACCGTTTACGTCAAAATAATGGATGCGAAATTATTTTTGTTTATTGTTCGTTTCTCTATCGTTCTCGTCCAAAAACAGCTTTGGATTAGTGTGATTTTTGATTTTTTGCGAGACAAAGGCTGGTAATAAAGTACTTTTATATTAATACCGAAGTTAACGTCGTCTAAAGTCGCAGTTCATTTTACCAATACAACTCCAAAATATTTGGATCAATAATATATTCCAACGCTTTTATATTGTTCTACAATATCCAAATGTTCCGCAACTAAACGACATGTTTCTACGTAAAATGGGACGTTGTCTCTACAATATTTCCATTAAATATCTACGATGCTATTTTAACTTTTGTAAAGTTTTCAAACGAAAAATCCAACACAAACATTACATTAAGAATTTGAAAAATCAACTGATGTCGGTTGCTGAATATTAAATTCCACACAAAATGTATCACCAAAGTAGAGAAATATACACTTTTAAAGGAAATGTTTATTGTTTTCAAAAATTCAGCTTAATGCAGTGATATATTTTTCTGTGTTCAAATTCAATTTACTATATTGCGCAGAGCAACGGAATAGCAAACAAAGTCAAAACTCGGTAGGAAAAGTTATTTTTCAAACAAATCTTTTTGCAAAAAATATTTTTGTGTTCATAGTTCAAATTCTGAATTACGTTTCACGTGTTTTAAGTGACACAATAAGGAAATTATAGTGTAGGTGAATTTATGGCCATGCCATTACAGCAGTTTAAAACCACTGTTATAAAGAGGCTGATACAGAAAGCCTATAAAAAACTATACTGTTGAAGATTACTTAGATGATAAGGATGTGTGGATATAGGTGCACTTCTGCCCTGTACAAGACAGTAATAAATAAATGTAACTAGTTTTAAGATTTATATTTTAAAAAGAGCAACCGCCGAGTTTCTTGCTGGCTCTTCTCCGTAGGAACAGCTTTCCGAACCAGCAGTAAAGTTGACGATTCAAAAGCACTTGTTTACAAGTTTACTTGAATAAAGAATATTTTGAATTTTGAATATGTGGTTAATTCCACATAAATTCATTAATATGCTGTAGGCATACATAATTTCATAATCGGCGATTACAAACGATTAAGCGCGAGTACGATGTAGAAGGTATGTTTAGCTGTAGTCGCCAATAATGGTCTATGATAGCCTAGGACTTCCTACAATCCGGGAATCATCGCATTTTCGGACACGCATCAAAGAGAATGTCTATATGATTCGTATGTATCGTATGATAATACGGGTGATCGTGCTGGTTATAGATGATAGATGATTAGAATGCGATCAGCGATCATCGCATAGCGAAGTTCCAGGCATTATGCATTGCAAGCTGTTTTTACGTAGAGACTATATCGATGCTGATTACAGAATCAATATAGTCTCACCGTTCAGCTTAATAGCTTAATACCATATCGCTCTTTTCAGAGGATAACAGGTTCAAATCTCACACAGGGATCTATAAGTTTTTTCTTAAAACTTACTAGCCTGATTAATATTTGTAATTTCCTAAACGCTTTTCGGTGAATGACAACATTGTAAGGATCCACATTGTATCGATTTTTCTGATAGGTACAGGGTAAATGAATAAGTTTTTCATTTCAACACTGAAGTTTACGGAAGCGTAATAGCAGGCAGATATAAAAGAATAACCACACACTAATACCAACAATTTAGAACTACAAGCCGAGAAGTTTTACTACATTTGCGTGAGACACGGAAGGTTGTATTAAAAAACTTCATGTTATAAAACATTATTGTTCTTGTGTAGTGCCGCGAAGTTCTTTTCAAAAAATTTAAAAAGAAACCAGGAATAGGAGATGAAAAATCTATATGGAATTGTATGACATCACACAAACGCGTACCCTCTCAAACCCCTGACAGGGATTAGTTTATCTGTTAAAAAGTTAAAAATTGAAAAAAAAAATAGGTTTTTGAACAGGTGGTTGAGATATTCTGGTAAGTATATAAATGTTTGTGTTAGAAGATCTCGCTCTTCTATAACACAAATGTACTATTTTTATACATTTTAGAGTATTTCCACACACAATCATAACAAAAGAATAAAGAATAAAAAGATAAATGTAGATAATGTAATGTAAAAAGATAAAAAAAAATAAAGAATAAAGAAAATGGAAAATGCCTAAACGTTGATAAACTTGATATTTATAATTCTTTCACAATTTTTTTCTGTAATTTAAATTTTAAACATAAAAGTAATTATTGGGAGTTAACCATAAGAGATAGAGAAATTCTATCGCGGACTTATTTGTAGCAGTCTTATGGATCTACAATTCTCTAATACATTATTTTAGCGTATCTCTGCTGGTTTACGCGGCGCACGCGACTAAAGCTTCCAGCAAGTTTTTTAACAACTACTGGATCTCTTTAATACAATTTACATAATATTGATATATACTATTTACTTAAACCATTTGGAGGTATTGTTCTATCTTTTGGTGAAAACCGTACAAAAATCCGTTCAGTAGATTTTGAGAAAATCGATTACATACAGACAGACAGCGTTTTGGGTCTTTGTTTTATAATAAGTATAGATAAATAATTTATCTTATTAACTCTGTATGACCATTTTAAATGATACAAGGTTCAACATTCGATATTGTGATAATTGAATATGGGTATATCGTAGATATTATTTTTAACTGTAAAACCATTCCTTTGATCTTCTTTTTAAGCCCACATTCTTTCGGTATAATATTCGAAATACCTTTATAATGACATTCTGAAGAGCGATAAGCCCGTGCAAAGCTTATTATCCGAAATTTATTTTAAAACCTTCAAAGAGAGTTTTAGAATTTTCTCATAATTGAAGTATGCTTTTCTTGAAATAAGACCTGAATAAAGGAAAATACAAAAGTATACCCTGCCGGTTATACTTATTTATTATTGTAAGCTCGTTATAATTGAATGAAATAAGCTTTCAGCGTTGTATTGTGCTTTACTGTTGTAATTTTAAGATATGAAGTGAAATTATTTATAAATTTATCATCACAAATAATATTTGAAGAAATACCTCTACGTAGCTCGAAGAACTTTTTTATATGCCAAATTCTTTGCAGTTGAAACGCGTTAATGCAAAATTCTATATAATAATACATGAACGTCGGGATTTTTCCGTCCAAAAATGTCTTTAGGCACTGAAGGTGCCTGAAGACCAAGGCCTTCGAATAATTCGTGTTGCCAGTGATGAAACTTGATCTGAAACGTGATCGCTGACTAAGGGCCTCACAAAATAGCATAGAGTCACTTAGCGGGCGATGGAGCGAGCTATACATGGAGTGTCTCTACGCGATCCCACGCGATTTCACGGCTCTTCATATCAACTGCCTTTTTTGGAAACGATTTACGAGTATGGCACGCAGAACACTCGCACAACGCGCACCACAGTAGAGATGTTAAAATTGGTGATATATATTATCTAATAGTAATATTATACGTCTCTTGGATACAACTTAACTTACTTCTATTAGCGAAAATGAAGCTCACTTAGAAAAAATTAAAGAATGATTAGGATGGCAAACGAATATGCTAAATATGTGCGCCAACCCATTCTTTTCCTGCTTGCCATACATAAGCTAAGCAACTAACTACGGACTTACGGATAGACTAGAGTCCGATACTATCATGTTATTTATGATATTGAATAGTATTTATACTCGATAAGTATTAAAATGACCGAACTCAAAAAAGTTGTTTTGTAGCAATTGCTACAATTGTAACGTAGGCTCCATAAAAATAGTGAGTTTTAAAGGAAGTCATATTGTGGAAGGACGAAAAACAGTAGCTTTTTAATGGTTCGTCGCGTGATATCATAGATGGAATTGAAAGAGGATGAAAGGAGAACCATGTATCTGACTCTAAGCCTAATTTTGAATTCAGTCAATTTAATACTGAGAATGCTATATATTTATGAAACCGGATTGAAATAGGTATTTCGTACAGTTTTCGCCACTAATATCTAAATCTGGATTTGGGTTAACCAAGTTTCTTGTGTATCTTACCGCAAATAGCCGAAACTAAAACGAACTATTTGCAAATTATCTTTGAGCATTGCACGCTTTGGGTTTATATTATTCAAGCTGTAACCACCGCTTCGTATCATTTTAAATGTTAAAATACCCTTAATGACTGTAATATATTAAGTGTTTTTTCCGGTTTCGATTCGGTTCGAATTCGATACAATTGAAGCTACGCCGTGTGGTATCCGGCTGCATAGAAAAGACCTCCTTCATTTATTACCGAGGTGTCGTAAAAGGCGACTAAGGTGAGTTGACGTCAGGCAGGCGGCCGGTCGTAAAATATGAAGCCAAATCATGTGACAACATGTTTATAGCATGTTGTGCCGACCTTACGCAGAGTGGGTAAATCTATCTCGTAAATCTAACTTTCCATATACACGTCGATAATATCATTTTTAGTCATCATAAAATGGACTGTAAAGTACTATCTATTGTTATAACAGTTCTACCCATTAGGAGGTCTGTGCACTTGGTTTTCTTTTGACCTTTGCAACCGGATATTTTTTCGAGCGGTCACTTAAAGTTTCCTGTTACGCACTTATATTACGTTACTTACATCAACTGATCTGTGACCTTTTTAAATATCTTTCTATACAATAATGTAAGCTTTTCGTTCCAATTAAGATTTAATGTGTTACAAAAGCAATAATAAAATTATTTTGCTATAATCCGCGATACAATAAATAGAAAATATAAGTGGTAAATGTACAGTGGACTATTCGTTTTTTCATACCTGATACATGCAGGATAAGCTGTGATAGCCCAGTGGTGATACCGTGCGACTCTTACGAGGGGAACACGAGTTCAAACCCGGGCAGACACCAATGAGTTTTTCTATTAAAACTCATGTGTCTAATTGATAATTGCAATTTATCACACGCTTTTCGGTGGAGGAAAACATCGTGAGGAAACCTGCATATCTCTAGCGAATTCTGGAGATATATGTAACCTACCAATCCGCATTGGAGCAGCGTGGTAGGTCTTAGCTCTAACCCTTCTCTCCAGAAACAGAGAGGGGAGGCCTATTCCCAGCAGTGGGATTGTAACAGGCTGCTACTATACTATATATGCAGGATGGTTACAAACATATGCACAAACCTCCACCACTGCCACCACAATACACAAGCACTACACACGTTCACTATCACAAACTCAACAATCGATCACCCCGCACCCGAAGCATCATCAGGAGATAGACTCTACGACAAAATCGCAAAGTCGGATAGTCCACTATACATTTAGTACTATATATATATTTTCTATTTACTGTATCGCGGATTATAGCAAAATAATTTTATTATTACTTTTGTATTGTGGATCTCCGCAAAGTAACGCCTAATTCTATAAATTATTTAATATGTTATTGCTTGCGATGGATAGAGATTGGCTCGTAATAGCTCCACGTATTTATATCATAAATAATTTGCATACAAGAAGTATATTTTCCGAAGCTAATATAAAATCACTTCTTTCTTTAATATTTTTTTATAATAGAATCCAGGGGCCTTAAATTATAAATGGAATATATGTTTTCGCTTAACAGTATTACGTAAGACATAATGCTATGCAAGTGTGCAATATTAATATTAACTAGTTGTTATGGTAAGACAACATCTCATTTGCTGGATAAAGTAGGTCTTTTGTTGTGGTGTTGGGGTCTATCCAGGCTCAATAAAGTTTAGCAGGAGTACGTTGCTGACCAGGGTGTAGACGTGATGCGTTCAGTATTCCTGTGCCCTCGTCACCAAGCAGCAAGGTGGAACACCATGAGGTTTTAGCCGTTAGGAGACCGGCATAACTGAAATACCCATGAAGGGTTTCCTCATGTAAAAAAAATGCCGTTACTTAACTTTTATTTTAAGAAATATAGTAATGGTTTTGCTGGAGTAATATAATTTTAACCACAAATGACAGACATTAACAAGAAAATGTTACTTCAGGGACCTTTGGGGTATTCAATTTTTAATTCAGTACAATAACATTAGCACTAAGCATCAACAAAGACGTTAAAGTGTTATAATTAATGTAAAGTCCTACCGTCGTATATTTCGGTGGTAAAAAATCTTGTCCATTAGCAACTTGACACCGGCACGCAATTTCACGCCATTTTACTCCCACCACTTAAGGTTTCCTATTACTCAATGCGATATACTTGGTCATTGATCTGAGGAGAAAGAGAATATTATTTGGGATCCGAACCGTGATTTTTTACGGTAACAAAAAAATATGTTACTTAGTATACTAGTGAGTAAGTATACTAGTTAGTTAGTATACTCGTTCGAGAATTTATCATAGGCCCTATATGCCTTCATAAAAAAGACGGCATAATTTACCACCCTTCATGTTGTTTTTATTTTTGATTATTTCCTCCAGATTTTATTTGTAAAAGTAGAATAGTTTTTTTTGTAGAATAACTCTTATTTTCTATTTCGTTTATTATTGTTTTTTTTCTTTTTGATATAGTGAGCACAACGTCATTCAGCTTATTTCATTATACGTGCTGAGTTAGCCTTTAAGTGGGATATATATAACAAAAAACTGTAATTTACGAATGTATATTAGGATAAATAAAACCAAATTGTATATCACGTTGGCATCCTAATAAATAAATCTATACTTAATATATAAAGCTGAAGAGTTTGTTTATTTGATTGATTGTTTGAACGCGCTAATCTCAGGAACTACTGGACCGATTTTTTGGAAAAAAAAATTGAGTTTAAGATTAAGATAAGTCCATTTATCGAGGAAGACTATAGACTATACAACATCACGCTAAGATGAATAGGAGAGGAGCAGTAATAAAAAATAATGCGCAAACGGCAAAATTTAAAGCTTTAATTGCATGCGCTAAGTAAACTGTGAAAGCTATTCAAAAATAATGTAATACAAAATTGTTCCTCTCTAAAAGTTCTAAATAAAAGTCCGCGACAGCATATGTCCAACTTTTAAGGTTAACCCACTTTAACCATAATTAATATAAGTATTACGTTTCACTCAAAGAAAAAGACTGCGATCCACGCGAAGGAAGTTGCGTTTAAAAGCTCAATAATATAAAAAAGCTCATGATGACCTACACGTGATGCGTTAGAAGATTACATTTATGGGTTTATAGAATATAATAGAATAGAATATACTTTATTGCACCACATAAGATTTACAATATATAATACAATATAGAATATATAATACAGTAATTAATACAATATATAATACAGTATATAATACTATATACAATACAGAAAACAACAATTCAATTCAAAGTGACACAATGAGGCGGCCTTATCGCTAAATAGCGATTTCTTCCAGGCAACCTTTATTTTTTATAGTAGTTCTGATGGTAGTAGATTTTCCGTAGTTTAATACTCGCTGGCGATTGTTTCTTCTTTCGCTAAATTCCACCTTTACAAAAATCCTGATAAAGAATACGATAACTATAGAAGTAGCTAAACCACTCAATAAAGAGCCTACAAATTAAAGCCGTAAGCAAACCGTATGATTCGGTACTAAGTAACGGGTGCGCTATCTAGTACCGAGTACCGAATCGTTACTCACGAATGCTATTCGTTACTAGTTACTCGTATCTTTCGTATCGGTACGTATTAGCAACTACATAATACGGTACCTAATCTGTGAATGTGTGCTGTCGGTGAATTTAAATGAACCTTACGAAGAACAATGTTTGTTTTTTTATTGTTGTTTATTATTCCCCTTAAAATAAATATTTTTAAATTATTTGAAATCTCCATTAAAATATTTTTTTTTTCATATTTTATGTTAAATTTCATTCGCGAATAATATCTATTTTATTTATTTATTTATTTTCAAGGGAAACAAACAGTACATGAAAAACTTAATAGCTAGGAAAAAAATATATAAATCACATAACCAATAAAGTTTCCACTAGTTATAACACAGTTAGAATAATAAATCCATTTCAAAATCCAGTAGATTCCGGATACAATTTACTTGTGCTTTTAATTATTTTTTATTAAATCAAGATTTTGTAAAAAAAATGAAAAAATTCGCCTTACGCAGTTAGGTATGCAAGCAAGTAAGTAATATGTTGCGCCGATATCATACTATACGGGAATACGACTCGAGACGTTACTTTAATGCTATGGTATCAAAAGTAACGAATAAAGTACCGATACGATAGTAACGAGTACTACTTGTTGTAGTAACGAACACGCACGGGTGCGCTTTTTGTCGGTACTCTTACACCACTACAAATGATACTCAAATGAATACAAATAAGAAAATTCCCGTTCAAGGTAAATATGTCTAAGATGTTGATATAACAAATTCTTATACCACTCTCGTATCTCGTAAGACGCACATAAAGTTCGAAGAAACCCCGAGGCAGTACCTTCCATAATTCAGTTTGAACTATTCATAGAAAGGTATTTGTCGAGGATTCGTCGCGGCGCGCTTGTAAGGCTTCCACGGCCTTACTGGAGGCTTATGTAATAAAAAAATATTCAGTGCCAACATTATCCGGCATCAATTTTATTCAGCTTAGAAAATCGGAACCACGGAACGAATTTTTATTTATTTTATATTATACGAGTTGTTTTTTTGGTTCTTTGAGTCTTGGTGATTTTTGGATTAAAATAAAAAAATAAAATAAATATATGGGACATTTACACACACGGTCGTCAGTCTCCAAAGTAAGTAACTTAATACTTGTGTTATGACGGACGACTGGTAGATATACTACATAAATAAGTTTAAATACATACTTAAATACAAATACACACCCAGGTTCGATTGGAGGCATTGTTGATACTATAGTAATAATAAAATTAATAAATAAATAAATTATTTTTTTATATATTTAAATGTTTTTTCTGTTTGTTTTAGAAGATTTATTTATGTATTTATTTATTTTATTGGAAGCCAACGAAATTTACAGAGTATACAAAATAATATATAAGTAAAATCATTTTTATATTACTACCCCATACATTTCACTTATAGGCTAACTCAACATGAGATAAAACACGACCGACAATGCTTAAAATGTAAATTTAAAGGAAATACACAAAAAAAATTAACATATATAGTAATAACTAGAAAAATAAAAAAAAGAAAAGAAGAAGAGTGAAATATGAGAGAAGATATTTAAAAATGTAATTTAATTTGTAAATAAATGAATGAGTGAAATTTATTATTATAAAATACGGACAACTGGTAGATATATATAATATTAAATACATACTTAAATATAAATATACGCCCAGGTTCGAAGAACCAACAAATTGTTTATAGAAAATGTAATGGGAATCGAACCCGCGACCCGCGGAGCTGAATGCAGGGTTACTACCCACTGCGCCAACGGTATTATCGATCTCCGTAAAGTAACGCCTAATTCTATATTGGAATAATCGTCGTCTAATACTATGCCCGTAGAATGTTATGACTGAAAAACCAACTATTCATTACTTAAAACAGAAGCCATGCTATTGTCACCTGAAGCGAAAACGGTTCTAATTTTCGTAATTTATATTTCTTTTGAAACGCCAAGGACTTTCATTAAACAATTCAAAGTAGGGAAACAAAGCGATCCGACTTAATAATTATTCCATTGTTTGGCCTTTTTTTCACATTTCGAAGACGTGCTCCGTAAACTTTACCTGAAGTCTGATGCCGAAACTTTGAACAGCCTGTACTTAAACGTAAATTAATATAAAAAAATTACTTTGTCGAAACATAACTTTCAAAGAGTCCTAAAACTTTCTAAGTCTGCTAACAAGCGAAAATTTATTTCTTTGAACGTAAAAGCTTTATATACCTAATAAATATACGACTTAATTAAAATAACAAAAGTTTTTATATAACTAAAATATTAATTATAAATACGCCCTAGTACGCTCTTAAGTACAATTTTCGTAACTAGCACTGATTGGTGGACATCTTAAACATTTCTAATCCAAATTCAAATTCAAAATATTATTTATTCAAGTAAACTTGTAAACAAGTGTTTTCGAATTGTCAACCTCTATTGCTGGTTCGGAAAGCTATTCCTACCAAAAAGAACCAGCAAGAAACTCGGCGGTTGCTCTTTTCAAAGAATAATTCTTATTACTACTTACATATAGTTATTAATTAAATTAAAAAAATTAAATTATTTAAAAAAAAAATGTCTTGTACAGGGTAGAAGAGTAGCTATATCCACGCATTGTTATCGTCTAAGTAATGATGAATTTAAATGAGCTAATCTAGTACATATGATCTGAATTTCGGAAAGGACTCCAACAGTTTTCGTGAAATTTAAGGGGTATAAATCGAACTAATTAGTTTCAATTTTCAAAAATGATCCTTATCCCTGTGTTAAGGGATTTAAAAACTGTTCCAATATTATTTAAATACATAGGTTAATTTCGTTGTCATTTCTAAAGCCATAAGTTGCTCAGTTCAGTTGGGATCGGGCGGTCTTGAGGTGAAAATACCAAATATCGAGTCAAGTTGCATCTTTTTATATCTTTAAAAAAAATCAGAGTTTTTTTATTGTATATGTTAACTTACTATGTAAGCTAAAAAATACTCAATTTAGTTTATATTGATCAGCGGCTTACATGTGAAAGCCTAACAGACAGTCAGATAGACAGAATTTGTCATTTAAAATATTGTATTAGGTGTTCAGTAAGGGAATTGTAAAGGACTTGTACTTTACTTTTTTATTTCATCTAGTTTTCGCCATTTGGCATTACGTTTTATGGCGTTATATTTTCCTAAAGAAAGCGCACCTAGAGAAAATAATTCACGACAATATTTTCGTGCAACAAGAAATATATGTTATTTTGATCAATCATTTTGTATTTGACACATCAGAGTGATATATGTTGTTTTTTATGATGCGCTACTGAAAACATCCTTTGGCAAGTATCCAAATTATTTAGAATAGAGTAAGCAGTCTTTGTTTGTGATTTACTTGATACTTTACTTGTGCCTGTGGCTACGCCCGCGTGGAAATCAGCGGGTTACAAATATGTATGTATGTCAGTCAATCTACAAAACCGTAATCTACAGTTGATCAAAGCCTTCCTCATGAATTGCACTATCTTTATGTAAAAACTGTACAAAAATCCGTTTAATAGATTTTGAGAAAATCAATCACATACAGCATACATATTGGAAGAGTATATTGATTGATATAGAAAAGGACACTGAAATACGCATAACAAACTCATTTATAAAGAAACAAAAATCTTTGTTTGCGTCAACTTAAACGTTTAGGCACCCTCAAAAATGCAATATATGTCTCTTCCCTGTCCCCGAAAACAAAACCATTTTTGCATTCTATATGCTATCTTGGTAGTTTTAATTGTGCCAAATTTCACCAGTTGTCCCAGAGAATTTGTCGTGAAAGCGTAAGAGACGGACTTTTGAATTCGAATTCAAAATTATTCTTTAATCAAGTGAACTGTTCTCAGACTTTTGTAGAAACTTGCTCCTACCTCGAAGAACAAAAAAGAAATTCGATGGATAATCTTAAAAAAATTAGAATGTCGCATTAATAACGCATAATTCCGCATTAAAGCGGAATGCCGAATTAATAACATAAGTATGGATCCGACTATAAAGACTATGATCATAAAGGTTTTTTGAAGTGCATGACTAACAATAATATATTTGTTCCAGAACGAGTGTCTCCACGCCGCAGTGACATCATTAACGAAGAACCAAGCCGAGCATTACGACAAATACAATTGCTTGTGAGTACCAATAAAACTGTAATTCCTTTCGCGCCGTTAACCTCTTCCACTAATTAACTTTTGACGCCCCGATCACATTCAGTTCACGGTATAATTGAGACGTCTGTGTGAATCGAAAAAGGGTGAATCTTAGAATTTTCGATTACATACACATACATTGTATATAATAAGCTGTGATAGCCTAGCGGTGAGACCGTGCGACTCTCTAGAGACGACATAGGTTCAAACCCCGGGCAGGCACCAATGAGTTTTCTATTAGAACTTATGTGTCTAATTGATAATTGCAATTTATCATACGGTTTTCGGTGAAGGAAAACATCGTGAGGAAACCTGCATATCTCTAGAGAATTCTAGGGATATGTGTAACCTACCAATCCGCATTGGAGCAGCGTGGTAGGTCTTAGCTCCAATCCTTCTCTCCAATAACGGAGAGAGGAGGCCTTAGCCCAGCTGTGAGCATAGTAACAGGCTGTTACTTTACTTTTTTACTTTACATTGTATATGTAGAAATGGAACGTAAGATGTGTGAGTGAGATAGCATGAGATGAAAAATGAAAAAGAGAGAGCTAGAAGGTTTTGGTTAGTCTCTAAGGAAAGCTAGTGTTGTGAAGGAGATACTAGGACAAAGTTGTACTAATAAATATCCCCGTCAGTGATATATCCAGGCTTTTTAAGACGACTGGTAGGTTAAAGCAGGTGACGGGACAGCAGTGAAACTCATGTCCCAAAATGATTGGACCAAAACAAAAGTCGTTAACCACTCGTCCTGTATCGACAGGCTTTTATAATAAGCTTTCTTCTAGCTTTAATAATAAATATAGTGTTCCAAGTCCGATTTATTTTTTTTATAATAAGTGGAAGGATGGTAACATAACAGTTGTATCTATATTAAATGACTTAAACAGAATTACTATACAAATCATGCCCACGTGGAATAGTCCCGAGAACGCTAGCAGCGTTTTTGCGTTGAATCGCTTAACTAATTCCTTGTATAAAATGTACCAGGACATTTGTCACCTAAAGAAGCAGTAAACCGTGTTGTTGGAATGGATAGTATTTTTTTTGGGCATGGCAAAATATGTAACTCGCAATAAGACAAGCGTATTTTAGTCGCTTGCCAGATTTGGAAATTTGTAATAAATTAATGTTTACCGTATATAAAAAATACCGGAAAATATCGTATTTAACAGTTGTAAAAGGTATGAAAATATATCGATATATTGTTGATATAGATAGATCGATAGATGTTATAGAAAATTTGAAATCATGATCTCTAGACAAACAATAATGAAATTTGAGGGAAAACATTTTCACGATAGAAGTTCAGAGGGTGCGCCTTAATAAATAACAAAAAAATATTATGAGATGTATTTTAATATAGATTTAAATACTTTCAGGAGAATTATTAGGTGGACGATTAATTTACTGAGAGTTCACAGACAAATAATTATAACGATAAAACAAAGTGTGCCAATTTTAAATATAAGCAAGATAATCTTCGGGTATTCTACTGAGATTTTAGTATCTTTTCAAATGTCGACTGGCCCGTTGACGGAGTGGGTAGTGACCCTGCCTTTAGCTCCGCGGGTCGCGGGTTCGATTCCCGCCGACGGCCAACATTTTCTATAAACAATTTGTTAATTTCGAGCCAGGTTGTATTGGGTGGGTATTTAAGTATGTATTTAAAATTATATATGTAGTATATCTTCCAGTTGACCGTCACCACACAAATATTAAGTTACTTACTATGGGATCGGAGGTCCGTGTGTATTTAAAAAAAACAAAATAAAAAAACAAAATGTATATAATAATAGATGTCATTTCTTTCTCTTCAATATCGCACGGTCAGTCCGGCGTGTGGTATCCGGCTAAGTAGAGTAGACCACCCTCATGCCTTACCGAGGTGTCTTAAAAGGCGACTAAGGTAAGTTGACCCACCGTGTAGTATCCGGTAGAGTAGAAGAGACCACCCTCTTTCTTACCGAGGGGTCGTAAAGTACGACTAAGGTAAGTTGACGTTAGGCAGGCGGCCGGTCGTAAAATACGCAGCTAAATCATGTGACAACATGTTTGTAACATGTTGTGCCGATCCCACTTAGAGTGCGATAAGGACATAAGGATGATGATGATCGCACGGCCAGTATTAAAGTGACCTAATTCGACCAAAAATTCCTCGAAAAACAAACTGAAAGAACCATTAATTCGACAGCTTACATATTTGGAATTGACAAAAAGGTTGCGAGTGTATTTTAATTAAAACATTAAAAAATCATGTTATTATAATATGTTCTTGTAGTATATTTATTAACCAAATAAATATATTCTTACATCAAAATATTTCAATGTAAAAGAAGCCACAGAAGATCAAAGAAACCTCCTCGATTATTAGGTCGTATACATTCAAACGTTCTTAAGCTGGGATTTGAACCTCTTATGTATTCACATTTCATAAAGGTGATGTGTCAATTGGATTCTTGACATGATACGAAGATACGAAGCTTTGATTACCTTCTTGAAAAGTAAAATTTTAACAATTATTTTTCTAAAATTAGCTTTGCTTATATCACATCAACTACTCTTTGTAAATAACTTTTACTCTAGGATTTGTCTCAATGCTGAAAACATAAAAATATTGTTAACAAGTCGAGTGAACGTGAGAAAAATACGCCGTGTGGTATCCGGCAGAATAGAATAGACCACCCTCATTTCTTACCGAGGTGTCGTAATAACGAAACTTCACATGTCTTCTGTTAACCGTTGAAGAGTTCCCTCGTGTGGAGCCAATCCTAGCAGCAGCATCAGGTCATGCCTATCATTAACATGCATTGTCATCGAGACTGGTCCAGAATAAAAAAAATTAGATAGATAGAGTGCTTTTTATTGTACACAACAAAAATTACAGGCATTAATAGACTGGAACAAATATAAGTACAATAAGGCCTTATCGCTAACCAGCGATTTCTTCCAGGCTATCTTAGACGTTATGGAGCTGTTGAACAAAATGACTGGTACGAAAGTGTACCACAGAGTATATAAAGATAATAATACAATTCTACACTATACATATCTCCATATAACTTACATCAAATATACACAAAAAGTAAAAAAAAAATACCTATATTATACATAAATAAAACTACAAGTACATAAGCTCAATCGGACACCAGAAAATGGGCCAAATTTAATATGCAAGATTCCACCTTCACTTGCACACGTTACAAGTTAAATAAAACCTTTTAAAAATATTCATGTAAGTTTCTAGAAAAATGTGTGTAAAAACATTGTGTAATCTAAATAATACAAGCAAAAGCTTTTGTGTTTGTGTTTGTTTACCACTTTAAAGTTCAAAAGTTAAAAGAGTTTTCACGACTGTTTGGATACACTTAGGTCCCAGAGGAAACGAAAAAACTCGATTTTCATCTATGACTAATGTAAAAATTTTTCGTCGCTGGATGCACCTATTCTTAGATATAAAAAATAATCTTTGTTTGTATGTCCTCTATAAACTCCGAAGCGAATGGACTGACTTTAATGAAATTTTCAGACAATCTTCAGAGTGACTTAGCGGATGATTCTGTAAAATTTGGTGGCGACATGAGCATCTTTTTTGACTGTCAATGACTACTGATATCTTTAATTTGAGGCCAGCGAAGTGGGATGGATCTAGTAGTACTATTACGTAAACCAATCATCATTATACTCCTGACCTTATGCCACTGTAAGTGGGATCGGCACAACATGTTACAAACATGTTGTCACATGATTCGGCTATGTATTTTACGACCGGCCGCCTGCCTGACGTCAACTTACCTTGGTCGTAATTAACGATCCCTCGGTAACGAAGAGGGTGGTTTATACTACTCAACCGGACACACGACAAGTCAACTTACCTTAGTCGCCTTTCACGACACCTCGGTAAGAAATGAGGGTGGTCTATTCTACTCAGCCAGATACCACACGGCGCGTCGACTTACCTTAGTCGCCTTTTACGACATCTCAGTAAGAAATAAGGGTGGTCTATTCTACTCAGTTGGATACCACTTAGTGGATCAACTTACTTTAGGTGCCTTTTACGACACCTCGGTAAGAAATGAGGGTGGTCTATTCTAATCAGCCGGATACCACACGGCATATAAATACATAAAACAAATAAGAATAATATTAAACACAAAAAGGACGTAAGCGCAAAAGTATTGCGACAAAAGACAAAAATTTAAATATGTGTGCCAAGTTCTCTTCGCTTAAATAGCTGTGCCAACAAAGGAACTAAAACTGTACTTGGGGTCAAGGTTATACCGATTTTCCAGTCGGGGGCTAAAACTGTAGTAAGATTTTTATCGAAATAGTCACAACTGGACGCGTTGCTGGATCCAATTTACAGTTAAAATACTCCAATCTCAAATCGACTCATAGATGGAATTGCAAAGCTCTATGCAAATAATCTTGTACAATGGACTTAATAACATAATTTTATCGTTGCTTTCTTAGACAACACGACACACGGTAGTAGTATGACGTAAAGATTTAGTTCCGAAATGAAATTTAATAATTGGTGATATAAGTTTCTATAAATTCAATATTGAGATAATATAAACAATATTTATATATAAATCTATTTATATATATAGATTCCTATATATAAACAAATTTATATCAAATACGTTATAAATCGAATAAAGTGTAGCACGGATATGTATTTTATATAACCACAAAAAATAGCATGCGAGTATATATTGTCTTTATATACTCTGATACTATAATACAAAGATTATAAAACTGAAAACATTACGTACAGAACAAAAATAAAAAATTAAAAAGTTTCATTACGATACAGGTCTTGTATGGACACCTGTATCATAATGTAACTTTTTAATCATAACGATACACCTTTAAAAAAAGGTTTCAATGAATGGGTCCGCGGCGACGCAACACGCATGCGCAATCGATGTTTTCGCCTTGGCGCCAATATATGACATTTAAAAAATCTTTTTAATATTTAAACGAAGTTTAGTTTTGTTTGTAAAAAAAATAGTTTTTGTGTAAAAACATGTCTGAGAGCGGGGATAGTGGTGATTGTACACCACAAGATATTCTGAAAGCTGCGTCAAACATGACCGTGAACCTGTTGCCGACGAAATCTAGGAGCAACTATATTAAATGTTACCACGAGTTCTTGGAATGGAAACGTACGTTTTACGTATTATAGTATGAGAGTAGATAAAGTAGTGTATGATACTGTACATAACTTGGTCTTATAACACTCGTGTGACACTATAAAAAAACTCGCCTGCGGCTCGTTTTTTTAAACCACACTCGTGTTATAAAAACCCTTATTATGCAACAGTATCATAAACTACTATTCTTTGCGTGCACTTTTTGGTCATAGACTATTATAAAATAATAAAATAAAATTAGACTAAAATTTTGTTATTTAAATATAATTTTTGAAATTTGCGTACCAAAACTGTGAATTGCTTTACTGTAAAATGACTCACTTCGTAGGTTAGCTGGTAGAGATCTCTGTCAACGGGATAAGTTGACCATTGTACAATTTCACTTTTATTAATAATGTGGTGGTACATTAATGAATAAATAAAATGACTTATTGCTTCAAAGGTCATGAATGTTTTTATTCTTCTATTCGCCTATTAGAGGATATACCTATTCTTCTATTCGTTTTTACATCGTTGTCCTAATCATCATCCTCCTGCCCGTATTCCACTCTAAGTAGGATCGGCACAACATGTTACGAACACGTTGTCACATGATTGGCTACGAATTTTACGACTGGCCGCCTGCCTGACGTCAACTTACCTTAGTCGTATTTTACGACCCCTTGGTAAGAAAGACGGTGGTCTATACTACTCAAACGGATACCACACGGTGGCTCAACTTACCTTAGTCGCCCTTTACGACACCTCGGTAAGAAATGAGGGTGGTCTATTCTACTCAGTCGGATACCACATAGTGGATCAACTTACTTTAGGCGCCTTTTACGACACCTCGGTAAGAAATGAGGGTGGTCTATTCTAATCAGCCGGATACCACACGACATTTACAATTAAATAACATAAGCCCTTTATATTGAAACTTTCATTTTATAGAATAAAGCGTTATTTTGCGGACATCCAGAAAGAAGTGAATAGAAAATATATATAATGCTAAACGTAGAGTTGACTATCCATTTTCATACCCGATACATACAGGATTCGTAAAAACACATGCACAAACCTCCCCCAGTGCCCCGCAATACACAAGCACTACACAAGGTCACTATCACAAACTCAACAATCGTTTCGCACCGCAACCGCAGCATCAGGAGATAGACTCTAAGACAAAATCGCAACGATTGCGATTTAAGCATTATATACATTTTCTATTCACTTTATCACGGATTATACTAAAATAATTTTATTACTTTTGTATTAACATTTTCTTTTTGTTTTAGACGAAGATTACCTGACGACGTCCGGACGTGTAGAAATTATGCATATTTACAAGAAATATACGATGCAGTTCGAGCAACCGATAGTAAGTATTATATTGATAAAATACTTCGAAAAGGTTTTCAATAACATGCCAAAACAATTCTGCCAATATTTAAACTTCCAAATACATTTAACTTAATACAATAATATCAATACAATAATAATATTTTATTTATATTATTAATTATAATATTATAATAAATAATATAATATTATAAAATAATAATAATAATTTTATAATTATTATACAAATGTTAAAATTACAAACAATATATTAACCAAGTAAGAACGAAAAAAACATCCTGTTACTATCTTATAGCCGTGATGAAACTCTTCAATTTTGCACATAGGCTTTAGACCCATCACACAGCTCTGATTCGAATAAGCATCTTACACGGAAATTTTCAGGAATATTTAGGATTTCACCCAAATGAATTGTAAATATAAATAGTTGCCTGTTTGTTTGTTTGTAAACTCCTTATTGCACAAATTGACATTAATATAAAATTGATTAAAAAAAAACAAAATAATATGCAACGGCGAGCTTATTCTCGAATCGAAATCTCTTACAGCTAACCAGTCTTAAATTAAAATAAAAAGAAAATTAAGTAAAACTAATTAATATTATTAAATATCTGATAGATTAATAATAAATTAAATACAAAATAGATTTAATAATATGATAAATATACAGTATAATAAATATAAATGATGAGCACATGATTTTTTATTGAAAATCATGTCCAACCGAGTGTAAGTCCTCTACATTCATTACTTTGGTGACGGAAAACTTTTGTATATAAAAATATAGAGAATTATAAAACAATAAATAGGTGATGTATATAATAGACGAACTGTGATAGCCCAGCGGTGAGACCGTGCGACTCTTTCGAGGGGAACACAAGTTCAAACCCGAGCAGGCACCAATGAGTTTTTCTATTAAAACTCATGTGTCTAATTGATAATTGCAATTTATCACACGCTTTTCGGTGAAGGAAAACATCGTGAGAAAACCTGCATATCTCTAGAGAATTCTGGAGATATGTGTAACCTGTAACCTACGTATCCGAGCAGCGTGGTAGGTCTTATCTCCAACCCTTCTCTACAGAAACGGAGAGAAGAGGCCTATTCCGAGCAGAAGGATTGTAAACGCTACTTTACTTTGCTATAATAGACGCAGTGGTAACGGACATTAGCTTGCGGCTCCTGCTTTGCTCCTTGCAAAAGTTTGCAAAGCTTCGCCATTACAGCAGTTTAAAAAACTATTAAAGAGAGACTGATAAAGGAAGCCTACTAAACTGTTGAAGATTACGTAGATCATAAGAATGTGTGGATTCGTAATTCGTTTGTGGGTTTGTGTATAAGATTCTATAATAAAATTCCACAATCTACTTTAACTTTACCATTACAGCAGTTAAATACTATTAAAAAAAGGCTAATTCAGAAAGCCTGTAACACTATTGAAGATTACCTAGACGATAAGAATGCGAGGATATAGCTTCTCTTCAACCCTGTACAAGACATTAATAACTATATAGAATATAAGAATTACTGTTTGAAAAGAGCAACCGCTGAGTTTCTTGCTGGTTCTTATCGGTAGGAACAGCTTTCTGAACAAGCAGTAGATGTTGACGATTCAAAAGCACTTGTTTACAAGTTTACTTGAATAAAGAATATTTTGAATTTGAATTTGATATAGCTACAGGATCTAACATCCTATACAAGATAGTAATGACTATGATAATATTAAGAATTATATTTTGAAAGCAACCGCCGAGTTTCTAGCTGGCTCTTCTCAATAGGAACAGCTTTTCTAACAAGTAGTAGTTTTGACGATACAAAAGCACTTCTTTACATATTTAATTGAATGAAGAATATTTTGAATTTGGATTTGTATGTAACTGTCCCTTATTGTATTGTAAATAAATAAATTTAATACCTATTTATTTTATAGGGATCACGAGCTTCCACCATCATCTGATCATCACAGCTATTTAATATTCCCAACGATTAAATTTTTCACGTTCAGAATAAAAGTTTGAGTTTTCCACACCTAAAATTCATCTATTAATAATTCTTTTCCTTCCCACTTTTAACGGAGCAATGGATACAGTTTAAACAGAATGAAAAGAGAAAACTTTTTCGTTTAAATTTTACTGCATTGGCCCTGTTTTAATAACAACTTATCTCGCCACTCCAGTTTCGCGTTTCAATTATAACTTATCTCTTCTTTGTTCTGGCAATTTCGCGTCATTAACGGAAAATAATTAATCGTTAAGTGTCAATTTATTTTCAGTTCTTTCCGTACGTTAATATGTTTGTTTAATGTTTTTGTAATTTATATATTATTTTTAAATGATTTATAGAAGCAGGCGTTACTTTGCGGAATTCCATATTACAAGCCATATAACAGAACTAACTACTTTGCTATAATCCGCACGGGTTAAGTGAATGCATGCAAAGCCAATGTGTATGAAGCAGGCAAAATCTACGCACCTTTTACATGCAGGACCTGCCACCACATGCACCCCAAGGCGCATGGCTTTGCATGCATTCACTTAACCCGTGCGGATTATAGCAAAGTAGTTAGTTCTGTTATATGGCTTGTAATATTATTTTTAAGTTGTTTTTATTTTAAGTGCATCTCCGTGTACACTGCTAAGAGTTGAGGTGTTTCTATGGGACAAGCTCAGTGCATTCTGAGATGGCTTGCGTTATAGGATACATCTGCCACTAATTTACAAAGTTAGACGTTACTATGCAGAGATTTATAATACAAAAGAAATGCTAAATTATATTATTGTGTCTTTTATATGTGTGTGTAAATAAGAGAAACAATATGAAGTGTGAAAGAAATAAGTACTCTTCAGAGTTGAACAATGTATATAATGGTTATTTTCAAATTATAAATATATTATAATTTGATAATGATAAGGATGATAATAATTAATGTATAGAAATCGGCTACACTCGATATTTAGCGAATGAGGCTGACTAGTTTCAAGCCTTATTCATAAGCTCTTTATGCGGCGGGAACTGTCAACAAATAAATCATCCGATAAAATTAGACGTGAGTATAGTCGGTTTCTATACATTAATTATAAATACCACACACGACAGTTCACACTCAGACACTCATTCAAAAAAGAATGATACTGTTTTTGACTGAAACCGATATATTTATTTAGGATGATTTTTTTAACCTTTTGGACCCATTATAACAGGAAAATTGAAAGTTGAAAGAGAGTAATCTCTCTTCCTAGACTACGTTGTGGCAATAGGTGCATGTTTCATATGTTTAATTTTACATTAATATGTAATATTTTTAACATGTTTAATTGTTTAAGGTTGAAATAAACAAGAAATTGGAGTAATAATGGAGAATAACTATAAGAAATCATAATATTGAAGACATAATATTAACTATGACAATTTTTTTGTTTCAGGTGTATCAACTAAAGATTTTATGGCAAAACTAGGAGAATATTTAATTTTAACAGCTTTCTCACATAACTGTCGGTTAGAGAGGGCGTTTAAGTGTTTAGGGACTAATTTAATGGAATTTTTGACTACATTAGACAGCGTCCATGATGTCTTGCATGATCAGGTAAGCAAAGCTATAGTAGAGATCAAGTATAGCAATAAGAAAAGTAAATATAAATATAATAAAAGTCTTTTGACCGTGTTTTCATGCAGTTTTTGTCTATACACAGAGTGATTCAAGAAGGTGGTTTATTTCCTGAAATATGTCACTGATTGTAGAATCTGAATATCGAAAGAAGTTAAAATAACATATTTCTATATTACAGACTCTATAACAGAACTACTTTGCTATAATCCGTGCGGGTTAAGCGAATGCATGCAAAGCTAATGTGTATGAGGCAGGCGAAATTCACGTACCTTACATATGCAGGACAAGTCACCACATGCATCCTAAGACACCTCCATCAGTAAGAATGTGTACAAGCAACACACAACCACCACCAAAATCTCGACGATTGTTTCGCTCCGAAACCGAAGCATCATCAGGAGGATAGGCTCCACGACAAAATCGTAATGCATTACGATTGATTACGCTTGTATTGCTTGTGTGCGTTGTTACTGGTGGAGGCGTCTTGGGCTGCATGTGATGACTGCTCCTGCATGTGTAAAGTACGTGAATTTTACCTGATTCATACACACTGGCTTTGCATGCATTCACTTAACCAAAGCAAAATAGCAATGTGCGTGCGCATTTCGATTTTCTCGTGGAGCCTATACTCCTGATGATGCTTCGGATTATGGCAAAGTAGTTCTGTTATAGTGTCTGTAATATGGAATTTCGCAAAGTAACACCTGCTTCTATAAATCATATTTGTATATTTTAAAGAATTGCTCATTATGTTAATTCTAATTCCAAAAGAATGGTCACGTATAGTACAATAATTGGAAAACTATTTTAATGTAATTTATGCATTTTTGTGATTTTAATTATTAATTCTTATTGACTTGATTATATTCTATCGTAATCGGCTGGAACTGTATTGATAAAAGTAAAGCTTATATACCGGGTAATATATAGTATAAATATCGTGTTTTCCTTTTGGAAGCTAATATCCCAGACAAATATAAATACGTAACGGAAAAAAATCTTGGGAGTAATTTGGTACTGAAATAAGAACACACAATTGAAGGTGCTTTATGACTTTAAAGTCGTGAAAGAAGACACATGTACAGGGTGTATATAATAGTATGTATATTTTTTGTTGATAGGATGACGGCCTGAAAGATGAATCGCCAGAAAACGAAGCAGCGTTCGTTTGTACTACTTCAAAAGCAGGCAAAATACAACTACATCTCACTACGGAAAGTGAACCTGTTGCATATCTACTAGTTGGAAGTCTGAAGGCGATAGCGATGAGGCTGTATGATACACAAACGGATATACGACTAATGAGCTATTCCAATGATCCCAGGAGATTTAGGTTTGTTTATATTAAAATTTCATCAAGAATTACATTATTTTCATCAGTTCTGAACTATAATTAAATAAATGATATTAGATAAAAAAAATATTTAGATAAAAACTTTTTTAACATTTTAAAGTAAAGTAACGACCTGCAATATAACAGAAATAAATACTTTGCTATAATCCGCACGGGTCAAAGTCAAAGTAACGACCTTTTATTATCCCAAAGCCGGTTTCATTTCTCCATTTTTTGAGAGATGAGGCTGGTTTGGAGCTAAGACTCACCACGCTGCTCCAAAACGGATTGGTAGGTTACACATACCCCCAAAATTATCAACACATACGATATTCTAATTTACCGAAAATCATGTGACAAATTGCAATTGTCAATTCGATAAATATTATTTTTGTTTAATTAATATTTATTAACAGAAAAATTTAGTGCCCAGGGTTCGAACCCGTGACCCTCTCGGAAGAGTCGCATATGAAGATAGCATTTAAATTATGACTTAAATATATTTTACTGCATTAAAATTTGAACAACTGCTAGCTATCATATGAAATCAACATATAAAAAACAATTCTTAAGGAGTGCTCCAAAGAAATAGAAAATAGATAGAAATTTATAAAGTAATCGCGCTTAAATGAAAACAAAAATATTATATATTTTAATAATATAAATCAAATAGACTTCTACAAGTCTGTTTGGATTGCCAAATTGTAAAAAAGCTGCTAATAGTTAGGAAAAGTGGAAGAAAGAGGCTTTTCAATAATTATTTTTACACAAGAAATGTGCTTACAATATTATAAAGTGCGTATTACTCATGAATTTTTCATTTTCAGATACGATATAAGTGCAGTGCCATTATATCAGAGATCGAAAGAAGATAATTGCGAAGCAGCCAGTGCGGCAGTGAGCTTGTCTCTGTCGAACAAAGTGAATGATTTAAGGATCGGTGTCGCCAGTTTTTGCAAAGCGTTCCCGTGGCACTTTATCACTGACAAGCGGTTGGAGCTCGTGCAGCTAGGTATGTGGTTTCGAATAAGAAGTTTTTTCATGTAGTTGCTTCTTTTAAGGTATTCGAACAGTGCGATTCGCCAGTGATGACATACGAATCCGAAATGTGGACGTTGTATATGGGCCTAATGTTTTCAAAAAACAAAAAAACAAAAACAATTTGTTTGATTACAAGGTAATCTTCGCAGTTTAGCGTAGCTGACAGCAGTTATATATGCTGCTCATCATCCTCCTGCCCTTATCCCATTCTAAGTGGGGTCGGCACATGATTAGGCTACGTATTTTACGACCGGCCGCCTGCCTGACGTCAACTTACCTTAGTCGCCTTTTACGACACCTCGGTAAGAAATGAGGGTGGTCTATTCTATGCAGCCGGATACCACATGGCACATACCTTAGTCGCCTCTTACGATACCTCGGTAAGAACGGAGGGTGGTCTATTCTATTCTGCCGGATACCACACGGCGATATAATATGCTGCTATCACTCAAATAATCTTCAATTGTATAGTAACCTTTATGTAGCAGCATCATTTCTAAATCTAGATATTGTTGAAGAATTTTGTTATAAATACGTGTACCGAGACCGACAAATGATTTTCGAACATTTAACCTTTAGTCTGAGAGCTGTGATAGCCCAGCGATGAGACCGTGCGACTCTTTCAAGGGTCGTGTAAGGTTCTTTACAAGTTCAAACCCGGGCAGGCACCAATTAGTTTTTCTATTAAAACTCTTGTGTTTAATTGATAATTGCAATTTATCATACGCTTTTCGGTGAAGGAAAACATCGTGAGGAAACCTGCATATCTCTAGAGAATTCTGGAGATATATGTAACCAACCAATCCGCATTGGAGCAACGTGGTAGGTCTTAGCTCCAACCCTTCTCTCCAGAAACGGAGAGAAGAGGCCTATTCCCAGCAGTGAGATTATAACAAGCTACTTTACTAACCTTCAGTCATTCGTATTTATAGGGTAAATTATATCAGGTTATAGTAGTAAGCCCAAGCTGTGATATTCCAGCTGTGAGACTGTGCGACTCTCTAGAGACGATCATGGGTTCAAACCCCGAGCAGGCAAGGTCTAATTGATAATTACATTATATCACACGCTTTTCGTTGAAGGAAACCATTGTGAGGAAACCTGCATATCTCTAGAGAATTCTGGAGATATGTGTAACCTACCAATCCGCATTGGAGCAGCGTAGGGTAGGTCTTAGCTCCAACCCTTCTCTCCAAAAAAGGAGATAGGAGGTCTTTGCCCAGCAGTGGGATAGTAACAGGCTGTTACTTTATAGTTTAAAGCACAATATAATTACTTAGATTTTATCGTGTAAACGAAAAGCATTGGAAAATAAAAGCTGGGAAAATTTCCACAAACTACGACGATAATATTGCGGAAACGTCCAATTTACAATATTTAGGCGGAGTTTATTGTACGGCATCGTATAACTTCAGAGTAAATATTTAACACAGGCAGGCGCGGTAAAAGCTTTAATAAATATTTATATTCAGCGGCTTCTCGGCAATACTTCATGGCCAATATTGGTGCTAAATATTAACTAGATAAAAGCCATGATGGCTGAATGGTGAGAGGTATGTTACCTTTTCTATGGATCATGGATAAGAATCGAGAATTTGATATATTCTAGTGACCGGTTGGTGCGGGTGGACCTCTGCCCTCAGCTCCGTGGTCGCGGGTTCGGGTTCGATTCCCGCTGAAGGCCAACATTTTCTTAAAACAATTTGTTGGTTCTTCGAATCTGGGTGTATTTATGTGTATAATTATTTATTTTAAAATGATTTTGTGTATATATTTTGTCAGTTAAAAGTAAGACAATACTATCCTATAACAGAAGTATTAAATTACTTTGTTCTTTACTCTTTATTAACTTCCATATGGTCTTACATATGGTCGTCAGTAGGCAATCGCCTAATACACTATACTACAGTGTTTCCCAACGTCATTTCATTGTTGAGAGGGGAGCGGAATCAAAAATGGACGCTGCAGGTGTTTAATCCTTTCGCTCCGAGCCATTTAAAAATAATTGATAAAACCATCCAGAATAGTTAACAAAAAAAATATCAAATATCCAACCGTAGCGTTCTGCGACCAAGTTTACTTGTTTTATCAATAGTTACATTTGCGCATACGAATTTTGGAAAGCCTAAGGTGGGGCATGGCACACAATAGATTGGAAGGCACTGCTCTAAAATATCAAATACATCAAATACATAAAAAATTCTACAATGCCATGATATTTGCAAAATTTGATCAACTCAGACAGGATATAAATGGAATTTATTTCAGTACCCACTGACCTAGAAAGTTAGAGTGTTTTATTATGCAACACTTTCCACGATTGATAATGCAAGAGATATAAAAGGTTACATTGGGAAATAAAAGTCGATTATAAATATCGTGAAAGCTTTGGATAAGAGTTTAAAAGGATTTACGTATCAGTACTTAAATTATACTTATGAATGATGGTTTATGCCGCAAGTGACCAACTGCTTTTATACAAAATCTTACATGGTGTTATCGAGTCAACTTATCTTCTTTCTAAAATTAACTTTATTTGTCAAAGGAATAATTCCCGACGTATGACTACTTTTCATGTATCGTCCACTAGAACCAAATATGCGCGTACTTAGCAATCAACTTTTTTCGGAACTAGATATATTTCACCACTCTCCCTAATTTTAAACAAGCTGTAAGGAATAATATAAAAAAAATAATAAAATGAATCCTATTTAATATTTAGCTATATTAATTTTAAGGATCTTACCTTATTGTTATTAATTATTATAATTTTTATTGTGAATTCTTTCATCTTGCATGTTAAATTATTGTGTTCATTTTATTATTTGGAAACTGTTTTTGGTTTGTGTTTGGCTTATTTGTGTATCATGTTAATTATTGTTATAGTACTGTTTGTTTCCATAATATAAAATAAAATATAATAAATAAAGCGTGGTAAATTTTCCAATGTCCGACACATTCTCAGAAATGTATAGTAAGTCTTTAACATTCATTCTCCTGCCTTTATCCCACTCTAAGTTGAGTTCGCACAACAATTAACCATGATATTACATGATTCGGCTTGGTATTTTAGCACTGGCCGCCTGCCTAACGTCAACTTACCTTACTCAACTTTTACGACATCCCGGTAAGAAATGAGGGTGGTCTATACTTATCCGGATACCAAATGACACGTCAACTTACATTGGTCGCCTTTTACTACATCTCGGTAATAAATGTGGGTTGTCTATTCCACTCAGCCGGATACCACACGGCGCACGAACTTACCTTAGTTGCCTTTTATGAAACCTTGGTAATAAATGAGGGAGGTCTATTCTACTCAGCCAGATAACACGATTTTTATATGAATCGATTATTTTATAATTATAATCGATTTTTCATACATTATATATCGATTTTTTTTAAAAAGATTATAATAATTGGACCCTTTCCTTTTTTTGTTTTTCTTGTTTTTAAAGATAATAAATGCGTTGTTTAATGAAACGAATGTGGCCAAACTACACATTTTAGTCGAAATTTATTCTTACTAGTCTTTATTCTAATTAATTATTGATATAAAAAAGGATTATTAATTATAAAAAGAAAGATCGAGGACTATTCAAATAGTCAGTAAAAAATCGATTATTTATAATCGATCTATTCGATACGGTTATTTTGAGGAGAAAGAATAATATGTTTAGGTAATAGATTTTTTCCATCGCAAGACACATTCCTATTTCTAAGGTATCCAGGGTCTAATATCATCAGTAATGCATCACATCTAGTACCTAGAGTGAAGTTGACAATCAGTAGTGTGTTGGGTCATTTCAGTTTCATTTGTCCCCCCCATAAGTACAATCAAATAATAAAAAGCTAATAAAACGTTGATAAGGTTTTCATTACCATCAATGTATCGTTAAATTGTATTACGACTCATAAAATTTATAAACGCTTTTTGTTAAGCGAAAATACCTTTGAATATTGTTATATGATTACTTACTATAAACAAGATAAAAGATGAACATTGATATAAATATCAGACAAAGTTATTAATCTTCAGAAAACGCTGTTTATTCCCTTCTAAAACCTCTTGTTTCTGTCTGTAGTTTTAACAGTTGTCATCTATAACACAAGTATAATGTTTGCCCTAGGGACGGACGACCGTGTTTGCAATTGTTCCAAATATTTATTCACTCAGTAGATTATTTTTTTTAATGCTCAAAATATATTATCATCGTACATGTCTAAGATGTATGCTGTGTCTGCCTATAAATGGCATTAGGTGTAAATTTGTAAACCTTAAGCTTTTTCTTGCTTTATATTTAAATTGCACACAAATCTGTTGGCGGACCTAATTAAATAAATAAATAAATAGTATGCTTAGATTTTTTCAAATGCTTTATGCGGTTCCATATTATATATTAAACTCTCGTGCCACAATGTTACCATACTCCTCCGAAACGGGTAATGGCCTTTTATGAAGTTTTATACTCATTCTCAGTAGGTCTGAAAATCGGCTACTATCTATTTTTCATACCCCTAAGTGATAAGGGTTGTCAACTAAATATTTTTTATTTTTTTGACAATTTAATTTTTAGTACACTAGAAATACCCTAGAAGTAACTTATATGGCAAAACAACATTTGTCCAGACATCTAGTCCTATTTCCTACTAATATTATAAATGCGAAAGTTTGTGAGTATGGATGGATGTTTGTTACTCTTTCACAATAAATCTACCAGACGGATTTGGATGAAACTTTACAGTTATATAGGTTATACATCAGAATAATATATAAGCTACAATTTGTAATTATTTTATGAAATATAACGATACATCTCAATAAAGTCGGAATAAAATCTGGCCTCTGAGAGCTATCTTGGCGTACGCTGTCTAAACCATTGGAATTACACAAAGATGATGTACCGTAGTATTGTTTGTCTTAAAAAGCTCTAAATAAAAGTCCGCGACAGCACATATCTACCTTTTATGTGGAAGCCACTATGACCAAAATGGTGAATCATAAAGTTAATTAAATTAGATACTAGTTTATAACGCCTTTTTTTATTATTTTATCATACTCTTATAAAAATCAATACATTTGTCACTTTCAGTATTTCATGTAGATAAACTTTGTCTTTTACACTAAGTAAGTTGGGCGAATAGTTTAAAAGTTATCACGATATGATTGACTTGAATGGAGCGCCATAGAGTGCCTCATATGCGTGGGGCGCGAAGATTGTATGGAATCCTTTTGTTTTTAAGTTAGACATCTGAAATTTTCGAAGTAGGAGTAACTAAATAAATATAAGTATATTTTTTAATATAAAGAAAAAAAAACCTAAAATGATCTGCCACGAAACTTAATGTGGCAGACCAAATTCCACGCGAGCGAAGCCGCGAGCAAAACCTAGTACTTATATAAATGCCAATAATTTTTTGAACTAAAATAAACATTTTACTGCCAATAATAGTGTTATCTGCTGTACTGAAACTAATTTAATAAGGATGTAACCAATAAACTTGATTTATGACCGGTCAGATCTTCAAGCAATTGATATTGATGTTAATATTCCTTTTGACGATAAGAAAAATAGAAAAGAAAAAACAGACGGAATATTGGGTTACCTACTACTTTAGATAACCACAGTAGATAAGCTTGCCTAAGTTGTATTACACACGGCCTCATAGTGAAGAGCTTAATCCAATATAACTAAAAGCTTTCACTAATTAGTAAATTAAAGATCACAGTAAAGCAGTATTAGATGAGATGGCATTTATGGATTCCTCCCTTAAGCAACTAACCGTTAGTAGCTTTGGTCCCTTAATTTTGGTAATAACAAAACTTCTTTACATGTTTCTTTGTCTTATATCTATTTAATACCTTAATGTTTAAGTCATATCGGTGTGACATTATCTCAAGGTACATGTAAGCATTTCATTGACCCTAATATTCATGTTACAGAAAAGAAAATGAATCAAGTTGTTGAGTCTCATAGCGTATGTTGCAAATGGTATAAATGAAATAAGGTATTGGATATTCAGATTTTGCGCATTCAGATTTTTGATTAATTCAGTTATTTCCGCAATTGCTAAAATCTTGACGTCGTTTCCTTGACATAAGATGAAACTAATGCAATATTCCTTTCCATATACCAGAAAATCGTTCAATCTCTTGCTAAGATCCTTTATTGCGAATGGTGTTGCAATGTTGACCGCAATAAGGGCACTATATTCAGTTCAATTCGACATATACTCACGAGTGGTTACGTAGATGGAGATATTAAGTGGTTTCACAACGTCTACGTCATTGTAGACGAGACCGCAGTTCTGATAACTTGACAGCTGAATGACTAGTTATAGTTATATTGTCAGCCTACCACTTACTTACCGTCACCATGCAATTGTCATTCTCAAAATTCTGCGGACTAAGCTGATAAACTGGTACTGGTTACACCATACGATAATAAAATATAACTGTTGTACACTTTTTTAGGCGAAAACGCCCCGAAAAGATGTTATTCATAAGCTTTCTTGACGCACCGCGGATGAGTTTGAAACTAATCGGGTGAACCCGATATTAACAATGTTAGTATAGCCGATATACCAATCTCTAAAATATGAATTCCACCCTTGATCAAATTGAGAAATAAACATTGACATAAACTTGGAGTAAAATTATTTTGACCCCGAGTTTATTTATGCTTTGATTTATACAACATCCGATTCATCCATTATTGGAATGATACATTCCTGCTTATAGTGACCAGGACCTACCCAGGATCAGTATCATCAATCATCAGATCAAGCAAAAAATGACAATAACGTCGTCAAAAAAGATTAAAACGTAAAAATACTAACAATATTTTGTTACAAAATATTTTTTTAGGGATATAGGTAACATTAGCTAGTATAGCATGTAGCTTTATGAAAATTTGGTTCGCAAAATTTATATATATTGCGCACGGTCTACAAGGCTTAATTAACTAATTATGAAAGGGTTGGTTTCATATGATACGAGCTTCTATTATGATACCCTAAATTAGTTGATCATTTTAATTTTCATACATTTCTCACGCTCATTTCGGAGCATCCTGTATTTTTAAGTATTTTAGTCAACCGGTATGAATGCGGCCATAAAATTGTTGTCATCCACGTTCCAGTTGCACTCGTTCTTCGGGCAGATGGGATTGGTAATTTAGATACAAATATGAAGATACAAATTTATACCTCGTTTTTAAAAGAGCCTTTATAATCGTTATGATAGTATTAAAATAAAGTTATGTTTACATGTACAAATACCCTGTATATTAGAAATTTTGTCGATATATAGTAAAGTAACAGCCTGTTTCTGTCCAACTACTGGGCATAGGCTTACACTATCCGTTTTTACAGAGAAAGGTTGGAGCTAAAACCCACCACGCCGCTCCAATATGGATTGGTAGGTTTTAGATATCCCCAGGATTCCCTAGAGATATGCAGGTTTCGTTCACCGAAAATCGTGTGATAAATTGCAATAAATAATATAAGACACATAAGTTTTAACAGAAAGGCTCATTGACGGAATTGAACCCGTATCCTTCTAACGAGTTGCACGGTCTCAGCGCTGCGCTATCACTGCTTTGTCGTCGAGATATATGAGGCGTGAAATTAAAGGAGGCTATGGCACTGATTAAATAAATTACGCAACAGGGAATTGTAAGGTTCCATGCATACTGATATACCGCACGCTTAGTATTAAACAGGCTGAATTCAAAATAATGCTTAATCGAGTTAATTGTAATCCTTATTTCAATCAATTCTATCACATCAAGCTGCGAACTATTAAATAAAAATCTAATGTTTTCTTACTCTTCCAAGCTAGGGGTCTTATTAAAACTACGTTACGATTTATTGCAATTTCCCACAAAACAACTTTTTTAAATTCAAATTTCTAATTTAAAATATTCTTCATTCAAGTAAACTTGTAAACAAGTGCGTTAGAATCGTCAGCTCTACTGCTGGTTCGGAAGCTGTTCCACCGAGAAGAGACAACAATAAACACAGTGGTTGCTCTTTTAAAATCATAATTAATATTACTAGTTACATTTCGGCATTGTTGTCTTGTACACGATTGGAGAGTAGTTATAACCACGCATTCTTATCATCTAAGTAATCCTCAGCAGTACCGTAGGCTTTTTGTATCAGTCTCACTTTAACAGATTTTAAACATATATATAAATATAATATATCATTCTCCTGCCCTTATCCCACTCTAAGTAGGGTTGGCACAACATGTTGCAAACATGTTGTCACATGATTTGGCTACGTATTTTACGACCCGCCGCCTGCCTGACGTCAACTTACCTTAGTCGCCTTTTACGACACCTCGGTAAGGAAATGAGGGTGGTCTATTCTATGCAGCCGGATACCACACGGCACATACCTTAGTCGCCTCTTACGACACCTCGGTAAGAACGGAGGGTGGTCTATTCTATTCTGCCGGATACCGCACGGCGTTTTGAAACCTATATATACTACTTTCTAAATGCTTCTACCTCTTTTATACCTACTAACAAAATTTTAATCTTTTGTCTACAAATTCTAATGTTTAACTCTTACGTACGAACCTTAATAGTTTGCATCCTTTGACAAATTATGCGGGCTAAACGTCTATAGTTTGCGTTTACCCTAAAGCTTTAATTAACTGATTATGAAAGGGTCGGTGTTAGATCGCATTGGGCCGTCACTATGAGGTTTGCCTTCATTAACCTATTTAGACGCTCCCTTTGCTTACATGATGTACCGAAGGATTTTTTTGAATAAAACCTTAGTAGCCATAAAGTCTTTATTTTTATTTTAAATTATTGACATACAAGTCCTGAAAATGTAACTATTTACATAAGGTATCATCATCCTCCTGTCCTTATCCCACTCTAAGTGGGGCACAACATGTTAAAAACAAGTTGTCACGTGATTTGGCTCCGTACTTTACGACCAGCCGCCTACCTACGTCAATTTAACTTGGGCGTATTTTACGACCTCTTGGTAAGAAAGAGAGTGGTCTATTCTACTCATCCGGATATACCTTAGTCGCCTTTTATGACAGCTCGGTAAGAAATGAGGGTAGACCGCCCTCATTTCTACTCAACCAGATACCACACGGCATTATTTGCATAATAGAAAGGATTTATAGAATTAGGCGTTACTTTGCGGAGATACATAATACAAAAGTAATAATAAAATTATTTTGCTATAATCCGCGATACAGTAAATAGAAAAAATATTTTTGGATATTGCTTCGCTTTGCGATTTTGTCGTGGAGTCTTATCTCCTAATGATGCTTCGGTTGCGGGGCGAAACGATTGTTGAGTTTGTGATAGTGAACGTCTGTAGTGCTTGTGTATTGTGGTGGAAGTGGTGGAGGTTTGTGCATGTGTTTTTACGAATCCTGCACGTATCGATTATGAAGATACGGATAGTCCACTATACATTCAACACTCTATATATTTGCTATTTACTGTATCGCGGATTATTGCAAAATCATTTTATTATTACTTTTGTAAGAGAAAGGATCAAGAACAAAATTTGAGAAAGATCTCTATCCATAAAATATAAAGTAAAGTACGTTGCTTATAATGAATGATCTTAGTATATAACAAGTGTTACTCTAAAAGTAAAAAGAACACATCCGAAAGCGTGTTAACACATTTCCAAGATGTTAAGAGCCTATTCGTATCTCCTATATAACATTTATTGCTGCGAAGTGATGTATATGATGGATGCGTGCATAAAATAAACAATTCTTTCTAAAGAAACATAATAAATAAGACAATTTCGCACGTTCCCACTTACGATCTGGAAAATGATGTCATTAAATTTATTTTTATGTCATTCGGAGCGAATGTATTACTTTTAACGATCAAACTATTTGACTTAGGCCCGATGCTCACGGCAACTTTTTGTAGCGATGCAATCACGCGTCCTCGTCGATACAGTCGCGAAGCAGTCGCTAGCTTTTGCCCACTTAGCACCTGCGGTGCTAGATTTAGCACTATTTTGGGAAGTTCCGTATCCGTAGCATCAGTATTTAGGCACCTAGCACCATATCTAGCACTTAATTGACTTCATACAGATTTTTATTTTCTAAGAAAAATAAGACAACGTTTCTTTCTTTATTTCTGAGTTCTACATACTATACAAATACCAAGTAGACTTTGACTTATTTTTTTTAATAACTAGATCAGGGGAGCCATAAAAGGATACTTTTTATAGAGATACATTTTATGCAAATTTGGTGATTAAAAATTTATTGCACATGTGAATTTATTTCACGTTCACTAAAACTAGCACTATTTTTGAAATTTCACGACTATTTAGCTCGCACTAGTGGTATCAAGTTGGTTGGTTGCCTGTACATAACCACGATTCAGTCACGATGCAAACGCGCAATACGTAGCCAAATCATATGACAACATGTGACATGTTGTGCCGACCTTACTTAAAGTGGGATAAGGGCAGGGGGATGATGATGAACGTTTGCCGGTCAGTTAGTAAAAATATAACATTTAAATTCAGAATTAATAACCATAAATAAATGTGAAAGTTTGTCTGTCACGTTTTCACAGCTAATCCGCTGAAACAATTTAGATGTAATTCTGTCAGTTGATGCCTATATATGATTTTAAATGTGTGTCTTCGACTAGAATAAAGCAATATAATCAACGCGTACAAAGTCGAATCTCTTATATTACTATACGTTTAAATTTATCGTTAGAAATGATCACAAGATAAATAACGAAGGTAATTTTGTTTGAATGATGTTATACTTAGCCTCATTCACAAGCCGTCTCTAAATCATCTGGTGTTGAAATATTTTATCACCGCTCGAATAAATCGACAGAAGTGCGATTTGAAATATAGGGAATGGGTTCCCACCGATCTCCGTAATATATCCATCCCGGTGTACAATGAAACAGATGTTTTACCCTTCGGAAGGAAGTCCCTTTTTTATTATCCAATACCACTTTTGCAAAACGGATTGCGTTATAGTTTCTTTTTTTTACGCTTTTGTTGAGTTTGCTCGTGTTTCTGTAATTGGATTATTTATATTCTTACTATCTGTGCCAGCGGCTTCAAATCAACGTGTCACAACTTTTTTCTAGAATTAAAATTTTAAACATGAATGTAGTTATTGTGAGTTAACCATGAGAGGTAGAGACATGCTGGACTTTTTTGTGGTATTTTTATAGATCTAAAATTCTCTACTACATTACTTTAGCCAATCTACTGGTTTACGCAGCGCACGCGACTGAAACTCCCAGCAAGCAAGTTTTTTAACAACAGCTCGATCTCTTCAACACAATTTACATAATACCGATATGTACTATTTACCTAAACCGTCCGAAAGTGTTGCAATGTCTTTTGGTGAAAACCGTAAAAAATCCGTTCAGTAGATTATGAAAAAATCTATTACATGCAATCAGACAGCTTTTTGGGGACTTTGTTTTATAATAAGTTTTATAATCTAGATAAAGCTTTTATTTAACATGACTTCATATGTCTTTGTATGTGAAGGTGGAAGGTTAAAAGGTTTTTTAACTTGTCTTGTATGTGAAGGTTTCCACCTTCAAATTCAATTACATTAGATCCACTTCCCGGTGTGCGATCGAGCTGAAATTTTATGGCATTCTTTCATCATTTGCACTAAAAAAACGTTTAACAAAACTAAATTATAAAACCTTAGTGTTACGGACCAGTAGGACGTGTGGTATCCGGCAGAGTAGAATAGACCACCTTCTCTCTTACCAAGGGGTCGTAAAATACGACTGAGGTAAGTTTTCGTCAGGAAGGCGACCGGTCGTAGAATACGTAGCCAAATCATGTGAAAACATGTTTGTAACATGTTTTGCCGATCCCACTTAGAGTGGGATAAGGGCAGAATGATGATGTGTTAGCGACCTTCATACTTCATCCATATTAATTCAACCGATTGTCCCTGAAAAGTAATAGTACTTGAGAGTAAAGACTTTCACAATGATAATTTTAGTAAGTATGGATATGGATCCTTACGTCATGAAATTCAGTTAGTGAATAAAATTGAGTTGGATAAAGTTGAGTTACGCCATGTTTATGTACATGTACTGTTTAAAAAGATTTACCTTGCAGGTGGTGGTTTCATGCGACTGTTTGGTACACATCTTTCGTCGCACGGGTCTTCTCTCGGTACCTACTTCAGACTGCTCAGACCAAGAGGGGTTCCCTTGGACTTCCGCGAAATTCTAAAGAGATTGAATACGCCATTTATGTTCTGTCTGAAGATACCGGGATCTACTTCTTCGGCTGAGGTAAGTACAGTCATTCACTTATTTATAAATTTCATTATATTTTTAAATATTTTATAAAACAAACAGAAAATTTTAAAAACACAAAAAGAAGTAAGCAAGGTAAGACTGATATAAAAAATTATTTATTCATTTATATATTTATAGTGAAATTAGTTTCAGTGAAGGAAAACATCGTGAGGAAACCTGCATATTTCTAGAGAATTCTAGGGATATGTGTAAGCTACCAATCCGCATTGGAGCAGCGTGGTACGTCTTAGCTCCAATCCTTCTCTCCAATACCGGAGAGAGGAGGCCTTAGCCCAGCAGTAGGCATAGTAACAGGCTGTTACTTTACTTTACTTTATATTTATAGTACATAAAAATTAATGAGATATATATCCATTCTTCCTTTATTGTAATATACTAGAGATTTGGTCACATGTTGCAGTGGCTCAGTCTGGTTTAGCCTTAGCACCTAGACTATAGGATATATCCGCTGGGTCAAACTAAAGATTAAGAAAATTACCTTAGTCGCCTCTTACGACACCTCGGTAAGAAATGAGGGTCTATTCTATTCTGCCGAATACCACACACATATATACTTGAAAAGCTATACTCACAAGTACGTTGGCTTCAACTGAATTATTCAATTACCCGCAAAAAATGTAACGTGATTTTTGACATTTTTTCCTGTTCTCTAAAGAAAAACAGGAAATACTTTAGCTTATTAAATAAGCTTCAATTGAACCAAAATCAAATTGTAAAAATGTAAAAGCTACGCAATCTTAATATAAGAAACGGTATATCACGATATAAAAATATTATCGCCTCTGCCCACCTAAATACTATTTACGCCCTCTAATTGATGCTTACGCCCACACGAATTTATGCCTTCGAGGAATTTGGTCGCTACTCGCCCACGATTGCGTTATTTCCCCCGTTTTGAGTAGGTATGAATAATGAGATCACTTTATGTGTCAGAATGAAACTTTTTCTTTAATGAAAATTATGGCACGGAACTAATGAATTATTTTGTTATAATCCGCGTTTGTTAAGAGAATCTATGCAATTATAAGTGTAGGAAGCAGACCACGTTCACATACCTTATATATGCAGGACCAGTTACTACACGTATCACAAAACGCCACCACCAGCAACACCACACAAACACTACACACATTCATCCCAACAATCCTAACAAGCGTTTTGCCCCGTAACCGAAGCATCACAGGAGGATGGGCTTACGACAAAATCGTAATGCTCAATTGTTTTTTGATTTCGCGCAAGACGAATGCGTAGTCGTGAGTGTCATTGTCATAGTGAGTGTGTGTAGTGCTTGTGTGATGTGTTGTAGGTGGCGGCATTTTGTGCTGCTCGTGGTGGGCTGGCCCTGCATTTATAAGATTTACAAGGTATAAGTGTGTGAACGTTGCCTTCTTTCAAGACTTAGTATTATATAGATAAATATATGAATATACGGTCACACGGTCGTCCATCCCCAAAATAAGTAACTTAAAACTTGTGTTATGGGTGACGGATAACTGGTAAAAATACTACCTATATAGTTTTAAATACATACTTAAATACAAATATACACCCAGGCTCGAAGAATCTACAAATTGTTTATAGAAAATGTTGTCCCTCGGCGGGAATCGAACCCGCGACCCGTGAAGCTCAAGGCAGGGTCACTACCCACTACGCCAACGGGCCAGTCGATAGATCCTGATAACTAAATTGAAGTGGATAGGTGAAAAAAATAGTTTTTTTTAGAATAGCAAGACCATTTGTCTCTTTTGACAATTTTTTGCATTATGGACCTCCAAAAAATAAAGCGTTATTCTATTAATAGGATAACATAGAGTTGTGATAGCCCAGCGGTGAGGCCGTGCGACTCTTTCAAGGGGATTACAAGTTCAAAAAACAAGTTCAAGTTCAAAACCGGGCTGATACCAATGAGTTTTTCTATTAAAACTTATGATTGATAATTGCAATGTATCACACGCTTTTCGGTGAAGGAAAACATCGTGAGTAAACCTGCCTATCTCTAGAGAATTCTAGGGATATGTGTAACCTACCAATCCGCATTGGAGCAGCGTTGTAGGTTTTAGCTCCAACCCTTCTCTCCAGAAACGGAGAGAGGAGGCCTAGTCCCAGCAGTGGGATTGTAATAGGCCGCTACTTTACTATAAATAACAGAATAATTTGTGAGTAATATATTCACAAACACTTCATCAGTATATAACAATACTAATTTGCATGGACAAAGCATTAAATTGATAGAATTTATTTGTTTGAATCATTATACATTTTGAACGCGTAATTTACTGGTTCTAGTTAATTTTCACATTCTCAATCCCATGATTCAATTTGTATGTCACATTTAAATGATTTATAGTGCTTAGTCCTGTCAATGTGTTTAATTAATTGCCTGTACAAAATGTAAATTTCAGCAGTTTCAAATGTTATCTAACCCTCAACACACGCGCTTAAATAAAATACGTAAATCAGGTTGTGTCAATTCAAATATAGCAAAAATGTAGTTGATTACTTATTACATTTTAAAGCAATTACTGATTAGGATTACTCAAACAAAAATAATTTTCTATTTACTGTACCGCGGATTATAGCAAAATAATCTTACTATTACTTTTGTTTTAAACCTGTGCGTATTTTATTTAGCTAGGTATTTTATGACCGGCCTGACGTCATAAGATAAGTTTACCTTAGTCGCCTTTTACTTCTCGGTAGGACATGAGGTTGGTCGGTCTATTCAGCCGGATATCATACGACGACGTGGTGACAAAACAACCTCATAAAAATATTCATAATACTTCAGAATATTCAGAAGAACTTGCTAATGCCTATTTGAATACATCTCGTTGATTTATGCTTTACTTCGCAAAGTAGTAAAAGTTTTGAACTTCTGGACCAAAAAAGTACCTAACTTGAGATCGCTATTTATGATAGGTTTCGTTCCAGAACTTTTCGGAGAACTAGGAACACATTCTTATAGCCAAGATTCCGTTAGAATATCGAGTATATCTTCTTCTTCTTCTTCTTCTTCGTCAGCCGATGGACGTCCACTGCTGGACATAGGCCTCTTCATGGGATCGCCACACCACACGATCTTGCGCCACCTGGATCCAGTGGCTCCCTGCGACCCTTTTGAGGTCGTCTGTCCACCTCGTAGGGGGTCTACCGACGCTGCGCTTTCCGGTGCGGGGTCGCCATTCCAGCACCTTAAGACCCCAGCGCCCATCGGTTCTCCGCACTATGTGCCCCGCCCATCGCCACTTCAGCTTCGCGACACGCTGAGCTATGTCGGTGACTTTAGTTCTTCTACGGATCTCCTCATTCCTGATTTGATCTCGTAGAGACACTCCGAGCATAGCTCGCTCCATCGCCCGCTGAGCGACTCTGAGCTTTCTTATAAGGCCCATAGTGAGCGACCACGTTTCGGATCCGTAGGTTATCACTGGCAACACGCACTGTTCGAAGACCTTAGTCTTCAGACACTGAGGTATTTCGGACGAAAAAATCTCGCGTAGCTTCCCGAACGCTGCCCATCCGAGTATATAAATCGAGTATATAAGTATATATATATGTAATGATGTGCAGTCATCCGGGTCGGCCTTGGTTAGGGGTGTGCCCCAAGGATCAATCCTTGGTCCCTTTCTGTTTTTAGTATATGTAAATGATCTACCATATTTTATTAATAATATCTGCGATATAACTCTGTTTGCTGATGACACATCTTTGATATTTAAAGTTAATAGAAATGACGAAAATATTGACGAAGTAAACAGTGGTTTGTCGCAAGTAGCTCGTTGGTTCAGGCTAAATAATTTGGTACTGAACTCAATCTAAACAAAATGTATAGAATTTGCATTTCCTAATACTGCTAAAATAGCAAATAAGCTTTTTATTAATAATATACCACTAAGAACAGAAGAAACAACTGTATTTCTGGGAGTAACCTTGGATTCTAAACTCCAATGGAGCACACACATAACAACTCTCGCTGGGAAACTCAGTTCAGCGGCTTACGCTGTCCGAAAGATAAGGCGGCTTACAGACGTTGAAACAGCAAAACTTGTTTATTTTGCTTACTTCCATAATATTATGTCTTACGGAATATTGTTATGGGGTAAATGCGCGGACATTGATAAACTTTTTGTGTTACAAAAAAGAGCCATACGTGGCATTTACAATTTAAACTCGCGCGATTCCCTGCGAGAGAAGTTCAAGGAAACAGGTATTCTTACATTAGCTTCACAGTATATTTTTAGTAATTTAATTTTTGTACATATGAATATAAATAATTATAAAAGGATTGGCGACGTATATAATAGACAAAGTAGGAACCGACATAAGCTTGCGGTTCCTGCTTTGCGCCTTGCAAAAGTTTGTAATTCGTTTGTGGGTTTGGGTATAAGATTCTATAATAAAATACCACAATCTACATTAACTTTACCTTTACAGCAATTTAAAAATACTATTAAAAAAAGGCTAATTCAGAAAGCCTATTATACTATTGAGGATTACCTGGAAGATAAGAATGCATGGATATAGCTTCTCTTCAACCCTGTACAAGACATTTATAACTATATGTAACTAGTGATAAGAATTATTTTTGGAAAAGAGTAACCGCCGAGTTTCTTGCTGGTTCTTCTCGGTAGGAACAGCTTTCCGAACCAGCAGTAGATGTTGACGATTCAAAAGCACTTGTTTACAAGTTTACTTGAATAAAGAATATTTTGAATTTGAATTTGAATTTATATAAGTGGAATCTTCTACAGAAGATTTACTTTTTTTTTTACTTTACTACTATTTCAAAATCAGGTGGTAAGTTGGTTTGAAAATGTTTAACTATCTATGCCCTTCTGATATTATATAGAAAGTACATGCACAAAATGTCTTTAGGGTATTTTTTCGATTTGTCTATGAGCTTTTAGATGTAATATATAATATATATTTTATACGTGACACAGATTCAACCAGTGTGATAAGAAGCATTGTTGAAGGTGTAATATTTGAAGAAGAGGAACTTATACCGGTGTCAAGGGTGCCTTCTCTAAGGCTTGGTTATATAATTTTTAGAATTAGGCGTTACTTATTCTTATTCCATAATACCTATCTCCTGATGATGCTTCGGTTGCGGGGCGAAACGATCGTTGAGTTTGTGATAGTGAACGTGTGTAGTGCTTGTGTATTGTGGTGGCAGTGGCGGAGGTTTGTGCATGTGTTTTTACGAATCCTGCATAAATATTTTCTTTTTACTGTATAGTGGATTATAGCAAAATCATTTTATTATTACTTTTGGCTTGGTTATAGTTAAGCGCGACTGTCAGTAGTTATAACGCAATCGATTTCTACTAGTATTACATACGACGACATATACGATGTATTCAAATTCAAAATATTCTTTATTCAAGTAAACTTGTAAACAAGTGATTTTGAATCGTCAACCCTTCTGCTATTTCGGAAAGCTGTTCCTAATACTTTACTACCTACCTGAGGAAGTGAGCTTTGGTTATATGAATAGTTTAGTGCCTGATAGTATCACAATTGATGAAAGCCGATATCGAAAATACGTCATCTGAAAAGATTAACTCTTTATTAGTCAGCCTTCTTTTGCAAGGATTGGTTACGTGTACCGTGAGTATTCTCATATCACCAAATTTAAGAGATATCTATAATATCATTAACTGAAATAATAAAAAGTTTTGCAAAGGAAAATGTTATTAGAATTTTCTCCTGTGAAATTGTAGGCCCAAAAAGCAATAATGTCCTCCTGCGAAAGCAATCATAATGGTTCACGCCCCAAAATCCCATTAGACGAGGCTTTAACCTTTAAATGGTTTGAGATTAACCAATATTATTTCTATAGTCGAAGAACTGTTGTGTAAATTTATTACATAGCGCATATTTATTACTGACCATACCATAACTTGTGAATATAATTTGGAATACCAAATTGTCGCTTAACTTTTTAAATCTGTTCAAGGTGATACGATTTATTGCATGAAATTCATTTATAAATTGTTTTTAATAGATATAATGTTTTTATTAAAAGAATAAGTTGTTCTTCAAATACATAATACTTTTGTCTTATTATAATAATGAGTTGAATCAATCAACTCAAAAACCATATAAGTATGTCGTGTAAAAACAGTTTTCGTCAGTTAACTGATCTTTAAACAATGCACTTTAGGAGCTATCATGTAATTGTGTGTCACTCAGTCAGCGTAAGATTTGCACTAGTAGTATTGGGTGTGAACTCTGTAATCATCTCTGCAGGAACAGAGAAAGTTTTTACGCTGCAATTATTCTACATCTCTACAGTTTCAAGATCAGAATACTATAGAGCAAGGGTCTTTAATCAAGTTTTTTGTAAAGGGACGTAACGTTTCTCCCACTGAACCTCATAAAAAATTGTTGTTCAAAGTTTTTTCTTCTCAAATATTTATTAAATTTTAATATATTAATACGGCAATAAATGTAGTTGTAACGCAGCGGATCAGGTATTATTTTATTTTAAACAATCATTTTACGAATATAATTCGTTCTCATACGCACGGCCAAAATGTGGAACTCCCTTCCCGCATCTATCTTTCCGGACTCTTACGATCTGACGAAATTCAAAAAAAGAGTGAATAGGCACTATAGTGGCAAGTGCAGTCCACCTTAGGCTACATCCTTCGCTTTCCATCAGGCGAGATCGTAGCCAGGCGGTAGCCTTTGATCATTAAAAAAAAATGAAAATTATTCATAATTAATGTAAAATGTAATACAACTGTTATACGAATTTATTTAATGAATTGGTTGTGCTTGTTATTATTGCCAACTATAGTCTTATAATCACAAAATTTTCCTACATGAACTTGTTAAGGAGAAAGTTCATTTCAAACATTGTTTTGACTTGTATTCGTTTTGAATCAGATCAGTAGCGGAAGCCCAATGAACGTTTCAGGGAACCCTAGTGTTCCGCGTAACCCATTTTGAAGACACCTGCGATAGGGGATCAATTAAACAGTTGGCTCAACTCTGTCTGATGATGATGTTCATGTATAAAATATATGAACGTTTTATTAATATTTTGATAGTTTTTTTTAAATATTTGTTAACAATAAAATGTAGTGCTTGCATATGGAAACTTAGCACTGTCTCTCGGTGTATGAAGATTATACTATGGTGGGGTGCTGCATTTAGATTCGTTTGATGCTACAGAACAGAAACGTTTCAGTAAAAGCCGATTATTTATTTATAGTACAGAATTTGTGCTAAATTTATACTTTACAAGAGCTGTGATAGCCCAGCGGTGAGACCGTTCGACTCTTTCGAGGGGAACACGAGTTCAAACCCAAGCAGGCACCAATGAGTTTTTCTATTAAAACTCATGTGTCTAATTGATAATTGCAATTTATCACACGCTTTTCGGTGAAGGAAAACATCGTGAGGAAACCTGCATGTCTCTAGAGATTCTGGAGATATGTGTAACCTATCAATCCGCATTGGAGCAGCGTGATAACCCTTCTCCAACACTTCTCTCCAGAAATGGAGAGAGGGTTGAATGAAACATGAAAGGTTAAATTAAAGGAAAGGTTAAAATTAAAAAAAAAGAAAACAAAACAAGATTTAATAAAATAAACTACGTTATATTATTTCTTTAATAACGCTATATATGTTATGAATCCATTATTGAACATGATTAGGTGATGGTATTTCCTATTATTCTGACTAGCAAGGAAGACGTTTCTTGCTAGAGTTTCTTGCTTGCTAGTTATACGGAAAGAAACGACAAATATAGATCATCCTCCTTCTACATTCATATTTGAAACTCTTTTGGTCATGAAAATGATGTTTCATTCATCTTCATTAAATGCTTATAACAATTTAAGCGATATCTTGGTAGATAGAACGAATGAACTATATACAACGTGTTAATACATTCTAAGCCGATTTACAAAGGACAAATAAAGGTGTTAAATTGAGGCCTATTCAGACCACAAAGGAGAATTCCAAGTGCGTCGTTTGCTTGTGATAACAGTACTAACCAAAGTAACATCCAATCTACATTCGAAACGTTTCCAAGTGTCTGTAAAGTATTTTGTTTCAATTACTACGAGGAATTGGTATTTGGTTAGTGGTATTTGGATATTTCAGCTGAAACTCGAACCTAAGTTATGATACTTGGCAATTCGAAGATGTCGTAATCCATACCGATATTACAAATCTTGTTTGTTTATGCTTATTTCACGCTCAAAACGAACAATAAACTGAACAGATTTTCGCTATTGACATAGCTGGAGAATGATTAAAGCTAGTATTAACTTAGTACTGAATTCAAAGCAGACAAAGTCACGGATATAAACTAACTAGTTTAGTTAGCTAACTAGCTATGTTTATAAAAATGCAAAGCCACGCACGACTTATTTCAATAAGTAAACATTTGCAATAGTAGTAAAGTAACTACAGTTTGCTATACGAGTTTTTAATTTATTAATAGTTAATTAATTAATAATTAATTTATTAATAACAGTGTAGCTTATTAAATCTAATTTATCCTTGACGATTACTTACATTAGCATACTTCATAGCTATTCTATAGCTTGCATTACATAGCTTACTTGAATAAAGATTATTTTGATTTTATTTTATGTGAGCTATTTATACTATACTGCTTGCTTGGATGATGCGCCGCTCTGCGACTTTGTCGTGTTAGCGGGTGCAATGATCATTGAGATCGTCGTAGTGAAAATGATTTTGCAGTGTGGTATTGGTGCTAATGTTTTCTGAAACGTGCGGTTACTAATTCTATATGTATAAAATATGAGAACGGATTGTACTTCCTACAATTAGAATAACATTAATTTACTCAGCAAATGCGTATTATAGCAAAATAATTCTATAATTACTTTTGGTGAGGAATGATCAGCCATTTGTCTGATTTGTTGTCGCAGATAGTAGTGAACCGGCCTTCAGTTCCGTGGGTCACAAGTTCGATTTCCGTTGAGAGACATTTTCTAAATACATGTTAGTTCTTCGAGTCTGGGTGCATATATGTATTTCAGTATGCATTTAAAACAAGTCAAGTTAAAAAAAACTTTTGACAGAATTTCATGTCCCTACTGATAACCGTTGAGGAGTTTCCTGGCAATCGTGGCAACAGCATCAGGTCATGCTTATTATAAAAATGCATTGTCATGAGCCAGCATGTAAAACTTCAACTCAATCGGATACCGGGAAGGGGGTAAATTTAGCTTGCAAGATTCCACCTTTACGTATGTAAAGGTGGAATCTTGCAACTTAAAACCTTTCATTTAACTTACCGTGTATGTATATACACGGTAAGTTAAATGAAAGGTTTTAATTACATATGTATATGTTTACCGGTTGTCTGTTACCCATAACATAAGTATTAAGTTACTTCGGGCACGAGCTATGTGTATAATTGTCCCATATTTATTTACTAGCTATGCCAGCGGCTTCGCCCGCGTGGTATTCAGTGTGTCACAATTTTTTTCTTTAATTCAAATTTTAAACATAAATGTAATTATTGTGAGCTAACCATAAGAGATAGAGACATGCTATCGCGGACTTTTTTGTAGCAGTCTTATGGATCTACAATTCTCTAATACATTATTTTAGCGTATCTCTGCTGGTTTACGCGGCGCACGCGACTAAAGCTCCCAGCAAGCAAGTTTTTCAACAACTGCGCGATCTATTCAACACAAATTACATAATATGTACATTTACCTAAACCATCCGGCATTGCTCTATCTTTTGGTGAAAACCGTACAAAGATCCGTTTAGTAGATTTTAAGAAAATCGATTACATACGGACAGACAGCTTTTTGGGACTTTGTTTTATAATAAGTATAGATTTTATCATGATACTTTAGTCCTAGCAGACGAAGTCACAGGCAGCGCTAGAATAATAAAGCGATGACTGCTTTTCGTAACGTAATATTTGGTAATCATTCTTAGACACTTCACAAAGGACTGCGAATAAAGGTGTTTTCAAGTCTACTATAACGACAAAGGGAAATTTCAAGCGTGTCGCTTACTTGGGACAATAGGTGACCTAAGTAAGATGTTTACTGGGTGTGTTTGTGAGTCCCTAGGTAAATATTATATTTCGATTACAAGACTAGATTGGTATTCTTTTAGATTATATTAAAAAGTAAATTTTGTAACACAAGATCAAAAACTAACATCTAGGCTCAATGCCAACCTAAGAAGGAAATCCTAAAATTCGAAATCACATATTGTAATGCGTCGAATTTTTTTACTTTTACATAATATATAACATATATTATGTAAAATATACAAATAAATATATAAAATTAAGGTTTACTTGATTATTTTCCAAATTTAATAAACAATATAATCACTACCTAAAAATATATTGTATGAAAATTCATAGCTTTATGCTATTTTTAGTGCTATAATTTTAATTAAATTTACAGTCTTCAAGAATCTTATCATAGCAAGAGATATCGAACAAGCGAATCAACGCCCATGAAATATTTAAATATCAGGCAGATCGATCGCTTATTAAAAAACGGCTCCTGCGGTGAATAGTCGAGAATTTGTAACGACACACGAATCGCGAGCGAACGAACGAAAGGAATCACCTAGTTTGTTTAGGCGCGTAGAATCGAAGGAATTATTCTCACCTTCGAACGGTTACGTAACCCAAGACTAAGTAACTTTAATTCCAAGTATGAATGTACCGGAAGTCGTTTACAATGTCGCTTAGGTTTAGTGTTCCAGTAGGGGGCACTTTGAACCAAGGAATTGGTAGGCAATGTCGATCTAATGAACGTTTTGTATGGGGACTTCTTATGTAATTACGGAAGCACTACTAAAGCTAGAAGCAAAGTACTAGTAGCGCCATCTGATATTCCAGTGAGGAAAATACGTAAACCGTGTTACTAGTACGTTATGTTACAATACTAAATTCAGTGAATAATCACGAAATAGCTGAACAAACCAATCGTCATATCTTGTATCAGTTATTATGGTAATTATCGTTGTTAGGTTTAAGTAATTCTTTATTATGTAAATTGAACTTTGCAATGACAATTACCAAATATAAAAGAACTTTTACCTCAACTACAATAAATAGTGATCAAAATGTCCGTATACGTTGAATTTTATTGACAAGTATGCTCTACACCGAGCCGTGTAGTACCTACCACCACAAAAATAGACAACTCTCATTTCTTACCGAGGTGTCGTAAAAGGCGACTAAGGTAACTTGACGTCAGGTAGACGGCCGATCGCAATATAACTAACCAAATCATCTAACAACACATTAAAAACATGTTGTGCCTATACCACATATAGTGGGATAAACCCAGGAGAATGATGAATGATGAAGCAAACCCTAAGCCGTCAGGAATTCAATAAACATCATTAAAGACGATCCTAACGTTAGATACATCTACGAGCAGAAAATGTAGAGTAAATTCAATCGGAAAATTTTGTTATTATCAGAGAAAATACCGTAAACCGAAATGTGTGATCGGAATGAGCTCGTTACTGGGGATTTGGGGAAGGCAAACAGGGGACCCGCTGTTTGTTGAACCTTTAACTGTGTTTGTCGAAGTGGGCTTCGGACTGGGAGACGTTGGAAATACACTTCGATACTATTTGATTATAATAATGATCAGCTCCAGTAGTTAAATAATATTCTGCTAATATTGTAGACGCATTCACGCTCCAATGGCTGAATGGTTTTGTGACAAATTGCATAGAGAACTGTCTAAATTTATGTTGCAAAGATGAATTTCTGTACCTACTAAACCCATTATCCCAGAAGTAACGATCGATATCGACAAATCGATTTTAGATACTAAGTTCCTTTTAATAATCATGATTCCTTTTGTATAGCGTTTTCACATTGCAGTGTTAGTGACACGCAGACACTCTCCTTCTCTCTCTCTCGGAACACGCAAACACGCTCAAACACAAAAACACACATATTATATATCAGTACGTGTATGCAAATGCCGTTATTATTAGTATTAAATCAAATCAAATCAAAATAATCTTTATTCAAATAAACCATTTCAGGCACTTTTGAATCGTCAAGCATCAATATGATTAATGAAGCTACAACTGGTTCGGAATGTTGCTCTTATCGAGAAGAACCAGCAAGAAACTCGGCGGTCAATCTTTTAAATATTTTCAATTATACATTATTAAACCGCTGTCTTGTATGAAGCTGAAAGGATTTTCAAATCCAGGCTTTCTTATCAACTAAATAATCTTCAATTTTGTAATATGCTTTACGTATTATTTCACTCAATCCTTTATTTACAAATTAAATGACACTTTTAAATATTTTGTAAAATAAACAGAAAAAATCATTTTAGAAAATATAAAAAAATAAGAAAAAAATGACCAAAAAAAACACAAAAAAATAAGAAAAAATTTGTTTAAAATTAAATTTGTATAACAAATAATACATCACAAAAAAAAATATGGGACAATGACAAGGTCGTTTGTCCCCAAAGTAACTTAATACTTGTGTTAGGGGACACAAACAACTGGTAAATAAAGTACTTATCATCATCATTCATCCTTCTATCCTTATCTAAGTGGGATCGGGACCACATGTTTTAAACATGTAATTCTATTTGGCTAGGTATTTTACGACCGGCCGCCTGCTTGACGTCAACTTAACAAAATAAAAACTTACCAAATCGCCTTTCACGACAACTCGTTAAGAAATGAGGGTAGTCTATTCTACTCAGAGCTATCACACGGTCGAAATATAGTACTTATATAATTTTAAGTAAATACATAAATACACAATACAAAAATGTGTTTGTATTCCAATAAATATAATTATAAAATTTATGTTTCAAGGATTTTATATTTACAATTCTGTCAGCGCGTCTTCAAATCCTTAGCGTAATTATTTAGGTATTCAATGCGTGTTCTGAGTTGAATTTTAGAATTTTCTACCTCTAAAACGAGCTTCAACTTGGTAATTTGATTATTCTAAATAAACGAGACATTTGTATATTAATAAGATAAGTAAATATATAGCACAAAATTTTTCTTAGTAGCTCAGCTTTACTTATTAGCTTCTTTCAACCGCACTGAAAAGTTTTGCAAAAACGTAATACACAAAATATAACTCTCTTCGAATTTGTATGGGGAAATGAATAAAATTAATTTAAGGAAGGAAGAAAGGAATTAAAGGAAGCCTATGATCATTATAGAATTAGACATTTTTCGCAAAATATTGTACAAATGTGGTATAAACACATTTGTACAATATTTTATAACATACTCACAAATTTTCGTCTATAATGAAAAATATAATACGTCTACTTCCTATAACAATGTATGTTTATGAAAAGCATGACTTGAAGGCCTACCATGAACTCATATTGCGACGTAATTGAAGACGTAAACGACGACTGCGAATCGCTTTCGTTTCGTACCATGAAGTGTGAATTGCATTGGGGTCGTAATGTTTGAAAAGGATAACGTTATATGAACTATAGATAACTCTGTCTCTTTTACTCACACGTTTTAAGGACGAATTGCGACCGCTCATTCAGCAACGACTTAAAGTGTACGTCTTTAAGACGTCATGGTATTAAAAAGCAAAACAATTTCGTTTACGTCTTCAATTGAGTCGCAATAAGAGTTCATGGTAGGCTTGCTGATGTTGCTACCAGGATTGGCTCAAGACGAAGGAACTCCTTAACGGTTAACTGGCAGGGACATGAAATTAAAATCGAAAGCATTTTTATAAATGTATACACATTTTTAAGTAATAACTTATCTTAATATAGTTTGCTGATGTTGCTACCAGCAGGCCTACCATTAACTCTTATTGCGACTCAATTGAAGACGTAAACAACGACCGCGAACCGCTTTGTTTTCGTACCATGAAGTGTGAATTGCATTGGGGTCGTAATGTTTGAAAAAGATAACATTATATGAAGAATTCCGAACGCTCATTCGGCAACGACTTAAAGTGTGCGTCTTTAGGACGTCATGGTATGAAAAAGCAAAACAACTTCGTTTACGTCTTCAATTGAGTCGCAATAAGAGTTCATGGTAGGCCTGCTGCTGTTGCTACCAGGATTGGCTCCAGACGAAGGAACTCCTTCCCTCCTTTGGCGGGGATATGAAATTAAAATCAAAAGCATTTTTAATGAATATACATTTTTAAGTAATAACTTATCTTAATATAATTTGTTGGTTCTTCGAGTCTGGGTGTTTATAATGTTTAAATATTTACTTAAAATTATATATATTTGCCAGCTGTCACCCATAACACAAGTATTAAATTACTTTAGAGACAGAAAACCGTGTGCGTAACTGTCCGGCTGTATATATATTTATAAAATATTTATTTATAATTATATTATATATTTCGGGGTATATATATCTATAAAAAATATATATACCCAGAAAATGAATTTATGATTGAGGGTTCAATTAAGTTTATTTAAAAGAAAACTGTCTTAAACATCATCCGATACTTTCCCATTTAGGGGCTGTCAGAGTTAATGGAACTTAAGCGATACTTTGAATTGTTTATTCGTAAAACATCTTCGTGTCAATAAGTTCGATTTCTTTATTTACAATGAATAAAATTTATTATTTGCATTTAAGACTTGATGGTTTAGTAAATGCAAGTGTATCATCACGTTCGGTTATATATTTTTTTTAATGAATAATAAATAAAATGAGAATAAATAAAAATAATTAAAATTGAATAAATAAATAAAACCATTTATAAATATAATAAAAACCATTAATAATAATAAATAATACCATTTATTGATCGTTCAATAAAGTGTCACAGTCACGTTCTACGTTCTATTAAATGTTTATGAAACGGAAATTGAAAACATATTTGTATTTGCTAGAAATATATTTTAGTTTGCTTTTATTTTAATACAGTCGTTAATAAGTAAAGTAACGGTAAGTTGCTATTCCACTGCTGGGCTAAGGTCTCCTCCCTTCATTTTTGAAGAGAAGGATTGGAGCTAAAACCAACCAATGCGGATTGGTAGGTTACACATATCCCTAGAAGTCTCTAGAGATATTCAGGTTTCCTCACGATGTTTTCCTTTACCGAAGATCTTGTGGTAAATATCAAGAATCAATTAGACACATAAGTTTTAATAGAAAAACTCATTGGTGCCTGCCCGGGGTTTGAACTGATGATTGTCTCTAGAGAGTCGCACGGTCTCACAGCTAGGCTATCACAGCTATAGTCATTAGTATTTAACTAGATTTATACGCATGGCAATGACGCACTCTATATTATAAAGGATCATTAATTGTAAATTTTATAAATTGGAAAATATTTTTTGTTTATTGAAGATTTTATTTAATTAAATGTTTGTAATTTTTTTTATTTTTTAAACCCAGATATACTAATTTATAATTCCAATGATGCTCCAGTAAAGAAGACGAAGTATTGAGTGAGAATTTCCTATTAGGAAAACAAAACTCTTGTTAGGTTGCAAATAGTTGACGTAATAAAGCGACTCAAGACTATCTTTAGTAGAAATCACATACAAGGAATCGATTTTACAAAAGTAATAATAAAATTATTTAACTATAATTCGCTATACAGTAAATAGAAAATATATATAGTGCTAAATGTATAGTGGACTATCCGTTTTTTCATACCCGTTACATGCAGGATTCGTAAAAACACATCCACAAAACTCCACCACTGCCACCACAATACACAAGCACTACACACGTTCACTATCACAAACTCAACAATCGTTTCGCCCCGCAACCGAAGCATCATCAGGATATAGACTCCACACATATAACACTATATATATTTTCTATTTACTGTATCGTGGATTATAGCAAAATAATTTTATTATTACTTTTGTATTATGAATCTCCGCAAAGTAACGCCTAATTCTATAAATTATTTGAATCGATTTTACGTTCTTTAGCTAGCATTATACAGCATTAGACAATGGCGATTCGAAGGGAACTCGAAACCAGATTGAGTCAAAGCAACGCGTAGTCTGACGTCTAGTTACATATATAGTTAAAACTTCGATTGGATAGAATCTTTTTATTTTTGGAATATAAATATAGGATTAAGTAACAAGCGATGTAACAGTCGAAGCTTAATACCCGCCGATTTCACCTCTCTCTACATCTATTTGCACGTCGCCGCGGCATAAATTCTGCTCGACAGCCGACAAGCGTTTCTGACATTTACGTCAGGGCAGAATTTCGAACGCCACAACCGCAATTCAATTAGCCAACTGAATATAATACGTAGGTACTAATATTATTAACGCCAACACCTGTCTGTTTGAGCTTTCTTTGACTTTCTCTCTCACCACTTACCCTTTATTACTAAGGAGACAACAACTCGCCGTAGCACCAGTATTTATCAAAGCCCACAGTGTAAAACAAAATTTAAACAAAAACAGTATGATTTCTTATCATCATTTATATATAGGAAATTTAACAGGAATATACTATTTACCCCCTGAAGTTGAATGAAGTAAAACGTACAATTACACATTATCTGCGTTAGCAGATAATAATTAATGTTAATTAAACTAGCATGAAACTGAGCAAATATTAACTATCGTCATAATATGGCCAATTTTAATATAACTGACATTACAATCAGCGATACAAATATACAAACATTCAAGCACTTACACGCAAATATGTGTTCACACTAACACACACACACAACACACAAACACACAAAAGTTCCAGCAATAATATAAGTTTGTTTAATATATTACTAGGTTTTGCCCGCGTGGAATTTGCTCTTTCACATTAAGTTTCGTGACAGATCATTTTAGATTTAAATATTTTTTTACTTAATATAAAAAATATATACAATATAATATAATGCATACAATTTTCGCGCGCCGTGCATATTAGACGCACTATAGCACTACATTTAAGACAGTCATATCGTGATAAATTTTAAAGTATTCGGCCAAATTACTTAGTGTAAAAGATATAGTTTATCTACATGAAATACTGAAAGCGACAAATGTATTGATTTTTATAAGAATTTGATAAATATACTAAAATATATATTTAATTTAATTAACTTTATGATTCACAATTTTGGTCACAGTGACTTCCACATAAGAAGTCGATATATGCTGTCGCGGACTTCAACACAAACAGTACTACGGTACATCTTTGTGTAACTTGACTGGTTAAGGCAGCATTCGCCAAGATAGCTCTCAGACAGATTTTTTCCGACTTTATTGACATATAACTATATAATAAACTGTTAAGTTTTATCCCAATCCATCCAAAAGTTTTTTCCTTAAAGAGTAACAAACATCTATCCATACTCACAAACTTTCGCATTTATAATTGTACTGTTCGTACTTCCACCCGACAGCGTTATATCGGCTCTCTGCTTCACACACCGCACGCGCGTCCGTCCTCACCCGTGTTCGTAGTGAAAGTGAGTAATTCTCTTCCCTCGCCCCACTACTATAACGCGCGGTGTGCAGGCATGAGACGACAGAATCTCCTTTATTATAAATCTACCTTCCATCAAAACTTCTATTCTTATTCACATACACTACATCTCTCCTTTATTTTAATTAAAATAAGTTTATTTTCAGTAGATCAGTGGTTATCATTTAAAACATTTTATTACATCATTGATCAATCACCATAACACATCTTCGTTTCTGAAGTCTAAAAATCACGAATCCTATGTAGTTCACTCATTTTCCTAACTCCATTCTTCCTTCGCTTCTCACTAACTAAATATATTCCTTTCACTTATACTTCTTTTAGCTAAGTATTATATTTATCTGGACCTCATTTTCTAATTGCTTCTTTCACATCTATTTTAATATTAGATATCACTAAATGCCTCACTCATCTGTATTCTCCTTTTTCCCACACTTCGGTTGCCTCATACATCTTACGGCACTCCTGCATTCCATTCTTCCTTCATTCCTCCTTATTGTTCCTTGTTGTCGTTGCCTGCATCTCTTGGCCATTTATTACATTCCATTCTTCCTCTTCCTTTTTTCGTGTAAAATATTTCGTCTCAACTATTGTCCAGTTTCGTCACTTTCAATCTCTATGTCACCTCCCAATCGTAGTTTAGCTGTCTATTCGATGTATTCAAAGATTGCACCTAGTTTATTTTCCTTATTTGTATCCCAAATAAACACTTATCTCTTGATCCTAAATTTCTATTATTCGCTTTTTTTCCCGTTTGCGTCCTTTTTCTTTTAGTTCCCTGTTATCACGAATACCCATGTCATCAGTTTTATGGGTAACATCCTCGAGCCGCCAAACTTTTCATTCATGGCCACAATACCGGGATGGCCCTCATGTGCTGTCAATAATTCTCTGTCTCACAATCCCTTAGATATAACTATTTTAGTCTCTCTTAAAAAGTTTCCTTCATAATAGCAAGTTCATTTGTAATTTATAAAATTAAGTCTAAATAATCTTTATTCAAGTAGGCTTTTTTACAAGCACTTTTGAATCGTCAAGGATCAATTAGATTTATTAAGCTACACTTGTTCGAAATGTTGCTCTTACCGAGAAAAACCAGCACGAAACACGGCAGTCAATCTTTTAAACATTTAAATTTACTTTAATTATTTTCAGTCTTGTTTGAAGCTGAAAGGATTTTTATCATTCAAATAATCTTCAATTGTGTAATATGCCTTACGTGTAAACATATACAATTAATTTAAACTTTTCTGTAGATAAGTCTAATTAATATAGATTGCGGAATTGTATTGTAAAATCTACTATCGCTCTACCGCTAAAAACTTTGATTTCTAAGTCCAATTTTCTATTCCAATTTTCTGACAGATTACTTCTTTTAAGGGATCTGTTTTCATGGCTAAGTCAGGAATTCATTTACCCACTTAATTTATTAATCCCAGGAAGGTTAATAAATCTGTGATGCTTATCAGGGCTTTCAGCTTTTGAATAGATATTCAGTATTCAGATATTTTCTAATGATTTTATTTTCTGTTTTGCAAGTTTGTGGTCTAGGAACCTTCAGATACATTTTCCTTTTCTCAACACAACCTTAATTATCTGTAAAACTTCAATGACCTTTTTCAGTTTAGCGTCATGTTCTATTTGGTCTTTTCTGAACATAAGAATGTCTTCAATAAATTGTCGTCTTCACTTTCTCAAATTCAGAGGATTCTACCAGACAACATTCGTTTTTATTGATAAAGTCCTGTGGTGGATTTAAAGGTCGTTACGGATCTCGAATTTTAGCAACCTTTCTAATCTTAGTCTAATTCTTCTATCGTAGGCAGAGTGATTTTCGTTTCGAATTGTTGAATTTGCCCATCTCATATTAACACAAAATCGGATACCACAGTTCTCTTTTAAGATAGGCACTGTAAGTGAGATCCAGTCTAAAAGGCCATTTACTTTTACACTGTTATCTTTCTGAAGGACTTAATTGATTATAGTATTCATCTTTTCCTATAAGGGAATTGGAATGAGTCTTCTGTGCTTGCACCATGTCATCTATCTTTTTCTATAGGCGATTATACTGCAGTTTAAAGTGTCTGATTTTCTTCATTTCGCATAGATTTTATCATGGTCATTTCTCATCAAATGTTAAGTTTTTTGCAACTAGCACAATTGAAATGTCTTTTTATTATTTTCTGATTTACATTCCCGGTTGTCTCTTCTTCTTCTGAGCAGAGGCTCATATCCTGGTTATTTTATCTTTAAAACCAAAGTTATTTGTTTATAACCTCCAATGAATAAGCTTCGGCCATTAATGAGGTCTTCAATCGTCGGTATCTCATTTGATTTTAATTTATTATTTTTTCTACTGTCTGAGCTACATTTTCAGCAATTTGGTCTAGAAGTTAAATATTTAACAACTTATTGTCATGACCGAACAATGAATTTCTGAAATTTCTGCTTTTCTTCCTGTTTCTCTTGTCGAAATGCGTGTCTTTCAAATATTTTACTATTTCATTCAAATATACTGGTTCATTAAGTATTCATCTTATTTCTTAGTCATCAACACATCATTCTAATCATGAAGATGAGAGTTTCAGCTTCGGAATTGTTAGTTTAGTGCGTATCTGGAATATTGTAAAATACTTGTTATTCCGACCTACCCCAATGCAAAATATGCACTCTCTTTTGAGCAGGTGTGGTGGCAGCTTCTAAGTAAATATCCCCACTCCTTTTCCATATTCAATGTCATACATAACAAATTAAAATTTCCTTCGCATCCGACTTTTTCCACTGTAAGATTTGCCAAATTTACCAGGGACAGCAAACTATGTTATTTCAAGAAACGATCGTTATTTTTCTTGACATGCTTCCTCAATCACCATTCAACTTCCATCAAGAGACGGTCGTCATTCGTCCTTGACGTGCTTCCTACATCATCAAACTTCCATCCAACTTCCCATCAAGAAACGTTCGTGAACCGTCCTTTAACAACTTCTTCACATAAATCTACCTAAATCTAAATCTACCATCACATAAATTAACATTATTAATAATTATCCGTTTATTATCCGTTATTAAACAGCTTATTTAATCATCAAACTTCACATAAATTAAGAGCATTACGACCTTACGTCAAGTAACGGCATCATCCGTTCTTGAACAACTTCTTCAGTCATCAAACTTAATATCAAGTAACGGCATCACCAGTTCTTGACTTACTTCCTCAATCATCAAACTTTACATCAAGTAACGGCATCATCCGTTCTTGAACAACTTGTTCAATCATCAAACTTAATATCAAGTAACGGCATCACCCGTTCTTGACTTACTTCCTCAATCATCAAACTTTACATCAAGTAACGGCATCATCCGTTCTTGAACAACTTTTTCAATCATTTAACTTTACATCAAGTAACGGCATCATCCGTTCCTGACCAACTTCCCCGAATTTATCAAACTACTCAATCATCAAACTTTACATCAAGTAACGGCATCATCCGTTCCTGACCAACTTCCCCGAATTTATCAAACAATTCATCTAGAGATAAGCATCATTCATCTCAAGATTTTCTATTAATCTATCATCCACTATTTCTACAATTATTTATTAATCATATATAATTATCGTATCGACACATTAATTATGTATTTATATATATACATATATATACGTGCATATTTATTTATACACGACTGATATATCACTGAATATAATTAAACTGACATTTTCGTATATATAAAAACCGATTTTCATGAAACTTAATTTGCACTCTCAGTAATCAAATCTCACTCTTAGTATATATATAATGTACATTAGAAATCTCCCAGAAACAACTCACACGGCAAAACAACGCTTGCCTAGTCAGCTAGTAATATTATAAAAAGTATATGCACTTATTTATAGTTTATGAAACTAATTTAACAATTTTATTATTTTTATGAGCATATCTTATAGAACACTCCGCACACAAACACTACAATAAAAAATGTCCCAGCGATTGTCGTTACCGCGTTCAAATAACAATAACAAAATTGACCCCTACGACATTAACATAACAAATTCAACACGTTCAACCTGCTCTGAATATATATAAAATATTTCAAATTTTTCTACACCGTTATTATTAGTATTATAAGTTACTTATTATTTAATTTCCAAGTATAATATTTCCATTTTACTGTTACCGTCATCTTCTTTTTTTTTCGCGTTTAGCTACTACTAAACGTGACAGTTTTTCCATAGTATCACAATTGAAATAAATTTACAACAGTACTCACAGACTCGTCGCCAATGTACTGTTCGTACTTCCACCCGACAGCGTTATATCGGCTCTCTGCTTCACACACCGCACGCGCGTCCGTCCTCACCCGTGTTCGTAGTGAAAGTGAGTAATTCTCTTCCCTCGCCCCACTACTATAACGCGCGGTGTGCAGGCATGAGACGACAGAATCTCCTTTATTATAAATCTACCTTCCATCAAAACTTCTATTCTTATTCACATACACTACAATAATATTAGTAGGACAAAGTAAATAAAAAGAAAACTAATTTTAAGTTTAATTTTCTATTTTTTATGTTTTTTTATAAGTTTATTTGTCTTGGTGGACGAGCGGGGCACCCAGCAATACGGGTTCATACCTACTGCAGGAGCCTTTGCTGATAGTTTATAATGAAATATTATATAAATAAAAATATATTCATATTCATTTTTCATTTTCATAAGAAAGCTCAATCACTCACCGGGCCATGGGGAGCTATGCTCAGAGTAACTCTATGTTCAAATCAGAAATGAGGTGATCCGTAGAAGACCCAAAGTCACCGACATAGCTAGCGTGTTGCCAAGCTAAAATGTTGGTTGGCGGGGCACATATTGCAGAGAATCGATTGAAATAGTTGAGTCGAGTGTTGAAATAGCGACGCCACACCTGAAAACGCAGTTCGGTAGACCTGCAAAGTGGACTGACTAGCTCAAAAAGGTCGTGAGGGGGATCTGAATCCAATCGACACAATCAAACTATAGGTCACACATTCAAACTTGTGAATATTTAAATAACTCTCTTAAACGTATAGTAAAGTAACGGCCCGTTAAAATCCCACTGGGTATACGGCCTCCTCTCTCCGTTTTTGGAGAGAAGGGTTGGATCTAATACCTACCACGCTGTCCAATGCGGATTGGTAGGTTACACATATCTCCAGAATTCTCTAGAGATATGCAGGTTTCCTCACGATGTTTTCCTTAACCGAAAAGCATGTGATAAATTGCAATTATCAATTAGACACATAAATTTTAATAGAAAAACTCATTGATGCCTGCCCGGGGTTTGAACCCGTGATCCTCTCGAAAGAGTCGCATGGTCTCATACGGTCTTAAACGTATACTAAAGGTAAATCTATCTATGGTTGCCCTGAAAAGTGTGCATGTGACATGAAAAAAACACATTAGATAATTGAGGGTATATTACCATTTAAGTTGACGCGAATAATACATGTTATCCTTGATTATATTACCTCACATATGTAGGTCATGATAAAACAACATTTTAAGTTGGTTGGTCATCATTATTTGGGAAATCACTTTTCTCCTCTAAGCCGCCGGTCGCAGTTTTCACTAATGTCTTATCATAACCATTAAACTTAGAATAAATTTATTCTATCCACGCGGAGTTGCTCGTTAAAATTGCCATATATAGGTTGACATAAACATTCCCTTACAAAAGTAATAATAAAATTATTTTCCACGACAAAACCTTGCGATTTTGATAATTTTTTAATAATTTTGAAAATATATGATGCTTCGGTTGCGGGGTGAAACGATTGTTGAGTTTGTGATAGTGAACGTGTGTAGTGCTTGTGTATTGTGGTGGAAGTGGTGGAGGTTTGTGCATGTATTTTTACGAATCCTGCACGTATCGGGTATGAAAATACGGATAGTCCACTATACATTTAACTCTATATATATTTTCTATTTACTGTATCGCGGATTATAGCAAAATAATTTTATTATTACCTTTGTATTATGGATCTCCGCAAAGTAACACCTAATTCTATTAATTATTTAAACATTGCCTTGTCAAAAAATACCAAAATATCAAATGTTCTCGCGTAATAATATTTGGACGGAGAGCTTTATTATAATATATGAATGTCGCATATATGAGACGTATTTGCATGCTGGCATAAACAGTGTTTTAGGCTAAGTAATATTCATATTGTTTACACTTTGTCTTTGCCTATATTTACCCTGTCAAAGGAACAAGATTCTCACACGCACTGTGTTTGTTTACAACGCCCTGGCGGGATTTCTACAGCAAATGTGTTACGTTACTGTCCCCACCCTGTCATTATAAGGGTGTGATGTTAACAAAGTAATATTTTCGTTGCATTTATCACAGCTTACGTTTAATGGACGGCAATTATGGCAAAACAAAAAGACAATGTTTTACCTTTCTTAACTTGAAACAATAACTTTAACACAATATACTATGACTGACTATACTACATATTGCCAGCTTATATACTAGTCTCACATATAAGATAAAATAACAATTCAAACAGTTTCATCATTCTCCTGCCCTTATCCCACTCTAAGTGGGGTCGGCACAACATATTAAAAACATGTTGTTACATGACTTGGCTACGTTTTTTACGACCGGCCGCCTGCCTGACGTCAACTTACCTTAGTCGCCTTTTACGACATCTCTGTAAGAAATGAGGATGGTCTATTCTATGCAGCCGGACACCACACGGCACATACCTTAGTGGCCTCTTACGACACCTCGGTAAGAAATGAGGGTGGTCTATTCTACTCAACCGGATTCCACAAGGCGTCTCTACTAACATATTTTTTAAAGTTTAATTACAATTTTTTTTTAATTATATTCATTTCTTTTGTCAAAATTTGTATTACTAAAAATGGGCCTTAGTTGTCTTAAATAAAGATTTATTTTTATTATTATTTACATATATACACAAGATTACTCATTTAAATATGTTATTAGATGTCTATACTAGTTTATACCCAAACATTAAATGTTACACAATGCTTCATTAGACCATAGCACTATATTAATTATGGATCCAAGCGGTTTGCTAATATTGTTGAGGATTGAAATGCTCTTGATTACATGTAATATTAATTATATTGTATTCCAATAGTTGGATTAAATAGCAATAATCTGGAGAGCAGATCCCTAATGCTTGGATCCTGAATAATCTGCTAACTGTGATCATTCTACTGGATTATTGGATTGGTAATGTATATCCTACGAAGATTAATCCGTTTAAATAAACTGATTAAACCAATTCAAATTCAAAATATTCTATTCTAATTCTTAAGTATTCAAACTTGTAAACTTGTAAACAAGTGCTTTTGAATCGTCAAAATCTACCGCTGGTTCGTAGGATTGGCTGATTGAGTAGAATAGACCACCCTCTTTCTTACCGAGGAGTCGTAAAATACGACTGAGGTAAGTTGGCCGGCCGGTCGTAAAATACGAAGCCAAATCATGTGACAACTTGTTTATAACATGTGCTGACCCCACTTAGAGTGGGATAAGAGCGGGAGAATGATGATGATGATGAAAAAAATGTTAGTGGAGATAAAAAAAAACTTCAGGACTGGCTTAAAAGAACCTTGGTAAAATGATACATCATAGGCGAGTCAATAAATTAAATCATCAAATATGAACGTCTTCAGAATACTATAGGAACAGCACCGCAGTCTTGTTAATAAGGATGCTGTGTTGTTCCCTATTACGGCATGAAAACTATATTATTATACTGCACTTTAGGGTAGAGCTTTCTGCGAATATCTGCGAAGGAGTATTTGGAAATATGCTTTAAACAGATGTATTTTTGCTTGAATGCTGTAGCATGAGAACCTGTGGGCCAAATATTGCATCTAGCCAATAAATCCGCATATTGCATCTTGCCACATCTAGCCGAATAAAGTTAAATTGTGTGATAATTATATCTAAAGTAACGTTACTGTACCTGTTACTGTTCCCACTGCTGGGTATAGGCCTTATTCCTCCTTATTTGGAGAATAAAAGTTGGAGCTTACCCACCACGCTGCTCCAATGCGGATTGGTAGGTTACACATAACCCACGAATTCTCCAGGGATATGCAGGTTTCCTCACGACGTTTTCCTTCGCGCAGCGCGTGGTAAATTACAAATATCAATTAAGCGCATAAGTTTATTCAGAAAAACTCATTGGTAGCTGCCTGGGGTTTGAACCCATAGGTTATGTGGTTAGTATACTGTTGAGGATTATTTAGACGGTAAGAATGCGTGGTTTTAGCTACTCTTCGACCCTGTACAAGACAGCAATTATTAAATGTAGCTAGTAATAAGAATTAAAGAGCAATCGCCGAGTTTCTTGCTGGCTCTTCTCGGAAGGAACAGTTTTCTGAACCAGCGGTAGAGTTGATGATTCAAAAGCACATCTTTGCAAGTTTACAAGTTTGGTGGGGTTAAGTGAGTCATGACCCATGAGGGAGGTACACGGTCTCACTGTTTAGCTATCGCAAGTTTGATTATAATTAATCAAAATCAAATTCAAAATATTCTTTATTCCATTAAACTTGTAAACAAGTGTTTTTGAATCATCAGATCTACTGCTGGTTCGGAAAGCAAAAAACTCGGCGGTTGCTCCTTTCAAAATATAATTCTTATTACTAGTACATTTAATCTTGTACAGGGTCGAGTATTCCAAAATAATATCATGATTTCTCACAAAATCGTGAGCTCAGTTCGCACAGCTACGTTCGTGTTTTAGAAAGTACAAATTAGATAAAGTGTGTTTGGTGGCGAATAAACGGGTCTATGTATTGTTAGTTTTATTGTTCATTAAATTGGCATCGCTTCAATTGGACATGGATTAAGTAAAGTAGTCACGAACTTTGTTTTTTTTGTCACTTCTGCAATAAGAATGAAACTGTTTATTTTAGAATAGTAAGTCAAAAATAAACTTTTGGCGGCAGTTTTCTCTGAAAACAAATTTTATCTAATGGAGAGGAGATGTGGAAATGACGATATCTGATTGGTGTTCAAAACGCATCTCCTATCCTCTTCGCTTTAGTGGATACCAGGCCTTAGAGTAGGATAAGGATGACATTAGGAAAAATTTGGCTTCACAGGGCTTTCCACCTCTTCATTATAAATTAAAATTTTACTGAACGTATTTTACTGAAGTTCCAGAAACATCTTATAGTAACAGTAGTTTAATATTCTATAATATATATTTTTGAATTACAATAACAAACAATACAATATTTCGAGGTAATTTTTCTTATAATATACCAATTATTTAATTTTCAAAGGCTTTGATCGTGCAATGGCGGTTTATTATTTTTTTTATTTTTTAAGTACGTGCGTATGTGTGTATTTGTGAATCCAAACACAAAATTATTATACATCATTTTGGGATATTAACCAAATACTTCAACCAGTTCTGTTATATTGATGATGAAAAATTTTCATCTCGCAGCAATGTATTAAAAATAAAAGTATAAAGTATCAAGTAAACATTAAAAATGTTTCATACAGAATGACATTTTCTTGCATATTATTTAAATTTGGGTCACGCCGAGCATCATTTGTATGCAACGAATTTTTTTTGCATAATCCGGAATAAAAGATTCGTTTTTTTTTTCAATTCACTTTTTACTTTTATATAAAGTTTGGTTGATAGCCTCCATAAGTTGAAAATGTCTCACCACATACTTTGATGACCTATTTCTGTTAAATTGTTTGTATAAGTAGCAAATGTCGAAACAATTTTAATATTAACCTTATTAATACATTGAAATAAATGAAATTTTGTGAACCGTGTTATGAAATAAAATTTCGTACGACTTGGGTATTTTTCATTGGTATTTCGGACAAGAGTAATGTTGTAAAGATTGTGTTAAATTAGTTTGTGCCAAAGTAATCCAATAAATCCAGCGGTTTCGGCGTGAAAGCGTAACATACAGACTTTCGCATTTAGGCATAATATTAGTGTGGACATATTCATTCATCTATGAGAATAAATACATTATGCTGTATGAAATGCATCGCTGCTCACATATACCTCCTTTAAGATGACTGTGTACTTGGCGGTAGACCTTAAATACTTCGTTGAAGACATGACGATACGCATATTTAATATAGGTTTCTACAAGGTAGCGAAACTTTAAATCAATATCATAGAGTTGAATTGAAATCCTCTTAATTTATGAAGAACTTAGTAACGCTGCCTCGTAACAGAGGACATAAAGTCATCCATCGGTGGGCAGGGAGCGATCGCGAGCCACGATAGCTTTCTTCTGCTCTGCGGTGGAATGAATCTTCTAGATCTAATTTGTTCCTTGCGAGTTCAGGTGTTTGCGACTTGCCAAAGCCCATCGTCTGCCACCATAACAGGGAATCTTCGGGAGATCCGAGCGGGGTATATCGGATGCCAGCTTACAGGTCTAGGGGGCATCTGATGCTCCCGATGCATCGGCTAGCGGAGGGGGGCATCTCTTTTGAATATTGTTATGGGGTAAATCTTTGCCTTTACAGCAGTTTTAAAGCGCTTTTAAAGGAAGGCTGATACAAACAGCCTACTATACTATTGAGGATTATATAGATGATAAAAATGCGTGGATATAGCTACTCCTCTACCCAGTACAAGATAGTAATAACCAAGTGTAACTAGTTATAAGAATTAGTATAAGTATATACTAGTTATAAGAAATAGTTATTTGAAAAGAGCAACCACCGAGTTTCTTGCTCTTCCCGGTAGGAACAGCCTTCCGAGCCAGTATTAAATCAGATTCAAAAGCACTTGTTTACAAGTTTACTTGAATAAAGAATATTTTGAATTTGAATTTGAATTTGAGAGAAGAGGTCTCTAAGTTCAGAGCGGCTATCGGCGAGGATGGGGGTAATGTGTACAACGTGTACATACAAGGAGTATGTACACACACCATCAGCAGCGTGGTGGAGGTCGCAGGACGGTTCGAGTCAGACATACTCGTAACCACTGCCTGTCCTCGTCGGGTGACGGTACCCATAAGGGGTGTTTTCCTGTAAGAAAAAGGACATACAAACAAACAGCCCAAGAGTTATTTAATAGCAGATGTAGGATACACAGGAATTCTTGTTAGGTGGGAGCACTGTGACTACCACCTAGTACGATCGTACACAATAAAAGTCGTAAAAAGATTGCAAGCACTTTATTTATTGCATTAACTGAATTGGAGCGCGAAAAAGGGGATGTTTTAGGTAGCCGCGATGATCTTAACCCCTCGTTCGAACGGGCGCAAAAAAATACGTCGGGTTATAAGAAGTTTCGGTTGGTATTAACGCCGTACGCCCTAACGTCTAAAATGGGACACTGTGCTATAAAAATACGTCGCGTTTTAAATGCGCTGTCGTTACAACACATACCTGGATACCCATTTGTTTCATTTCGACGTATTTTTAACGCACGGTAAAGAACCCTTCGTGCTTACGAGGGGTTAAGGAACCTGGTCCCAATGACGTAGGGCTCAGTAATTTTTTTATTTTTTTTTTATAAATATATGGGACATTTACACACACGGTCATCCATCCCCAAAGTAAGTAACTTAATACTTGTGTTATGGGTGACAGACAACTGGTAAATATACTACGTATATAATTTTAAATATATATATACACCCAGACTCGATGAACCAACAAATTCTAAATAGAAAATGTTGGTTCTCGGCGGGAATCGAACCCGCGACCCACGGAGCCGAAGACAGGGTCACTGCCAACTGCGCCAACGGGCCTGTCAAATTGCCTGCATTTATTGAACTACAATTGCGGAGATCGCTTTAAGGCGTATACAGTAGATACACAAGTATCTCTACCCATCTAGATTGTCTAACAAAATACTTTTTTCCGCAGGGACTAGAAATAAAGGGACAGATGGTTTTCTGTTCGGAGTCCGATTCGTTACTTTTTGTCGGCTCGCCGTTTCTCGACGGCCTCGAAGGGCTCACTGGAAGAGGGCTATTTATTTCCGACATCCCATTACATGATGCGACGAGAGACGTCATCCTAGTCAGCGAACAAACGAGGGCTCAGGTTTGTATTCTGTGACGCTATTTACCAATTGTCTGAATGGATTTATCTTGTTCAGCGCTTTTTAGCTGAAGGTTTAATAAATTTGACAAAATTCTACAGTTTGAGCTACTTTAGACTAGAAATTTAAGATTATTTATCTCAATACGTAAAATTGTAGATCTCCTATGAATTAAAGGTTTAAAGATAACGTATTATTTTTGAATTTAAAGTATTGTGAGTAGTATTCATAGTTTATATATAGAAACGGCTATAATCACGTCTCATTTTATCGGGGTAGTACCCGACTTCGGGGCACTTATTCCTGAGTTCTTTAAATGGCGTTAGCGACGGTGACTTCTAGTAGCGATAACGCTGTATAAAGAATTCATGAATAAGGACCCTGGATGGGGCCGAAATTAGTCAGGCTAACCCGATAGAATAAGTCGTGAGCATAACCGATTCCTATACATCGTATGATAATTCATATCAATTATCAACGTATTATTTACTCTTGGATGTAATTTTTTTAAGTTAACTGGTCCTTGCTATATTTGAATATTTATTGTTTCTAATGATTTTACATTAAAGACTATTAATGCATCATATTGTAAAGTTTAAGACACTAAAGAACCATTTTCAATGTTTGCTCTGCATATTGGTCTAAGAAAATATTTGAAGACGTGCAACATTGACTTAATTAATTTTGATAAGACATCAAATGTACTGCAAAAGACATGACTATGTCTAAAGACTATGTCCATTCAAAAGAAGAGCAAAGGTTAATAGTTAAAGAATCAAATCCTTAAAGAGCTTAGATTTAGCATCTTCTCTGTCTAAGGTGTCGACTTACTTTATTAGCATTCTCCGATGGTCCCGATTCTTTGATTAGGCATTCTAAGATTCACATTCTCCCATACAATTTACTTTCTACTCTCTGTATTCTACATATCCCGTTATCCAATGTCCTTCATCACACTCAAAGACGCTTTTTAAACTATTACAAGTAATTACATATTACGTAGACATGATCATTCTCATTCTCCTGCCCTTATCCCACTCTAAATAGGATCGACACAACATGTTTTTCTCGTTTTCTCCTATCATTCGTCAACAAATCAAATCAAAGTATTCATCATTCAAGTAAGCTTTTTCGAGCACTTTTAAATAGTCAAGGATCAATAAATCATTAATGAAGGTACAAGTGGTTCGGAATACTGTTACCGAGAAGAACCAGCAAGAAGCTCGGTGGTTCATCTTTTAAATATTCTCAATTTTACTTTATTTAACCGCAGTCTTGTATGAAGCTAAAAGAATTTTCAAATCCAGGCATTTTTATCATCCAAATAATCTTCAATTTTGTAACGTAACACATAAATAAAGACACAATAAAATAGATCTTAAATGTTAAATACACGTTAACCCTTAAATAATGTATAAAAATAATGGTACAGAAGCAAGAACCAAAATGTTAATTTAATTTCCCTCGTAACACAAATTTAAATGATAAAACGCCCTCGGCTTCATGTAAGCAGAGCAGTTGGCTTGTTAATTTTAATTTAATCATTTAACTTGTTAGTATTTAAAAGATAAGCGTTGGCAGATAAAAATAATGAAAAAACGTGATTTATTTCGCACGTAGCTGCCAAGCATTGTACTGTGCTATTTGTATTTACAATGTGCATTGTTTAAAATTTTATTGTCTGCTATTTTCATTAGAGAATTTCTTCTTTGGACTTCAATTGGACTTCTTCCTTCGTGATTGGAAAGAAGGGTTCAGCTCAGACCTATCATGCTGCTCCTATATATTGGTAGGTTACATATATCCTAAGAATTCTCCAGAGATATTCAGGTTTCCTCATGATGTTTTCCTTCAACTGAAAATCGTGTAGTACATTGCAAATATCAATTAGGCACATAAGTTTTTACAGAATAATTCATTGGTGCCTGATCGAGTTTTGTACCCGTGACCCCTCGATAGTCGCTGTTTGATGAATTTTGTGAAAGTTGTTCATATATATTTATAGCGGTTTGATAAGTTTATTCAATTTTTTCCAAAACAAAAATAACTAGAGATTTTTTGTGTTATTTATATATTTCATTAGAATCTGTTTCTTAAATTAATAGGTATGCCCTAAACGCGTAATTGACATTTATTCGTACCCTTGTAATTGTTTAGTTCCAGGTCGTTAATATTATTTTTCATTTATATTATCAATTGGAGGGAGATCATGTCATTAGCAAGTAAAGATAAAAGCAATTGTGTGAATAAAACAGGACTGGCGTTTCTTACCCCCACTTACACAATTAGAAGTCGATAATTACTATGACTAATAGCATCCCTAGTACGGCTTTAGAATTTTGTCAAGGCCATAAATCTTGCGATTGAATATTCCTCTTAATGAGAATTTTCCGACGTGATCCGACTTCTATAATTACTTCGCAATTAGGCAGTTGGAAAAATTGATCCAAAGTTCCAATCTTGTATTTTTTCCTTTAATTAGACCGTTTATTTGTTTTACGACTCATTCATTTTTCTCCGAATATATCTTTTTCGCATTTCTGTAATCATCTTAACAAAAATATTTTTAAAAGATAAATGACTGTTATATCATCATTATTCTCCTGCCTTTATCCCATTCTAAGTGGGGTTTGCAGCACTTGTTTTTCTCTTCTATTCTCTCACATCATCCGTTAACTCTGGTGCTACTCCTTTTATACGCATGTCATACTTGACAAAATCGACCCATCTCTTTTTAGGTCTCCCTCTAGTCACATATCCATCCACATTCATATTTAACACTCATTTGGACACATGATTTTCATTCCTTCTCATTACATAGCATCTTAATCTTGTACTTCTAGTCTTTTCTAATGGGAGCAACTTTCAGACTTCTCTCTTATATACTTGTTTCGTATTTTATCCAGCTATGTCGAACCATAGATCCACCTTAACTTCTCGTCTCATTGGCATGCACTGTTATATATACATATCATCATCTTCCTGCCCTTAGTAAAAAAGTAAGTAATGTAAACTTCTTACGACCTCGGTAAGAAGAGGTCTATTCTACTCCACCGGATGCCACGCGGTGGGTCGACTTACCTTAGTCGCATTTTACGACACCTCAATCAGAAATGAGGGTGGTCTATTCTACTCAACCGGATACCACACAGCGAGCATTATTATATATACATATAATATAAGTTAAACGACTAACGACTTCAGAATCACGTGGAGTCGAGTCAGTCAAAACAGCCCATGATGTTCTAAGGTGGAGATTACGTGAACAGACTTATGTTCTAAATGGACATCGGTCGAAAAACAAACAAGGGTTACTTACTAGAGGATATCCATTACATTTCTGTTATATACATAAATTCGTAATAGGCGTGAATAACTTGACAAGTCCAAAACGCACACATCTCAGGGCAGCCATAAATCGGTTTACTTTTACATATATAATACTTTTACATATATAAGGGAGTTATTTAAATATTCTCAAGTTCGCATGTACGATGTAGAAGACTTATCGACTTCTCTGAAATATTCACTTTATGAATCAGGCAATCCATTACAATTCCCTAAATCATAAAGTGAATATATTTTATAAAAATATAAAAGGACGTAAGTGGACTCATCAACATATTCACGTCTGGTACGGAAATAAGTCTTTATGACGTTGTTATTGTATTTTTTTAAATTAGTTTTCTGATCACGATCTGTATTGGTTGGTACACACAAAAAAAAACTTATATTTCTCGACGTTAAACTCAACAGGACGGACTTCGGAAACGCATGGACAAGTTGAAGAACTCAATAATGGAAACCAGCAAATCTGTTGATAAGGAAAGAGAGAAAAACGTCAGCCTCCTACATTTAATATTCCCACCACATATTGCGAAGCGGCTTTGGCTCGGTAAGCCATTTAAACTTTAATTAGTTCAAATTGTTGTGAAATAGCTTTTCGTATGTAAATTCGAAGGTATTTTAGTTCTAAATTTTTTAAGTTCCTTCGCATCATCATCATTCTCCTGCCCTTATCCCACTCTAAGTGGGGTCGGTACAACATATTACAAACATGTTGTCACATGATTTGGTTACGTATTTTACGACCGGCCGCCTACCTGACGTCAACTTACCTTAGTCACCTTTTACGACACCTCGGTAAGAAATGAGGGTGGTCTATTCTACGCAGCCGGATACCACACGGCACTTTTTAAGTTCCTTCGCATATCCTCTCCATAATATCAACTTTATAATTAACATTTAAATTCAAATTCAAAATATTTTTAGTAAAGTAAACTTTAACTCTACTGCCGGTTCGGAAAGCTGTTTCTACCGAGAAGAGCCAGCAAGAAACTCAGCGGTTGCTGTTTTCAAATATAATTCTTATAACTAGTTACATTTTTACAACACATCATCTATATAATCCTCAATAGTATAGTAGGCTTTTTGTATCATCCTCCCTTTAACAGTGTTTTTAAACTACTGTAGTGGGAAAGATAAAATCGATTGCGGAATTTTACTATAGAACCTTATACCATCTTATAAAATTATGTGCATTATGACTGAAATTAATCTCAAATTAATTAATTAATTATTGGCTTTCAAGTTTTCTTTTTTTAATTTGGAAATAGAACTTGTTTCAAAACTTTTTTTATTTTATTTATTTTAGTTTTTTAAAATTTGTTTATCTGAGGTATCATTTTTTTTGTTTGACTAAATAATAGAGGAATAGTAAATAAGTGATAAATATAGTAGATACAGGACGATGTCAAATATTGATGCATCAATTTATAGCAATAAATTTATTAATATTGTACTTTGTTACAAAGGTGAAGCAATAGAAGCTAAAAGCCATGATGACGTCACAATGCTGTTTAGCGATATAGTTGGGTTTACCTCTATATGCGCAACAGCTACACCAATGATGGTTATAAAAATGCTAGAGGACTTATACAGCGTGTTTGATATTTTTTGTGAAGAACTAGATGTTTACAAGGTAATATAACTTAAAAAAGTATATAGAAGAATAGAAGGTTGATACGTACGCCTAGTTAAGCTGTTAAAATAAAACAAATTGAATACTTCTTATTTCGGGAAACGGCAAGTAAGCTTTGACTATTCATGTATCGAGAACCAAGCAGAGCAACTATTTTCCTTATTGTCACTATTTTCTAGTAATTATCGTTAAGTAGAATTCCCTACTGTTCTGTATCCGTAATCCTTTGTGACTTGGTCAAGCACCTGTATTTAGCCCAGCGATGAAACCAATGCGGATCGAGGATTCAAACTCCGGATAGGCACCAATAAATTTTTCTATGAAAACTTAAGTGTCTAATAGATAATACATCGGCGGTCTTATTACTAAGAGATCACTCTTAGTGATAAGACCGCCTTTGCACTTCGGTATGTGATCCTGTTCTGTATTTCTTTTGTCTTGTACTTATTATGTATTTGATGTGCAATAAAGAGTTATTATTATTATTACAATTTAATGGAATTTAACACTCTTTTCGGTGAAGGGAAACATCGTGACAGATTTCACGAAATCTCTATTTTTCTAGAGATTTCTGGGGATATATGTGATAACTCCGCATTCCAGTAACGAGCTGGGTCTTAGATCTAAGTTTTTTCTCCAAAAACGAAGAGAAGAGGCCTATGTTCAGCAATAGGAATAGGAACAGAAACATACCGTTACTTTATATGTAGAATAATAAATTGATACTTACTGAAAAATTAGTGATAACGTTAGATTTCTCGTATTTTTACCAAATTAAAAGCATAATATTCAATTGGATAGTCAGGATTTCTAGTTTATTAGCTATTTATTGTAATAAAGATCTCTGGGTTTAATTTTAAAAGGTTTTGTTAGTGAATCCCTGTATAGAAGTTATGCGGTCTCACCGTTCAGCCGTCACTGCTCGTAATTAGTATGATAGTGACAAATCAGCCTATCAAAACATAAATTAGTCGCGGTTGCGGCAATAGCTCTCTCAATTAGTGAAATTCGTATTTGCGCTCTGCAGATTAATACCTGCTTTTATACCTAGAATAGAGGATGTATATATTTTGGAATTATCGTCATTTGACCTAATAGCGCCCCTGGTATCAAAAGCAGAACGTCAGAACGTCATTAAAGTAACGGCCTGTTAATATCCCACTGCTGGGAATAGGGCTCCTCTCTCCGTTTTTTGGAGAGAAGGATTGGAGCTAAGACCTACGACGCAGCTCCATTGCGGATTGGTAGGTTACACATACCCCTAGAACTCTCTAGAGATATACAGGTTTTCTCACCATGTTTTCCTTCCCCGAAAAGCGTGTGATAAATTGCAAATATCAATTAGACATCTAAGTTTTAACAGTAAAACTCATTGGTGCCTGCCCGGGTTTGAACCCATGTTCGTCTCTAGAGAGTCGCACGGTCTCACCACTGGGCTATCACAAGAACGAACGTCATTAATAGTAATTTATTTTGTATAAGAAAATGTTCGCTACATTTTCTCATACAAAATAAATTTTCAGTACAACAAATATTTGAAAACACATATGCTAGGCTCAAAGTGGTAATCAGTCGTCGAAATATTTCATATTTAGCTACTAAATGAAAGCATTTAGTATTACATAAAAAATATTTGGTCGGTCTTGAATGACTCACACTACACACTACACACACACACGCACACACACACTTCATCAAATTCGGACTTGGCTAAATTTCAGAAATGTTCTGATTTATTTGTGATTCCCTTTGCGAATTTCTTTAATAAATAATTAACTTACGGAATACGTAATATTGTATATTAATATTAAAACCCCAAGCCAACGACGACAGCCCATTGCAATACCACTATAATTATTACTTAACGAGCAATTGACAATATTCGACCCATGTGAAAATATGTACCGGCTACTTATAGTGTTACAAAAGAAGTTATTTAGCGCGACACACCTCGGTACAGCGCCGTCTAGTGTGGAATAGCAAAAAAGACGCCGACAAATATTGTATATTACCCGGCAATAAATAATGCACATCGAGACTTAGACAGAGAAATCGGCTAGATTCTGCTTCATAGAGCATTGTCTCTGTCGCACAGACTGACGAACCCGTGTGTGAAAGTGACAGCGCTCTACGAAACCGAACTGGCCGGCTGTTTCGTTGTAGCCATTTATGTGCATTATTTATTGCCGGGTACTATATATAACTTCATTTCATTAGAGTACTCTTTCAGGTAGAAACAATCGGCGATGCGTATTGCGTTGCTAGTGGGCTTCATCGTAAGATAGACACTCATGCTCCACAAATCGCTTGGATGGCGTTGCGAATGGTTGAAACTTGCGCAAAGCACGAAACACACGAAGGGAATCCAATTAAGGTATAAACTTCATAACTAAAACTAAATTTTAAATTCTAGAAAAATTATAGAATTCAGTTAAAGTGAACATTATCCGAGAGACATACCGCATTCTTAATTTTAAAGGGACCTAATTAAAAAAAATATTTTTATGCGTTGCGTGCCGCCCACAACACTTGTGAGTGTTAAAGAGTGTAACTAAGAAGAGCGAGAAAACACTAGTTTTTTTTTTATATTTCATAGCGCGATTTTATAGATGGCATTGAAATAAGAATTACAATGTATTTAACTCAATTAAGCCTAATTTTGATTTGGGTCACTTTAATACCGATTGTAGAATAAGTGTTTGTAGATTAAGAGAAATTTGAACGAACGACATAATTTCAGATATCGGATATGCGTTTTAAAAATATATAATCAGAATGCCTTTATTAGATTTTTAATTCTGCTTAAGGTAATAATAACATTTGTCACTAGAATAGTTCTATTGCAATATACTTGTTACGTGTGCCAGAATGAAAAATAATTTAGTAAATTTTCGTGACTGAAAAATGTCAGCATGTCTCGAGACAGGGGTGTCAAACTCAAAACTAACTTCTAAGATGTTTATATTCTTGCATATTTTTTAACTGCTGTGATAGTCCAGCGGTGAGACCGTGCGACTCTTTCGAGGGGAACACGAGTTCTAACCCGGGCAGGCACCAATGAGTTTTTCTATTAAAACTCATGTGTCTAATTGGAAATTGCAGTAATCACACGCTTTTCAGTGAAGGAAAACATCGTGAGGAAATCTACATATCTCTGGAGAATTCTGGAGATATGTGTAACCTACCATTCCGCATTGGAGCAGCGTGGTAGGTCTTAGCTCCAACCCTTCTCTCCTAAAACGGAGAGAGGAAGCCTATTCCCAGCAGTGGGATTGTAACAGGCCGCTACTTTACTTTTTTTTTATTTTTTAAACAGATGCGTATTGGATTGCACACGGGAACAGTGTTAGCGGGTGTTGTTGGTAAAACAATGTTGAAGTACTGCCTCTTTGGCCACAACGTAACTCTGGCTAATAAATTTGAATCCGGCTCAGAACCGCTGATGATCAACGTCAGCCCTACTACTTATAGGTAAGATTTACGCTTATTAATATCGATTATAATAAGCCTTAGGATGATAACATATAATATATACTGTTACGTACAGGGGTTTGTGGACTTGGATCAAAAATACCTGTAATGAACCTGCCTACCATGAACTTTTTTTGAAGCTGTGATAGCCTAGCGGTGAGACCGTGCGACTCTCTAGAGACGACATAAGTTCAAACCCCGGGCAGGCACCAATGAGTTTTCTATTAAAACTTATGTGTCTAATTGATATTTGCAATTTATCACACGTGAAGGAAAACATCGGGAGGAAACTGCAATCTCTAGAGAATTCTAGGGATATGTGTAACCTACCAATCCGCATTGGAGCAGCGTGGGTAGGTCTTAGCTCCAATCCTCTCTCCAAAAACGGAGAGAGGAGGCCTTAGCCCAGCAGTGGGCATATTAACAGGCTGTTACTTTACTTTATACTACTTTACTAACATGAACTTTTAGATAACAATTCAATTCAAAGTCAGTACCTAAACCGAACCGCTTTCTTTTCGTACCATGAAGTGTGAATTGCATTGGGGTTGTAATGTTTAAAAAGGATAACGTTATATGAACTCTAGATAACTCTGTCTCTTTTAATCACATGTTTTTAGGAGCATTCCGAACGCTCATTCGGCAACGACTTAAAGCGTTTTTAAGACGTCATGGTATGAAAAGCAAAACAATTTAGTTTACGTCTTCAATTGAGTCGCAAAAAGAGTTCATGGTAGGCCTGCTGGTTACTCATTCAAAAACTATATTCATCTTTTCACTATAAAATTAGTATTTAACATCACTATGCAGTCCGTTGTCCGATAAAAAAAGCTCGGCTTTGTTATTCACTTTTACTCTCGCTTCTTAATTCATTCTGGATCGCTAATTACAAACTGAAAACCCGAGGCGCGGGATTCGACCGCTTATATAGTGAACGAAATATTCGAGAATGTATCAGACGATTAGCGTCAAGAGACCTTGAACTCTATAGCATATATATTAAAGAGAAGAAACACGAGAAACAGAGGGTACTTAAACGCTTAAGTTAACGCGCAAACGAAGTCGGTGGTACCCACTGTTATGAACAAAATTAGGCAATAAATAAAAAGATTATTTGGAAGGAAAAAAACTATAATCTTCATAAAATATTGATAGAACAACGCAAAAAGCCATTAAGTGTATCTCTTTATCTATTTTATTTATTGCGCCTCACGTTTTTCGTTAATATGTAGGACAATACCTAAAATAAATATGGCTAGATTATTTTTATAATGTATAGAGACCGGCTATACTCACGTCTCTCTCTTTTTGCATGTTCGTAACAATATCGATTATATTCGCTAAACGTCTTGTCATACTGAAAGTTTTGCTTTATAACTTTTGTCATTGAGTCTATCTGCTGATAATGCTTCGGTTAGGGCGCGGAACCATTGTTGAGATTGTGTGCACTGATAGTGTGGTGGTTGCGATGGAAGTTTTTACCATTTCTGTTTGTATATATGGAAAAGGAAAGTACACTCTACATATATGTGCTATTTGCTTTATCGCAGATTATACCAAAATATTATTATTACTTTTGTAATAACTTATTACTTGCCGAATAGGTTGCCGGTAAATAATGGTACCTCACAATAGGGACTCCTTAAATTCAGATAAAATCGGAACTTAGTCAAATTATTCTATGAAAATAATTTTATGAAAATATATATAAAAAAATTTCAAGGATATTCAGCTGAAATTACAACATATCAGGCGATGGAAACTATTAGTAATGTCTTTCTATTTCATTCTGGTAAAAAATTGACGACATTCAAGTGACCTATTGACCTCTATTCATGTTATCAGGAACACATACTGACAAAACTTGGACGCATCTATAATTTACATCCAAGAACAAAAACCAAAACACTTTTAATAACTAAATTGTATACCCATTACTAAACTGACGAAACAAAATAAAGTATATTCTCGTCTTGCATTAAACATGAAGTTTGGTGATCGATGTTCCAAGTTTCACGGATCTTTCACAATTTCTTGTAACTTTTGCGTGTCGTCCATCCCTTTGAAACTTTGGCATTTCGTTGTCTAATTCCCAATTTTCAATTTATAACTTAAATGGTAATTCTATTACAAATAATAAACAAATGGTAATTATAGTATGCTGAACGCTCAAGTTTTGTTTTGCGATGTTATTGCTGAGTCTATTTTTTTTATATATGGGACACTTACACACACGGTCGTCAGTCCCCAAAGTAACTGAATACTTATATTTAAAAAAATAAATTAGTAATAATTTTATTATTACTTTTTTATTATGGATCTAATAAAAAAATAACGCCTAATTCACACGGTAATCAGTCCCATAACTAAGTAACTTAATACTTGTGTTATGGGTGACAGACAACTGGTAAATATATTCTCGAAGAACCAATAAGTTGTTTTTAGAAAATGTTGGCCCACGGCGGGAATCGAACCTGCGACCCGCGAAGCCGAAGGCAGGGCACTGCCAATTGCGCCAATGGGCCAGTCAAATCTCCTGATGATGCTTCGGTTACGGGACGATACGATTGTTGAGTTTGCGATAGTGAATACGTGTAGTGCTTGTGTATTGTAGCGGTGGTGGTAGAAGTTTGTAGTGCATATATAAATCCTGGATGTATAAGGTATGAAACAGTATAGTCCACGCTACATTTAGCATTATAGAACGCACAACGATACATTATTGAAGAACATTTCTCAATAACTTGTAATTTGCAATCAATATTGTTAAGTGATGTTAAACTCATGCGCTGATCTGAAAATCATTAATTGATTGAATATATATTGATTGAGTAATGATTATTTTGAGTATTTAACGTGAATTAATTAAATAGCAACCGTTGCCTAATTTAATTAAATAAATAAATTGATCATTATCATTTTAAATTATTTTACAAAAAATATGTTTTTATTGCCAATATTATCACTCGCCTGCCCTTATCACTCTCTAAGCGGGGTTGGCACAACATGTTTTTCTCTTCCATTCTCTCCTGTCATTCGTCAACTCTTTCTATGCATGTACGTAGTCAGCGCATCTCAAATATCCGTATTGAAATAATAATAGATGCAAATTGCAACTTATAACTAGTCGCTAATTGATACGCAAACTTGTAAGACGTATCCTAATCAATTTATCTTCACCTGCCTTCTTTAATTTCGCACCACTACAAGCAACTCCACAATGCATATTGCTTTCAATTCTTTTATATGCATGTCATACTACACATTCCAACCATCTCTTTCTCGGTCGCACTCTAGTCACATATTAATTTTCTTATAATACATATAAAAAATTGATTTATTTGATTAAGCCGTGTGGTATCCGGCTGTATAGAATAGACCACCCTCCTTTCTTACCGAGGTGTCGTAAGAGGCGACTAAGGTATGTGCCGTGTGGTATCCGGCTGTATAGAATAGACCAGCCTCATTTCTTACAGAGGTGTCGTAAAAGGCGACTAAGGTAAGTTGACGTCAGGCAGGCGGCCGGTCGTAAAATACTTAGTCAAATCTTGTGACAACATGTTTGTACCATGTTGTCACACCACTGTGTGACTGTGACCCCACTTAGAGTGGGATAAGGGCAAGAGAATGATGATTATATTCATATGATTGTTCGTATATATGCACAATAACAGTAGGACAAACAAGAAATCAAATTACTAAACTAAATCGCAAATAAACTATTTTAATTAATATTAATTGTTTACCATCAACACGCCTCATAAATTTTCACGAGGGCTCGGACGGATTTGATATCAAAATCAATGGGCCGGTTAAATTTATTAGCAATATCCGATATCTTATGTGTAACAAATAGCTATTAATGGCGCCTTCTACTATACTGGTATTAAAGTGTTATTTTTGTTTATTTTTGTAACTTTGATAAATTCAAATTCAATTTCAAAATATTCTTTTTTAAAGTAAACTTGTAAACAAGTGCTTTTGAATCGTCAACTTTACTGCTGGTTCGGAAAGCTGTTCCTACCGAGACGAGCCAGCAAGAAACTCGGCGGTTGCTCTTTTTAAAATATATATCTTAGAACTAGTTACATATTAACTAGTTATTACTGTACGGTACTAGAACTATTTATTACTGTCTTGTACAGGGTTGAAGTGCACCTATATCCACACATCCTTATCATCTAAGTAATCTTCAACAGTATAGTAGGCTTTCTGTATCAGCCTAATGATAACTGGCCCGTTTGCGCAGGTGGCAGTATCATTTCTAGAACAATTTGCTAGTTCTTTGAATCTGGTCGAACTAATATATTGCAGTATTTATTTAAAACTATACATGTATATTTACCAGTGGTCTCTCACCCATAATACAAGTGTCCATTACCTTAGAGGATCAACGACCGTGTGTGTAATTTAATTATTACTTTTCAAATTCAAATTCAAATTCAAAATATTCTTTATTCAAGTAAACTTGTAAACAAGTGCTTTTGAATCGTCAACTTTACTGCTGGTTCGGAAAGCTGTTCCTACCGAGAAGAGCCAGCAAGAAACTCGGCGGTTGCTCTTTTTAAAATATAAATCTTAGAACTAGTTACATTTATTTATTACTGTCTTGTACAGGGTAGAGGTCCACCCATATCCACACATCCTTATCATCTAAGTAATCTTCAACAGTATAGTAGGCTTTCTGTATCAGCCTCTTTTTAACAGTGGTTTTAAAGTGCTGTAATGGCATGGCCAAAATTGATATCGGAATTTTATTATAGAATCTTATACCCATACCCACAAACGATTTACGTACTTTTGCTAGGCAAAAAGCAGGAGTCGCAAGCTTATGTCGGATCCTACTTTGTCTATTATATACATCACCTATCGTTTTATAATTCTTTATATTTTTATGTACAAATTAATTAAAATATTTAAAAAAAAACTTTTAACTTCATACCTCAGTAACTTTTGTCGGTCTTCTGGTTCCATATGAACCTAATTTTGTCATACATCAGTAGATGTTGATAGTAATAAATGTTCTTAGCATGCGTTGCCGCTACAGGTTTGAATGTACTTATATCTCAAACCTTAACTCCAAAACAGCTAACCAATACGATACAATATATTTTAAACACAATATAAAATTAAGCGGTGATAGCCTGGCGGTGCGACTCTCTAGAGGCGATGGGTTCAAACCTCGGGCAGGCACCAATGAGTTTTTCAATCAAAACTTATGTGTCTAATTGATAATTGCAATTTATCACACGCTTTTCGGTGAAGACATCGTGAGGAAACCTGCATATCTCTAGAAAATTCTGGAGATATGTGTAACCTACCAATCCGCATTGGAGCAGCGTGGTAGGTCTTAGCTCCAACCCTTCCCTCCAAAACGGAGATAAAAAAAACTTTACTTTTTTTTATTAAATCAAAATGGAAGACCTCAGAACGTTGTTGACTTAAATAACAACGTATCTTGACGGTAAATTTAAGACACATTTAATCGAAAAAAAGTCATCTTGTCAATCATTGTTAAACTATGCCGAATTTTATTCTTCTCCTGCATTATTTTCGTAAGAAGGAGTACAACACAAGGAGTTTTTGCTTCTCGTATCGATAATAAAAGACAGAAGTTACAATACAATTATTTGGCTATAATCCGCGTTTGTTAAAATAATCTATGTAATGCTAAGTGTATAAAGCAGGCCACATTCACATACCTTATAAATGCAGGACAATTTATCACACGTACACAAAACAAGCAACACTCAACACAAGCACTACACACACTCACTACTACAATCTCTGCGATCGTTTCGGCCCTAAACCGAAGCATCATCAGTAGGCCTACCATGAACTTTTAGAAAACGATTCAATACAAAGTCAGTACCTAAACCCAACCGCTTTCTTTTCGTACCATCAAGTGTGTTCGAAAAGGACAACGTTATATGAACTATAGATAACTCTGTCTCTTTTACTCAATTTTTTTAGGACTTAAAGGGTGCGTCTTTAAGACGTCATGGTATGAAAAAGCAAAACAACGTCTATACGTTTACGTTTTCAATTGAGTCGCAATAAGAGTTCATGGTAGGCCTGCAGGAGGATAAACTCCACGACAAAATCGCATTACGAGAATTCTCTTTAACAAACGCGGCTAATAGCTAAACAATTCTACTTATTTCTTTATTGTACATACATATTGTTAGTAATGAGAAAGAAAAAAAAATACCACATGCACGAAGGTGAACTATACCTACCTAAAAGGGAACTCTTCCAGTCAACCTTTAAGTAACAGAAGGAAACTGACAAGATGTGAAATACAGGTAATATAGAAAAAAAGAAAAAAGAACGAAAAACTATGTAACTTTTATACTATGGAGTTCCGCAAATTAAACCTTCTATAATGTTGTATAATACCGCCGTGTGGTATACTACTGACTAGAATAGACCACCCTCATTTCTTACCGAGGTGTCGTAAAAGGTGACTAAGGTAAGTTAACCCACCGTGTGGTATCGGGTTGAGTCGAATAGACCACCCTCTTTCTTACCGAGGGGTCGTAAAATATGACTAAGTTAAGTTAACGTCAGGCAGGCGGCCGGTCGTAAAATACGTAGCCAATTCATGTGACATGTTTTTAACATGTTGTGCCGACTCCACTTAGAGTGGGATAAGGGCAGGAGAATAATGATATAATGATGTATAATAAAAGGAAAGATAAATCAATGCCCGAAGTATTCGTCCCAACTGACCTAAATAAAGCCATAGATAAACAAGTGGAGCTAACAAACGATGACTGGCTGATTGTTACATCAACGTCAAGCGTAAGCCGCTGAAGGCACAGGACAAGAGATTTGGGTCAATATTTATGGGGCTGGTTGTCAATGCCGTCGGGACTCGCGACCACAATTTGTTCATTTAATGTATTTCGTTATCGAACTTTTGCTGCGAAGGGATTACAGAGTTTCTTAACGTCGTGTCAGTGAAGTAAATTTCGAAAATTGTAGCGGTAATAAAATTTCTTGAGTAAATGAATGCGAGTTGTATAAACTATGTGCAAAATGTTGGAGCTTACATTATATATTTATAATTTTATACAGTAACGAAATAAAAAAGAACATAGTAGAAATGATAATCAATCATACATATTGCCAAATTCTCATATTATCAATCAATCAATAAATACATATTACCAAATACCTACTTGCAAAGGCATATTTCGTTGAGAGTTTGATACTAATATATATAAAATTATTTATAAAATGCATTGGATACTAATATTTAAAGATCGTTACAAAATTAAATTAAATAAATGAACACAAAAATATTATTTTTACATATTTTAGACCTCTGTAACCGAACTAGGTTTCTCTGTATCTCGGTATACAGCGCCATTCCCGTAAATTGTAATATTTTATAATTGTAAAATTAAAATTTAATTTTACTAATGTAAACAATAGATACTGAAAAAAAAGTAAATTAACAGCCTGTTACTATGCCCACTGCTAGGCTAAGGCCTCCTTTCTCCGTTTTTTTTTTGGAGAGAAGGGTTGGAGCTAAGACCTACCACGCTGCCCCAATGCGGATTGGTAGGTTACACATATCCCTGGAATTCTCTAGAGATATGCAAGTTTCCTCACGATGTTTTCCTTCACCGAAAAATCGTGTAATAAATTGCAATTATCAATTAGACACATAAGTTTTAATAGAAAAACTCATTGGTGCCTGCCCGGGGTTTGAACCTGTGTCGTCTCTAGAGAGTCACACGGTCTCACCGTTAGACTATCACAGCTTACACAATAGATACTAAACAATTTTAAAAAAATCACTAAATAACCATGAAGATCACAAAAATCACAAAATCGACAATTGAAAACAAAAATTTTCAAAATCGAAAAGTCTTTACAACTTTGTCGTGTTGATACGTCAGTTATGGTGCGAAACGATTGTTGAGATTGTGGTACTGAATGTGTGCAGTGCTAGTTTTCTGGTGTTGGTGAAGGTTTTGTGTTTATTGAGTGTTTTAACGAATTTTGCTATCAAGTTTGATAATATACAGGACACTCTACATTTAGAATCTATTAGAAATATGTTTTCTTTTATTGTGGTTTATAGCAAAATAATATTATCATAGTACTCCAAAACAGTTTGTGTATAATATTAAAAAGTCACGAAATGACTCAGAAAAGCAAAGCATAGACAGTTACAAATGAAAAAGTAGGCCAAGATATAATTATATTCCCCTATTATTCTTTGCCTCTATAATATATCCAAACAATTACTCTGTAATGATTAGCAATTTACCTCTACCCTATTATCCCTAGAGATTCCAACGACTCATTAATACGGACACATAGGCAATAATCTTGTCCTAATTCTCACCAATTAATACAAGCGGGATTACAAATACCTAAATAATTTCTGGTAAATGTTCTTAAACATTTACGCCCAGAGATAAATATGAATGACGTATTAATCAATTTGGTCAGTAAATTTACAACCTTCTTAGAATTTATGAGTGATATTGATGGTTATTATCACTCACGTCTATTTTTATTGATTGTGCCCGAGTAGTTTCAAGCCCTTATTCATGAGCTCTTCACGCGGCGTTATCGTATCGGGCATTTCCGCCGCCATATGGGCTTAAAACTAGTCGGGCTCACCCGATACAATAACACGTGAATATAGCCGGTTTATATTAACCTCTTTAGAATTTGTACCGTACTGAATGGGTGTATAGCTCAGCGTATGTCTCTAAAGCTGGGCGCTGATTTTGTCAATGATGTGTTATAACATCAGTGCAACGGATAAAAAAATAAATAGCAAATAACATTACATAATTCATATGATACACAAACTTTACGTATATGTATAATATAAACGTCATACATGAAATAAAGTTCGTGAAAAAAATATAATGAATGAATTTGATGTATACTACATGAATAATAATAATTATGAATTAAAGCATGTGATAATATACCGCTCCATAGGATAGACGCCTCCACCTTAGAGCAATGTTTACAATTTATTATGCGCTTTTAGGTGAAGGAAGACATAGCAAGGGAGGCTATACCAAATATTCCAGGGACCAACGTTTCCAGATTTTTTTTATTATTAGCTTTGTTAATTGAAAATGCCAAACGGAGCTGATGGTTGTTTCAAATTTACTATCCGTTGCCATGACTAAAGGCTCACATCTTGAAAAAAATACTTTTGGTAACCTACAAATAGGGATAATATGGTAAAAAGTTGTGATAGCCCAGCGGTGAGACCGTGTGACTCTCTAGAGACAATTATGGATTCAAACCCCGGGCAGGCACCAATGAGTTTTTCTATTAAAACTTATGTCTAATTGATAATTGCAATTTATCACACGCTTTTCGGTGAAAACATCGTGAGGAAACCTACATATATCTAGAGAATTCTAGGGATATGTGTAACCTACCAATCCGCATTGGAGCAGCGTGGTAGGTCTTAGCTCCAACCCTTCTTACCAAATAAATGGAGAGAGGCCTATGCCCAGCAGTGGGATAGTAGCAGGCCGTTACTACTACTTACTACTAACCTACAAATCCTCGTTGAAACAGAGTGGTGGACTAAGCTTAAAGCTTTCTTTCTGTAGTGTATTTGGCTTGAAGATGTATGATTATTACTTTGTATATTTACATAAAGACACAAACATATCATAAATGTATCAATATTCATACACAGTCTCTAACGCACCACGTTAGTAACAACAGAGCCGTAAGTGAGAGTGGACGTATATTGACATACGGTTATTGCGTATTAGAGCCTGTGCTAAACTCATACACTACAAGTAAATATATCACACTTCTCAAAAAGGACAGCAAAGCAGTATTGTGATAAGCATATGATAAAATATTATAGGAGTCTAATGTTTATGTCTTAACTTTTTCCCTTTACATAAGATAAAACATTTTATTGCTGAACTTATTTATAAAACTATTTTTCTTTATAGCTATATGTGTACTGCGTCATTGGAATATTTTAAAGAGACTTATGTCTATGTCTTGTTCATTTGAATAAATAAAAAAATCGCCGTGTGGTATTTGGCAGAATAGAATAGACCACCCTCCATTCTTACCGAGGTGTCGTAAGAGGCGACTAAGGTATGTGCCGTGTGATATCCGGCTGCAAAGAATGGACCACCCTCATTTCTTACCGAGGTATCGTAAGAGGCGACTAAGATATGTGCCGTGTGGTATCCGGCTGCAAAGAATGGACCACCCTCATTTCTTACCGAGGTATCGTAAGAGGCGACTAAGGCAAGTAAACATAAGGCAGGCTGCCGGTCGTAAAATACGTAGCCAAATCATGTGACAACATGTTTGTAACATGTTGTGCCCACCCTACTTAGAGTGGGATAAGGGCAGGAGAATGATGATGATTGAATAAATTTTAAAAAATCGAAAAAAAGATTTTCTGTTAGAATTAAGCCACGTTATTTACATGCAACGTTCATTTTCCCCCAGAGAAAAGTTTTGACTAACATGCGTAATTTTCTCGCAGGTGGCTAATAAAGTTTCCCGGATTCGAAATGGAGCCACGCGACCGTTCCTGCCTACCGAACTCGTTCCCCAAGGACATACCTGGGACGTGCTATTTTCTACATAAGTACGTGCATCCTGGGACGGATCCGAATGAAACGCAGGTGAGCCGTCAAGAGCGTAAAATAAAAAGTATATGTTTGTGTATGACCTCGAAAAACGAAAGAAACCACTGAAGAGAAAATTTATTTATTTTATTTGTTTATTTCTTTATTGCGCATACACATTCTTAGAAAAGATATAGAAATAAATAGCACATGTACAAAGGCGGACTTATTCCTAAAAGGGATAAAAGACAAGAAGTGAAATACGGGTAATATAGAAAAAAAATAGCGAAAAACTATATACCTAGATGAATTCATTCATTATATGATGGATATGTGACTTTGTTAGGTGAAAAAAGGGATGGAGATTGTGTGAAATATGACATGCATATTAAGGAATGTGCTTTTACTATGATCAGCTTTAAGTGCTTTTTACGAATATCCATGCATATTTAGAACGGATAGTGCGCTCTAATCCTTACATAACACAGAGTATCTTTAATCGTACCTAGTAGATTATAACAAAATAATTTATTTTTTGCATATAAAATTATAAATGATAAATCTATTTATAATAAGTAGTATTCAATATAGAACGCCTTATTATCGGGTCAGCCCGATTAGTTTTGAGCCCATCCGGGGCCTTTAATCATGAGCTCTTTAGGTGCCGTATTGTGACGGGAAATAGTTGGACTAACTAGATATAATACGACATGAGTATAGCGGATTCTTTGGCCCGTCTTAAACAACACAGACGCCCGGATGCAAGCAGTGCTCTGACGCCCAAATCCCCCCCTCTCTCATTTCCAAAAGGTAATACATTCAGGCGCCCAGAACCGCGGGGCGGTGGATTGCATGCCCTACAACATAGGTTTCCATTTCTTCCGTTTCCGTTCCACTCCGTTTCTGAAGAAAAGGGGTGGACCTACCTGGTAAGACCTACCACGCTGCTCAAATGCGGAGTGGTAGGTTACACATATTCCCAGAATTCTTTAATATGCAGGTTTCCTCAGGATGTTTTCCTTCACCGAAAAGCGTATGAAAAATTGCAATTATCAATTAGACACATAAGATTTTAAAAACTTATTGGTGTCTGCCCCGGATTTTAACTAGTGACCCGCTCAAAGAGTACCACTGTCTCACCGCTGGGCTATCACAGCTTTATATATATATACTGTTAAAGAATGTTCAGAAGTGAGTATTAATGAATCCTCAATCTATAATTCAACTTATACTTCCTTGCTTTACAAAACACGCGTCACATCACACAAGATAGCTCCTTGTTATTCTGTCTCCATGGAAACCACTATTTGTTGTTAGGCTTTGCGTCGACGACGTCATCGGCTGTTTTAGTTATTCATCGGCTGCACTCGTAGTAAAGTATATTGTGAAAAATATCTTTTAGTCTATCTTCTTCTCTTCTTCTTCGTCAACCGATGGACGTCTACCGCTGGACGTAAGTCTCTTCACGAGATCTCCACACCATATGAGCTCGCACCGCTTAGATCCAGCAGCTCCTAGAGACCTTTTCGAGATCGTCTGTCCACCTCGCGATGATGTCCTATCCCTTGCGGGGTCGCCATTCCATCACCTTGATACCCCATCACCCATCGGCTCTCCGCACTATGTGCCGCGCCCAGCTTCACGACACGCTGAGCTATGTCAATATTTTTATTTTATATTGTCATATATTTTTTATATGACTGGCCCGTTAGCGCAGTGGATAGTGACCCTGCCTTTAGCTCGATGTGCTCGGGTTCGATTTCGGCCGAGGGCCAACATTTTCTATAAACAATTTGTTGGTTCTTCGAGCCTGGGTGTATATTTGTATTTAAGTATGTATTTAAAATTATATATGTAGTATATCTACCAGGTGTCCGTCACCCATAACACAAGTATTAAGTTACTTTGGGGACGGACGACCGTGTGTGTAAGTGTCCCATATATTTATTTTATTTATTACTACTAGCTGCGGCTTGGCCCGCGTAGAAATCAGAGCGTCACAAGTTCTTTCTAGAATTCAAATTTTAAACAAAATTAGTTATTGTGAGTTAACCATAACAGATAGAGACATATTATTTTTTTGTAGTATTTTTATAGATCTACAATTCTCTAATACATTACTTTAGCACATCTCTGCTGATTTACGCAGCGCACGCGACCAAAGCTCCCAGCAAGCAAGTTTTTTAACAACTGCGCGATCTCTTCAACACAATTGACATAATACCAATATGTATTATTTGCTTGTACCATCCGGAAGTATTTCACTATCTTTTGGTTAAAACCGTACAAAAATCCGTTCAGTAGATTTTGAAAAAATCGATTACATACAGACAGACAGCTTTTTGGGAATTATAATAAGTCATCCTCCTGCCCTTATCCCACTCTAAGTGGGGTCGGTACAACATGTTGCAAACATGCTGTCATATGATTTGGCTACGTATTTTACGACCGGCCGCCTACCTGACGTCAACTTACCTTAGTCGCCTTTTACGACACCTTGATAAGAAATGAGGGTGGTCTATTCTATGCAGCCGGATACCACACGGCATTTACCTTAGTCGCCTTTTACGACACCTCGATAAGAAATGAGGGTGGTCTATTCTACTCAGTCGGATACCACACGGCGGGTCGACTTACCTTAGTCGCCTCTTACGACACCTCGGTAAGTAATGAGAGTGGTGTATTCTATTTAGCCGGATACCACCATACATAAGTATAGATTATATTTTAGTCTATCACAAAGAAGTATCCGCAACATGCAACGCCAGTTAACGAATACCGCACCTAACAATTTAGCTTACATGCTTATTGCAAACACGCGACAACGCGCAATCATCTGTACAAGCGCTTATAGCAGTGAATCACTCGTTATGGGTTTGGTCTGGTGGTGGGATGGGGTGGCCTTCATTAGCAAATTACGGTAGTTGTAAAATGTAGGTGTAATTTTGAAATGGCTTTTAGCTATATTTACACGCGCTCTATTTTTATAACGCGACGTTATGGGAAAATATTGTAAAATAACAATACCTCAAATGTAACGGAACATGCAAAACGAATTTAATTTGTGCAATGAAAATACATGGTTAAATATTTAATGTTTCTATAAACAATTTTCACCTTTTAAAATAACTTTAAAACTCTTTAATTTAATCATTATCCTCCTGCCCTTATCCCACTCTAAGTGGGGTTGGCACGACATGTTACAAACATGTTGTCACATGATTTGGCTACGTATTTTACGACCGGCCGCCTGCCTGACGTCAACTCACCTTAGTCGCCTTTTACGACTCCTCGGTAAGAAAGAGGGTGGTCCATTCTACTCAAACGGATACCACACGGTGGATCAACTTACCTTAGTCGCCTTTTACGAAACCTCGATAAGAAATGAGAGTGGTCTATTCTACTCAGCCGGATACAACACGGAGGCACATTTTTAATTTAATTATAAAATTATTTTGCTATAATCCACGATAAACGTAGAGTCGACTATCCGTTTTCATACCTGATATATTCAAGGTTCCCAAAGACATATGCCACCTTCATATAAACCTCTACCACTGCCAATACAATTTACAAGCACTACACACAATAACTATCACAAACTAAACAATTGTTTCGCCCCGCAACCGAAGCATCTTCAGATAGACTTCGCAGATAGTGTAGAAATACCAAGAAGTATGTACAAGACATACTTCTTAATATTTCTATCATCGCAGGCGCATTATAATTGCGTAGCAAGCAAATACTTCATTAAAAAATATGCTCATTATTATATACTTATTTAACCACAAAACTACAGATAATAATTAATATGATTTATAGAAGCAGGCGTTACTTTGCGGAATTCCATATTACAAGCAATATAACAGAACTAACTACTTTGCTATAATCCGCACGGGTTAAGTGAATGCACGCAAAGCCAATGTGTATGAAGCAGGCAAAATCTACGCACCTTATACATGCAGGACAAGCCACCACATGCACCCCAAGGCGCAATTCACCAGCAACAACGCACACAAAAGCAGCACACACACCCACCACCACAATCTCGACGATCGTTTCGCCCCGAAACGGTGAATTGCGCCTTGGGGTGCATGTGGTGGCTGGTCCTGCATGTATAAGGTGCGTAGATTTTGCCTGCCTCATACACATTGGCTTTGCATGCATTCACTTAACCCGTGCGGATTATAGCAAAGTAGTTAGTTCTGTTATATTGCTTGTAATAATTATTACATATATTAAAATATATTATTTTAAAATATATTTCTTATGCAGGTAAAACATATAGAAGACGCTCTGAAAGATTTCGGCATCGGTCAAGGGAAATCAAATGAAGTGGATTGCAAGGAGTCTACATAGTTATAATACCTCTTTAATGAAACTCCGTACTACTTAATAATTTACATTCCAAGTAGGTATGAAAAAATGCGAAACTTTAAGAATTTTATTTAATAGAAGTCGTGAAGTGATATAGTGTGTTGTAGCGTAATTCTATATTAAAATTTTATATTTAAAATAAATTTTAAATTTTAAAAAAAATATTTTTTTTAATATGGAATTACGTTTTAAGGTGAATAGTGTAATGAAAAATGAGAGATTACGTTTTTCAACTGTACTGTTAATAGAAAAGGCATGGATTACTTATGTATATTTTAATTATTAATTTGTACTGGCTATATCAGAGAGAAGCTGTGATAGCCCAGCGGTGAGACCGTGCGACTCATTCGAGGGGAACACGAGTTCAAATCCGGGCAGGCACCAATGAGTTTTTCTATTAAAACTCATGTGTCTAATTGATTATTACAATTTATCACACGCTTTTCGGTGAAGGAAAACATCGTGAGGAAACCTGCATATCTCTAGAGAATTTTAGCGATATGTGTAACCTACCAATCCGCATTGGAGCAGCGTGGTAGGTCTTAGCTCCAAACCTTCTCTCCAGAAACGGAGAGAGGAGGCCTTAGCCCAGCAGTGGGCATAGTAACAGGCTGTTACTTTACTTTACTTTTACTGGCTATATATTATGCGTAATAGACACGCCTTTCAGTTTACTAACATCAAACATCATTATGGCTATTACACAATATAAAATCTGTTAGAAATCTTATCTGTTTAGAAAATCTTTTTTAAATAAAGCTTTAAACTTGGACGCAGTTATACTGGGTGTTTTCAACCGCTTTTATTTGTTCAAATATTTCGCGGTAGACTGACAAGCTTATGGCAAGCCTTTGTATAGTCCTTTTATGTTCATTGCAAAATTTGATATAATATTATGCAGAATTAAGTATTTGCTATTTCAATTTCGTAAATATAAATGTGTACCTGCTAGATTTTTCTATAAAAACTTACTGATTATTGTTTCTTAACTAAGCAAGATTTTTCAATTTGCTTTCTTCAAATTAATATTTTTCTTTGGGAATACACGATGACTTAGTATTCCCAGACTTAGTATTCGATATTTATAATGTTTTAAGTTGTTAAAATTTTAAAAATATTTTCGACGTGTAAGTCTTAAGCTAAATTCTAGAAATGACCTATTTTTATATAATCTCATCCTAATTCGTACTTTCAATGTTTCGTCTCGTATATAATTTTAAAACCTAGTTACTATTAGCCTTAATTGAACTAAGGCCTAGATGTAATGTAACGAATTATACGCACGCAAAATGATTAATCACGATATGCTAAAATTAACATATAAAAGTAGTATTTTCTATCCAAGTAAACGCATTTTAAATATCACAATATAGTTTTTAAAAGCCTAAAATTATCTTGAAATATAAAACAGCACTTAAAAACTTAGTTGTAAATAACAAATTACAATCAATTGCATTAGTTTTATGAAATTTTCATTGTTTAATATTCCATACATCTTAGAATGTATATATTTAAGAATTTAAATACAATTATGTATGCATACAAATAAGTAACTAATGTTAAAAATAATAATAATTCATATAATACACATTTTGTCTTCTAACTACTCATTAATATAGAAAAATAATTCACTAATCTCAATCTATTTGCCTACAATAGCGCATAGACAATATAAATAATAAAAAAATATTTCTATCTTAAGTCGTACAAATAATTTAATTGGACTTTAAATAGAATGAAAATGAAAAATTGAACAGCTTTTATAATATGATACTTGTACCTTCATATCAACATTGTTACCATGGTGAAGCAATTGTGAAAATTACCTATTTTAATCATCCTAATTTTGTTCAAAATTAAAATTAATTGTAACATCGTGCCTGCTTTTCACTATCGGCGATGATCGTTGATTGTGTGATCGTCTACAATGAAAGTGAAAGTGTCCACAAGATTCGTATTATCATATCATAGATATCACACAGCGATTCCCTTTGGTGCGTGACCAAAAACCGGAAATCCGGGTTGTAGGAGCTTATAGGCGACTATAGACGATGATCGTGTTCGCGTTTAATAGTTTGTAGTCGCCAATAATGAAGAGATACTATCATTATTTATGCTTTGATATTTTATATGCAGGATATACTTATTATTAAAGTATTTATAACATGATGATCCAAATTTAAAACTTGTTGATCGTTACAATTTTTGGTGATGACCAAGTAAAAAATTGTTTTTATTTTTATTCCTTTCAAAAGTCAGATAGTGAAAGAAACCCTTATATTAATATAGCACCAACGTTTTATAATAATTTAGGGTTTATAGAACAACTAATGAAATGTTTCTGCAATGAAATCAATGATCATATCCATCTCTTATGTAAAATAATTTAATATAATTTTTTGAAGTGTTCTAATATAAAATCTTGATTTTTTTTTATTGTTCCGTAACATAGATCCTATGCTGGAATACAGATCAACAAGTATTGATTTAAATAGTAATAGATGATGTAGATTATAACTAAACTGCCTTTTAGTTTAATAGAAAAGATATTAAAAATAATAATCTTAATATTACAAGCAATATAACAGAACTAACTACTTTGCTATAATCCGCACGGGTTAAGTGAATGCATGCAAAGCCAATGTGTATGAAGCAGGCAAAATCTACGCACCTTATACATGCAGGACAAGCCACCACATGCACCCCAAGGCGCAATTCACCAGCAACAACAAACACAAAAGCAGCACACACACCCACCACCACAATCTCGACGATCGTTTCGCCCCGAAACCGAAGCATCTTCAGGAGGATAGGCTTCACGACAAAAATCGTACTGATGTTGTAGATTTTGCCTGCTTCATACACATTGGCTTTGCATGCATTCACTTAACCCGTGCGGATTATAGCAAAGTAGTTAGTTCTGTTATATTACTTGTAATATGGAATTCCGCAAAGTAACGCCTGCTTCTATAAATCATTAATCTTAATATTGTTTATGTCTACTAATTGTCTATGACGTCAAATTGTTGACGTTGAAATTATATGAGCAGGTGAGAGTATCTTCTATAGTGATAACATTAGACATTTTACTTAAGCACCAAAAACTCACAGCTTAGTCGTGGATACAATTTTATCGTTAATTTTCTTATTTAATTTTATTACATTTCCGATCTGTGTATATATCAAGGAGAGTATTTGGTACAATTGTTGTTTTATTACTCGCTAAGTGAATACTATCGCTACTAAGAAAAAGTAGTGACTAAATCAATGGTATCTAATAATTAACATGAATTTCCTCTTTAAAAGTAATTTTAAATATAAAGCTTTACGATGTTACTTGTAAGAAAATGTACATAACGAAATATGGGATAATTACGACTTATATATATTAATATAACGCATTTGCCGTTGCTGTATAAAGAGCTTAGGTTTAAAACGGCTTTGTGTAATGCTGCAAAATGTTAGAGGTAATAGAAATTTAGATCACTAGTAGGAGCGTAAAACATGCGTGATCGCGAACGAATCAAAATTTCTCTAAGACCCTGTGAAAGGTTTCCTGACAAATGATCTAATAACTTTAAGAGATCCATAGCTACAACGTAAATAAACGGAACTCAACATTCGAGGCTGGAAAACCGATACTTCCCGGGTTATATTAGTTATATTAGTATGTAGGTACATGATCGTGCTCGCGCTTAATCGTTTGAAGTCGCCAATTATGAAGAGAAACCATCATAATTTATGCTTCGAAAACATATATACAGAATACATTTATATATCATCTATACAAATAATAAAATCGTTGAGATGTAGAATCTGTATTTTTAATATTTTAAAGAAAAAATTAGTGTTGTCTCAAAACACGCGTTTAAACATGAAACAATAGTTTTGAAAATTTTATTATATATTAAACTATATGTTATATGTTTATATGTTACTTTTTATTTAGCACTTGGTCGTATCAATTTTTGACGTAATTTTGTGTAATGCTGCAAAATGTTAGTGGTAATAGAAATTTAAATTACTAGTAGGATCGTAACATATGCGTGATCGCGAATGAATCAGTTTCTAAGCCCCTGTGAAAGGTTTCGTTAATAATTTTCAGAGATCCATAGATAATTACTAAAACGTAAATAAACTCAGCAGTCTAGGCTAGTATAATAAACAAAATAATTAAAGTTTTCAAATATAGTATTATTTTCAAAAATTTAGGCGTTTATTACGCCATTCTGCGTATTAATATAATTAAAATTAAAATAAAAAATATTATAATGCGTAACGATAAACTTCTGTATGTGATAGGGATTTTTAGTATGAGCGTATTTTTAAAAAATATTTCTTCGGCTTCAGACACAGGTAAATATATTTTAATATGTGCAACAATTATTCTTATTTTATATATTATATAAGTAAATATCCTATATTTAACGTTGTGTTAATCTGTGCCTTTATAAAGAAGAAAAAGGTTGGTTTTTTTCTGGGAAAAATGTAAAATGTAAAATTGCATGGCAACCTTTATGGAGAACGAAAAGTATATAGTGTTGTGCGTTATCTGAAATACCTTACAATAGCATATAAAAATGCTACTTATGACGCTTTTGAAAGCGAGTTTACCTTTCAATATTGGGAAAGTATAAATTAAAAATAATAAAATATAACAACGGGTTGCACCCGGGGAGTGCCGACAGGATTGAAAAGGTAGAAAGAGCTGATACTTCCTTTCCTTAGCCGCGCTGGCGGTCTACTCTCCCTCCATCTTACCAATTTTCAACTAGGTTATATGTCTTCAAGCGAGTTTAACATTTTTTACCGATCACAAAAAGTGCACAACGCCACTAAAGAAGTTTTCACTTCAAAAAATAAAACCAGGTCGTCTTTACATCCTATGCTTTGATCCTATGCTTAAAAACTTATACATGTATAAAGTTGATTAAGATATTATAATGTGTACAAACTTTATCAAGAATTCTGATATATTAAAAAAGCGAATGTTCTAAAGTAGTTAAAAGCTTATGTGTAATTAGATTTATATTAGGAGATAAAATAAGAGGTAGTAATTGCATCTCACACACACAACAAAATCTCTTTAAAAAAAAACATTCAATTACAAAAAATATTAAAATGTATATAGTAATCCATTAAACATATATTGTATATTTCGAGTTTGCCGTTTCGACTGTTTTCAAAAACTTTTTTGATTAGACATATAATTCTTGTTCATGATAGACTCTAAAATATAATATCCCGTTGGCGCAATTGGCAGTAAACCTGCATTCAGCTCCACAGGTCGCAAGTTCGATTCCCGATCACTATTTTCTAAAAACGATTTATTGGTTCTGCGAGTCTGGATGTACATTAAAGTATGTGTTTAAAATTATATATGTATATATTTACCAGTTGTTTGTCACCCATGACACAAGTATTAAATTACTTACATCACGAACAGATAGCCGTGAGTGTAATTGTCCCATTTATTTATTTATCATTATGATTTTGGTAATGCTCTAACCATTTATGTTTTGAATTTCTGGAATCTTAGAGAATTTCTTTTAAATACTAACCCTGCACTGAATTGTATATCACAGATCTATGGTAATCAAATTCAAGGGTATGTTTATATTCAAAAATGCCGTTGTTAAAATACCACTTTGTGTAAACTTGTGACTTACTTAAATAATGGCGAATAGCAAGTGATGATTTGTGCGTTCGCCGCAAAATTTTTAACAATTGTTATGGATGTAAGATACAATATACACGTTTAAAAACATACTCCCTAGTCATACATATATTTGACTGGCCCGTTGACGCAGTGGGTAGTGATCCTTCAACTCCGCGGGTCGCGGGTTCGATTCCCGCCGAGGGCCAACATTTTCTATAAACAATTTGTTGGTTTTTCGAGCCTGGGTGTATATCTGTATTTAAGTATGTATTTAAAATTATATATCTAGTATATAGAGCAGTTGTCCGTCACCCATAACACAAGTATTAAGTTACTTACTTTGGGGACGGACGACCGTGTGTGTAAGTGTCCCATATATTTATTTATTTATATTATTTATTTATATATATTTTTCGACCTACTCTATAACAAAATAGTAATGACTTATATAATTGTACGGTATTTTTTAATATTTATCTGCGCATATGTGATAAGACAAAGACAAGTATACGAATCTAATCTTCCCTCTGATTATTTATTATGGCACTAACGTACAGGCTTGCCTATGACCCCCCATTGTAATATAGTAACTCTACGAAAGAAAAAATATTGCTATTCGTTTTGGATCTATGACACAACAGATATATAATATAATTTAATATAATATAAGTTAATATGCAACCACGATTAAGACCATTTAATTACTAATATTCGATTACAGAGAATATTTAATTTTCTTCGGAACTAGAGTAATTTATTATACTGAATACATTTTGCTGCTATGTTTATTTAAGGACTTAATAACTTTCGTTCAATTAAGAAAAAATTAAATATTCATTATTAACGCGTAAGAATCGTTAGTGAAACAACTAGTCAATATAAATTTAGTCAATATAAATATTTTTGAGTGTACTCGCACTTTAACTTTTAGAATGTGTTCTCTATCAAAGAGGGCTTCTAATTATTTCTACGTAGTTACAAATAAAAGGTTAAAATTACTATAATAGCAAAATTAAGGATAGGTAGAAAAAATACTATAGGTTAGTCATGTTTTTGATATTTAAATTTCCTCTTAGTTGGTAAAGCACTTTTATTTTATTTAATTTAAAACATATATTTGAAGATATATTTACTACTCCGCGAACTTTTTGAGGTCGTCATTACAATTGAATGGGCAACATCTTTATTTACCACTAATGATGTATTGTATTTTTTCTATTTTCTTGGAAATTTTCCTCATTTTTCTCTCCATACGAACCGTAGCTGATCTTTATATACTTATTTTAGTTAATCATGTTTTTATATTTATGTCACACGATTTTTTTGCAAATTTGTTACCCTATTGACAATATTCTCAAAATCAGAGTCAGAATGCCCATATACAAATATTATTCACATTAAAATTTTATTAGAAATATATATCTTCATATTGCAAAAATTCGTGATTTTAACGAAAGATTGGCTTTTTAATTTCCAAGTAGATCCTTACATATTTTTTCTGCCTGTATGCTGTTAACCTTAAAGGGACGGTTGAACGCAGTGGCATCGTCGAGTCGTTACGGAATACACGGAATAACATTAGTCAATGATTTAGAGTAATTTATTTTTAGAGCTTATAAATTAACTTTGTTGAATCCCAAACATCAAATGTGATGAATATTTAATCAAAAGTTTATTTTATTCTATGGAACCCGATGCATTTATCGGTACCGAATGAACAAACCGTTAACTGCGAAATACCTTTGAACTACTCAACCCAGCTATGTATAAGGGCTTCGAATGTGGGTTAAGTCCTTTATCAAATATATTCATACCTTTTGTATCTCCCGATTTTATCACGTTCTACTATCTTTCGTTTATTCTTGTATATCTTAAAATATCACAAGGTAACGGCTTTGATAAATCACTAATGGTTTTCTTGAACGCCTAATGATTGATGCCTAATGTTCCCTATCATGTCGATATAAAAAGATTAACATAATCACTTTCTATGTTACTCAAACTATAAAAAAAGATTACAGTGGCTGTCAACAAACGTATTTCAATAAAAGACGACATAGAAATGTTCATTAAACCAAAACATTTATAATCTTTCATTGTATAAAAGAAATAATAAAATTATAACTATTTTATTATTGCTTTTGTATTGTGGATCTCTGCAAAGTCGCCTAAAAATAACGCCTAATTTTATAAATTATCTTCATCTTTACGTGGCTTCTTCACTTCTGAAATATGGCAGTTATTTTATTAGATACTAGCTTTTTTGCGGCTTTGCCCTCATTGAAATTAGTGAAATTGAAATTTTGAATATAAAAGTAGTTATTGTGTGTTAACCATAAAAAATAGAGATACACTGTCACGGACTTTTTTGTAGTATTTTAGTGATCTACAATACTCTACATAACTTTAGGATATCTCTGCTGTACACGCGCGACCTCTTTAACGCAATTTACGTTAACGCCTAATCTACTATTAGCTTAAACCTTCTGGAAGAATTGAAATGTATAACGAATGTTTTTTCAAAATTATTTATTGATCTTTTAACACACGTTACAATTATATAAAAAAAGATTAAGGAGATAATACTAATACGGCGATCTTTAGCCGTATTACGTAGAGATTAACAATTTAAGACTTAACACGAAGGGACGTCGTTACCCACTGCCCGGCCAAAGGGAATCCGGCGCATACCTCGGTCGCATCGCACCCCCCGCCCCACCTCTGAGGGGCGCGACTCTAGGGGTCCGCGTGATAATCCAAGTTGCCCGCGTTACATCCTCCCCCTCTAGCCTAACAAAGCGCCCTCGCAGTTAGGATAGTTCTTCAATAAACCTGCGGGGTCTTCCACGCCTTCGTTTTTCTCTAACCGGGGGCTCAACATTACCGACGAAAGGCGTGAGGTTCGAGACATGATACCTGCCCAACACTTCTCCAGACTGTACACTTTCTAGTGTGTAAGATGTGTTACTCAAAACTTCACTTACCTTGTACGGACCATCACGCCGCGGAATAAACTTCGCCACTTGACCTGGCCCCGCATCGTTCGGGCCATGGGTTTTCAACAACACTAGGTCACCTACGGTATAATCGGGCGCAGGCCTTCGCTTTTCATCGGCATAACGTTTTTGTGTGGCCTGTGCCTTCTCGTGAGTATCTCGAGCATCCTGAAGAGCTATGGATAACCTGCGAAAATAAGGTGTAAGGACTGTAGTGGCCTTATCACTATCGATAACAGCTCTCATATCTGCCACTACGTCAGCGGGAGCTCGTACTTCTCTTCCAAACATCAAGAAAGCTGGCGAATGTCCCGTACTGCTCGTAACGGCAGAGTTCATCGCAAACCTAATTACTGATAAATAAACATCCCATGTTGAATGATCTCGGGCGACGAGGATTGCCAATTGGGGTTTCAGATCACGATTTTTACGTTCCACAGGGTTCGCCTCTGGATGATAATATGGTGTCAGTATTTGTGTTATTCCAAAAGTATGACACATTTGCTGTACCACTTCGCTCACGAACTGCACCCCGTTGTCGCTCAGCATTTTCCTCGGAACTCCGTACCGTAAAAATACCTCTTCGATCAATACTTTAGCGCATTCCGGCCCGGTCGCATTTCGCAGGGCGAATAACTCAACCCAGCGCGTGCACGTGTCTTCTGCAATTAAAATCCACCTCATTCCACCTGCCGTCTCCGGCAGGGGCCCAAACAAATCTATAGCAAGTACCTCGAAACGTCGTGATGTGGCGGGTGTTTGTAGTAAGCCTGCCGGTCTCCTGGTGTCCGCTTTATACCTTTGACATGGCACACAGCCCTTGATATATTCAGTCACATATGTACGCATACCTGGCCAATAGAATCTGGAGTAAAGTCGCTGAAGAGTACGTTCAACCCCGAAATGTCCCGCCGTCGGAGCGTCGTGAAATTGTTTCATCACAATCTCTCGCTCATGTAATGGCACCACTAAACACGCGACGTCATCCTCCTCTGCGTCTGGATGATATCTATAAAGTATTCCATCCGACATAACATAGCCACGGTCGGACCATAACCTCCCCCTAAACTGATCGTCTTCCCCTTCTAGATCGTCTATGATTTTCTTGACTTCCGGATCATTAATTTGATTCAGCCGGATGTCCTCCGAGCTTCGTCCCTGTAGATGGACTACAGTTAAACATAACTCGCTTTCTGGTTCATCATTTGGCGGGCGCGATAACATATCCGCGATGACGTTTGACTTGCCTGGTGAGTACTCTACTCGCAAGTTGAATTCCTGTAAAGTCAACGCCCATCTTGCCAGTCGACCACTGGGACTTTTTACACTCATCAGCCATCTCAACGGCTGGTGATCGGATTTAATGACCACCTCCGAACATTCTATATAGCCCCTAAACTTACCAACCGCCCACACGACAGCAAGGGCTTCCCTTTCCGTCGTGGAGTAATTTCGTTCCGCGCTGATCAGTAGCCGGCTAGCATACTCAATAGGCCTTTCATCTGGGCCCTCCCCCTGCATTAGTACCGCTCCTAAGCAATAGCCGCTACTGTCCGTGCGAATCGTGTACGGTTTCGTCTCATCCGCCTGACGTAAAATTGGAGCACTTACCAACAAATCTTTTATCCTTTTAAACGCCTCATCTTGCTCTTCAGCCCATCGCCACGCAGAAACTTTCTTCAAGAGGTTCGTCAGGGGTCGCGCAACTTCTGCGTAGTTGGGTACAAACCTGCGGAACCAACTTGCCGTTTGCAGAAAACTCTTTAATTGTTTCACGTTCTTCGGAGTTGGCATATCAGCAATGTCTCTAACCTTATCCGGGTCCGTTTGGATTCCTCCGGGGACTATAATGTGTCCCAAGAACTTAACGCTTTCCCGTGCAAAATGGCTCTTATCCCGGTTTACCCGCAAGTTAAATAAGGCCAGACGGTCAAAAATAATTTTAAGGTCGGTCATATGCTTTTCAAAAGGTCCAGGCGACAGAACGATCAGATCGTCCAAGTAGGCTAGCAACTCTACCTCCTTCAGGTTGGACCGAAACCGATCTATCATACGTTGAAACGTAGCACCGGAGTTTCTGAGGCCCATAGGCATACGTATGAACCTATACGTACCTAAGGGTGTGACGAACGCTGTTTTATCACGGTCATCCGGGTGAACGGAGCATTGGTAATATCCGGAACGTAAGTCCAGTGTCGTCATGTATTCGCTTGTCTTGGCAGCGTGCAGTATGTCTTCGATCCTAGGAAGCGGGTATCGATCCGGTTCGGTAACTGCATTCAGCTTTCTATAATCTATACAAAGACGAAAATTGCCGTCTTTTTTCTTAACCAACACGACATTTGAGGCCCACGGGCTCTCACTTTATCAATTAAAAGATCAACACTCCTAACAGCATCGTGAGGTATGCGTTTTCTTATTCTACGATGTAAAAGTCCATAGATAATGTCTACTTGATGTTGTTCGTTCAATACATACGGAAGTTTAGCGATAAGCGCTCTAATGCTACACACAAACACTTCCGCGCGCTCGTCGTCTCTTTGCGCATTAGCAAAAATTTGTCGAAGCAATTTATACGCGGGCATCGCTACACCGTACACTCCGCGCAGTCTCGAAACCGCGTCTTGCCATGTGGACACCGTATTTCGTGCGCCGCGCCACCAAATCGCCGCATCGCCCTCGAGCAACATGGGAAGGCCCCGCAGCGCGTGCTCGTCGGTCACGCCGGTGCACTCCTTGTATATCTCGACGGCGTCGATAAATGCTTCTACTTCTTCGGCGTCTTTAGTCGCTCCGTTAAATCGCGCAGTGCATTTACTTAAATTTCCAGAAGCTAAACTGCCGGATGTTAGCGGCGTTGACGCCCGTAGTTGCGTATTGCATAACAGATTCTCTAACAATGTTTTATTTGCCTCGGCTTGCGCCCGAGTAATTGATTCCACCAGCGAAGTAAGAAATCCGAGCGGTACAGACGCTTCCGTGTGTCGCGGTTGTGCATCGTCTACGGCCGCGGCCGCGGGCTCCGGCGACACGGCGTCCTCCGCAAAATCTTCCATTATGTTTACGTCTCGTCTTGTTCGCGGCATATTCGATCGCGATCACTAAACAAGTTGTAAAAATTCTTTCGTGCCACTAGTTGGGAGCCAGATTATAACGAATGTTTTTTCAAAATTATTTATTGATCTTTTAACACACGTTACAATTATATAAAAAAAGATTAAGGAGATAATACTAATACGGCGATCTTTAGCCGTATTACGTAGAGATTAACAATTTAAGACTTAACACGAAGGGACGTCGTTACCCACTGCCCGGCCAAAGGGAATCCGGCGCATACCTCGGTCGCATCGCCCCCCCCCGCCCCACCTCTGAGGGGCGCGACTCTAGGGGTCCGCGTGATAATCCAAGTTGCCCGCGTTACAAATGTCTTTCACAACTATAGTACCCGGCATTAAATAATGCACATCGATGTTTAGAACGAAACAGCCGGCCAGTTCGGTTTCGTAGAGCGCTGTCAATGTCACACACGGGTTCGTCAGTCTGTGCGACAGAGACAATGCTCTATAAAGCAGAATCTAGCCGATTTCTCTCTCTAAGCCTTGATGTGCATTATATATCGCCGCGTACTTTTACGTGCGATTTTCTCAAAATCTACTGAATGGTTTTTTATACGGTTTTTACTGAAAGATATTTCAAATGATTTCTAGAAGCAGGCGTTACTTTGCGGAATTCCATATTAAAGAAATTATAACAAAACTACTTTGATAAAACCCACGCGGGTTAAGCGAATGCATGGAATGCTCATGTGTATGAAGCAGGCAAAATTCACGTACCTTACAGGACAAATCACCACATGCATCCCAAGACTCCTCCACCAGCAACAATGCACACAAGCGATACACACAACCACCACCATAATCCCCACGATAGTATCGCCACGAAACCGAAGCATCATCAGGAGGATAGGCTCCACGACAAAATCGTAATGCATTACGATTTGGTGGTGGTTGTGTGTATTCCTTGTGTGCATTTTGCTGGCGTAGACTTCTTAGGATGCATGTGTGGACTTGTCCTGCATATGTAAGGTACATGAATTATGCCTGCTTCATACACATTAGCATTCCATGCATTCGCTGAACCCGCGTGGATTATAGCAAAGTGTATAGTTTAGTTATAGTTTCTGTAATATGGAATTCCGCAAAGTAACGCCTGCTTCTAGAAATCATTTGAAATATCTTTCAGTAAAAACCGCACAAAAAACAATTCAGTAGATTTGAGAAAATCGATCACATACTATCAATACAGCTTTTAGGTGCTTTGTTTTAGAATAACTATAGATAGTATTCCTAAGATGCATTAATCTATTAAGATAATTAAATGTACGTAATTGAAAATGATTTTATTACGAGTTTTAAATGCTTTTAAAATTCATTTATTAGAATATAGATGTATAAAAATTTAAAATAGAGTTATAGAATCTATGTACATAAATTCAAATGACTATATTGTTCACTATGTACTCGTAATAAAAAAATGTAGATGCAGAATAACTTAGTTATTCGAAACAATTTTTAATCTTATGCCTCAACACAGTAGAATATATGTTTAACGTATTTAAAAAATAACTAATATAATATTGGAAGTATTTAGACTTAGACAGTTTGTAGGCTCATGTAAAATATATTAAGCTATCTTCGTCGTTTCGCGAAGAAAAAGAAGTAGAAGCTAGAAACTATTTTTTTTTACAGTGCATCATTACTATGCAGATGTTATGGTATGCTGCTTTTGTAGAACACTAAAATTGAATTAAATATTGCTTACAATTGCTTCAAGATGATCATTATTCTAATTTATCCCACTCTATGTAGCGGCACAACGTTTGAACATATTGTTAAATGATTTAGCTATTTTACGACCGGCCGCCTGCCTGACGTCAACTTACCTTAGTCGCCTTTTACGACACCTCGGTAAGAAATGAGGCTGGTCTGTTCTATGCAGCCAGATACCACACGGCATTTACCTTAGTCGCCTCTTACGACACCTCGGTAGAAAGGAGGGTCGTCTATTCTATTCTGCCGGATACCACACGGCGTCTTCAGCATAATTTATATTATTATATTTTATATTTAATTTTTTTTATAAATTAAGTAGCAACAAGTTATTTCTGATTTAGTAATTAGTTTTACCTGAAGTTAGTAGAAAAATAGTATTACAAAATTTGTATGTAATATTATAAAATTGTAAGTTTTAAGACATGTAAGTAAGTTTTCGGTCTCCTATGTTTTCTAGAACAATCGTTATTTGTACAAATGCATTTCACTTTTTCTATGACGTTCGGACATTTGAAAATAAGGCATTTGATTACACTTTTTTTGTAGAATAAATTTTAAGATTGTTTATGGTATAGCCTAAGATCACGGCCTTCTTCTAGTTATAGAATATCTTAATCTAAATATTAGAAGTCACTTATGAATGTAAGCCTATTGATACTTCACGCTGTAATTAAAATAAACGCGACTATATTCTTGATGTAAGAAGTGTGTAACTGTAAATGCACTGTTAGAGAAAAATCTATTAAATAAAATGTTTCTTTCATAACTTTCGTGTTTTATTTATTAAATAATTTACCGATATAGCTCATCATGCTAAAAACCTGAAGCGACGGACTTAAAAGAATCGATGTAAATGAGGTATTTATGTATCTACGTGGTACTTATATGGTTATATATACTGAGATACCTCTCGAGGTAGAAAGACGATCTTATAAAGGTAACTTCATAGTAAGCCTAAGATCCAAAGAGGATAGGATCTTGTAGTCTAGAAATAGCTTTCAATAACTTATTCTATAACCATCCGATGTGTAAAAGTTGAAAAGAATAAGATTTATAAATATATGTCCTATACGCGCGTCGCAAAGGTAAGCGATTTTTAAATTGAAACCTACGTGAGTAGTGTTCATAGTTAATGTGTAGACACCGGCTATACTACACTGTCTAATTTAATCGGGTCAACTAGTTTCGAGCCCATCCGGGGCACTTATTCATGAGCTCTTTACACGACGTTATCGCGGCGGGAACTAAGCCGGTGTCTACACATTAACTAGCCTACTGTGGTTATCTGGTAGTATTATATTCTACCACAAAATGACTAAACTCTGGTTAGTTTAATTCTATCACTATTAGCCACTAACAGTGATAAAATTATTCTGAGCTGAGTACAACAACTGACTGATTTCATATAGCAACGTTATCGATTTTAAGGTGTAAGGTTCATCACGGTCACCGATAAAGTAGGGTAGTAATTTACAAAATTCATTGAGATGTAAAAAGGAACATTCGATTTTTCATCTCACCTACAACAATGAACTCTGCCATCGGAACGACGAGATTCTAGCCACTATTTCGTGCCATCGGCCATCTACGCTGGTGCAGCCAAAATTCATCAATAAATGTATATCTGATTATTGATCATTTAATTTAGGGTTCATAGTAACAAACGTTCTGTTACTATCCCACTGATGGGCAAAGGCCTCCTCTCCCCGTTTATTGGAGGGAAAGGTTGGAGTTAACAGCTACCACGCTGCTGTAAGGCGGATTGGTAGGTATATACTCAGAGGTTTCTAGAGATATGCATGTTTTCCTTTACCAAAAAGCGTATTATAAATTGCAATTATGAATTAGATAAATAATTTTGGTATAATACTCATTGGTGCCTACTTAGGGGTTTGAACTCGTTGAGCTTGAGTTCATAGGGTTCAAGTTTGTTCATATAAATGCTGTGCTAGATTTTTTAAAAGTTCTTTTGCCTTCTGGTGCAATTCCAGAGCCCGTTATAATAATATACTTTACTAGCTTTGCCAACAGCTTCGCCCGCGTGGAAATCAGTGTCACAATTTTTTTTCCAAATTTCAATTTTGAATGAATTTAATATCAGATCAAAATAAGTTTTGTCTCGCGTTCACGTCTCGGCTCGGGCGATAGACAATATAACGTAACACAAAATACGATCCCTTATGGTATGTTTTGTAGGAATAATATCTTTATATTTTCTTTTAATCACCGTGATTGTTTGCTAAAATTTCTAATTAAAGTCTTTCGATTTAAATATTTATATGTTTTTACTTTCCATAATTTAGAACTTTCGAATCAATGTCCATATAGACCATAGACTAGAGAGTTCACTTCTCTCGTAAGTTAACTGCATATATGAGCAAAAACAACAAAATGTGTAACAATTTTGAGTTAACCATAAGAGATTTATAATTATTTAGTTCTTTACTTTAGTGTATCTCTGCTAAGAATGGCACTAACTTTTTATAAAAACCGTACGAAAATCCGTTCAGTAGCTTTGAGAAAATCGATCACATACAGGCAGACAGCTTTTGCGGACTTTGTTTTATATAAGTATAGATTTTCTATAACTTAATTTGGGATAATGTTTTCGTTTATAAACTATGCCAAAAAGTTAATTTGATAGTTTCTACCGCTTGCTGGCGCTCCGCCAAAAGTTGATTATATTTATAAAAATAATAATGCATTTTCAGGTATCTGATTACTGATGTAGTAAGTAATATTTTATTATTAGATTCTCGCTGTGCCAAAATTTAATAAGTTTATCCACTATGCCATAAAAACGTAAACTTATGTGGAGGTTTTGCGAGGATTATTGGAGGGATGCTTTTGAATTATTGGTAGTTTAATAAAACGCCGTTGTTAGCCTTTGAATGCATCCCTCTCATAGTCCTCGCAAAACCTCCACAACTGGTGACCCCGACGCGATAGTTGTGGAGGTTTTGCGAGGACAATTGGAGGGATGCTTTTAAATTATTGGTAGTTTAATAAAACGCCGTTGTTAGCATTTGAATGCATCCATAGTCCTCGCAAAACCTCCACACTTATTTCAATTTGGTTAGATACCGTGGTGAAAAAAACCTACTATTTCAACATTATTTAAGACTAGATGTATCTGCGACTACTTTTGCACGTCAATTATGAGGTGTGCTTTTTCAGTTCTCGATGGAAAAACGGGAATTTTCATATTTTCTGTTTGGTCTCGTATATAAGCCACCCTCATTTCTTACCGAGGTGTCGTAAAAGGCGACTAAGGTAAGTTGACGCGCCGTTGGTATCCAGTTGAGTAGAATAGACCACTCTCATTCTTATCGAGAGGTCGTAAAATACGACTAAGGTAAGTTGATGCCAGGCAGGCGGCCGGTCGTAAAATACGTAGCCAAATCATGTGACAACATGTTTGTAACATGTTGTGCCGACTCCACTTAGTGGAATAAGGGCAGGAGGATAATGATGGTCTTGTATATAAGCCAATGTTATAAATTTTATGAATATCCAGCGTATTAGACGTAACAGCTTGATAGACAGTTTCCCAGTTTCCGGATATATTAGGTCCTTACATATGAAATTGGCGTTTTGTCGTACTGGCCACTTTGATCTCAAATATTACCTTTCTGGTTAGGAATTCCAAATACAAATTCATACAGCTATTTACTCATGCATTTGTGTTTCAAACCCCCTAATTCATTTGTTTTTTCTTCTTTTGTTTTTTTCTTTGTGTCACTCTGTTTACAAAATGGAAAACATGAAATATCGCGTTATTTACGAGTATGAGTTCCACCGTGGCACCAGTGCTGCAGAAACGGCTCGAAGGATTAATGATGTGTATGGTAAAGGTGTCGCAAAAGAAAACACAGTGCGCTTTTGGTTCCAACGTTTTCGTTCTGGAAATTTCGACCTGCAGAACAAGCCTCGTGGACGGCCGGAGACCCATCGCGAACCACGTCCGAGTTAGCTGCAGGCTCCGGTGTTAGTGATAAAACTATTCTAATCCACTTGAAGCAAATTGGGAAGGTGAAAAATTTTGAAAGGTGGGTACCTCATGAATTGAAACCGACAAACGCGCGTCGACTGCTGCGTTACGTTACTCAACTGGCACAATAATGAAGGAATTTTAAATCAAATCATTACCTGTGATGAAAAGTGGATCCTCTACGATAATCGGAAGCGCTCATCGCAATGGCTGAACCCTGGCGAACCAGCCAAATCCTGCCCTAAGCGAAAATTGACTAAAAAAAAGTTGCTTGTAAGTGTTTGGTGGACTAGTGCCGGTGTCGTTCACTACAGCTTTCTTAAATCTGGCCAGACGATTACGGCTGATATCTATTGTCAGCAACTGCAAACCATGATGGAAAAGCTAGCTGCTAAACAACCGAGGCCGGTCAATCGCTCTAGGCCACTGCTGCTTCAGGACAACGCTAGACCACACACTGCACAACAGACGGCTACCAAATCAGAGGAGCTTCAATTAGAATATCTTAGATATCCACCGTACTCTCCGGACCTTGCTCCAACAGATTATCATTTTTTTCGCAATTTAGATAACTACTTGCAAGGAAAAAAATTCAACTCCGATGGGGCAGTCCAAACCGCCTTCAAAGATTTTATTGAATCCCGCCCGAATGGTTTTTTTAGTAAGGGGATCAATGAACTACCTATGAGATGGCAAAAGTGCATACATAGCAATGGTACATACTTTGATTAATTAAATATATTTCGTTAAAAAATAACGACTTTATGTTCCTCCCATAGAAAACGCCAATTTCATATGTAAGGACCTAATATGAAATTAGAATATATAAACACTCAAAATGGAATTAAAAAATATGCAAATCACCAAAAAGTATAGTAAATTGGTTGTATACAGAAACGTAAAATCTCCGCCATCTTTATCGATATTTCCAACGGCACGATAAAAGTAAGTCATTGCCGTGGACGTATATAAAAGTTAATGGACGTTAAATTTCGTAGCTATGTCGGTAACGGCGGAATAGCGGAGAGAAATCCATTTTAGGTCAGTCTTTATTTTTTTGAAGACAATGTTTTTGGTTACATTATCTACAAAATAAGCATAACGACGATAGTTTTAATATAACAACGATATTTTTCCTTTACATTTATTAATAATAAGAAACAATTTTCTTAAAAATCAGCTTTTAAGTAAATTGACGGCGACAACGTTGTTTTAATATTATTAACGGAGGTGGTATTTAAAACATGTTGTAACATAATTTTTTAAAACATTTGCGTATCAAAGCGAATTATTCTGCTATTACTATTATTTTAAGCTTAGTCTCATTAGCCTCATGCTTGTGCAACAGTAATAATAAAATTATTTTGCTATAATCCGCGATGCAGTAAATAGAAAATATATATAGTGCTAAATGCATAGTGGACTATCCGTTTTTTCATACCCGTTACAGGCAGGATTCGTAAAAACACATGCACAAACCTCCACCACTGCCACTGCAATACACAAGCACTACACACGTTCACTATCACAAACTCAACAATCGTTTCGCCCCGCAACAGAAGCATCATCAGGAGATTAGACTCCACGACAAAGTCGCGAAGCGATTTTTGCGATATTTAATTATAAAATACTTTCTCTACTCTGATACTATAATACAAAGATTATCAAACTGAAAACAAAATTCTTATGACAAACATTACGTACAGAACAGAGATAAAAAATTAAAAAGTTTCAGTACGATACAGGTCTTGTATGGACACCTGTATCATAATATAACTTTTTAATCATAACGATACACCTATACAACTTCCAGCTGGACCAAGGAGGTTGAACCTCTACCTTAAAAAAAAGGTTTCAATGAATGGGTCCGCGGCGACGCAACACGCATGCGCAATCGATGTTTGCGCCTTGGCGCCAATATATGACATTTAAAAAATCTTTTCAATATTTAAACAAAGTTTAGTTTTGTTTGTAAAAAAATAAGTTTTTGTTTAAAAAAATGTCTGAGAGCGGGGATAGTGGTAATTGTACACCACCAGATATTCTGAAAGCTGCGTCAGACATGACCGTGAACCTGTTGCCGACGAAATCTAGGCGCAACTGTATTAAATGTTACCACGAGTTCATGGAATGGAAACGTACGTTTTACGTATTATAGTATGAGAATAGATAAAGTAGTGTATGATACTGTACATAACTTGGTCTTATAACACTCGTGTGACATATAAAAAAACTCGGCTGCGGCTCGTTTTTTCAAACCACACTCGTGTTATAAGAACCCTTGTTATGCAACAGTATCATAAACTACTATTAATATATAACTTATAGGTTCGCCTGTGGTTAAAAACGTTTGCTAAAGGTCACGTCTCGACTACTATTACTACAAAAGTAAAAGTAAAGTAACGGCTTGTTACAAACCCACTGCCGGGCATAGGCTTCCTCTCTCCGTTTCTGGAGAAAAGGGTTGGAGCTTAGACCTACCACGCTGCTCCAATGCGGATTGGTAGGTTACACATATCTCCAGAATTATTTAGAGATATGCAGGTCTCCTCACGATGTTTTTATTCACCGAAAAGCGTGTGATTAATAGCAATTATCAATTAGACACATGAGTTTTAATACAAAAACTCATTGGTGCCTGCCCGGGTTTGAACTCGCATTCCCCTCGAAAGAGTCGCACGGTCTCACCGCTGGGCTATCACAGCTCTCACTATTACTACATTTTTTATGAATTCATAAAAATTATATGCCGTGAAAAAAACTACTAACGATGCCCCAGGCGAGCGTCTGAGATCCTCATTACTTCAATATATCCTGGCTTCGAGCCAAACTTGCTAAATTAACTTAACATTTTAAAAAGAAGCTTTCTAGAAATACTCAGATGTTGTTAACAACTTTAATAAGTAAGAATATTTAAAATTCTTCACTAATGTATGACTGTGAGTTTTTATTTAGTTTTTAGAATACAAAACATTGGATTTGGTGGGTAAGGTTATTACGACTAATTACTATCTGTATTAGAGCTGTGATAGCCCAGCGATGAGACCCCGCGACTCTTTCGAAGGGGTCACGAGTTCAAACCCCGGACAGACACCAAAGAGTTTTTCTTTTAAAACTTATGTGTATAATTCATAATTGCAATGTATCACACGCCTTTCGGTGAAGGAGAACATGATCATCATCATCATCATCCTCCTACCCTTATCCCACTCTAAGGTGGGTCGGCACAATATGCTATAAACATGCTGGCTGTCATATGATTTGGCTACGTATTTTACAACCGGCCGCCTGCCTGACGTCAACTTACCTTAGTCGCCTTTTACGACACCTCGATAAGAAATGAGGGTGGTCTATTCTATGCAGCCGGATACCACACGGCATTTACCTTAGTCGCCTCTTACAACACCTTGGTAAGAAGGAAGAGTGGTCTATTCTATTCTGGCGGATACCACACGGCTTTCAGTGAAGGAGAACATCGTAAGGAAACCTGCATATCTCTAGAGAATTCTGGGGATATGTGTAAACTATCAATCCACATTGGAGCAGCGTGGTATGTCTTAGCTCCAACCCTTCTTGCCAAAAATGGAGAGAGGAGGCCTATGCCCAGCAGCGGGATTGTAACAGACCGTTATTTTACTTTATTTTTACTATCCATAAGACGAGCGGCGGGTATATTGGACTATCAGTGGCACCTGATTCATGATTGAAACCTGATAATACTCCACCACGCTTTTGGTGGGGAAGACAGAATAACGTTGTGTACATAGTCCCCATCCCTGCCAGAAGCAGCTCTTTTCCATGAAGACCACTACCTCCACGGTAGCGGTCTTCATGAAACAGGGGCCTCTCTAAATGGTGTCCCCTCCCTCCGCTACTCGATGCATCGACCGTCTCGAGGACTTACTCCAACTGGGCGTCCAGTAAGGTCATAATCCCACCGCTGTACAAATATGTCTCCATATTAGTCCGGTGTGATTTGGAGTGGCATAAACATGTCCCAGTAAATACCCCAGAAATCTTTAAGGTTTCCTTACAAAATTTTCCTTGTGTACATAAAAAACTGAGGACAAAAGTTTTGATAGAAAACTCTAGATTCAAATCCACTTAGGGTTAGATTATGGCACTAATTTTTGAATTTAAACTATCGTGAGTGGTATTCATTATTAATGTTGAGAGACCGGCTATACTCACGTCTTATTTTATCGGATGAGCCCGACTAGTTTCATGCTCATACGGGGCTCTTATTCATGAGCTCTTTACGCGGCGTTATCGCGGCGGGAACGTGAGTTCCCGTGAGTCGGGCTCATCCGATAAAATAAGACGTGAGTATAGCCGGTCTCTCAACATTAATTATGATACTAATATTATAAAGGTGAAAGTTTTGCTTGTTTTAAGCTCCATCGCGATGACGGAATTCTTCACAAAATGTGCAAAATTAGGTAGATACCGCAGTCTACCTTGTATATATAGTAGTCTACCTTGAATAACACATAGATACATTTTATTCTAAAAAATACATTATTATAATGAAAATAGAAAAAAGTATTTTCTTCTATAATTAGGCTACTATATTACTCTTTTAAATGAGCGTTGTAACGCATTTTAATTCGCGGCATGAAACTTCTAATAAAATACGATAAACAAATTGTATTACTTTTTAACCAAATGAACTGTGAATGCGTTCAAATTAAACCAGAACTTTAGACTATCCGGTTGAGTTACCGACCGAAAGCTCGCTTTATTCAATTCAAACTTATTTTGATTACTTTAATATGAATAAACAACCAATATTGGTTTTTAACCATATGGAGCGTGAAGCGTTTCAAATTCAAACCCCAATAACGCGATTTACATTAATAGATGTACTTTTATCGCAATGGATATGTAAATCGGTATGTCTAATTGATATAGCATTGAAATAAGGAATACTATGTGTTAGATACATATAATTAAGCCTAATTTTTATTTAGGTCAGTCAAATACTACGCGTGCGATGTATATAAAATTGTATATGTCACTAATGTCCAATCAGAGTATTTATACGCGAATTATATTATGGGTGGCGACTGTTGGGTACTATGCTATCTTAAATACTAATGGCGTCCGATCCCACCGAAGTTAGGTAGGGAAAGGCGATGTGGCGCGAAGTTTCTATCCCAGGCATGGAACGTGAGACCTCAGGTGTCGAGTAGAGTTCGGGAAAGCGGCAAACACTGAGTAGACGTAACACTTGTAACATTTTGCGATCATTTCTCACAGGATCAGAATAATATGGACCCATAAATATAATAACGAAATAGTACGATTTTTGTCGTGGAGCCTATCCTCCTGATGATGCTTCGGTTTCGGGGCGAAACGATCGTCGAGATTGTGGTGGTGGGTGTGTGTGCTGCTTTTGTGTACGTTGTTGCTGGTGAATTGCGTCTTGGGGTGCATGTGGTGGCTTGTCCTGCATGTATAAGGTACGTAGATTTTGCCTGCTTCATACACATTGGCTTTGCATGCATTCACCTAACCCGTGCGGATTATAGCAAAGTAGTTAGTTTGTTATATTGCTTGTAATATGGAATTCCGCAAAGTAACGCCTGCTTCTATAAATCATTTAAATAATTTAAAAGAGTAAAAAATATAATCATAATCCTCTTGCCCTTATCCCACTCTAAGTAGAATCGGTACAACATGTTACAAACACGTTGTCACATGATTTGGCTACGTATTTTACGATTGGCCGCCTGCCTGACGTCAACTTACCTTAGTCGCCTTCTACGACATCTCGGTGAGAAATGCGAGTGGTCTATTCTACTCAGCCGGATACCACACGGAGGAGAGTAAAAAATATAAGTCTGTCTAATATCATATTCAGTTTTTAATTGTACCTAAAATTAAACACGAAGTATAACTTCCACAAAAGGTTATCTCATACGAATGACCTAGTTTTGTTTGAATAGGAGGCACGCCTGTCATTATCTTGGAACCGGTAAGGGGTAGAAACAAAGAGGTTAATTATATATAGGGCTTCTATAAAAATGATAACTATATGTATTTCGCATCGCTTTGCGTTGTTTTTTTCATCATTTTTTGCCTGCCTTCAGGTCCGCGGGTCGCGGGTTCGATTCCCGATGAGGGCCAACATTTTCTATAAACTATTTGTTGGTTCTTCGAGGCTGGGTGAGTATTTGTGTTTAAGTATGTATTTAAACTTATATACGTAGTATATCTACCAGTTGCCCGTCACCCATAACACAAGTATTAAGTTAGGTACTTACTTTGGGGTCGGACGACCGTGTATGTAAATGTACCATATATTTATTATTTATTATTATTAAATAAGGGCAGGAGGATTATGAGGACTTGTAAAAAAGAATATTGAAATCAAAGGAAAATAATGTAAAGTACGAGATCCTTTTACTTATCGAGGTCGTATGCTAGAGTTCCTTACAGTAAATTAATCACGAGCTATTATTTACACATTAAGGTAATAAAATGACGACATGCCACGCTTAATTGTGTTATATATCTACATAATACTCTCGTTTATTTGGCAGTGCGAACATAAATAAGGTAAATAGCTGATTTTAACAACGTATATGCTTGCGTTAATTACTTTACCATAAGATAACTTACTAACATCCTTGCCGGCTAAAAACATTCACTTTCAATTAATTTACGTAAATTTTTGGCTGTATTATGTTATTTCATTTTGAATGTATACGTTAAATGCCAAGTACGATGAGTTTTGAAACAGTCTGTGATGAGTGTGAACACTAATGAAGCCAAAACCGGAGCCATATAGCGGGTGATGGGAAACATTATTCTCAGGGTGTTCTATTGATCAAAGTAGAAAATATGACTTTAACTTTACTTACGCATCACAATTTTCTTATATTTTATGAAGCTACGGTCGTCCGTCCCCAAAGTAAATAACTTAATATTATAGACAACTGGTTAATATATACATATGTAATTTTAAATACATAATACAAATATACATTTAGACTCTAAGAACTGAAAAATTGTTTATAGGAAATGTTGGTCCTCGTTTGGGAATCAAACCCGTGACCCGCAGAGGGACCAGTTGTGCTATAACTATTTATCATGGATAAAACCGGATAAATATTCGTTCAGTACTTTTAGAGCTCGTCGTGAATAGACGGACAGACAAACTTCGCGACCGGGGATTTTGCTATCTGTAATAATTTACAAAGAAATTGCCAATAAAAATTACGAAATTTTCAACTACAAAGAGCACTTAATCGGTTGATTCAACAACCGTGAACGCCCTTCAGGCGTTATTCAAGTTCTCGGAATGCAAATACGATTATCCGAAATGAGGCGGAAATTCGTGAATGCGCGAAAAGGTTGTTTAGCATTAATGGCTTACATAAATTTTCTTGATGTGGATATTTGTGGCGAAATAGCTAAAGATTATATTGGACATGATTTATAGAATAAGACGTTACTTTGTGGAGATCCATAATTCGAATGACGATCTTTACATATTATAAAACAAAGTCCCCAAATGTCTATAGGAGATTATTAAAATTTACTATACGGATTTTTATTAAACGGTTAATATTAAAATAAAAAAAGGAATTGGTATCGTCTAAAACGGAAAGTAGTGATGAGTGAGGGAATAGGAAAGATGTGAGGAGAGAGAGACATAAAAGGAAAGTTCAGGATTCAAGATGGCTAAGCGAACTTTAAAGAGGACGAAGAATTAAAAAAAACATATATATCGCTTTTGGGCTGCAATAGTGACACAATTCAACAAACACGTGTTTTGGACTATGAATATGTGTAAATGTGAGAATACGAATCTTTTCAGCAGCAATGCCGGCACAACTCATAATTCTATATTAGACCATTCGTTTAAGCAAACTTAAGTCTTTTTTAATGCATTTTCCTTAGCAATAAAAACTTTGAACCCATTTATCATAAAACATGATTTTTCGAGTTATGCCACTATAGCAGCCTATGAGCGATATAATGTTTTCATTACTCTCATGTTGAAAGTCTAATACAAAGCTTAAATTGCAAATTGTATAATAAAATAAAACAATTCTTTTGAGAAGGCAACAAGAGTCATCTCATTTAAGCAAGTGTCACTTAGTCTAATTTATTTATTACGTAAATTCTTATTCGTACTTTGACGTTTTATGAATTCAGTCTCGCTGTCTGGGAGGTTTATTATATTGAATATTTGATAACCTCTGTGACGTACCAGCGTAGTATGTTAAGCCAGCTCACAAGAGTAATTGGATTAGGCGACCTAATTTTTTAATAATTTAATTTTTGTACATATGAATATAAACAATTATGAAAGGATTGGCGATGTAAATAATAGACAAAGTAGGAACCGATATAAGCTTGCGATTGCCGCTTTGTGCCTTGCAAAAGTTCGTAATTCGTTTGTGGGTTTGGGTATAAGATTCTATAACAAAATTCTATAATAAAAATCTACTTTAAATTAATAAAGTTAAAGTAGATTTTTATTATATAGAATACTATTTAAAAAACTGCTGTAATAGTAATTACAGCAGTTTTTTCTATTCAATTTTATTTAAAAAAGGCTAATTCAGAAAGCCTACTATATAATGCGTGAATATAGCTACTCTTCAACCCTGTACAAGACATTAATAACTATATGTAACTAGTGATAAGAATTATTCTTTGAAAAGAGCAACCGCCGAGTTTCTTACTGGTTCTTCTCGGTAGGAACAGCTTTCCGCACCAGCAGTAGATGTTGACGATTCAAAAGCACTTATTTACAAGTTTACTTGAATAAAGAATATTTAAAATTGAATTTGAATTTGAATATGGATTCTCCAGAACATTCTAGAGAAGCTGAAATGCTATGCTATGAAATGAAACACATTCCGCACATATTTTATCAAAATATGAAATGCATATTCGATACAATCTACGTAATTCGAAAATGATGCCCTCTTCACAAAATAATAATATGCCAAAATAAAATATATGCCGAAATCCTTTGTGCAACTTAACTGTCAAAGTGCTGTAACTACATCATTATTATTAAAATTATTTTTAAAGACATGTGCGTTATAGAATATAACAAATATGTAACATCCAGGTTGTGAACGTGTAAAAATCTATACTAATATATAAAGCTGAAGAGTTTGTTTGTTTAATTGTTAGTTTGTTTGTTTGAAAAATTCTTTGAATTTAAGATATTCCATTTATCTAGGAAGGCTATAGATTACACAAAATCATTGCCAAAATGAATAGGAGCAATAAAAATATTGCGAAAACGGCAAAATTTAAATTTCCTTGCGTGGGCTAAGTAAAAGTGGGTGGTGAAACTTATTAAAAATTCATTTACTACAATTTTTTTTATTTATAACAAATATGTACAAGTTATATCTATCTTAAATTACTTACACGCTACTACTATACAAATCATGGCCACGTGGAACGGTCCCAAGAATGCTGGCAGCGTTTCCTCGTTGAATCGCTAAGCTGATTCTTTGTGCGAAAAAGGAGCCAGCCAGCCCTCTTGTCACCCGAAGAGGCGATCAACCGAGGTGCTAAAACGGATAAAAAAAAATTTGCACCAAAGTGCAAATGGAGCCAAAGCTCCATGGCCCTAGGGTCTCAACTGCAAACGGCACAAATATATAACTCTCAACGAGAGATGCATATTTTCGCCGCTTGCCGGATTCGGTCATTTCCGCCGCAGTTCCAGGTCTTGACACCGTTTCCCTGATAGGGGACGAGGCTAACGTATCAACGCATGTTGCTTCCCACATTAAGGCCCGTCCCCGTTCCCAAGGAACCAGCGTCAGACCGTCTGGTCTCTTGCCATCATCCCGACATATCCCGGAAGGCTCAAGAAGAGCAGGAATGTCGATGGTGGCAAGAGCTCTTTTGATGGTGTCATTAAGAGAACCATGGCGGAAAAGCCTACCAGAGCTCCTATGGCATGAAAGCCCGTGTATGCCAAAACTGTCTACCTCTTTTCCACATGGACATCTGTGCTGAAGGCTGCAAAATTGTTCTCCTCTAACCTACTTTAACCATAAGTATACGGTATACGATATAAGTATACGGTTAACCCAAATTATAAGACTGCAGTCCACGCGAAGGAAGTTGCGTTTAATAGTTAGTTATTCATAAAACAAAAAGCCCAAATTTAGATCCAAAAACAAAACAAAATCACACGTTACGTTTCCTCATCGAATATCTTACTATACTATTCGTATACGATAAAGAAATCTATTGTATAATATGCATATAGATTAGAATTTTAACATAACATTAACCCATAGATCAGCAGGTTCAAGTATCTGAACACAAAGCTGATGTCTAAACATAAAGCGTAAAGTGTATGGTCGGAATCGAGAGATTGAGCACCCAATCATACTAAAAAGGGTCGCGATAAGGGTCCCAAATCACATGCCATTAATAAATGGTTCGACGCATATTGAAGGCGACCCTTACGTCTGTTGGTCAATACTACAAAATCTATGTGTAATTAATTAACGGAGTCAGAATAAATGGTCATTCTAAAAATACTTGTGGGTGTCTGAGGTTGCTCAAAGATTTTCATGTGACCCATTCCTGTAATATAATTAATACTTTTAAATCAAGGATCATTAATTCAAACTTTTATATTTGGTTTAATAGATTATACCTGATTCTCTTGATTGACGATTTAAAAGCACTTGTTTACAAGTTTTACTTCAAATCCAAATTCAAATTGATTTGTTTGCCAAAAAGATGATAACAAAAGGTGTAACAAGATATTAGCAATATTTAGTAGCAACATGTTTAGTCAAATGCATCTTTATCTGAAACGCAAATTTTATTATCTATTTAAATATTATGAATTATTTTATGTCAATATGATTGTAATATCTCATAATGATTATAATATTTTATTTATATTATATTATTAAATGCTCCTTTACATATTTAATTCAAGAAAATCTTCCACGGAGTAAAAACATTTATCGGCTTACCAGGAATGTATTTGGTTTTTGAATTGAGTCAAAGGGATATTTTTATTGATGGGGGCAATTTATTATATATACGAATCATAATATGACAGCAACTTTTAGAACTGAGAGCGGTTTTACAAAACGGATAATGCAACTTATTGGGATATCGCGTGTTAAATGAAACAATGTTAGAGCACACTTCAAAACATTCCGTCTTATATTGTTTAACAAAGCATGCTATCTCATAGATGTAAATGCACGGCGGCGTTAATACTTTGAGATACCGTAACGATGGTCTACAGCAGGCCTACCATGAACTTATTGCGACTCAATTGAAGACGTAAACGAAATTGTTTTGCTTTTTCATACCATGACGTCTTAAAGACGCACACTTTAAGTCGTTGCCGACCGACCGTTCGGAATGCGCCTAAGAACGTGTGAGTAAAAGAGACAGAGTCATCTATATCCATATCATGTTCATATAACGTTATCCTTTTCAAACATTACGACCCCAATGCAATTCACACTTTATGGTACGAAAACAAAGCGGTTCGCGGTCTTCGTTTACGTCTTCGATTGAGTCGCAATAAGAATTCAAGGTATGCACTGGAATGCACTGTTTTGAATTATTGCTATCACTAGCATTTACAAATAATAAGGTTTTTCTGTAAAGAATATTTTGAATTACAATTTGAATTATTAATTATAATCTGTACATATTTAAAACTACATTCTACAGTGTTGATATACGGATTATTCAAAATTCAAAAGACCATATGTATAAAAGTTTGTTTCTAAAGGAATTTCATGTTAGCATTTTGTTTTGGTAGGAGGTAGGTAACTAAAATTAAAATTAATGTCGCATGATTAGACCAGCCTGTAATTGGTAGGTTGAAAAAAAAGTGAAACTTATAAAACTGAAATGACATCAAGCAAAACTTTTCTATAACATCAAGTGCCAAATATACCGTGAACGTAAAAAATAAATCACGCCAGTACTAGCAACCGCCGTGCGAACGATATACTTTATCCGAAATCCCTTCGGGCAATATGTGCCGTATTATCGCGAACAAATGTATCATTGGTTGACATATTTATGAGGCACACTGATTCGTACACACGTTTGCTTTTTTCCCCGACAATAGTTTCAAGGTTTCATTTAGAATTGTCGCTTCCACAACATTATCGGGATGCCACAATTGCTATTTCTTTTGTTATAATCAGAAAATCAGGTCAGAAAATAAATGCTGAAAAAAGTTTTAGCGAATGTTGCTTGTCTCTTTTGTAGTAACGAAAACTATAAATCTTGATAGTAACTTAACGAAAGCCTTTAAAGTAATTTATAGAATTAGGCGTTACTTTGCGGAGATCCATAATGCAAAAGTAGTAGTAAAATTATTTTGTTAAGACACTTTAAGGGTACTACCGCCCGACGGGGACGGGCGGTAGTACCCTTAAAGTGTCTTTTCCTGTTTAAAAAAAAGCAGTAGAGTAGTAGTTAGTGTAGACACTGAGGCTATATAGTAATTTGTGTAGAAATTGTCTGTCTGTAAGTTACGCAATCCAAATTCGATGGGTTTTCGAAACCGGACGTGATTACGGCCGGTTATTTTATAATCAGAAAACAAATATTGAAGAAAGTTATTGTGAATGTATTTCTCTTCTATAATACATCATCATTCTCCTGCCCTTATCCCACTCTAAGTGGGGTCGGCACAACATGTTACAAACATGTTGTCACATGATTTGGCTGCGTATTTTACGACCGGCCGCCTGCCTGACGTCAACTTACCTTAGTCGTATTTTACGACCCCTCAATATGAATGAGGCTGGTCTATTCTGCTTAACCGGATACCACACGGTGGGTCAACTTAACTTGGTCGCCTTTTACGACACCTCGGTAAGAAATGAGGGTGGTCTATTCTACTCAGCCGGATACCACACGGCATCATCCGAAGAATAAAGTTGCATATAGACAGTGTCTACACTAACTCTTCTATAATACAGAAATCTAGAAATCCATACCCATATTTATACTTATATTATAAATACGAAAGTCTATCTTTATGTCTGTCTCTAATTAACGTTAACGCTCTAACGGTCTCGCTCTAAAGGCTAATCCGCTGGATCTATTGTGATGAAAATATGCATAATTAAAGTTTATACACCAGCATATAGCATAAATTTCCGTTTTTCAGAGACAAAGAAAACACATATTAAATTATTATTCTAAAAATATGTTTGACTCTGATGTATCAGATTGATGTGATATTTGTTATTATATACAGAAAATGAACCATTTTCTGTTCATAACAAAATAAAGTTGACTGATCCGTTTGCGCAGTTGATAATGACCCTGTCTTCTCCTCCACGGGTCACGGGTTCTATCCCCAACGATGATCAAGCTTTTTCAATCAATTTGTAGGTTCTGTGAGTCCGGTTGTGTATAAAAAAAAGGAAAATAACAACCTGTTACTATGCCCACTGGCTGGGCTAAGGCCTCCTCTCTCCGTTTTTTTTTTTTGGAGAGAAGGATTGGAGCTAAGACCTACCACGCTGCTTCAATGCGGATTGGTAGGTTACACATATCCCTAGAATTCTTTAGAGATATGCAGGTTTCCTCACGATGTTTCCCTTCACCGAAAAGCGTGTGATAAATTGCAATTATCAATTATATACATAAGTTTTAAATAGAAAAACTCATTGGTGCCTGCCCGGGGTTTGAACCTATGTCTCTAGAGAGTCGCACGGTCTCACCGCTAGGCTGTCACAGCTTTTTATAGGTGTGTATATGTATTTAAAATTATATATGTATATATTTACTAGTGTCTGTCACCCATAACACAAGAATTAAGTTACCTTGGGGTACGGTTACAACCGTGAAAAAGAGACTCGGGCATAAATAGTCTAGAACGAAATCAAAATCGTAAGTTAATATTTAAATACACTTCAGTTTCAAAATCCTGCTCGAAAACTTTGTTTACTAGAGAACACGGGTGTTCTCAAGCAATTAAGGATTTGCATAAATTAGTATGAAATTGATCTCCTTTGGGCGGCCACTCGATTCCCTAAAGATGAATATTATTATAAGGATCGTATTGCTTTAGAAATAGACATAAGGCTGTCATGGTGGATTTAATATATTAAGTGCAATTTAAGAAATACCTACCTGCATATTTTCAGCAAACCATGAATACACAACCTGAAAAAAAATGCAATAACAATAATGTAAATGTGTGGTGCATAAAGTTTATTTTTATAAAAGATATAAATAAATATGTATTAACCATTCGATAAATATGTAATACCTTTTTATACAATTATACTTAAGTTAATTTTTACTAATCTATTATTATGGGACCAACCTGCCAGGTGGTATCCGGTTGAGTAGAATAGACCACCCTCATTTCTTATTGTGGTGGTGAAAGGCGACAAAGTTAACAGGCAGGCAGTCTTTCGTAAAATAACTAGCCAAATCAACTAACAACATGTTTAAACATGTTGTGCCGACAACCAGTGCCAAGGCAGGAGAATAATATATTTCTTTGGGACCTTCGCATTTTTCCATATTCAAATATAATGAATAATCATAAATTTTCAAAATATTCACATAATTGAAGTCAGAAGTTGAATTTAAGTATTTGTATTTACGTTTTTATTCTTTCAGAATAATAACCAGTTTTTATAATACTGAAGAATAATTTTTCCTTCAGAATAACTATCGAATATAATTATGATTCTTTCAGAATAATTACACAGATCCAATGTAAAAATTAATCGGATGATTTGGTATCGTTTTTTTTATGTTGCATAAAAGTTACCTATGAATTAATAAGCAATTAAGATGACAAAAATGATTTTATACTGTCGTTAGATATTACAAGGATAATTATCGAGCCCAATTAATTAGTGAAACAATTTTGATAATTGCATCACCGCAAAGCCAACCGTTTCTCTCAACACTACTTAATAGTATACCGCTAACTAGGTTGGACGCTAATGAACTTTTTGTAAAGAGAGGCAGATACTTCCTATCCTACGACCCACCAGCGGTCTGCTCTCCTTCCATCTTACGAATTTTCGATCAAAACACGTGACCTGACGCGAGTTTAACATTTTTTACACATACACAACGTCGCCACAGATGTTTTCCCTTCAACAAAGGCAAAATATTTTTTACATGCTATCAATGCGAATTAAAATGTCGTTGCGCAGAACGCGTTATCAAAATTGAAGAGGAAAAATGCGAACATATTACCACTTTTTTATTTCTATAAAAAAAAGCTTGAGCTAGAGTTTTTTTTACATAAATAAAAAAAAATTGCAAAATTAGGTATGTAACATAACGGTACTAGTAACACGGTTTACGTATTTTCCTCGCTGGAATAACAGAGCGCCACTAGTACTTTGCTTCGCGCTATAGTAGTGCTTTTGTAATACAAAGAAGTCCCCATACATTCCTCTAGCTTAAAATGCTACTGGAACACTAAGCGATATTGTAAACGGTGCATCTTCCGGAACATCCATACCTGGAATGCTGTGAAGTACCAGTGCACAATACTCTCTGTAACAACATTACTTTCTTGGAATTTGTACATATTGGTTCCCTCATCTGTCTCTCCGATCGAGGTCATCGTGTTACATCTAAGAATAAGTGTAAATAATACATAGAATTAGGCGTTACTTTGCGTCGTGGAGTCCATCTCCTGATTATGCTTCGGTTGCGGGGCGAAACGATTATTTAGTTTGTGATAGTGAACGTGTGAAGTGCTTGTTTATTGTGGTGGCAGTGGTGGAGGTTTGTGCATATGTTTTTACGAATCCTGCCTGTAACGAGTATGAAAAAGCGTATAGTCCACTATATATATTTTCTCTTTACTGTATCGCGGATTATAGCAAATTAATTTTGTTATTACTTTTGTAAATAATACCTTTTTGTTTCTTTATTCTACCACATCGTAAGCTTTACACGAACCAACCACTTAAGAGATGACCGCAGCCGTATTTCCAGTATCTTTATCATGAGAAAATTTTATTTACGTTAACTATAGATATCCTTTACTTATGATTTCGATCACGTAACGTATTACTCTGAATAGGGTTCTAACGATATTCGGACCTATTCGTGCGAGAAGTGAATTTCCTATACACTCTTAAACTTAGATAATATTTCTGGCCATGAGTATTGGTCTAAATTTTGTATAGGTTATTTTATGTTCCGAGTCTTGATTGTGAAAATTGGGATTATTTTAATCTATATGTTATTTCGGTAGCGATATAGCCGTCAAAGCGAAAATTTCGCATTTATAATATTACTATTGACAGAGAAATGCTATTTTAACACTTTAAACGGCGCATATGTATCTTCAAATGATTGTTCTACGGCACTAAATTTTCTCAAACATAATAAATTACGATTGATCCGCCGTATGCTATCCGGCTGAGTAGAATAGACCACCCTCATTTCTTACCGAGTTGTCGTAAAAGGCGACTAAGTTAAGTTGACCCATGTGTGGTATCCGGCTGAGTAGAATAGACCACCCTCATTTCTTACGAGTTGTCGTAAAAGGCGACTAAGGTAAGTTGACGTCAGGCAGGCGGCTAGTCGCAAAATACGTAGCCGACTCATGTGACCACATGTTTATAACATGTTATGCCGACCCCACTTAGAGTGGGATAAGGGCAGAATGATGATAATAAATTGACGATTGATCAGTGGTAGCTTCTTTCAAAACATTTGACGATACAAAAGTACTAAAAATTTGAAAAAATAATATTTTGAGTTTGAATAACGTTCTGGTTTTGATACACGTGTGCAAAAAATAACGTACACTAACGGCGCTATCAGTCCAAAAATTTAAAGTAATACGGCGTGGTAATTTAGCTTAAAGCAATTCGTACAAGCTTCAGCCGTTTATGCACGTTATTTGAAAAAAAACAATTAGTGTTTATCAAATTTGACGTGTAATAACGTTGCTCCGTCCTCAGCATCAAATGGACAGATGAATCGAGCATAATATATGGTTGAAATAACTTGACACTAATAAAGTACTTTGTGTGGAAACTACTATAGTATATTCAGAACTTTGCACTCTACTACAATGTTCCTAGCACTAACTTCGGCAACATTCTCCTAAGTGTTCCAACGGGATGCATTCTGATAACATTTGCTTCAAATCGGTAAACTGTATTCCCGAGCTTAATTCTGTAGACAAACACTAAGTAATGACACCAAAGTTTGACCAAAACTTATTAATAACTGATAAACCCATATCGAAACTAAACTTATTAATGCAGACCTTTCTTCCTTCCGTATTTTTGTTATTCTTTTCGAAAGGAGCGACGTAACGTTTTAATTTTGTGATGAATTTTTAACTTGATTGTTTAATTTTCTAATTATCTTTATATTATACTCTGTGGTTCACTATCCTACTAGTTATTTTAGTAACAGCTCCATAATACAAAAGTAATAATAAAAGTTATTTTGCTATAATCCGCGATACAGTAAATAGAAAATATATATAGTGCTAAATGTATAGTGGATTATCCGTTTTTTCATCCGATAGATGCAGGATTCGTAAAAACACATGCACAAACATGCACCACTGCCACCACAAAACACGAGCACTACACACGTTCACTATCACAAACTCAACAATCGTTTCGCCCCACAACCGAAGCAAGCTCCATAATGTTGTACATAAACCCCATTGGTTTATGTAGTGAATGTGTACAAGCTGTGATAGTCCAGCGGTGAGACTGTGCGACGCTTTCACGGTTACGGGTTCGAACCCCAGCTGGCACCTATGAATTGTTCTATTAAAACGAATGCGACTAATTGATAATTGCAATTTATCACACGCTTTTCGGTAAAGGATAACATCGTGAGAAAACCTGTATATCTTTAGAGAATTCTAGAGATATGTATAACCTATTAATCCGCATTGGAGCAGCGTGGTGGGTCTTAGCTCCAATTCTTCTCCAAAAACGGAGAGAGGAGGCCTATTCCCAGCGTGGGATTGTAACAGGCTGCTACTTTTTTTCCGGCAAAGGAAAACATCGTGAGGAAACCTGTATATCTTTAAAGAATGCTAGAGATATGTATGACCTATTAATCCGCATTGGAGCAGCGTGGAAGGTCTTAGCTCTAATCCTTTTCCAAAAACGAAGAGAGGAGGCCTATCCGAAGCAGACGGACGTATAAGACGGTTACTTATGTGTGTATGTAGTTTATATAATATACTAATAGCTGATCCTGTGAACTTCGTGCCGCCTACCAGTCATTGAATGGTATGCTACTTTTTAGCTGAACTAATTTAGGCTTTGATGAACGTAATACAATGACACAAAATAAATTTCTGAACGCTCGCGTAAATGGTAATTATTTGTCATTATTTCTGTACGCACGCATAAATATTTGAGAAATTTTTATGTATCTGCTTAATGTACTCTTTGCTTAATAACCTTTTTAAAAAAAAAATACAGACAATAGTTTATTCACCCTTTTTAAAAAATTTACACAAAATACATTTCTGAACGCATGCATAAATGTCAATCATTACTTACAGTATTCGACAGGATGACAACAAATGTTTGACAGCCATTACTTTACTTTCAGAAATAATACAATATCTTGTTGATCCTTTTATGAATTGCAACCCCTAAGAGAGTAAAAATTAAGTTACTCGAATCTCTGTACTTTTTGTATGATTTTGAAGCTTGTATTTGTAGAACCAACCTTTTAGAAAAAAATATACACGTATGCTAACTTAATGTTAGCTAAAATTGACTGCAAGAGGCGAATGACGTATGTATGTATGTAAGGCGAAAATCGCTGCCTCATTTTGTGCGTACGTTTCCGAAGCCCGCTTATCGGTGTGATATGAGTCTTGTTTTGATACCGTTTTTTAAGCTTTTATTTTTGAATGACAACGTTGATATGCAGTTAATTGATCTTTATATTGAGTGAATATCTCCGAATTTCGCATTTGAGTGTGTAGATCACAATCTGCTGTAATTTTCGGATACATGCTGAATTGAACTTTTAAAAGATCTAGATTCCAAATAATGAAAGCGAGCAGTGAAACGCTATTCATATTTAAAGAATATTTTCCGGGTTTGCATATCTGTACTCACTATACTCACTCACAATCGGCTGTAACATTTCGGGAAGACAGAGAGACTTATCGTGTTTTCGTAAGCATAGTTTATTTATTTTAGTAAATAGCGCGTATTACTTATATTTATTATACGTTGTAATAGCTGTCAAATTTATAAATAATAACATTTATCCAGTACACAGAAATCAAATAATATAAAAACTCACCTCTACAGATTGAACTTAAAGGGCTCGATTCCAGGCCGTTAATATATTAGTAACTATGACAAATTGTAAATAAAAATAACCCATTATGTTTATTATAGATGGCGTTTTTGAACGTCATTTTATTTCTGTTGAATTAAAAGAATTTCTATAGCCTATATGTTACCCCGGTGTATAAGGAACAATTCTACCAAATTTCATCGATATTCATTCAGCGGATTGGCCGTGAAAACGACACAGACAGACAGACATACTTTCGCATTTATAATATTAGTAAGGATGTACCGCATATCGTATTTCTCCCAGCCACAAGTTACGAAACTAGTAAAGGATTATAACCGGCTAGTTCACTTGTTCAGCTGTGTTCGACCGCATTAGTTCCCATTTCCTTTGACCGGACCGTTCGTATTCATTCACTATACGACGTCGTTCTCTACCATTGCCTATAAACAACACTTTGAGTTTCAATGAGGTTTCACTATACAGATGTAAAACTACATATTTGTGTACAAAGTAACACTATTTCAGCTATTATGATACAATCTGGACCGTGGCTTTGTTCACGTAAAATTTATCAAATCCAAATTCAAATTCAAAATATTCTTTGTTCACGTAATCTTTTAAACAAGTGCTTTTGAATCGTCAACTTTGCCGCTGGTTCGAAAAGCTGTTCCTACCGAGAAGTGCCAGCAACTCGGCGATTGCTCTTTTCAAAGTATAAATTCTTATCACTAGTTACATTTAGAAATTACTGTCTTATACAGGGTTGAAGAGTAGCTATGTCCACGCATTCTTATCGCCTAAATAATCCTAAATAGTATAGTAGGCTTTCTGTATAAGCCTTTTTTGATAAGTTCACCCTAAAAAAAGGCAAGAATAAATGTTTCTTTGTAGATGTTTAGAATATATTTTTAGGCATTGGCTACACAAACTTGCTTGTCAGACTCATTCTTTAATCGTCCTTATAATAAGTGTATAATCGAAGGTTATAGTTCGATTGAATGTCATTCAAATTCTAAATTACATCAACAGACGTAAAGGTCTAGAAATATTGTGCTGTGTGCTTCCCAAATAAAATAAATAAATGACTAAATGGAAGCGGAAAAATGAATGGATTGTGTGAAATATGATAAGCATATAAAAGAAATAGCGCCAATGAATGAATGATAAACTCAAAATATTCTTTATTCAAGTAGACTGTTTACAGTACTTTTGAATCGTCAAATGTTTACAAGAAGTTACCACTGATTCGGAAGTTTGCTCCTACCGAGAAGAACCAGCAAGAAACTCGGCGGCCATTCTTTTTTTTAAATATATATTTTTTTACAATTTGATTGATGGTTACAAATTAATCGTTGCAGCTTGGTGCGTAGCTGACTGCAGTTAAGATATGCTACTATCACTCAAATAATCTTCAATTGTATAGTAAGCTTTATGTAGCAGCATCGTTTTAAGATAATTTCTTAACTTGTGTAAAGGCAAGTCTAGATAATGTTGAGGAATTTTATTATAAATACGTGTACCGAGACCGACAAATGATTTTCGCACCTTTTGGAGGCGCAACCTTGGCGTCATTAGTTGGAATAGAATGGAACACGAATATTGTGCCGACGCCACTTAGATATGAGGGTAAGAGAATCATAATTTCGAGAGTTTACTGTCGAAAAGTGGTTGAATTCACAACAGTAAAGTGAAAAAGATTTTTCCTATTCCCGAAGGCATAACGGGAAATCTTTACGGGAGTAAATGCGTCTTCAAAACCGTCAATTATTTACCATGTTTATTTTTTCACCAAAGAAAATTTGTATTTTTTAAGCTATTGCATAGTTTCTATCGCGGGCCTTGAGAGTGGAGACTGAATCCAGAAATTCCGTAACGAAAAAACCTAACACCTTCCACTCCGACCGGCACAGCGGTGATACTTTTTAGTAGCGATCTGTGCGCCCCGGGGCGCACACGCCAGTTGACGGGTTAATGACTTTTTGAAATATCACGCTTGTCTCTTTAGTTCAGCAACACGCCTTTAGATGGCATTGGTTGTATTGAAAAACTACCGTTAAAACCGACATTACCTACATTATAGTATTGAAAGATAATAAAAATATTTTGAACAATATTAACATCTCATTTTTTTAATAAAAGAAAAAAAAAATTTTTTATCGGTCACCACGCTCAAAGTGTAACTTGAATTAATATCAGAGAAAAAAAAACAAAGAAAAAAAAACTGCATAAATAAAATAATTATATGTATAATTATGATTGCATAAGTTGATAAAAAATGCAAGAGCTTTACCGCGGCAGTCTCCGAGTGCCACACGTATTTTTTAATTCTACATATTGACATGTATATATAATACATGTGTATATAATCATGAGTTTACTGAATTCCCAAAATAAATAATTCATACATGTTGCTGAAGAATTGTAACACGCAGACTTACAGACTCGGATTTATAATATTAGTGTAGATCTACCAGTTAACTTGGAAGCATTGGGAAGTTATAGCCATAATATTTTTGGGATGTTTGTATGACATATTAATAAATAAATAAATATATGGGACACTTACATACACGGTCTGTCCCTAAAGTAAGTAACTTAATACTTGTGTTATGGGTGACAGACAACTGGTAATTATATACATATATAATTTTAAATACATACTTTAATACAAATATACACCCAGCCTCGAAGAACCAACAATTTTTTTATAGAAAATGTTGGTGGCCTCGGCGGGATCAAACCCGCGACGCGTTTGAGATAAAGACAGGTACACTGTCAACTGTTCCAACGGGCCGGTCAATTTGATAATTCTTCTTTAATTAATTCTTTAACTTTACTTTTGCTAACATAATTAGGTTTCCTTACAATCAATATGTATCGAAATATACCACTTCTGGGCAAAAGGCATACCCTCTCCCTTTGGGAGAAAAGAGTAAGTAGGTCTTAAGTTTGAGCAATATACTAATATGCAGGTTTCTCAGGATTTAGTCTTTAAATTAGCGACATAAGTTTGAGGAGAAAAATCTCATTGGTACCTATCCGGGGATCGAACCCGTGACCCTTGGCAAAAGTAGCATCTCCCTATTCGGTTGCAATGGCAATTCAAACCTGTTGGCATATAATAAAGCGAAGTGAACCTCCTTAATGAAGACTACGTTCGCTATTGTCAGTTGAACGAGATGAAAGGAAACCTCTCTAGTCCTGTGCATTTTCCCTTTATCTCGACCTCTATAATGAGCGTCCATTCAATGAAAGCCCCTTGTAGCGGGATTTTACCTCCCTGACATTTAAAATAATAAATATATGGGACACTTACACACACGGTCCTCCGACCCCAAAGTAAGTAACTTAATACTTGTGTTATAGTTGACGGCCATCTGGTAGATATACTAGATATATATTTTTAAATACATACTTAAATACAAATATACACCCAATCTCGAAGACCAACAAATTGTTCATAATTATACCAACAACCGGGATACACTTCTTACGAGTGTATGCCATAGGAAATGACCGTTGATGAATTGAAACAAACCGTTATTTTCTTATGAGGGGTTTTCTTCTAATACATATTAATTGCATTAATAACACAAGTATTAAGTACTTCTGTTTTAGGTGCCGTCACCCATAACAGTAGTATGTCTGCCAGTTGTGCGTAAAACTGGCAGATATACTACATATATATTTTAAATACATACTTAAATACAAATGCACACCCAGGCTCGAAGAACTAACAGATTGTTTATAGAAAATGTTGGCCCTCGGCGGGAATCGAACCCGCGACCCACGGTGCTGAAGGCACGGTCACTACTCACTGCGCCAACGGGCCAGTCAAATCATAAGTCCATGGTTCATAAGTATCGTTGAGATATTTGCAATCATATCAGGACATTATCTACTAATGTTTTAGATGTCTGTAATGTGTTTTATTCATAGTCATTGTACTAAGGAGCCTGTAAGTCAATGGTACAAAAAGTAATGAGAGGTAAGATGCTACTCGTATATTTTATCTTTGTCTTATCACACACAAAAAAGAGAGACAGATCAGCCTCATTTGTTTTCTCTTTATTGTCGATGCATACATTTTAAACTGACTCCTTAATTGAAGATTATTTGGATGTTAAGAAAGCCTGAGTTTGAAAATCCTTTCAGCTTCATACAGCGGTTTAATAATGTATAATTGAAAATATTTAAAAGATTGACGGCCGAGTTTCTTGCCGGTTCTTCTCGGCAAGAGCAACATTCCGAACCAGTTGTAGCTTCATTAATCATATTGATGCTTGACGATTCAAAAGTGCCTGAAATGGTTTATTTGAATAAAGATTATTTCGATTTGATTGATTTGATTACTCTTGTATTACTCTATGGTTTTACTACAAACAAAAAACAAACAATACAAAAATTAACTAAAAATCGATGTTTTCTCCCTTTTTTTCAACTAATAAATGTTTTTGTTGTTCATTCCTATGGAAATAGATCTTATTAAGAGAAATTCGCATCGTGAACTATGGAAAATACTCGTAATAAATATGTACTGTAAGATATCGTTTACTTATAATAATATCAGCGCATTCAGCCTTTCTTGAAATCAGTCTACATCGATTATATACTAATAGCTTGTAATACTAATAGGTTATAGTTTTTGTTCATTAACTAGCTGTACCAAAAACGGCTTCGCCTGCGTGGAATTTCGTGGTAAACTTTTCCCGAATTTTCGAAATTTTGAACATAAAAGTGGTTATTGTGCGTTAACCGTGAGAGATACAGACATACTATCGCGGACTTTTTTGTACAATTTTTATAGATCTTAAATTTTCTACTACATTACTTTAGCGTATCTCTGCTGATTCACGCAGCGCACGCGACTAAAGCTCCCAGCAAGCAAGTTTTTTAACAACTGCGCGATCTCTTCAACACAATTCACATAATACCGATATGTACTATTTTCCCAAACAAATCGGAAGTATTGCATAATCTTTTGGTGTAATCCGTAAAAAATACAAAAATCCGTTCAGTAGATTTTGAGAAAATCGATTACATACAGACAGACAGCTTTTTGGGACTTTGTTTTATAATAAGTATATATAGATAATCTGATGGTTGTCAATTTGTAATACTGTAAGCAACTATCAACACGCACGCAACAGGCTGAGAGGTATATCGGTGACATTAATAGCTACAGATCTCCTAATTCCTGATTTGATCACGTGTCTCATAAAATAGCATTTTTTTACCAGGAAAACCCCTTTATGGCACATGATATTCACCAGTCGCTTCATTCCCGAAACATACGTCTCCGGAAAGAACCTGTGTCAAGAATAGCAGCTCCGACGCCCGCTCAATGACTCTAAACTCACTTATCAGGCCAATTAACTACAACCAATTTTTGGATCCATGCGTCATCACTAAAAATGCACGCCGCTCAAAGACTTTAGTTTTCAAGCAATGTTAATGTAGATTAACACAAAAATAACTTTCGTTCTGGTACCGAGTCATACATTGTCGCTTGCAGAAATTAGTTTTATATAAAACATTTCTCTGTTGACGTTACACTTTTATACTATACTGTGTTGATGCCGTTAAATAGCATATTTTCTTATTTGAATAAGATAGCCTATAAAAGACATGCGTTAGATCGTATCTCCTAAAGAAAAACAAGATGTCTAAAAGAAAATACGGGCGTACGATCGTGATCCAATCGCGAACCTTCTAGAATAATCTTCTCGAAATGAAAGCGACAGTATCGCTACAAAGTTGTGACACAATCCCCAAATGAGTTTAGAATAAGAGCGGCTCAAACGTTATAGGCTTTTGTTAGGAAATATACTTTTTTTCTTACGATAGGGGCGGTACGTTTTTTGCTCAGAGAATGAGCTTACCGTATTTATTGTAGAAACATAATATCAAGCATGATGCTGTTAGTTTGTCTAGGTATATTGTATTATATACAGAGTGGTGCCGACCACACAACATAATTTGGGCATTATTCAATCTTAATAAATATATAGTTTAAAAAATGTATTTTTAGAATAAAATAACATAATTAGCTTTTTATGATGGTTTACTAACCTGGACCCACGGCCAACACGAGAAAACAATAACATTCTTGTTTTGTCTGACCTGTACTATGTAGTTTTTACCTGACCTAATGTTATATGTCGTGTTACATTATTTGGTAAGGTACGGTCATTGATCTCTATAAAAGTTTCTTTAAAAAAAATGCAATAATTCCTGTGGTTAAAATACTTTAATGAATTAACTGATTCTTTTATGTTTAGTGATGAGTTGTGTAGGTACCTAAAATTAAAATTATGTATAGCACACAGAAAAGGAGAGAAAACACAAACCAAGTAAAACAAGACAATTTATCAGTTAATATTAAGAATGCAATTCACTTAGCAGTTATTTATAATGGAATAGCTGGAAAGATTATGTCGCCAATTTTTATTGTTATTAGAAGAATGAATAAGCAACACTATTCTCCGCCATTTCAAACGAATATGTTGCACAGACACAAATTGCTTTCGGATTTACACTTCCGCTACTAAACAAACTAAGCAAGCAATGTCACTTGTCTTTTTCGATTTCAACATATCATCATTCTCCTGCCCTTATCCCACTCTAAGTGGGGTCAGCACAACATGTTAAAAACATGTTGTTACATGATTTGGCTGCGTTTTTTACGACCGGCCGCCTGCCATCAACTTACCTTAGTCGTATTTACGACCCCTCGGTAAGAAAGAGGGTGGTCTATTCTACTCAACCGGATTCCACACGGTGGATCAACTTACCTTAGTCGCCTTTTACGACACCTCGGTAAGAAATGAGGGTGGTCTATTCTACTCAGCCGGATACCACACGGCGGGTCGACTTACCTTAGTCGCCTCTTACGACACCTCGGTAAGAAATGAGGGTGGTCTATTCTACTGAGCCGGATACCACATCAACATATATTTAGGATATTTATTTATATTGCAATGGTTAGTTGTTTTACCTAGTATCACAGCATCTCAAAATTTTCAGAATAACTATTTTTTCTGAGTTAATATGATTAAAACTAAATTTTACAGTTTTGCAATAACTGAGTATACAGGTAGGTAGGTTTAATTAAAACCGTACGATACCTAACAGGACACCCGTAAGCGATCTAACTTTTTTAATTTACTTTTTAGGTGATCTACTTTATAGGCATCATCAATTTTTATACTGAAATGTTTAATAGACTTTAATCAAGGCAAAGTTAGTCTAAATACTAATCCATAGAGCATTACGAAATATACAATAATGAATTAAGTATATTGTTTTTTCAGAATTTTTTAATAGGAATTTATCATAATTCTGTTCTATACTCCGTATTTAAGAATGAAGGGTTAATAATTAGTGTTATTTAATATTATTTTAGCTGAAGCCAATAAACTTTGTATACTATAATCATTCCAGGTCCAGGTATGAAAAACATTAATAAATTTGCATGTCTACAACATGTGGTTATTATAATTTAAAAAAATTTTGGATACAATTATGTAGCTAAAAATTTTTTAAATTCGGTAATCAGAGGTAGTTTCTTTAACTGTCCCGATTCAAAAGTATTGGAAACAGTCTACTTGAATAAAGTATATTTTGAATTTAAAACAAGGAAAAACAGGTCTCAAAATAAGTACCATCAATGATAAAATCAAAGAGATGCTAAATTATTAAATATTTAAAGAAACATAATCCCAAATAAACAAGGTTACACATATCTCCAGAATTCTCTAGAGATATGAGCAGGATTCCTCACGATGTTTTCCTTCACCGAAAAGCGTGTGATAAATTGCAATTATCAATTAGACACATAAGTTTTTTAATAGAAAAACTTATTGGTGCCTGCCCGGGGTTTGAACCTATGTCGTCTCTAGAGAGTCGCACGGTCTCACCGCTAGGCTATCACAGCTTATTATCACTAGTAACGTAATATTAATGTTTCATACAATGTAAGGGGTTGCCCGCAAACTTGTGTATCGAGACTCGATAGTCCCAGGTTACTAGAGAACTTATGAATTGATCGATCACTATAACAATTTAACACATCATATTAAACATAGTTTATGATATTGTTAAATGTTTAAATGGTTGCTAATGAAGGTAAAAAGTTTCATGATCATCGGGTGCCATCTTCGAAATGAGGTTTGGAGGTTAGCAGAAGAAAGTTATGCTTTATCATCATGCATCATTCTCCTGCCCTTATCCCACTCTACTTGGGGTCGGCACAACATGTTACAAACATGTTGTCACATGATTTGCCTACGTATTTTACGACCGGCCGCCTGCCTGACGTCAACTTACCTTAGTCGCCTTTTACGACACCTCGGTAAGAAGTGAGGGTGGCCTATTCTATGCAGCCAGATACCACACGGCACTTACCTTAGTCGTCTCTTACGACACCTCGGTAAGAAAGGAGGGTGGTCTATTCTATTCTACCGGATACCACGGCTCTTTAAGCCGTATGCTTATGCTTTATGTACCATCTTTTTTAAAAGCTTTTATTCTTGCAGGTTAAATTGGACCCACTTTTCGCTGTCCGATTAAGCTGAAATACATACTGGTCCCTTTGCTAATGCATGTTTATGAAAGGATGACCTTCTTATCCCGCATGATGCTGCTGCCAGGATTGGCTCCAGACGAAAGAACTCCTTAACAGCCAACATAAGGGACATGAAATTTTCAAAAGGTTTTAGGTATATTTTATTACACACAATTCGGTCCAATCTCTTATATTATAGAACCATTTAACACATTTTCAGTTACTCTTTTACCGTACATTGTTTCTTCTAAGATCACCCTAGGAAATTGATACAGGGATTCTCTACGTAGATGTTTAAAAATCATTATTTCTTTGCATTACGGTTGTCATTGAAAAGTTTTGAGACTTTTTTATCATTTCTTAATGTTTTGCAGAGCCCGCGAAAAATCTCTCAGTGGCGGAACAACTGTTAATTGGGAGTAATTAGGCAGTTAATGTATTTTATAAACTTACTATTACTGTACGCGAACTCCTCGGCTTTAACTAAGCTGATTATCGCGAAGTTGGTGCGGAAAAAGAACAAGAAATAGAGGCGGAAATATTTAAGGAAAGTAATTTTGTTTTGTTTAATATGTTATGAAATGGCGATGGGCAAGGCACATAGAATGAAAAACCCCGAGGCTATGGGGCCTTTAGGTACTGTTTTAAACTTTCTTTAGAAATTAAAGACTGCGCTGGTTTTCCTGTTTATTATTAAAATTAAAATTCAAAATATTCTTTATTCAAGTAAACTTGTAAGCAAGTGCTTTTGAATCGTCAATCGTTGATTCGGAAAGCTGTTCCTACCGAGAAGAACCAACAAGAAACTCGGCGGTTGCTCTTTTCAAAGAATAATTCTTATCACTAGTTACAAATAGTTATTAATGTATTGTACAGAGTCGAAGAGTAGCTATATCCACGCATTCTTATCGTCTAAGTAATCTTCAATAGTATAGTAGGCTTTCTGAATTAGCCTTTTTTAAATAGTATTTTTAAACTTTATATTTAACTATCTAACTATATTTTTGGAATTTTATTATAGAATCTTATACCCAAACCCACAAACGAATTACGAACTTTTGCACGGCGCAAAGCAGGAACCGCAAGCTTATGTCGGTTCCTACTTTTTCTATTATATACTTCGCCAATCCTTTTATAATTATTTATATGTACAAAAATTAAATTACTAAAATTTGTTTTATTTAAATTTATATTATTGAATTAATAACATGGTCCAACCATGAAACCGTCAACAGTTTGAATGCGGGGCGCCCGTTGCGCGAGAGTCGACCTTCTTCGCCTCCGACATAGGTGGCGACTCTTACGAGGTGAAAGGACAACCTCAAAAAGGTTGCAGCAAGCCGCTAGAAAGCGGAACAAGACTATCTGATGTGCAGATCCTACGAAGAATCCTATTTCCAGCAGTGGACGTCTGTCGGTTGAAGCAGACAAAGCAAAATAAGAAGAAGGATATATACACATATGTATGTACCGACCATAAACGAAACATAAATAAAAACAGGTAATTTACGCTTTGCGATTTTGTCGTGGAGTCTATCTCCTAATGATGCTTCGGTTGCGGGGCGAAACGATTGTTGAGTTTGTGATAGTGAACGTGTGTAGTGCTTGTGTATTGTGGTGGCAGTGGTGGAGGTTTGTGTATGTGTGTTTTAGGAATCCTGCATGTAACGGATATGAAAAAACGGATAGTCCACTACACATTTAGCACTATATATGTTTTCTTCTGTTTAGTGAAGTATTCTAGCTAGAGGAATTATTTTACGTCTTTTAAAATATATATGATTTATAAAGGTCAATGACCGTACACGCCATTCCAACCTTAGCCTGATACTCTAATTGTACGGTAAGTGTGTTGTAGTGAGACAGATATACAATATCATCAAAATTCCTTTAAATGTTTTAACCTGATTGAGTTATTATCATGCAAGTTCAGAAACGATGATGACATTTATAATGCAAGTAGGCTATTTTACAATAAATTTCCCCCATACACCCCATGGAAGAAATTTTCTTCTTGTCAGTCTTTCGAAATGTTAATTTAAGTTTCGTAAACTACTACTATAGAAAACGAAGAGTTACTAACACTAAAGATGGTATAAATATGCATACTAGCTAAACTGCCTCATCGGTGGAAACATTAGTTAACACAATGTCACCTACTCAAATTATATCAAGAATGCGCGCGTTGGACAGACGTACTAGGAGAGAAGGAGTGAATAGAACGATTCCCTTTTTTTATTAATAGAAATTTTAATTTCCTCGTTCTTTAAAAATACTCTTTTAAAGAACAGGAATAAAATCACGTAAAGAAATGTAGAACAATGAAAAATGACTGCGGTAGAAAGATCTCTGCATTTGTGTTAAAGAGGTGAGAATGTTTGGATAAGGATTTTTATAGATCACCGAACAAATCCACAGCAGTAGCGTTTCAATAATTACATACAGTAGTGATAAAGTGTTTACGTTATTCTATAATATTGAATAAATGTTTTTATACACATGGGACATTTACACACACGGTCGTCCATCCCCAAAGTAAGTAACTTAATACTTGTGTAATTGTAGTAGTAAGTAATTGTTTATAGAAAATGTTTGTCTTCGGCGGCCATCGAACCCGCGACCCGCAGAGCTGAATGCAGGGTACCCACTGCGCTAACGGGCCAGTCGCCCGCATAGTCAGTATTTAATGTAATATAATATACTTTTCCTTTAAGACATTAAAGAAATCAATTAAATATTTTAATCGCCTCAAAGAATTATTTCATTCAATTAATGATAATGTCTAAATCTTGGTTTATAATTTGAAAGTGAATTAAAATAAAAGCTGTTTCCTCGTATAAAAAGAAGCTATTCTTAACTTCATGATTATCATGATTCATGAAATCATGATTATCGATGGTATCTAAAAAATATTGGCACATACCTTCTCCGAAAGTTCTTCGAGGCTCTTTGTATGGCGACATAAGTCGTAAAGTCCCTGATAGGAACAGGTTTCAGAATTTAATACTCGCAATACGTATTTCAACCTAGAGAAATCTAAGGCTTCGTTTTATGATTAATTTTACTTCCTGACTTTATAAATAAAGTTTAAGGAGCATTTAATCTCTATTTCGACTCTATAAATAGAATCTACTTACAATACAATGATAGAATATGAATCAGCTATATTGATAAGAATGGTTTTAACAGCGAAACTCATCCCAATAAGTCTCTCGAACTGTTTACTTCTACTATTTTACAATTAGGCTATGGATTAAAGGTGATAAAACCATTGCTATCAGTTGATATGTTTATAAATTTCTTACGTTTACAAGATAGGTATTTTGGTAATTGCAAAAGGGTCATATGGATCAAGAACCTGACTATTAAACCTCATGATAATTTCTGGTAATCTATAAAAAAATGTTTCTAGTAAAATATGCTATTTGGGCGATCTTTGGACCGGCTTCAGCTTTAAAAACCGTCAATTAAGTGCATTTTTTTCTATACTAAAAGGAAAAACGGGATTTTTTTATACCATATGTAACCCCAGTATATAAAGTATGAATTTTACTTAATTACATGTAATGCTCCAGCAAATTAACCCAGAAGCTGTAACAGATGTACAGACAGACAGTTTTCACATAAAAAATATTGGGTATTTGAAAGTGTATTTATATAGAAAAAAGACCTTATAAAATGCAAAAAATCATAATTTTAATTTTTAATAGTTGTCATGTGACAGCCTTGTAAACATTGTGCAGCGCCAGCCCTACGTATTTCCATATCGTATGTATGTAATATTTTGTATGCATAAACGCATAGCTTTTACCCTCAACTTCGTTCGCGTCTTGGAATAAACCAACTCTGCAAATATATTCATCACAAAAATTGATTGATCCGGTAAGACTGAGAGAGACTTATCGTTTTCTCGAGAGCATAGTTTAATTATCTTTGTACATAGCCCGTATGACTTACATGTAATATATATTAAAATAGCTCAGTTAAATGTGTCCAGTAAACAAAAACCGAAATATATAAAAACGTTTTATAAGAACTTTTTCGACGTAACATAGCAGCATAAAAGCGTATTGTAGAACCTATTTCTTTAATTTACAGACTACTTTGACATAAAGTGAATAAAAACTTTGATAGATTTATAGATGGCGTTTTTCAATTTCATCCTATTTCCGTTTAAAAGGATTTCTATAGCCTATATGTTGCCCGGTGGATAAGGAATAATTGTGCCAAATTTCATCGAAAACGTAACAGATGGATAGACAGACAGACTTTCACATTTATAATATAAGTAAGGATTTGCTAGGTCAATATAGAGGTCTTTAATATTCATTAAAGTCGGTTTAGTCGTAAATCATCAGCAAAAGTCTACACAAAAAAATCTCAGAATCATTTAATGCTTTATATATAATCTCGGAACTATTAAAATTATGAGATTTATTTCACGCTTGAGGTCTCAAAGCAATAAAATCCGGAGACATTAATTCGTAATATAGGATTTATTTGAGGAATTCGAAATTTTACGAAAAGTTACGATTTATTTCGGTGCGTGCTTTGATTCGAAACTCCTCGCTAGAGGGTTCCTAAAACAACATCGCTTCAAACAAATCTCGTTTGTAATTCCAAAAGTTCTTTTTTACGCGCCACTCGGGACACTTTTACGTTTGATTTTGGATAAATATTTGTATAGTATTTATTTAACATTTATGTATCACAAAAATTCGTATATCGGATTAGTTACGATTTTGCTTTTAATAGTACAAACAAAAACGTTTTTCCGTCCCCAAAGTAAGTAACGTTTAAAGGTTAATATTTGTGTTATGGGTGACCGACAACTAGTAAATACATATATAATATACACATTTAACATTAATGAAATACTTATTATGAAGCAAAGTCCCCAAAAACTGTCTGCCTGTATGTGATCGATTTTTTCAAAATCTACGGCACGAATTGTTGTGCGGTTTTACTAAGTGTAGATCTATAGAAAGACAGCAAAAAAGTTCGCGACAGCATGTCTCCATATCTAATGGTTAACTTACATTTACTACTATTATATATGTACGTAAGTCGTTTGTGGGTTTTAGTAGAAGATTCTATAATAAAATTGCGCAAACTACTTACCATTACAGCAGTTTAAAAATACTATTTAAAAATGGCTTATACAGAAAGCCTACAACCTACTATATCTACTATTGAGGATTACTAAGACGATGAGAATCCGCGGATATAGCTACTCTTCGACCCTGTACAAGACATTAATAACTATACGTAACTAGTAATAAGAATTATTCTTTGAACAGAGCAACCGCAAAGTTTCTTGCTGGCTCTTCTCGGTAGGAACAGCTTTCCGAACCAGCAGTAGATGTTGACGATTCAAAAGCACTTGTTTACAAGTTTACTTGAATAAGGAATATTATGAATTTGTTTTTTTTTTAATTTGAATAAGGATTACAATATATCAAACTCAATTAAGATTAATTTCGAATTAGGTCGCTTTAATACTAAGCGTGCTACTTTGCGTGTGTTTTATACATTTATAAACCGCTTTGTTTATGGCCCAGATCTAGCTTTATCGCTTAGCTTCAGGATTTTAAGGTAGCACAGGGAAATCTTGGATAGTAAGTTCTAACATATTTCAAAGTTCGGTGTCTTAAGAACCTCTCCGTTGAGAGATATATTCTAGACGGGTTTTACCTCACCGAAACTAAGAGTTATTGTACTAAGAGTAGGGAAGCACAAAATATATAATTAGAGGGAAGAATAAACTCATATAGTTCATCTTTGTCTGATCATATATAAAAGAGAGAGACATATAGATCTTCATGTATTATACTTTCTCTTTATTGTAATACTACCTTTTAAACGCAACTTTGCTCGCATGGACTGCAGTCTTATTATTTGAGTAAACCGTAATACTCATATTAGTTATGGTTAAACTGGGTTAACCTTAAAAGGTTAGCTGTGATAGCCTAGCGGTGAGACCGTGCGATTCTCTAGAGACGACATAGGTTCTAAGCCCGGGCAGGCACCAATGAGTTTTTCTATTAAACCTTATCTGTCTAATTGATAATTGCAATTTATCACACGCTTTTCGGTGAAGGAAAACATCGTGAGGAAACCTGCATATCTCTAGAGAATTCTAGGGATATGTGTAACCTACCAATCCGCATTGGAGCAGCGTGGTAGTTCTTAGCTCCAATCCTTCTCTCCAAAAACGGAGAGAGGAGGCCTTAGCCCAGCAGTGGGCATAGTAACTGGCTGTTACTTTACTTTTTACTTTACCTTAACCTTAAAAGCTAGATATATGCTGTCGCGGACTTTTCAAACTTTGTATCAAGCATTATAGCAGACATAACACTGTATATTTGTACCTTTCAGTAAAAACTTAAACTTAAATCTGTTTGATTTAAAGAAAATCGATCACATAAAACTGAAAGCTTTTGTGAAATTTGTTTCATAATATTCATTCATTTCAATCATTTTATTTTCGCTTACAAAATATCATTGTCAACTCGAAAGGTCATAAACGACTTTGAATACCTTTTATTCCTCCGTTTAAATCTAAATGTAAGTTCACGTTTAACAATTTCTAGCGATAAGGCCTTGTTACACTGCCTTCATTTTATATGTAATCGTGTCTGTGATATGTTCATGTGGAATACAAAGTGATATATTACCATGCCGGTCGACTGTTTTATTGTCTTTATATATAGCCGCCCTGATGTCCATATATTGTACTTAATATTTACTTACACTGTCTTTAGAATTAAGGATTTATCATAATATGTACAAGCCGTACTCTTAAAGTCGGCATATAAGAAACATAATGATATAAGTCATGAGAAGAATGCGTTGATATAGCTACTCTTCGACCCTGTAGAAGATAGCAATGATAAAATGTAATTATAAGAATTATATTTTGAACAGAGCGACCGCCGAGTTTTTTATTGGCTCTGCTTGTTAGGTACAGTTTTACTAACCAGCAGTAAAGTTGACGATTTAAAAGAAAAGCACTTGTTTAAAGAATATTTTGAATTTGAATTATAGTTAAAGTCAAAATACCCTCAATTGTATATCGTTCAATCTTATAAGTTAGTCCGGTATATCAGTTAATAAAATTTGTATAAAAATATTGCCTAAGTGAATTTGGTGTGAAAACGTAATAGAAGACAATCAGACGGAAATATAGACATTTCACATTTATAATACTAGTATGGATATTACACACCTTAATACTATAGAAAATTAATCATTTCTTACACACTAATATCATTCTTAAAGAATGGCTAGTTTTCATTGGAATCCTTATAAAATAATGCGCTCAGGTCACTGTTAAATGTGAAATTAAATATTAAATGTCACGATTTCAGTTTATTAATCTCTTCGGATCTCCAACAACATTAAATATTAAATAATTTTTAAATTAATTATATAGTACCAGTTATAGGAGATCACATCACTCTTAGTTACAGTGTTACAATTAATAACAATGACAAAGAAATATGCGCAAGAGAATAATGAAAACATAAAAAAAACGTTAGGGCTCAAATATCACAACTCTGAAATTAAAATTTTAGTACATATTTTCATAAGTGATAAAAGCCTGACGCAGCTTGTATCCGGTGATAAAGTGACCATTGTGTTTGTCATAGACCTTAATTGATTAGAGCTTCTGCGCTCTACTCTCTGCATTTCGCAACCTCGACGATGCTTCTGCGCTCGCCCGTCCCGCCCGGTGACGCTATAAAGGCCGTTAGGGCTAACAGCCTACAGTCAGTTCGAAAAAAAAAGGACGAGTCTTCAACATAACATTTCTTCATTTGTGTATGCCATATATGAAGAAATTCGAAATCGAGTTTTGTTCGTACTAGGGCTACTAGATAATGTGTAGACACCAACTATACTAACGTCTAATTTTATCGGGTTAGCCCGACAAATTTCAACTCAATCCGGCGCACTTTTCCATGCGCTCTTTACGCGACATTATCGCGGCAATATACTATATGAATACACTAGTCAGGCTAAAGTGATAAAATTAGACCTGAGTATAGCTGGTGTCTACACATTAATACTACTCACGATAGTTTAAATTTAAAAAGGGCTACTAGATTTCTTAAATTTAGTATAGTACTCGGCATTGAATAATGCACATAGATGTTTAGAACGAAACAGTCGGCTAGGAGGCCTACCATGAACTCTTATTGCGACTCAAATGAAGACGTAAACGACGACCGCGAACCGCGGACCATGAAGTGTGAATTGCGTTGGAGTTGTAATGTTTGAAAAGGATAAAGTTATATGAACTACAGATAACTCTGTCTCTTTTACTCACCCGTTCTGAGGACGAATTCCGAACGGTCATTCGGCAACGACTTAAAGTGTGCGTCTTTAAGACGTCACGGTATGAAAAAGCGAAACAATTTCGTTTACGTCTTCAATTGAGTCGCAATAAGAGTTCATGGTAGGCCTGCAGTTCGATTTCGTAGAGCGCTATCACTGCCACTCAGTTAGCATGTAACGTTTCGCAAGGGTTCGTCAGTCTGTGCGACAGACACAATGCTCTATGAAGCAGAATCTAGCCGATTTTCTCCCTCTAAGTCTCGATGTGCATTATTTATTGCCGGGTACTATACCTACACTGCGATCATGGCTACTAGAATAGAATAAATTAACAAATATTTCAAAGATATTGTAAGTTTTTCAATCAAACATTGTATGATGAAATACATTTCACAGTGTACAAACAACCGTGACCTAGTTGAAAGGGTGTGACACCGTCTGAGTGATATTAACTAGATATTATTAATTTCGCGATTCAGCGACGCGTTATACCTATACGAATTTTAATTAATATCGCTATATTGCTTGGGCGTAATATTGAAATGACTGTTTGTTCAGTCAACTTTATTTATAGGTAAAAAACTTAATTTACCTGAGACTAGAATATTTGTAGCTGAACAATATATTTATTAATTACAACTGCGGGGCAATTACTATTATACTATATAGTATCATACTATCATACTATATACTATATACATATATATATACTATATACTATCATAGTGTCACAAATTTTCTCGCTTAAATCTCGACCTCGCCGGAATTCTGAGATAAAAAGTGGCCCATATGTTGCTCCACAAGGTTGTGGAGCAACATGACTAGGTATTCATCCCATCATAATCGAATTAGCCGTTGCGACACTAACTAATGCTGTTAGCTTTGAAGGCTTTGACACTGGGAGGACGAGGGAGCGCAGAAGCATCGTCGGCAGTGAAAAATTGGAGAGTGAGTCTCAGGCGAGGCTCGCAGTATTCTGAGAGCGTCGCCTTAAGGGTGCCTCCTGTGCAGCTGGACCTCGGCTTACAGCGACGCGATGTGGAGGACTGTATCGGACTGAGCAAGCCTTGAAGATTTTGACAGCGTCACCGGAAGGATGGGCGAGCACAGAAGCATCACCGGGCTTGAAACTGGGAGTGCGAGCCACTTAGGAGACCCGCAGCATCCTAGGAGCAAGGACAATTTTGATTTATATTAAATGGCAAAGCTACCAAATGCATTTTTTTAATAAGGGCTTATACACAAAAGAAGAAAAAGGGTCTCGAAAATAACGTAATATTTTTATTACTAGTAGTTATTGTGAGTTAACCGTTAGAGATAGAAACATACTATCCCGGACTTTTTTGTAGTGTTTTTATAGATTTACAATTCTCTACTATATTACTTTAGCGTTACTTTGCTGGTTTACTCAGCGCACGCAACTAAAGCTCCCAGCAAGCAAGTTTTTTAACAACTCCTCGATCTCTTCAACACAATTTACATAATACCAATATGTACTATATATTTAAACCATCCGGAAGTATTTCCCTATCTTTTGGTGCAAACCGTAAAAAAATCCCTTCAGTAGATTTTGAGAAAATCGATTACATACAGACAGACAGCTTTTTGGGACTTTGTTTTATAATAAGTATAGATTATGATTAGATGTGGTGAAATAGATACTAAAAAAATGAAATAAAAATAAGTAATTATTTCTTCCTTTTCTTCCAGAAAAAAAAACAAATTAGAAGCAATAGAGGTTTTACCATTACATTCGTCAAATATATTTACCTTAACTTACAAAGTAAGGTAATTTATTATTCTCACTTTAATATGGAAACATGAATGCTGCATAAGTATTAAAACTATGTAGTCGCCGGAAATGTTCAAGTAATAGCTTTAAGTTTTCCGCTTTTAAAACTTGGCTGGAACAAAGCGTACTGTTGCCAAAAAAAAGAAAAATTATGTAATTTATCCTTACATTAAGTATTATTTAAGCATAAATTATACGTTTACGTCGACGCAGACATGGCTTTGGTTCATTACTAAATTTAAAAAAATTCAACATCTCTGTAATGGACGAGTACGAGGTAACAAATGGCTCTCCCTCATATATCTCCAGCGAATCCTATACTATTTTGTACACAGCACGAAAATAACTTGGGAGTAACTAATAATAACGGGCAAAGTAAAAGCCAAGAGAAGGAATGGCAATGCCGCTAGAGCCAAATTGAAATGCAAAAGCCTCACCAACGCTAGCGCTCATGTTAAAAAATAAACAAGTAATAACCATAATATATACATATATAACAGGAACCAGTTTAATATAAATATAAATGTAAATAAAACTAGACACGATAACAAATATAAGCATAAAAATAAAACAAAGTGTAAACTAAAGTATCAAATATAACAGATAAAATTATAACAAAAATAAAAATAATTAAAGAAAATTAAATAAAAAGTAGTAGTTAGTGGCCTGCTACAATCCAACTGCTGGGAATAAGCCTCCTCTCTCCGTTTCTGGAGAGAAGGGTTGGAGCTAAGACCTACCACGCTGCTCCAATGCGGATTGGTAGGTTACACATATCTCCAGAATTCTCTAGAGATATGCAGGTTTCCTCACGATGTTTTCCTTCACCGAAAAGCGTGTGATAAATTGCAATTATCAATTAGACAAATGGGTTTTAATAGATAACTCATTGGTGCCTGCCCGGGTTTGAACTCGTGTTCCCCTCGAAAGAGTCGCACGGTCGCACCGCTGGGTTATCACAGCTGTGAAAATTAAGTATATTAAATCAGTTGCATTGTCAAGTTAAGTTATAAAATATGAATAACCTACCAATCATCACATTCTCGGTAAGTTGTGCCAGTACATGGGGTTATCGATTCCACCGTCGAATATTTGATTGGTATGCAGAATTACTGTTTTATATTTATAGAGTAAAATATTTGTGATATCTATGTGCGCTGGATACTAATACCTGTCGTCATAACCCCTAGGGAGGCCACTGATAATCAGCGTAGGGCTCACTGTCCTTTTCAGTCTGAGTGGTTATCCTATTTCTTTCTCTTCACACCGCTACACAACGTAATTTAATAGTCTTCAAACTGTTTTTATTTTATTTATGTTAATTTCTATCTTTTTAATTTTGTAAATTTAATTGTACTGTGTGTAGAAAAGAAATAAAGAAATTCTATTCTATTCTATTCTAATAAAATAGTTATAAATCAAATATACATGAGTTTAAAAGGCTAACATGAAATAACCGTTTAGGCAGTTTTTTGAAGGCTCAATAAGTGTAATTTAAATTTATTACGAAGATAAGCCATAGTATTACACTTTCACAAAGGGGGCGGTAGGTTATAGCATTTGGTTGCGGCGTAATGAAAGCTACCCTTTTTACACCGAAATTTATAATATTAATAAGGCGGAACTTTAGATTTTACAATACTAAATAATAATGTGGAGTGCGGTACTCCTATGGACATTGAGGTTGGCTATTTGAAAGACAACTTTTCATAGCCATTATATTTGTTAAGAAGGTTATAATTGAAGCATATTAAAACTATTATTAGTTATTAGTTTGCACTTGACTCCTTAATGGAGTTGCAGATGATACATAGAAAACTGGAAGTGGCTCAATAAATTATATTTTTTAAATGGTGTTTGACAGCACCTTCTTATATTAGATACTGCTAAATGTAGAGTGAATATACGTTTTCATAACTTAAACATGTAGTGCGTTGTATAAGTTTACTTGCATTCTATAAGATTTTTGCGAATATGTCGTGGAGTGTATCTTCTGATGATGCTTCGGTTGCGGGGCGAAACGATTGTTAAGTTTGTGATAGTGAACGTGTGTAGTGCTTCTGTATTGTGGTGGCAGAAGGTTTGTGCATATGTTTTTACGAATCCTGGATGTATCGGGTACAGAAAAAGGGATAATCCACTATACATTTAGCATTATATATTTTTTTTATTTATTATATCGCGGGTTATAGCAAAATAATTTTTATTATTAGTTTTGTATTATGGATCTCCGCAAAGTTACGCCTAATTCTTTAAATTATGCATTGTATGAGTTTAACACAGGCTCAAACACGCATTAATAGCATTTCACTACACGTCCACTCACGACTACAGCACTGGTGCTACTGATGTGGTGCGTTAGAGACTGTGTATGGTCATTGATGTTTGTATGAATATGTTTGTCTCTTTATGTAAATATACACAGTAACAATCATTCATCTCAACCCAAATATAGGAACATGTAGGATAACTAAACCACATATACTAAAAATCACAACTGTAATAACAACTCCACATATTCACTAAGACATTGTCGACTATAAAAGCATATTGCGAAATCTTTGCATTTAGATTGTTTTATCATCCCCTATACATTTACTAAAAATACCTAGGTATTTTAAATTTAATAATATCTAATCATAGCTCTTCAAACATGAAATGAAGACAGGAAGATCTAACTGTACTTTTTAAGGACGAGGATAGTACAGATGCTCCTAGTGCTGAGGAATGACGACCCAAAAGCATCTAAGTACTGACCTAAAGTAGGAAAATCCTAAATAATAACACTTATAAGTAGCTTGTGCAATGAATACAGTTTACTGTTACATATTAAGGTGTTACATTACAGGAAACTACGATGTCTGTTACGTCGAAGTTATGGTTTATATTCCCCTTCAACTTGCCTAATGCGCCGGTGCGGAGGCAGATCTGCAATTCACAATTTGCATCTACCTTCTGTTTAGGTCACTAACGAGGTTGTATAGGAAATCGGATGCATTTTCTACCGTAACAAACCGTACCTGAAAACTATAATTATACATCTGTATCTAAGAGTGTCAGCTAGAACCCTTCTTTTCATTGCAAATGGGGTCTTTCTCCAGAATCATAAATTAACAGGCTATTATATAGGGTTTCATAAATACAGGCAGTATTCATTAAACTGAATATTTTGTCATTGAAATAAAAACAACTAAAAATTTAGTTATTTTTGATTTTTAACCGCCCATCCATCTATTCTATATCCGTGTCTAAGTGCACAAGCAAAGGTCATTAAACGTTTAATATGTTAGTTATTCTAGACATGATCCAGTTAAACACAGTTATTAGCAAAGGTATTTCAAAATGAAAATGAAATGATTTTTTTATTTAAGGAACTATACAAATGCATTTATACAATGGCAACGAAGACACTGCGTGTGTGTGTGTATCTGTGTGACATTTAATATGGGATAAGGGCAAGAGAATGAATGATTTGCTTCCTTAACTTTAAGGGCATATAGTAGATCAATCGTCAAAACCTAATCGTTAAAATACAACATGAGTCAATAAAATTTAAACATAACAAGTTGAAAGAAGCTCTATTTTACGATTCATGTAATATATTACAAAATATTCGTTAAAATCCCTTAACTTACACTGATGTGACGGTTAATAATTTATCAGTAATTGGTGGGATTACATTGAGAAGCCTTTGATGTTTGAGGATATGTTTTCGCAAGTCTACGTCCCCTTTAATCAGTATCGAGTTAAGCTTGTATGACTTAACACATTAACTTTGAATCTGCTTAATATTATAATCCATATATCAGAAACGAGGTTTCATTTCAACCCTCATTGAACGGTGGCCAAATATAATGTAAGTAAGTATCCAACCTAAGTCATAGCTGACTAGTAATCTATTACTAGGAATCAGAGCTAATCATTGTCCAAAATTTTTGGTCTGCTACCCAGGTTGAATCTATAAGCTGCTCAGTGAAAGTATACTAATTTATAGAACAAAGCGTTGCTTAACTGAATTCCAAAGTCGAATTTGAATTCAGATAGTGGCCTACGAATATTATCTCAGCACCTAATACGGATAATATATATTAATGCCGTATCAGCAGAAAAGGAGTACCTAAGTATCTATCTATTCTAGATCTAGTACTAAAAGATCAGTACTGTTTCTCGGGAAAGGAATGTATAATAGACTGAAGGCTTGAGCATTTACTTCTGCTCAATTGTGGTTTAGAATAGGATAAAATAAGTTTATTGCTTATTAATTTTAAAAACAACTTTAATATATATTTTTAATTATGTCACGCGCTCAAATATTAGACTATGATGATCAGCGTTTGTTGTTTTTGTGCGAGTGTCGTGTGTTGTTGGTGACGGCGTTATGAAATACGTGTGACAGCTAAGTCTGCATTTAGGGGGTAAGTGAAAGTTTGCTAAGGTAAGTTGACCCAACGTGTGGTATCCGGTTGAGTAGAATAGACCACCCACCCTCTTTATTAACGAGGTGACGTAAAATCCGACTAAGGTAAGTTGACGTCAGGCAGATGGCCAATCGTAAAATACGCAGCCAAATTTTGTGACATGTTTATAACACGTTGTGACGACCCCACTTTTCTGTTTACAGAAACACATTTTTCTGTTTACAGAAAAATAATCATATTTTACTTTTGAATTCCGAATCGATAGAGCAATTTTAAATCACGCGTTACACGACGCGCTTTTTCCAATTGCGTTAAATAGTACGACAAACGCGGTTAAATTATCACGTGTAATTGTGGCGCAGTGCGGTCCCACCCTAACTCAAGGTTTTCAATAAAGAAAGTAAATGGTAACTGCTTGTAAATTACATAATTGATGTACAGCACGCAATTACATAATAAATGTATTAAAGCAACGTTAGTATCCCACTGCTGGGTATAGGTTTTCCCACTCCGTTTTTGGATAAAAGGGTCGGAGCTTAGACCTACCACGCTGCTACTGCGAATTGGTAGGTTTCACATATCCTCAGAATTCTCTAGAGATGATGTCCTCCTTGACGTATTCGTCAACGGCGAACCTTGTTAAATCCTAAGATGTGCACGACTATGACTAGCAAATCAAATTTGCTTTTAAATGTCCTGTTGCAGGGTGCACAGTACAACTCACCAGAAGAGTTTTACGTGTATGAGTACGTAATTCTGGGACGACTTGGGTATTCTGTAGACGACTTCTTTCAAAGGTCTTGACAGCACCTTTGACATGCTTGCGTCACTGCTCCGTATGGCACGCGAGCTTTTCCCATCTTCCTATCTCTAGTGCTATATAGGTTTCTTCACGATGTTAACCTCCTTAAAGCGTATGATAAATAGTAGTTATCAATTACACATAAGTTTTAATAGAAAAATACATAGGTGCCTGCCGGGAGTTTAAACCCATGATCGTTTTTAGAGAATTGTACGTCTCACGGCTGGGCTATCACAGCTCCTTAAATGTATAAATTATGGAAATTCAGTGGTATATTTCTGTGGAGTAGATTTTTGAGGTGATATTGCTAAAAAAACATGATAGCATAGAGTGGGTTGTTTCAAATATTAGACTATAATAAGCAGCGTTTGTTGTTTGTTTCAAATCGTAATGCATTCAGATTTTGTCGTGGAGCCTATCTCCTAATGATACGTCGGTTGCAGGCCGAAACGTTCGTAGAGAATGTCGTAGTGAATGCGTGTAGTGAGTGTGTTGTGTGTTGGTGGTAACGACGTTTTGAAATATGTGTGACAATACTGCATGTAGGGGCTTCATACACTTAGCATTAGAAAGATTTTCTTACCAAACTCAGATTATAGCAAAATAGCATCATTATCTATTTACGCTTTGAGCAAATTCTGAGACAAAACAAATAAGCTTCTATCAATCGGGCATACATCTTAGGTCTCCCAAGATTAAACACTACCTGATTTCAAGTTAAAACCTTAATCTAACTGAATCTAATAACTTCTCTTCCAATAATAATAAAACAGGAGTATAAAACGGTATATACACTACTAAATGCTTTTGTACCTTGTATCTATAACCTCTGTGAACTTGGCAGCCGACTTTCGAAAAAAAAATTTTTGAAATTACCATTGGGTTCTCCATCGTTTGTACCCGTTTGTACCACTTTAATTTTCGTTTGTACCTCAAACCAAAAAAAATTACAGAATTTTCAAAATTTGACCCGCAGCCCACTTTGGAAAATCGAAAATTTTCCAAAAGAGTCTGATTCAGGGTCGTTTGTACCCGTTTGTACCACTTTTATTTTTCATTTTTCTAAAAACCCAAAAAAGTTACAGCGTTTTGAAAATTTTGAAAAATTAACTTATTACCTTTTTAAAATTTCGAAAATCTGAAAACGGGGATCGACGCGGAATCGTTTGTACCCGCAGAAATCACTTTCGTTTTCGTTTCTACCTCAAACCAAAAAAATTTAAGAGCGTTTACAATTTTGAAAAACCAAAGATAAGATAATTTCCGCAATTTTTGAGATATTTCAATTTTGGAAACTTCGATCGATAGGTGACAGCGCCGTGAGGATTGTACCGCTTTTTGTTTCTTTTGAATCTCAAACCAGAAAAATTTGCGAGCGTTTTGAAAATTTCAAAAAAAACAATTTCCACAATTTTTAGAAATTTGAAAATCTGGAAACGGGGATCGACGCGGAATCGTTTGTACCCGCAGAAATCACTTTCGTTTTCGTTTTTACCTCAAACCAAAAAAATTTAAGAGCGTTTACAATTTTGAAAAACCAAAGATAAGATAATTTCCGCAATTTTTGAGATATTTCAATTCCGCAAACGGGGATCAATAGGTGACAGCGCCGTGAGGATTGTACCGCTTTTTGTTTCTTTTGAATCTCAGACTGGAAAATTTGCGAGCGTTTTGAAAATTTCAAAAAAATCAATTTCCACAATTTTTGGAAATTCGAAAATCTGGAAACGGGGATCGACGCGGAATCGTTTGTACCCGCAGAAACCACTTACGTTTTGGTTTGTCCTTCAAACCGAAAAAAGTTACAGAATTTTCAAAATTTGACCCGCAGCCCACTTTTGAAAATCGTAAATTTTCCAAAAGGGTCTGATTCAGGGTCGTTTGTACCCGTTTGTACCACTTTTATTTTTCATTTTTCTCAAAACCCAAAAAAGTTACAGCGTATTGAAAATTTGAAAAATTATTTTTTGACATTTTCAAAATTTCGAAAATCCGCAAATGGGGATCGACGCGGAATCGTTTGTACCCGCAGAAATAACTTTCGTTTTTGTTTTTACCTCAAACCAAAAAATTTCAAGAGCGTTTACAATTTTGAAAAACCAAAGATAAGATAATTTCCGCAATTTTTGAGATATTTCAATTTTGGAAACGGCGACCGATAGGTGATAGCGCCGTGAGGATTGTACCGCTTTTTGTTTCTTTTGAATCTCAAACCGGAAAATTTGCGAGCGTTTTGAAAATTTGAAAAAAAAACAATTTCCACAATTTTTGGAAATTCGAAAATCCGCAAACGGGGATCGACGCGGAATCGTTTGTACCCGCAGAAATCACTTTCGTTTTCGTTTCTACCTCAAACCAAAAAAAATTACGAGCGTTTTCAATTTTGAAAAACCAAAGATAAGATAATTTCCGCAATTTTTGAGATATTTCAATTTTGGAAACTTCGATCGATAGGTGACAGCGCCGTGAGGATTGTACCGCCTTTTGTTTCTTTTGAATCTCAAACCGGAAAATTTGCGAGCGTTTTGAAAATTTAAAAAAAATCAATTTCCACAATTTTTCGAAATGCGAAAATCCGCAAACGGGGATCGACGCGGAATCGTTTGTACCCGCAGAAATCACTTTCGTTTTCGTTTCTACCTCAAACCAAAAAAAATTACGAGCGTTTTCAATTTTGAAAAACCAAAGATAAGATAATTTCCGCAATTTTTGAGATATTTCAAATCTGCAAACGGGGATCGATAGGTGACAGCGCCGTGAGGATTGTACCGCTTTTTGTTTCTTTTGAATCTCAAACCGGAAAATTTGCGAGCGTTTTGAAAATTTCAAAAAAATCAATTTCCACGATTTTTCGAAATTCGAAAATCCGCAAACGGGGATCGACGCGGAATCGTTTGTACCCGCAGAAATCACTTTCGTTTTCGTTTCTACCTCAAACCAAAAAAAATTACGAGCGTTTTCAATTTTGAAAAACCAAAGATAAGATAATTTCCGCAATTTTTGAGATATTTCAATTTTGGAAACTTCGATCGATAGGTGACAGCGCCGTGAGGATTGTACCGCTTTTTGTTTCTTTTGAATCTCAAACCGGAAAATTTGCGAGCGTTTTGAAAATTTCAAAAAAATCAATTTCCACAATTTTTGGAAATTCGAAAATCCGCAAACGGGGATCGACGCGGAATCGTTTGTACCCACAGAAATCACTTTCGTTTTCGTTTCTACCTCAAACCAAAAAAAATTACGAGCGTTTTCAATTTTGAAAAACCAAAGATAAGATAATTTCCGCAATTTTTGAGATATTTCAATTTTGGAAACTTCGATCGATAGGTGACAGCGCCGTGAGGATTGTACCGCTTTTTGTTTCTTTTGAATCTCAAACCGGAAAATTTGCGAGCGTTTTGAAAATTTCAAAAAAATCAATTTCCACAATTTTTCGAAATTCGAAAATCCGCAAACGGGGATCGACGCGGAATCGTTTGTACCCGCAGAAATCACTTTCGTTTTCGTTTCTACCTCAAACCAAAAAAAATTACGAGCGTTTTCAATTTTGAAAAACCAAAGATAAGATAATTTCCGCAATTTTTGAGATATTTCAATTTTGGAAACTTCGATCGATAGGTGACAGCGCCGTGAGGATTGTACCGCTTTTTGTTTCTTTTGAATCTCAAACCGGAAAATTTGCGAGCGTTTTGAAAATTTCAAAAAAATCAATTTCCACAATTTTTGGAAATTCGAAAATCCGCAAACGGGGATCGACGCGGAATCGTTTGTACCCGCAGAAATCACTTTCGTTTTCGTTTCTACCTCAAACCAAAAAAAATTACGAGCGTTTTCAATTTTGAAAAACCAAAGATAAGATAATTTCCGCAATTTATGAGATATTTCAATTTTGGAAACTTCGATCGATAGGTGACAGCGCCGTGAGGATTGTACCGCTTTTTGTTTCTTTTGAATCTCAAACCGGAAAATTTGCGAGCGTTTTGAAAATTTCAAAAAAATCAATTTCCACAATTTTTGGAAATTCGAAAATCCCCAAACGGGGATCGACACGGAATCGTTTGTACCCGCAGAAATCACTTTCGTTTTCGTTTTTACCTCAAACCAAAAAAAATTACGAGCGTTTTCAATTTTGAAAAACCAAAGATAAGATAATTTCCGCAATTTTTGAGATATTTCAATTTTGGAAACTTCGATCGATAGGTGACAGCGCCGTGAGGATTGTACCGCTTTTTGTTTCTTTTGAATCTCAAACCGGAAAATTTGCGAGCGTTTTGAAAATTTCAAAAAAATCAATTTCCACAATTTTTGCAAATTCGAAAATCCGCAAACGGGGATCGACGCGGAATCGTTTGTACCCGCAGAAATCACTTTCGTTTTCGTTTCTACCTCAAACCAAAAAAAATTACGAGCGTTTTCAATTTTGAAAAACCAAAGATAAGATAATTTCCGCAATTTTTGAGATATTTCAAATCTGCAAACGGGGATCGATAGGTGACAGCGCCGTGAGGATTGTACCGCTTTTTGTTTCTTTTGAATCTCAAACCGGAAAATTTGCGAGCGTTTTGAAAATTTCAAAAAAATCAATTTCCACAATTTTTGGAAATTCGAAAATCCACAAACGGGGATCGACGCGGAATCGTTTGTACCCGCAGAAATCACTTTCGTTTCTACCTCAAACCAAAAAAAATTACGACCGTTTACAATTTTGAAAAACCAAAGATAAGATAATTTCCGCAATTTTTGAGATATTTCAAATCTGCAAACGGGGATCGATAGGTGACAGCGCCGTGAGGATTGTACCGCTTTTTGTTTCTTTTGAATCTCAAACCGGAAAATTTGCGAGTGTTTTGAAAATTTCAAAAAAATCAATTTCCACAATTTTTGGAAATTCGAAAATCCGCAAACAGGGATCGACGTCAAATCGTTTGTACCCCCAGAAATCACTTTCGTTTTCGTTTCTACCTCAAACCAAAAAAAATTACGAGCGTTTTCAATTTTGAAAAACCAAAGATAAGATAATTTCCGCAATTTTTGAGATATTTCAAATCTGCAAACGGGGATCAATAGGTGACAGCGCCCTGAGGATTGTACCGCTTTTTGTTTCTTTTGAATCTCAAACCGGAAAATTTGCGAGTGTTTTGAAAATTTCAAAAAAATCAATTTCCACAATTTTTGGAAATTCGAAAATCCGCAAACGGGGATCGACGTCAAATCGTTTGTACCCGCAGAAATCACTTTCGTTTTCGTTTCTACCTCAAACCAAAAAAAATTACGAGCGTTTTCAATTTTGAAAAACCAAAGATAAGATAATTTCCGCAATTTTTGAGATATTTCAAATCTGCAAACGGGGATCGATAGGTGACAGCGCCGTGAGGATTGTACCGCTTTTTGTTTCTTTTGAATCTCAAACTGGAAAATTTGCGAGCGTTTTGAAAATTTCAAAAAAATCAATTTCCACAATTTTTGGAAATTCGAATATACGCAAACGTGAATCGACGCGGAATCGTTTGTACCCGCAGAAATCTATTTCGTTTCTACCTCAAACCAAAAAAAATTACGAGCGTTGTCAATTTTGGAAAACCAAAGATAAGATAATTTCCGCAATTTCAAAGATATCTCAATTCTTCAAAAGATTATGGATAGCGTGCAGGTCGTTGAATGGAAGTTTGGCTTGAGGGACTAAGAGAGTTCGGCCATCAGCGCGGTGTCAGCGGCAACAAAAAAGAAGTAAAGCACCCAATGAGGCACGTGACACGACTGTATTTGAATAGCCAGTGATACAATTTAAAAAAACCGAATTACGTAACTTGAATTTTTTTCACTAGATCATCTTGTCAATCTATCTTTATGAAACTGCCAAATTCTAATTAAAACAAATATTTGACCTTTTTTTGACCTTCATAAAGTATTTGAAGAATTAAAACATTTGTTGCGTGTCAAGTTTTCACATTTTTAATAAATCCATGGAGATCTTAAACACGAGACAATAAAATTAAACCACCACTTGGGTGATCCGACGTAACAATTGTTAACTACGGCAAAATTCAAACTCATTGCCCATGTTGCCATAAAACATCTGTGCGCTAGGGACCTGTCCCTAGCGCACAGATGCCGTTCCGTCACTTATCGATAAGCGCTTATCGATTCTTCGAAGGATTAATATTAATAAATATATGGGACACTTACACACACGGTTGTCCGACCCCAAAGTGAATAATTGAATACTTCTGTTATGGGTGACGGGCAACTGGTAGATATGCTACATATATAATTTTAAATATATACTGAAATATACACCCAGGCTCGAAGAACCAACAAATTGTTTGTAGAAATAGTTGCCCTCGGCGGGAATCGAACCTGCGGAGTTTAAGGCAAAGTCACTACCCACTACGCCAGTCAACGAGCCAGTCAAAAGGATGAATAAATAGTATGCACTGGGACGCGTTAGCTTGTTAATTAATACAGCAAATTCTCGATATGTTAAAATCCAAGGTAAGCACAAAATATTTTAAGTTATAGAGTTTTTAACCTATTAAGGGTTTGAGTTAGAGCGAGGAGTTGAGTTATATAGTCGTGAATTTATACTATTTGTACCCGAATGCACCCGGAGTTAAAAATAATACATGTTATGGAAAAATGGGAATTCTACAGAAAAAAAGTCTGTCAATTTTTTATGTTTTAAACTGTTTCAGTTTCTATATCTATATATTTTTTAATGATCTAATTTCAACCGTTCACCGCATAGAAAGATCGAATGATGATTTTAACCGCCCCTTCAAGGTGAACACGTGCAAGATATAATAAATATATAATAAATTCCGAGATTATTTTACTTTTGCACATTCCAATTGAAATTACTGGAATTTATAGATAGTTTAATGTTACAAAGTGCGTCGAAACATGTGTTTAAGCTATTGAGTATCAAAATTTTAATTAATTATTCAAGCTATTCTCTGTAACTTGCGTAATTTATGTTATAGAGGTTCTGAGGGGATGGGAGCAGAATGGAGATTATTTTTTTTAAGTTATAGAGGTCTTTAACTTATCGAGGTTCTACTGTTATTATTCATTAAAATTTTTATTCAAATTTTTAAATCTAGTAAATTACTTTAGTGTGTCTCTGATGGTTTATACGACGCATGCAACTAAAGATCCAATAGGCAAGTTTTTTTACAACTGCGCGACCTGCGATTTTACATGAAATCGTAATGTTATACTAACTCAAATATTCCGGAAGTCTTGCACTTCGTTTTAGTACAAACCGTGCAAAAATCAGTTTCAAAACATTCAAATTTTCAAAGCGCTCGAAAATTTTCCGGTTTGAGATTCAAAAGAAACAAAAAGCGGTACAATCCTCACGGCGCTGTCACCTATCGATCGAAGTTTCCAAAATTGAAATATCTCAAAAATTGCGGAAATTATCTTATCTTTGGTTTTTCAAAATTGAAAACGCTCGTAATTTTTTTTGGTTTGAGGTAGAAACGAAAACGAAAGTGATTTCTGCGGGTACAAACGATTCCGCGTCGATCCCCGTTTGCGGATTTTCGAATTTCCAAAAATTGTGGAAATTGATTTTTTTGAAATTTTCAAAACGCTCGCAAATTTTCCGGTTTGAGATTCAAAAGAAACAAAAAGCGGTACAATCCTCACGGCGCTGTCACCTATCGATCCCCGTTTGCAGATTTGAAATATCTCAAAAATTGCGGAAATTATCTTATCTTTGGTTTTTCAAAATTGAAAACGCTCGTAATTTTTTTTGGTTTGAGGTAGAAACGAAAACGAAAGTGATTTCTGCGGGTACAAACGATTCCGCGTCGATCCCCGTTTGCGGATTTTCGAATTTCCAAAAATTGTGGAAATTGATTTTTTTGAAATTTTCAAAACGCTCGCAAATTTTCCGGTTTGAGATTCAAAAGAAACAAAAAGCGGTACAATCCTCACGGCGCTGTCACCTATCGATCCCCGTTTGCAGATTTGAAATATCTCAAAAATTGCGGAAATTATCTTATCTTTGGTTTTTCAAAATTGAAAACGCTCGTAATTTTTTTTGGTTTGAGGTAGAAACGAAAACGAAAGTGATTTCTGCGGGTACAAACGATTCCGCGTCGATCCCCGTTTGCGGATTTTCGAATTTCCAAAAATTGTGGAAATTGATTTTTTGAAATTTTCAAAACGCTCGCAAATTTTCCGGTTTGAGATTCAAAAGAAACAAAAAGCGGTACAATCCTCACGGCGCTGTCACCTATTGATCCCCGTTTGCAGATTTGAAATATCTCAAAAATTGCGGAAATTATCTTATCTTTGGTTTTTCAAAATTGAAAACGCTCGTAATTTTTTTTGGTTTGAGGTAGAAACGAAAACGAAAGTGATTTCTGGGGGTACAAACGATTTGACGTCGATCCCTGTTTGCGGATTTTCGAATTTCCAAAAATTGTGGAAATTGATTTTTTTGAAATTTTCAAAACACTCGCAAATTTTCCGGTTTGAGATTCAAAAGAAACAAAAGGCGGTACAATCCTCACGGCGCTGTCACCTATCGATCCCCGTTTGCAGATTTGAAATATCTCAAAAATTGCGGAAATTATCTTATCTTTGGTTTTTCAAAATTGAAAACGCTCGTAATTTTTTTTGGTTTGAGGTAGAAACGAAAACGAAAGTGATTTCTGCGGGTACAAACGATTCCGCGTCGATCCCCGTTTGCGGATTTTCGAATTTCCAAAAATTGTGGAATTTGATTTTTTTGAAATTTTCAAAACGCTCGCAAATTTTCCGGTTTGAGATTCAAAAGAAACAAAAAGCGGTACAATGCTCACGGCGCTGTCACCTATCGATCGAAGTTTCCAAAATTGAAATATCTCAAAAATTGCGGAAATAATCTTATCTTTGGTTTTTCAAAATTGAAAACGCTCGTAATTTTTTTTGGTTTGAGGTAGAAACGAAAACGAAAGTGATTTCTGCGGGTACAAACGATTCCGCGTCGATCCCCGTTTGCGGATTTTCGAATTTCCAAAAATTGTGGAAATTGATTTTTTGAAATTTTCAAAACGCTCGCAAATTTTCCGGTTTGAGATTCAAAAGAAACAAAAAGCGATACAATCCTCACGGCGCTGTCACCTATCGATCCCCGTTTGCAGATTTGAAATATCTCAAAAATTGCGGAAATTATCTTATCTATGGTTTTTCAAAATTGAAAACGCTCGTAATTTTTTTTGGTTTGAGGTAGAAACGAAAACGAAAGTGATTTCTGCGGGTACAAACGATTCCGCGTCGATCCCCGTTTGCGGATTTTCGAATTTCCAAAAATTGTGGAAATTGATTTTTTGAAATTTTCAAAACGCTCGCAAATTTTCCGGTTTGAGATTCAAAAGAAACAAAAAGCGGTACAATCCTCACGGCGCTGTCACCTATTGATCCCCGTTTGCAGATTTGAAATATCTCAAAAATTGCGGAAATTATCTTATCTTTGGTTTTTCAAAATTGAAAACGCTCGTAATTTTTTTTGGTTTGAGGTAGAAACGAAAACGAAAGTGATTTCTGCGGGTACAAACGATTTGACGTCGATCCCCGTTTGCGGATTTTCGAATTTCCAAAAATTGTGGAAATTGATTTTTTTGAAATTTTCAAAACACTCGCAAATTTACTGGTTTGAGATTCAAAAGAAACAAAAAGCGGTACAATCCTCACGGCGCTGTCACCTATCGATCCCCGTTTGCAGATTTGAAATATCTCAAAAATTGCAGAAATTATCTTATCTTTGGTTTTTCAAAATTGAAAACGCTCGTAATTTTTTTTGGTTTGAGGTAGAAACGAAAACGAAAGTGATTTCTGCGGGTACAAACGATTCCGCGTCGATCCCCGTTTGCGGATTTTCGAATTTCCAAAAATTGTGGAAATTGATTTTTTTGAAATTTTCAAAACGCTCGCAAATTTTCCGGTTTGAGATTCAAAAGAAACAAAAAGCGGTACAATCCTCACGGCGCTGTCACCTATCGATCGAAGTTTCCAAAATTGAAATATCTCAAAAATTGCGGAAATTATCTTATCTTTGGTTTTTCAAAATTGAAAACGCTCGTAATTTTTTTTGGTTTGAGGTAGAAACGAAAACGAAAGTGATTTCTGCGGGTACAAACGATTCCGCGTCGATCCCCGTTTGCGGATTTTCGAATTTCCAAAAATTGTGGAAATTGATTTTTTGAAATTTTCAAAACGCTCGTAAATTTTCCGGTTTGAGATTCAAAAGAAACAAAAAGCGGTACAATCCTCACGGCGCTGTCACCTATCGATCGAAGTTTCCAAAATTGAAATATCTCATAAATTGCGGAAATTATCTTATCTTTGGTTTTTCAAAATTGAAAACGCTCGTAATTTTTTTTGGTTTGAGGTAGAAACGAAAACGAAAGTGATTTCTGCAGGTACAAACGATTTGACGTCGATCCCCGTTTGCGGATTTTCGAATTTCCAAAAATTGTGGAAATTGATTTTTTTGAAATTTTCAAAACACTCGCAAATTTACTGGTTTGAGATTCAAAAGAAACAAAAAGCGGTACAATCCTCACGGCGCTGTCACCTATCGATCCCCGTTTGCAGATTTGAAATATCTCAAAAATTGCAGAAATTATCTTATCTTTGGTTTTTCAAAATTGAAAACGCTCGTAATTTTTTTTGGTTTGAGGTAGAAACGAAAACGAAAGTGATTTCTGCGGGTACAAACGATTCCGCGTCGATCCCCGTTTGCGGATTTTCGAATTTCCAAAAATTGTGGAAATTGATTTTTTTGAAATTTTCAAAACGCTCGCAAATTTTCCGGTTTGAGATTCAAAAGAAACAAAAAGCGGTACAATCCTCACGGCGCTGTCACCTATCGATCGAAGTTTCCAAAATTGAAATATCTCAAAAATTGCGGAAATTATCTTATCTTTGGTTTTTCAAAATTGAAAACGCTCGTAATTTTTTTTGGTTTGAGGTAGAAACGAAAACGAAAGTGATTTCTGCGGGTACAAACGATTCCGCGTCGATCCCCGTTTGCGGATTTTCGAATTTCCAAAAATTGTGGAAATTGATTTTTTGAAATTTTCAAAACGCTCGTAAATTTTCCGGTTTGAGATTCAAAAGAAACAAAAAGCGGTACAATCCTCACGGCGCTGTCACCTATCGATCGAAGTTTCCAAAATTGAAATATCTCATAAATTGCGGAAATTATCTTATCTTTGGTTTTTCAAAATTGAAAACGCTCGTAATTTTTTTTGGTTTGAGGTAGAAACGAAAACGAAAGTGATTTCTGCAGGTACAAACGATTTGACGTCGATCCCCGTTTGCGGATTTTCGAATTTCCAAAAATTGTGGAAATTGATTTTTTGAAATTTCAAAACGCTCGCAAATTTTCCGGTTTGAGATTCAAAAGAAACAAAAGGCGGTACAATCCTCACGGCGCTGTCACCTATCGATCGAAGTTTCCAAAATTGAAATATCTCAAAAATTGCGGAAATTATCTTATCTTTGGTTTTTCAAAATTGAAAACGCTTGTAATTTTTTTTTGGTTTGAGGTAGAAACGAAAACGAAAGTGATTTCTGCGGGTACAAACGATTCCGCGTCGATCCCCGTTTGCGGATTTTCGAATTTCCAAAAATTGTGGAAATTGATTTTTTGAAATTTTCAAAGCGCTCGAAAATTTTCCGGTTTGAGATTCAAAAGAAACAAAAAGCGGTACAATCCTCACGGCGCTGTCACCTATCGATCGAAGTTTCCAAAATTGAAATATCTCAAAAATTGCGGAAATTATCTTATCTTTGGTTTTTCAAAATTGAAAACGCTCGTAATTTTTTTTGGTTTGAGGTAGAAACGAAAACGAAAGTGATTTCTGCGGGTACAAACGATTCCGCGTCGATCCCCGTTTGCGGATTTTCGAATTTCCAAAAATTGTGGAAATTGATTTTTTTGAAATTTTCAAAACGCTCGCAAATTTTCCGGTTTGAGATTCAAAAGAAACAAAAAGCGGTACAATCCTCACGGCGCTGTCACCTATCGATCCCCGTTTGCAGATTTGAAATATCTCAAAAATTGCGGAAATTATCTTATCTTTGGTTTTTCAAAATTGAAAACGCTCGTAATTTTTTTTGGTTTGAGGTAGAAACGAAAACGAAAGTGATTTCTGCGGGTACAAACGATTCCGCGTCGATCCCCGTTTGCGGATTTTCGAATTTCCAAAAATTGTGGAAATTGATTTTTTTGAAATTTTCAAAACGCTCGCAAATTTTCCGGTTTGAGATTCAAAAGAAACAAAAAGCGGTACAATCCTCACGGCGCTGTCACCTATCGATCGAAGTTTCCAAAATTGAAATATCTCAAAAATTGCGGAAATTATCTTATCTTTGGTTTTTCAAAATTGAAAACGCTCGTAATTTTTTTTGGTTTGAGGTAGAAACGAAAACGAAAGTGATTTCTGCGGGTACAAACGATTCCGCGTCGATCCCCGTTTGCGGATTTTCGAATTTCCAAAAATTGTGGAAATTGATTTTTTGAAATTTTCAAAACGCTCGTAAATTTTCCGGTTTGAGATTCAAAAGAAACAAAAAGCGGTACAATCCTCACGGCGCTGTCACCTATCGATCGAAGTTTCCAAAATTGAAATATCTCATAAATTGCGGAAATTATCTTATCTTTGGTTTTTCAAAATTGAAAACGCTCGTAATTTTTTTTGGTTTGAGGTAGAAACGAAAACGAAAGTGATTTCTGCAGGTACAAACGATTTGACGTCGATCCCCGTTTGCGGATTTTCGAATTTCCAAAAATTGTGGAAATTGATTTTTTTGAAATTTTCAAAACACTCGCAAATTTACTGGTTTGAGATTCAAAAGAAACAAAAAGCGGTACAATCCTCACGGCGCTGTCACCTATCGATCCCCGTTTGCAGATTTGAAATATCTCAAAAATTGCAGAAATTATCTTATCTTTGGTTTTTCAAAATTGAAAACGCTCGTAATTTTTTTTGGTTTGAGGTAGAAACGAAAACGAAAGTGATTTCTGCGGGTACAAACGATTCCGCGTCGATCCCCGTTTGCGGATTTTCGAATTTCCAAAAATTGTGGAAATTGATTTTTTTGAAATTTTCAAAACGCTCGCAAATTTTCCGGTTTGAGATTCAAAAGAAACAAAAAGCGGTACAATCCTCACGGCGCTGTCACCTATCGATCGAAGTTTCCAAAATTGAAATATCTCAAAAATTGCGGAAATTATCTTATCTTTGGTTTTTCAAAATTGAAAACGCTCGTAATTTTTTTTGGTTTGAGGTAGAAACGAAAACGAAAGTGATTTCTGCGGGTACAAACGATTCCGCGTCGATCCCCGTTTGCGGATTTTCGAATTTCCAAAAATTGTGGAAATTGATTTTTTGAAATTTTCAAAACGCTCGTAAATTTTCCGGTTTGAGATTCAAAAGAAACAAAAAGCGGTACAATCCTCACGGCGCTGTCACCTATCGATCGAAGTTTCCAAAATTGAAATATCTCATAAATTGCGGAAATTATCTTATCTTTGGTTTTTCAAAATTGAAAACGCTCGTAATTTTTTTTGGTTTGAGGTAGAAACGAAAACGAAAGTGATTTCTGCAGGTACAAACGATTTGACGTCGATCCCCGTTTGCGGATTTTCGAATTTCCAAAAATTGTGGAAATTGATTTTTTGAAATTTCAAAACGCTCGCAAATTTTCCGGTTTGAGATTCAAAAGAAACAAAAGGCGGTACAATCCTCACGGCGCTGTCACCTATCGATCGAAGTTTCCAAAATTGAAATATCTCAAAAATTGCGGAAATTATCTTATCTTTGGTTTTTCAAAATTGAAAACGCTTGTAATTTTTTTTTGGTTTGAGGTAGAAACGAAAACGAAAGTGATTTCTGCGGGTACAAACGATTCCGCGTCGATCCCCGTTTGCGGATTTTCGAATTTCCAAAAATTGTGGAAATTGATTTTTTGAAATTTTCAAAACGCTCGCAAATTTTCCGGTTTGAGATTCAAAAGAAACAAAAAGCGGTACAATCCTCACGGCGCTGTCACCTATCGATCCCCGTTTGCAGATTTGAAATATCTCAAAAATTGCGGAAATTATCTTATCTATGGTTTTTCAAAATTGAAAACGCTCGTTATTTTTTTTGGTTTGAGGTAGAAACGAAAACGAAAGTGATTTCTGCGGGTACAAACGATTCCGCGTCGATCCCCGTTTGCGGATTTTCGATTTTCCAAAAATTGTGGAAATTGATTTTTTGAAATTTTCAAAACGCTCGCAAATTTTCCGGTTTGAGATTCAAAAGAAACAAAAAGCGGTACAATCCTCACGGCGCTGTCACCTATCGATCCCCGTTTGCAGATTTGAAATATCTCAAAAATTGCGGAAATTATCTTATCTTTGGTTTTTCAAAATTGAAAACGCTCGTAATTTTTTTTGGTTTGAGGTAGAAACGAAAACGAAAGTGATTTCTGCGGGTACAAACGATTCCGCGTCGATCCCCGTTTGCGGATTTTCGAATTTCCAAAAATTGTGGAAATTGATTTTTTTGAAATTTTCAAAACGCTCGCAAATTTTCCGGTTTGAGATTCAAAAGAAACAAAAAGCGGTACAATCCTCACGGCGCTGTCACCTTTCGATCCCCGTTTGCAGATTTGAAATATCTCAAAAATTGCGGAAATTATCTTATCTTTGGTTTTTCAAAATTGAAAACGCTCGTAATTTTTTTTGGTTTGAGGTAGAAACGAAAACGAAAGTGATTTCTGCGGGTACAAACGATTTGACGTCGATCCCCGTTTGCGGATTTTCGAATTTCCAAAAATTGTGGAAATTGATTTTTTTGAAATTTTCAAAACACTCGCAAATTTTCCAGTTTGAGATTCAAAAGAAACAAAAAGCGGTACAATCCTCACGGCGCTGTCACCTATCGATTGAAGTTTCCAAAATTGAAATATCTCAAAAATTGCGGAAATTATCTTATCTATGGTTTTTCAAAATTGTAAACGCTCTTGAAATTTTTTTGTTTGAGGTAAAAACAAAAACGAAAGTTATTTCTGCGGGTACAAACGATTCCGCGTCGATCCCCATTTGCGGATTTTCGAAATTTTGAAAATGTCAAAAAATAATTTTTCAAATTTTCAATACGCTGTAACTTTTTTGGGTTTTGAGAAAAATGAAAAATAAAAGTGGTACAAACGGGTGCAAACGACCCTGAATCAGACCCTTTTGGAAAATTTACGATTTTCAAAAGTGGGCTGCGGGTCAAATTTTGAAAATTCTGTAACTTTTTTCGGTTTGAAGGACAAACGAAAACGTAAGTGGTTTCTGCGGGTACAAACGATTCCGCGTCGATCCCCGTTTCCAGATTTTCAAATTTCCAAAAATTGTGGAAATTGTTTTTTTTGAAATTTTCAAAACGCTCGCAAATTTTTCTGGTTTGAGATTCAAAAGAAACAAAAAGCGGTACAATCCTCACGGCGCTGTCACCTATCGATCGAAGTTTCCAAAATTGAAATATCTCAAAAATTGCGGATATTATCTTATCTTTGGTTTTTCAAAATTGTAAACGCTCTTAAATTTTTTTGGTTTGAGGTAGAAACGAAAACGAAAGTGATTTCTGCGGGTACAAACGATTCCGCGTCGATCCCCGTTTTCAGATTTTCGAAATTTTTAAAATGTAATAAGTTAATTTTTCATAATTTTCAAAACGCTGTAACTTTTTTGGGTTTTTAGAAAAATGAAAAATAAAAGTGGTACAAACGGGTACAAACGACCCTGAATCAGACTCTTTTGGAAAATTTTCGATTTTCCAAAGTGGGCTGCGGGTCAAATTTTGAAAATTCTGTAATTTTTTTTGGTTTGAGGTACAAACGAAAATTAAAGTGGTACAAACGGGTACAAACGATGGAGAACCCGATGGTAATTTCAAAAATATTTTTTTCGAAAGTCGGCTGCCAAGTTCACAGAGGTGTATCTATAAAATGTGTAGAGATAAAGTAAAAATTATATAAACCACCTTATCACATTGACTACCTTGCTGAATAGCAGAAAATATTTTTCGTTACGAGCATATTTCTTATATTAAGTGACTAAACAAAAGAATATTTCCCTTTGATAAGGGAAATTTGACGTCTGAGAAGATGTGATTGCTTGTTCTGGTACTTTCGAGGGTACTTTTTTTATTGTTACTTTTATCAGCCGTAACTTTGGAGGTTCTATTTTTACGTTACACATTTAACATTACGTTGTATTTAAAGATTAAAATGACTTTTATGAATAATTGACAGAGCGCAGAATTAGGCGCTATTTTTTCGGAGATCTACATAAAATACGAAAGTGATAATGAAATAATCTTCCTATAAAAAGTAAGAAGTAATTTTATCGCGGATAATGGCAAAGGTAACTTTATTATTACTTTTGACTTTTATGACATACTTTGATATACTTTTATTCTATGGATATATTATATCCATATCCAGGCCGCTTTGTCAGTAGTAGAAAAACTGTCAATTAGAGTTTAAAAAAATACTCCGATCGCCACCAAACTACAGGATTATCCCCTGGGCAAACTAAAGATTGTTTGAAAATTTCACTAAAATCGGCCCAGCCATTTCAGATCGTATAAGGAACTTACATACAATCTATTTACACTTAGCATTGCATAACTGACATAAAAACATTAAAACAAAACTACTTTGCTATAATCCACACGGGTTAAGCAAATGCATGCAAAATTAATGTGTATGAAGCAGGCAAAATTCACGTACCTTACACATACAGGACAAGTCACCACATGCGTCCCAAGACCTCCAACAGCAACAATGTACAAAAGCAATACACATGACTACCACCAAAATCTCGACGATCGTTTCGCCCCGAAACCGAAGCATCATCAGGTGGATAGGCTCAAAATCGGCAAAATCGCAATGCCAACTGACATAAGCTTGTGGCTTCTGTTTTGCGCCTTGCAAAAGTACGTAAGTCGTTATGTACGTAAGTGGGTATAAGATTCTATAATATAATAAAATTCCACAAAAAATTTTAGCTTTACCATTACAGCAGTTTAAAAACACTGATAAGAGGATAATACAAAAATCCTACTATACTATTTAGAATAACTTAGATGATAAGAATGCGTGGTTATATCTACTTTTCGACCTTGTACAAGACAGCAATAAGTAAATGTAAGTAGTACTAAGAATATGTTTTGAAAAGAGTAACCGCCGAGTTTCTTTCTCCTTCGTCTCGGTAAGAAAATAATTCTAACACAACTTTGGTGCTCTGGATATCCGCAAAATAACACGTTCTCCTATAAATAACGTAAATAGATATCAGATCAACTGTCTATGAAGTCAACTGTCAAGTCCATCTTTATATCTCTGAAAATATTACGTTTAGAAATGGTACCGTAATATTTCCTTAAATATTACGGTACAAGCAAGTACAGTCAAGGGGCTGTATTGCATTATATTTTCGTTTCCGATCGTCAGAGCCACACAGGACTACAGTGTCATTAATTTTATTTATCTACTCTGATACTATAAAACAAAGATTATAAAACTGAAAACAAAATTCTTATGACAAACATTACGTACAGAACGAAAATAAAAAATTAAAAAGTTTCATTACGATATAGGTCTTGTATGGACACCTGTATCATAATGTAACTTTTTAATCATAACGATACACCTTTAAAAAAAAGGTTTCAAAGAATGGGTCCGCGGCGACGCAACACGCATGCGCAATCGATGTTTGCGCCTTGGCGTCAATATATGACATTTAAAAAATCCTTTCAATATTTAAACGAAGTTTAGTTTTGTTTGTAAAAAAATAAGTTTTTGTGTAAAAACATGTCTGAGAGCGGGGATAGTGGTAATTGTATACCACCAGATATTCTGAAAGCTGCGTCAAACATGACCGTGAACCTGTTGCCGACGAAATCTAGGAGCAACTATATTAAATGTTAACACGAGTTCATGGTATGGAAACGTACGTTTTACGTATTATAGTATGAGAGTAGATAAAGTAGTGTATGATACTGTACATAACTTGGTCTTATAACACTCATGTGACACTATAAAAAAAACTCGCCTGCGGCTCGTTTTTTTAAACCACACTCGTGTTATAAGAACCCTTATTATGCAACAGTATCATAAACTACTATTATTTATTTGTTCATGTTCCATAAAAAAAACCTAAGAAAAACTAGATCAATAAAAAAAATAGTGTACAAACGTCAACTTATCCAGATCAGAGATCACTAACAGAGATCTCTTACAGCTAACCTACGAAGTGAGACAATTTATAGTGAAACAGTTCTGTTTGTTTGTTCTTTTTGTTCTATGGAATTCCCCAAAGTAATATTCGGTGGGTGAGTCTAAAGGGAGAAGATGGGAATCACTGATATGGTATAATTAGCATTATTTATTCACTCTAAATTGCTGTCAATATTACGTTTAAATAACACATTGAGTTTTATTTTAATTTGTACATCGCAACGTTACGCAATCAGCTATACCTTTGTTGTTGATTTATTGTTTACATTTAATTTAATGCGGTTAATGAATATGAGTAATGCGGTTATATTTTCATACAAAACATTTAACGAAAAGTAATTTGTATATTAATCACGGGAAAAACAATGGCGCTGTCAAAAATTATTTATATACTTTATTGGCCTGACGGATAATGTTGTTAATGAATGAATAAGAATGTTAAATTTTATAATGTACAAGCAATATAACAGAACTAACTACTTTGCTATAATCCGCACGGGTTAAGTGAATGCATGCAAAGCCAATGTGTATGAAGCAGGCAAAATCTACGCACCTTATACATGCAGGACAAGCCACCACATGCACCCCAAGGCGCAATTCACCAGCAACAACGCACACAAAAGCAGCACACACACCCACCACCACAATCTCGACGATCGTTTCGCCCCGAAACCGAAGCATCATCAGGAGAATAGGCTCCACGACAAAAATCGTACTGTATATCGTATATCGTAATCGCAGTTACCTATACCAATCGCAGTTACCAAGTTACCTGTAAGTTTTGTTATGGGTGACAGGCAGGTTATATGTCATCATCAACCTCCTGCCCTTATACCACTCTAAGTTACTTGGCTTTGTATTTTACGACCGGCCGCCTGCCTGACGTCAACTTACCATAGTCATATTTTACGATACCTCGGTAAGAAACTGCTTGGTATATTTTACTCAACCGGATACCATATGGTGGGTCAACTTACCTTAGGTGCCTTTTAATCGTAAAAGGCGTCTGAGGTATTCTCAACTAGGTGTCGACCTAGTTGAGAGATGAGGGTGGTCTATTCTACTCAGCCGAATACCACACGGTATTCAAGTGGATTTAATTCTAAAAATTTTAAATAAATAGTAAAACACATATTAACCCAAACTCTAAGAGCGAACAAATTACACGGTATTTATTAGGATTAAGCGGTACACGTTGCTTAAAAAAAAATTTTCAGTTTAAGATCTCTAAACTAAAAACTAGGCTTTAAAATGAATTTCTTTTAATTCCAGTACGACCATTTCAAAGAAAATACAGCTACTAGAAAAACCCCAATAAATTTGGAATTTTGATCCCTTAATTTTTTCCACTACTGTACTTAGTTCAAATAAACTTGAAGAATTAGTTTCATTAGTAATTATAATATTTTATGATACTTTAGTCTAAGATACTACACACTACATACATTACATTAAAAAATATTAGTTTAAATGAACAAAAAAGTAGGAAACGATTCACCTATAAATTTTTATATAAATAAATCCACATAAGCAGAAAAGTTTCTGATTCAGACATCTGAATGCATACATACGTAACATTACGTAATTCACACTATTATATGTTTAATATCAAACAGCTTTGCCACCACGTCATAGATCTTAATTAAAAGCCGAGCAGACTGGAAACCGTATTTCCCCAGCATCCCGATAATCTCTCAGAGCATTTAGCTCGAAATATCTCAAAGCGAACATAAATCACTGGAAACGTCACAGCTTCTTTGGAGTTCAGAACTAATATACCTTTAATTTTCCTAATAATGTTTTCAAAGAAAATTCGAGAAGACGAGAGGAAATTTGAAAACAATTCTGCAATCTTAAGCAATTTAATATTACGGAGAATATTACGAACCAGTGATACCTGCAATTTCGTTTGCGCCAAATTGTTTAAGTATCCTCAATAATGCAACATATTTTCCGGTTCCCGAATGAAAAAGGAGTATTTATATCATTTATATACCCCGGTATATATATGGTTTAATTGTAACAAATTTTATAAATATTGGTCCAGCGGATTTGCCGTAAAAGATTAAAGAACAGATAGACTTCCGCATTTATAATAGTACTATAGATACTTTAGTGGATAAATCGTGATGGTGTTCTAATGGTTTCTGGGCTCAGGTATATAAATTTGACACTTTTGAAAAGTTATATGTATAAAGTAAAAAAAAGTAAAGTAGCGGCCTGTTACAATACCACTGCTAGAAATAGGCCTCCTCTCTCCGTTTCTGGAGAGAAGGGTTGGAGCTAAGACCTACCACGCTGCTCCAATGCGGATTGGTAGGTTACACATATCTCCAGAATTCTCGAGAGATATGCAGGTTTCCTCACGATGTTCTCCTTCACAGAAAAGCGTGTGATAAATTCCAATTATCAATTAGACATATGAGTTTTAATAGAAAAACTCATTGGTGCCTGCCCGGGTTTGAACTCGTGTTCCCCTCGAAAGAGTCGCACGGTCTCACCGCTGGGCTGTCACAGCTCTTATATGTATATCACATAATAATCCGATCAGTTCGTAACGGTAAAAGAAATATAGTTAGGAAACATAAATCCGTTATGACTAGACTAGAGTAACCCGGTAATCCGCATTAAAAATATTTGTAAATATCCCTCTGTTGGGCATTGTACAGGCATAGGCTCCTCAATCCGTATTTGGAGAGAATGGTAGTAGACAAAACCCACTTTTCTCTCTAAATACGGATATCTATATCTGTATCATGCGATAAAAAAAAGTAAAGTAGCGGCCTGTTACATTCCCACTGCTGGGAATAGGCCTCCTCTCTCCGTTTCTGGAGAGACGGGTTGGAGCTAAGACCTACCACGCTGCTCCAATGCGGATTGGTAGGTTACACATAGAATTCTCTAGAGATTTGTAGGTTTCCTTACGCTGTTTTCCTTCACCGAAAAGCGTGTGAAAAATTGCAATTATTAGAGTATTAATAGAAAAACTCATTGGTGCCTTCCCGGGTTTGAACTCGTGTTCCCCTCGAAAGAGTCGCACGGTCTCACCGCTGGGCTATCACAGCTCTCAACTAAAAATGTTATCATTCATAATATTATAAATACTAAACTGTAATTATCAGATTTATATTGTCCTATTCTTTTTAAGATCTATCTTTCTTTGTTTTAAATGAGTTTTTATTCATATATTAGCATTAGTTCTCAAAATATATTGTCATCGTACGTGTCTAAGTAGCATGCTGTGTCTGCCTATAAATGGCATTAGGTGTAAATTTATAAACTTTAAGTTTTTTCTTCTTTATATTTAAATTGACCATAATTCTGTTGGTGGATCTATTTATATGTGAGACAATTACACACACCATTGTCTGTCCCCAAAATAAGTAACCAATTGTTGTGCTATGAGTGACAGATAAGTGGCAAATATTTGCATATATAATTCGAAATAAATTATAACAACGATATTTCCTTTAGACTTATTTAATAAATAAGAAGCTATTTTCTCAAAGTCAAGCCATTTAATCTCTTTCAACAATTCAACACATAATGACAGCGACAATGTTTTTTTGATATCATTGACCAACTGTATGAACCAGGTTGTATATAAAACATGTTGTAACTACATTAATGCACCCAGATCAAAGAATTAGAAAATTGTTTTTTAATGACCCTAGGTGGAAATAGAACCCGCAGAGCTGAATTCAGGGTCACCGACTGTTTTCATTATAGAAATAACAATATGCAATAAAATAGAAATAAAACTGATGAAGTCATACGTGAAAATGGCGTACGTTTGTGTCGTTAATTCAAAATAGCAGCCGTTATTCGCATCGCTCGATAAAGCCATTAACAATAGTCATTTATTGAGTTTATTGAATTCTATTGTGTTGTGAGTATTTTAAAAAATGTGTAAAATTTTACATCTCAAAAAATGTTCACTTTTGTTTAAATCATGATGGTCTATTAGCAAAATGGCTACAGCTTTATGCAAGGATATTCAAGTTACGTTTCCGTACGTATTTTGTAAAAAAATAAAGAAAAACTTTCTGGAAAACTATCAACAGTTTAATTTGTAATTATATTTTCTGCAATTGACAATTGAAATAAACGGCACACAGCCGAGCATTGCCGCATGTCATTACTACGACTAATAACACACGGCGCAAGTTTAGCATAGAAATAAAAATAAATATAAATAGATACATATCTATACTTATTATAAAACAAAGTCCCAAAAAGCGGTCTGTCTGTATGTAATCGATTTTCTAAAAATCTACTGAACAAATTTTTGTACGGTTTTCACCAAAAGATAGTGAAATACTTCCGGACGGATAAGGTAAATATATATATATATATATATATATATATATATATATATATATATAAATATTTACTGCGTATTTAATTCGTATTATGTAAATTGTGTTGAAGAGATCGCGCAGTTGTTAAAAAACTTGCTTGCTGAGAGCGTTAGTCGTGTGCGCTGCGTAAACCAGCAGAGATACGATAAAGTAATGTGGTAGAGAATTGTAGATCTATAAAAATACTATAAAAAAGTCCACAACAACATGTCTCTATCTCTCACGGTTAACTCACAATAACTACTTTAATGTTCAAAATTTCAAAAATTCGGTAAAGTTTCGTAAATGACTGAATTCCACGCGGGCGAAGGCGTTGTTGGCACAGCTAGTCAAATAATAAAATCAAAACGAAACAAAAAATTAATCAATTGAATTTTCGATTTTAAGGTGATATATATGAATAAAATATTTTTAAATCGGAAATAAATTAATTTGAAAGGCTAACTTATACGCCGTGTGGTATCCGGCAGAATAGAATAGACCACCCTCATTTCTTACCGAGGTGTCGTAAGAGGCAACTAAGGTATGTGCCGTGTGTTATCCAGCAGCATAGAATAGACCACCCTCATTTCTTACCGAGGTGTCGTAAAAGGCGACTAAGGTAAGTTGACGTTAGGCAGGCGGCCGGTCGTAAAATAGCCAAATCATGTGACAACATATGTGTAACATGTTGTGCCGACCCCACTTAGAGTGGGATAAGAGCAGGAGAATGTATGTATGTGTGTTGAAAGTCTAACTTATCTGTATTTCTGTAAAGCAATACGAGTTGTGACGGTTCCAACCTTACATACATTTTGGTAGAGTTATGTACTGAAGCGTTAGTATGTTGACGAATGTAAATATATATAAAATATTTGTTTGTCATGTTATATGGGTTTTCAGAATGGGTTTTCGATACCCGTTACATATCTGTAAATTTTTCGTGAAAATATTTTTTCAAAATTTTCCCCATACATTTTCATTTTTCCATACTAAAATTTTCCATTGCGACCGAACGTCACGACAGTCGCGGGAAATAGATGTGCGTGGATGTCTGGCGGACGTTGCCGGGAGCACTGCGGCCGAGCGGCTGAAAGGCGAAGGCTAACGTTTCCCGTACCAGGTACAGGGTAGCGCCATGATCCCTAGCATATATTTAAAGCTTCGGCTTGACTAAACGGTGTTGTGAGAGACTTCGGTCTTTTATCTCACAAATAATTAATGTAATATTTTATTACATGTTACAAGTTTATTATTATTCTCGAACGCTTTATAGTGCCTGAAAATAACTTGGTGAGGGTGACTTCGCTGAGTGGTGCTGGGCACTGTACCGAATTAGACTCTGGTGAGTACTGGAGTCGGATTGATGGTTTCAGGCCTGCAATGATTTCGGTCGTTGTAGCGAGCCTCGCCTCGGTCTGCTCCAGGCTGTGAATATCATGATGGTCTTCCGTCTTGATACAGAGCAGCTAGAGTTACTTTGGTGAGTTTTGGGTGATACGGATTGAATTTTAGGCCGGTATTGATCTCCGATCTCTACTGTGAAGCCTTGTTTGATCTTTGGACGCCTAGGACTCCAAAAGTAGTGCTGGTATAATGTGGTTTCTTAAATGTTACTGATTGATGATCTGGCGTTGGAAACGATGTCTGTTGTCTTTCAGTAGTGCCGTAATCACGACCGAATGTTGCTAGATGTTGTGGAGTCTAGTTTACTAGCCGAAGCGATGTCATAGCAGTGATGGAACCGAACTGTGGACTTTGTTCATAGTTTTGCATGGAGCGTGCGGGGTAAAACCTACATGTGACGTGTGATAGTCCTTCTGAGGGCTTCCCCATAGCTTAGTGTCAGTGATACCACGAATGTTTACGACATTATAGCATGTCATAGGGCCGCTGGTCGGGTCTTTACTAACAAGATTGCGGACTAGCTTTAGAAAGTGTTGCCTGTGCTATATCTCTATCTTACGTAGCTTGCTACGTGTAACAAATAAATAACTAATTCTTGTATGCCGAAGGTGCTATAAGCCAGAAGGACGCAGTACACGCGGGCGTCGACACATTTTATTATAAATATAACTATTTAACACAATAGTGCTAGCACTATAAATGCAAATAATTGAAATATAAAAATATAACGCTAACGCTCTACGGAGTAATGAATTATAAAATATATTATTTGCCACCACGTGTGGTACGAAACATAAAACCTGCTGTTATGTGATCTCTGAGGAGTCATGTGCAAACCTACAATTTAAGCCACTACGTGTGGTATCAACGAATACAAAACCTGCAATTATGTGATCTCTACGGAGTCATATGCAAACCTACAATATATGTACCACTACGCGTGGTGCCAACGATTACAACAATTTACTGTTATGTGATATCCGAGGAGTCATGTACAGTTTTAGCTTCGTGCTATTATGTTTTCCACTACACGTGGTGACAACGAACGCGGAACGTACCGCTTGAAATGCTTGCTATTGGCAAGATGCACTGTCTTATTATAAGAATTGGTTGATTTATATCAACAATTATGGCTTTGAGCCTCATCAAAACAATTATGGCTAACGCCAACTCAACAGCTACGGCTGAAATGAAATTTGGACTTAGGTCCTAGTATTATACCCGGGCACACGTGCCTTATCTTGGACTACGGTCCTCATTTATTATTTGCCCCATTCTCTTTAAGAGCAATGACGGGTGTTTATAAAACATATTATAAATAACCTGTGCTCAAGGGCACAGGCGCACTATAAATTACATACCCTAACCCTACGGGGGGGGGGCTCATATCCTATGGACGGAGCTCACCGTTGGTAGCGGGTGAGGAGCTACTGACTATCTCTTCTCTCTTTATATTTTTCCATATCGGAAGAATATAAAAGACGGGAGAAGGATACCACATTACTTAAACTGCTCTACGGAGTTGTTTAAGGGTTAGATATTAGATCGAGTGAATGATCTTTCTGATGGCTTCATAAATTATTTTAATCTTCCCATTATCTTGAACTTCCCATCGGGATGGTTTAAGGAGACTTACAGTATGTTACTCGAGTGATCCTTCTGTTGGCTTTAAAATACATTATTTCAGTTATTATTGACATAACTTTATGACCCATACTGATGGCAAACAAATATATAATTAAATATAAAATATCAAAATTAATATCCTCTCTGATGGCTATTTATGAAATATTACAATAAAGAACATTCAACCTTCTGAATGTTCAGCATTTTTTTAAATATATATAATGGGTTCGATTCGTGTAATAAACATATATATGTATCGAACATAAAGAATCTATTCATGTATTAACAGATATGGGATCTGTTCATGTAATAAATATATGGGATCGGTTCGTGTATTTGATATATGGGATGCGTTCGTGTAATGAATATATAGGATGCGTTCATGTAATAAATATATAGAATCGGTTCATGTATTGAACATATATAACCTGTTTATGGGTCGTGCGATTATTGTGCAATAACTAATAATAATTTATGTTTATTTTACTGCTCTAATCTGATGAATCTGTGGTCTCTGACGCTCTAAAAGGATTTGAGTTATTACAATCACAACGTTAAATGGGTCCTAACCAACTAGACGAATCACGTGCCAAATATGTAAATTTAAAAGTGCTAGCGCTTATGCGCTTGTTTTATATATTTCAATGGTAGAATGCGGGCGCTCTGACCTCATTTAAATAATATTAATTTATAAATATGGTGAAGTATATAGATATGTACGCAGGGTATGGGGGGGGGAAAACGTTACAGAGTCATGTGTTCGGTCTCATATAAACCTAATGTGATCATAAACTCGCAATAATTACGTTATAGACCATACGGACGTCGTGCCATGAATATTTAGTGTGTAATTAGTTGACCATAATGGAATAAGTAAATTTATATTATAAGTGTCAAGTGAACTGTCAAGTGTCAAACAATGAAATATAACTGTCTCCGTTTAAAATATTGCTAAATAATCATTTTTCTCAATAAAATTGAACGAGTCTTATTACAAAAGGTTTATAAAGTATCAAATAAACAGTGTAAATGTTATCTATAAGAAATTTACCAGAATAACAACAATACTCGTGAATTAAAAATGTTAGGAGTGAAGTGTAATATTTGAAAAAGTTACGTTACATTATTGGTTTACTTGTGAAATATCAATACTATAACAATTTATTCCAAGAATAAATACATACTAAAAACCAAATGTAAATAAAACTTTAAATTAAACAATACAATAACATTGTGATTGTGGCTGTGAATACAATTCAAACTCGACATGACTCATTCCTAACGGACTTGTACTCCTATTAGATAATACTCAAAATATTCAACAGTAATTCTCACTCTATTGTGGTGTGTTCGGCAACCGCTCAACAATATTAACTATAAAGCCCAGGATCGAATCCCACTGAAAGTTCGCACTTTTGAGACGACACAAATAATTTTAAAATTTGTGAAGAGAAAATTTAAATTGTTCTAAAGTGTATATATATAGAAAAAAAAAAAAAAAAAAAAAATTAAACTTACGAAATGGATGATTATGTAACATGTAGAAAAAAACGCATAAAACATTTATCGATTCATTCACTAAGTCAAAGTGAAAATATCTCAGATATATCCATTGCTTCCGATGATGCAAAAAGCCTGCCCGACATATCAACGAGAGACGACATGGAAAACAACATTCTTAAGGACTTAATCGAAGATTTAAAGACGAAATTGAATAATGCTAATATCAAAATAAACAAATTAACTGCTGAGAACGAAACACTGACAAATAAAGTACTTGAATATGAACATAAGTTAAAACAGACATCTTCAACTCCCGTTTTAATGAAACCAACTACAAGTGAAAATCATACGTCACTTAACTCGGAAAGAAATGCATCATTGGCCGGCAAAAACTGCAGTCCGAATACAAATCATACGCAAACTATTACTTCGACTTATGACACGAAAACGTTACATATATTTGGGTCTCAGCAATGCACTGGTTTAGCAGCTAATTTATCACACTCAAGAACCAACACCAAATACGAAAAATACGTTGTCTCAGGGTTTATCAAACCAGGTGCTAACACCCCTGAGATTTTAAAAACTTCTCTAAATCAAGACTATAAATCACTTGACAAAATTATTATATGTATTGGTGAAAACGACTCAAACCCTATAGTGACAATATCAGAATTGTACTGTACCTTAAAAAACTTAAGAAACAACACAGTAATTGTATTAAGTGTTAGAAATAGTCAATATATTAATGAAAAACTGTTAAATGACAAAATTCAGTGTTTGTGTCATCAATTTAATAATTCGTATTTTATTAATATTAATAAGCTTGAACAATATAATAATATAAAAAATTTATGTAAAATGATTAATTTTAAAATTGACTGTATAGATTATGAAAGCAAATATTTAAGTTATAAAAAGATGCAAGGTATTAACCACTGTGTTATGAAATCTACTTCAATGCAGCCCTGTTCAGACAAAGCACTAAACGCGTCATATATGTATAAAAAAGGGACTATACCCTATTATTTCCAACAAATAATGATTAACAATGAGCTAAAAAAGAATAATCAATCACCAGTTTTGCGGGTAAAAAAAACTATTTTAGACTATTTTCCGCAGATACCAAAGCATAACAGAACAAATAATAACTTTTTTCGTAAAGAATAATTATGGTAAACTTGCTATATTACATCAGAATATTGCAGGAATATTAGGGAAAAAAGAGATGATTGAATTAACTTTAAAAGACGTGGAAGAAGAAATTGGTAAGAAAATAGACGTACTGTGCTTTAGTGAAACTTTTGTTAAAGCTGGTAACGAAAAAAACATTCGTATCGCAGGATTTAGTCTAGCAACTTCCTTCTGCAGAAAAAATGAAAAAAGAGGGGGTGTATGTATTTTGTGCAGAAATAATTTCATATTTCGCGATTATCCACTTCAAGAACTTTCAAGTGAATATACATTTGAATGTTGTGGCATTGAGATCCCATCCTGTAAATGTATTATAATCTGCATCTATAGAATCCCTAAATCAGACACATACTCATTTTTTCGTCAACTAGAACAACTACTTTATAAATTGAAAAGAAAAATAAGCCATAAAATTATTATAACTGGCGATTTCAATATAAATATTCTCAAAAAAACAAAATCAACTAATGAATTCATTGATATAATGACTTTCAATAACTATAAAATAAATGTTAAAGAGGCAACTCGAAAAAATAATTGTTTGGATCAAATATTAACTAATTTTAGTGATGGACTGGTTAAATGCCATAGCCTGTTCTTGTCGGACCACGATACCGCTCAATCAATTATGTTTACTATTAAACATTTTAATATCTTACCTGCATTTCGTTTTAAGTATATTCGTGACTATAGTCAAGAAAATATATACAAATTTTGTCAATATATTGGAAGTCTGTCTTGGTCTGAAGTGTTCGACGCTAGTGATCTTAACTGTGCATTCAATGCCTTTCATGAAATGTTAACATTACTTTACAATCTATGCTTTCCAAAAATAAGAATTAAGCAGGTCGAAAATTTTGTTAAGCCGAAATGGATCACAAAAGGCATTAGAAAATCCTCAAAAACAAAGCGAATTTTACGTTTCGCATACTATAAGTCTTCTAACGTTACAATAAAACATAATTATCTGAACTATACCAAACTTTTGAAAAAATGTATTTATAACGCACAAAAGATCAGGAATTCTAATTATTTGAAAAAAGCAAAAAATGTTTGTAAAGCAACATGGCATTTAATAAATAATGAAACTAAAGGAAAGTACAGAAGATTGAACATTGAACAAATCTTAGTTAACAATAAATTGATCAATAATCCTATTGATATCAGTAATGCTTTTAATGACTATTTCATTAATTCGACAAATGATAAACAAATACCTTATTTACAAAATAAAAATATTTCAAAAACAATTGATTCCAACATTTTTCTTACACCAACAAATAGTGATGAAATAATAAGAATTATACAATCATTGAATAATACTTACTCTGTTGGATATGATGAAATTCAAACTTCAATTTTAAAAGCATCAAGAGCACACTTAGCTATTGTTATAAGTTATCTAATAAATATGTCTTTTGAGAACGGATTATTTCCAGATAAATTAAAGATATCAGTTGTGAAGCCATTGCATAAAAATGGGAATAGAGAAATTATTGATAATTATAGACCTATATCTTTAATTTCAGTTATATCTAAAATATTTGAAAAAGCTTTTTATATACGACTCACTCAATTTCTAATGAAACACAAAGTAATAAAAAATGAGCAGAAAGGATTTCAAAAAGGTAAATCCACTACGCTGGCTGTTCTTGCAGTTGTAAAAGAATTGTTGTTGGGTGTCGATAAGAGTAACCCAATAACTACAGTATTTTTCGATATGAGTAAAGCCTTCGACTTTGTATCCCATAACTTACTATTGAGAAAATGCGAATGCTATGGGCTAAGAGGCTTAGCTTATAATTGGCTCAAATCATACCTGAGCAACAGAAAACAGTATGTCGAAATAATTAATATCAATGCTGACAAAGAGGAAATCTCATTTAAATCACTAACTAAGAGAAACGAGATTGGAGTCCCTCAAGGAAGCATTCTTGGACCACTTCTGTTCCTCATATATATAAATGATCTTCCAGATGTCACTACTTATAACTGCTCGCTTTTCGCAGATGACTTAGCAGTGACCATACCTTGTCAAAATTTAGATACCTATAACCAAGAAATTAATAGAACTATCTCAGATGTAGTAACTTGGCTTAATAATAATAATCTGAAAGTGAATTTTAAAAAGACTAATTACATACAGTTCATTAATAGAAACGGAAAAAAACATCACCTAAATGTTGCTTATGAGAATGAGACAATAGCAGAAACAACAAGCATAAAGTTCCTCGGTATCAAATTGGATGATAAATTAACTTGGTCCGAACACGTTGAGCACGTCTGCAAAAAGTTAAGCTCATTTTCTTATGCGTTATGGAAACTTGCTAAAATCTCTAGCCAAAAAATTGCCTTACAAGCATACTATGGTTATGTAAGCTCTATTCTCAGATACGGTATCACTTTATGGGGGAACTCGTACCAAATAAAGAAAGTATTTATTGCTCAAAAACAATGCGTGAGGAGCATTTGTGACGTCAACTCGTTAACATCGTGTAGACCATTATTTAAAAAACTCAAAATTTTGACTGTCCCATGCTTATACATATATGAAACATGCGTTTATGTTAAAACTCAATTAGGAGATTTTGCAACTGTGAAGGATAAATATAATTTCCATTCTCGTTATGAAAATAAATTGGTATTTCCAAGAATGAAAACAACTTTATTTAGTAAAAATATATATGCAATGGCTGTACGAATGTATAATAAATTGCCAAATGAAATAAAAAACATTAAAAATACAGAAAAATTCAAAATTAAACTTAAAAGGTGGTTAATTGATGCAACTTTTTATACTGTAAACGAATTTATTGATTGACATGACATAAAATTAAAATGAAAATAAATTTTACTATATTGACATACATGTTCCCTAGTTTAATACGTAACATTCAATGTAATTGTAAATTTGCACGCCATTTTATGGCAGACTGTAGTAAGGAAAATATGTAATTTAATATCTTTTACACCTACAATCATACAAATAAATATTTTGAATTTGAATTTTGAATTTTGAATTATATATATACAAGCTATACTAGTAGCTTCATTCGCATCAACATAAGTGTCTCAATACCCTCAAATATTTAATCACCATCGTAATTTTTCTGCCCTTATTCGATTTCAAGTGGGTTCAACATGGTTAAAACATGTTGTTATATGTTTTGATTATTGATTAGATATTCACGTCAAATTAAGTGTTTCAAATATTTAATCACCATCATAATACTTCTGCCCTTATTTCATTTCAAGTGGGGTCGGCACAACATGTTTTAAACGTGTCGTTATTTAATTTGACTGGGTGACGGACAACTGGTAGATATACTACATATATAACTTTAAATACATACTTAAATACAAATACACACCCAGGCTCGAAGAACCAACAAATTGCATATATAAAATGTTGGCTCTCAGCGAGAATCAAACCCCGCGACCGGCGGAGCTAAAATCAGGGTCACTACCCCTGCGCCAACGGACCAGTCTTATATACTCGTTAACTTATATACTCGCTATTATTTTATATTTATTATGTATTTTATTCATTATATATAATAAATTTCATTATATATATAATGAATTTCATTATATTCATTATATATTGTGTATTTTATCCAGTTTGGTAACACCACACATCCACCTTAACATTGTCATCTCATTTGCATGCACTCTTCATGTGTCGTTTAAATTTCCATTCCATACCAATTCAGCTATTTTTTTAAATATCTCTTCAAGACAGGACAAAGTTTCAATGAAGAGCAACTATGACAAAATCACAAGGAAAATATGGAAATCAACACCCTATTTTTAACATTAAATACTGATTCTGTTACCGAAAACTAAAATTATTCCTATTATCCTTATAAATACTCTTCTTCTTTATTTTACCATCTTTTTTATACCCGTGTGATAGCCTAGCGGTGAGACCGTGCGACTCTCTAGAGACGACATAAGTTCAAACCTCGGGCAGGCACCAATGGGTTTTTCTATTAAAACTTATGTGTCCAATTGATAATTGCAATTTATCACACGCTTTTCGGTGAAGGAAAACATCGTGAGGAAACCTGCATATCTCTAGAGAATTCTAGGGATATGTGTAACCTACCAATCCGCATTGGAGCAGCGTGGTAGGTCTTAGCTCCAATCCTTCTCTCCAAAAACGGAGAGAGGAGGCCTTAGCCCAGCAGTGGGCATAGTAACAGGCTGTTACTTTACTTTTTTTTTACTTTTTTTTATACCCACTAAGAAAACAATAACGCCTACTTAAATATCGATGTATGGATCCGTGCGGTAGTCTACGAAATGCCTCTATAAACCCAATTGGACATTAATAGTTACGTTATGAGACACAAAACCGGGTTATGGACGTTGCGCTATGAATATTTAGTGTCCAATGCGTTGAACGCAATGGGATGATGAAAATTGATTGATTTTAAGTCATAGAGCTATTATCTAGAGTAGAAAAGCTATAGGTAGGCCTGTAAGAGCATCGCAACAAACATTAAAAGGGGGAAGATGAGAATTATATACATATCTTTGTCTAATGATACATAAAAAAGAGATACAGATATTAACCCAATTTTACTTTCTCTTTATATTCGTTAATGTATTTTAAAAAATGTGTATTTTAGGTTAGCTCCTCTAGTCTTACTAGACTAATCTACCTCTATGGTTTAATTACACATATTCTTGTATTGAATAGTCACCTATTATAAATATATTGCTAGATTTACCCGCAACTTCGTTCACGTCAACTTTATTTGTAAAATACCCTCAATTATGAACTAGATGTTTTTTCCTTTTCCCGAAGAAAGAACGTCCTTTATTTCAAATTAGCTAAATATTGCTCCAGCGGATTTTCCGTGAAAGCGTAACAGATAGACAGATAGACGAACAGACTTGTGCATTTATATAATGGAATATGAATATGGATTTAGGTCAAGCTACATATCAGAATACTAGTAGATTAATATTCGAAGGCATATTTTTTCTGTTTATTTATTAATTTATTTCTTTAATGTACATATATAATGAAAAGAGAAAGAAAAAAGAATAGCACATCTGCAAAGGCGGACTTATCCCTAAAAGGGATCTCTTCCAGTCAACCTTTGAGTGACAGAAACAAAAGGACAAGAAGTGAAATATGGATACCGGAAATAGAAATTAAAATAAATTTAAACTAAATTTACTTTAAATTATTTGGTTTAAATTATTTTTAGATTGGATTTTGTTTTTAGATTGGAATAAAAATCTAAAAAATCATAAAAGCTATTTTCCGATAATAATGCGGTATTTCGGAGACGAATATACATCTCTGTACCGACAGCACTTTGAAAAAACAACAAAATGGCAGACACGGAGAAATACTTACGGGTTCTAAGAGCTCTTTATAATAATGATGGCAATTTGGAAAAAAAATCCAAAAAAGCTTTTATACTGAAGTATGCAAAACGTTTCTTTATTCGCAAAACGACGAAGTAAAGTATTGTGAATAAAATACCACTGTTAACACTTAACTATATCTTACGACTTAAATATTAAATGAATCAGGGAAGCATGTTATAGTTCATTTGAATGATGATGATTTGAATTTTCTTTTTTTTTCTCTTTTTTTAGTATTATTTAGTTATTTATAATTTTGTTTTAAGTTTTTATAAATAATTAATTTCGTATTTACTTTAGATGTAAGATAAAATTTAGTAGATATAAATTCAAATTACATATAATCGAAATATTTTTGCCTTGTGGTATCCGGCTAAGTAGAATACACCACCCTCATTTCTTGCCGAGGTGTCGTAAAATACGACTAAGTTAAGTTGACGTCAGGCTGGTGGTCGGTCATAAAAAACGTAGCCGAATCATGTGATAACATGTTTTAACATGTTGTGCCCACTTAGAGTGCAGGAGGATGAGGATGATGATGAATATGGTGAATTTATGTGATTATTTGATACTAATAACTCTATTACTCGCTAATGTTAATGGCATTCCGGTATAATTGGTTGTTTTATAGAACGCTGCCTCGTAGTTCTTTAACAGGATATATTGGTAGATCGATACATATATTACGACACGATAACACGATATAAGTGCGCACTTTCTATAAAGGTACAATTAAAATAAATCTCAGTATTGTAAAACAATTCCAATTAAGAATGTTAAATAATAAAGGAATCCCAATTGCTTTTGCAACTATTTATATGGTAAAACTTTGTATAAATTTATTAGTAAAAACAAAAACATTTGTTCAGGCCATCAATTAATTAGTTGACTTTTAACATACCTTTTACAATTGAAAGTGTGCTTTAAGCTTTAAAAAATAGAATTGATTGTTATATTTATATCAGCATAGCATGTTTTAGGTTTCGTATAACGTAACTATATCATCGGCCCTTTATAAGTCGTGTAGCTTTGAAAATAAATGCTATTATGGCTTGTAATTTACTGGATACGGTTTCCTTTAACGTGGTTTACAGCACGGGCTTGAGGCTGAATAGCGAACGAGTAAATATAATTATTGAACACATGCAGGGTGTTAGTGCTGCAAACATGAAGGGTGAAGGTTAAAAGTCCAATTTGCTTTGAAGGGATCGATTAATTCATTTTAGAATAGGATGTTTTTATGTCCCAACTCGTGGACTTTAATTCCTGGACGTCTATATATTCTTTATCATCATAGGTTGATGATTCTAGAGTTAAACTCAAAATTACTGCAATGGAGATATAGGTGCACTATTCTATCGTACTGTTAACATTACGTGCATAAACTAGTCTTTTGTGAACTGAAAACTTCTTTAGCGGCGTTATGCACTTTTTGTGATGGCTAAAAAATATTAAACTTGCGTGACCAGCAGGCCTGCCATGAACTCTTATTGCGACTCAATTGAAGACGTAAACGACGACCATGAAGTGTGAATTGCATTGGGGTCGTAATGTTTGAAAAGGATAATTATATGAACTATAGATAACTCTGTCTCCTTTACTTACATGTTCTTAGGACGAATTCCGAACGCTCATTCAGCAACGCCTTAAAGTGTGCGTCTTTAAGACGTCATGGTATGAAAAGGCATAACAATTTCGTTTACGTCTTCAATTGGGTCGCAATAAGAGTACATGGTAGATGATCGAAAGTCCGTAACGTGGAGAGAGAGTAGACCGCCGGCGCATCGTGGGAGAGGAAGTATCCTTCTCTCTTTCTACAACGCGCCCAAAACGCGTGCCTTCGCCTGCTGTATCGTTTAGGCAGGGGTTTTGAGTAATAAATTGTCATGTTTGTCTACGGCAGCGCAATGAATGCATATTGTTTTATACCACATAAATGATGGTACTTTGCAATTTGTGGAAAATTATTCCCCTACCATTCCGTTCAAATATCAAAAATGCACAACGTTAATATCAAGTTTTCAATATTGCCGGTACTCCCGGAGTGCAACACAATGAAAGCAATTAATAATGAACTTCAAATGCGAAAAACTTAAAAGCGCTCAGGGAATTCATAGTTCAGGATAATAAAACTAGCATCCTTGACATGTCGATTGACATTGCATGCCTCCAACTGCAGCCTGCCAAGAATTTCATTAACTCGCTTCGTTGTTCACGCAATAATTTTCTGTCCGGCTTCGCAGTTTAGTTCTTTTTTTTCTTTATTAAGCACCCCCGTGTGTACTGTGTTTGCTCAGTTTCTTAACGATAAGTTGTTAAGATACCTTCAGTAATTTATTTTTTTACGTTTCCGTCCGGATGGAACAACTGATTGTTTTCCTTAGTTTTCTACACAACTTATGATAAATAAATATAAATATATGGGACACTTACACACACGGTCGTCCGACCCAAAGTAAGTAACTTAATACTTGTATTATGGGTGACGGACAACTGGTAAATATACTAGTTTTAAATGCATACTGAAAAATACCTCCAGGCTGGAAGAACCAAAAAATTGATGTTATTAAATGTTGTCCCTCAGCGAGAATCAAACCTGCGACCCACGGAGCTGAAGGCGAGTCACTGCCACCTGCGCTAATTGCCAACTGCCAATACGCGTTATTGTCAGTGAATCGAGAATGGAATTTTAAAAAAAACGTAAGCTGTGAATTTCTTACGAAATTTCCCAGTGATATCTTAAGTCTGAAAAAACGGGCATTGCATCGGCTTTTTAGGAGATTACAGCAAAATAATCCTTTCCTTTTGATTAATTCATGACTGCCGACTGTTTTGCTGGTTCTCCTAGCTAAGAGCACGTTTTCGAACCAGATGTAAAAAGTAGTAAAGTAAAGTAGCGGCCTGTTACAATCCCACTCCTGGGAATAAGCCTCCTCTCTCCATTTCTGGAGAGAAGGGTTGGAGCTAAGACCTACCACGCTGCTTCAATGCGGATTGGTAGAGCGTGTGATAAATTGCAATTATCAATTAGACACATGAGTTTTAATAGAAAAACTCATTGGTGCCTGCCCGGGTTTGAACTCGTGTTCCCCTCGTAAGAGTCGCACGGTCTCACCGCTGGGCTATCACAGCTAACCATTTGTAACTTCATCATAATTAGACGATTCAAAATTGCTTTTAAGAGACAATAAAGTCAATAAAGAGAGTTGAATAAAAATAAGTCAAGTCAAAAACTTTTAAAAAGCTTTTAACGAAAATTTCATGTCCGTACTGTTAACAGTTGAGAGGTTCCCTCATCTGGAGTCAATCAGCTGCAACCTGACAGCAGCATCATGTTATAATTATCATAAACATGTATTGTTATCGAGAGTGGACCAATACAACATGCAATTTCACTCAACACATCACAAACTTAACAATCTTTTCGCCCCGCAACCGAAGCATCATCAGGACATGGACTCCACGACAAAATCGCAAAGCGAAGCATTATCCGAACAAGCATTGTTGTATAGTAGTCGATTCAACCCCACCTTTACCTCTGAACACGTGCAACAAGCTTGAACTTGAAACATTTATCTGCTCGTTAATGAGGGTGCCATTGTTATGCTTGATGATTTCTAATTATTCCAAAATATTTAATTTCAACCTTTTTTCACAGGTGTACAGGATTTGGTATATGCTTATAAACTGTACGTATAGATATAGAGAAGTTATTTGACCGATTTTTGAAAATTTTGGAGATAACTGGAGTTTCACGTTCGTCAATCCACTTGCAGTATGAGCCCAAATCGGGTTACCCATTCAATTACTGACCTGGATCATCGTTTCCTTAACTTTGTAGTCTTATAAATACAGATACCGGTTAATTTTACAGCCACCATATATTTTATCTCGCACACGTTCAACAAGCTTTAACTTGAAACATTTATCTGATCGTATTAAGGGTACCATTGTTATGCTTAATGATTTCTAATTGTTCCAAAATATATATGTAATTAAATAAAAGCTTTTAAAAATAATTTGAATTTTTGTAACTCGTTGTGTAATTGTCATAAACAGGCCTAATATCTTTCATTTAGTACGTCGTCGTCGTGCCTATGACATCTTTTGTTAAAGACATAAGCGGTAACGTCAAGTAGGTAAAACAAAAAAAAGGTATTTCTTTTTTTTCAGTTTCAACAACTTTCCGGCGTTCGTCCCTTTAATAACCCACTCCACATAATGTGGGGAATCACCATTAAAGAGTTTATGGTAGCATAAAAGTCTACATTGTGTGAAAAGTATGAAACGTTAAAGTTACATAGTGTACTATACCTTTTCAATCATTACTATATTTATGTAGACAAAAATTATCAAAAATTATTAAAATAGTTGAATAACTTTAAATGTGCAACTTACTATAAGCCTAAAGGTAGGATTCCACTAAAATAGTTTGTAGCATATTTGTTTACAAAGATTGTGTACAAAGTTTTCGCACTACACGTACTAAGCTGATATTGCGTTTAGCTTCTGTCTCAAATTCAAATTCAAATAAGTCTTTATTCAAATTGGCCTATTACAAGCACTTTTGAATTGTCAAATTAAAATTAAATTGAAGCTACAACTGGTTCGGAAAGGTGCTCTAACCGAGAAGAACCAGCAAGAAACTCGGCGGTCACTCTTTTAAAAAATAAATATTACAGTTTTGTATTAACTATTGTTAACAAACTTAGATTATAATATCGTCTAGTACATAGCTGGTCGCAATTTAGTTCCAAGCTTTCTTATCATTGACATAGTCTTCAACATTATAGTAAGCTTTATTAATGAGAGTCTCTTTAATTGCTTTTTTGAACTTGTGTAAAGGCAAGTCCAAAATTGATTGAGGAATTTTATTATAAAAAAGTATACCGAAGCCCACAAACGATCTACGTACTTTCTGAAGCCTTAGCCTCCATCTCCATCGGCAACGTTGTGTGTAACTTGTGTAAGCGCACAGTAAAGTACACATGTGCGCGAACATGTTCATTTAGAAATATTTTATAATCTTTATTATTATTATTTCTCTTATTTTTAAATCATATACAATTTTACATTATATCTTAAGACATTTTCTATAAAATTATTTATAATTTTTTCATTCGTCCACTCCTCATTAAAGATGTGCGCGTACTAACAAATGTTTTCGTTCCAGTAGCGGATGCAAAACTGTGTTCGTGAAAAACGAGTGCATACGCGTTGACGCAAGTCCACTGTTCGAAATTTACGCGCACAAATATGCATAGATGTGCCCGAACATTTCTAGAATATTCGCTATATAATTTGTTATTATATCATATAATTTATTTTACATATCATATAATAAATATTGTGCCGCACACTGTGCTGCACAGTTCTGGACACTGGTGGAATTCCACCTAAGGGCTACTAGTAATTAGTAAGAAGTAGCATAAAACTCACGTTCATGTTGAATATAAGGAATACCTTACAGAGTTTAATAACTAATTGTAAATACAAAAAACGAGTTAGCTCTCTATTGGATGGCATTATTTATACATTACCATATAATAATTAGGATGTAATAGTCGAAAGGTGAGAACGTGTCACTTACCAATAGACCCGTGTTCAAATCCTGGGCAAGCTAATGGGTTTTTCTTTTTTAAAAAAAAAGGTGCTTATAATTTATCATACACACTTTTTAATGAAATTCAACCTTTTTTACATTGTGAGGAAATCATATTTCTGGAAACATTAGTCAATATGTAGCCTAACAATTCGCATTAGAGCAACGTAGTGGTTATAAGCTAAACCCTTCTCGTGTTAAGAGGCCACTATTTTACTTTTTTATATAATAATTGATATCAATGAAACCACAGCAATCAAAACTGGAGTAAGAATTTCGCTAACAAAACAAAGTAGACTATAAAGTAGGCCGCGATTCAAATAAACCTTCAAAGGCGTACCTCGTTAACTTGAACAACTTTTATTTACTGTAAAGACTGTAAAATAAAATACTGTACAAAGTATTAGATCGTTTTAAATAAGTATGGCTGTAAAATAAACCGGTATATGTATTTGTAAGGCTACAAAGTTAAGGTCACAATGATCCAGGTCGGTAATTGAATGGGTGACCTGATTTGTGCTCATACTGTAAACTCTACGGGTAAAGTAGCGGCCTGTTACAACAATCCCACTGCTGGGAATAGGCCTCCTCTCTCCGTTTCTGGAGAGAAGGGTTGGAGCTAAGACCTACCACGTTGCTCCAATGCGGATTGGTAGGTTACACATATCTTCAGAATTCTCTAGAGATATGCAGGTTTTCTCACGATGTTTTCCTTCACCGAAAAGCGTGTGATAAATTGCAATTATCAATTAGACACATGAGTTTTAATAGAAAAACTCATTGGTGGTAATCCCATCGAAAGAACTCCACGGCGGTTAATTAAGGCATAAAAGCAAGCACATGTAGACTTAATATTCAAACTGATTTTTTCTATTGAACTCGTGTTCTCCTCGTAAGATTCGCACGGTCTCACCGCTGGGCTATCACAGCTTTACTCTACGGGTAATCTATATTAATGCGAGCTACTTTGTTCAACAGACTGGCCCGTTGGCGCTGTGGGTAGTGACCCTGCCTTCAGCTCCGCGGGTCGCGGGTTAGATTCCCGCCAAGGGCCAACATTTTCTATAAACAAATTGTTGGTTCTTCGAGCCTGGATGTGTATTTGTATTTAAGTATGTATTTAAACTTATATACTATGTATTATATCTACCAGTTGTCCGTCACCCACAACACAAGTATTAAGTTACTTACGTTGGGGACGGACGACCGTGTGTGTAAATGTCCCATATATTTATTTATTTATAGACCACCCTCATTTCTTACCGAGGTCTTGTAAAAGGCGACTTAGGTACGTTGATCCACCGTGTGGTATCCGGTTGAGTAGAATAGACCACCCTCATTTCTTACCAAGGTGTCGTAAAATAAGACTAAGGTAAGTTAACGACAGGCCGATCGTAAAATACGTAGCCAAATCATGTGACGACATGTTTGTAACATATTGTGAAGACCCCACTTAGAGTAGGATAAGGACAGGAAGATGTTGATTTATTATTTTTTGTACATTGTTACTAATTGTCAAACATTATCATAATTATGATTGAAGGTATTCTTTTTTTCCTTTATTTTATTTAGGGACTTTTATACAACATGTATATGCCAGTCCCATTTTGGCAAATGCCACACAACCTAAGAAAACAAATTAAAATTAACAAATTAGATAAAAACTACAAACTTAAAAATAATAACAATAAATAATCAAATGAGATTTATGAGTTTGCATAGAAATATACTTTCTCTTGATGTAGGACGGGAAAGTGTCTCAATAAACATACCAGTATCAAGTCTATTCAAACTCATAAGTCTCATAAAACTCTCCTTGCCTGTCTGGAATCTAGCACATTCCGTTAAAAGATGATGCACATCCTCAATGAAAAGATATTCTTTATTTCAGCCTTTAGAAATAATGGGACAAATTTCGTTTCAATTTGCCGGTACGGAAGGATCACTGGGGCCGCACGGATAAGTGACATGGCGCTTCACTGTCGTGGCTTATTTTGGCTTTGGTTTGGCTGGCAGAGCGTACAGCGACGTGTTACCTTTACTTTTATAGAAAACATCAAAAATCCCCTCTAAGGAGAGAGAAGGTCGTGCCCAACAGTGGAATCGTTACATTTATATGCACCGTCATACTAGCACACAAACACACTTATAAAGGCACGCGTACATATAAACTAATTTTGACTTTTCGTTAATAACTAATTTAAATTTTGTTACTGTTTTATAAGTCAAGGAAAATGCGAGGCAACCCTACCATAAGTATCCTTTTAACTTAATAGGTTTGCTTCATCTATATCATGCACGACAATGTAAGATCAAAATATAGATATATCTGTTCATTTTGTTTTTTTATTATACATTTTAAAATCCACTTATCTCCAAAAATTAGCAAAAATCAGTGAAATAACTTCTCTATACGTACAGTTTATAAGCATATATCAAAGTAATTTATAGAATTACGCGTTACTTTGCGGAGATCCATAATACAAAAGTAATAATAACATTATTTTCCTATAATCCGCGATACTATCGCGGATAATAAAATAATTTTATTATTACTTTTATATACCAAAGTTTTTTAAAGAGAATTAAATATCTTTTGCGATCCTTGAGGCGTGTAATTACACTGAAATATTTTAAGCTTTCGAGTTACATTATTCACTCTTACAACCTCAAACATGCTCGTAATACATGCCCAGGCATTAATTTACAGCATTCTGGCCGGTAAGCGCACGTTTATATTTTCACATACCTACTACATTATTTACCTGAAAGAACTTTGTTTCATCGAATATTATACCAGGACCAGACAGTATTTTTCCTAAAAATTGCTTTTTCTCATGTCCTCAGGAACTAAATGTTAAAAGTTTAAAACAAAAAAACATTTGCGTTATAAGCTTTTTAAGCACTCGAACAAATCTCGTTTTTAGATTCAAATAATCCAGGTAGAATGAAATAATTATTTATTAATACTAAAAATGATATTTGTAACATATGCCGTGTGGTATCTGGCTGAGTAGAATAGACCATGCTCATTTCTTACCGAGGTGTCCTAAAAGGCGACTATAGTAAGTTTACTCACTGTGTCGTATCCGGTTAAATAGAATAGACCACCCTTATTTCTTACCGAAGAAAGTCAAGCCCGGTAAGGCGACTAAGGTAAGTCAACCCGCCGTGTGGTATCCGGTTGAGTAGAATAGATCACCCTGTTTCTTACCGAGGAGTCGTAAAATACGACTAAGGTAAGTTGACGTGAGTTGAGAGCTGTGATAGCCCAGCGGCGAGACCGTGCGACTCTTCGAGGGGAACACGAGTTCAAACCCGGGCAGCCACCAATGAGTTTTTCTATTAAAACTCATGTGTCTAATTGATAATTGCAATTTATCACACGCTTTTCGGTGAAGGAAAACATCGTGAGGGAACCTGCATATCTCTAGGTCTTAGCTCGATTCCTTCCGTCCAAAAAACGGAGAGAGGAGGCCTTAGCCCAGCAGTGGGCATAGTAACAGGCCGTTACTCTTACTTTATTTCTTTACATATTTTGTATACAAAAGAAATAGATTTTAGTATTATTTGTAAGGTATTTGTGGAATCAAAGTTTTGAACGTGTCATGTTTATGTAGATGTAGGCCGCGTGAATGTCACTAGAATATACTTTGTACGTATAAAAAGTGTACGAAGTTTCATAAAAATTCATGAAGGTGACTTCGCTACTGACTCAGGGGAGAAATGAAATTCTCAGCCATAAAGTTAATAAATTGGAACTCTTAGTAAGTTCGGCAATAAAGAAATATTAAAATACTTCGTTAAGACTAATCTTTAAAATATTAAATACGTCATTAAATGGATTTTACTTTGAATCGGATCGTAGGCTAAATCTTTGACTGAAAACAAATAAGTTAGAAACACAAAGCATATTAAAGCGGCAATAAATAATGCAGCATCGAGGCTTAGAGAGAAAATCGGCTAGATTCTGCTTCCGAACCGAACTGGCCGGCTGTTTCGTTCGATATATCGATGTGTATTATTTAATACCGTGTACTATAACATCCTGTTAATATCCCTAACTATACATGCTCCCGTTTCAAAAGAAGGGTTGGAACTTTAGAACCACCACACTGCTCCAATACGAATCTGTGGGTTATACGCATCTCAAAATTCTCTACAAATATGCAGGTTTCCTCACGATAATTTCTTACTCCGTAGAGCGCGTGATAAATTGTATATGTCAATTATACGTTTTAAAAGAAAAAAATTTTTTCTTTCTCCTGACCCCTCAAAAGAATTACATAGTCTCGCTGTTTGGTTATCACAGCTATTTAGTAAGAAACATGGCGGCTTGAAAAATAATTAAGGATGTAGGAATAGCCAGATATCGAACCGCTTGTCCGCCGTGAACCCGCGCTTCCGACAGCAATACACTACAAGGACTATTATCTACCGGCATGCTGTGAGCTATAATAAGCCTTGATGAACGTGGTGAAACCTTACCAGAGAGTCGCGGATTCAAATCGGTTTGCAGGAACTTTTTTCCACGGCCTGAATATCATCAAACATGTGCATGGTGCACGAAACATGTTATCAAATATAATTGTGAAAATAAAACGTTTAATTATAGCTTACTTGTTTCAACAACAGTTATAAACAACTCTGTAAGCCATAAATTCTGAAGTAAAATCGCTACATGACAATTAAACATGCGTGCTTGAAAACATTAGGAAGTTTTTCAAAAATAACATTTAAAATAAAATTTGTATTAAGGCCAAACGTGTTCATAAAAATAGAGAAAGGTTTCTTTCAAGCACACCGGGCTTAAGCTTACTCGGGCTTAGGTCTCTTCAAGAGATTTCCACATATTGCATAAACAATCAATTCCCCTGGCATATGAGTTGTTGATTGCAATTACAAGTTGATTGATTTTATTACTTAAATCTTGATACTAAATAAATTACAGAAATAAACAGGTTGCATAAAACAAAACAAAATTTCTTACATTAAATTTTATTATATGATTTATAGAAGCAGGCGTCACTTTACGGAATTCCATATTACAAGCAATATAACAGAACTAACTACTTTGCTATAATATAATATAGAAGGGTAAAAAATCTGGGGTTTATAAAATAGATTGTCCTGAGTGAAACGGTACATATGTGGGTCAGACTGGCCGAAGTTTTGCGGTTCGATTCCGGGAACATATGGCTGCGTTTAGGAATAATAAACCACAAAATTCTAATTTTGCAAAACATTTGCTAGAAAGCGGTCATAAAGTGCCTAATGACCATTCATTTCATATTCTCCACACTAGTAATAAGGGACTCCGACTCAATACGTTAGAGCAACTTGAGATAATAAAAAATAACAATGGTCACTTAATTAACGAGCAAGTAAATGTATCTAATTCCGTTTTGCTGCATGTGTTCGGAGGGGAGGGCATTGGTGGGAGTTGAACTATTTAAGACTGCTTGTATGGGTAGCGCGGCGCAGTACGATTTTTGTCGTGAAGCCTATCCTCCTGATGATGCTTCGGTTTCGGGGCGAAACGATCGTCGAGATTGTGGTGGTGGGTGTGTGTGCTGCTTTTGTGTCCGTTGTTGCTGGTGAATTGCGCCTTGGGGTGCATGTGGTGACTGGTCCTGCATGTATAAGGTGCGTAGATTTTGCCTGCTTCATACACATTGGCTTTGCATGCATTCACTTAACCCGTGCGGATTATAGCAAAGTAGTTAGTTCTGTTATATTGCTTGTAAATTTTATTATCGTAATTTGTTTACACAAAATTTATTTAAAACAGCTAACTACTAACATCTAGTGAGCAATAGTATAGATAAATTGTTACTTAAAACTCCACTAGATGTCATCATGCATGCAAAGTAATTTGTTTTCAAAATTTTGATATTAAGGCCTACAATTAAGCAATGACGCTAACTGTATATAAAATCTTTTTTAATTTTGCTGTTAAGTTGTGTTGAAATATAAAAATCAAGATTTGCAAACTTCAAAGGTTCTATTTGTAAAAATATTCTAAGGTTGTCTGTGTAAGTTCGCAACTGAAACGTCAGTTTGCGCTAAACTCTTGACGCGGACAGTTATGTTGAACTGATGAGTTTTGGCCTAAATAAGACCATACACTACGTAACTACATAAATTTTATGGCTTCAGGGCGGTTGTAAATTTCGCAAAATTTCTTCGCATAAAGAACTAAACAGGTAAGTATTTTTATACTGGATATTCAATTAGTAGAGTTTAAACTTGTATGATTCAATTTCATAAAACTTTTATTTTATTAATTGCACAAGAAATAAATAGTTAGGATAATTTAAAATAAGATAATCAAAGATTTAGAATAATAGAATAAGTATATAATGATGTCAACGGAATTTTGTATTTTCGAAATGTAATAATATCCTCAGTAAAAAATTGTTACTTTGGTGTCTATTTATTCAATTTCGGTTTGAGTGAATATTATTTATGGAAGAAGAAGAAATTCAATGAATTATAAAAAGTTCGTGTCATTTTTTTCTTTTAGGGAAAATTAATACAATATATCTATATCGCCATCTATTGTCAAGTGGAGGTTGTAGAGTTTTGCCTCGACTGAAACCCTAGTAACTTGAAACTTCGCATTATCGTATAAGTATAAGTAGAAAGTTGAATTCTTATAGCTAATTGTACTTTCCTTGTCTAGATGGCGATATTTAAATTGACTTTATTTTAGAACACATGGTATTTTATATGTTTTTTAATTTAAATATTGAATGAAAATTCTAATATGAAGAAGTACATTTTGTATAACTTGAGTAGAGAAGTAGATATTTAACATAGCATGTAGCATATAGCATAGGGTTATATATACAACACAGTAGACAGTGGCGTAACTAGATAATGAATGACCCTGGGACAAAAAAGAAATTAGGAATCCAAGTATTTAAAGTATTTGTTTCGTATTCTAAGTGTTCCGGATTCGACGTATTCTAACAGGAAGTTTGGGGGTCAAGCTCAAAAGCCCCCCCTCTCGAAGCTTGGAGCCCGGGGAACTGCCACGTCTAGGCCTCCAATATATACGCAACTGCACATAGATCTTATATATGACTTAAGATAGTAGAAAAATATTTCCCGAATAGTTAACTTAGATCGGATTTAAGTGTGAATTAGCTTAGAATTATATAGCAAAGTAGTTAGTTCTGTTATATTGCTTGTAACTTAGAATTAATTACCATATCATTTATATCGAATAAACATTGTAACGCTAGAGTGGATTAAAGAAAATCAAGTAATTTTTTTAATTGTAATATGTCCACAATTTTTTGTTTTTTTTTATTAATTCCAAATAGCTGTGATAGCCCAGCGGTGAGACCATGTGACTCTCTAGAGACGACCATGTGTTCAAACCTCGGGCAGGCACCAATGAGATTTTTCCTATTAAAAACTTATGCGTCTAATTGATAATTGCAATTTATCACATGCTTTTCGGTGAAAGAAAACATCGTGAGGAAACCTGCTTATCTCTAGAGAATTCTGGGGATGTGTGTAATCCACATTGGAGCAGCGTGGTAGGTCTTAGCTCCCACCCTTCTCTCCAAAAAGAGAGGACGCCTATGCCCAGCAGTGGGATAGTAACGATCGCTACTTTACTTATTAATTCTAAATTTATTCAAATTTGGTCATATTATTTACCTTTCTACATTATTTTATTTTCTAGGTCAAAAAGTTTATGTGAAATTACTGGGCATAAGTTAATAAACTATTAAGAAACTTAAACAGATATAAATTAAGTTTTAATGAAAAAGTTTACACTAAAACTAAAAAAAACACCGTCGTGTTTTAAGAATAGAAAATTCTTTCGGTAAAACGATGTTCCCGGAGATAAAAAAAATGCAATATTGCCGCTTCAAAGAGTTTCCGAGAGCAGGAAAATGAGTTTCCTGCTGTATGGAAAATAAACAAGGGTTCTTTGCGTTATAAAATGTCTTGGCTAGATTATAATTTGATTCGCAGCAAAGGATTGGAAAATATTTAGGGAATTTTTTTTCAATTTACATCTCTACATATAAAACAAAGTGTTCTGCCGCAACCGTCTGTCTATTCGCGATAAATATTATAATATAATATAATCCTTACAATCATATAGTTTTGTCCATTATGTACAAAAAATATTTTTTTTAGCTAGGTTTAGGTTTAAATTCGATAAGGTTTTCGCGTCAATTGTTTAAATTATGGGGATAATTATTGAAAATTTAAACCGTCTGTCTGTTACACGTTCATGGGTGATCCGCTGAAGCTATATGGATGAAATTTGATACGATTAAAGGTTGTATATCATTTAATTCCCCAAAAGCTGTATCTGATCGATTTTGTCAAAATCTACTGAACCGATTATTGCACATGTTTTGACTAAGGTTTTTACTTTTTTTAAGGTATTGCAATTCTTCCGGAAGGTTTAGGCTAAAAGTACATAATGGTCTTATGTAAATTGCGTTAAAGAAGTCGTGCTGTTGCAAAAAGTTCGCCTGCTGGTAGTTTTGCTAGCGTGTGGCACCTAAATCAACAGAGATAAAGTAACGTAATGTGCTAGAGAATTGTAGATTTACAAAAAGACTACAAAAAAGTGCGGCGCAGCATGTCTATCTGTTACGGTTAACTCACGATAACAACTTTTATGTATGTTCGAAATTCCAATTGATAAAAACTATTTAATCCCTTTTAATATAATAATTTAATTGAAGGTATTTTTAAAAACTTAAGCTGACGCGAACAAAGCAGCGATTAACTTTTAGTTACGAATAAATGAAAGTATTCCTACATCCAGACATCTGTTGGATTTCGTTTCTTTGCTTATTTTGTAATGCACATCTTATATTAATTTTATTTATTTACTAGCAATGCCACGCGTTATCACCCGCGTCCATACCGATCTCGTGGTAGTGGAAAGTCTACGAAGTCGGACATATATATGTAGATTTTTTAAATCAATGATCATTAGTATTCTTGGAATAAGAGCTAACTCACCAAATGCAGGCCCTGCTATAACGGTAGCTACAATGAATTTGTTATGGCATTATTTAGATTTATATTCTTAAATTCGTAATATTTTTTGATTGGGATGTCGGATTTTAATAATTTAAATGTATTTTACAGGTATTGATAAAATATCATTTAATGGGATAAGGATTAATACAGAGATATGTATAAAATGGTTTGATTATTTATCAACTTTTACAATGTAAAAAAGTAGTTATATTGGTATAACTATTATAGTTAGACATATGGTATTGCGGATTTATTTGTGGATATTGATATGTTCCATAATACTGTAGAACATTTTTTCTTCTATCCTCAATAGTTTTCGCAGCGCACGCGATGAAATATGTTTACGACTAAATTTTTCACAATTTTACTAGGTAACCCCATTTTTTTTAATGATATATAGCCTTAATGAAGAACCAGCTTTCCAATGGTGAAAGAATTTTTGAAATCGGTCCAGTAGTTTTTGCGTGAAAACATTACAAACATACACACATACAAACAAACATATAAATCTTTCCTCTTTATAATATTAGTATAGATTATAAAGGGTACAAAAAGAAATCGTAAGCCACAATATTAATTTACTCACTGTATTTTACAGATAAGAAACCTGTAAACATTCAAAATGGTAAGCCATATTTAGATTTCTTAAACGCTTTTCTAAATTCTTAGTTAAAGGCTCAGATGTAAGAAATATCAACATTATATATATCTTTTAAGATATATTTATAAAAATCTTATGGTATGGTTATACCATAACCATATCTTTCATTTGGTAATTTGCTTGATGCAAAATTATTTGATATAAATGTATTATAACACTCGGCTAAATAATGCGTAATTCTATTAATTCTATTATAAAATCAAATATTGATTTGCAGTACGGATTTGTGAACTACGCTTTGGAACTTCTGGTCACCAAAACCTACGGCGAAGAAATATGGGAGAGAATCAAGCAAGTTTAAACGATTTCTTAACTTATCTTTTCAATTTATCTACTTTAAACCTTCAGAATTAAAGTTGGTGAAAATTTAAGATTGCGGAATATGCTTGAAGAGTTTTCAGATGAATTTCTGAAATGTTTTTTCTCGATATATACTTTATTAATTTATTATTATTAGTATATTTCTTGCTTTAATAGATCAGCGGTGAAACATGTGTGACTGTTTCGAGGTCAACGGGTTCAAACCCCGGGCAAGCACCAATGTGTATAATAATTAATACAATTGCAATTTATCACACACTTTTGTGATGACGGAAAACATCTTAAGGAAACCTGCATATTTCAAGAGAATTCAAGGAATATGTGTAATCTACCAATCTACTCCTCCAATTCTTCTCTCCCAAAACGTAGAGAAGAGGTCTATCCCGTTGGCGCAGTGGGTAGTGAACCTGCCTTCAGCTCCGCGGATCACGGGTTCGATTCCCGCCGAGGGTCAACATTTTCTATATACAATTTGTTGGTTCTTCGAGCCTGGGTGTATATTTGTATTTAAGTATGTATTTAAAATTATATATGTAGTATATCTACCAGTTGTCCGTCACCCATAACACAAGTATTAAGTTACTTACTTTGGGGACGGACGACCTGACAAAGTGTCCTATATTTATATTTATTTTATTTACTTATACCCAGGAGTATATTTCTTGCTGTATAGAATGTTTCATAATATTATTTGATAACTCAATGTTTGTTGTTCAAATTATTTGTTTAATTACTAAATAAGTAGAAATATTAGTTAGAGAACTGCCCGCGGATTCGTTAACGTAGTTTTCCGATTTTACTCGTAATTTCGTCGTTGAAGAATGGTAGATGAATAAATGTTGTGTTTTCAGGAAAAAGGCAGAAGTGGCTATGGAGGGGTCTTTTCTTGTACGTCAGATATACGAAGACGAGATCACATACAATCTTATAACAGCCGCTGTTGAAATTCTGGGTCAGTGCTATTTAACTTTGTTTTAAACATACCAAATAAGTAAAGTAATTTATTAAAAAAAGTATAGCCCAACGGTAAGACCGTGCGATTCTTTCGAGAACACGAGTTCAAACCCGGGCAGGCACCAATGAGTTTTTTTATTAAAACTCATGTGTCTAATTGATAATTGCAATTTACCACACGATTTTCGTTGAAGGAAAACATCGTAAGGAAATCTGCATATTTCTAGAGAATTCTGGAGATATGTGTAACCTACCAATCCGCATTGGAGCAGCGTGGTAGGTCGTAGCTCCAACCCTTCTCTCCAGAAACAGAGAGGAGACCTATGCCCAGCAGTAGGATTGTAACAGGCCGCCACTTTACTTTTATTTTTAAATTAAAGTAATTTATTATTTTAAGTAATGTATTATTTTGTATATACAAGAGATGCAAGATTAAGATGTTATGGATCATGTGACTAAAGGAAGGCCGAAAAATCGATGGATTGATGAAATATGACGTGCATATGAAAGTTGTAGTGCCAGAGTTGACGAGTAATAACATGTTGTGCCGACCCCATTTAGAGTGAGATAAGGGCAGGAGTATGATAAGTGTCAATACCAAATAGATAGATAAAGTATATAAATAAGAAATACATTTTCTATAAGACTGTATATAAAATTATTATACGTTTACGTTACAGAGAAACCGGCAGACGCGATACTGGAGCTGTTTGGTATGACTTTCTTTGAATTTTGTCAAGATTCCGGATATGATAAAATTCTTCAAGTGCTTGGCGCTACCCCTCGGGATTTTTTGCAGGTATATACGGCGAGTAGAGAGTAAATTGCTTTACTGGCTTGTAATGTGGGAATGGAACGTAAGATGAATGCATTGAACGGAATGCTGGTGAATGTGTGAGTGACACGGTATGACAGGAGAGAGGGAGCAAGGAGAAGGGAAAGACGTACGATGTAGGACCGAGAGCTTAGGAAAGGGTGCTGTGAGAAATAAAATAAATTTATTAAACCTACGATGTTTTACTTTAGCATCCTGAGTAATATAATTTATATGTATATGAATAAATAAACAAATATATGGAGCAATTATACACACGTTTGTCCCTCTTCAAAGTAAGTAACTTAATATTATTTATTTAATATTTAGTACAGACAATTGGTACCTACAAGTACATATAAATAAATAAATGTAGAGACACACTCGGTCGTCCATGACCAAAGTAAGTAACTTAATACTTGTGTTAAAGGTGACAGACAACTGGTAAATATACTACATACATAATTTTAAATATATAGTTTTCGGCGCGACCGTGGTGTTGCAACCCCAAATTGATGCAGTCGCGTTGTCAACCCCACCTTGTCGCAGATTATAAATAACGAAGCACTTTTGAGGGATTATTCGTTTGTGAATACTGCAGTGTAAAGTCGGTCTTGTGTTCATTTAAATACTTTTGTTTTAATATCATAAAGTTAGTGAAGTGATTGTGATATACAGAATTTCATTTAAAAATCGTAGTGGAAGTGATTGCTTACTATTGTATAATAAAATGGATGAAGAAGATAATGAGGTTTATATCTCTCTGGATCTCCGACTCTTACGTACTTAAACACACCCAGGCTCGAAGAACAAACAAATTGTTTATAGAAGTTGGCCCTCGGCGGGAATCAAAACTGAGACACGTGGAGCTGAAGTCAGGGTCACTACAACCAACGCAAGCCGTCCGTCATAGAGCAAATGATATGATGAAACATAATTTTTATGACGTGATCAACAGCTTCACAGATATTAGTAAATTGGTTTTCCTTGCAGAACTTGGACGGCCTACATGATCACTTGGGAACACTTTACCCAGGTATGCGAGCGCCTTCTTTCCGTTGTACTGAAAGACCTGAAGATGGTGCTTTGGTCTTGCATTATTACTCGGACAGGCCTGGCTTGGAGCATATCGTTATTGGTATAGTGAAGGTTAGTATGTATAAGAATCTTACCAGCAAAATTTGTCTGGTAATTTAAGCCGCTCCATTAAATCTTTCTTGGATGTTGAAGGATTATCGTCAATATTTGTCGACCTTAGGAGATATATATAGGTCTTTACCAACACTATTTTGGTGTCATGTGCCATTATTAAAATCAAAAATTGGCCTGCTATGTCAGAAAGTTTGCTATTTTTATACTTAAGAGCCTAATATTAGTTGTTCATGCTTTTATCATAGTCACATGCGGTTTTGTTCTGGTTGAACTATGTCTTTAATTCCTTGACTTATCTTATAGCTCAACGCAAAAGAATGGTTCAAAAAATATTTCATAGATCATCGTCATGGAGCTTACGAAGTTTTAAAATTAGATTATACATTGTAGAAATTGTATAGCAGTAAACAGCAAGTTAGTAAGATTATTGCCATTAATACACTTACGATGTTTTAAGATAAGACTATATACTATTGAGATTCTCTAACAGTAAACAACGAGACATTTTTCTCTCAGGTAATACAGCCACCCTGGACCAAAGATTTAACATAGGAAGTAAGGGACTAACTTTATGATTACTTAATAATTTTATGATTAAGGTTCAATACTTCTAAAAATAAGATTTAAAGACATGTTATGTTTTCATAATATGTGTACATGAAATAAAATTATATTTTGAATAGATTCCAGTCAAAGAACTTTAAGTGTGACGTCCGTAACAAATGCTAAATCCTCTATATTATATTTAGTTCAACGCGATCGGTCATAATACTGGGAGCAATTTCCAACTTACAGGGCTTTTCATCCTGCAGGGTTGTATAATATCAACACCTATTACAGACGGTGACTAGCAAACTTCACAAGACTGAAGTTCAAGTGGATATTCTAAAGACGAAAGAAGAATGCGACCACGTACAGTTCCTCATCACCGAAACTTCAACTCCAGGACGTGCTTCGGTACCTGAGATTGCAGAAATTGAGACATTATCGCTCGGTAATATTAGACAATGGCTTGGGTATCTTTGTTCTCAATTGCACAATATCAAGGGATTTTCACGCCAGACTCTCGTTTATTAAACTTAATCTGCAAACTTCGTCTCGAGATGAATCACTACGTGAATAGAAAGTAGGATGATATCGGTTAATCCAATTCTCATTCGCTGCAGTAAGGTTAAAACTAAAACAGCTGCAAGTTTTTTTGTCTACTACTTATGTATTTAAACTTTCATCAATGTTTTCCATATTTGTTTATTTAAGAATTGGTATGAATATCGGAGTTACCAACCAAGATTAGACTTCTTTATTAAGATTTGACCTTGGGAAGAGTTAATTTAAGAATAAAGAAAATATTTGATTTCATAATAGAATTTCACAAATGAGAGAAGTAGAGTAAGTAGAGACTTAGATTTGGTGATATAACGAATGTCAGATATTGTTCCAAAACTGACGATACTGACGGATTGCTATTGTGGTTCGCTATCAATCACTAATGGTTCTGGATATGGATGATGATAATAAACAGATCCTATTATGACAAGGTTAAAACTCCGATTCGAAGAATTAATTATAACCATACCATTAACTCGTTTCCTTTTTGTACAGAACCGAAAGTCAGTCCATCGACTTTCTGCCGAGTATTTCCATTCCACCTGATGTTCGACCGCGAGCTGAACATAGTTCAAGCTGGACGCACTGTTTCTCGTCTCCTACCAAGAGTAACACGTCCTGGATGTAAGATCACTGATGTTCTGGAGACGGTAAGTTGAGTACTCACTTGTAGCTGAATTGCCCTGCTATCTCTTCGATCTTCAGTGCAAACATTTTAGTCCTTCAGTTTATTAGTCACTATGGAACGTGACTGGCCCTATTATACTTAATGTATATGATTAAGTTTACATCTCATTATATGATTTACTTTCAAAAATCGATAATCGTTTTTTTAATTGAAACTATCTTGATTGATATTCATAATTAATGTTTAGAAACTGGCTATACTCACGTCTTATTTTACTCACAGCGTTATCATAGCGCCGCGTAAAGAGCTCATGAATAAGAAAGAGTCCCGTATGGGCTTGAAACTAGTCGGGCTCATCTGACAAAATAAGACGTGAGTATAGCCGGTCTCTAAACATTAATCTATAAGCGTATTGTTCCACATTGTAAAAATTGGCTTAACATTATCTATCTCCAGTTATTGTCATCAATAAATAAACAACAAGTATCCTATTGTTAGTTATATTTTAAAACGGTGAAGGCTCTGTAAATAACATGAATAAATTGTTGAATTCATTCAAATCTTATTTCTAGGTACGCCCACATTTGGAAATGACCTTTTCTAATGTTTTGGCCCATATTAACACAGTTTATGTATTGAAGACTAAATCAGAGGAAATGATAGTTACTGATCCGCATGAAGAAATCGCCTCACTGCGTTTGAAGGTATCATTAGAATACAAATTAACCTTGCTACAAATTTCCCGATCCCGGTTGTATCACAGTGTTGAAATATTGAAAGTAGCTTGTAAAGTATTATATATTATATTATTATTGTAAAGTATTAAATATTATATTATGTAAACTCGCGTCGAAGCTGTCTTGATTGTGAATTCGAGTGCGAGGTCACGTGCGCCGCTCGCTTGCGTTTATTACGTAGTATTTTTAGTAATGTTTTGTATTACGAAGAGACAGGACGCGCCTGTATACGATCTTATTGAAGAACACACACGCGTAATTATGCGTTTTAACCAGTGATGGGTGTGGTTGTAGATAGTACCACGACTGTATTGACTTTTGATATTGATATAAGTTTTTAGTGACGCGTTCAATTAGTGAAGCGCTTCGAATACTATAAGGATAAGACGCGACCGCGACGCGGTTTGAGTACGCGTTGGGATTAATGTTCGCCGATATGGGACGATTCAATAACGTGTGACCTTACGAAGGTTGTGTGCACACCGCGTGTTATTTGTGTTATTTAACCGCGTTAGTGAAGTGTATACGCCGGGAGAAATAGACAGTACGTGTTCGTGGAAGACTGCTGAGGCGAGCCAACGAGTTCGGGAATCGGCCTAGTACATACAAGCGCACACACACACGTACACATATACACGCAGTTATTCATGAGGCCGGACCGCATACAGCTGACGGCCGCATAAGGTAGGTTGAGGCGCCGCGACGGCGGGCCCAGGTTGCGGAGGTTGCCTCATCCGCCCGCACGTTTGTGCGGAACAATTCAATGCTTGTAGCTTGTAAATATTTGACAACTTCAGCCTTATGGACAACTTTAATGCCTCTTAATAGAAAAATATTTTTGAATGTAACAAGTATATACTAAAGTAACATGTAAAAAAAGAGAATGAAAGAACGCTAATTTTATTAAAATATTAACATTAAATACAAATATTATTAATGTAAACTTTTTATATAATTTTTATGTTATTTTATACAAATTTCATTCAGCCGATATCACTGGTAGTGATGGTTATATTAAAGTAAAAACACTAACTTTCGATAATATTCTAAACTGTTTTTGAGTCGAACGACTTTTGTACTCGATGTATCAATGAAAATTTCAATAATTTAATATGATACTTAATTTTTAGGGTCAAATGTTGTACATTCCAGAAACAGATGTTGTGGTTTTTCAATGCTATCCCAGTGTTACCAATCTTGATGATTTAACACGGTAAGTTATTATTTTGCTTGTAAATAGTATTTCGGCTGCCGTACACACAAAATAAAATCTATTAGAATTAATTTGATACTAAAAATAATCTTCATTAGTCCTGATATAAGATTAATTTATAAAAAATATAAAATAAGGGGAATAAGTAATACCACACTTTTTTTTTCTAGTCAAAAATTTCAAAAAACTGTTTGAATAAGCCTTGCGTTACTTGCTACAGCACTTTTTGAAGGGTTCTATTTTATTTTCCACCCTTCCGACGCCGCAATGACTAATCTAAGTCATACCATCAACCTTCCACTACGCGTCTACCAAGGCCGTGGTCCGACCTCACAGGAGACACCCTTAGGACGACGTTCCCCGACGCTAGTAGAGCTTATGCGCTCTACTTTCTGCATTTTGCAACCTCGACGATGCTTCTACGCTCGCCCGTCCCGCCCGGTAACGCTGTAAAAGCCATTAGGGCTAACAGCATACAGTCAGTTCGAAAAAAAAAGAAAGGGAGGTTTAGTCGCGTGCGCTTTTATATTCCAACCTACTCAACACATAATCGGGTAATATATTGTACCTATTTGAAAATGATAATAGTTTGCAAAATAACAACATATGTTTTACACATACTATAAATATTTTATTTGATTGATATTAAATGTCATGTATATTGAAGAAAAATATATAATTAATGGAAATAAGACAAGATCAAATTCAAAATATTCTTTATTCAAATAAACTTGTAAACAAGTGCTTTTGAATCGTCGACTCTATTGCTGGTTCGGAAAGCCGTCCTACCGAGAAGAGCCAGCAAGAAACTCGGTGGAGCTCTTTTAAAAAGGAAGATTCTTAATACTAATTACATTTTGTCATAGCTATCCTGTACAAGGTCAAACAGCAGCTATATCCACGCATTCTTATCATCAATGTAAGCCTCCACGGTATAATAGGCTTTCTGTATCAGCCTCTTTTTAACAGTATTTTTAAATTGCTGTAATGGCAAAGTTAAAATTGATTGTGGAATTTTGTTATAGAATCTTATACCCAAACCCACAAACGACTTACGTACTCTTACAAGGCGCAAAGCAGGAGCCGCAAGCTTATGTCGGTTCCTACTTTGTCTATTATATACATCGCCAATCTTTTTATAATTATGTATATTTTTATGCACAAAAATCAAATTGCTAAAAATATACTGTGATCTATTCTTATATAGCCGTGGACTATGCATCTCCGACATTCCTCTTCACGATGCTACAAGAGACCTGGTGTTGATGTCTGAACAGTTCGAAGCTGATTATAAGTTGACCCAAAATCTGGAGGTTCTAACGGACAAGCTACAGCAAACATTCAGGGAACTGGAGGCAGAGAAACAAAAAACTGATAGGTGAGTTTTTGTACGTCGTAGGTGTTTTGAATACTACATACCCGTTTGTGTATATGATTAAAGTTTAGGTTTAGAGACCGGCTATACTCACGTCTTATTTTATCGGATGTGGCCGACTAGTTTCAAGCCTATACGGGGATGTTATGTTAATCATGAGCTCTTTATGCGTTATCGCGGCGGGTGGGGGGGGGGCATATAGAGCTCATGAATAAGAGCAGAATTAACCACCTTTTAAGTTTAATTTTGAATTTTTCTGTATTTTTAATGTTTTTTATTTCATTTGGCAATTTATTATACATTCGTACAGCCATTGCATATATATTTTTACTAAATAAAGTTGTTTTCATTCTTGGAAATACCAATTTATTTGCATAACGAGAATGGAAATTATATTTATCCTTCACAGTTGCAAAATCTCCTAATTGAGTTTTAACATAAACGCATGTTTCATATATGTATAAGCATGGGACAGTCAAAATTTTGATATTTTTAAATAATGGTCTACACGATGTTAACGAGTTGACGTCACAAATGCTCCTCACGCATTGTTTTTGAGCAATAAATACTTTCTTTATTTGGTACGAGTTCCCCCATAAAGTGATACCGTATCTGAGAATAGAGCTTACATACCCATAGTATGCTTGTAAGGCAATTTTTTGGCTAGAGATTTTTGCAAGTTTCCATAACGCATAAGAAAATGAGCTTAACTTTTTGCAGACGTGCTCAACGAAATGTAACTTCGTACATTTCATTGTTCACCTTTTTAAACTATAATCGTATAATAATAATTTAATATAACATTTAACAACTATGATAAAAAGAAAATCGAAACCTGTTTTTAAAAAATAAAAAATAAAAAACAACAATAATAATAATTAAAAATTACCTTACTACTACAGATGAATATTACTACTATTAGTACACTACAAAGGAAAGCATTAAGATATATATTGAAAAATAAAAAAATAAAAATCTAAATAAAATAACAATAAAAAAAATATCTCTGCAACTTGGAATACAAACTGCTATCGCGATAGTCTTTGACCTGCTATGTCAAATACACAGTCAGTACAGTATGGAAAGGTGTTTTCTCCCAGCCTCTTATTTTTTCCACTTTTATACCACTAGCATCTATATTGGCTTTATCGCTTAACAATTGGGGCTAAACCCCAATTGTTTAGCGATAAAGCCAATTGGATTCGCTAAACAATCTTTTAATTGCAGTATCTTAAGAAGGTATTGCTTAGTGCTTACGTATTAAGGAATTCCTCCATTAATCCAGCAATTTCCTGCAACCCAGTGTAGGTCGTCTTGCCCTCGATGTCCATTGTTTCTTTGATATACTTCCGTTGACGGCTTCGTTGACAACTCACACCATAATGATAGAAATTGATATCCAGTGTCAATTTCCAAGTGTCTACTTTAAATTTTACATTTCTTACCATCTAAAACTTATATAATAAAATTTATACTTTCAGACTCCTGTACTCAGTTCTTCCGATCAGTGTTGCCACTGAGTTGCGCCACCGTCGTCCCGTGCCAGCGCGTCGATACGACCCCGTCACGCTACTTTTCAGTGGCATTGTGGGTTTTGCCAACTACTGCGCTAGGAACATTGACCACAAAGGCGCTATGAAGATTGTCAAGATGCTAAATGATCTTTACACTGCATTCGACGTGCTGACAGATCCGAAACGTAATCCTGATGTTTACAAGGTAGGATATCAAATTCTAGACTATGTTTTATCGAGTATTAGACTGGCATAATTACATTACTGCCCTCCGCAGATTCCAGTGCAGTATAATCTATACTTTTTTTATACTTCGGTTCTTCTGCGGACCTTTTTATTTATAATTTGATTATACTCGTAGAGCCATCATCCAAGCTTAGCTAACCACAATCTGGATTAGCACTAATTGCTTAATTTCAAATACGAAATAGGTGTCGAGTGTTCAAAATAGTAATACCTATAGGTTACCCAGTCATAAGCACTTATTTACACTCATAGCACAAAAAATAATGACATAAAATCATCATCATCCCTCATCCTCCTGCCCTTATCCCACGTTAAGTGGGTTCGGCACAACATGTTATACTCATGTTGTCACATGATTCAGCTACGTATTTTACGACCGGCCGCCTGCCTGATGTCAACTTACCTTACCTTAACAACTTACCTCGCTAAGAAAGAGGGTGGCCTATTCTGCTCAACCAGATACACGGTGGGTCAACTTACCTAAGTCGCCTTTTACGATACATCGGTAAGAAATGAGGGTGGTTTATTCTACTCAGCTAGATACGGCGGAAAGATATATAATATCATAAGTGAATATTAAAGTATATATGTCTATTTCACAACCTACTCGCATGTGATATGCAAAAACTATCACTAAAAGAATCCTCACTAGATATTCCTGGATCAACATGGTTCCATAATTCAGATTTTCGTTAAGTTGCTTACGATACACAGGTCGAGACAGTTGGTGACAAATATATGGCAGTATCTGGTCTGCCGGAGTACAAAGTAGCTCATGCCAAACATATTTCGTTGCTTGCTCTCGAAATGATGGACCTTTCACGTACTGTTACAGTGGATGATGAACCAGTGGTACGTATAATTGGCTTAATTTTTTTTTAATTTGATGTTACATATTACTTGTGCCGAAATGTAATTTAAAGTAATGTAGATAAGAAAATTCAAACAACTTCTGAGAACAATTTTCTGTGACATGTAATAAATAAAGAAGTGACGGCTACTACAATAGGACAAATAAAACTGGTCGAGAAAAGGTAAAGGATGATAAGGTAAAGGAGAGAAGAGAAAATGTAATGTAGTCCTGTCCCGTGGATATTGTAGAATGAGTTGAAACTATACCATATCCTATCATAGTCTCTTAATCATTACATAGTATAAAACAAAGTCGCTTTCTGTGTCTGTCCCTATGTCCCTATTTCCCTATGTATGCTTCAATCTTTAAAACTACGCAACAGATTTTGATGCGGTTTTTTTTAATAGATAGAGTGATTCAAGAGGAAGGTTTATATGAACAATAACAGTCAATATGGAGTAGAGAAATACTGTAATTTTTGAGGTTTCTAACGTGATGTCGTAAATAATTATATTTTTTTACGCTTACATTGCAAACGCAGGCTGAACACTACAAGATTTATCAAAATAATGTATTAAAAATTTGTACACCTTAAAAAGGTCTACAGAAAACTCCGCGAGGGTATATGTCTATCTCTTATGGATAACCCACAATAGTATTTTTTTGTCATTTACTTTTCACGAAAAATAACGCCCTCTTTTCGAAGCAATTTTAAGCAATACAGCATCAATCCTTATCAATTAAGTACCTTAAATACATTGTTGATTTAATATAGATCAATATGGCCGTTTACAGCATGTAATTTAAATGAATATTTTCGAAGATATTACAGATTTAATATGCGGCGCGTGCCTATAAATAGCGCATCGGAGGCCGCGCTTCGCCCTATAGCACTTATAATTTAGCAGCGATTGCATTAATTGTAAAAATAAAATACATAGAGAAAAATGTAAAAAGGAACTAGGTAAAATGTATTATATGAATTAAGATATTCCAAAGATAGCAGGAAATCCTCATGGTATAGGGAAAGGGGAATTGTTTTACTCCAAATTTAACGCGTGCAGGCGGCGGGCATTAATGAATAAATGAAAACTACTGGATCTATTTTAATCATTTTTTTCACTGAGTGACAGCCTATACTTATATATTTTATACCCGTGCGAAGCAGGTGCGGGCCGCTAGTACTAAATAAAAATAAATAATAAAGATAAATAAATGAATCTATTCAAGAAGCATACTTCAGACCTGATAATGATATTATGAATTCCTTATGTTACTTAAAATAAGTACAAAAATTATTGAACACAGCCTTCATTCCCTGGAACACTTCGTGGCTCGCTATGATAAATTAATATGATATTCTTTATAATAACATGAATACCCCTTAATATATAGGTTTCCTTACGATGTTTTTCCTCCCCGTAATAACGTCTATAAATTATAAATATAAAATAATGTATAAGTTTTTTACAATGTCGAAATATCTGCCCCGAGTGTGATTTCATTTATTCTTGCTAAGAATTACGTTTTTTACCGTAAACTCGCTATTTTATAAGATGTTATTTGATAGAACTACTACACATTATTTATTTCTCTTCTAGGGTATAACTATTGGCATACATTCTGGAGAAGTTGTGACTGGCGTTATTGGTCATCGCATGCCTCGATATTGTCTCTTTGGGAACACTGTGAACCTAACCAGTCGTTGCGAAACAACCGGTGTTCCTGGAACTATAAATGTCAGTGAAGATACTTACAGGTAATACTCTAGATTAAAAAATAATCTAAATCTATAAAATATACCGTTAACCAATTTACTTTCTAGCATTACTTGTTTGTATCACCAAACTTATTAGTTGACCGAGTATTTTCAATTTGAGATACAGATAAAATCAAACACATATTATCAAATCATAGTTTAATCATCAAACAAATCCAAATACTTCTTTAAAGCCAAAGGTAAAGGTAATTTCTGTATGCCAAAAGGAAGTTCGAAATTTTCCCACAGCATTTGTCGAATTAAACATCTGCAAAGATGTTTCAATTCAACAGGTTTTAATCCACACCTGGAACTTGGAATCAAATGATCCTGCAATATATCGCCGTATTTCTCTAAAGCAATTTTTCGTTGGTAATTATAATCATTTGGTAGCTCTAAATGCTTTAACATCGCTTTATCTACTGTCAAATCAATTTGCGGCACTGCCCTTAGTGTTAGTTTAAGACAAGAGACTAGCTCATACGGATATTTTCGATTATATTCCTTGAGCCTATCTAAAATAGATTCAATTGGATTTGACGAAACATGATCCGGTGTAATCCTTGCTCCAAATCTTAAAAGTATCATAAGTATTTCAGCTGCTCCCATTTGTATGACAACCCTAACTGGTGATGCTTTTCCACAGCTTTCTAAAGGAACATCTATAAATCTATAGGTTTTGAGACCATCTCTATATTCCAAACTAGCATTTGTAGCATGATCTAAGAAAAATACAAGTGCGTGAACATTTTCTTCCCTGTCCACAAAATCAGATTTCCAACCGGCTAAAAAATATGGTGCTGATGTACCAAAAATGGCACCTGGAAAATAGATATTAATATTTAAATATGTATCCATGGTATACATAAAAAATTAAAAAAAATATTTAGTAATTAATATTTAATGTTTCTTTTATGTAATATAATTAACACCTCAGTCTAATACTGTTGAATTTTGATATTTCAATGTTGCAACTACTGATCGTGTAAGTCGGATAGAATAGCTTTTAGAAAATTAAACAAAATACACTTCTACTTAAATCCTTCAACCGTAGCAGATATAGTTACTAATCTAACAAAAGTAAGGTTGGTAGCCAAATACAGAAGAAAATGCTTTTATCTTGCAGATAATAGCATTTTCAATAAAGGCAAGTAAAGAGATGAGTTTAATCTCAGTACGCTTGATAAAAAAACACTTATATTTCACTTCTATAGATTTGTTTATACCTCCCCATTTAAATACGTACCTAGAAATATCCTTTCGAACGTCCCTTCACAAGCATACATTTCGTCCAATAAAGCTGCCACCGTACCGTTATCTTGAAGACTCCAATCAAATGCCAGCTTCATGGCAATATAAAGCAGATTATGATATTTTCCCATAAGGCACACATCGCCGTTATCCGACTTACAACGGTTGTGATATCGCAGTGCACACGTTACAAAAGATTTACATGTTGCATTATCTGATTTGTTTTGACCTGAAATCAAATTTATAAGTCCGATATTATCTAGTCATCACTTTATAATACAGTTTTTTTATAAGAAAACATGAATTTAATACATTATTGATTTATTATCTTCAAATACCGAAAGCATGTAATGACCAGAAATTAAATAAAAACTGTAAATAAAGATTTTGTGCAAGTAGTAATATTAAAACCGCTGTAATCATGACATTAGAATATAGAATTTTACTGAAAACAATTGTGAAACAATATAGAAGTGTTGTAGACTTTTATGTACCAAAATTTTTTCCTGATTCAGTATTGAAGCTCTCTCACGTCAAGCGAAAATACGTGGGTTGGTTAATAGAAAAATATTAAGCATATCTTATATAAGAAGCATATCTTAAAACAATATTAAGTAGATTAATACTTAATATTGTTTTAAGATATGCATTTATTTTTAAATCCGGTACATACTTTATTTTAACAAAACATGCATATTGTATATTCGCTCATTTGGACGAACAATTAAAAAAAAATTGAAATTGAAAATTGAAAATTTTCAAATTTTGACCACATTTGGAAATAAGCTCTTATAAATAGATTTCCATGCCGTATGATCGTAATCCAGAGACTCTCTGATCTTTACCAAATCCTGTCTAACTGCGTTTTCAAGTACCGTGTGGTCACTCTGACCCCATAGAATACGACCAATAACGTCTATCGGTTCTCCACCATGCCTTGCCCATGGCCTACTTGCAAACTTGACTTTTGCAACACGTCTAGCTATATTACTATGGTTTTTTAACGAAAAGAAGTTGCAAGGACTCAGAAATATTCTATGTCCTCTACATCAATGTACAACTCTGATGTTTATGTCTTTGTTATGAGGTACATAATTAGTGACCAAGTTTTAGATCCATATGTCAAAGCACTGGATACGGGACTTGTGTTTGAAGACTCTGGTCTTAAATTTATCAATATCTTTTATTAGTAGTATGCTAATGACTTCACAAGTATTGCAAAAAAATTGTTATGAATAAGTTTTATGATTTCGTTGATACCTTTTGCACATCCAGCGATAACAGCATTAAAATACTCTACAAGTTCTCTCCTTTTAAATCTTATATTAAGGCCATTACGTTCCATGCCACTGAACACTTCCTCGAAATAAAACTCCATGAATGCGTCCATCGCTCACTCAAAAATTTATCAAACTTTTCCCTATTCTATTTTAAGTATAATCCGTCATTTTGACAACATCTTCATGACCATTTCTGCCAAATAAAATCTTTCACAATTGCTAATAGAATGTGTTTTTAACGACAGGTGGTCTATGAATAGATTAAAATCAGTGGGTATTTCCCTCACATTATGTCGGATTACTTATAAGTGCAATAATCTCCTTGACTTTGGTTACATCGTTGGGAAACCGTAAAAATATTTATAAAATAACTATTCAACTGACTATTTCTACAATATAGAGTGTTATAAAAAAAGTGATATATACTGGACTGTTTTTATTGTATGGGCTGGCCATACAATAAGAGGAGATGAAAGGTGGTCGAAAATATTAATGTTCTGGTATACAAAACACCAGAAAAGAAAGAGAGGCAGGCCACCCCAAAGATGGATGGATGACATTTTGGCTGTGGCAGGGCCAAAATGGACTAGGAAAATAGAAGGATCTGGTCACAGTTGGAGGAGGCCTTTGTCTGTAAATAAACAGACATAATTGTTGGGAAATAACATTCTTATTTTAAATCGAAGTCTGTAACAAATGTCTGAATAAAGGCTTAAATAAAATAAAATACAAATATACGGATCAAATCTCGATAAAGTTACCTTTGTATAGGGTTCGACCTTTTAACAGAGCCTGTCAAAATGTAGCTGTAGCTGTGATAGCCTAGCGGTGAGACCGTGCGACTCTCTAGAGACGACATAGGTTCAAACCCCGAGCAGGCACCAATGAGTTTTCTATTAAAGCTTATGTGTCTAATTGATAATTGCAATTTATCACACACTTTTCGGTGAAGGAAAACATCGTGAGGAAACCTGCATATCTCTAGGGACTTCTAGGGATATGTGTAACGTACCAATCCGCATTGGAGCAGCGTGTTAGGTCTTAGCTCCAATCCTTCTCTCCAAAAAATGGAGAGAGGGGGCCTTATCCCAGCAGTGGGCATAGTAACAGGCCGGTACTTTACTTTTTTACTTTTTTTGACAGAGTTCCACTGTTACGAATTGACATTGATATATCTATTTATACATATAAAACTCCCCAGAGGCTAATCTGTAACTATTTGATGTCAAATTTTTTTTAAAGGATTTTTGAACGGTTTAAGCTTAACGATGCGAGTGCAATTCTTGAGGAAAGTTTAGATAATACTACGTTCTCCGGAACGGCCAGACCGATTTTGATGGGACTTTCTCTCGAAGATAGAGGAGGTTGTGGAGCAACTAAAAGACTACTTCTCATCCTAGAACTCCCGCATAGTCAGGATTTACACGGATCAACTTTGTGACTTATTAAATAATAATTTACTATAATTAATATATAAATTTTAAAAAATATGTTCAAATATTAAGTGATTAATGCTAGATATATTTTATTTTATTGTAGCTACTTGATGCGTGAAGATAACTACGACGACCAGTTTGAATTGACCTATCGCGGTCACGTCTCTATGAAGGGAAAAGCTGAACCGATGCAAACATGGTTCTTAACCCGAAAAACGCTTAAAAGAGAATAAACATAAATGAATATAACTTCATCATAAATTAATCCAAAGTAGTAGAAATTCTCTAACATACATTATTCATATCGGTACATATATCTATAAATGTTCTGAAATTATTAAATACTAAGCTTTTTAGTAGCAAAGATACTCATGGCTTAAGGTATTTGCCATTGCGCGCGTAGTGTTTTATCTGTGTTCCAAAAAATTACATTATATATATTTCAAAAAGATAGATAATATAAAAAACTTCTAACAATGCGTACTAACACCGATTTCATGTCTTAAGATATTTAAAGATAGCCAGCTTTAATAAATAAGCTTTAGATAAAGCTTCAGCCCGCTTAGCAGGGCTTAATTCAAGGGTATATTAAAGTTATAAAAAAAATGCTCCGATCGACACCAATATGAAAAACGTTGGATCAATCTAAAATGAAATCTATAGGCTGCATACAGACAAACATTATTTTTAATATATATTAAGATAAACAAACTCCAAAATGCCGTTAACTCGCTAATATAATTTTTAAGAAGTTTTCGTAATCTGTGTTTTAAGAAGAATCTTAGAGAATTTAAAAAAATACTTTAACTAGAGTTAATCCAATTCTATTTACGATGAACAAATGTATCAGCTTTGAAGTTTCCGAAATAAAGTTTTTTTTATCGTGTTTACTAATGATGTATTATTGAACAGTGTATTTGTTACTCTAACACTGTTTAGTCAAAAATATTATGTTGGCCTATATATACTAAAGGCCTAAACGATATCGATGTTTAGAAATGAATGTTTTAGAAAGAATATATTTAACATAGATGTTTAGCTATATATTTATTTAACAAATTATCAAATAACCTTCATTTAATAATAATTTGTGTATTATTTTTTTATATGATTATTTGATGGAAATGTTTTCTTATTCATTGTATTCTAAAGCGGTAAAGAAACCTAGTTAATACGGAATGTTTTAAGATTCAAAGTAGCCATCGTCAACCGACATACCAGATGATATTATTGCTCGTATATGTCTTCTTAAAATTACTCCTTTTGTTTTTTTTTCTAGTCATTATTTAAGTTATATTTTAACATTATGTTTATTTCTAGTCATTTGTATGAACAAATATTTATAGTAATAAATAAATGTTGTCAGTAATTTTCACTTATTTCCTCCTTATCTACTATTATTTATGAATACAATTTACGATACAGCAATTAGACCAGCAGGCCTACCATGAACTCTTATGGCGACTCAATTGAAGACGTAAACTAAATTGTTTAGCTTTTTTATACAATGCCGTCTTAAAGACGCACACTTTAAGTCGTTGCAGAATGACCGTTGGGAATGAATCCTAAAAACATTTGAGTAAAAGAGACAGTTATCTATAGTTCATATAATCTTTTCCTTTTCAAACATTACAACCCCAATGCAATCCACACTTCATAGTACGAAACGAAAGCGGTTGAGTTTAGGTACTGACTTTGAATTGACTCGTTTTCTAAAAGTCCATGGTAGGCCTACTGTTTAGCTAAACGGTGAGACTTTAGATGACTTCAAGCCCTGGGCAAGAAACAATGAGTTTTTCTGTTATGTGTCTAAATGTTAATTGCAATTTATTACACGCTTTCCGGTAAAGGAAAACATCGTGAGAAAACCTGCATATCTCCAGAGAATTCTTGGGATATGTGTCACCTACCAATCTGCATTCGAGCAGCGTGGTAGGCGATGGAAAGGTACCCAACCTTTCCATCTAAAAAAGGAGAGAAGAGGCCCACGCCCAGTAGTCATCATCCTCCTGCCCTTATCCCACTCAGTGCAGTCGGCACAATCCGTTACAAACATGTTGTCATGATTTGGCTACGTATTTTAAGACCGGCCGCCTCCCTGACGTCAACTTAACTTAGTCGTATTTTACGACCCCTCGGTAAGAAAGAGGGTGGTCTATTCTACTCAACCGGATACCACACGGTGGGTCAACTTACCTTAGTCGCCTTTTACGACACCTCGGTAAGAAACTACGCCCAGAAATGTAATAAAAAAAAGCCGTTAATGTACAGCAGTAACTTATATTTTACGTAAGAATGATAACTGGTGGTGGAAATAAAAGTTTACAAAAACTGACAAAAATACATAGTTCTAGTGAAAGAAAGGAAAGGATAGATTACTATTTTTTTTAATAAACATTAATTGATTATTTAATTTCACAAAAAAATTTCGCAATCGATTTTCGCTTTGCCATTGCAGCAATTTAAAAACACTATCACAAAAAGGCTAATACAGAAAGCCTACATATAGCATAAACATACTGTTGAAGATTACTTAGACGATAAGAATGCGTGGACATATTTACTCTTCGACCCTGTACAATACAGTAATTACTAAATGTATCTAGTGATAATAATTTATACTTTGAAAAGAGCAACCGCCGAGTTTCTTGCTGGCTCTCCTCTGTAGAAACAGTTTTCCGAACCAGCAGTAAAGTTGACGATTCAAAAGCACTTATTTACAAGTTTACTTGAATAAAGAATATTTTGAATTTGAATTTCAATTAAGAGAAAAACTTGTTAAGTTATTCACGCCTGGTACGGATTTGATTTATTTTTTATTTCTCGTCAACATTATAAAAATGTCTCATAAACTCATTCATACCTATTACTAAGAGAAAGGTATTTAGATAAATTTCATATCGCTTCAATCTTGATTTTGGCGATTTCTTGGAACGGCTTGTATCAACTTAACCGGATGGTCGAGGTCGCCCGTCGACATTCCTGACTGCTTATTTTTAGGTATTTATGTACAAAGGCCTCTTGAGCTTTACATATGAATATGACGATAATATAACTAGTAGTTACTTGTGATTTCGATCGCGAGAAATTAAATGTTTAAATACCCTCAATGATTAAATGTGTGTTCCAGAGAGATAACGGTATTTTTTGTACTTATGTATTATATATTTATATATAAACTTTGTGCCAAATTTGTCAAAAAAAACGACTTTCGAATTTATAATATGAGATTCGGCGTTATTGAAGAGTGACGTCTTAAGACAGGCCTTACTAAACTTAATAGAAGTCATCCACAAATATTATATATAATGTAAAATTATTGTTATTAAGTTTTATTTTATTTATATTTTTCGACAAGCTTCTACCAGCGACACCGTTTGCGTAAACTCCTGTGCTTTAGCGCTAAGTAGAGTAAATCTAAGTAACTTAGCTAGGGTGCTTACAGGGCACTGTGGACTAAACAGACACATGTTAAACCTGAAGCTGTCAGTCACTGGATTGTGCAGACTCTGCCTTGAAGCGGAGGAAACACCCATGCATATCCTATGTGACTGCCCTGCGCTAATCAACGTTCGATGCTCTCTCCTAGGGTCACATATTTTACGCCCTATAGAAGTGAAAGCACTCGCCGCCAAGAAGATCCTTGAATTCTTCAAGGTCACCGGTATTGGTGGCGAATTGTAAGCAGTGGCGATCACAATAGATCAGCAATGGTCAAAGTGATACTGGGCCCTTAGGCCCTGCATAGCCGCTACTCCCAGAAGAAGAAGAAGAAGAAACTCCTGTGCCGGTTCGAAAAGTATTATAAATTTAGTTCAGTTACAGTTTAGATCATAATCATCTTTCGACCCTTATCCTACTCTAAGTGGGTTCGGCACAACATGTTACAATCATTTTGTCACATGATTTGGCTATGTATTTAGTGGTATTTTACGACCTCACATGGTGGGTAAACTTACCTTAGTCGCCTTTTACGACACCTCGGTAAGAAATGAGGGTGGTCTATTCTACTCTAGCCGGATGCCAAACGGCGGGTCGACTTATCTTACCACTCCGCCGCCTTTTTCTGTAAGATTGAAAAAACGATGAAAAAAAAAATATTGGTAATATAATTATGAAATTTTTAAGTTTGAAAAATACAAGCCAGCTATGTTGCCTTGAAAAAAAAACAAAACGGTTTCATTTTGAAGAGCAAGACATATCTACAAAATACACGACAACTGAGCAAATATATTACGTATGATAATAATAATGTACACAATGTGTAGAATAATTTAAATCATGTTATGATTTAAATCCAGTAGTGCCTCGATATACGAGCTTAATTAGTTTCGTAACCTTGCTCGTATGTCGAATCGCTTGTATCTCAAAGCAATTTTCCGCATTGAAAAGCCATTAATCCGTTCTACATCTCGTAACACCGCGTCAGTTAATTTTGAATAAGAAATGTAGTTACAAGAGGAAACTTCTATACTTATGTTGGCCCGTTGGCGCAGTGGGTAGTGACCCTGCCTTTAGCCCCGCGGGACGCGGGTTCGATTCCCGCCGATGGCCAACATTTTCTATAAAACAATTCGTTGGTTCTTCGAACCTGGGTGTATATTAGTATTTAAGTATGTATTTCAAATTATATATGTAGCATATCTACCAGTGCCCTTCACCCATAACACAAGTATTAAGTTACTTACTTTGGGGACGGACAACCGTGTGTGTAAGTGTCCCATATATTTATTTATTTATTATAAAACAAAGTCCCTAAAAGCTATCTGTCCGTGTGTGATCGAACTACTTAACGGATTTTTGTACGGTTTTCACTAAAATGTAGTGCAATTCTATCGGAAAGCCTATGTTAATAGTGCAATACGGTTTTTACGGTATAAAAAAATTGCTTGTTGGTAGTTTTAGACGAGTGCGCCGAGTAAACCAAAAGAGATACACTAAAGTAATGTACTAGAGAATTGTAGATCTACAAAAAAAATTCGCGATTTCCACACGGACGAAGCTAAAGTCATAGCTTGTTTATTTGTAAATAAAAAAAAACATTCTATAAAAACATAATTAAAAAAAGAAGTCTCTGAAAGCGCTTAATTTTCGTTTTTATAAATGTACAAAAAGCAAAAAACGCGACTCTAACTTATCAAAAATGCTTAAAAAACGAGAGAAATGAGCATACAAACTGAGGTATAGTCTGAGGTGGAATCTGTAAACGCTGTACACGACCCCTAGTGTGGGATTTGTCGCATCTCATATCTTGCTCTCATCTCAAAGCAAAATATCACACACTCGGCGGCTCATATCTCAAAATACTACATTGTATAATATTAAAACACTCGTATATCGAGGCACCACGCTAGTCTAATTAAATATAAAAAAATTGTTTATACGCAACTGTATAGTAGAAATACTGACCAGAACGCATTGCGATTGCTTTGTAATTAAAATAATTAAAACATATTGCAAAACTAATATTTAATTTCAATTTACAACAGATTAAGTAATTACATCATTATCAAAGCAAATTTATGCCATTATTCATATCTCTCGTCATGTACTGATTAACTAATGCACTCTTGAAATACTGCTATATATTAGGTCCTTACATATGAAATTGGCGTTTTCTATGGGAGGAACATAAAGTCATTTTTTTTAATGAAATATATTTAATTAATCAAAGTATGTACCATTGCTATGTATGCACTTTTGCCATCTCATAGGTAGTTCATTGATCCCCTTACTAAAGAAACCATTCGGGCGGGAATAAATAAAATCTTTGAAGGCAGTTTGGACTGCCCCATCGGAGTTGAATTTTTTTCCTTGCAGGTAGTTATCCAAATTGCGAAAAAAATGGTAATCTGTTGGAGCAAGGTCCGGAGAGTACGGTGGATGTCTAAGACATTCTAATTGAAGCTCCTCTGATTTGGTAGCCGTCTGTTGTGCAGTGTGTGGTCTAGCGTTGTCCTGAAGCAGCAGTGGCCTAGAGCTATTGACCAGCCTCGGTTGTTTAGCAGCTAGCTTTTCCATCATGGTTTGCAGTTGCTGACAATAGATATCTGCCGTAATCGTCAGGCCAGATTTAAGAAAGCTGTAGTGAACGACACCGGCACTAGTCCACCGAACACTTACAAGCAACTTTTTTTAGTCAATTTTCGCTTAGGGCAAGATTTGGCTGGTTCGCCAGGGTTCAGCCATTGCGATGAGCGCTTCCGATTATCGTAGAGGATCCACTTTTCATCACAGGTAATGATTCGATTTAAAATTCCTTCATTATTGTGCCGGTTGAGTAACGTAACGCAGCAGTCGAGTCATTAATCCTTCGAGCCGTTTCTGCAGCACTGGTGCCACGGTGGATCTCATACTCGTAAATAACGCGATATTTCATGTTTTCCATTTTGTAAACAGAGTGACACAAAGAAAAAAACAAAAAAAGAAAAAACAAATGAATTAGGGGGTTTGAAACACAAATGCATGAGTAAATAGCTGTATGAATTTGAATTTGGAATTCCTAACCATAAAGGTAATATTTGAGATCAAAGTGGCCAGTACGACAAAACGCCAATTTCATATGTAAGGACCTAATATATGTAATAAATAAAATGTACCCTAAAGTTGGTGGAGAAAAAAATGGAACAAGTTACCGCGAAAAAAACTCGTGCGCATGTGAAGGCGACCAAGGTGGCACTTTGCGAGTTCGCATGATTAAATGGACCAAAGAACTATTCCATGCTTGGTATAAGTGCGTGTTGTCACGACGGACGAAGGTCGATAATCGGCTGTCACGTCACAAAGTCATTTGTCGATTTGAATGGAGAAGGTACACCGTTTCAACTTTATCGTCATTTGAGAAACCACCTCAAGCCTCAACCAGTCAGTCGGTGTTCGTCACCTGTGCATGACGCACGCGCATCGCTCCTATTGGCCTATTTGAATTTATTACGTTAAGCGGCCAATTGCGTTCGATTATTCGCGACTTTTACCTTACATATACAGTGTGTCCCGTTAGTGTTGTGCATGTGACATTGAAAACTGTTTATAACAGTTTGTGATATTAATATTCGATTAAGAGCTTGGATGTTTTCATTTTATACGATTTGGTAAGTATTTTGCAATTAGACATTAAGTAATAAAGCTATAATGAAACCTATGCGACTACTTTAAATAGAAAGTTTTGCTTTTACAATATTTTTTATTCAATATCGAAACTAAATTAAAAAATTAAATATTTCTATTATATTAAAAACGAATACCGTCATCGATATTTTAATGTGTTTAAGATTCAATGACTCAAGATTATAAAAGCCGTGCGGATCCGGTTCTTGGCATTTGCAAAAAATCTTGCATTACGCATAATTTAACATACACTAAGGAGGATCATAATTTATTAATTCGATTAGCATTTTCATGTGATCTTAGCTATTATCCTATTAAACAATATAAACATATAAATCGTCTAGAAGTCGAGAGAATGTTTGCATTTCTAAGTAGGCTTTACTTAAGTGACACAAACATTTAGCATAAAGTCGGCATATGTTCCACTTCTTGCTATTTTCACTTGCCACACCAGCTGCGGTCTATTGGACGCTAAAGATTCAATTTCATTATGGGAAATAATTATTCAATCATACCAAATAACTACTTGATGGTGTGTGAAGAAACCGATTAAGATGTTATCATTTGGTTATCCATTTTCATCTATTTATAATGATGCGTTTTATAAATTTCTAGCACATCACAATTTTCGAAAGTGATAATTAGTTAAAGATTGCATTTAATATTAGTTATAAAAGTCATTAATATACATAAGCCCATATCTGCCAATCTAACGTGAAAGTTGCTATATAAATATAAAAATGAGTGAAATGGATTTTTAATAAGATATAAAATTAGTGGCTTTAAACACTTTATATAGCTTAGTTCAGTACTCTTTACAGTTTTTCACCACATATCGACTGTAAAGTGCGTATTTCTTAAAAGCATCTAAAGATTTTTTTAGTTTTCAATATATAAATCTGTATCAGGCTTTATTCTACTAAGTTTTCATTGTAACTGTTTCTTTATGTTAAGTTACACTATGTTTATTTTGATCATGTTTTTGATATCGTATATAGTCTTAAACCTAATGAAAATAGTTGTGATTACCATCCCATCACCACAAGTCTGATAATTTTTTCAAAATTATGTATTTAATACATGGCAAGTGATTCTGTAATATAAACTTCAATCATTTATGAGTGTATTTGTGTACACTATTTATAGATCAGTGTAATTTAAATTTGGCTTATAATTTGAATGTTACTATTAATCTTGAGGCTCTCGGCTGAAGCCTATTAAATTTATAAAAAATCTCTCATGAATATTTTACATATATTATACATATTTTTTTCATATAAGTTTTTTATAGAACAGTCATCAGGGTTGCATATACCAATATCTAAATAAACATAAATATATGAGATAGTTAAACAAACGGATTTAATATATATATCTATAAATTTAAATACTCATTAAAATATATATAGTAGACGAATAGAGAGATGTAACAAACAAGTTGTTTTTAGAAAATGCCTTCGACGGGAATCGAGCCCGCGACCCACGGAGCTAAAGGCTATGACGCCACTTGCGGCATTAGCCCAGTCATGCTAAATCTCAGCCCTTTGTTATACTTAGCAACAATAAAACGGCGAATGGTTTTAAAAATACCAATAACTCGCACCGACTCGCTACCGGCCGTTTAACACGTTTTGTTATGACATTGTCATATAGATACGTTGACACCAATACACATGGTCATTTACTTGGAAACAATTGTGATTCCGTAAAACATGTAGTAGGTGTCAAACTCTGTACAAATCAGTTACAAAACATAAAACATTGCTATATGTGACTATGATAATGCGGTTGAGAAAACTAAATACGAATCAACCTGTATTATCTTGTTGATTTTTTGTTGCATTAATCTACATAGTTTGAAATGAAATTATCATATGTTCAACTATGTATGTATAATACTGTGTTATTAATAATAAAGAACTGTTCTTTCTTAGAATCTTATATCATTATATGAACATACAGGTTACATCACGAAAATCGAAACTTTGTATAAGATTCGACGTCTCGGTTGAGTTGCACCCACGGTGGTCACAAACTTTTTTTCTCGAACTGACTGTATGCTGTTAGCCCTAACGGCTTTTACAGCGTCACCGGGCGGAATGGGCGAGAGCAGAAGCATCGTCGAGGTTGCGAAATGCAGAGAGTAGAGTGCAGGAGCTCTACTAACGTCGGGAAACGTCGTCCTAAGGGTGCCTCTTGTGAGGCCGGACCACGACTTAGGGCGACGCGTAGTGGAGGGCTGCTGGTATGACTTTGATTAGTCATTGCGACGTCGGAAGGATGGCGAGAAGCCACGACCGACCGACGTCAGAAAACTGGGACCTCGTCTTCGCCGGCGAAGACGCTGTGTGTGTGTATTATGTGTTTCTGTGTTTGCGATCGTTATTTGATCGTCAGGGTCATATAGGATGCTTTTTGGACGTCTATATTTTCGGTGGTCAGACCTAACTGGGATGTAGGTGGAAGCAACTGAAATAAGGGGGTTCGGGTGTACCTCAAATTTCTCGAAGTAAGATTTCGAAAAGCGTTTAAAGAGGTGAGTAATGGTAGGGAGTTCGAGGTCTCTATGGAGGTCAACGTTCCGTATGAACCACGGACAACCAGTGGCTGTCCGCATGAATCGGTTCTGTAGTCTTTGGAGCTTGAGCAATCTGAACTTTGAAACGTGCACGAACGCAACGCTCGCATAGGACATTATTGGTCTGATGCAAGTTTTGTAGAGTGTCACTTGGTCACAAACTGACTGGAGCGCCGCGTGTTGGTGGTTTAAGAGTACTGTGTGAGATAGGGACATGCTGTCGAGGACTTTTTTGTTCTATTTTTATAGATCTACAATTCTCTACTACATTACTTTAGTGTATATCTGGTGGTTTACGCAGCGCACGCGACTAAAGCTCCCAGCTAACAAGTTTTTTAACAGTCTCGCGCGATCTCTTTAACACAATTTACATAATACCGATATATACTATTTACCTAAACCATCCGGAAGTATTGCACTATCTTTTGGTGGAAACCATATAAAAATCCGTTCAGTAGATTTTGAGAGAAACGATTACATAGACACAGACAGCTTTTTGGGATTTTCTTTTATAATGACCATAGAATAAGTATAGATTAGGTATGAATCGCGAAAGTTTAAAATCTACCAAGGTCATATCGATATATATCATATCGATTAAATTGTGTTCATTAATACTATATGAAGTAATACAATAATGTAAAGTTGCATAAAGTAAGGAAAAAAGCTTCTATACCGGGACAACATATAGGATAAAAAATTATCCTTAGGGTACAACAAAAACTAAAAATTATCTTTTTAAATAGTTTAAATGTTTGAAATATTGTGCTCTAAATTATTGAAAGATATTAGCTCTTTATATTATATTGCGCTAAAAACGTGTGTCCCAAAATGTGTTTGTATTTTATCGATTTTCTCAAAATCTACTGAACGAATTTTTGTAAAGTTTTTACTAAAAGATAGAGCAATACTTAAGAAAGGTTTAAATGAATAAAAGATTACATTTCAACTCCCTCAGCGTACCGAGTTTTCCGCGGGAAAATCTTAGTGACACAACGATTTCCACGCGGTTGCAGGTAATATTTCAATAAAGCTTAGTACGTACAACAAAAGGTAACGGAAACCAAGTGGTAGTTACAGCTTCTAACATAATAATGTTATAGTACTATGTTAGATTTAAGTAGATATAAGAATAATAAGAATAAGAGTATATTTATGTGATTGGTACTTGATGTAACTGATTGGGACAAAGTTACTTGTAACACCTGCCCGAGTCGCATTGTTGACAGATTAAACACTGTTAAATAAGGTTTGGTATGAAAACCAATTTTATTTATTTACAACAAAAATGTACAAGTTATATCTATATTAAATTACTTACACGCTACTACTATACAAACTATGCCTCAAGAATGCTGGCAGCGTTTCCGCGTTGAATCCCTAAGCTGATTTTTTGTGCGAAAAAGCCAGCCCTCACCCGAAGAGGCGAAAATAAAATAAAATAAATAATTTTAATATATAAAAGTATATATATAAAGGTGATGTCATATTGGCATCCTTGTTTTCAATTTAAATATTGACTTAACTGGTTATATTTAGACAATATAAATCTTTAACTGTGAACGTCCAACGGCTTAAACGTGACTAGACATGTCAATGCGATACCTGCGTCGCGACTCAGCAGAGTTAGCAACTCATTTGTTGGTCTCGCTATTCGATTCTATAATAAAATTCCTCAATCCATTCTAGACCAGTGTACAGAAAGATTCCAATCAAGTGTAAAAAATATGCTTATACGTAAAGCATATTACAAAATTGAAGATTATTTGGTTGATAAGAAAGCCTGGATTTGAAAATCCTTTCAGCTTCATAAAAGACAGCAGTTTAATAATGTATAATTGAAAATATTTAAAAGATTGACCGCCGAGTTTCTTGCTGGTTCTTCTCGGTAAGAGCAACATTCCGAACCAGTTGTAGCTTCATTAATCATATTAATGCTTGACGATTCAAAAGTGCCTGAAATGGTTTATTTGAATAAAGATTATTTTGATTTTGATTTTGAATGTCCATTAGCTCAGACGCTACTAGAAGTGTCAATGTCTATTACGTCAGAAGCGAATGCAAGTGTCAACGTCCATCGGTTCAGACAACCATAAACAATGATACTTGCAGTCCCGAAAGTGGTTGAAAGGTATAATTTAAAGCTTTTATTTCATTTCTATGTATGTTAGTATGTGAAGGTGGAATCTTGCAAGTTGAATTTAATCCATTTCCTGTTGTCCGATTGAACTGAAATTTCACATACTGGTCCAGTCATGACAATGCATGTTTATGACAAGCATGACCTGATGCTGCTACCAGGATTGGAGACGAAGGAACTCCTTAACGGTTAACAGTAGGGACATGGAATTTTGTAAGCTTTTATTTATTTACTAAAAAGTTTTGATAAAAGCCTTTATCAAAATGTTCTTAACTGTTTTGTGTCTTACAATAAAAAGGTCACTCGTACCAAGAATCCTTGGTACGAGTAGCGATGCGCGTGTACAAAGCTTAAAGCGTTTCTAACCGCAGTATGTATAAAGTTTAAAAAAAATATATATAAACTTAGATTTTATCAGACTAGTATGTGGGACGTTGCTTTCAGCTCGCAATCTCGTATGTACCAGCGAAATTTTTAAATAGCGAGGTGAATTTGTAAATTTATGAAAGTAGTTTGTTCTTTTTTTTAAAAGCTCATGAGGTATTTCATATATAGGCTATTTGTGATTGCGTTGATTAAAGTTATGTTGGTTATTAGATGGGTGATGGAATTTTGGAGAGCTATGATAAGTTTGGCTATAAACATGCCCCAGAAAGTATGTTTCATAAAAATAGTAAACTAACGGCCTGGTACTATCCCACTGCTGGGCATAGGCGTCCTCTCTCCTTTTTTTGAGAGAAGGGTTGGAGATAAGACCCACCACGCTGCTCCAATCCGGATTGGTAGGCTAAACATATTCCAAGAATTATCTAAAGATATGCAAGTTTCACTCACTTAACAATAACAACACTCCGCAAAGTTGCGAGTCTGAGAGATTCACTCTATAAATTTTTCCCCCGGCGAAATTTCCTATTAATCCTGTGATGCTTAACCGTTAATCGTTTGGACAAACAGCATTCATCGTTAAAAGTTACGTGGAAAACAAACACCTGTATAATAATCTGACATTCGCTTGTCATTCCGGTAAAACTGAGCTATAATGACTTGGATGACTTTGAAACTTTCTGCATCTAGGTGAGACAGTAACCCATAACCCACTTCATAATTATAGTAGTTTCCAGTTGTTTCCGTCACGAATTGATGTTATATGAACGACTGAATGATATGACCGGATTGCTAGAAGGTAAGTAGTCGGAAAAAGTTATATTAGCGAGTATTGCATGACTGTGCTGTTTTAACTGAGTATAAAATCTATAACTGTACAAAAGGTGGTCACGCATTGCTGTAGCTCAGCCTAGTTTCTACTTCCCCTTGAAACAAAACTGTCATTGACCATTGGGTATTGTCATTGAACATCGACATCCTCTATTCGATTTGTTTCTGTTCAGGCGTCGAATAGACCACCCTCATTTCTTACCGAGGTGTCGTAAAAGACGACTAACGTAATTTGACCCACCATGTGGTATCCGGTTGAGTAGAATAGACCACCCTCTTTCTTACCGAGGGGTCGTAAAATACGACTAAGGTAAGTTGACGTCCGGTCGTAAAATACGTAGCCAAATTATGTGACAACATGTTTGTAACAAGTTGTGCCGACCCCACTTAGAGTGGGATAAGGGCAGAAGGATGATGATGATGGCTAATGATGTGTCTATTTAGGCGTCAAATATATTTTTTAAAGCATCTAGATTGTATAAGAAGATTAAAGAATATTAACCATGTGTACTAGATTACAGCTACGCTGTGATAGCCCAGCGATGAGACGGTGCGACTCTTACGAAGGGAACACGAGTTCAAACCCGGGCAGGCAACAATGAGTTTTTCTATTAAAACTCATGTGTCTAATTGATAATTGAAATTTATAACATGCTTTTCGGTGAAAGAAAACATCGTGAGGAAACCTGCATATCTCTAGAGAACTCTGGAGATATGTGTAACCTACCAATCCGCATTGGAGCAGCGTGGTAGGTCTTAGCTCCAACCCTTCTCTCCAGAAACGGAGAGAGGAGGCCTATTCCCAGCTGTGGGATTGTAACAGGCTGCTACTTTACTACTTTACTAGATTACAGCAATGGAAAAAGTATAAATTTATATAAAATTGTACTGGAGTATCGAATCCAATATATCAATGACAAAAGTCACGGTCGACCACTATCATACATTACATATGAATATCATATACATATTACATATACATATTGGTACATAGATTGCTATTTATTAAATTTTAATTAATTGCGGCAATGACATTTACAGATTTAGGTATTTGAGTTAAGAAATCTTTATGTAAATTTCTCTGTTTGAACTCGTACATTCAGGGTTATTATTTTAATCGTCTGATGTCACATTAACGACAATTTCGCCCTATCTGAAGAACTAAGTCACATGTTTCATATATTATATAAGCATAGGAAATGTGACTTTGTCATTCGGGTAGGGCGATTTATGTTCTTGTGTTATCGCCCAACCGTGCCTGCAAACTTTTAGGCATAATAAATAAGGATATTAATAGAATTAGGGTTTCTTTTTATCTATACTAATATATATAAAGCTGAAGAGTTTGTTTGTTTGTTTGATTGATTGTTTGAACGCGCTAATCTCAGGAACTACTGGACCAATTTTCAAAATTATTTGAGTGTAAGATAGTCCATTTATCGAGCTACTACTACTTACTATCACGCTAATATGAATAGGAGAGCAGCAATAAAAAATATAGCGAAAACGGCAAAATTTAAAGCTTTCCTTGCGTGCGCCAAGTAAACGATGCAAGTTATTAAAAAATCATATATCACCAAAATTGTTCCTCTCTAAAAGTTCTAAATAAAAAGCCGCGACATCTCAAAAGCTATGTCTAGCTTCAAAGATTAACCCACTATAAGCACGTGTTATGGTTTACTTCGTGTACTGGTTGCGCTCGAAAGCTAATTGTAATATAAACGATTTATAGAAGCAGGCGTTACTTTGCGGAATTCCATATTACAAGCAATATAACAGAACTAACTACTTTGCTATAATCCGCACGGGTTAAGTGAATGCATGCAAAGCCAATGTGTATGAAGCAGGCAAAATCTACGCACCTTATACATGCAGGACCAGCCACCACATGCACCCCAAGGCGCAATTCACCAGCAACAACGCACACAAAAGCAGCACACACACCCACCACCACAATCTCGACGATCGTTTCGCCCCGAAACCGAAGCATCATCAGGAGGATAGGCTCCACGACAAAAATCGTATAAACCAGCGTATACCTGCAAGTGATGCCCCCTTATCATTTTAATCATTGTCTATCACTTTAAAACCACACTAAACTAACACCCGTATTCATAAACATTACTATGAGAACGCACAGTGCTCAGGGACGCATAGGGTCATTCAAACCAATTCATAGACATTACTTGAGTGAAGTGTTCTACTATGCGTTTGTCAAAATCGACGCACAGCTAAAATAGATAACGAGCTACTTTAGCGAACGCATAGTGTCCGCGCCGCTTTGGTTAAAGGCAAAGTTATTTATTAGTTATCTATTTATTATATTTTATTCTTATAATCATTTAACTTTGTCTAGTAAATAATATAAGTAAAACTATACAACAAAATTATCATACATAATAAATTAAAGAAAAATAGTTCTACCTCTTAGGAGTTGCAGTGCTTGCATTTAAATACAAAGGCGAAGTCGTTATACTAAACTATATTTTATTTACACCGCACAATACACAAAATATCATAAAAAAATTATTAACACGATCAACTGCAAATTACGGGAATACCAAAATAAGGTTATGTTTGTTTGTTATTAACAACACAACAAATTGTTAATAACATTGACATTTGTCAAAACTAGACTGAACTGCGCCACATCAAATGGACCAATCAGAGCGCGCAGTTGGACGCATAGCGTTCTTTTAGTTAAGTGTGTCCTAAGTATTGTTTATGAAATGGAAGGCTTGACACGAGGAACGCACAGTGAACTAGCCTCCTTCGCATAGTAATTTGTGCTTACTTAGCTGAGTATGCTTCTTGAATACGGGTGTGAGCCTCTTTCATTCATTACATTAAAAATCCTTAAGGCAAAAGAGCATTTTCGTTCAAGAACCGATGTCGAAAAGACAATGGCGACTACTACGCCTATTTAAATGATAAATGATACTTTTTTCTCATATAAATTTTAGTATCTAATGGTAGAATAGGAAAAAAAATTGCTCTTTTAAAAAAAGTGTGTAAAAAAAAAAAAATACACATAAGATAGTCTCTGTCACCACAAATTAAAAAAAATGGCTGAAATGAATTTTGAATTATATTTTTTTAATGTTCAAATTAATTGATGTCAATATTTTCCACCTTCCAAGATTTGATTTTTTATATGTAAATAAATAAATAAAGCAAGTATTTTTGTTCTTAATAATGGAGGCGTGGTATTTGAAAGCAATAAGCGTCTCGCTTGAGTCATTGCGTGTAGCATTCGACGGGAACCCGAGAAAAAAAATAAAAAGAAAGGATACGCGTCACCGCCCTTTCTTGTTCCTGGCCACGGAGTTGATGTAAAAATTTATAATGGATACGACATTAACGATTAAGATTTCTCTCTGAATGTATGTGTTTTATTTGTGGTTGTTTTTTTATATTAAGGCGCTGAACAGAGCTGGCGTAAATTCAGATTTCGGCATATAAGCCACGCCCACAATGTCTGCGACGGCGTAGCGACACACTTAATTTTTTAACACCCATTGTAGGTGTACACTATTTTATCCAAACTTTTTTTGTACAATTTATTTAAAAACCTTATGTCTAATTAATCTTATAAAACTAAGTATGCTGAAACTATAACTAAACACCTAAAAAAAGACATATTATCAACAAGGAATAGTCACAAAAGGCGGCAGCTAGCGACACACGTCCGTATAGCAGCGCGCCTCAGCGATCACTGTCTATATTCGTAGATGTAAAAGAGAAGCGAGACGATGACTCGTTTCAGTTTTGCTATTTTCTAAAAAATATTTAATTTGATTGAAATATCTTAATTAATTCAAAATTTAAATCTTACATTCTCTTTATATTATAATGATTTATTAGCCTTATTAATTTTACCAATTTTTGTTGATAAATATTAGAGATATTTACGATCAAAGTAAAAATCAGAGGTCTATTTACCAATTTTTTTTATCGAAAAAAAGTATCGTAATCATGTTTTGAAATCTTACATTCTCTCTGAGATATGATGTATGTTAACATATATTTTTCTTTTAATCGTCATCCCTATAGCTTTTGTTAAAAACGTGTTTAAAGTCAGCCTATTTGGCTCTGTTCAGCGCCTTAATAGCAGGTATAGGAGCCAAGGGTCGCTTGGTAAGTTATGGTATGTAATTAACATAGCCTACAGATATTTTCAACATAAAAGAAATCGTTAAGGTAGCGTCTTTTTGATAGTTTGTTCAAAAGCAATTTTTTAGGTGTTTGTTAGTTTGTTTGTTTTAGGTGTTTAGTTTTAATTTTGTGTAAAATAGAATTTAATCAGAAACTACTCATATATTTTTTAAATTCAAGGTATTCAACGATTGGCTTATACAATTATTCTGTTTTAAAGACTAGCTCAGTTGTATTCCATCTTTTTGATTTATCGTTGCTATTCTAGTTTTAAATTTAAATTTTGACATTTGAAATTCCAATTATCACTAAAATATTAAATAATAAAAAAAATATTTAGTTAAAGATATAAACATAATACATTATTGTGTGGTATGATAATAATTTATTTATAATTCCAAAAAATCGACTCCTGGAAAATAAAAAAAAAATATTCTTAAATATTTCGTTCAAAAATTATTATTATTATATCAGTATTCAATTTTTGAATTGGTATTCGAAGTAGTTATCTTTAATTTCAACTAATTTGTATTCGGACAAATCAATTTATCTTGTAATGGAAATATTTAAATGCTATTTAAATGTAGAATTAAATTATCTTTTATTGAATATATCATAGTTTAATAGTAAATTAATACCGGTGAAATCAGCTGATGCACCAGCTGCTGTGTTTGCATCTTGTATCAAAGCTACTCCCAAAACAGCACCTCTATGACCTATAAAGGTTCCAATCCAATCACCAGTTTCTCCTTGCAGCAACATAGGTGTAAAGTAAAGTAAAGTAACAGCCTGTCACTATGCCCACTGCTGGGCTAAGGCCTCCTCTCTCCGTTTTTGGAGAGAAGGACTGGAGCTAAGACCTACCACGCTGCTCCAATGCGGATTGGTAGGTTACACATATCCCTAGATTCTCTAGAGATATGCAGGTTTCCTCACGATGTTTTCCTTCACCGAAAAGCGTGTGATAAATTGCAATTATCAATTAGACACATAAGTTTTAATAGAAAAACTCATTGGTGCCTGCCCGGGGTTTGAACCTATGTCGTCTCTAGAGAGTCGCACGGTCTCACCGCTAGGCTATCACAGCTTACCGAACTTTACCGAACCATACATTATTTCTTTTATAGTTTAGATCTGTTGCATGTAGATTTGTTGCATATTCACTAAAATAAACAAATAAATTCTTTAAAAAAAAACCCACAATTTATCACATAAATGACATGTGATATCTTTAAACTGCTGCTGGGCTAGTTGTTTATTTTTCTATATCTTTAAACAGAGCTGTGACTGTGACTTAAGACGTGTGATATCTACCATTACGCTTGTATATTCTATTAGCATAGTTGCCCGTATTTTTATAACTAATATTTAATGCCATTGTCCTTTAACAGGTGTGTGAATTTACTCATTGCTCAAAGGTGACTTACGTAATCAGTCAATATTGCTTCAAGTGGACAATTAAATGTGTTGATAGTAGACAACTATAAATAATTTCATTATATTATTCATATGCATGCAACTTGAATGCATGTAACATGGCTTAAATGCGCTGCGAGTGTTCCATTTGCATTCTGTTAAATACAAAGCGCATCATATAATCTAGATGTCAGATAGAGATTCTATTTACCGAGCAAACTGCATGTCAACAACCTGGCTGTTTGAATATGATTATAGTAAACCAGTGTAGTGATCTTTTTACTAGGTAAGGTACCTTTCACATTAAAAACATTTTTTTTTATATTGGCCAGTTGTCGTGTTGGCAATGAAAGGGTTCAGCCTTCAGATACGAGGGTCGCTCATTCATTTTCCGCCAAAGGCCAACATTTCCTATTAAGAATTTCTCTCTGTCCTTATGTATAAAGTATGAAAACGAATACACTCTACGTTTAACATTACATAGATTTTTTTAAATGGCGGATTATAGCAAATAATATTACTATTACTTTTGAGTTACGGAACTCTACGAAATAACGCCTTCTTGAAATATTTACGATATTATATTTTATAAATGTTCTCTTTATGATATTAATATATGATTCTGAAAAAATATTATATATTATATCCACGCAAAAGCTATTTAGAATTTTATTGTTTAAGTCACTTTACGTTATAAATATAATACATACTTACAAATGATTTATAGAAGCAGGCGTTACTTTACGGAATTCCATAGTACAGAAGTTATGATAGAATTATTTGGCTATAATCCGCGTTTGTTTAAGAGAATATATTAAATGAAGATATATATATATGTATATATATACCTTACGACAACGCATATACCTTATACGTGCAGGACGAGTCAAGACATTCTAACACAAGTATTTTTAATGCTTACTTGAATGTCTCTATTTGTATTTAGTGTATGGAAATGAAATAAATGCTTTTATGTTTTCTAAAAAAGCATAAATAAATATTTTAATTAAAAGGAAATGTCTGAACAATAATAGTTCATTAAGCATAGTATTTGCATAAAGTAATTTAAGTTTATCGCTTTGTGCATTGGCATGGTGGTTAAGCAGGAATGTAAAATTTCTATATATAAAAGGCGTAATTATATTCTGTGTTCAATTATCTCATCCATCTTGGGCGGCAAATTTATGCATCGATGGAGGTTCAAAGTTATGACTTCGAAACCTGTTTCTGGCTCCAGGGTCCGAGCGGAATCAAGGACAACAATTTATTTCAACATTTCTCGAAGTGATTTGCAAATTTCAATCTGGTTTTTGGTGTCGACTGTTATGTATCGAATATAAAAAAAAAACGAAATAGATCTATTTTTAAATGATTTATAGAAGCATGCGTTACTTTGCGGAATTCCATATTACAAGCAATATAACAGAAATAACTACTTTGCTATAATCCGCACGGGTTAAGTGAATGCATGCAAAGCCAATGTGTATGAAGCAGGCAAAATCTACGCACCTTATACTGGTCCTGCACCTAACCCGTGCGGATTATAGCAAAGTAGTTATTTCTGTTATATTGCTTGAGATCTATTTTTAAAAAACGCAGATGTGTTTAAATGTTTCTTTCTTTATTATTATGTTTAATTAATATTAATATTCTCATTTTTTTATATATATAATTAGGTATTAGGCAACGATAGTGGTAATTGTATCATTTATACAAATGTTGTACTGACTTTTAAAGGTGTTTTACACAGATTTAGATTATTTTATATATTAATAATGTGTTTGGAAATTGTGTTTGTAAAATACTATTAGTTGGTCTAATAAATAAAATAAAATTTTATAGCCAGAATTAATATAAAAGGTTGGAACGGCTATGAATATAATTTATTGTAAAACTGTGATTTTTTTACGTACTATTAAATATATTCAAACATTTCATCATACCAGTCTGTAAATATCCTATTATTTTATCAAGATTATTATTAAGAAAAAGTTTTATCAATTGTATTTCAAAATTTCTGTCGTTTTTTTTTGTATTTTCTTTTCTAGTTCAAGAATAACTTGACTAGCCCGGTGACCCGGCCTTCAGCTCCGCGGGTCACGGGTTCGATTCCCGCTGATTGGTAACATTTTCTTACAACAATTTGTTTTTCGAGTCTGGGTGTATATATGAATTTAAGTATTTATTTAATATTATATATGTTTTTGTTATTATTGTGCCGTGTGGTATCCGGCTGCATAGAATAGACCACCCTCATTTCTTACCGAGGTGTCGTAAAAGGCGACTAAGGTAAGTTGACGTCAGGCAGGTGGCCGGTCGTAAAATACGCAGCCAAATCATGTGACAACATGTTTTTAACATGTTGTGCCGACCCGACTTAGAGTGGGATAAGGACAGGAGAATGATGATATGAATTTGTTATTATTCTTTTCTTTTTTGTTTTTCACGGCATAAGGACAAAACTAGTCATTTTATTCGAAAAATATTCAAACTCATATTTATATTCGTGTTCAAATAAAAAGATAAACAAGTTAAAAAGCTTTTGAAATAGCTTTTAACTAAATATCTCCCTATCCCTATTGTTAACCGTTTAAAAGTTCCCTCGGTTGTAGCCAAACTTGACAGAAGCATCAGTCATGCTAGACAAGAGTTGTCATTGAAACTGGACAAAGAGAGCCCATACGTGCTATCTATAATATGAAGCAATGTGAGTCTCTTCGCGAAAAGTTCCAGGAAATAGGCATACTTACAGTAGCGTCACAATATATATATATATTATTATTTTCGTAAGAAAAAATATTCATATGTATCAAACCAAATTCGATGTGTATCATAGATATACCAGAGGTCACAAAAAACATGTAATCCCTGCGTCGCGTCTCAGCAGAGTTAGCAACTCATTCGTTGTTCTCGGTACTCGCTTTTACAATAAAATTCCGCATTATGTATTAGAATTATCTACAGAAAAGTTTAAATTAAGTGTAAAAACTATGCTTATACGTAAGGCATATTACACAATTGAAGATCATTTGAATGATAAAAATGCTTGGGTCTGAAAATCCTTTCAGCTCCAAACAAGACTGCAAATAAATAATGCAAATTTAAATGTTTAAAAGATTGTCCGCCGAGTTTCTTCCTGGTTCTTCTCGGTAAGAGCAACATTCCGAACCAGTGTAGCTTATTAAATCTAATTATCGATCCTTGACGATTCAAAAGTGCTTGTAAAAAGCCTACTTGAATAAAGATTATTTTAATTTTGATTTTGGACCAGTATGTAAAATTTCAGCTCAATTATACACCAGGAAGTTGGTCAAATTTGTGCAAGATTCCACCTTACACATACACGGCAAGTTTAATAAAAGCTTTTAAAAATAAAAAGCCATGTTCATAGACAACCCTAAAGATCATCCATAACTTTAACTGCAGACAATATCACTTACGCATGCACTAGTTTGCTTTATGCTCAACCTGAGCCTACAGAAATATTAGAATCGTACATTATTCATACCGTTCCTAGAACATAAAGTAATTGATCTACATAGAATAAGAAATCAAATCTGTTTATTTCATTAAATAAACATATCGCTAGTAATACGGATTTTTTTTTATTTGAAGTATTTATTTTATTATCATGCCGTGTCGTATCCGGCTTAGTAGAATAGACCACCCTCTCACCCTCACCCTTAAAAAGGTTTCGTAAAAAGCGTCCAAGGTATGTTTACCCACCGTGTGGTAACCGGATACGGTTGAGTAGAATAGACCACCCTCACGTCTTACCGAGCTGTCGTAAAAAGCGACTTAGGTAAGGTGACGTCATGTAGGCGACCGGTCGTAAAATACGTAGCCAAACCATGTGACAAAATGTTTGTACCCCAGTTAGATCCCACTTATAGTGGGATAAAGGTAGGAGGATGATGTTTAACATATGTCATCTCCCAATAAATATAATAATAATAATATGATAATAAATATAATATGATATAATATGATAATAAAATATAATAATAAATATATCTTTTCTCCTTTCCCGCAATTAGAGCGATCACTGTGGTTGAAAGAAGATTTCACAACTATTAAACCAACTAGAACAAACAATGGGATGAGCACCATAGCGAATTTCACTCGCTTCGGTCGATCGAGCGAGCGATTGACGAAATTTTACAATCCAACCGCACCTTTACCATTGTCATATCTATTTTCCGAACCATTGCGCGTGCATAACGTTTTGTTTTGTAAAAAAATACATGCATTAAATTCAGATCGCGGGGAGCCGCTGGATTCAAGCGGGACAAGATCGCGTGTTGTGGAGATCCCATGTCCAGCAGTGGACGTCTGTCGGTTGACAAAGAAGAAAGAAGAAGATTAAATTTAGCTCATAGTATTCAAATATACTGATCATAGCGTGAAAGCATGCATCAGCGCAACTTGGACAAAATGGAGGGACTGGTGTTCTGTGTGATCGAAAGATGCTGCCTAAGCTCAAGGTGCTATCTACAAGCTATCCGACCCGTACTTTTGTGTGGTGGTAAAACATGGCCAGCCTTAGAAAATGCTATGGTGGATGTGTAGTGTCAAAAAAAGCGATCGACCGTCACATTAGAGATTAGCTGCAGGAAGTCTGTCCGCAAGACAGAGTTGTCTCAGTTTGGTGGTTTCTGTGAGATATACCCCAAGGCAGTCCAAAAAAGCGTTGGCTTTACAGTGGATGTTGACATGAGAGCCAAGAATTTGAAGAACAGGCCTACCATGAACTTTTAAAAAACGATTCAATTCAAAGTCAGTTCCTAAAATCAACCGCTTTCTTTTCTGCGCTTATATAATAGCTACACAAAGGACACATTATCACCGGATATTGGCTGCGATGGGCTATCATCGTTGAAGAAAAAATGTACTAAAATTTTTATTTCAGAGTTTTAATAGTTAAGCCTTAATGTTGTTTTGAAACAAAAAACAAAATAATGTTTTTTGTTTCCATTTTTCTCTAGTGTTTATTTTTAGATTTATAATTGTAACATTGTAACTAAGAATGATGTATTCTTGGTATTACATATAATTTGTACTACATATTTCATTTAAAACTTTTTGGGATATATGTTGGATGATTTATCGTGTAATGGTGTTGAAGATCCCAATAAATAAATAACTCTTTCGTAAGAGTCACTAGGTGTCATCTTTGATTCATGTGATTTATTATATATTATGTCATACTACAAAATTATACAATTTTATATACCTTACTATAAAAAACCCGGGCTGCCGTGGGTTCAACAGGTTCCCAGGTTATTGACCCTAGGCATCCTGGACTTTCTTTCGCCTCCGTAATTTCAAATTAAGGGCCCGATAATAAAAACTGGTCCTATAACGACCCGTCGTTGATGTGTGAAATTACGGAGGCGGCATATTTAAATTCTTATAAAAAAAATATTGACGGCCTGATTTATGATATATGCATTATTATTCAGTTGCAATAGTAGAAAGACATATGTTGATGGAACTTTATAGTAAAATGTAAAAGTAAAAAAAGTAAAGTAGCGGCCTGTTACAATTCCACTGCTGGGAAAAGGCCTCCTCTCCCCGTTTCTGGAGAGAAGGGTTGGAGCTAAGATCTACCACGCTGCTCCAATGCGGATTGGTAGGTTACACATATCACCAGAATTCTCTAGAGATACGCAGGTTTCCTCACGATGTTTTCCTCACCGAAAAGCGTGTGATTTATTGCAATTATCAATTAGACACATGAGTTTTAATAGAAATACTCATTGGTGCCTGCCCAGGTTTGAACTCGTATTCCCCTCGTAAGTGTCGCACGGTCTCACCGTTGGGCTATCACAGCTTATAGTAAAATGTATAGACGAATAAAGGCAGAGGGAGACACAATAAGTAACGGCATAGTACTGTTCTGTGCCCCTCAGATTGTTTTAGTCGATGCGAGTTCGACATACCCAACGGGGACAGGGGCGGCGGGACCCATAAGGGGGATTTAGGGACAGTAGTATTTAAAAAATACTACTGTCCTATAGCAGGATAAATGTCACTTCTCTTATCCTCTCTCTCTGCTCTTTCTCTTTCTTTAGAGAGAAGGTATCTAATATAGTATAAAAAAATAAAACAAATAAATTGATTTGTTTCTATTTAAGTAAAAGAAAAACACTAATACTTATGGATTATTTGTTTATTTATGATGGTTGTACTATAAACTAACAACTAAATAACAACAATGCTTACTACAAAATGGTTACATACATTAATTTACGTATCAATTAGCTTAATTATGGACCGTACACGTTTTTTACACAATCATTTTCAATTCATTTTCGAATTTCTAAAACCGTGAAATCAATTTATAGATATACGTTATCCGCGACTTTACTCGCGCTAACTGAGGCATCTAAATACTGTCAATAATTAAATATTGACTGGCCCGTTGGCGCAGTGGGTAGTGACTTAGTCTTCAGCTCCACGGGTCGTTTATTTGAGTCCCGCCGAGGGCCAAACTTTTCCTTAAATAATTTGTTGCATCTTCGAGCTTGGGCGTATATTTGTATTTAAGTATGTATTTAAAAATTATATATGTACTATCATTTTTATCCCTATATGTTAGCCTAGTGTATAAACTACAACTGTGCTAAATTTCATAATTATTAGTCGATTGAATTAGCCTTAAAACCGTAACAGCCAGACGGACTTTCGCGTTCAAAATTTAGACAACAAATGTTAAATCTCTAAAGTATAAATAACTGAGTAAATAGTTTACACTAAAAAACTCATTACAACGACTTTAAGCAAAACATACATTGCAGCAAATGACTTTTACTCCTTAAAACGTTTCTTTGTCTAATAAATATAACCTACATATATTTTCAATGAACGCCAGACAAAAGTATTTCATAGCAACTGGAACTTGCAGTTGTGACATCCTTATCTATCTAACAATAAATCTTTTTTTCTTTAACCAGTATTTACTAACATAATACAGATTACACGGTACAATACATTCACAATATTTGTAGTTTATTTGTAGGTTCAAATAAAGCTAAGGATACACAGTTTTCATTAATCAACAAACAAAAATATATGCCTTCTTTTTAAGTATTTGCAAGTGTAAAGATATTGTTAAAGTATGAGGTATGAAAATCTGCTACCCTATTTTTCTATTCTACTAATCTTCACCTGGCATCTTGTGTTAGTCGTCCATAAGTTAAAAGAGATTTCTACACTAAAACGATAAATTTTCTGTATAATAGCTCAGTAAATTGTGAATTAAACTTTTTGCAAACAAAGCTGTCTACTTTGTTTATAAATCGTCTAACCAGGGGGGTCGTTGGTTAAGGAAAAAGTCAGTTTTGCCAAGCTGTTATAATTTGGCAACGAAGCTGATGAAACTCGCAAGAGTTTATCATTACTGAAGGCAGGGCTTCGGAATCGCGTCAGCGCAGTCCTCATTGTCGCAGCCCAATTTGTTTCCTGTTTACATTTTTATACCGTGTTAAAATGTTTAAACCGATTTGGACCGTAAATACCTAATGAATAAAAATCCTTCCTACTAATATTATAAATGCGAAAGTTTGTGAGTATGGATGTTTGTTACTTTTTCACGAAAAAACTATTGGACGGATTTGGATGAAACTTTACAGTTATATAGGTAATACATTGGAATAACATATAGGCTACAATTTGTAATGATTTTATGTAATATGTAATATAATACATGTCAATAAAGTCGGAAAAAATCTGGCCTCTGAGAGCTATCTCGGCGTACGCTGCCTAAACTATTAGAGTTACACAAAGATGATGTAACGTAGTATTGTTTGTCTTTAATAGTTCTAAATAAAAGTCCGCAACAGCATATATCTATTTTTTATGCGTAAGCCACTATGACCGAAATTGTGAATCTTAAACTTAATTAAATTAGATACTGTGGCCGATAAAATTCCTAGCGAGCGAAGCCGCGGGCAAAAACTAGTCCTGTATAAATTATAACATCAGGTTTGGCTAGTTATATCATTATAGTATATAACCACAATATTCCAAATTCCATAAATCAATAGTATAGTTGAAGTTTTCGTCATTTTTAAGTTTTTAAATATCCAGACTAAAAAATAAATTTGAGACAATTCAATATTTTTTGTCATTTCAATGTTTTATTTGTAAAATTGTGGTAACAAAGGTGTTTTTTAACAAAAGAAATAATAATAATTTTTGCTATAATCCGCAATAAAGTAATAGTCGCGATAGGCTTTGCGATTTCGTAGTGGAGTCTATCTCCTGGTGATGCTTCGGTTGTAGGGCGAAACGATTGTTGAGTTTGTGATAGTGAACGTGTGTAGTGCTTGTGTATTGTGGTGGCAGTGGTGGAGGTTTGTGCATGTGTTTTTACGAATCCTGCATGTATCGGGTATGAACAAACGGATAGTCCACTATACATTTAGCAGTACCATCAATATCCTTATCCTTTAACCTTATCCCACTATAAGTGGGGTCGGAACAACATGTTACAAATTTTACGGCCGGCAGCCTGCCTGACGTGAAGTTGCCCTTTACGACCCCTCGGTAAGAAATAACGGTGGTCTATTCTACTCAGCCGGATACCACACGGCATATATTTACAGCATTATATATATTTTCTTCATCGCGGATTATAGCAATAAATATTATTATTACTTTTGGATCTCCGCAAAGTAACGTTATTTCTATAAATTGTTTTTTTAATTAAGTATAAAAATAAAAAGGATATCAGTCGTTTCCGACGTCCAAAATACAAATTAATTATAATTAGTATTACAGTTATTTCAATATTCTTTAACCGAATACAAACAATTTTCTAGAATATATGTGACTAGCTTTTGAATTTTACTAAATATAACGACAACAATATTTTTCCTTAAGTCTTATTAATAAATAAGAAGCAATTTCCCAAAAGTCAACCCATTTAATCTCTTTCAACAACTTAACACATAATGACAGCGACAATGCTTTTCTTTTTTTTATCTACTCTGATACTATAATACAAAGATTATAAAACTGAAAACAAAATTCTTATGACAAACATTACGTACAGAAGAAAAATAAAAATTTTTAATTACGATACAGGTCTTGTACGGACACCTGTATCATAATGTAACTTTTTAATCATAACGATACACCTTTAAAAAAAGGTTTCAATGAATGGGTCCGCGGCGACGCAACACGCATGCGCAATCGATGTTTGCGCCTTGGCGTCAATATATGACATTTAAAAAATCTCTTCAATATTTAAACGAAGTTTAGTTTTGTGTGTAAAAAAAATAGTTTTTGTGTAAAAACATGTCTGAGAGCGTGGATAGTGTTAATTGTACACCACCAGATATTCTGAAAGCTGCGTCAAACATGACCGTGAACCTGTTGCCGACGAAATCTAGGAGCAACTATATTAAATGTTACCACGAGTTCATGGAATAGAAACGTACGCTTTACGTGTTATAGTATGAGAGTAGATAAAGTAGTGTATGATACTTTACATAACTTGGTCTTATAACACTCGTGTGACACTACAAAAAACTCGCCTGCGGCTCGTTTTTTTAAACCACACTCGTGTTATAAGAACCCTTATTATGCAACAGTATCATAAACTACTATTACTGACCAACTATATGAAGGAGGTTGTATTTAAAACACGTCGTAACAGTCGACCATCCTGACAACATTTGCGACCCCGCAAATCTTATTAGCTGACTTCTGGGAATGATTCTACCACCGATTGAGAAAGCTGATTGTACTGAGAAGAATCGGCAAGAAATTCAATACTTGCTCTTTTAACCCTTAGGCTGTCTCCATCTCGCAGTTAATCACTGTCATGGCATAACACAGCACAATTAATGGCAACCAACTCATCTGCTGAGTTTTACTTTATATTATTTGGCTCTTAAGATCTTACAACCATACAATCTTACTGGTTATTTCACTGATTGACAAATTATGAAATAAATATAAAAATGAGTGTGTCCTCAACCTAAGCTGAGCAGTTACGCACTAGCGAGCTAAAAATTCTCTTTTATTATTCGTTTCTTCAGTGAAAGTGGCCAGTTTGTCATTTTAAGTTTGTTTACGTGTCTTGTGTACGAACGGAATGGTCACTTTTTGTCACCATTATTGCCTTATGAATATTAATCGAGGAAGTTTTTCTGGAAATACCGCGTTGCTATAACATCCGTTGCAACCTGTAAAATACACTGGCGCATATTTAAAATACTGATAAGGAAATCAACTAGTCTGCAACTTTATAAGGTCGTCTGCATTCAAAGAGATGAAATTAATTAAATATCCATGTACAAGAGTTGTGATAGCCCAGCGGTGAGACCGTTCATACCGAGGTATGAGGTATGAATTGGCAGGCAGCAATATTTTTCTACTTAAACCTATGCACCTAATTGATAACAGCAATTTATCACACGCTCGGTGAATTTTCGGCACTAGAAAATTCAGAAGATATGTGTAACCTACCGATCCGCATTGGAGCAGCGTGGTGGGTCTAAGCTGAAAATACGTGCGTAAACAGTGTTACGCTATTTTAAAGAGTCTAATTAAAATGTAGCCTGAGAAACACTACATCACCACACTTTTATCACAATATAGATATTTTTTATTTATTTATTTATAACAACATAAACATATGAATTACTTAGATCTAAGAATACAGCAGTCAAGAAAAATAGCGTTCTTTAAGGCTAATAATCATACAGAACATATAAGTTAGAAAAAAAAATACTTTTATAAAAATAAATATAACAAATAGAAACAGCAATAATATAAATTAGGTTAGAAAATGAATGAATCAAATCGATTCGTCACATTAATGAATTAATAATACATAATACGTAACAGAGCCTGATGTTACAGAACAATACACTCATAGTTGTATAAAAGATAACTAAAAACTAACATTTATTGAATGATGTGCGTAATAATTTTTGTAGCGGGTCGGAGAACGCTCGAGTGAAACAAGCGGTCAGAACGTCAGGGCGCCTTTGTTATCTATAACTCAGCTTTTGCGGTTCGATTCCGGGAACATATGGCTGCGTTTAGGAACAATAAACCACAAAATTCTAATTTTGCAAAACATTTACTGGAAAGCGGTCATAAAGTGCCTAATGACCATTCATTTCATATTCTCCACACTTGTGATAAGGGACTCCGACTCAATACGTTAGAGCAACTTGAGATAATAAAAAATAACAATGGTCACTTAATTAACGAGCAAGTAAATGTATCTAATTCCGTTTTGCTGCATGTGTTCGGAGGGGAGGGTATTGGTGGGAGTTGAACTATTTAAGACTGCTTGTATGTGTAGCGCGGCGCAGTACGATTTTTGTCGTGAAGCCTATCCTCCTGATGATGCTTCGGTTTCGGGGCGAAACGATCGTCGAGATTGTGGTGGTGGGTGTGTGTGCTGCTTTTGTGTTCGTTGTTGCTGGTGAATTGCGCCTTGGGGTGCATGTGGTGGCTGGTCCTGCATGTATAAGGTGCGTAGATTTTGCCTGCTTCATACACATTGGCTTTGCATGCATTCACTTAACCCGTGCGGATTATAGCAAAGTAGTTAGTTCTGTTATATTGCTTGTAATATGGAATTCCGCAAAGTAATGCCTGCTTCTATAAATCAATTATTTTCCTATAATCCGCAAATAAATCGCAAAGCATTGCGATTTTGTCGTGGAGTCGTATCTCTTGATGATACTTCGGTTACGGGGCGAAACGATTGTTAAGTTTGTGATGGTGAACGTGTGTAGTGCTTGTGTATTGTGGTGGCGGTTTTGGAGGTTTGTGCATGTGTTTTTACGAATCCTGCATGGATCGGGTATGAATACGGATAGTCCAGTCTAAATTTAGCATTATATATGTATATATTTTCTGTTTACTGTATCCCGGATTATAGCAAAATAATTTTTATAATTACTTTTGCTTTTAAATCGTCAACTCTACTGCTGGTTCAGAAAATTGTTCCTACCGAGAAGAGCCATACAATAGGTGGTTGGAACTCTTATCAAAGAATAATTCTTCTAACTAGTATCCACGTAGTAGTTATATCCACGGATTCTCGTCATCCATGTAAACCTCAACAGTAGGCATTCTGTATCAGCCTACCTTTAACAGTTCTTTAAAATTGATGTATTGGCAACGCTAAAATTGAGGGCGGAATTTTATTATACAATGTTATAGCCAAACCCAAAAATAACCAACGTATTTTTGCAAGGCGCAAAGCAGCTGTAAGCTTATGTCGGTTCCTACTTTGTCTTTTTTATTTAGAAAGTAGTTTGGTTCAAAAACAAACGCTGCGAATAATTTATAGAAATAGACGTTACTTTGCGGAGATCCATAATACAAAAGTAATAATAAAATTATTTTGCTATAATCATAATATAAGTAAATAGAAAATATAAATAGTACTAAATGTATAGAGGACTGTCCGTCCGTTTTTTCATACCCGTTACATGCAGGATTCGTAAAAACACATGCAAAACGGACAGTCCACTATACATTTAGCACTATATATATTTCCTATTTACTGTATAGTGGATTATAGCAAAATGATTTTATTATTACTTTTGTAAAACCCTGCGCTTTCTGGTGCTGGGTTGCTACAGAAATCTTATCCCAAACTACCTGCCCATTATAGTGATTATTAGTGTTAAAGAGCAGTCTGTGGAAATCTGAGAGGAACAGTTACATTTAAAGTGGTAAATGCATTTGCAAATTGGCAAAAAAGAGATGTGAATGAACTGCCGTTGACCGAGATGTTTGTGAAATTGAACGCCTCTTTGTCACGATATGTCTCAGTGTCAACTTACATTTGTCAGGCCGATTGCCCAATGAGTCATTATGAAGCAACTAGCTGACATATTGTTTGCAAGCTGAACCCACTATCTTTGACATCAACTTAGGTGTTCAAATACCCTCAAACGTGAACTGTTTGTTTTTCAATTATTTTCCTGTACGCCAGGTTAGCTAGTTTGATTGTTTTGATTGTTACCCAATTTTCCAGGCTTTGATGGTTCCGAATTTTATTAAATTTGTATAGCCCATTGCCACAGATAGCCATAAGCTCCGTAGGTTGCGGGTTCGATTCCAGCCAAGTTCCAAAATTTTCTATAAGCAATTTGTTTGTTCTTCGAGGCTGGATTTATATATATGTATTTAAAATTTTATATAATAATAAAATTAATAATAATATCTTTATTCACGAAAACTACATTTTCCACTTAAAATTACTTATTTATTTATTTATATATAAATATTATATTTATTTATACTTATATAACAATGGTATCGTGAAAAGGTCGTGGGACTCAGCTTCAGCTGCTTATCAGGCCACGCCTTGTACGAATGCAAAACATTGTGTTTAAAAAATTAAATAAGAGGGAAAAACAAAAAAAAACAAAATCTATATCTAAATCTAAATAGTGCATGAGCTGTTTAAAGGCCATATTATCTCCTGCAAAGGACAAATCAACGCGTACCCACTCTGAATATTAGTCACGTTCATAATTATAAAATATAAAAATGGAATTGTATAAATTAAAAAAAAAAAACAATTGTTTTCTAAATATAATATAATATGCTGTCAAAAAGGTTAAAAATTTAAGTAAAATTAATATTTATCTAAAAAAGTTTGATTGCATTCCAATTAGTTTCTAATTTTTGACAATCAAAAAGCCATTGTCTGCATCATAGTTTGAATCTGGAAACTGAATCAGACATCCGTATCGGAGGGGGAATATCGTTCCAGCATTTGGAAGCAGCAAAGCGAAAACTACCCTTAAAAGTAACTAAATTATAGTAATGACGGTCACTATTGTTTTGTACCTAATTCAGCTTAGAAGCTAGATAAGTAGGTTTCCCGTTTTTACGGAAATTATATATCATAATGTTCATTTTTAGTGTACGACGGTTTTTCATGTTCAAAATATTAAATGTATTAAGAAACGGTGTAATATTAGAGCGAGGAGGGACGTTGTAACAAAATCTAACACAAGACTTTTGTAATTTCTGTATTTTTTGTTCTGTTTGCTTATATAAACATGGTCCGTAAACCACGTCGCAATAATCGAGGTGGGAAAGAACCAAAGAGTCTACAAGCTTATTTCTTACTGGAGTACTTAAAAATGGTCTAAATTTATAAAGTGTTCGAAGAGCAGAGTAGCTCTTACATATTTTCTGTTGAATATGTTCTTTAAAGCGAAGTGAGCTATCAAATAAAATTCCGAGATTGCGTAATTCTAATGATTCGATAATTTGATTATTTCCCACACGAATGGATGGCTTTTTCTGACGAACTGCATCTACTTGCTTTTGTGTACCTAACACAATGTACGAACATTTTTGAGGATTCAACATTAGACCATTATTGTTGGACCAGTTGCTAATGGCCTCCAAATCTTTATTCAGATTTGAGATGCTAATATTAAAATTGATTCCAGAATCTGTAGCAATCTTTAAGAATAATTGTGTGTCATCTGCGTACAAATGAATTAAAGATGATTGTACATACCCAACTAGATCAGAAGTATATAACGAATATAGCAAGGGTCCTAGGATGGAACCCTGTACTACACCACTACTTACAGGTAGGGGAGATGATTTAGATAATTTGCCGTTCTTAGTCAAGCACTCCACTATCTGCTGGCGGTTCTCAAAATAACTATTGAACCAATCACAGACGGAATCACTACAGCCATAAAAACTTAACTTTTTTATTAATACAAAAGTAATAATAAAATTATTTTGCTATAATCCGCGATACAGTAAATAGAAAATATATATAGTGTTTAATGTATAGTGGATTATCAGTATTTTCATACCCGATACGTGCAGGATTCGTAAAAGCACATGCACAAACCTCCACCACTTCCACCAAAATACACAAGCACTACACAGTTTCACTATCACAAACTCAACAATCGTTTCGCCCCGCAACCGAGGCATCATCAGGAGATAGACTCCACGACAAAATCGCAAAGCTTTGCGATAGTGAAACTGTGTAGTGCTTGTGTATTTTGGTGGAAGTGGTGGAGGTTTGTGCATGTGCTTTTACGAATCCTGCACGTATCGGGTATGAAAATACTGATAATCCACTATACATTAAACACTATATATATTTTCTATTTACTGTATCGCGGATTATAGCAAAATAATTTTATTATTACTTTTGTATTATGGATCTCCGCAAAGTAACGCCTAATTCTATAAATTATTTTTTTATTAATAGTTTATGGTTAAGGCAGTCGAATGCTCGGCTGTAATCTAACAGAACTAACACAGAAGCACTATTATTATTAGAGGCTGAAAGTGCTTCATCTAAAATATGCAACAAAGCTGTAGTAGTACTGTGCTGCTTCCGAAAACCAGATTGCTGAGTTGGTATAGCATTAGTACGTTCTAAGAAGGAAGTCATTTGGGAATTGACTGCCTTTTCTACTACTTTAGACAAAACTGGCAATAGACCTATAGGTCTCAGATCACTTATAGGCTCAACTTTACTCTTTTTGGGTAATGGTTTAATGATTATGTATATAATGGCCCGTTGGCACTGTGGGTAGTGACCCTGTCTTCAGCTCCGCGGGTCGCGGGTTCGATTCCCGCCGAGGGCCAACATTTTCTATAAACAAATTGTTGGTTCTTCGAGCCTGGGTGTGTATTCGTATTTAAGTTTGTATTTAAAACTTATATATGTAGTATATCTACCAGTTGTCCGTCACCCATAACACAAGTATTAAGTTACTTACTTTGGGGACGGTCGACCGTGTGTGTAAATGTCCCATATATTTATTTATTATTATTACTTATATATTTACCACTTTTCCGTCTCCAATAAAACAAGTATTAAGTTACTTTGGAGACAGACATCCGTGTGTATAATTTTCACAAATATATTTATTATTTATTCTATCACCAGATATGACTACAGTGTAACAGAAAATAAAATATTCTGTCGTTTTCTACAATAGAAACTTCACACAGACTGCCAGTGCCTTTGAATAATTCCGGCGTTAGTAGCACGGTTCAATGGTCTTTCTATGGTATATATAGATTTTTTTTTGTGACAATTGAATACGCCTCACAGAACAAAGCAATTGCTTTATACTTAATCACGTATATTAGTAACTTTTACGTAATAGAATGAATAAGTTAAATAACGTAGAAAGTAAAAGACTATTTATAGAAGTAGGCGTTACTTGGCAGAATTCCATAGTACAAAGTAATGATATAATTATTTTTGCTTTATTGCACCTCAAATCTATGTGATGCTAAGCGTTGGAAGTGCAATCCGTTCTCATACCTTATACATACAGGATTAGTAACCGTACGTAGAGTTTCCATATTTATATAGAATCTTATACTTTATAGTTATTGTATACATATCTTTTATTTTGTAATATATTTAAATTATTTACGCGTCCCTATTGCATGCTACGGTAACCTATACTTAAGACTACAAATTTAATTAAATAGTTTGTAAAATAATTTATAGTTTCAAATCTAAGTCTTGTGATTCCTAAATAAATTAAACTAAAATTAAAATAAATGCAATTTTTGCATTACAAAAACAGCCATACGTGACATTTACAATTTTAATTCTCGTGATTCCCTGCTAGAGAAGTTCAAGGAAACATGTATTCTTAGATTGGCTTCACAGTATATTTTTAGTAATTTAATTTTTGTACATAAGAATATACATAATTATAAGAAGATTGGCTATGTATCTAATAGACAAAGTAGGAACCGACATAAGCTTGCAGTTCCTGCTTTGCGTCTTACAAAAGTACGTAATCCGTATGTGGGTATGGGTAAAAGATTCTATAATAAAATTTCACAATATACTTTAACTTTAACATAACAGCAGTTTAAAAATACTATTAAAAAAGGCTAATTGAGAAAGCATACTTTACTATTGAGAATTACTTAGACGATAAGAATGCAAGGATATAGCTACTCTTCGATCCTGTACAACACATTAATAAGTATATGTAACTAGTGATAAGAATATTCTTTGAAAAGAGCAACCGCCGAGTTTCTAGCTGGTTCTTCTCGATAAGAACAGCATTCTGAATCTTAAATGTTGACGATTCAAAAGCACTTGTTTACAAGTTTACTTGAATAAAGAATATTTTGAATTTTGAATTTGAATGATGGATATGTGACTAGAAGGAGGCCAAAATAGTGATGGATTGTGTGAAGTATTTTGAATTTAAATACGGATGTATATGTGACTAGAGGGTGGCCAAAATAGTAATGGATTGTGTGAAGTATTTTGAATTTAAATACGGATGTATATGTGACTAGAGGGAGGCCAAAATAGTAAGGGATTGTGTGAAGTATTTTGAATTTAAATACGGATGTATATGTGACTAGAGGGAGGCCAAAATAGTGATGGATTTTGTGAAGTATTTTGAATTTAAATACGGATGTATATGTGACTAGAGGGAGGCCAAAATAGTGATGGATTGTGTGAAGTATTTTGAATCTAAATACGGATGTATATGTGACTAGAGGGAGGCCAAAATAGTAATGGTTGGATTGTGTAAGCATGACATGCATATAAAAGAAGTAGCGCCAGATTTGACGAACAACAGCAGAGAATGGAATCCAAAAAAATGTTGTGCCGACCACACTTAGAGTTGAATAAGAGCAGGAGAATGGTGTTCAATAACATGAATAACTATAACTATAAGTACTGTAAACATGACACTGGATAAAAAAACAAAAGTAATAATAATTTACGATTTTGTCGTGGAGTCTATCTCCCAATGATGCTTCGGTTGCGGGGCGAAACGATTGTTGAGTTTGTGATAGTGAACGTGCGTAGTGCTTGTGTATTGTGGTGGCGGTGGTGGAGGTTTATGCATGTGTTTTAACAAATCCTGCATGTAACGGGTATGAATAAACTGATAGTCTAACCAAATTAAAACGCGGTGCAAAGATTCTGATTAATTTAAATCAAGATTACATTCCGTTTCAATGTAACGTGTACTGCGTGTAAATACGTTATTAATATTCCTCAGCAGTTCTCAGAACGTGAAACTAGAACAATATATACAAACCATACGTTTTTTTGCTGAATCCGATCATGACAACATCCGCAAATCGGTTACATTTGATCACCCGTCGCTGTTCACGATCGTAGAAGGCCAACATTATCATGCATATCTATCCATCTATCTATATCTATATCTATCTATACTTATTATAAAATAAAGCCTGTACAGTGGAATGTGAGCGACTTTCTCAAAATATAATTAACAGTTTTTTTTTATTAAAAGGTAGTATAATTCTTCCTGTAGGGTAAGTTGATAGTATAATAGGGTTTTATGTAAATCGTAATAAAAAGGTCGCGCAGTTGTAACAATACTTCCCGATGGTTTAGGTAAATAGTACATATCGGTATTATGTAAATTGTGTTGAAGAGATCACGCAGTCGTTAAAAAACTTGCTTGCTGGGAGCTTTAGTCGCGTGCGCTGCGTAAACCAGCAGAGATACACTAAAGTGATGTATTAGAGAATTGTAGATCTATAAAAATACTACAAAAATATTAAAACAACATGTCTCTATCTCTTATGGTCAACTCACAATAACTACTTTTATGTTCAAAATTTCAATTTAGTACACTAATTTCCACACCGCACGCACAAATATTGTTACAATAAAAACACAATTACTTTGTCTATAGATTCTTATTATTTAGGTAAACAATATATTGCCGACCTTAAATACTAAAAAAAATAATAACAATTATTTTTAACAATAATTCATCTTTGTCATTCATGTTCATCTCACTCTAATAATGTAAAATAATGTGGATTATTTATGAACTTGTTCCCTCGCGACAATCGGGGACGCCATCCTGGACTATCTTCGTAAGAGCAAAGCGACGGACTGATGACGTCATATATATTCTTATTCTAATTCAAAATATTATTACTCAAGTAAACTTGTAAACAAGTGCTTTTGGATCGTCAACTCTACTGCTGCTTCGGAAAGCTCGGAAGCTTCGGCAGAAACTCGGCGAAAATTTCAAAGAATTATTCTAACTACTAGTTACATTTAGTCATTACTGTCTTGTACAGGGTCGATAAGTAGCTCTGTCCACGCATTCTTATCGTCTAAGTTAATCCTCAATAGTATAGTAGGCTATGTATTAGCTAGTTAATGTGTTTTTAAAAATACACCAGATGAATCATATACTATATGATGATGCTGACTCGGATATGAATAAGACGTGTGCGATAGAAAAGCTAATCTAATCTCAAAGCAATGTAAGTGTAAGGACTATAAACCTATCATTTTCAAAATTTTTAGAATTTGACAATTAATATTCATTTATTGATAAAAAAAATGGAGAACATAATATCTCACAATGAAATCATAAATAATTTTTGAAAACTTTTTTTACACAATAACCTAGTGTCTAGCTCGTTGATGCTCTAGAATCTTCTAGCAGCAAATCGTCAAATAGAAAAAAGTCATATAAACTTCGACTCTAATATAATACCTAGAAATAAGTACTTTTTATTTTCAAAAATAAGTAGAACATTTTTTATAGTAGAGTTACACGAAACAATGTCATTGACATAAATATTTGTTTGATATTTTAATTTTTTATATGACCGTGATAAATAAAGGCGAGTGGGCTGACTTGTGCCATGTTCGATTTTTTTATTATGTTCAAAGCTTTATTAGTTCCATTCAAACGTAAGTTTCATTTTAAGTTTTTGTAATACTGATGTCGTAAAAGGCGACTAAAGTGGACCCGCCGTGTAATATCCGGTTGAGTAGAATAGACCAGTCTTTCTTACCGAGGGTTCGTAAAATACGACTAAGGTAAGATGACATCAGGCGGGCGGTTGGTCGTAAAATACGTAGCCAAATCATGTGACAACACGTTTATAACATGTTCTACCGACACCACTTAGGGTGGGTTACGGGCAGGAGGATGATGATGTTATATTGATGCTTACTAATTTATCGTTCACAAAATTATTCGCATACGTAGAAATCAGCTTTATTTTTTTTGAAATAAAACACATGTCGAAAGAATGCGAGATAAGCAATATGTTCTCTGTTTTTATGTAATCAAATCAGAAAATATAACGAGATTACTTTAGCCAACCTATATAGCAATATCAAATATATAACAAGCCCGAATATAACGTACTAAATCCTGGCTAGTAGAAATGGAAAGTATCAGTAAATCTTCCTAACGCCACGGGAACTTACGTCGGACGGACGGACTAAAATTCGCAACCAAGAACCCTCCACCCGACACCTGTCTTGTGGAAATGGTAATGCTATACGCATATCCGGGTTTTACCCGGTGAGCTACATGATAGGACTTCTCTAAATAGTAGCAGCCTCTCCGCTAATGATGCCCAAGAATTACCTGATGTATTAACCCCGTCGGGACCATACCATCTAACTTCTTAATAGTTCGTAGTAGTGCCTAGTTACTTCGGCAAGTTCTGCGTCATTAGAAATACCTTCCGGAATGACTAAAAAGCAATGGACTAATAACGTTATACATCCATCACCAACTGACTTATACAGATACTACCGTTAATAGCAGGGATGTAAAGTATCGAACATTGATTGCCAGCACTCGCCACACTCTGTTTGTTGTTGTTTCTCCTCTCACCAAAGTTCAGAAATAAAATACTTCTGCGATTAATATGTCGATAAGCTTGGGTAAAATTATCGACATACCCAAATTATTAACCGCACAAGAAAAGGCCGTATGTGTGCATAGACTCATGACTAGGTAAATGCAAAGCTAGACGGATTCCATAGCACTATTTGCAGGGTAAAGAAAAGTTATATATTACAGACCGCGATACAGTATCTTGCGTGCTAACGTCCCAATGAACCGAATATCGTAATGTGAGCTTTCTCTTCAAAATCTGACCAAGTGTTCGATAAAGAAATCGATTATACAACGCTGACACTAACTTCAGAAGCCATTAATGACACAGTTTTATAATGTACATGAGGTTTTACGATAACCTTTGTAATTAAATATTGCGATATTACAGTATACATCGTATGACTATAAAAAAGTTTAACAGGTTGTTATTGTTCTTCAGTTTAATGATTTATAGAAGCAGGCCTTACTTTGCGGAATTCCATATTACAGGCACTATAACAAAATTACCTCGCTATAATCCGCACGGGTTAAGCGAATGCATGCAAAGATAATGTGTATGAAGCAGGCAAAATCTACGAACCTTATACATGCAGGACAAGCCACCACACGCACCCCAAGGCTCCTTCACCAGCAACAAAGCACGCAAGCAGCACACACAACCACCAACACAACAATCACGACGATCGTTTCGCTCCGAAACCGAAGCATCATCAGGAGGGAGGATCCACGACAAAATCGTGGTAGTTTTGTTATAGTGCCTGTTCTTCAGTTAAACAATGGTCTTCTCTGTACAAGAACTACGGAACCTGAGGCATTGCTGATTTTTACTACTATGAGTTTTTTAAGATTTTCCTTACGATGTTTCCCTTTTAAAGTAATAATAGTCTTCAATTGTATAATATGCTTTGCGTATAAGCAAATTCATTTAATTAAAACTTCTGTATGGGCAAGTCTAGTATGTTTTAAAGAATTTTATATACCCTTCTACGAATAGAAGTAGAATATACGAATTACGAGATTTACGGATAATTTATGTGAGATCTTCGAAATATTCTGTCCTATACATGAGTGATAATAGATATTTGACTATTTAAAACCCTAAGGTTTCGATTTTTCTCATATGAATCAGAGAAGCAACAGTAAGAAAAAAGATGTATTTCAAATGAGATAAATGCTCCTATATGTTACTGGTTATTGACGTTCTATCTTTAACATAATTTAACTACAGTAAAAGTGTCGTGCATTAACGAAAGTCAACTAAGCAAATAAAATAGCAAAAGCGCTTTAACCGCTTGAATTTACACATTCCCTTAGTGAGTAATGGACCGGAAACGCTACCTGAGTCCGTCCATACTTTACAGGACATTGTTATGAATAACGCTCAACAACGCTCTCCCTTTCAAAACTGTACAAGCAAATCACATTCATATTAACTGAACCATTAATGCTAAATTTGCGTATTAAATTTTATAACAACGTTGGGTACACACAAAAGATGGGGACCCTGACAATAAGGTTTGAATCATCGATACGTGAGGTTTAAAATAGTTTGGAATTTTTATATAAAGGAGAATAGTTCGGGTTTATAAACTAAACACGAACCGCCAAGTCCTTTATGCTATTAGTGCCTAGATTGAAAAGAGTGATGCTTTCATAAACTTATTATATTTACAGTAAGAAGCAGGTCTGTAAATGACAATGATATAATAAATGAGACATAAGATGCCACTCGTATAAATCATCTTAATCTAATCACGTATAAAAAAAAAGACAAATAGTGGTTACAAAACGCTCCGATCTCCTCCAAAATTTACAGGATCGTTCTAATGATTATCAATTTTTTTTATTTCATTACAATCGGTCCAACCATTTTGGAGTCTATAAAGTACATACTTCCATTTTTATATAACATATTATGATTGAGTAAATTCAAATTTCTCTCTTTTCAAATTTCTATTTTGCACTAATATTTGATACATTTGCCTACACAAAACTTCCCTTAGAGTGCCAAATAATTTGTTGGTAAAGGAATAACAATTGAGTGGAACAGAGTTCTTAATTCAGAACATTTTTACACCGTATAAGATTCATATCAGTGCAGATAATGTATACCGGTTCCAAGTACCGTACAGTACACGGTTAGAACTGTCGCAAAGTAAACTGCGATGTCAGGTATTACGATTTTATAAGTGACGTTTACTTTGTAAATAATAAGTAGCTGAGTTTATCTTGGATTTGTCTTGTGGTTTAATTAAATGCATATTATTAAGTGCACTTATAAAAGATTTATATCGTACGTAATGGTAAATTTTAGACTTTCGCGATTCATACTTATTATTATATAAATAAACGGGTCACATCGCGGCAAAATCGAGTTACTTTTTTACAAGGTTCGACGTTTCGACAGAGTTGCATCCGCCATGGTCACGAACTGACTGGAGCGCCGCGGCGTCTTCGTTCCCGAGTACTACAGTCATTATTTTGTTCATCTACCCTCACTTGAACCGCACAATCCGCGAACCTTGTAAAAAGGTAACTCGATTTTGCCGCGATGTGACCCGTTTATTTATATAATAATCGTACGTAATATCATCATTCTCAGTCGGTACGACATGTTTTTCTCTTCCATTCATTCCTATTATTCGTCAACCCTGGCACTACTCCTTTTATGTATGTAATAGACAAAGTAGGTGCCGACATAAGCTTTCGACTCCTGCTTTGCGCCTAGCAAAAGTACGTAAATCGTTTGTGGGTTTGGGTATAAGATTCTATCATAAAATTCCGAAATCAATTTTGGCCATGCCATTACAGCAGTTTAAAAACACTGTTAAAAAGAGGCTGATACAGAAAGCCTACTACTATACTGTTGAAGATTAATTGGATGATAAGGATGTGTGGATATAGGTGCACTTCTACCCTGTACAAGACAGTAATAAATAAATGCAACTAGTTTTAAGATTTATATTTTTAAAAGAGCAACCGCCTAGTTTCTTGCTAGTTCTTCTCGGCAGGAACAGCTATCCGAACCAGCAGTAAAGTCGACGATTCAAAAGCACTTGTTTACAAGTTTACTTGAATAAAGAATATTTTGAATTTGAATTTATATGCATGTCATACTTCACACAATCCCTCTAATCACATGTCGATCCACATTCATACTGTTACATGATTTATATCGCATGTAATATGTTTGTAGGAAAACGTCATTAGAACAGGTAATGTGGGTAAACACTAACCCAACTAACATAGTGAGTAACCGATTCACACTGTTTTGGATTTGTCTTTATTTTTTTTATTTTTTTTATTGCGTAATAGGCGAGCGCTTGACTGTAACCATGCCTGATGGTAAGCAAAAAAACAATTAAAAAGACACTTTATAAACCTTATTATACTTATTTATAGAATTAGGCGTTACTTTGCAGAGATACATAATTATTATCATTATTACTATTATAATTATTATAATTATATTATTATTATTATAATACAAACGTAATTATATAATTATTTTGCTATAATCCGCTATATAGTAATAGTATAGCGGATTATAGCAAAATAATTTTATTATTACTTTTCTTATTATACTATTGAGAACTATTTAAATTATAAGAGAGTTAAGTTTAAGTTGGAAACACCTACGAGCTATTGTCACTATATTATAATAATTGTTTCATTTGTTGACTTATAATTATATACGATATTATTTAAATAATTATTTTTGATAAGAATTACCGCCGAGTTTCTTGCTGGTTCTTCTGGGCGAGAGCACCTTTCCGATACCTTTGAACCTTTAAACTCGCCTCAATTTACATATAATATGTGGTAAATTAGGTAAATAAACTTAAATTATACATAAATTTAGACGAACATTAAAATTTTAGTAGACATTGGGTATGTGCAATCATTTTATGCTAGCAGTAACTTTTGACCATTCGCTTATAACCAATACATATATATATGCTAATATCGTTCTTATCACTATAATAATAAGAATTAAATTATTAATTACGGGAGGCTAAACCAAGTCTTAAGTAGGGTCTTATTATTGAATTTCGTCCCTTAATAATAAAAAAGTAAAAAAGTAAAGCAAAAGCCTGTTACTATGCCCACTGCTGGGCTAAGGCCTCCTCTCTCCGTTATTGGAGAGAAGGATTGGAGCTAAGACCTACCACGCTGCTCCAATGCGCATTGGTAGGTTACACATATCCCTAGAATTCTCTAGAGATATGCAGGTTTCCTCACGATGTTTTCCTTCACCGAAAAGCGTATGATAAATTGCAATTATCATTTAGACACATGAGTTTTAATAGAAAAACTCATTGGTGCCTGCCCGGGGTTTGAACCTATGTCGTCTTTAGAGAGTCGCACGTTCTCACCGCTAGGCTATCACAGCTTCCCTTAATAATGTTCATTGGTAATCAAATTTACATAAGTCGCTTTGGTTAAAAGCACTTGAATGAAGAATATTTTGAATTAAAATTTGAATTTAACACCTGTATGTAATTCATTACCAATAATAAAATTAGGTACTAACTGTGACTCATGGTTTTGCTTTGCGAAGGTCTATCTATATAAAAAAGTAACGTTGTTGCTTCGTTTTCTCTGTGAACAGATTTAGCTTTAGTAAAAAGTAGCTTGTGTCAATTCCAAATATAGATTTACTTGTACGCAAAATTTAACGCTTTAGCGATTGAAAGATACAAACACATACTTTGAAACTCTCGCTTTATAATATTAGTAGGATTACTTAAAGATTAAAGAATGTAATAATGGTTAATAAGTTTTATAAAATTCACTTAGTCCATAAAATAAAGAAAATCTAATCTTTAAATACGTTGTGTGAGATCGAAGTTTAGATTATACAAGTTTGTTTAAAAAATATATATATATTATTATGAAATATAATTATATTTATAGAAAATTATGGAAAAGATGAGAGGTGCAAGATTGGGATGTTATGGACATGTAATGAGGAGGGATGAAAATCATGTGATCAAACGAGTGTTGAGTATGAATGTGGATGGATATGTGACTAGAGGAAGGCCTAAAAAGAGATGGTTGGACTGTGTGAAGTATGACATGCATATAAAAGGAGTAGCGCCAGAGTTGACGAATGATAGAAGAGAATGGAAGAGAAAAACATGTTGTACCGACCCCACTTAGAGTGGGATAAGGGTAGGAGAAAGAAGTTCGTTTACAAAAATAAACTCGTTAAGTTTTCTTAAAAAATTAACGGTCCCAGAATATTTAAGATTCATAAAGTCACTATTAATAATTTGAATACTCACCTGATAGTAAATTAAGATTATCTGAGATGAAAATACGTCGCATGGAAGTTTTCTTAACAGATTTACTGGGCAATTAGATAAATCACATTACTTGACCCCAACGGGAAATTAATTCGAGAGATGTTGTGAAAGGCCATTGGACCTAGGGTTGCCACCGTGCGATAGCCTCCTTCTGCAAAGACGTAATCTCGGAAAAGGTGGCAGCGAAGCGGATCCGAGAAGTTGAGTCCCGGGATCCGATCTGCCGCAGGTGACGGGGGCGCAGACGACTCGCCGATGTCCGTCGCATGGCCACGTGGGGACCACCAAGGGTTCCAGAAGGGGAATACTCAAAAATTCAGACTATTCAAAAAATCTACCACTGCTTTTGAAAACATGCTCACGTTAGAAATATTCTAACACCTCGTTCCCACGGGCGTTTAAAGTACGTCGCGTTAAATCTCCGCATAGGCGTAATAGGAAGTTTCGCATTGTGTATTCGGCCTAACGCCTAAAAAAAAGAGCCATACGTGGCATCTACAATTTAAGTCCGCGTGATTCCCTGCGAGAGAAGTTTAAGGAAACAGGTATTCTAACATTTGCTTCACAGTATATTTTAAATAACGTAATTTTTGTATATAAAAATATAAAGAATTATAAAACGATAGGTGATGTATATAATAGACAAAGTAGGAACCGACATAAGCTTGCGACTCCTGCTTTGCGCCTAGCAAAAGTACGTAAATCGTTTGTGGGTTTGGGTATAAGATTCTATAATAAAATTCCGAAATCAATTTTGGTCATGCCATTACAGCAGTTTAAAAACACTGTTAAAAAGAGGCTGATACAGAAAGCCTACTATACTGTTGAAGATTACTTAGATGATAAGGATGTGTGGATATAGGTGCACTTCTACCCTGTACAAGACAGTAATAAATAAATGTAACTAGTTCTAAGATTTATATTTTAAAAAGAGCAACCGCCGAGTTTCTTGCTGGCTCTTCTCGGTAGGAACAGCTTTCCGAACCAGCAGTAAAGTTGACGATTCAAAAGCACTTGTTTACAAGTTTACTTGAATAAAGAATATTTTGATTTGATTTGATTTGAAAATGGAACACTACTCGATAAAAATACGTCGCGTTTTAAATACACTTTCGTGTAAACCAGATACCTGGATACCCATTTGTTTGATTTCGACGCATTTTTAACGCACGGTAAAAAACGTCTCGTCCGTACAAGGGGTAACAACAACTTTTTAAATAATATGGTCTATAGACCGCATGTTAAACTGTAATTTATAAATAAAACCTTTTATAATACTCGCCAAAAATACAGCGAAAGGACACGGTAAACACGTTTAAATTGAAAAGGTTATTTTTAATTTACATTCACTTTATGGTACATGTTTTTAAACAAAATTACATGACAATATTGTATAGTGAGAATAAGAGAGTGATTTAAGTCAGCATTATATTATATGGTTCCCATAACGTATTAGTTAACTCACTTTGGGGACGGGCAGTCGTTTGTGTAATTGTCCAATATATTTATTTTAATTAGAAAAAATCATCCAGCGTTACTAATATTTATATTGAAAATTTTTTCAATTTCCATTTCTATTGCTGCAACATGCATCTCGAAACAACGATACATCATTTCTCCTGCATCTAAAGGTCAACAAACTGTCATTTTAAAATTTACAAATATAGTATTATATAATTTATTGCGTTATAGAATCGTCCCATGCATAATCGTATTGGTAACTTGATACATCTTGAGGTAATACTTTGGTCGATGGAAAAATACACCGGATTAGAAGCATTCTTAAGGCTATTATAGTTTTTACGAGGAAAAATAAAGTACGCTACACATTCAACCGTTTTAATTATATATTTTAAATTCATGTGCTTCAATGGTTGGTAAAGAGGTACCTCTTTGTCACAAGGAGAAAGATAGTAAAATAAAGTAACGGCCTGTTGAAGCTAAAAACAAAAGTAATATTAAAATTATTTTGCTATAATCCGCGATACAGTAAATAGAAAATATATATAGTGTTAAATGTATAGTGGACTATTCCTATTTTCATACCCGATACGTGCAGGATTCGTAAAACCACATGCACAAACCTCCACCACTTCCACCACAATACACAAGCACTACACACGTTCACTATCACAAACTCGACAATTCTTTCGCCCCGCAACCGATGGATCATCAGGAGATAGACTCCACGACAAAATCGCAAAGCGATATTGTCGTGATTAAAGTATCGTGGATTATAGCAAAATAATTTTATTATTACTTTTGTATTATGGATCTCCGCAAAGTGACGCCTAATTCTATAAAGAAGCTAAAAACCTCCACGGTGCTCCAGTGCTGACTGTTAAGTAACACATATCCCCAGAATTCTTTGGAGATAATTAATAATTCCTTACGATGGTTTTCTTTAACAAAAGCGTGTGATAAATTGCAATTATCAATTAGACACATAAGTTTTAATAGAAAAACTCATTGGTGGTAATCCCATCGAAAGAACTCCACGGCGGTTAATTAAGGCATAAAAGCAAGCACAATGTAGATTTAATATTCAAACTGGTTCTATTTGCTTTATTCGTATTGATTCTATATGAGGACTTTCTAAAATTTATCACCAAACTATTAAATATTTGACTCTAATTCATGTAAATGGTCAATTATATTATACACTAGTTGTGCCCGCGTGGAAATCAGTGTGTCACAAAATTCTGCCCGAATTAAAATCTTTAACCTAAAAGTAGTTATTCTGAGTTAACCATAAGAGATTGTGACACCTGCGTCGCGACTCAGCAGAGTTAGCAACTCATTTGTTGGTCTCGCTATTCGATTCTATAATAAAATTGCTCAATCCATTCTGGACCAGTGTACAGAAAGATTCCAATTAAGTGTAAAAAATATGCTTATACATAAAGCACATTACAAAATTGAAGATTATTTGGATGATAAGAAAGTCTGGATTTGAAAATCCTTTCAGCTTCATACAAGACAGCGGTTTAATAATGTATAATTGAAAATATTTAAAAGATTGTCCGCCGAGTTTCTTGCTGGTTTTTCTTGGTAAGAGCAACATTCCGAACCAGTTATAGCTTCACTATTCATATTGATACTTGACGATTCAAAAGTGCCTGAAATGGTTTATTTGAATAAAGATTATTTTGATTCGATTTGAAAAGATAGAGACATACTCTCGCGGACTTTGTTATAGAATATTTGTAGGTCTACAATTTTCTATTACGTAACTTTAGTGTATCTGTGCTGGATTAAGTGGCGCTCGCGAGTAAAGCTCTCAGCAGGCGAGTTTTTTAAAACCGCGCGACCTCTTTAACATAATTTACATAAAATCTTAATGTTCTATCAAGTTAAACTTTCTGGGAGAGTTGCACTATCTTTTAGTAAAAACCGTACAAAAATCCGTTCAGTAGATTTTGAGAAAATCGATCACATACATCTAGACCGCTTTTGGGAACTTTGTTTAATAATAAGTATAGATGACGGAATTTCATCCGTGTGAAGTGACCTTTATATAAAATTATATAATAATGCCATTTATACCCATCGCGTGTCGAAGTCAAAGTATTAACATTGTCCTTGGCGTATTTGAACGATTTCTAAGCTGCTTCCTTCAAAAGTTAAGTCTACATATTATTAAAAATGAAATATGTGAAATAAACTTAAACACAAATTTAAGTTAATGTAAATTTTGTGAATATACTTTTATTTAATAAACTCCAACTTTGGCTCCAAGCCAAAATTATAAAAAAAAGTGTTTCCAAAGCTAATTACAGTTTTGAACATTATACAAAATATGCGCAAACTTAGCTTAAAATAAAATTAAAATTGGCATAAAATTCAAAATTTCACGTAATTGAAGCAGAGACATATTTATTTTAAAAAATATGTTTGTATATTATGTATATGTAAGCAAGTGCTTTTGAATCGTATTTCTCTACTTTTGGTTCGGAAAGCTGTTCCTACAGAGAGCTAGCAAATAACTCAGCGGGTACATTTTTTAAAACATAATTTTTATAGCTAGTTACATTGAGTCATTGCTAACTTGTACAGGCTCGAAGAGTAGCTCACGGATCTATGTAATCCTCAACAATATAGTAGGCTGCCTCCTTTTAACAGTTTTTAAACTGCTGTTTAAAGGTTAAATTGCGGAATTTTCGTATAGAATCTTAAAATAAATACTCTATTATTTATTTTGTATTGTTTCTATCCTAGTTATTATATATTCAGTATTCATTAGCAAAAATATTTTATATTTCATTCGTATGTATGTCCTTTATAAACTCCGAGAGGGCTGAACCGATTTTAATTAAATTTTTAGACAATCTTTAAAATGACTCAGCAGGTGGTCCTGTAAAATTTCGATAGAAGCACTTTTTAGCTGTTAGTTAGTTCTGTTTCGAGAGAAGTTAGAAATCAAACTGAGTTACAGCAACGCTTGGCCGAACAGCTAGTTTATAATTTATAGAATTCGGTGCTTCGGCTTTGATCGGCTTTGCGATTTTGTCGTAGAGTCTATCTCCTGATGATGCTTCGGTTGCGGGGTGAAACGATTGTTGAGTTTGTGATAGTGAACGTGTGTAGGTTTGTGCATGTGTTTATACGAATCCTGCACGTATCGGGTATGAAAATACGGAGAGTCCACTATACATTTAACACTATATATTTTTTCTATTTACTGTATCGCGGATTATAGCAAAATAATTTTATTATTAATTTTGTAGCTAGTTTATAAATAAACAAGTAAACAACATTCTGTACTTAGTTAGTTCATTCTTGTTTCTGTTAGTCCATAAAGAAACGCACAAATAGAAACTTGTAAACACCCTATATATAGGAACTTGTTATGGCAGAAACGATCTGTCTTCTCGTCAATATATCTCGAACGGTATGTTAAGGTCGATGCACATATTAGTAAACTTGTCTGTATATAGTTTTCAAATAACTCTCCATGAATCATTGAATTTTTTTAAAATCTTTTATTTAACTTGCCTTGTATAATATTTGTATGTGAAGGTATATTAAGGTTAAGGAAGGAATTCTTGCAAGTTAAATTTGAACCATTTCCCAGGGTTTGATTTATGTCGAGATTTAAGATACTGGTGCAGGGGACTGCACCAGTATCTTATCTCTTAGCATTGTCATCGGGAGATGACAATGCATGTTTATTATATCTGATACTGGTGCCAGAGCAGTGATATCCCAGCAGTGAGACCGTGCGACTCTTTCGAGGGGAACACGAGTTCAAACCCGGGCAGGCACCAATGAGTTTTTCTATTAAAACTCGTGTGTCTAATTGATGATTACAATTTATCGCACGCTTTGCGGTGAAGGAAAACATCGTAAGGTAACCTGCATATCTCTAGAGAATCTGGAGATATGTGTAAGCTACCAATCCGCATTGGAGCAGCGTTGTATGTCTTAGCTCCAACCCTTCTCTCCAGAAACGGAGAGAGGAGGCCTATTCCCAGCAGTGGGATTGTAACAGGGCGACGACTTTACTTTTTTTACATGTATTTATTTACCAATTGTCTGTCAACCATAATACAAGTACAGTAGCGTCCTGTGTCGCGATTCAGCAGAGTTAACAACTCATTTGTTGGTCTCGCTATTCGCTTCTATAATAAAATTCCTCAATCCATTGTTGACCAGTGTACAGAAAGATTCCAATTAAGTGTAAAAAATATGCTTATACATAAAGCATATTACAAAATTGAAGATTATTTGGATGATAAGAAAGCTTGGATTTGAAAATCCTTTCAGCTTCATACAAGACAGCGGTTTAATAATGTATAATTGAAAATATTTAAAAGATTGACCGCCGAGTTTCTTGCTGGTTCTTCTCGGTAAGAGCAACATTCCGAACCAGTTGTAGCTTCATTAATCATATTGATGCTTGACGATTCAAAAGAGTATGAAATGGTTTATTTGAATAAAGATTATTTTGATTTTGAGTAGAATCTGAAAAAGTTATAAGTAATTAATAAAATAAAGCGTTTCATAGAGGAAATAAATTGTATGTGACATTAAATTAACATGTACATATGTAATAACATAGTTTTAAAATAATCCTTAATTGAGGTCTGTTTTTACGCAACTCGTAGACCTTGCTTAAAAACCTTTTCTTGCATGTTGCGAAGAATTCTTATGTCTTAGGCAAGTATGCCGTTTTCTTCTGCCCATGCTCTGCAGGTATTGAAACAAATCAACCACAACTGTAATTGTAACTCTTACAGTTGTGGGTAGTAGTTGGTGGCTCCAAAGGGCCGGATTATTGGACGAATCGAATGGCGATCTATCGAAGTGCCGGATTAGTAAGTTGCTTACTTTGGGGTCGGACAACCATGTGTGTATTTCTCATATATGTTTATTATTAATTTATTAATAGCTATAGCTCAGTAACGTGCAATAAAAAAAACTAATCGTAAACATAATTAAGTTTACCGACATACTCAATTACTTCGATAAACATTATATTAGCAAGCGCATCTATGACCATGACTGCATGACTTTTGAACACCAAACGCTTGGATCAGACTTAATATATAAAGGTCACGGTGATTAACATATAATCATAATAATCATATACCATATATTAATATCTTGGACGACGACCAGTGTAATTTGGCACCCGGCAACGAAATTATATTGTTTGCTAACGATGCATTATTTATGACTGAAACTAGATGCCTAAAACTTAAATGTTAATTTAGAAATGGCGTCTTTAAATAAAGATTGATATATAACCAATACCATATATTGAAATATCTTTATAAACATAATAGCCGTACTTCGCGTGCGTCAATTTAAATGTTAAAATACCCCCAATAATGTATTTGTGTTATTTTTACCTTACCTTATGTTAACCCGGTATATGTATAAGGTTCAATTATACATAAACGAGTTTACATAAATGAAGGTAATTTAAGTCGTAATTAACAGATATTTTAAAATTTTAATTAAGCTGTGATAAATAAATTATAGGATTAGCCGTTACTTTGCGGAGATCCATAATACAAAAGTAATAGTAAAATTATTTTGCTATAATCCGCAAGATTAATTTGCTATAATCGCGGATTATAGCAAAACAATTTTACTATTACTTTTGTAAGCTGTGATAGCCCAGCGGTGAGACTGTGTGACTCTTTCGGATTGGTCACCAGTATATACCCCTGGCAGGCAACAATTCAATACTAAAAGCTGCTGTGTTTAATTGATAATTGCAATTTATCACACACTTTTCAACATCACCTGCATATCTCTAGAGAATTCTGGAGATGTGTAACCTACCAATCCGCGTTGGAGCAACGTGGTAGGTTTTATCTCAAATCCTTCTCTCCAAAAACGGAGAGAGACGATCTATGCCAAGCAGTGGGGTTCCTTTTTTAACATTTTTTAAATTTTAAAAGAAGTCGCGAGTAGCTCTAGTTATTATATAATGCTAATTAAGACTCTTTTTTCACCAACTATTTATCTGTTACTCTCTTTATATCGTAGATAAAGCAGTATTTACTTTCGACAAAGTAACAGTTTGTTGTCGCTAGCCAAACAATATTGAGGGCATCTTGCGGTTTATCTCATTTGTTCGACCTATATTTTAGCAAGATTACTAATCTCAGAAACGTTGATCCCATGCATTGTCAGTTTAATCTTATATTAGATAAGGATTACAGTATTAGTTAATACGTAGAAAGTAAAGGATCGGGTTGTTATTCTACCACTATTGGAAAAAATTCAAATAAAAAATTCAAAATATTCTTTACAAGAAAAACATGCAGCTTCGCCCGCGCGAAATTCAGTGTTTAGCATTTATTTGTTTAGCTCGAGTCTCGGCATGAGACCGGCTCTCTGATACGATACACCACTTTTTATACCTATTCCCCCCTCTAAACTATAATCGACACCGGTTTGTTACTACCCACTAAAAATTGTTGTGAAACTACCTCTTCAACTTAATTTACATGGAACGGATATGTGCTATTGACCTAAACCTTTCGGAGCAATTTTACTTCTCTTATCTCACTTCAGGTGGGGTCAGCACAACGTGTTTTAAACATGCTGTTATATGATTTGGCTAGTTATTTTACGACCGGCCGCGTGCCTGATGTCTCACTATCCATTATAGCATTTTTTTTAAATAAATATATGGGAAAATTACACACTCGGTCATCCTTCCCTTAGTAACTTAACAATTGCGTTATGGGTGACAAATAACTGGTAAATAAATACTTATATATTTTTAAATACATATATACACCCAGCATCACAACAAATTTGTTATACAAAACGTTGAATATGGTGCTATAATGTGTTAAAAAAGATATATAAAGGTTCTTTCTAAACTTCAATTATTTTTAATTTTTATTGAGTACTAGAAATACGTGCGGCTTTGCCCGCGTAAAATTCAGTGTTTAACATGTTATAGTCGCTCGAGTCTCGGCATGAGACTGGCTCTCTGATACCCTACACCGCTTTTTATACCTATTCCCCCCTCTAAACTACAATCGACACCGATTTGTTACTACCCCCACTAAAAATTGTTGTGAAACGACCTCTTCAACTGAATTTACATGAAATCGTTATGTGCGATTAAGCTAAACCTTTCGGAGGAATTGCACTACTTTTTAATAAAAACCGTACAAAATCCGTTCAGTAGATTTTAAGAAAATCGATTACATACCTACAGACAGCTTTGGGGACTTTTTTTATAATAAGTATAGATTCTTAGAACGGATTAAGCGTGAAATCGTTATCATCACGTACGCGCCCTAAACGTACTTGCGTGTTTACTAGTAATTAGGGGAAATATTAAGGTTGCAAAATTTATATACTTAATTTTTTTTTCTCTCTCTCTTTCTATACATTAATTAACTTTAATTTTATAATTTGTACCTAGTATTTAGTTTTCTTTTTTCGTTTTAAACTTAAGTTATGAATATTATGTTTTTTAGGTATAATACCAAGGCTAAGGCTTCAGAAAGTACGTAGATCGTTTGTGGGCTTCGGTATACTTTTTTATAATAAAATTCCTCAATCTATTTTGGACTTGCCTTTACACAAGTTCAAAAAAGCAATTAAAGAGACTCTCATTAATAAAGCTTACTATAATATTGAAGACTGTCAATGATAATAATGCTTGGAACTAAATTGCGACCAGCTATGCACTACATGATATTGTAATCTATGTTTGTTAACAATAGTAAATACAAAATTGTATTTACTTTTAAAAAGAGTGACCGCCGAGTTTCTTGCTGGTTCTTCTCGGTTAGAGCTTTCCGAACCAGTCGTAGCTTCAATTTAATTTTAATTTGACGATTTAAAAGTGCTTGTAATAGGCAAATTTGAATAGACTTATTTGAATTTGAATTTTGTATTAGTAAAAATAAAACAGTTGTGTCACCGACTCGGTTGTTTAATTGTTGCTCCGCTACATATTATGCATTTAATATTACAATATCTAATTATTCGTATTTATAATATTAGTATGGATGTTTATAATATTTAAAGGTTATAACCAGTTGTACTTGCCATATGTAAGTACTATAAGCTTTTTAAACTCAATCAGTTTGACAATTACATTTATAGAACGATTTAATTAGCTTAGAACGACCTTTGAATTCTAAGCAACATTCCGTTCGCTAAGCGGAGTATTTATGCATTATAAATAACTAACAGCAGATTACTGACAATTGCATTTATTATAATTACTCATGAATTAACATTAGGTGGAGTCGAGGATGCTGTTCGTGAGAAAGTTTTATATAAAAAAATCATGGCCAACAATTAAAGGCCTTTGACTGGCCCGTTGGCGCTGTGGTTAGTGACCATGCCTTCAGTTCCGAGGGTCGCGGTTTCGATTCCCGCTGAGGGCCAACATTTTCTATAAACAAATTGTTGGTTCTTCGAGCCTGCGTGTGTATTTGTATTTAAGTATGTATTTAAACTTATATATGTAGTACATCTACCAGTTGTCCGTCACCCGTAACACAAGTATTAAGTTACTTTGAGGACGGACGACCGTGTGTGTAAATGTCCCATATATTTATTTATTTACCTTTAAGTGTGCTTTAGAAGCATTGTTAAATTTGTGGTTGCTATAAAGGATAAATTTGCCGGTTAAAATCACTTTTAAATAGCTAAAAATAGTGGAATGCCTCAGGAATATATGCACTAGTAGTACTTGCTACTTGAGGGTATTATGTAATATGTATTTTTTTCGTGTGCCCGCAAGAAAAACGGGATTATTTTTGTATTCTATATAGTCACCCTTAATTGTGCTATATTTTAATAACATTGGTTTGGATCCGACGTCGTAATGACTGATCAAAGTCATACCATCAGCCCTCCACTACGCGTCGCCCTAAGCCGTGGTCCGGCCTCACAGGAGGCACCCTTAGGACGACGTTCCCCGACGCTAGTAGAGCTTCTGCGCTCGCCCGTCCCGCCAGGTGACGATGTAAAAACCGCTAGGGCTAACTGCATACAGTCAGTTCGAATAAAACACCAACATCTGTTCAGCGGATAGCGAAACAGACAGATAAATAGACGGACAAATAGACTATCGCGCTAATAATATTTGTATGGATGTTTTTAAGTATATGCTATGTAAATCAATTAATGCCTAAATGTGTATCAACAGTTGATCAAACTCTATTAGAACGAGTATTTTAAATGTATATAATTAAAAGAAACGTAATTTGAGATTGAGTAATGGAAATATTTTATAAAATTTAACCATTAATATTTCATTGAAGCCATTTTTCCCACAATTCGCATGACTTATGAGCAAACACTATGACATTTGACATAAGACACCTGCTAGAAATCGCATTGCACTCTTGCAACTAAGTAGCACCACATATAATGACTAGTGAAACTGTTGCATTCGTCAACACACCCTGCGAACAAAGCGTGTATATTTTGAAATTTAAACTATCGTCTGTGTTATTCATAGTTAATGTATAGAAACCGGCTATACTCACATCCTATTTTATCTGACTCGCCAGACTATTTTCGAGCCCAGCCGGGGCACTTATTCATCATCAAAAAAAGAAGAAATAAGACGTGAGTATAGCCGGTTTCTATACATTAACTAAAGCGTGTTTATTTCCAAAATAGTTTTGACAGATTTCCTAGCCAAGTTTAACGAAACAAGCAAATTCTCCCTACCAAAATACCTATTATTTAAGTTGTTTAAGTGAACAATTCAATTATAAAGTTGCGGCGTACATTACAAAGACAAGCACAAGAGTTTTAGAAAAACTATGACGGGACATAGCACTTTCGAACTAACTGTATGCTGTTAGCTCTAACGGCTTTTACAGCGTCACCGGGCGGGACGGGCGAGCGCAGAAGCATCGTCGACGAGTGAAATGCAGATAGTAAAGAGCGCAGAAGCTCTACTAAAGTCAGGGAACGTCGTCCTCAGGGTGCCTCCTGTGAGATCGGGACCATGGCTTATGGCGGCGCGTAGTGGAGGGCTGATGATATGACTTTGATTAGTCATTGCGACGTCAAAAGGGGACATAGCACAAAAAAGGTTGGGAGACACTGCTCTAATCCTTAGCCCCTCGTGATCCCGGGCGTAAAAAATACGTCGCGTTAAAATTCCGCTATACGGGTTATAAAAAGTTTCGTATGGTATATTCGGCTTAACGCCCTACGCCCTAACGCCTAATGGATACCTATTTGTTCCATTTCGACGTATTTGTAACGCACGGTAAAAAACTTCTCGTGCATACCAGAGGTAACGCCTGAAATGGAACACTGCGCGATAAAATGCGTCGCGTTTTAAATGCGCTGTCGTGTGAACAGATACCTGGATACCCATTTGTTTCATTTGATATCTTTCTTCTTCTTCTTTGTTGGCGGGCTGTTTTCCGCACTTAGTCGCATTTTGGCGACCATTGTGCGTGAGGGTGAAAGCGGACTGGTTACTCCAGCCAGCCAAGCTCCTTCCAGAAGCCAAGGACCCCAGGCGGAGCACCAAAGGCTTCTTGCAATGTCCTCGGTGAGCCAAGGATATTCGCCCGATGTTTTGCCACCTCCGTGCAATATAGCATGACGTGAGATGGTGTTTCCGGTTCCCTCATGCATCCTCTGCAAATGGGGCTGTCAGTCGCACCTAAATAGAACAGGTGTTTATTTAGCACACAATGGCCGGTGATAAGGCTTATCATTCTTCGCAGGTTGGGTCTGTTCATGTGAAGAAGACTGTTGGTCAAGCGAGGATTCAGGGACGGCATTGCGTCTCTGGATTGCCTACAGTCGGTCCGGTTTGTCCAGAGTGTATTGTGGGTTACCATGGTCATCTCTCTAAGCCATGATCTTAATAGGCTAAAGGGAAATGGGACAATAGGTTCAGGTCCTTCGACCGTGGTATTTGAGCCTATTCTGGCTAGTTCATCTGCTGCGTCATTTCCCAGTGAACCGCTGTGACCTTTGATCCATTGGAGTACCTTTCAAACCTTACCTACCTTACCTGGAACCTTTCATTTGATATATTTTTAACGCACGGCAAAAAACCTCTCGTGCCTACGAAGGGTAAAGCCTAAAATGGACAACTGCGCGAAAAAATTCCTCGCGTTTTAAATGCGCTGTCGTGTAAACAGATACAAATAATTTATAGAATTAGGCGTTAATTTGCGGAGATCCATAATACAAAAGTAATAATAAAATTATTTTGCTATAATCCGCGATACAGTAAATAGAAAATATATATAGTGTTTAATGTATAGTGGACTATACTTTTATCGCAAAGCTTTGCGATTTTGTCGTGGAGTCTATCTCCTGATGATGCTTCGGTTGCGGGGCGAAACGATTGTTGAGTTTGTAATAGTGAACCTGTGTAGTGCTTGTGTATTGTGGTGGAAGTGGTGGAGGTTTGTGCATATGTTTTTACGAATCCTGCATGTAACGGGTATGAAAAAAAGTATAGTCCACTATACATTTAGCACTATATATATTTTCTATTTACTGTATCGCGGATTATAGCAGAATAATTTTATTATTACTTTTGTAAACAGATACCTTTATACTCATTTGTTTCATTTCGATGTATTTTTAACGCACGGTAAAAAACTTTTCGTGCCGACAAGGGGTAAAGTTAGAAATTTTAGCATGCAATTTCAATTCAAAGAATTTTATTCTTCCTTATGTACGCGTAACCTGTTTGTAAGAGATAATTTGTTATTCATTTAACTGCGAATTGGATTTTTTGTTAATAACAGGTTTGTTCAACTCCTGACCATGATCTCATCGGGTGGTAAGTAACGATGTAAGTTTTATTTACGAATTACAGGTGTACGGTATCATGTCTCAACTAATCTTCCAATATAATTGACGGCCATTATAACGTAAGGCTACTATTTAGTACTGATTGCTTCCTTTTGTGAGATTTGGTGAATCTATCAATCCTTTACGGGTTTAGTGGTTTTTAATCAGACGCTCATAGTATATGCAACGCATTCGTACATATAACTTTATTGAACGATCTTTATATTTAACTCTTTTGGTGGCCTATATGATCTACTTAACGAAAAAATAAAATTACATATCTTACAGACTAAATATACCTTAAATATATAAATTGCACAGATTGTTTCACTTCATGCTGGAAGATGAAATCAAATATATTTCATCACAGAAATAAGAATATATTTCTAAGAATAAGAAAATTTTGATTTGGGACCAATAATGTAATGTAAATTCCGGCTACACAAATCGATAGATAATATAAAAGTGTATGTAGAAGCTAATGACGATTTAACATACTTTGATGTGAATACCAGTTACGGACAACAGGCTGCAGCATCATCAGTGATGTCCTTATGATTATTAACCCATAATTAGATGGGTTATCGTCTCATAATTAACTATTAAGAGTCAGATGAAAGAAATTTACAACCATGTATTCCGAATATATACAGCCGAAGTATTCGGTATCGGTAGCAAGACGATTGCCTAACATTTTCAGCGATAAATATTTGATTTATTTTAATGTTAAGAATTACGGGTTTCAACGCAATCGGTTACTAAATCTAACGATAGTTACGTCTCCACAAATGCGTCCGTGTACAGTTGATAAGTAAAATTATATTAATAATTTTAATCAATGCGAACAAAGATTGTAATCTTTGTATGTAAAATATGTATAAATAAAAGTTTTATATTTGTGTACGAGTAACCGTAAAACTAAAGAATACTGAAAGCATATTTTATCCTATTAATACATATTATAAAGTTTAAATTTCGTGAGTACACCATTTAAACCGCTTCAATGCTCAAATGGTTTTACAAATTTGGGAGCAACTTTGTGTAATTTTTTTTGTTAATATGAAATAATACAAAAGCAAATGTTTTATGTCAGAAAGTCCATAGACGTCTATAATTAGCTATCTATAAGTACCTTATTAAAGAAAAAAATTGGTATAACTATCTTTTCTTTATATAACCATTGCATCGCGGGTTAAACCGAAAGGTGCAGCCGGTGTATTTTATACTCACTTATTTGACTTCAACACACTTGAATATGTACAAAGTATAATATAAGAGAAATTAATATTCCAATAGACTAATGCCTAGAGCTTTAATTAACACAAATAATATTTGTGCCCACGGCGGTATTTATTTGAACCTGAAAGACACACTCCACCACTGTATTACATTATTAGCTAGATATTAAGGCATCTAATAGTCGCTCGAGCCTCAGGAGGTGTTTGGCTAGCTGATAATCTGCACTACTTTTTGCACCTATTCCACAACTAAAGACAAGCGAAACTATTATATTTTTATATTTTTCACACTCATTACAAATGGTTGTAACATAAATATAAATATCTTGCGGAAACTAATAAAAAAAATGTTATTTATAAAAATATTTCCAATAAAGCTATCGGCGACAGTTACAATTTAACACTGTAATCTGCAATCGATCAAATGAAATCTAGAGGCAAAAAAATACCAGCTGACAAAATTTTTTTTTTTATAATCCCCGAAAAATGAAACTTAATTTACTTTTCATAATAATAGCAAATTAAAATCATTAAAAAAATACAGTTTCACATTTTGAACGCGACAGTACTGAGGTTACCAATCTGTTAATTTTGTTTGGGCGTATCGTTACAATTTATTGCATATTTCGGTTACTCCTTAATAAATATAGCTTATATATATATCGAATGTATAAAATATATAAAATTTTATACATTCGATAATACGGAAAAAAAATCTAAAATTTGTTTCGTAATACAAAAGTCGCTATGTAAATTTATTAATTTGATATCATCATCATCCTCCTGTCCTTATCTCACTCTAACACTCCCACATGATTTGGCTACTTACTTTACGACCAGCAACCTGTCTAACGTCAACTTACCTTACTCGGACGGTAAGAAAATGAGGGTGGTCTATTCTACTCAGCCGTATACCCCACGGCATAACTCATCAATGTTTACATATACAATTTTAAATACATAAGTACCTTTTTCTATCTGTAAATTTCCTCTATTAGTAATATACTTTATTAAATTTGTAATCAAAATTGAATTATTGAAAGTAGGTTAATAGTTTTGTTTTCAAATATATTTCTTGGCATACTGATATACGCATGTAATAGATACAGTTGGTAAGTTAAGGATAAATCTTATTTCAATCGAGTTTGAACACGATTAAAACTAATGTAATTGATAATTGCAATTTATCACACGCTTTTCGGTGAAGGAAAACATCGTGAGGAAACCTGCATATCTCTAGAGAATTCTGGAGATATGTGTAACCTACTAATCCTCATTGGAGGTGCGTGGTAGGTCTTAGCTCCAACCCTTCTCTCCAGAAATGGAGAGAGGAGGCCTATTCCCAGCTGTGGGAATGTTACAGGCCGCTACTTTTTTTATTTCAATCTGGATCTTCAATTCTCACCTGCTTACGATACAATCGGAGATGCGATAATCATGATTTAATTGGCGGTTTAACTTAGCAAATAAGTACTGCAAATACCATGAGAGAAATTATACACTATATGTAACTAGTAATAAGAATTATTCTTTGAAAAGAACAACCGCCGAGTTTCTTGTTGGTCCTTCCCGGTAGGAACAGCTTTCCGAACCAGCAGTACATGTTGACGATTCAAAAGCATTTGTTTACAAGTTTACTTGAATAAAGAATAATTCGAATTTGAATATAATTAGTTGTTAAGAAAAAATATTTAGAAAATGATAGTATGTGTCAATTAAATAAAAAAAATATATCCTTAGAACTTTACAATCTTCCAATACAATGGTTGTGTATAACACGAAAATTAATCATGACAATATTTATGAAAGTACCTTTTTTGAGACTGTGCGCTCAGTTGCACCTAATAAATAATAATGTTATTAAGTGTTATCTTTTTCTTTGCAGGTAATATAAATTGCCCAAGAGAAACGGGTCAGGCGTGCAGATTACTGACCTACACTCGCCAGGCTACCGGAACTATTATGCCTTATACATCCACAACAATCTAATACGATAGACCTGACTCGAATAACAACCGGAAGAACCGTTAGTTAATTATGCCAATTTATTAACTTGCAACATGATGGAGGAGGTGACCACTCGCCCTAATGTCGACTATATCCCCCCTCTCCCGGCTAAAGCGATGCAGAGGACTGGATCGACTACTTTTACGCAAATAACTACCGACGATGCTAGCCTCCGAGTGAACGGATTCGCCGATAGCCGGGCAGAAGTGGACTCTCTAAGTTCGATGCACTCTCTTGTCCTTAATTCTAAGATGCCAACAACAACGGTATTCGTAGCGGCGACCCAGCCAGAGCGACCCGCGAACACGCCTAGCGCAGACGCACTCGCAACAAACGGTCCCCACGTGGTGACGATCCGAATAAATACGGACGCCGATAAACCGAAAGCGCCGAAAATCTCAAGCGTTCATCTAAAGAGCGACGTCGACTTCGACACTTTCAAATTGAGCGACACAAGCAAGAAAAGCAGCTTAGTGAGACTGAACGTGGACGAGAGTCGACCGAAAATCCTCGATAATGAGGATCTATCTAAACTGGATAAGCCCCCGTACATTTACTGTAACTCGTACGTGAACACAATAACAAGTATGGTAATGTCCAGTGGCCAGTGCTCTCCGAGCGACACTTTAGATTCAGGGACGTGCAGTGACCTAGATGGAACGCCGCCGCCGCTCCCAAAAAAGAAGACGTCAAAATCGAGCTCCGCGAAGAAAGCCATTTCCGTCACGGTAATTAGCTCTACACGAAATCAAAGCGAGGTCGATTTCGAAGATAACGACTCTAACATATCGTGTGACTCGCTAAATAGTAGTGAGTTAAATGGAAGCGTGCACGCTGACGAAAGTCACAGCGACGACGCGAGTAAAAAAGAAAAGAAACAGTCTTCCGATGCAGCGTCACAAGCGTTAAATAAAGCGAACAATAAAGACAGTAGCTTTCTACCTCAAGGTCTCCTGCAAGATATTAGAGATCGCTCAGCGAAACGAAGCACGGTTGAAACGGAAAGTGAGCCGCAGAATGGGCGAAACGGGGAAGTGAGCCTGCATATTAATGAAAATGCTAATTTATCAAAAGAAAGCACACAACTAACTTCGTTCCGTTTGGTTTCGCAACTTAATAACGCGGTAAAGAAACACAATGAGGAATGTATAAAAAATGGCGTAGAAAAGTCTAAAAACTCTTTAGAGTCATTAAAACATAACGAGGAGTCTTTGAAAAATGGGGTAGAAACTTTATCAGGCTCCCTGACCAAAACTGCCCTAATTAGTGAGAGTACTTATGAAGAAAGGAAGCAATTTGATAAAATGAAGGAGGAACAGTTGTATTATAGCAGTCACTATTTTGATACGGATAAATTTTACGATTTTCACCTAAACGAAAAACAGTTCGATGATGTGTCAGTGAAAAGTGTTAGTGAAAATAAAAGTGTGTGCAATGAACTCTCGGAAATGGAGTATTTTGCCGGCATAAAAGACTACAAAAACGAAGAAATGCCGTCTACAATAAAAAGCTCGAAAGGAACAATTCGCGGTGTCAAAAACCGTGTCCGAGCTGGTATTGCCACATTCCTTCAGATTCAGAGCACAACAAAGGTATTTATACATTTTTTACGTCTATATAATTTTAAAACAGTACATAAAATACATTTATATCAATTAATATACATATATAAGTGCCTATAAAAAACTTACCGACATACTACTAAAGATTATTATTTATTTCCTGCTGTACTTTGCGCAGCATAAAAATTATATGGGTATTAATATAAAAAATGAAAGGAAAAACATGTTTAATCGTTTTCGACATTGTATCATAGGCCATTTTTAGACATGTGTTTAAAGTCATGATTCATATGCCAATTTGTTCAATTCTCAGATACTTGTTTGTAGCATCGTATCAAACACAACGTATTTACAAAAATTTACTCATTCTAGAAGTCAAATCAAAAAACGACGTCTGTCGGAGACATCGAATGTCTTTCTATTCGTGGGGCGAACAATTTCAGTTTAACTAGTAAAAGATTACGAATCTGAAAGTTTGCCGCAACTGCCTTATTATACACGTACTGATTTTAGAGGTCACAGTCAAGCATTTGAAAGTGTGCCCACGTAGCCAATGTTTTATTGCAAACATTTTAATAACTTTCGATCGTATAACTTCATAGCCAATGCAATGTTGACGAGTTTTTATAGCGGGATAACAATTTAGATATGCTCAGATATATTATAGTATTATAAAAAGAGTAGCGCCAGCATAATGTAATAGTGAATAGACAACTGAAAACATATTGTTCCGACCCCACTTAGACTGGAATAAGGGTAGAAAAATGATATTATAGTTTGAACAAGGAGAAAAGAGGAACGTGTAACATATTAACATCTTTATGGTTCAGTTAACTTAATTTGCAGTTCAAGTCATATCTAATTTATAGAATTAGGCTTTACTTTGTGGAGATCCATAATACAAAAGAAATAATAAAATAATTTTGCTATAATCCGCGATACAATAAATAGAAAATATATATAGTGTTAAATGTATAGTGGACTATCCGTATTTTCATACCCGATACGTGCAGGATTCGTAAAAACACATGCACAAACCTCCACCACTTTCACCACAATACACAAGCACTACACACGTTCCCTATCACAAACTCAACAATCGTTTCGCCCCGCAACCGAAGCATCATCAGGAGATAGACTCCAAAACAAAATCGCAAAGCTTTTGCCTTTGCGACTTTGTAGAGGAAGTTGTGGAGGTTTGTGCATGTGTTTTTAGCAATCCTGCACGTATCGGGTATGAAAAAACGGATAGTCCACTATACATTTAACACTATATATATTTTCTATTTACTGTATCGCGGATTATAGCAAAATAATTTTAATTTTTCTTTTGCAAGTCATATCTATTAAAAGTATATTAAATAAAACGATCACTAAGTAATCTTTGTGATACGGTTAGACCTGTTTACCCATTAGTTACCCATGATATTTTATTTAGTAAGGGAATGACATCAAACAAATGTGGCATCGTATTTCGTTTACACCTAACCAAATCTTTAAAAAAACGTGATCTTTATCAAATCGGAACAACACTTTGATGAGTTTATCTGTATTCATAAAGTTTCCTGGAATAATAAAAAAAGTAGGACGCATTATGCAACTTTGAATTATAATACACAAGCTGAGCAGCCACGCGTTGCTGTGGCTCAGTTTGGTTTCGAATTCCCCTCGAAACAACGTAACTGTTTAAAAAATACTCCGATCGCCAACGAACTTTGCAGGATCATCCGCTGCGTGATTCTAAGGATTGTTTAAAAATTTCATTAAAATCGGTCCAGTCTTTGCAAAATCTATACAAGATATGCAAACAAACATTCATTTATGTATAAAAATAATTAATATATAATACAAAAATAATATATATATATGGGAGCTTATATATTTTACTCCGTGGTTTCCACGATTTTGAAAAGTGTGGACTGAGTCACATCATAGTTCCCCTGTTTATATTATTAAAGTCATACTGAAAAGAACCATAGAAATAATATGAAAATAGTCGTCAGAATATCGTTTTGTATTAAAGTGACCGAATCCAAAAAGTTTTTTTGTGGCAAATTGTAACAAAACATAATTTAGTACCTACAAAACTCGTGAGCTACTTTTATTTTAATCGTGATATAATTTTACATAGATCGCATTGAAATAAGAATTGGAAAGTATTTAACTTCATTAAGCCTTATTTTGAATTCGGTCACTTTGAAGCTAATCTTGCGATATTATAGATATCAATGATCAAGTACAATTTAGGATTATAATCTTATGAAGATAATTATCAATATATTGATAAAAAATACACATATATGCGATTAGAAAATTGAATAATATTAATAAGTAATAATGTAATAATAATAAGAAAATAAGCATAAGATGATTTATAAATAAATATTATCAAATATATTGCACAATTACATATATGGCCGTCTGACCCGAAAGTAACTTACGTTAACGTAATACTTAAGTAATTAACTTAATACTTGCGTTATGGATGCTAGACAACTGGTCGATATACTACCTATGTTATTTTAAATAAATACTTAAATACAAAGGCTAAAAGAACCAACAAAACGTTTTTAGAACATGTTGGCCCTCGGCGGTAACGGAACCCTTGTCCCTCGAGCTGAAGGGTCCAACACAAAACACAGCAAAGACATTACTACCACTAAAAATGGCCGCGGCAAAATCTTCCGCTTGACCCTGGATTTTAGAAAACACAATTTATTTAAATAAGCTGAGAACAAAAGTTACGAATCTCTTACGCGTGAATCTCACGGATTACAAGTACGCATTTAAAATGTACTCTGTCAACTATTTAACTAACGACGTCTATTGTTTCCCATAGTAATGTAAACCTTCATGGTTTATCCGAAACAATGGCACAGTGTTCTGCTATGAAACAGGGGCAAGATACAACTGCTATATTACATTTATAATTATAAACGGATGATCTGGTTATTATTAGAGGTAGCAAAACAAAGGCCAATTGTCATATTAAGGCCCTTAACAGACAGTCGTTATATCGTAGATTGGTTTACGAACCTACTATTAAATAAAGAGTAGGCAATCCTGTCCATTTTTCAATACACTTATCTAATGAACCAATCAAAATAAGCAATATTCTAATTCCATCCAATGCCACTCCATAGGTCCACTATACATTAATTATCAACTTAATTATTAATACACATTTTAAAAGTCTAATGCTAACCTTTTTATAGGTGGACGCAACATACTTAAAAACTACAATACATTTGCATCATTAAAATAATGTCAATGTCAAAAAAAATATATACGAATTTGTCATTATAATGAATCAGAAATAAATGTCAAAGTAGCAAATAATAGTACCAAATAACAATGATAATTTGGCTATTAATAATAATAAAAATAGATTAATAAAAATAAATATTATATTATTCTTATATAACACTAAAGCGATATCAAAATAACAGAAAGCTCAGAATAAGGGAACTATAAAGCGGGAGCTATAAGGCAGACCTATAAGTCAGTGTCACAATAAATAATATGTATAAATAAATAAAAAATTCATAAAAAAGAGAGACAGAGATATACACCTAAAACTAAACAATTTACAAACATTTAAATCACAAGTATTTACGACGTCATAGTTCTAAGCACTAAGCTAATTGACAGAAATTTATAGTTTTCTAGCGTTAAGTTTATTTATAGAGTTTAGCTCACATGCTCAGAATAGCACCTGAAGAAGCCGTTTATAGCAAGACATAACGATCATAATACAGTCAAGAATAGGAGATGTATCATCGTATTCAAACATGCATTAACTGAAATCGATTTCGAAAAAACAGTAAAACTATAAAAATAATTCTGCAGGAATTTGGACAAATATTATCACCCTATTCAAACCATTTGAGACCATGTATGGTATCTTTAAGGTGATATGAATGATGGATTGTTGATCTCCGAAAAGGTCTCGGAGAGCTGGTAGATTCACGCTTCATAATATCGATAAAAAATCTTGTATTCACAGAGAAAACACATTTAACTACGTACATAGGACAATAGAACAACACATAAAACGTACATAAAGTATAAAAGAAGCAATCACAGTTTTACAAAAACGATAAAAAAGGTACGCAGAGAAATGTGACCCTGTAAAAAGGAACACCACTCAGCGTAATTTGAGGGGGAACCTCAACGCCGGTTTTCAGTGGCGACCTCTACTACCACTAAAAATACACCCAGAACGTCAGCGACAATGTAATATCATCGTATATAGAGATCCCTTAAGAGCTCGATGTCAAGGAGTGGACATCCATCGGTTGATTAGGAAGATAAAGTATCTTTAGATACGGGTTAACTGGAATGGGGTTATAAACATGTATGAGGATGAGCAAATCATAATAAATTTCCGACAAGATTTCGTGTCAACGAAGTATACTAACGATCTTCTAAGCTCGAAAGCTAATAATCAATTTAATTATAGACAATATCAAAGGAAGACAGATTTTCCTCTTTTCTAAGTCTAGTAATTAAAGTAAAAGTGCCATTTCCTTACTGAGGTCTCACGACGAGTATCGGAAGACATCTAGATAATTGAATACAACTAGAAATACATGAGAAAGTTTTTATAAAAAAGTGTTTTTCTTAGAAACAAGAGTGTAATTGCATTGGTCTATATATGGCAATGGATTGTGTCAATCGTTTTGAATGGAACAAAAGGCAATTCCGTTTCTTGCTGTATTCACTGAAGGGCATATTTTTTTTATATACACACTATGAATGTGTCTTTCGTGTGATTAAATTTACTACATTCTGTACGATTTCAATATATTGAAGGTCAGTTTTAGGGCTAAGCCACCTTCCGAAACAGAATGCACTCAACTGTGAAATATCCAAAGAATGTCAATTATCTATAAATTTAATAAATTGTATTTGAACAAACGTAGTTTTTATATATACAACAGAATTCTTAATAAAAGTCTTAGGTCGATAGTTTTTTGTATTACTCGTAAATCATTATCAAGATTTCTTAATATTTCTATAGATACAATTATCTTCATATTTTAATATTTTCAAGCAACTTATCTATACTTATTACAAAACAGAATTCCCAAAAACTGTCCGTCTTTACTGAACTGAACAACTAAACAGATTTTTGTAAGGTTTTTACTCAAACAGTGGAATTCTTAAGGAAGGTTTAAGTTAATAGGAAATTAAATTAGAATTCACGCGGGAATCGGGGTCGGAATTTGCACGGGAATTGTTTTTGTGAAATACCAATATTCACGCGTGCGATGCTGCAAGCAGAGCTAGTTTAGTTATATTTTATTGTTTATGTATCGTTAGTATTAATATTTTTATCTCGTTACTAAAGTTTACGGAGAAAAAGAAGAGGAGAAGCTATGTATATTTACATATTATGAATGTATACCTATACAAGATGAATGTAGAATGAAAAATGAATGTAGATATTTTCTAAACATCGTTTTCCCATTAAAGATAAAATAAATCTAAACAGATAAGCTTCAATCTATTATCAGATTAATTTATTAATTTGCCAGATTCTAATTTTGAAGAAATATAAAAAATAACTCCGAGGAAGTTCCCCAGAGTACATTAGCTTATCGTTTCAACAAATAAACATTTATAATTTTGTTTTAAAACAAACAGTTCTAACATCAACTGCTGGCATTATTAATTAAGGCTAAAATTAATTAAAGAATAAAAGGTTTTAGAAGAACCAGCAAGTTGCTCATTTCATAATATAATTCTTATACCTAAATACATATTACTATGGCTATCATACGCGAGATTGGATTATAATAAATCCATATGTAACAGCAAATATTGAATATAATAGATCAAATCAAATCGAACAGTATTTACGCATCAAACACACTTTCGTGCACAAAAACAATATAATGGTGTGAAATAAAAGAACAATAAAATGAAGTACCAATAATAATCATACACACAAAAGGAAAACTATTTACAATGAAACAATATTATATTAAAAAAAAACTAAATAAATAATCAACATTTTGATGTGTCCATGTTCGTAGGCACCTGGGAACATCAACACAATGTGAAATCGCATTTTCTGAAATACCTTTACCATTTAAAGGTATAACAATTAATTAATTAGCGTACTTTATACAAAATATATAATTTCAATTGATAATCGGAAAATTATTGTAAAGATCGAATATCGAAGAATAGATTTACATCACCATCACCATGTTAACATAAGAGATTTCTATACATACTCGCATTCATACCAATGACTTCATTTGCGTGATTTTCAAAGACAAATTAAAAAGCATGCTAAGTCACTTCAGTTTTTTAACTATTTCTATACCAAAAATAAATATATGAGCTTTCAAACATTTTATAGACGAGAAAAAAGGAAAACTAAAAATAATTTACAGAATTAGGCGTTACTTTGACGAATTCTATACTCGTACTGAAGTAATTGTACATTACTTTGCTTAAATTATTAATTACTAAAAAAAATACTACTTTTACTGTCAAGTATGAATTAATAAGTAGTCGTTTTAGTTTTCGATATGTTCGCTTAGGCGTGTTCAAAAAAGCTATTTTAGTTCGGGATATAAGTGATAAGTGCTGATCTTAGACTCTCAGTTATATTTTATAGGCTGACATATAATATTTGTTGCATTATTTTCTTTTATTTTTAAAAAATCTGTGTTTTTATACTGTATAATCCCTTTTTCGAGACGAAAAAGGGATTATACAGTAATTTATGGACGGACGGATTATATAATAAGGGGAATTATATAAAAGGGATTATATATAAATTAATTTAACGATTACATTAGTTTAACCATATCTTTCAGTTGTCTTAACTTAATTTGAAAGTGTTATCACCTCTAATTAAAATACTACTTATTTCTAGTTGTTCAGGGTACAGTGTTAATAAGTATGTATTTTGTTGCTGATCTATAAATAAAATAAAATAAAATATAATTTATAGAATTAGGCGTTACTTTGCGGAGATCCATAATACAAAAGTAATAATAAAATTATTTTGCTATAATCCGCGGTACAGTAAATAGAAGATATATATAGTGTTAAATGTATAGTAGACTATCCGTATTTTCATACCCGATACGTGCAGGATTAGTAAAAACACATGCACAAACCTCTACCACTTCCACCACAATACACAAGCACTACACACGTTCACTATCACAAATTCAACAATCGTTTCGCCCCGCAACCGAAGCATCATCAGGAGATAGACTGTACGACAAAATCGCAAAGCGTGCTTTGCGATTTTGTATAGTGCTTGTGTATTGTGGTGGAAGTGGTGGAGGTTTGTGCATGTGTTTTTACGAATCCTGCATGTAACGGGTATGAAAATACTGATAGTCCACTATACATTTAACACTATATATATTTCCTATTTACTGTATCGCGGATTATAGCAAAATAATTTTATTATTACTTTTAATATAAAATATGTCGATACTCGATCCCGATACCGATAGCTATGAGTATCGAGAAACTGCTCTCTGAGAAATGTTAACGCAATCGAGCGCGCGCTTGAGTTTCTACCACTTTATGACTTAATCTGTAACAAATGACTATCTTTTTGCTTGTAACTTCGCTTATTATTGGCAATTTGTTATGTTTGCATTGATTGATGATGTTACATTCATTTTCTAATGCTCCGTTCTTATATTGTTCTTCGAAATACTTATTTGTTGCTATCGTAAGTCTTCTACCTTATTTTTATCTCGGTATTAAAATTATCTCGGTTAAAGTTACAGACAGAAACTAGACAAACATGTAATAATAGTTTTTCTTTAACTCAATGCATAACTGCTAGGTGCTTATAACCATCAGCAGATATTTAAATAATTAAATTTTTATCTCGACTTTACTTATTTATTATTTTTATATTATAACTAGCTTTTAAATGCAACTTCGTTTGCGTCGACTGCAGTTTTATTATTTGAGTAAACCGTTATACTTATATTGATTATGGTTAAAGTGGGTTAACATTAAAAGCTAAACATATGGTGTTGCGGACTTTTATTTAGAACTTATAGAGGGGAAAATTTTGTAGTACTAGTAATTTCAGATGGAATAACTTTCACCGTTTACTTAGCGCACGCAAGGAAAGCTTTAAATTTTGCCGTTTTCGCAATATTTTTATTGCTGCACCTCTCCTATACATCTTAGCGTGATGTTATATTGTCTATAGCCTTCCTCGATATATGGACTATCTTACACTCTAAGAATTTTTCAAATCGGTCTAGCAGTCTAACTCTTCAGCTTTATATATTAATAGTATAGATAAATATTTAGTTTTTATTTTGTTCCCCATCGTTGATATTTTATTAGGTCCTCTGCCCTAAGGTTGCCTTTAAGAGATTTCTTTTAGCGATAAGGCCGCCAATTCTACCGGTGCTTTTTTCACCTATCTATATTTATTTTAATGGTAAACAATAAAGTTTAAAGTCTTTAAAGTCCGTATGTCTGCTATACTTTTAGGTCTAATGCTCTGAAGCAATTGATGGAATTGGGTATGATTTAATCTTATAAACGAAGCTATCATCTATATAAAAAAAAATATTTAAGTTCTTTATACTCCGAAACGGCTAGAATGATTTTTGTGAAATTTTCTAATAATCTTTAAATTGACCCGGGGGATAATCTTATGAAGTTTGGTGGCGATTGGAGATTTTTTTTCAACTGTCAAGCGACAGTTTTCCCTTTCCTCCTAAAGCCATTACGTCTCAAGCATAAATAAACATAGTTCTATTGGTGGCTATACAACAAATAGATGATAGATGATAACTGAACAAACTGTTTACTGTATTGCCTCGTGTAATACTAGGAGACGATAACTCTGTAGGTAATACCATAAGAAAAATGAACTTGAAATCGTACCTTCCGCACTCTGACCTTGGTACAATTCTCGACACTAAATACATGTACTTGACGTTCACTGTACATGATAATAATGAAAAGCAATAACAATTATATTACAGCCGTTTAATTGGCGTCAATTGCTGTACAAAATTGTTTTAGTTTTCTGCTTTAAAGGTTGCTAAGGAATTTTATTAATAGGAACTTTATCAAGCTATTAGATTATTATATTTGATAGCAGAAAGAAAAATGAAGAACGAAAGAAAGACTAAGAATAATCAACTCCCTTAATTTAAAGATATATTTATTACATCATCATTCTCCTGCCCTTATCCCGCTTTAAGCGGAGTCGGCACAACATGTTATAAACATGTCGTCACATGATTTGGCTAGGTATTTTACGACCGGTCGCCTGCCTGACGTCAACTCATCTTAGTCGCCTTATACGACACCTCGGTAAGAAATGAGGGTGTTCTATTCTACTCAGCCGGATACCACACGGCTGAAAGATATATTTATTTTAAATTAAAAAAAAGATATATATATTACAGTTTAAAAAATGCCCCAATCGCTAACAAATTTTACAGAATTATCCGCTGAGTCAAGCTAAGATTATCTGAAAATCCTTGTTTTAAATAACATTCGCCAGAATGTCTGTCGGCATGTGACCGATTTTCTCAAAATCTACTAAACTGATATTAGTACGATTTTTACTAGAAGGTAATGAAATTCTTCCGGATGGTTTAAGTCAATATTACATTGTGGTTTTATGTAAATTGTGTTAAAAAGATAGCGCAGTCAGGAAAAATTTTGTGACGGCTGGCACAGTTTTAAAAAAATACTCCAATCGCCAACAAATTTTACAGGATTATCCGCTGATTAAATCTAAAGATCGTTCGAAAATCTAATTAAAATTGGTCCAGCCGTTTCGGAGTCTATAAGGAACATACATACATACATCCTTTATATGTATAGATTAGTTTTCCCGAATTTGTACTGTATACGACCTAAAAAGGTCCGTGACTAAAAAGTATTGAATACGTTACATACATGAGGTTTATGACTAGACGGAGGCAAACAAAGTTGTATGGATTGTATAAATGATATGCATTTAAAAGAATTAACGCCAGTGAGTATGAAGACGGATAGTTCACTCTACATTTAGCATTATATATATTTCCCATTTACTTTATATTCAAATTCAAATTCAAAAATATTCTTTATTTAAGAGGAATGTTTTCAGTACTTTTGAATCGTCAAATGTTTTTAATGAAACTGCCACTGATTCGGAAGTTTGCTCCTACCGGGCAGAACTAGCAAGTAACTCGGCGAATAATCTTTTCAAATAAAAGTTTTTACAATTTGATAGGTTACAAGTTAATCGTTTAAGTCGGCGGTCAATCTTTTAAACAATCTTTTAAATTTACATTATTTATTTGCATTCTTGTTTGGAGCAGAAGGGATTTTCAAATCCAAGCATTTTTATCACTCAAATAATCCTCAATTGTATATTAAGCTTTATGTAGTAGCATAGTACATAAAGGGAAGTCAAGATAATGTTGAGGAATTAAATTAAAAGGAATAAAAGCGTGTACCGAGACCGACAAATGATTTTCGGATCTTTTGGAGGCGCAACCTAGCCGTCATTGATTTATTTCGGTTTCTAGTCTGTTATATAGCGGATTATAGCAAAATAATTTTATTATTAATTTTGTAATAGACAGAAAGATGATTACACCGTGTGGTATCCGGCAGAATAGAATAGACCACACTCCGTTCTTACCGAGGTGTCGTAAGAGGCGACTAAGGTAAATGCCGTGTGGTATCCGGCTGCATAGAATAGACCACCCTCATTTCTTACCGAGGTGTCGTAAAAGGCGATAAGGTAAGTTAGTCGTAAAATACGTGGCCAAACCATGTGACAACATGTTTGTAACATGTTGTGCCGAGTGGGATAAGGGCAGGAGAATGATGATGAAGACAGAAAGATGATTGAAAAAGCAAGTCAATCATTTATTATTTTAGATGATAAATGTTTTCTTTATCTGTGCTGATTTTTAATTAATTAGTGATCGGAAGTAATCTATCATCTTTAAATTAACAGCAAAAGAATATTAAAAATTGTGAAAGCCAAACCAAAAACCGTAACAAACTTTCGCATGGAAAAAAATACTATATTATTGGTGAAGCAAAGTTTAGTTTAAGAATAGAAATGCCTATTTTTGAAGTAAAGTTAAGAAAACAAAGAGACAAAACAAGAGACAAACAGAGAAAACAAAAAAAATCGGCGACAACTGACATAAGCATCAGTTTTTATACATACTTGTTCTTTACTCAAAATCAAAATGTAATTACGCTACCGATTTTAATCGGTCAAGGCTCTGTTTTGCGAATGATTGCGAAAATTGTTCCGCTTCAAATAAAAGTACTATTAAAAATGTTTTAAGTAAATTCTATAATGCAATGTGCGATTACATCAAAGTGACTGATGGATGTAATTTATTAGATTCAGACAGTTTATTATGTCGTGTTGTGTATACGACCTCATATACAACAATTTGAGTAAATGCAAACATAAATAAAGTTGGTATCCTAAAACTCTTTTGTATGACAATATATTAGGCATATATTAACTACCTATATAATACCGATGATTTACAGTATGCTTCATGCAGTATGCTAGAATTAAAAAGTTGTTTTCGTTGAAACTATTAAAAACACTGTTCAAAAAGAGGCTGATACAGAAAGCATACTATACTGTTGAGGATTACTTGCATGATAAGAATGCCACGATATATATTATTATATATACAGTTATAGGAATTATTTTGAAAAGAGTAACCGCCGATTTTTTTGCTGCCTCTTTCTTCTCAGTACGACCCAAAAGTACGAGCATAGTTGACGATTCAAGAGCACTTGTTTACTTGAATTAAGAATACTTTTAATTTGAAAAAAAATTTGAATTTAACTATAATTTTTTAATAAAGTTTTAATGAAAAATAAAAAAATAAATATAATGAAAAAAATTAATTCAATTTTAAATTTTGTTTTGCTATAAACCGCGATTAAAGAGAATATGGACAAAATCGCAGTGATTCCTAATAATACATCGGTTAAAGTGCGAAACGATGTTGAGATTGTGGTAGTGAATGTGTGCAATGCTTATGTACTGTTGTGTTATTAGTAGTTGATAGTGCATGAGTACGAAACCTGCATGTGTCATGGAGAATGCATAGTACACTTTACTAATATAATAGTATATGCATAACATATCTTTTAACGCGACTTATAGAAATATTTTCATTACCTTTCCAAATTAATATAATTTGCTAATAAACACAAACATCAGTGAACATTGTTTTTAACAGTAATAAAAGCAATTGAAAGCAAAACACGCAAATCAAATTCATGATATCTGAATATTATTTAGTATTACAAGTAAGAGTAACTCAAACATAATATATTATCACATCGTTAGAGATACGCACGTCAAGATAAGCAGGGACTATATAATAGTGCCATTATATTATCTTAATTTTGACGAGAAAGGCTGCGGAATTTTTTGCGATCACAGGGTGAACAATAATCGTTAAGAAGCAACATTTCACTTTCCATTGAAACACGAGATTCATTATAATAATTTAGACATTCACGTTTGTGCAGAATTAAAATTAACGACCTCGTTTGCTGGCATTGGCGGCCGGAACAAGTGAAATGCTTCCGAAATTAATTCTGCATTGCGATTTTGCCGTGGAGCCTATCCTCCTGATGATGCTTCGGTTTTGGGGCGAAACGATCGTTGAGATTTTGGTGGTGGTTGTGTGTACTTCTTGTGTGCATTAATAATAATAATAATAAATCTTGGGATGCATGTATAAGGTGCGTAGATTTTGCCTGCTTCATACACATTAGCTTTGAATGCATTCGCTTAACCCGTGCGGATTATAGCAAAGTAGTTCTGTCATAGTAAATTTATAATCGTTATAACTTCTGTGGTTGCTTTAGCTCCTTCATATATATATTTGGTTTTATAACCTCAGCTAATACAGCAAGTAATAAAGTAACGGTCTGTTACTATCCCACTGCTGGACATAGGTCTCCTCTCTCCGTTTTTGGAGAGAAGGATTGGAGCTATGACCTTCCACGCTGCTCCAATGCGGATTGGTAGGTTACACATATCCCTAGAATTCTCAAGAGATATGCAGGTTTCCTCACGATGTTTTCCTTCACCGAAAAGCGTGTAAAGTAAAGTAAAGTAGCAGCCTGTTACAATGCCACTGCTGGGCATAGGCCTCCTCTCTCCGTTTCTGGAGAGAAGGGTTGGAGCTAAGACCTACCACGCTGCTCCAATGCGGATTGGTAGGTTACACATACCTCCAGAATTCTCTAGAGATATGCAGGTTTCCTCACGATGTTTTCCTTCACCGAAAAGCGTGTGATAAATTGCAATTATCAATTAGACACATGAGTTTTAATAGAAAACTCATTGGTGCCTGCCCGGGTTTGAACTCGTGTTCCCCTCGAAAGAGTCGCACGGTCTCACCGCTAGGCTATCACAGCTCGACGAAAAGCGTATAAAAAGCGTGTGATAAATTGCAATTATCAACTAGACACATAAGTTTTCATAGAAAAACTCATCGGTGTCTGCCTGGGATCTGACCCCGTGATCCTCCCGAAAGAGACGCACGGTGGCACCGCTGGTTTATCACATCTTATTCAGCAAGTGACTGATAAATAAATAACTGCTCTTCATAATCGGCGACAACAAACGATCAAGTGCGAGCACGATCGTGTCGAGAGCATACTCAGATGTACTCGCCAAACTTCGTCGTCGGTTTTTTGGACACATTGCAAGGTGATACGTATGATCGAATATATCTTATGTCAATAAGATCTTGTGGACACTTGCAGATGATCGTGCCGATTATAGACGATCACGCGATCAGCAATCATCGCCAGTAGTGTAGTGCAGGCATAAAGTGAGGTCGAAACATAGTTCTGATAGCCAAACGGCGAGTCCGGAGCCCTTACAATGCAATGTCAATTAAACGCCTTAGTTCTTTTTTATGAAATTAATAAATAAATAACCAGAGCTGTGATAGTCCAGCGGTGAGACCGTGCGACTCTTTCGAGGGGAATACGAGTTCAAACCCGGGCAGGCACCAATGAGTTTTTCTATTAAAACTCATGTGTCTAATTGATAATTGCAATTTATCACACGCTTTTCGGTGAAGGAAAACATCGTGAGGAAACCTGCATATCTCTAGAGAATTCTGGAGATATGTGTAACCTACCAATCCGCATTGGAGCAGCGTGGTAGGTCTTAGCTCCAACCCTTCTTTCCAGAAACGGAGAGAGGAGGCCTATTCCCAGCAGTGGGATTGTGAAAGGCCGCTACTTTAACCAGAAATTTAAACCTGTGAAGCCTTGGTTGGTCTACCATTTTCTAATAGATAGTCCTATTCTAAAATGTTGGGTGTATCTTGGACTGAGCACCGAACCATTGCATCAATACTCAAAGATATAGGAGTAACCGCCAGGCTATCAATCGTGTCTCCGAAGAGTCCTTGAGTTCTTTGGACAAATGGTTAGGAAGACTGGAGACATCCTGAAGAAGCTTATTATCACTGGTTTGGTGGAAGGGAAAAGAGCAAGAGGCCGTATTCCAACTCGTTGGTCCGACCACATCACTAATTCGCTCTCCCAACCTGGAAATTTGCCATCCACGAAAAAGTGATCCGTGGGTCACGACCCTCATCACTAAGGAAAACGACGCAAGGAGGAGTCGTATTCTACTCACACCGTACTCTATCAACTCTAGGCACGTTCGCCAAGAACACTCCGTTTTGCACCGCCATCAAGAAAATCCTCTTAGTCTAGCGCAACGGCTTTGCGATATCGTTAACAAGTATTATTCCTGTTGATAGTATTTAATATATAAAATGTGCGTTTCACATTTATTGGTATTTCTTAGAAACTCCATCTAAACTAACCCTTTGTTAGTTAATGCACGCTGTGAATCACAACTCTTTAAAACATATGATATTTGCGGAACTTCTAAATCGGCCTTGATATTTACTCTAGCTTTCGTTCGCCGAACAAAAAATGACATTTGCATAACACGTACTCGAAATAAGAGCTTAACTGCAGAATGTCTGCTTGTCTTTTTTTTCTGTGTAGTTATAATAATGAACTATAGTCTAAGATTAAATACGCTTTCTCAAATATCACTCATTGGAATTCCTATTTAAGTAGTTTTAAATAAAAATAATGTAAGTTCAGTTCGCAGTGATCCGTCGAAGAATGTATTGAGCTTGAATAACTGGTTATTATAGATAAAGTGAATAAAAAGATATATGAAAGAAGTGAACATTCGAGATCTTGTTTCAGTTTATAACGCCTTCAAAATTAACACAACCTTAACTGATTTATGCAAGGGAGTTCAATTCCATATAAGTAATTCCAGTCAACCTCACCTGCTCGTAGTGCATCCTGCCGATCAGCAAACGAGTCTATGGCGACCGACCGAATGGCAGGATAACCATTTTGTTTAGGCGTAGTTAAATACCACAGACCGGTGCGATGAACTACGCCCTGCAATCACCAACACGTCTGCCCATATACGTACTATAGGAGAGACCTATGTTCGAGAGTTGACGAGAACAGGTTAATGATGTAACCGATTGAGTCAAATGGTAAATAACGGTAGGGTATCATTTAAATACTATCAAATTTACATTTTGATCGACGCATAGGGGTTTTAAATGATTTTTTGTACTAAATTTCTCATATAAATGATTTATAGAAGCAGGCGTTACTTTGCGGAATTCCATATTAACGGCAATATAACAGAACTATCTCGCTATAATCCGCACGGGTTAAGCGAATGCATGCAAAGCTAATGTGTATGAAGCAGGAAAAATTTAAGAACCATACACATGCAGGACAAGCCACCACGCACCCCAAGGCTACTCCACCAGCAACAAAGCACACAAGCAGCACACACAACCACCACCACAACAATCTCGACGATCGTTTCGCTCCGAAACCGAAGCATCTTCAGGAGGACAGGCTGCACGACAAAATCAATGTTTTTCCGCACATCGCTATAATCCGCACAAATGCGATTTTGTGCGGATTATAGCGAAGTAGTTCTGTTATATTGCCTTCTCATATAAAATAAATTACGATTAATGACGTTCTGCCTTTGAAACACGTGAACATAAAAACTTACGTCGAGCGGCGTTATCAGACCAAAAGCTTCGAGGAATTGGCACAAACTTCAGCTGTTTATCCACGTTGTTTAAAGAAAGACATATTTTTTGCCGACGTGTATAAACGTTTACCAAATCTGACGTAATAATGTTGCTCCGCCCGAAGTATTAAGCAATTAACTGACATGGTAAATAATACAGTATGATATTAAATATATATTCTTAGTCGATCAATTCATTGTGTGCAGGGATATGTCATATTGACGTAACTGATCGAAACTTTCACAATTGCTCGTGGTACGGCAATGAATGTCTATAACAGTATGACTATAATACGAAAATAACAGTAAAATTATTTTGCTATAATCCGCGATAAAATAAATAGGAAATCTATATTAGCGGCATTAGTTAAAACATCCACAAACCTCCACCACCGCCACCACAATACACAAGCACTACACACGTTCACTATCACAAACTCAACAATCGATTCGCAACGCAACCGAAACATCAGGAGATAGACTCCAAGACAAATTCGCTAAAACAAAAATCGCTTGCTTACTTTAACATTATATCCTATTTATTTTATCGCGGATTACAGGAAATAATTTTACTATTACTTTTGTATTATGGATCTCCGTAAAGTAACGACTATAAATTACTATGGTACTATAAGACAATAAAGTGCTGTTCTCGGTCATCACTGACGTCTTCAAATCTTGAGAAACTATCAATCATTGTCTCATTGTTAAATAATTAATCCGAAAAAAACGTTATGATTAATAGGACGCATCATAATTTTATAGGGATAAAATAAGCTCCGAACATATTTAAATGTAAAGCAAAATCTAGAGGTAACGAAAAAACATCATCATCGTCCATGAGACATGTTACAATATCATATATAATATAATATTTAATATTATATGTTATGTTGTCTCATGATTTGGCTACGTACTTTACGACTGGCCGCCTGCCTGACGTCAACTTACCTTAGTCGTATTTTACGATCCCTGGGTAAGAAAAAGGGTGGTCTATTCTACTCAACCGGATACCGCATGGCGGGTCGACTTACCTTAGTCGCATTTTACGACACCTCAGTAAGAAATGAGGTTTGTCTATTCTACTCAGCCGGATATCACACGGCATAGGTAGCGAAAATCGAAATAAATAAATGATCACGTTGATTCTATATTCTATTACGTTCTTCTAAAGTAACATAAATAACATGTTTTGTGAATGTTACAACAAAAATCATATAGCGTGTCTGTTCTGTTAAAATACATAATTCGTAATGGCATTAATTTTGCTATAACACTTGCACCGGAACAAATATGTGGTAGACATAATATAGGAAAAAAACATTGCATATTAATGAATTTAATTAATAAGGAATTTAGACAATTGCTTACAATAACCGCATACGTGTATTCAGTAAGAAATAAGGTTGAAAATACACAATATGCGACGGTATATTAAATTATCTTAACACTGAGTGTACATTTGCCGAGTAAATGTGACTAAGAAAAGACATATAAACAAGCTAAATACGAATATGTATATTTCATTCTAATATAAATTTATGATTATATTAATTACAGCAAAATAACTACAAACCATATTACTCCAATTAAAATAACTAATGTATGTTATATGTTTATTTATCGTTTTATTACCACTTAATATCATTAATTAATTTCAATGAAATATCTTGTAAAGTAATTACCGCTATAGACGTTCTACAAAAATTATATACACTTTTATTATACTCTTACACGTACATTTACAACGTTGAATTTATTACTGTTTTTTTATATTACTTATTATATCTAGCCTCGTCCCCTTTCAAGGAGTTAAAGGAGTTTTGGCAGAAAACAGACCCAATATGGCACATTATTATCATTATTAAGAGTTACTTTTTATATCATTATATCTAAACCCAAAAATTTCCTATCCATTCAGCCACTGTAGAATCAATTGCTTTTTCAGTGACACGCGAGACTATCTCATTTTTCGCATAAAGTTTAGTCATTCAGCACAAACACCAATTATTGAAGTTTTATTATTTTAGAGAAAGTTACTGTTAGTCCATCAAAGTTTCTGTGTAGTTTTCTATTTGTTCTAGTTATTTTTGAATAAATTTATTCGAGACAGTACTTGTTCGGAAAACGTTTTCAGGTCTGAACTAAGCACTTAAATGGTATGCCATCATCACTTTTTTGTGCCTATAGGAAGAATTATGCGCATTTGCCACACTTCCTAACATGATTGTTCTATTGATCATCTATCGACATATACTGAAATGGTTAAATCCAATTAGCTTTCACCTTTGTAACGTTTTCTTTTCATATTGCGGCATCAACAGGAAAACTCACTGGTTACACGATAACCTATAATTTATACAATGTAGTGTTTATGTCGCTAACTTTGTCGGATGTACTGACATGGATTACATAAAATAGTTCTACTACCTGTGTTTCTGATAATTGTATTCGTGTGCGAGACGAATTTTGAGGAAACTTGGTTTCGGGTTTTTCGCAGCAAACTTCTTATAATCCTCCTGTCTTTGTCCCAATTTAAGTGGGATCGGCACTACATATTACAAACATGTTGTCACATGATTTGGCTACATATTTTACGACCGGCCGCCTGCCTGACGTCAACGTACCTTGGTCGTATTTTACGACCCCTCGGCAAGAAAGAGGGTGGTCTAATCTACTCAACCGGATACCACACGGTGGGTCAGTTTACCTTAGTCGCCTTTTATGACACCTCGGTAAGAAATGAGGGTGGTCTATTCTACTCAGCCGGATACCACACGGCGGGTTTCACAGCAAACTTGTATATATTCTAAACTGTAGAAAAGTAAATAGAAAATTTAATATTTATTTTATAATTAGTGGTTTAATTACCCTCCCCAATGTAATATGTTTTTTCGTGTTCCCGAAACAAAAAAGGCAATTTTTCTGTTCCATACCACCCGTGTATAAGCTTTGACTGTGCCAAATTTCATCAATCTTGATGGACAGACAGACAGACTTTCGCATTTATAGTATTAGTATGTTCTTCCTAGAAATGAAATTGAAATGAAATTTTTTATTAAGGAACTATACAAATGCATTTATACAATGGCAACGAAGACACTGCAAAAGTAAAAACTGCGCTGCAGATGTCAACGCCCGCCTCCATAAAATAAAATAACAAAACTGTGTTCCAAACAAAATATACCTAAACTAAATAATGTTTAATGTTTATTCAAGTGTTTGTTTAACCTTATTTAAATTTCGGTGTTTGTGTGAGAGTGCGTGTATTTGTATGTTCTTCCTAGAGAACATTCAAACATATTTTGTTTGCATTTTGTTACTTTGACATTAGACATGCATCAACAAATTCAGGTCTAACCATAAGTTGATGTTAAACGCAGATTGGAAATAACGGTAGCCTTATAAATTTCTTCACTGGTAGATCTAGGGTTGCCAATACTTACAAAATAACTAGCAAAACAAAAATAAATTGTAATTTTATTAAGAATAAATAATTATAGTTAAATAAGAATTATTGTTTACACCTGTATATACGGCAGCAAAAGCAAAAAAAAGAAATAAATATGTAATGAGCCTACAACGTATTACTTCACCAACTAACGTTTACGGGCTTTAATACGTTTTTTAATATTTTGATAGCTTTAGGGTTCTGAATCTAACTGCAGCGTTCAGATATTCGTTCAATTCTTCATATTAGTTTTAAAATCAATAGGTGATTGCGTAAAATCTTAGAATCTTTAACATAAACACATAAAATAATTTCTATATTTTACAATAACTTACTCATTACATTATGCATCGAACGCTATACTCTACGTGCAATGACGAATAACGATAACGGTAGCGTCAATCAACAAATTACTAAATAATACAACTACAGTAATAAAACTAAGTAATATAATATTATTACTTATATAATGAAGTAATAACTTTATTTGAAATTTAGTATTTTTAATTTTTTTATTATAAAAAATGCATAAAATTTACATGTATAACTAAATTTCTTTTTATTTAAAAAGTGTAAAAAAATAAGTCAAAAATAACAATTTATAAATACAAATTTATACATATACATAATAATAATAATAATAATAATACATATATATATACATAGGTATGTATGTAGAGATACAGACATACACGGTCGTCATTCCCCAAATAGTTACGAAGCTAACGGCAGGTTCACTACCCACTGCGCCAACGGGCCAGTCAATTAGTTATTAGTAAAGTAAAGTAAAGTAACAGCCTGTTAATATCCCACTGCTGGGAATAGGCCTCCTCTCTCCGTTTCTAGAGAGAAGGGTTGGAGCTAAGACCTACCACGCTGCTCCAATGCGGATTGGTAGGTTACACATATCTCCAGAATTCTCTAGTGATATGCAGGTTTCCTCACGATGTTTCCTTCACCGAAAAGCGTGTGATAAATTGCAATTATGAATTAGACACATGAGTTTTAATAGAAAAACTCATTGGTGCCTGCCCGGGTTTGAACCTATGTTCGTCTCTAGAGAGTCGCACGGTCTCACCACTGGGCTATCACAGCTTAATTAGTATTATACTCACAAAATTGTACAAAATATTTTTTATTCATTTGACAGCCCTGGAATAAATATGCGGTTGGTAGTCATATATTTAACCGCAATATCGAATTTGGATGCGTAACTTCGTGACTGTTCTCCGTGAATGATCAACGATCACACTTGATGATTGGTGGTAATCCATAAGACGAAACATTATAATATATACTAAATACATAAAATAATAAATCATTTTGCTATAAACCGCTATCATAGAAAATTGATTTTATGTTAAAAGTAGAGTGTACTCACTTTCCGCGTTCATGGATTCTAAAAATACATGCACACTATTAATTTTGGATTCCCGGATAATGAGGTTTCATTTTTTAGAAGACATTTAGCATCAAAATTAATTAAATTTGCATAATTTTATTGCATTTGAATTAAAGTATTCATTAATTACGAATTAGTATTATAAATCCTTTCTCGTTTAGAAAGTGGAATCGCTTTTAAAAGTTCATCTTTTGTTTTATAATTTTGATATACATATTCAATGCCTGTTCTTCACTATCGGCGATGATCGTTGATCGTGTCTATAAACGTCATTATCATCGTGCAAGTGTCCACACGAGCGTCCGTATAATCATACGATATATTCAATCATGCGTATCACCCAGCGATTCCCTTCAATGCGTGTCCGAAGAACCGACTATTCCGCATTGTAGTTGTTTCATTGTAATATAACAGAACTAACTACTTTGCTATAATCCGCACGAGTTAAGTGAATGCATGCAAAGCCAATGTGTATGAAGCAGGCAAAATCTACGCACCTTATACATGCAGGACCAGCCACCACATGCACCCCAAGGCGCAATTCACCAGCAACAACGAACACAAAAGCAGCACACACACCTACCACCACTATCTCGACGACTGACAAGTACGATTTTTGTCGTGAAGCCTATCCTCCTGACGATCGTTTCGCCCCGAAACTTGTCAGTACAAAAATCGTACTTGTCAGTACGATTTTTGTCGTGAAGCCTATCCTCCTGATGATGCTTCGGTTTCGGGGCGAAACGATCGTCGAGATTGTGGTGGTGGGTGTGTGTGCTGCTTTTGTGTTCGTTGTTGCTGGTGAATTGCGCCTTGGGGTGCATGTGGTGGCTGGTCCTGCATGTATAAGGTGCGTAGATTTTGCCTGCTTCATACACATTGGCTTTGCATGCATTCACTTAACCCGTGCGGATTATAGCAATGTAGTTAGTTCTGTTATATTGCTTGTAATATGGAATTCCGCAAAGTAACGCCTGCTTCTATAAATCATGTTTCATCGTAGGCGATCATAGACAATGTTTGACGACGTACAGCTGAGTGCTTAATCGTTCAAAATAGCCGATTATTAAGAGGAGCCATAAACTTATTTGCTATTAGTCCTTGATACCCAGGACTTGGTACAGGTTAACTTAAAAGTCAAAATATCCTCAATGATATAATATATAATTGGCGGGGGCGATGCGGCCGAGGTATGCCCCCGATTCCCCTTACCCCTCGTTCGCACGAGAGGATTTTTATCGCTCGTAAAAATTACGTCGAATTGAAACAAATGGGTATCCAGGTATCTGTTCATACAACAGCATATTTAAATCGCGACTTATTTTATCGTGCAGTGTTCCATTTAAGTCGTTAGGGCGAGGGCGTTAAGCTGAATTTACCATACGAAACTTCTTATAACGCCTATTGTGGCCAAGTAGCCAAGTAGTTGGTAACGACATCCCGACGAACATACCACTCAATCGCGAATGCGTATTTATGTACTTCGTGTTAGATATTTCTTTGTTAACCTTTTTTGTAATTGCGAATGTTCGCCATATAGTATTGTTTCCTTAATCTTGTCTTTTTATTGTAACGTGTGTTAAGAGACTAATAAAGAATTTAATAACATTCGTTATATAATGTATTTAAAGTAAGTTACTAGCTACATTTTTTTTATTTCAATAAATTAATAAAGATATTACAAAAAATTTAAACCAAAAATCAAAGAGATTTGTCTGGTATGTCGCTCAATTACAGCGACTATAAAAGTAACGGCCTGTTACTATCCCACTGCTGGGCACAGGCCTCTTCTCTTCGTATTCGGAGAGAAGGGTTGGAGCTAAGACCTACAACGCCGCTCCAGTGCGGATTGGTAGGTTGCACATATCCCTAGAATTCTCTAGAGATATGCAGCTTTCCTCACAATGTCTTCTTTCACCGAAAAGCGTGTGATAAATTGTAATTATCAATTAGACACATAAGTTGTTAATAGAAAAACTCTATAGTGCCCGGGGATTGAACCCATGATCGTCTCTAGAGTCGCATGGTCTCACCGCTGGGCTATAACTTATTAAAATTGCGTATTTGTACGCGCATATATGCTTTATTAAAGGTAAGATATTTTGAAAATTTGGTATATTGCTGCCATGCACTCAGGTACAAAACAAGTTTCAGTGATTAGTGGACGTAAGGTAATAAACCATTTAAAGCCATATGTGTCAACACGCACGACGTTTCTGACATCGTTGAAAAATTCACAAGTGCCAACGTAATACAGTATTGTCGAACAAATCGACCTTTCATAATATTGCCGTTTTAAAACATTCTGGTATATTGCATACATTGGCAACTAAAACTTTTGAGGATTGTAATGCAAAATGAAAAACTAAGGTGAATAAATTCGAAGCATCTTTTGAAAATGTATTTGTGTCAATTTTCTGTATAAACTTTCACGTTTTGAGCAGTTGTGTGACATATAGTGTAGACTATTCTTTCTCATACCTAAAACATGCAGTATTCGTTAAAACACATGCACAAACCTCCACCACCCCTACAATACACAAGCACTACACACGTTCACTATCATAAACTCAACAATCGATTCGCACCGCAACCGAAGCACCATCAGGAGATAGACTCCACGACAAAATCTCAAAGCTTTGCAAAATAATTTTACTATTACTTTTGTATTATCGATTTCCGCAAAGTAATGCCTAATTCTATAAGGTTGTGGAATGGTTTACCAGTATCAATCCGCAAAACTCCTTCCCAATCAGCATTTAAGTCGCAGACTAGAAAATATTTTGTCTCAAGTAATTATATATTAGTATGTCGTAAAAGGCGACTAAGGTAAGTTGACCCACCGTGTGGTATCCGGTAGAGTAGAATAGACAACCCTCTTTCTTACCGAGGGGTCGTAAAGTACGACTAAGGTAAGTAGACGTCAGGCAGGCGGCCGGTCGTAAAATACGCAGCTAAATCATGTGACAACATGTTAACATGTTGTGCCGACCCCACTTAGAATGGGATAAGGGCGGGAGGATGATGATGAATTATTCATCTATTTAATTAACGAAAATTGTTTTCTAAATTAAATAGCTATTATATTTTCTATTAACTATAAGGCATCTTTATTTTTACTTTTTCTTTCTGTATACCTAGAAGAATATTTGCACTCTATCTTGGTATTTTACTTTTTCGTTTTTTTGCTATTTTTTCTTTGTATAATACCTGTATTTCACTTCTTGTCTTTTCCTTCTGTTACTCAAAGGTTGACTGGAAGTCCGCCTTTGTACATGAACTATTTTTATCCTCTTTTCTAACAATATGTCTATAAATTAAAGAAATAAATTAATGAATAACTTGGCTAGACCAGGGAGGCTTACCAATGCCATTGGTAGCACGCAATACAATATTTAGGGCACGTCACCGAATGTTGTATGTGAAGGTGTCTCGGAAGTTAAATTTGACCCACTTCCCGGTGTCCGATTAAGATGAAATTTTACATACTGATCCAGTACTGATGACAATTCATGTTGATGACTTGATGCTGCTGCCAGGATTGTCTCCAAACAAGGGTACTCCTCAATAGTTCGCAGGACATTAAAGCTTTTTTAAAAGCTTTTTCAACTTATTTTTGCTTTTATAAATCTAATCTGCAAAACAGATGTCGCAATAGTTTTACAATAATTGAACAACGCGTGTTATTCGACCATTGCAAACGCATCTCTTAGTATTGAATTAAGAATTTTGAGATGATTGATACTTTTTATTACTTTTCCAATAATCACAAAGTTCAAGGCACTATAACAAAACCACCTCGCTATAATCCGCACGGGTTAAGCGAATGCATGTAAATTTAATGTGTATGAAGCAGGCAAAATCTAAGAACCTTATACATGCGGGACAAGCCACCAAACGCACCCAAGGCTCCTCCACCAGCCTCCACCAACAAAGCACACAAACAGCACACACACCCACCACCACAACAATCTCGACGATCGTTTCGCTCCGAAACCGAAGCATCATCAGGAAGATAGGCTCCACGACAAAATCGTAATGCGCGCCACCCATACAAGCAGTCTTAAATAGTTCAACCCCCACCACTACCCTCCCCTCCGAACACATGTAGCAAAACGGAATTAGAGACATTTACTTGCTCGTTAATTAAGTGGCCATTGTTTTTTTTATTATCTCAATTCCGCAAAGTAACGCCTGCTTCTATAAATCACAACGTTCAAGTTTGTAATATGCTTTAATTATACACATATTCCTGACAACTAATTAAAACGTTTTTATAGGTAAACAAATATGTTCGTCCTTACGTCTTTGTAGTATACAATATATATACGCTTAATCGAAGACTATCGCAGACGGGCACAAAATGTCGCGAACGGAACGTATTTTTTATCAAAGAACATGTCATTTGAACTAGAATGTAACTTGTTATGTAAGACGTTACCTTGAGTCGCCTACAGACACTCGATCTGATGGACCGATTCAATGATAGCATACCAAAGAAGGAACGGGCTCCGTTAAGTAATCCGTAACAGGGTCTTTAATTATCTCAAACATTTATTGTAGCTCGCTTTGCTGAAGGCGTTCCTATATATAGAATTTATATTGAGCGATAAAATTCACACCTCCTTGACAGATGCGTTATAAAACTGGGATACATATTTTAAGGTTTGATATCAAAAGAATAAAATAATACGTCAAGTATAGTACCCGGCAATAAATAATGCACATCGAGAACTTAAAAGAAGCAGCCGGCCAATTCGGTTTCGTAGAGCGCTGTCACTGTCACACACGGGTTCGTCAGTCTGTGCGACAGGTCTATGAAGCAGAATCTAGCCGATTTCTCTCTCTGAGCCTCGATGTGCATTATTTATTGTCGCGTACTATAAATTGGTTTTAGGAGACAAATGACAAACAATAAAGAACGATATCGCGAAAATGCAATGGTTTGAATTAAAAATGAGGAAGAGAATATTTTTAGAAAAAAGAATTGGGTGAATAGTGCAGCAGTATCAACTAGTTCGGACAAATCTTAAATAAGGTGAGGTAAAAGAGAATATTGAAATCAAAGGGAATAAGACATATGTACATAAATAAGTTTCAAAGTACGTAGAGTTTCATTTTCTTAAATTTCAATGTATAAATTAAATCCTGTGAGGCCGAACCGCGGTTTAGGGAAACGTGTAATGACAGGCAGATGGCAAAGAAGAAAGAAGGCAGTGATATCTACTCATCATGCCATCTGGAGTGCGGTGTTACGACCAATCGAAGGAACTGTACAACTAGTCGTTTACTGGGTGGCACCGATCATACGACGTTAATTTTAATTTTTATTAAAAAACTTGTGCAGGTAATTAGTTAATTCAGCGAAATATTTGACCCACAGGAATTAATTTACTTTTTTTAAAATATAAAGAAGATTTATAGAGATCAACGATCGTATCCTATTACGACACACGAAACGAAAAATCACCTTAACACCAAAAACTATATAGCGCTGGTGCGAGTGTGTGAAAAAAACTATGTAATTTTTTCTCCCATTTTTTCATATTCAAATTCAAATTCAAAATATTCTTTGTAAACTTGTAAACAAGTGCTTTTGAATCGTCAACTTTATTGCTGGTTCGGAAAGCTGTTCCTACCGAGAAGAACCAGCAAGAAACTCGGCGGTTGCACTTTTTAAAATATAAATCTTAAAACTAGTTACATTTAGTTATTACTATCTCGTACAGGGTAGAAGTGCATCTATATCCACACATCCTTATCATCTAAGTAATCTTCAACAGTATAGAAAGCTTTCTGTATCAGCCTCTTTTTAACAGTGTTTTTAAACTGCTGTAATGGCATGGCCAAAATTGATTTCGGAATTTTATAATAGAATCTTATACCCAAACCCACAAACGATGTTCGTACTTTTGTTAGGCGCAAAGCAGGAGTCGCAAGCTTATGTCGGTTCCTACTTTGTCTATTATATACATCACCTATCGTTTTATAATTCTTTATCTTTTTATGTACAAAAATTACTTTGTTTAAAATATACTGTCAAGCGTCATATAAATCAACCCATTACTAACAAAGTCAGATCTCATTTAAACTATATTAATTTTCTTCTTAAATACATTTTTTTGACAAACGGGGAAGAATATTACGTACAAATGACACGATTGTGAATTCATTGACTATTGTGCGGAGGGCATCGCGGACAGATCCTTCACAACATTCTAAATACCGGTTAAATCCGGTACACCCGAGCGGAAGATGCACTGTTTAAATTTTCGTTTAAGCTTAGTATTCCAGTAGGATGCACTTGCGGCTCTGGCAGCTCTATCCACTGAGATTACAAAGTCGAGGCTGGTTGAAAACTGCAAGAACTTACTTAACACTCTGGGCTCTAGAAATTGGGTGATACTACGTTGGGTCCCAGGACACGAAGGCATCCCCGGCAACGAAATAGCCGATGGCCTAGCAAAAGCTGGCGCCAAAATTCTGCAGATGGGACCAGAACCTATCTGTGGAATTTCCAAAAGTCTGGCGTTGCTAACTCTGGAGACCTATTGCTATTATCATACACTTAATCTCTGGACCAACAGTCCGGGGTTAAAGCACTCGAAAGCGCTAATGAAAGCTTTTAATAAAAGAGCTACTCGAAGAATTTTAGCGCTAAGTAGAGTAAATCTAAGTAACTTAGCTAGGGTGCTTACGGGGCACTGTGGACTAAACAGACACATGTTCAACCTGAAGCTGTCAGACACTGGATCGTGCAGACTCTGCCTTGAGGCGGAGGAAACACCCATTCATATCCTATGTGACTGCCCCGCGCTGATCAAAGTTCGATACTTGCTCCTAGGGTCACATATTTTACGCCCTACTGAAGTGAAAGCACTCGTCGCCAAGAAGATCCTTGAATTCTTCAAGGATACCGATATTGGTGGCGAATTGTAAGTAGTGGCGATCACAATAGATCAGTAATGGTCAAAGTGATACTGGGCCCTCAGGCCCTGCAGAGCCGCTACTCCTAGAAGAAGAAGAAGATGCACTTTGAAACAAAGGAATCGGTAGGCAATGTCGGTCCAACGAACATGACATAAAAATGACATATAGGGACTTTTTATGTAATTAGAAAAACACTACTATAGCGCGACGCAATGTGGTAGTGGTGCCATCTGTTATTCCAATGAGGAAAATACGTAAACCGTGATGCCAGTACGTTATGTTACAAACGGTATTTAAAAGGTTGAATAATGCCAAAGTTATCTATCTATTACGTACAAATGATCAGTAGATTCATTTGATATAGTATTGTTGGTACCACCTTTATAGAAACATGTGTATACAAACCTAGCATGCATATCTTAAAACAACTTAAATAATATATTATAGCCGTAAACAAATTGAAATAAGACAGATAGTTGCAAACCAATAAATTCTCGCAGAATTATGGGCATAATGACAAACAGAATGATCTAAGGCCAGACTTCCCACGCTTTCAGCTCGTTTGCATTGGATATTGTCAGTTGGTCGTGAGTGAAATATTGACAAAAATAGCTTCAATAGGTTTATCGGATTTTATGTGTATGTACTTATTATAATTGAAATGATGAATCCTGAATTAATAGTCAAGCAGATAACTGCTTGACTATTAATTCAGAATTGTACGTTAAGAACTTATATGCATTGATTTGAGTTACGAGATAAAAGCAATATGGCCATTATCACTTTTCAGTCCTGTGTACTTTATACTATTATTATTGTACATTAAATGAAATATTATAAATAAATCTGTAATTTGTAGATAAAGCAGCGAGCAAGAAGTACATTGAAATTGGAATAAATTATTAATAAATATATATTAATAAATATTATTAATAAACATATTTTTTTATTTAGACGCCGTGTGGTATCCGACAGAATAGAATAGACCACCCTCCTTTCTTACCGAGGTGTCGTAAGAGGCGACTAAGGTAAATGCCGTGTGGTATCCGGCTGCATAGAATAAATAGACCACCCTCATTTCTTACCGAGGTGTCGTAAAAGGCGACTAAGGTAAGTTGACGTCAGGCAGGCGGTCGGTCGTAAAATAAGTGACAACATATTTGTAACATGTGCCGACCTCACTTAGAGTGGGATAAGGGCAGGAGAATAATGATTTTTTTTATTTAGATCTTTGTATCCTAGAAAAAGCTTGTGTGTTAAAACTTTTAGTAAAATAGTAAAGAGTGAAATTAAAAAAAAAACATAGATCCTAAAACAAAACCTTATCGTTTAATTAAATTGAGGTGAAAAAAATATGTTTCAAAAGCACATTGGCAAGTTTTTCATGACATTATATAATTAAATGTTTCCGCCCTGAATAATTATGACTTTAAATTGTTATTATTTAATAGAAACGCCTAGCAGTTAATGCTAAAAAGCAATAAAATATCTACAATAGAGTAAGAATAAAAAAAATTGCAAGAAATTAAAGATCAGATACAAAATATACTTCTTCTTTCTCCTACCCTTATCCCACTCTAAGTGGGGTCGGTACAACATGTTTTTCTCTTCCATTCTCTTCTATCATTCGTCAACTCTGGCGCTACTCCTTTTATATGCATGTCATACTTCACACAGTCCAACCATCTCTTTTTAGGCCTTCCTCTAGTCACATATCCATCCACATTCATACTCAACACTCGTTTGATCACATGATTTTCATCCCTCCTCATTACATGTCCATACCATCCCAATCTTGCACCTCTCATCTTTTCTATAATGGGCGCAACTTTCAGACTCCCCTCATTTCTTATTTTATCAAGTCTTGTCACACCACACATCCACCTTAACATCCTCATCTCATTTGCATGTACTCTTCTTTCATCCATCTTTTTCATTGCCCAACATTCTGATCCATACATTACGACAGGTCTTATGACCGATGTATAAATTTTCCCTTTAGTTTAGGGGGCATTCGGGGGTCACATATTGTGCCTGAGACCTGTCGCCACTTCATCCATCCTGCATTCATTCTATTCCTCACATCGCGATCAATTTCACCGTTCTTTTGGAAAAGCGAACCAAGGTACCGGAAGTCGGAGCAGACTGGCAAAACAACACCATTTAAGGTTATTGGAGAAAAATTTGAGAGACCACTGAAAAATATACTATAAAGAAACACAAAGATACAAAATATACTATAAAGTTAAATAACTGTGCGTAAATTTCAACAATATAAATTAAAATTCCACTATCGATCATAGCGAGCCACAAGTTGGGTATTGGAAATTGCCACCGCTAATTACAAAATGCATTACCGTTAAGCAATATCGCATTACAAAGATATTTGCCTTCAACTTAATAGTATTGCAATACATTTTATGTCCTTGCTGAATACTCAGATGTAATGTGACCACTTCCTTTTAAGTAATGATCGCGTGGTACTGAGATAATTTGAAAATGAACGACGCCTACTCTTCGTAGAAATTTTTTTTTCCGCTAGGGACACCTAGCTGCTTTTACAGCTTCACTGGGTGGGACGGATGAGCGCAGAAGCATGGTCGGGTTTCGAAATTTTGAAAGTAGCGCAGAAGCTCTTTTAATTTCGGGGAAAGTCGTCCTAAGGCCGTACCACGGCTTAGGGCGACGTGTAGTGGAGGACTAATAGTATGACTTAGTCATCATGAAGTATGGCGAGAAACCTTCCGAGAAAAAATGTAATGTCCTTTTAACTTCAAAATAAAACATAGACAAGATATCTAGGTTCATACGATTAATAAGCAGGCTCGCCAAACAACCTTGTGCCGCCTAACCTGGAACCCTCGAACATTATCACTAAAACATTAAATTCATAAAAAAAGCATTAGACTAGTAATATATATTCGCCTGATACAAGTTAACATTTTGCAATTCAAATCGTGGTCGTGTTAGGAATATTTAATAATCGATTAATGTGAGCACTTCCTTTTAATTCATAACTGCCTTCAGATTCATTAGATACATTCAGATTATTTCCAGAAGGAATATAACAATTTTTTTTATTCAACTAAAATTTTATTTACAGCTTAAATATGTAGTTGTTTATTTAAACACAACAAAAATTACAAACACTGTAAAACTAACTTATAATTTCAGCTCGTACAATATTAACGTTTCGTTTCTTAAATTGATCGTGAAAAGTCTGTAATATAACAGCCGTAGTAATTGACTTATTAAGGAAAAATTTCATATAAGTCCGTCCACTATCCTTATGAGGGTAATATAACAGAAAAAATATAACGAAAAACAATGGCATTCATTTATGATCGTTGTCCTTGCTGTATCTTGTTATAAAAGCAATATAACTACTTTTTACGTTAAAATGTACTGGTTACAAAAAGTAATATGAAGTTCGTTTTTATTAAGAATCTAGAACAACTTTTAAGATCTACAATAATTTGTTGTGGAGTATTCTATGACATCTCATTAAATTTTAAAATAATTATGACGAAAACAGCATTACAATAACGAAAAATGTCCTTGATGAGTATTTTTAAGACAACTTAGGGTATTTATTCTTTTGAATAATTATGATAACCTAGTAACTTTAGTAGAAAAAACGTTTCTTTAAGATTATTAATTAAGATATAATAAAAAAATATTTTAATTTAATATAAAAATGATTTATGCAGGCGTTACTTTGCGGAATTCCATATTACAAGCAATATAACAGAACTAACTACTTTGCTATACCGCACGGGTTAAGCGAATGCATGCAAAGCCAATGTGTATGATGAAGCAGGCAAAATCTACGCACCTTATAAATGCAGGACAAGCCATCACATGCACCCCAAGGCGCAATTCACCAGCAACAACGCACACAAAAGCAGCACACACACCCACCACCACAATCTCGACGATCGTTTCGCCCCGAAACCGAAGCATCATCAGGAGGATAGGCTCCACGACAAAAATCGTAATAATATAATAATATCATAAAAAGTTTATGATATTATTATATTAGGTCCTTACATATGAAATTGGCGTTTTCTATGGGAGGAACATAAAGTCGTTTTTTTTTTAAATGAAATATATTTAATTAATCAAAGTATGTACCATTGCTATGTATGCACTTTTGCCATCTCATAGGTAGTTCATTGATCCCCTTATTAAAAAAACCATTCGGGCGGGAATCAATAAAATCTTTGAAGGCGGTTTGGACTGCCCCATCGGAGTTGAATTTTTTTCCTTGCAAGTAGTTATCCAAATTGCGAAAAAAATGGTAATCTGTTGGAGCAAGGTCCGGAGAGTACGGTGGATGTCTAAGACATTCTAATTGAAGCTCCTCTGATTTGGTAGCCGTCTGTTGTGCAGTGTGTGGTCTAGCGTTGTCCCGAAGCAGCAGTGGCCTAGAGCGATTGAACAGCCTCGGTTGTTTAGCAGCTAGTTTTTCCATCATGGTTTGCAGTTGCTGACAATAGATATCTGCCGTAATCGTCTGGCCAGATTTAAGAAAGCTGTAGTGAACGACACCGGCATTAGTCCACCAAACACTTACAAGCAACTTTTTTTTAGTCAATTTTCGCTTAGGGCAGGATTTGGCTGGTTCGCCAGGGCCCAGCCATTGCGATGAGCGCTTCCGTTTATCGTAGAGGATCCACTTTTCATCACAAGTAATGATTCGATTTAAAATTCCTTCATTATTGTGCCGGTTGAGTAACGTAACGCAGCAGTCGACGCGCGTTTGTCGGTTTGCTTCACTCAATTCATGAGGTACCCACCTTTCAAGCTTTTTCACCTTCCCAATTTGCTTCAAGTGGATTAGAATAGTTTTATCACTAACACCGGAGCCTGCAGCTAACTCGGACGTGGTTTGCGATGGATCCGCTTCCACAATAGCCTTCAATTCTTCATTATCAACTTTGGTCTCCGGCCGTCCACGAGGCTTGTTCTGCAGTTCGAAATTTCCAGAACGAAAACGTTGGAACCAAAAACGCACTGTGTTTTCTTTTGCGACACCGTCACCATACACATCATTAATCCTTCGAGCCGTTTCTGCAGCACTGGTGCCACGGTGGAACTCATACTCGTAAATAACGCGATATTTCATGTTTTCCATTTTGTAAACAGATTGACACAAAGAAAAAAACAAAAGAAGAAAAAACAAATGAATTAGGGGGTTTGAAACACAAATGCATGAGTAAATAGCTGTATGAATTTGAATTTGGAATTCCTAACCATAAAGGTAATATTTGAGATCAAAGTGGCCAGTACGACAAAACGCCAATTTCATATGTAAGGACCTAATATTATTTTGCTATAATCCCATTAAGTAAACCTAAGTAATGCTAAGTGTATGTAACAAAACCGTTCTCACACCTTATACATGCAGGATTATTTACTGCATCAAAAAACACCGCCACCAACAACACACTACACATATTCACTGCGACATTCTCAACAAATCGTTTCGCCCCATAACCGAAGCATCATCAGATAATAAATGGGCTTCACGACAAAATCCTAGTGTCGTGTCTTGTTGCGGGTAGTGTTTTTGTGTGTTAATCTTGCATGTAGACGGTATGAGAACGGTTTCCGCTTCATACACTCAGCATAACATAGATTTTTCTTAACAAACACGGAATTTAACAAAATATGGAATATCGCAAAGTAACGCCTAATATAAACAATATATACACATGTTTCAAATCGTCATTAAAACTATTGCAATGACAAGCAACCAATTCAATTAGAGCTTCAGATAATATTTATTTCTCTATTAATATACATTTAGTCGGCATTCGACTTTTGTCTGGTCACGACGCCATTCGACCTTGTAAGGCGAACAAGGCGCTTAGACCGGTTCCATAGAGTTTGTACTGGGAAACATACATTTGCTTGTTTATAGTATCTATAATGCTGTAATGTATATTTTTTGATATTTCAATGAATTTTGTCCGTACCAATGTTAAGAAGTCGCCTGTCTCCCTTGAGAAAAGGAGCTACTACGCCACCATCACGCGAATTGGAGCTCATATCCCAGGAATTCGTTAACCATATGCAGAAGTTAGAGTTAGAGTTATCTCTAAAAATTTCTGCTTATACCTATATGGCTAATTAATATTTGCAATTTACTTACAGGCTTTTTAGTGAAGTAGAACATCGTACATAACTCTGAAGAATTCCTGGAATATGTATAACGTATTCATCCTAAACCGCATTCGAGTAGAATGGTGGGTCTAACAAGTCTTCCAAGTCCAAGTCTTCTTTTGGCCTATTAAAAGCACGTTTGAATCGTCAAATTCAAATTAAAATAAAGCTACGACTGGTTCGGAAAGGTGCTAAATAAATATTACAATATTGTATTTGATATTGTTAACAAACATAGATTACAATATCATATAGGGCGTAGCCGGTCGCAATTAAAACAATCTATTCTTAATAGCATTTTAAGGTTCCTAAATAAATAAAAGAACTGAATAAATTTTAATATTTCTTCTAAAACCGAGTTTTTCAACGAATTTTTGGAATGACACCATTAAATCTTAGTTTGTAAAGCAAAACTCTAAGCAAACGTAGAATTTGACTAACGGAATTATTGAACAAGCGATTTATAAGATTTTGTTATACAATACGATGCGATATTTCTGTTATTGCTTTACGAGCAGATAGATATTAAAAAATATATTTAAAATTTAAAGCTATATAACTCTTAACTTATTTCTAACTTGACCATACAGTCACATTTATGCTTAAATTACAACTATATTTGAATAATGGAACATTTCGTTTTTCATTTTTTTTTAATATTATTGTTTTCAATTCTTCTATGAGATTTCGTGCCCTGGGAAAATTCTGTAAAAATAGAACTTATTTAGACTAAACGATAAATCTGCACAAAAGCTGAAAGTAGAATAACAATATATCCGCTATTTGACACATTGACTGGCCCGTTGGCACAGTGGGTAATGAACCTACTAACTTTTTTGAATTCGGTCACTTTAATACTAAGCGTGCGATATATGACTGACAGTCCCGTTGGCGCAGTTGGTAATGAACCTAACTTCAGCTCCGCGGATCGTGGGTTCGATTCTCTCCGAGGGCTAACATTTTCTATAATCAATTTGTTGGTTCTTCGAGCCTGGGCACGTTTAAGTATGTATTTAAAATTATATTTGTATATATTTACCAGTTGTCCGTCACCCATAACACAAGTATTAAGTTACTTACTTTGGGGACGGACGACCGTGTGCGTGATGGTCCATATATTTGTTTATTTATTGACATACGACAAAATATCGTTTCCAATTACGCTACGTATAAATGTTCTATCGCCTAATGACATAGTCAAGTCGGTACCTACATTGATTAGGTATAACTGGACTATACACGTTTTACGGTTAAGTGGTACCAACCTTAATGTTCGACCGCACAGGCAGTGGTAGGAACGGCGGTGAGTGAAATGATATCATCGATAAGAACAAATTGCTTGCCAAGTTGTAAACTTTCTAGACACCTTATCTACTCGTCCAGATGATTGTCATTAGTCTACCTGAGAGGCAGAGATAGAGCGATTGTGGCCTATTACAAGAATAGTTATAAAAAATCACACCTAAAGAGCAAAGTTTGTAGTAAAAAAAAGTAAAGTAACAGCCTGTCACTATGCCCACTGCTGGGCTAAGGCCTCCTCTCTCCGTTTCTGGAGAGAAGGGTTGGAGCTAAGACCTACCACGCTGCTCCAATGCGGATTGGTAGGTTACACATATCCCTAGAATTCTCTACAGATATGCAGGTTTCCTCACGATGTTTTCCTTCACCGAAAAGCGTGTGATAAATTGCAATTATCAATTAGACACATAAGTTTTAATAGAAAAACTCATTGGTGCCTGCCCGGGTTTGAACCTATGTCGTCTCTAGAGAGTCGCACGGTCTCACCGCTAGGCTATCACAGCTTAAAGTTTGTAGAGTAATACACAACTAGTGTTATTATGTCGATTAAGCAGTAGCTTGATTCACACTATAAAGTTGGGTAGTGAATGTCGAAATTTCTGTCTGTTTATTCTTATTTTATATACTTACTTGCTGACCAGGCAAACGTGGTTTTGTCAGATAAATTATCACGAGTTAATTTCTAGTGTATATTATAGAAAAAATTGTTAGACTAGGACAATTCTTATCACTTAGAGCTATGAAAAATAGATAGTAGCCGATTCTCAGACGTAATAAATATGCGTATTAAATTTCATAAAAATCGGTCAAACCGTTTCGGAGGCTGGTAACTATGTGACACGAGAACTTTATATATAAAGTAAGAAGTAAGTAACGGCCTGTTACTATGCCATGGAGCTAAGACCTACCACGCTGCTCCAATGCGGGTTGGTAGGTTACACATATCCCTAGAATTCTCTAGAGATATGCAGGTTTCCTCACGATGTTTTCCTTCACCGAAAAGGGTGTGATAAATTGCAATTATCAATTAGACACATACGTTTTAATAGAAAAACTCATTGGTGCCTGCCCGGGATTTGAACCTACGTCGTCTCTAGAGAGTCGCATGGTCTCACCGCTAGGCTATTTACAACTTAACTTTATATATAACATTATATAATAATAACCAATATAAAATAGAATATAATATAAACACAGCGCTATGTAAATATGATATCTTTATAAATGATTTCATAAGTAGAATAATAAAAAAACATTTTTTTTTGTTGGGAACAAACTATTAAAAATAAATATATTTAAGTTACCCAAGTATTAATTGTATTCAATAAATTTATTTAAACGGTTTTTCTTACAAACTTAAAGTACTGGCAAGGGATGATAGGAAGGATTTATTTTTATTTTATTACTACAAACAACTTTTTCTTCTATACTTCGTAAGTTATGGACGGTCGCCCATAATGAAACAAAAATATCGAAAGAAAAATTAATGTTAGACATTTCCTGGCAGTCAATCAAAAGACATGAATTTTATTAAATTTTCACTGTTTAAATATTTTAAGTTCGAAATCTTTTAGAATATTTTGAACGAAGACGGAGTAAAAGAGAGGAAAAATGCGGCAAATATGTAATATGACTTTATCTTCCATTCCTAAGGGAATACGTCTCCTTTGGCGCTACTCCTTTTATATGCATATCACGCAATTAACCCATCTTTTTAATTGGCTTCGTTCTAGTCATAAACAGTAGTCCTTACAAAAAAATGTAGACCTAATAGAACTAAACATTCAGACGAGCCATTGAGTTTTATTTTAATCCCACACCGTTAAAATTATTAAAAAGCAAAATATATATTTTTAATTATTACTTTTGTATTATGAATCTCCTAAATTCTTTAAATTATTATTAATAGGGTGCGTATAAACTGAAAATTTTGGTCATCCCGCCGTTGAAGTCGTCAAATGTTTGACGTAACATCTAGATAAAAGAAGTGAAAGCAACCGAAAGCTAGAAATAACTATATCCGCGGTTACCTCAGAACAATTACAGACAAATATTACCTAGTCGATGCTTTTAGCGCAATACAAAGTGCTAACACCGTAAGTGGCTGTTTACAAAGCTATTATATCATTGATTTCTTTTCGATGACTGTACTATCAAACAATATTTTATTTATCCTAGATTAATTCGAAAGGAATTCCATCTCAAATATTCTATAGGTTAGAATCATAATATTAAATATATCACATAGTATTAAGGCATTTTAATGTTATTTTTTATACTCATTATATAATAATATCTAATAACTAATACCAGCCTTTTGCTAAAACCAATCTCAAACAGTTTTCGTTTTAGTTCCTTTATCTAGATTGTCTAAATTATTTAATTCCATTTGCCGAGAAGTGGATATTTTAAACGACACTTTACTAATATTAAAAAAAGACAGATAAGATGTCTTAGTATTTAAATTAATTCTTTGTTTTGTTTACCGTATTATTTTATTATATGTAAAAACTACTGGATGTCCAAATAAATAAATAAATAAACTAATAAGTAATAAAATATAAACACAGCTATATATTAATGTTAACATTTGTTAATAAATAATTACATAATTAGAATAATTAAACCAATATTTTTTTTTGGAAAAAGATAAATAAGAATATTTCAAGTTACCCAATTATCATAAATATATATGTTTCTTTTCTATAATTCGTCAATATCGGCGCTAATATTAAAGTGACCTAATTCAAAAAAGATTTTTTTTGTGAAATGTTTTATTAAAGGCTAGCACAGCGCCTACAAAACTAAGGAACAAGAAAATATTAGTTGTTTTAATAGTTCGCAACTTGATCTCATAGTTGGTATTGAAACAGGGATTACACTAACTCAATTAAGCCTAATTTTGAATTAGGTCACATTAATGCTAAGCATGCGATAAAGTGCTTCCAACGATTATTGTTAATATCAGCTGAAAAAAAAATTAACTAAATATTTAGATTCTTTTCATAATATAAACTCCATGAATGTAACAATATATTGTTTATTATATGTTTCGGAATATTGTTGTTCCGGAATACTTAATGTTGTTGTTCTGGAATACTTAATGTTGTTGTTCCGGAATACTTAATATTGTTGTTCCGGAATACTTAACAAGAATAATAATAATATTCTTTATTGTACACCAAAAGAATTCGATATATAAAATATTTTTGTTGTCTAAAAAAGAGCCATACGGGCTATCTATAATATGAAGCAACATGAGTCTTTTCGAGAAAAGTTCAAAGAAATAGGCATACTTACTTTGTATTAAAGTAACAGCCCGTTGTTGTGCCCACTGCTGGGCTAAGGCCTCCTCTCTCCGTTTTTGGAGAGAAGGATTGGAGCTAAGACCTACCACGCTGCTCCAATGCGGATTGGTAGGTTACACATATCCCTAGAATTCTCTAGAGATATGCAGGTTACCTTACGATGTTTTCCTTCACCGCAAAGCGTGCGATAAATTGTAATCATCAATTAGACACACGAGTTTTAATAGAAAAACTCATTGGTGCCTGCCCGGGTTTGAACTCGTGTTCCCCTCGAAAGAGTCGCACGGTCTCACCGCTGGGCTATCACAGCTCACTTTGTATTACAATATCTGTATATAGTAATATTCTATTTGTACGGAAAAATATAATTACGTATAAAACAAAATTTGATGTATATCATAGACATACGAGAGGTCACAAACAGCTTGTGATACCTGTATCGCGATTCAGCAGAGTTAGCAACTCATTTGTTGGTCTCGCTATTCGCTTCTATAATAAAATTCCTCAATCCATTCTAGACCAGTGTACAGAAAGATTCCAATGAAGTATAAAAAATATGCTTATACATAAAGCATATTACAAAATTGGAGATTATTTGAATTGTCATTTAATGCAATTTAATATATATTCAATAAACTAAATTACGATCTAATTATAATATCCAGATTAGGCAACTACATAATTTAGGTAATACCAAGTAAAGCGTATACGAAGTATCGAAGAGGAAATTACGCAAATGTGTACGCAATAGGTGCGAATTCGCGGTTCGCCTTTGATGACAAATGCATTCTGAGTAACTGACCTACTAACAATATTACTGTAATAGACTCATATGTAACAATGTATTGAGTGGCAAGAAAACAGTTGAATATGCTTAAATATTTTACATTTTCAGTAATAACTACTACATTAACTACAATACAGTAATTTTACATTTTTTTTATATACGTAATGTGCTGCAATTTTCAGCTTTAAAAACTAACAATACGCCATCTAGACCAAAATTTTAAGAATTCATTAAATCTGTAATGAATACTCCTACAGGATTGTAGAACGTATGCATTCCTAACATCGTAGTATGCTAAACTTTATATAGGCGGCGCTTAGATAAATTATGTATAATTTAGGTTTCTTTTTAGAATTTACTATATACTGTTAGCCTTAACGACTTCTACAGCATCACCCGTAGGGACAGGCGAGCGCAGAAGCATCCTTTAATCTATATCCATAAAATAGTTTTCAACATGTTGCAGGCATTATACTTACAGTCGGTGACATAGGCTGGCCTGTGAGTGAGATTGTCACAATAAATAATGAGAGGGATGATGAAATTTTTGTAGATTTACCCATCTTTGTCTAATCACACGTAAAAAAGAGAGACAGATAGATACACCGTCATTAGCTTTCTCTTTTTTGTAATATTGTTAGATATTGTGTTAAATACGCTTATAAATACTCATAAATTCATACAACGATCATGTATTTGTATAATAAGAAATATAATAAATAGGATTAATTAAATAATATGCCACATTTTAGGCTGGCTTCACTACTAAAACAAAAAAATCCACACATTACATAGCTTAATACTAAGGTGCACACACATTTTAAAACTCATATTTGCCTAACTTGATTCTCCATCATTAATCTCATCAAAATTCAAATTCAAATTCAAAATATTCTTTATTCAAATAAACTTGTAAACAAGTGCTTTTGAATCGTCGACTCTATTGCTGGTTCGGAAAGCCGTCCCACCGAGAAGAGCCAGCAAGAAACTCGGTGGAGCTCTTTTAAAAAAGAAGATTCTTAATACTAATTACATTTTGTCATAGCTATCCTGCACAAGGTCAAAGAGCAGCTATATCCACGCATTCTTATCATCAATGTAAGCCTCCACGGTATAATAGGCTTTCTGTATCAGCCTCTTTTTAACAGTATTTTTAAATTGCTGTAATGGCAAAGTTAAAATTGATTGTGGAATTTTGTTATAGAATCTTATACCCAAACCCACAAACGACTTACGTACTCTTACAAGGCGCAAAGCAGGAGCCGCAAGCTTATGTCGGTTCCTACTTTGTCTATTATATACATCGCCAATCTTTTTATAATTATGTATATTTTTATGCACAAAAATCAAATTGCTAAAAATATACTGTGAAGCTAACGTAAGAATATCTGTTTCCTTAAACTTCTCTCGCAGGGACTCACGCGGACTCAAATTATAAATGCCACGTATGGCTCTTTTTTGCAATACAAAAATTTTCTCAATATCAGCGCATTTACCCCATAACATTATTCCATAAGACATAATGCTATGGAAGTAAGCAAAATAAACTAGTTTTGCTGTTTCGACGTCTGTAAACTGTCTATATCTTTCGAATAGCATAGGCTGCTGAACTGAGTTTCCATCATAGTCTTCATCCTGCCCTTATCCTACTCTAAGTGGTCGGCAACATGCTATAAACATATTGTCACATGATTCGGCTACGTAATTTACGACGAGCCGCCTGGCTGACGTCAACTTACCTTTGTCGTATTTTATGACACCTCAGTAAGAAAGAGGATGGTCTATTCTACTTAACCGGATACCACACGGCGGGTCGACTTACCTAAGTCGCCTTTTACGACACCTCGGTAAGAAATGAGGGTGGTCTATTCTACTCAGCCGGATATCACACGGCATTCTCCATCATTAATCTATAATATTATTCATCTGATATTGTAATTTATCTGAGTTCCAGACAAAAATAGTCATTAATAAGATTTAATATTCAGAACGGTATTACAGGTTACCCTACCCGTTCCACTAGGCGACCGTTAGCCTCGGATATCCCCTTACTTAATGCTTAATAGCCAATAAACCAACAAATTGGCATAGTTTCATACTTCAATGGCCAGACGTTAGGAAAATTATTCTTAGAATTATCTTAGAAGCTGTTACACGACTTTGCTCACGGAAATATAAAAAAAGTGAAACTAAGGGAAAGATAAATTCAGTACGTAATAAGTCAAATCTGATGAATTAATCCGCGACGATGCTTCTGCGCTCCTCCGTCTAGTTAGGACTAGAAGAATATATATATATTTTTTAAATAAGTTCTTTAATCAAATTTTTTTTAATTCATTTAATTAAAATTTATTATTTATGCTTTTAATGTCAAAAGCATTATTTGATTTTATAAAAAAAAAATTAGATATAGTAATAAATATAGTCATTCCAATCCGATACAAAACAAACTAACTATATTTCGTCAATGCTTCCTTGTAAGAATTTGGATAACAATTCCACTTTGACAGACAAAGTGGAATTGTTATCCAAATTCTAACTAACCTATTTTTAAATTCTTAAATAAAAATAAATAATTAATAAACGATCACAACTGTATGACTTATTAATAAGGGAGGGCACGGCTCCTGAAATACAGTTAATTCTGGTTTAGGAATTCCAGGGTTCCAATATATTATGTCAACATTGGTATGCATCAGTAAAGAATATTATTATTATTATTTATGTTAATCAAAACCATTATTAGCTGCCCAGTCGATAATGTAATCAATTTCATCTACTCTGATACTATAATACAAAGATTATAAAACTGAAAACAAAATTCTTATGACAAACATTACGTACAGAACAAAAATAAAATATTAAAAAGTTTCATTACGATACAGGTCTTGTATGGAAACCTGTATCATAATGTAACTTTTTAATCATAACGATACACCTATACAACTTCCAGCTGGACCAAGGAGGTCGAACCTCTACCTTAAAAAAAAAGGTTTCAACAAATGGGTCTGCGGCGACGCAACACGCATGCGCAATCGATGTTTGCGCCTCGGCGCCAATATATGACATTTAAAAAATCCTTTCAATATTTAAACGAAGTTTAGTTTTATTTGTAAAAAAATAAGTTTTTGTGTAAAAACATGTCTGAGTCATGCGGGGATAGTGATAATTGTACACCACCAGATATTCTGAAAGCTGCGTCAAACAAGACCGTGAACCTGTTGCCGACGAAATCTAGGAGCAACTATATTAAATGTTACCACGAGTTCATGGAATGGAAACGTACGTTTTACGTATTATAGTATGAGAGTAGATAAAGTAGTGTATGATACTGTACATAACTTGGTCTTATAACACGAGTTTTTTTATAGTATCACACGATTGAGACGAGTGAACCCTTATTATTTTATTAATTAATTAATTTATTTATTTAATAATAATTAGCACGGATAAAATCCAATTACACTAATTATATTATACTTACATTATATTATAATACAACATTACATTGTATTATATTCTATAACATTACACTATATATAAAATCATATCAAATTTTCACAAAATTTTACTAATTCTATTCGAATATGTTGCCATTTACCTGCAAGGATATCTGTGTGGGGATTCATTATGCAACAGTATCATAAACTACTATTAAAGTATATTGTCTTTTAACGTATAGATTTAATTACGCGAGAGACAGCAAATTAGGACTCTAATTGAGGCAATTGAGTATGTTTACTTTGCACTAGACTGGGTCTGCAATATTGAAACGTATACCTTGGCTTCCCGCTATGGGAATACTGTGCACACATGTGTATCACATTTTGCTCTCTAGGCTAAATCCATAAGTCGGTCCTTATGTACACAAAAGTAATTTACTCTTCCAATTCGGATTTAGTAAATGAATTCTTCACCCTTTCAGTTTAAGTACAAATCGAAAATAGTCTTAATTCAAATAGACTAAGATTAGACAAGCACTTTTGAATCTCCAAACATTGGTCAGATTTTCATGAAACTTCCTAACAATTATTCGGAATTTCGCTCTAAGAAATACCAGGATTTCGATGGTCTTTTTAATGATTGGAAAAAACTATAATCCTATGTTCAGCTCAGTGGCGTCCCATAGGAGAGACCCGTCTTAAGTGATTAGTGTACAATAGTTAATAGTTCTTCGGTCTCATAATAAGATAGTGACTGCAGCCATGCTAGATTTATTTGGTATTTAGATTTGCATACGGGTGTAGCCAAAGGATAGATATTAAGAATTGTGTTTATTTTATTGTAAAGAAGGGAACTCAAGCGCTAATATAAATTGTTTTAAATAATAATATTTATGATTTAATAAGTCTACTTAGGTGTAGAAAATACTTTATTAGTATATGTTATTTATTAAACAACCTAAGCATTACCAATTTACAAATGAATTCATGCTAGTTTCAACATATACCCAAATACATTTCTTCTTATTAAATATTCCTTTTACAGAGTTACAAAGAAAAAGACGCGGGCAAAGTGGTGCTGTACACAACAACGATGGGCGTTGTCCGCGGCACGTACCAAAGGTGTCTGGTGGTGAAGAAGATCCTCAGGAACTTGCTGGTGAAATACGAGGAGCGGGATGTCTTCATGAGTACCGAATATCAAGATGAAATCAGGGATAGGATGAGAAGCGATCAGATTCTGGTGCCGCAGCTGTTCATTGACGGACAACATGTGGGGGTAAGTGTAAAATATTAACGCTTTTTTAAAGCTTCAGTGGGTTCGGGAAAATCTTGTCAAGGCTTACCGCGGGAACCAGCTAAATGACTCGATTGTTTTTAGTTTTTTTTGTAGATCATGATAAACTGATCAAATTAAAATAATCTTTATTTAAGTAAGCAAGTAGCAAGCTGTGATAGCCCAGTGGTGAGACTGTGTGACTCTTACGAGGGGAACACGAGTTCAAACCCGGGCAGGCATTAATAAGTTTTTATAAAAACTCATGTGTCTAATTGATAATTGCAATTTATCACACGCTTTTCGGTGAAGAAAAACATCGTGAGGAAACCTGCATATCTCTAGAGAATTCGGGAGATATGTGTAACCTACCAATCCGCCTTGGAGCAGCGTGGTAGGTATTAGCTCCAACCCTTCTCCCCAGAAACGGAGGAGGCCTATTCCCAGCAGTGGGATTGTGTCAGGCCACTACTAATAATTACCTTAATTACTAGGTAATTTGAACCGTTAATTACCGATTAGATTTAATTACCACTCGGAATCAGAATGTTGCTCTTACCGAGAAGAACTAGCAAGGAACTCGGCGGTCAATCTTTTAAACATTACAATTTACATAATTAAACTACGGGGCAGTAAGAAGGATTTTGAAATCCATTAAGATTAATTGTAAACCTTTCTGTAGGCAAGTTTAATATGACTGGCCCGTTGGCGCAGTGGGTAGTGACCCTGCCTTCAGCTCAGCGGGGCTCGGGTTCAATTCCCGCCGAAGGCCAACATTTTGTATAAACAATTTGTTGGCTCTTCGAGCCTGGGTGTATATTTTATTTAAAATTATATATGTAGTATATTTACCAGTTGTCCGTCACAAGTATCACAAGTATTAATTTATTCACCTTGGGGACAGACGACCGTGTGTGTAAGTGTACCATATATTTATTTATTATATTTATTTGCGGATTTTTATAGCTGAAGATCAACAAAGAATTTGCTTTCTGTTGAGCTAACGGTTTTGACAGCCGTCATAGCGTTTTGGTGAGAGTGCGTGAGTCGAAGGATGTAAGTCAGGCATCAAAAACTTTTCAATAATTGCATAATGGATATTTAAAATTACACACATTAAAAACATCCAAAAAATACTGGTATGAAATCTCCATTGCTTTGCTTTCTTACAATTTATGCCTTGATTTCTGGGATAGGAGAAAGCTATAAATATGAAGCTGCGAAATTATAGAAAGCTTTAATTTTATAAAAATAAGCCTTTGACCATAACTAGGTCAGTAATAAGCTATAACATTATGCTCACATAACAAAAATTTCAGTTTTAATATCACATTATAAACATTTCAGCTTTAATAATCGATCAAAAGCTTCCACGTGTAAAATGTAAAACAAAGCTTTGTTAATATCAGAACAAACTTTTTACTCATGCCAAACAAAAATCGCATCTATCCTTATCGACATACGGTCCCAATTTATTCGATTATAAGTTAATAATTTGAAAATGACGATGAACTTTGCATAATATTACTTGCCAAACATTTCCCTATTATATTCCTGATAGTTATGATTCTAAACATATTTCCGGTACCTGACTAACAGTTTGCACTAAATGTATATAATATAGTAATATTATATTCGTACGAAAAAATATTAATAAAGAAAGCTCGAATATTTTGGCCACGTCATGAGAAATGCTAAATATGAATTGCTGCGGCTTATCATACAAGGTAAAATCCAAGGTAAACGACGTCTTCGTCTGTAACGAAGGTAGTGTGGGCCGACGGAGGATATCTTGGTTAAAAATCTACGCCATTGGTTCGGCAAAAGTACTCGTTCCTTATTCAGAGCAGCGGCATCGAGGATCCAAATTCCCTTATTGATCGCCGAACTTCGAAAGAAGATGGCACCTTAAGAAGAAGAAGAAAAAATATTCAGATGTATCAGACAAAATTTGATGTAAAAAGTAGCGGCCTGTTACAATCTCACTGCTGGCAATAGGCCTCCTCTTTCCGTTTCTGGAGAGAAGGGTTGGAGCTAAGACCTACCACGCTGCTCCAATGCGGCTTGGTAGGTTACACATATCTCCAGAATTCTCTAGAGATATGCAGGTTTCCTCACGATGTTTCCTTCACCGAAAAGCGTGTGATAAATTGCAATTATCAATTAGACACGTTAGTTTTAGTAGAACAGCTCATTGGTGCCTGCCCGGGTTTGAACTCGTGTTCCCCTCGAAAGAGTCGCACGGTCTCACCGCTAGGCTATCACAGCTGATGTATATCATTGATATATAGGTCACAAAAAGCTTGTAATTCCTACGTCACGACTTACGAGAGTGCTCAACTCATTCGTTGGTCTCTGTACTCACTTCTACAATAAAATTCCGGAACCCATATTAGACTTATTTACAGAAAAGTTTTAATTAATTGTACGAACTATGCTTATACGAAAAACATTACACAATTGAAGATTATTTGAATCATAAAAATGCTTGGATTTGAAAATCCTTTCAGCTTCAAACAAGACTGGAATTAAATACAATATAAAAAAGTGTAAATTTAAAATGTGTGACAGATTCACCGCCGAGTTGCTTGCTGGTTCATCTCGATAAGAACAACATTCAGTTGTAACTTCATTAGATCTAATTGATTCCTGACGTTTCAAAAGTGCTTGTATAAAGCTTACTTGAATAAAGATTGTTTTTTTGTTTAAAACTAAAATGTACAAGTTATATCTATCTTAAATTACTTACACGCTAGTGCTATACAAATCATGCCCACGTGGAATGGTCCCAAGAATGCTGGCAGCGTTTCCGCGTTGAATCGCTAAGCTAATTCTTTGTGCGAAAAAGGAGCCAGCCCTCTTTTCACCCGAAGAGGCGATTAACCGAGGTGTTAAAACGGATAAAAAAAAATTGCACTTTGACTCCATGGCCCTAGAGTCTCAACTGCAAGCGGCACAAATATATAACTCTTAATGGAAGATGTATACATTCGCCCCTTGCCGGATTCTGCCATTTCCGCCGCAACTCCAGGTCATGACGCCGTTTCCCTGATATGGGACGAGGCCAACTTTATTTTGATTTGATTTGATTTGATTATATAATCTATAATATGTATATCATATTAAATATTTAACTACAAAATCATCACCTTGCGCGCAGATATTTAAAATCAATTAATTTCACGTTTATCTCACTAAAACAGTGAAGGTTATAAAATGCAGCTTATTTCGTTTTAAACCCATGGATATACATTTTCAGAGTATTATAAATATTGTTCTTATATTTCTGGACTTGAGGACAAAGCAGTGTCTAGACTGACAAAACCTTATTTTTCTCGTTCTCATAGTTTTATAACCTTAGTGCCAGTATGTGCCATTTACGTTGAGCATATGAAGAGTATTGGATTTTAAATCTTAAATCCAAAAGGATAAGGTTTTAAATTATTACTAGGAATTGTATAGCTACTTGACATTTAAAATGACTTTCTACGTTCGGATTTTTACATTGTCAACTGTAATTGATAAAAAGGCTGTTAAAATGTAATTTTAAATGCAGTGATGAAAATATATATCTTTGTTTAACAAAGAATTTAAAGAAAGTTTGCTCCCTAGAATGCTCGTACATTCTATGCTAATGTCTCAAAATTTAATAGTTTTATTTATCTCGATTGCGTGCGTATTGTTTGCTTAGTTTTAACTGTTTGCGGTTATATGTCTGCTCTCAGCTAACTAAGCCTTTTGACTGTTCCGGTCGTATGCTTGCTATCAGCCACCGCGGTAAGAAATCATGTAAATCTTACATTATGTACAACTCTTTGTAAGCGATCACTATTGGATGCCACACAATGTATCGCCTGTCTATTACGTCGCAAATTTCATATATTAAGTACAGCCGAAGCCATTTAGAGTGGGATAAGGGCAGGAGAATGTTGTTCATAGTAATTGTTCGAATACCAAAAATAATAAATATATTTTGTTATAATCCACGATTAGAAAAAACCTATGTATCACATGTTGAGTGTGCCAAACGTTTTCATATGTAATATATGCAGAAATCGTGAAACACGTGCCTACAGACTACCAGCAACACCTGTACTATCCAAGTATCTTTAATAAGCATATAGTTTTCCAATATTCGCTTTGTTTCTAGCATATGAATGGAGCTTTTTAGCAGATGCAAAAGAATTTTCGCAAATTCAACAAATAAAGTAACTCGAAAAGTAGGGAAATTTTTCATTTTTCTTTCGGAAAATGAAATGTCAAATACCTCAATGCATAAAAAACCTATTCACGCACCAATAAGGTGCTCCTATCAATCGGAGATAAGGAAATCCAAATTTATTACGACCTCAAAGTTTTAAATGTTAAACGATGACAGGTTGCTCTTAGTATTGTATCAGAATCAGACAATTCAAAATGCAGATTATATCAGTGTGGTGTGCAAGAGACCTTACGTGGATTGTGCGGTTCAAGTGAGGGTAGATAAACAAAATAATGACTGTAGTACTCGGGAACGAAGACGCTGGGGCGCTCCAGTCAGTTCGTAACCATGGCGGATGCAACTCTACCGAAACGTCGTACCTTGTAAAAAGGTAACTCGCTTTTGCCGCGATGTAACCCGTTTATTTATATAATAATCAGAACACAAAAATTAGCTAACTGCAATAAACTGCAATGAATATGTCAAATATCCACTACTGATCCTTCCCGGTTGATGAAGATTTAAATTTTTAATAAATTTAATCTAACAGGAAATCAACCTCGAAACCTTCTACGAAAGAACACCATTGCACTCAAACTGAGAAAAGAAAAGAATTCCCAATATAAATTGAAAAATAATAATGGGAACATTAGTCCCGTGCAATTATCTCGATATAAGACGCCTGTTATTTTACACCGAGCAAGGCATTACCGAGCAGACAGGGGTTGTCAATAGAATATTTTTAATTTAAACAATAAATTGGTTTTACTGATATGCTACTTAATTAATGCCGTGTGGTATTCAAAAGAGTAGAATAGATGACCCTCATTTCTTACCGAGGTTTCGTAAGAGGCGACTAAGTAGGTTGACCCACCATGTGGTATCCGGTTAAGTAGAATAGACCACCGAGTCTTCTTACCGAGAGGCCGTAAAATGCGACTAAGGTAAGTTGACGTCAGGCAGACGGCTGGTCGTAAAATACGTAGCTAAATCATGTGACAACATGCTTGTAACATATTGTGCCGATCCCATTTAGAGTGGGATAAAGGCAGCAGGATGATGATGTGCTGTCTAATTAGTAGTACTTATGAACTATGTATAATATTAGTATTTATTATAACTTAATATAGTAATGAATAAATGCAAAGAGCAACCCCCGAGTTTCTTGCTGGCTCTTCTCGGTAGGAACATCTTTCAAAGCCAGCAGCAGAGTTGACGATTCAAAAGCATTTGCTTACAAGTTTACTTGAATAACAAAAAATTAATGGTTCTTTAGTTAATGAATTTTCAAACTTAAATCTTTATTTAGCAGTAGAGTATCGAGTATATGAACAGATAGTCCACTCTACATTTAGCATTATATGATTTCTTCTTCTCGTGCCTCTTCATTATTGAAGGTTGGCCGTTACCAGATTGTAAGCTACTCTGTCCTTCGCAAGACGAAATAATTCTAAAGCATTATATATGTTTTCTATTAATTAAATCGCGGATTTATAGCAAAACAATTTCATTATCACTTTTAAATATAGTTAAAAAAAACAGTATTAAACTTTGAACAACCCTAGCATATTACGTTGCGGTAAGGCACCCGGCTAACATTCCATGGACGCATAACGCTTCATTGCAATTTATGCGACGGCTTAGCTAGGCTTTGTACAGACACCTTTGACAATATTTTACGTTCATTGAATCGATTATCTCGTACGATGGAATTTCGTCATGCACTCGGACGTGTTATGGCAACTCTGGCTACAATTAATAATTAATTAGAATAGACAACTCTCAATTCTTACCGAGGTGTCGTAAAAGGGGACTAAGGTAAGTTGACCCACCATGTGGTATCCGGTTGAGTAGAATAGACTACCCTCATTTCTTACCGAGGTGTCGTAAAAGGCGACTAAGGTAAGTTGACCCACCGTGTGGTATCCGGTTGATTAGAATAGACTACCCTCATTTCTTACCGAGGTGTCGTAAAACGCGACTAAGTTAACTTGAACCACTGTGTAGTATCCGGTTGAGTAGAATAGACCACCTTAATTTCGTACCGAGGTGTCGTAAAAGGCGACTACGTTAAGTTGACCCACCGTGTGGTATCCGACTGAGTAGAATAGGCCACGCTAATTTCTTACAGAGATGCCGTAAAAGGCGACTAAAGTAAGTTGACCCGCCGTGTGGTATCCGGCTAAGTAGAATAGACACCCTCATTTCTTACCGAGGTGTCGTAAAACGTAACTAAAGTAAGTTGACCCGCCGTGTGGTATCCGGCTGAGTAGAATAGATCACCCTCATATCTTACCGAGGTTCCGTAAATGCAACTAAGGTAAGTTGACCCGCTGTGTGGTATCCGGCTGAGTAGAATAGACCACCCTCATTTCTTACCGAGGTTTCGTAAAAGGCGTCTAACCTTAGTCGAACCGCCGTGGATTATCCGGCTGAGTAGAAAAGACCACCTTCTTTCTTACCGAGGTGTCGTAAAATACGACTAAGGTAAGTTGACGTCAGGCAGGCGGCCGGTCGTTAAATAACTATCCAAATCACCTAATAGCTTGTTTAAAACATATTGTGCTGAACCCGCTTAGAGTGCGATAAGGGCAGGAGAATTATGATGTTGCATCTGTCGAATATTTGTTAAAATGAGCAGCATATGAAAAATTTTTAAAACTTTACAAAGTTCAAATAAATGGTAAGTGATGCCAGCTGCGTCTTTCAGTCAGATGTTAACGTGAAAGATTTATAGATCTAGTACATGAATTTCCAATACTGTAAGAAAATTACAGACTACCCTAGAATTCGAAATGCACAGCCAGTGCAAATACGCTCTAAGCGTTTACTACGAATCGATAACCCCACCTGTTGATCCGAGCACGCGTCTACTCACACAAAGACTACTCACACACATAAAGTAAATGTATATACAATAGTTAAGTATAAAGAAAAGTTGTGCGTCTCACGATCGGACGTTTTAAAGTTAAGCTATATTGTACCTTGTGTTCAAGAATAGAGAGTCTAAAATTCAAAACCATTTCATTCAAAGAACAGTATCTTCAGACTAGTGGTTAAAGACTGAGGGTATACGTTTTTGGAATATTTTAAATATATGGTTTGGGTGATCACCAAATAAATTTCTTCGTACATTCTTTCAAATTCAAATTCAAATTCAAATAAGTCTTTATTCAAATTGGCCTATTACAAGCACTTTTGAATCGTCAAATTAAAATTAAATTGAAGCTACAACTGGTTCGGAAAGGTGCTCTAACCGAGAAGAACCAGCAAGAAACTCGGCGGTCACTCTTTTAAAAAATAAATATTACAGTTTTGTATTGACTATTGTTAACAAACTTAGATTATAATATCGTCTAGTACATAGCTGGTCGCAATTTAGTTCCAAGCTTTCTTATCATTGACATAGTCTTCAACATTATAGTAAGCTTTATTAATGAGAGTCTCTTTAATTGCTTTTTTGAACTTGTGTAAAGGCAAGTCCAAAATTGATTGAGGAATTTTTCTCGCATCCCAAATTTGAATCAGACTTTTCTTTTATAATTATGACTTTTATTACATGCTAAGGTTCAACAATCAAGTTTGTGTAATTTGGTACGGGTATAAGTTTTGATACAAACGTTTACTTGCTCCTATAGTTTACCAATATTCAATCCAAAACTAAAATGTGGTTTATTTTTTAGTTTTTCCTTCTTATAATAGAGCAAAACTGAATAGGGTTGTAGAGAGGTTAGCATTGCGCTATTGTTTTCTAGCAGGTACGATTAGAGTCAACGCTTTCATCCAAAAATAATGATATTTTAACAAAGAAAGGAAATTTCAATAATTTATAGACTAAGGTAAGTTGACGTCAGGCTGGTCGTAAAATACGTAGCCGAATCATGTGACAATGTTTTTAGCATGTTGCACCGACCTCACTTAGAACGGGTTAAGGGCAGGAGCATGATGAATTTATAGATATTATAAAACAAAGTCTCAAAAAGCTTACTGTCTGTATGTAATCTATTTTCTCAAAATCTACTGAACGGATATTTATACGGTTTTTACTAAACGATAGTGCCATTCCTGAGGAAGGTTTAAATGAATACATCACGGTTGAATTCTCGCGGTGTCGGGATTTATTCACAAAACTTTGTGACACTCTGATTTCAGACAAGAAGCCGTGGGTACAGCTAGTATTTCTTAATAATCGTTAATAATTAAAGATTTTTATGGGCCAAAATTGATCTGTCTACCACGTTTTTCCGATTCGCACTGGCGTAGTGTGGTTGGCCTAATCTGCAGACTTAATCCCAAATGGGAGAGAGTGTCCAAAAGTAGTATAATACTATGATTTTAGATCTAAATCTCAATGTATCAGACGGGTTACTGTTAACGGAAGTTTTGCTTTAATTAATCTGTCAACTTTTTACAACGAAAGCTCTTCGTGAAACTATTTCACGTTAAGACTTCATAAATGCATATCCATCTAATGAAGAACGGAAGAGATACAAGATAAGCTACAGGTTTGATGCAGTTCTTTTTTAAACTCTATTGTTATTGCAATAAGTGCTTCATCAGTGCAGATCTGTGTGTGCTGTGTCATAGTAACTTAATGCAATATGAAAGTCATTATAAACGTCATCAAACGTGGATCGCATCTCAAAGTGAAAAGAGCAAAAAATGATCGCCATTTCCTATTTGAAACTGTTTTGTACCCCACGACACAGGTACGACATTGAAAAGGATACTCAGTACTTTTAAATCCGCTTATTTGTATATAATAAATAATAAATATATGGGACATTTACACACATGGTCGTCCGTCCCATTGAAAGTAACTTAATACTTGTGTTATGGACGACGGACAACTGGTAGATATACTACATTTATAAGTTTAAATACATACTTAAAAACAAATACACGCCCAGGCTCGAAGAACCAACAATTTGTTTATAGAAAATGTTGGCCCTCGGCGGGAATCGAACCTGCGACCCGCGGAGCTGAAGGCAGGGTTACTACCCACAGTGCCAACGGGCCAGTCATATAGTATATGAATTAATTTAAATGTTTATTTTACTTTCTTCAATTCTATGTACCATTTAAAGCTATGATTTATTTTTAGTTTATTTATTTATATAATATATTGAATTGAATATAAGCTTTTCGTCATCACCTAGGTGTGAATATTGAAACACTTGGAAATACATTAGTAAAAGCTCCATACACATATCCCTAGACTTCTCTAGAGGTATATAGGTTTTCTCACGATGTTTTCCTTCACTGAAATGCGTGGGATAAATTGCAAGTATCAATTAGATACATAAGGTCTAAAAGAAAAACTTATTGGTGTCTGTCGGGGTTTGAACCAGTGCCCACCTTTACTTGCTTCAACTTACATATGTCCCTACAGATGTAAAAAAGTGAATAAAAAAAAGAATGAAAACTAAACTAAAAAGAACATTTTTAGGTTATTAAGTTAAGGTAAAAAAGAAAACAGAAAAAAGATTAAAACTAAAATTACAGCCGTGTGGATGTGTGTAGTAAGAATGTATGTCTTAAAATAAGCGAATTTCATGTTGGTAAAGTAAGTATGTAGGTATATTAAAATTCATATTTGTCGTGCAGTCTAAAAACAAATTCAAAGCTGAACACGCTTCAACTAGACACTAGGTGTACCGAATACGAATAACGATCGATGTAATTTCAATAATATCAAGAAGGAATTTGTACCTTAGTGACAGTACTACTATGCATAATAAAATATTTGTTTATTTTTCATCGTACACAATGTAGAAATATAACCTATAAAGAACAAAGATATATTACAGAACCGTGTATAGGGGCATTATCGCTTGCGTTATATATTTTTTAATATAATACAGTCGAACCGATTCACAGAGTATGCAGAACTATTAGAGATGCGCTAGAACGTAAAGAATACTGCTCCTCTGCCTTTCTTGATGTACAGCAGGCATTCGATAAAGTGTGGCACACAGGTCTATTATTCAAAATTAAAACATTATTGCCCCATACGTATTTTGGATTATTTTAATCATATCTCTCTGACCGAATTTTCCAAGTCAAAGAAGACGAATGATCATCTTCGTTCTACCCAATAGAAGCCGGGGTACCACAAGGCTCAGTCCTAGGACCTGTACTTTACACGATCTTTACAAGTGACTTCCCACAATTCGAAGATGTCACTGTGGCTACATTCGCAGACGACACGGCTATTCTAGCACGCAGCAAATGTCCTCAAGAAGCCTCAGCAATCCTGCAGCGTAGCCTAAATAAGATTAACAAATGGCTTAATAAGTGGAAAATAGAAGTAAGTCACAGTAAATCAGTCCAAGTAACATTCACGCTACGTCGAGGTGGTTGCTCTGCAGTCTCGCGTCGTAACAAACATAACTGACACATGGAGTTCGTCCCATTGGGGTTGTCATCTCCGAATGTTAATACCTACTGACACCACATCTGCTCATAGTCTGTCGACTGATTGCATTATAACCACAGAAAAATAAAATTAAATAATACAGTAAAAAGTAAAGTAACAGCTTTATATTATCCCACAGCTGGACATAGGCGTCCTCTTTTTTTCTAGGGAAGGGTTGGAGGTAAGAATGAATACGCTGCTCCAATGCGGATTAGTAGGTTAGACAGTACTCGTACAGATGTTGCGACAAGTCTCACCTGTAATTCTTCCCACAGCCGTAAGGAATCCTATAAATACCAGGCACGCTAAATTGATTCCCTTTTTCCGGTGAGTGCAACAGGCTACGTATTTATTTGACCAGGAGGACGGAATATCGTCTTGATATTGTACTTACGACGAAGATAGTATACGAGTATCCTATCTTATCCGTCACTCCCTTATTTTTTTTTTCGAACTGACTGTATGCTGTTAGCCCTAATGGCTTTTACAGCGTCACCGGGCGGGACGGGCGAGCGCAGAAGCATCGCCGAGGTTGCGAAATGCAGAGAGTAGAGCGCAGAAGCTCTAATTAAGTTGGGGAACGTCGTCCTAAGGGTGCCTCCTGTGAGGACACTTCCTTAACATACGTTAAATAAACCGGCGACCGTCCTGCTTCTACCGATCTTCGAGAGTTTTTGTTTTGTACTAAACGATAACACTGGCGCCAGTTATAACCATTGCTGGAGGGCTAAAAAGAGATGGTTGGATTGTGTGAAGTATGACATGCATATAAAAGGAATAGCGCAAGAGTTTACGAAAGATAGGAGAGAATGGAAGAGAAAAACATGTTGTGCCGACCCAACGTACAGTGGGATAAGGACAGAGGAATGATGATACTAATAATGAATCACCTGTGATAAAATTAATGTAAAATATTGCTATACTATCATGCTATAATAACATAGCTCCATTATGCTATTATACCAAAACAAAGTTGTGAAAACAGGTATTATTTTTGATATGATAAACGTGGGTACTATATTTGCTGGCGGCAGTAATTAACGGAGAGGTGTTTATTTGTGTGTAATTAGAGGGTTGCACGACCTCGGCTGGTAATTAGAACCTTAGGTTTAACAACTATACTATATATATATTTGAACCATTTGATTATACAACGTCAAGAGATTAAAAGATATTATGTTTTGGTGCCGTGTGGTATCCGACTGTGTAGAATAGACTACCCTAATTTCTTGTTGTCGTAAAAGACGACTAAGGTAAGTTGATGCCAGACAGGCGGCCGGTCGTAAAATACCTCGCCAAATCAAGTAACAACATGTTTATAACATGTTGTGCCAAGCCCATTTAGAGTGGGATAAGGGCAGGAGAATGATTATATGATATTTTATATTGCCGATTAATAAAGATACTTGTGGTGGAGTCGATTTGTTCACAATAGAAAAATGTATCGGAAAACGGACCCTTTCAACATCTTAATACATATTTATTTACGAAGAAAGTAAGCCAGTGCTATATCTTTTTAAAAGTTGTTTCATTTATTGAAAGCTCTTAGCATGCTGTGTATGTTCTTAAAGGTGGAATCTTGTAAGTTTAATTTTACCCACTTCTCGCGTCCAATTGAGCCGAAATTTTACATACTGGTCTAGTCTCGATGACAATGCTTTTATATGATAGTCATGACCTGATGCTGCTGCCAGGATTGACTCCAGACGTGGGAACTCCTCAACGGTTAACAGTATTAAATTTTATAAAAAGATTTTTAACTTGCTTATGTTTATATACTTAAAATGTATCGTATGATATCCGAAGCAGTGTTTTATTCATATTACTGTAAAATAAATTCAGCTTTCTATCCTAGTATATAGTCGTAAATTTAATTAAACGTCTAAGTCAGTAAGTTATAGGAAACTAGATTAAATTTAATTAACTGTTAATTTACTGTGTTTATATCTATAAGCGAGACTATTATCAAATCAATTATCATTTACTAAAAGAAAAATAATTACTTGAATCAATATTTACCCAATTTCATATTGGTTTAGTTTGATGGTGAATAACATAAACCAAACTTGTCGAACACGTGTATGAAATCTTGGCAGTAGAAAACGGTGCATATCTGCATACAAAACCATATATTATAGAATATCAATCATGTCAAAGAAAAAGCTTCTTTATTGTAACCTAGCAGAGGTTATAAACGTCTGAATCAATTTTACAATTACTTGCCCCCAGATTGAAAGGGCTGTATATACAGAAGTACGGTTTACTCTCAGGACTTCGACCACTTTAGGGATTTCAGGGACTTAATTCATTTACTTATATTTAGTTGTTTTGAAATCAATAAGCGTATAAAGATTACTTCACGAGACGATTAAGTCTACAAAGGGTTACGTAGTCATAATATGGGTACGGGGTATTGAGAATATTGATCTTTATATCTTTTTAGTATTAGTTAAGTAAGTAAAGTAAAGTAGCGGCTTGTCACAATCCCACTGCTGGGAATAGGCCTCCTCTCTCCGTTTCTGGAGAGAAGGGTTGGAGCTAAGACCTACCACGCTGCTCCAATGCGGGTTGGTTGGTTACACATATCTCCAGAATTCTCTAGAGATATGCAGGTTTCCTCACGATGTTTTTCTTCACCGAAAAGCGTGTGATAAAATGCAATTATCAATTAGACACATGAGTTTTAATAGAAAACTCATTGGTGCCTGCCCGGGTTTGAACTCGTGTTCCCCTCGAAGGAGTCGCACGGTCTCACCGCTGGGCTATCACAGCTTGCTATTATTAGTTAAGTAACTTGGTTGTAATAATCGATACGTGTACGTGGGTTTCCATGTATAGGAATAGCAATCTATAGACAGAAACCAAAAATTTTAAATAAAATATGAAACAAATTATGCCAAGGCATTGTGCTGGATTCAATTGGCATAAGCGTCAAGAAACCGACAGGTGCCTATTAGTTCAGAAAAAAAAACTTGTGCTTAATTGATATCAACATTCCATTATGCATTTTTTGTAAAAAAAAAAAAGATACCGCAACGTCACCTGTCGTAAAGCAATGACATGGGTCTAATTATCTAAAATTGCAAAGAAGGCAACATTTCTTTGCCTAACACCAATAGTTTATAGTACCCGGCATTAAATAATGGACATCGATGTTTAGAACGAAACAGCCGGCCAGTTCGATTTCGTAGAGCGCTGTCTCTGTCACTCAGTTATTATGTGACGTTTCACACGGGTTCGTCAGTCTGTTTGACAGAGACAATGCTCTATTAAGCAGAACTAGCCGATTTTATCTCTATAACCCTCGATGTGCATTATCTATTGCCGAGTACTATACTTTATATTTATTCACCATACTTTGCATAGTAACAAAAGAAAGAACGTATCTTGGGATATTGCCCTGCTTCCGGCGGACGACGATTTATATTTAAAAATATTTTGTTAAATTATTTTGTTTTTGTAATTAGAAATCTTTAAAAATATAAAGATTTATTTTTAACAAAAATTAAAGAATACAATAATTATATTTACCTGTTGAATTCAAAAATAAAATATAGCTTATTCAATCATCTAACATTTCAGAATATTTCAAGTCGACGTTTTACCAAATCCACTATTTTATTTTATAGGTATTTTGATGAATAACTCAAATGACGCAATTTTTTTGATAAAAATTTCTGTTATTATGTAAGTTTAATATATAACTTACCATTGTTCCTTTACTATATATCGCTTAATTTAGACATTAGAAAAATTAGACTTAATTGAGTCATATACATAATGTTGAAAAAATTCAATGCTATCTATGACATCATGCTATGAACTATTAAAAAATCTAATCTTTTCTTACTCTTCCAAGTTATCGCTCTCTTTAACGCTCACGATTTTCGTAGGCGCTATTTACGCTTCATTGCAATTTGTCACAAAACAACCTTTTTGAATTCGGTCACTTTTATACTAAGCGTGCGATACGCCGTTTGGTATCCGGCAGAATAGAATAGACCACCCTCCTTTCTTACCGAGGTGTCGTAAGAGGCGACTAAGGTAAATGCCGTGTGGTATCCGGTTGCATAGAATAGACCACCCTCATTTCTTACCGAGGTGTTGTAAAAGGCGACCAAGGTAAGTTGACGTCAGGCAGACGGCCGGTCGTAAAATGCGTAGCCAAATCATGTGACAACATGTTTGTAACATGTTGTGCCGACCCCACTTGGAGTGGGATAAGGGCAGGAGAATGATGATTATACTAAGCGTGCGATATATATCGTACGTTTCTGTTGTTTAATAAGTCTGTTTGATATTGTCATATGAGATATGTTATCAGTTTTTAGATGAAGCAACGGGTTTTCCAACACTGTCTCGTAACGGATAAGCCTAAAACTAATTTAACTTTGAAATTAGATTTCCGTTTGTTTGATGGAAATCTAATTTATATCACGTTAGTGATAACCAAAGAGACAATTAGGTACATACATTAGAATTAACTATTATACAGATTTTATAACAATGTGGTCATAGAAGGTTGCCGACCTCTGAACTAGGCCAATATTTAAAAAATAAACAATTTACAGAATTAGGCGTTACTTTGCGGAGATCCATAATACAAAATTATAATAAAATTGTTTTGCTATAATCCACGATACAATATAGTACATACATACATAGCACATATACTGTATACATAGTATACAGTACAGTGTATCGCGGATTATAGCAAAACAATTTTATTATTACTTTTGTAAAAAATAAACCTCGAATCAATAATTGAGCCACTTCGTTTATCCTAATGGACAAACAATTTTTGTTTCACATGGTGTATAAACGAAACACATTAAAATTTTGCAAATACAGTAATCATAAGTATAATTTAAGTAAAATTTTCATCACTGAGTTTTAGTTTGATTAAACAGCTGTACAACATTAAATATACGTCCATTTTAAATTCAGACTTACAGTTTGAAAACACTACACATTTTTGATTTATGTATATACATACAGCTGAAAGACATTTAAATCAACGTACATTACAGGACACGCAAAATTTTATAATATTTACTGTGACTTTTAAAAATAGAAAGTTCATATTTGACAAATAATTATCTTCAACGAAGAATAAACATATTACGATATTAATGGTATGTACATATTCAATTTTAAAAAGTGTTATCTAATATTAGATGAAAAGAAAAAAGGTAAACACTTGTAATAGTGCTCTTAACTTATTCTAATGTTTCACTAGTCCACTAAAATCATTAGAGATTATGTGTACCTATGTATATTGCACAATATAATATGATAGTATTGAATCTGAATCAGATTAAGTTTACTATAGTATATTTCAAATAAATTAATAATTAACTTAAGTTCTAGTTAACAGCGAGATAATTGTACAATGACTTTACAATTTGATTAGATAAAGGTAATCTTTCCAGGCAATTGCAATTTAAAAGTTAATTAAATCTGACTCCTGACACCCAAATTTTGCTAAGTTCTGGTCTCATGACTGTAATATTTAAAAAAAAAGTAAAGTAGCAGCCTGTTACAATCCCACTGCTGGGCATAGTCCTCCTCTCTCAGTTTCTGAAGAGAAGGGTTGGAGCTAAGACCTACCACGCTGCTCCAATGCGGATTGGTAGGTTACGTATATCTCCAGAATTCTCAAGAGATATGCTGGTTTCCTCGCGATGTTTTCCTTCACCGAAAAGCGTGTGATAAATTGCAATTATCAATTAGACACATGAGTTTTAATAGAAAAACTCATTGGTTTGAACTCGTGTTCCCCTCGAAAGAGTCGCACGGTCTCACCTCTGGGCTATCTATCACAGCTTAATGCATAAGCTTTTGTAATATTTAATATTAATTAATTATTGTTACAAATGCGAGATATAGCAATTATTAAATTAATACATATTTAAAAAATCTTGACCTTCAATCATCTACACATTATTAGGTAAACATAAATAGAAGAAAACAACGTTTTAAAGTTCTCATAGAAACTCTTGAAATTAGGAGACAATTACAATTCCAATCGAAAAAGATCCTTCATGCCCATCATAAGTGTTGTGTCATAGGCCATTTATAATTGGACATTTGTTATGACTACATGTTGGTACATTACGAAATTGCAATTACGTATTTATCCAATTCTATACTTTAAAACAACGTGTTAAGACGGTTGATGAAATTTTTTCCTCAATAATACCGCGGTATTTCTGATGTCATTGCTTTTGTATGGGAACGGAATTTTACCTGTTAACTTTGAAAGGTGTGTCTCACAGTTTCGCGGTTACTATCTTGTTGGCAATTTATTGTGCAAACGGTGTTCACACCGGGGGGTGTTTAACTTTTCTCGGCTTGTTTCTCTGTGTACTAGGCAAACTACAAAATAGTGCAAATACACGTTAGCATAATAACCTACCTGCACAATTGTTTGTTTTAAGCATAGTTCTTCTACATAATATATAAACTTGGGCTTTGCGGTGCTGGTGTTGACAATGCTCTTAAAACAATCCACTTTTATAAGGATTTAACAGGTTTAAATAAAGTTTAAAGCTCTGAAAGGAGCAGTGTCAAATTTCTATTTGAGTTTTGAATTATAACGGTGCTTACAAATTTTTTTTTAAAGATGACCAGCAGGCCTGCCATGAACTCTTGTCGCGACAAATTGAAGATGTAAAAGAAATTGTTTTGCCTTTTCATACCATGACGTCTTAAAGACGCACACTTTAAGCCGTTGCCGAATGAGCGTTCGGAATGCGTCCTATAACATTTGAGTTAAAGAGACAGAGTTATCTATCTTATCTTACTAATATTATTTTTAATATTATAAATGCGAAAGTTTGTGAGTATGGATGGATGTTTGTTACTCTTTAACTTCTTTAAATTTTACAGTTATATAGATAATATATCGGAATAACATATAGGCTACAATTTGTAATGATTTTATGTAATATAACGATACAAGTCAATAAATTCGGAAATAATCTGGCCTCTGAGAGCTATCTCGGCGTACGCTGCCTAAACCATTAAATTAGGTACTGGGGCAAATCAAATTCCATGCGAGCGAAGCCTCGGGCAAAAACTAGTAATTCATATAACGTTGACCTTTTCAAACACACTTCATGGTACGAAAAGAAAGCGGTTGGTTTTAGGTACTGACTTTAAATTGAATCGTTTTCTTTAAGTTCATAATAGGTCTACTGCTTGGCTTTGATATACATTACGCTGTATATAATAGGACTTATCTTACTCTACTATACATAAGAAAACGATATAGAATATCTAATGTGTAATACGGACCAATCCAACTAACATCTCATCATCATCATCCTGACCTTATCCCACTCTAAGTGGGGTCGGCACATGTTACAAGCATGTTGTCACACGATTTGGCTGCGTATTTCATGACCGGCCGTCTGCATGACGTCAACTTACTTTAGTCGTGTTTTACGACCCCTCGGTAAGAATGAGGCTGGTCTATTCTGCTCAACCGGATACCACACGGAGAGTCAACTTACCTTAGTCACCTTTTACAACACCTGGGTAAGAAATTAGGGTAGTCTATTCTACTCAGCCGGATACCACACGACGGGTCAACTTACCTTAGTCGCCTTTGACGACACTTCGGTAAGAAATGAGGGTAGTATATTCTACTCAGTCGGACATCAAACGGCGGGAATCCAACTAACATCTAATATATATATAAATGAATGTTTATCTGTATATCCTTTATAAACTCCGAAACGGCTGGACCGTCTTTAATGAAATTTCCAGACAATCTTTAGAATGATCTAGCAACTGTTCATGTAAAGTTTAGTGGCAATCGGAGCAATTTTTTTAAGTTAAGTTGTTAATGTTAAGTTCTTTTTCGAAGGAAATTCGAAACCAAACTGACCCACAGCAACGCGTGGCCGAATAACTAGTATTACAATAAAAATGATCTCCAATACGTGATGCATGAATGCAATCCATCTCGTGGGATTAACATTCACCACGACCTAAATAAGAGGACATCTACTAGCCGTGAGTCCACGAGATTGATTTCCATATAGCAACCTTCGTTGTTTAAAAAAAATATTTGTCTTACCATACGAACCTCATTTCCAGTTAACAACTACCAACAGAAATCATATAACCGTATTTCGGCAAGTATATTTAGTAAATTCAGCGTCCGTATTTGCAACCTCAAAATTCAAAAACAAAATTATAGATCAATTTTAATCTTTAATTTTAAAACGTTACTAAAATATACTAAAGTGGATTTATTTCTACTTCGGAAACTGGTCACTTTAAAATTAATTAATTAAACAGTTTTAGTTTGCTATAATCATATAATAAATTACCCTCCTACTTTAAATCAACGGCAAAAGAAAAAGCCCCTTTTTGTAATAATATTATATAATGGCAAATTAACATTTTTACTCTGTTTAATGATTATTACCCTTTGCGGTCAGAGTTAATGCCGGCGCATTAGCCTTTTCGAAAGATTATCTAATGAAGCTCTGGAAGAGAATTGATATGAGCGATGACCTTATATTTTATATTTTCCTAGTATTTCCGCAGACTACATTGGTCGCTTAAAGAATGCTGACCTGGTTTTAAGATACAAGAAGAGTAATACAACAGAACTAACTACTTTGCTATAATCCGCACGGGTTAAGTGAATGCATGCAAAGCCAATGTGTATGAAGCAGGCAAAATCTACGCACCTTATACATGCAGGACCAGTCACCACATGCACCCCAAGGCGCAATTCACCAGCAACAACGCACACAAAAGCAGCACACACACCCACCACCACAATCTCGACGATCGTTTCGCCTCGAAACCGAAGCATCATCAGGAGGATAGGCTCCACGACAAAAATCGTACTGTACGATTTTTGTCGTGCTGTTCATACACTGCTTCATACACATTGGCTTTGCATGCATTCACTTAACCCGTGCGGATTATAGCAAAGTAGTTAGTTCTGTTGTATTGCTTGTAATATGGAATTCCGCAAAGTAACGCCTGCTTCTATAAATCATATACAAGAAGAGCTTTCATGTTTCTTTAATTTACTGGCAATGTATATGATGGTTGCTTAAAGAATGCTGACCTGTTTTTAAGATACAAGTAAGAAAAGCTTTCATGTTTCTTCAATTTACTGGCAATGAATATTAGTGATAGAGATGAAAATAATAAAAGACTGTGCCAAAAAAACGTATAATGCTTTAAAGAGTTAATTACAAAAGGTTACTTATATCATCTCAGCTGTGATAGCCCAGCGGTGTGATAGCCCCACTCTTTCGAGGGGAACACGAGTTCAAATCCGCGCAGGCAATGAGTTTTTCTATTAAAAATCATGTGTCTAATTGATAATTGCAATTTATCACAAACTTTTCGGTGAAAGAAAACATCGTGAGGAAACCTGCATATCTCTAGAGAATTCTAGAGATATGTGTAACCTACCAATCCGCATTGGAGCAGCGTGGTAGGTCTAAGCTCCAACCCTTCTCTCCAGAAACGGTGAGATGAGGCCTATTCCTAGCAGTGGGATTGTAACAGGCTGCTACTTTACTTTTTACTTTACTTATATCATCATCATCTTCAATGTCCTGCCCTTATTGTACTCGAAATGATTTGGCTAGGTATTTTACGACCAGCCGCCTGCCTAACGTCAACTTACCTTAGTCGCCTGAGTAGAATAATTCCGCCGGATACCACACGGCGCGTCAACTTACCTTCGTCGCATTTTTCGACACCTCGGTAGGAAAACAAGGTGGTCTATTCTACTCGGCCGGATACCACACGGCAAAAGTTGGCTTATATATCTACATATTATAAAAATATGTTTCTGGATGTGTTTGTTTTACTCAAAATCTACTGAACGGATTTTTGGTACGATTTTTCCTAAAAGATAACTTTAAGTTAATAATAATAAATAACGTTTAAGTTTTCACGGGGTCAGGATTTACGCGGGAGAACTTTGTGACACAATGATTTCCACATTTCTCAGTTAGTTAAATATTGTATTTAGAAAAGATAAAATTATTTTAAAAATATATCTTAAAATAAACTTTAATTATAAAGCCAATTAAATTACAGATAAGAAACTCTGAATAAAATAATAATGATAATAGTAAAAAAAATAAACGAAAAATAATTAAATGATCTTAATATAAATATGTATATATAAATTTCGTAGAATGATTTATAACAATTAAATTCTAGTTAGGTACTAAGGAAGGGATCGGGATAGTAGTTTCACCGGAAGTTTTGCCATTGAAATTGTTACGTAGCGAAAATTATTAACAATGTTGATTTCTTTATATGAGTAAGTAACAAGCATATTGGTAAAGTATATAAACGAGAACAATTCCCAAAAGAATAAACTTTTCATAAACCTTCCGGCTACTACTTAATTTTCAATTAAGCTTCACTGTATTGAAAACTCGTAGAAATAAAAGCAAAACAAGATGAAAGATATTCGAAAATCTTAAATATAATAAGCATTCAAAATTAAACTTTAACTGAATAAATATAAAGTTCAAGTTCAATAAATATTAGAATTAAAATTGTGTTTATAAAGTTATCTTTCACAAAAGACTCAACATGGACTTAGTGAAAAAAGTAGTCGTTTTAAAATAGGGTTAACTTTATGTTGTTTAAAATTAAGTAGAATTTTCTGTTATTGGATATGAAAATTAGGATATTTCTAATGCTTTTTTCTGAAATTAAAGTAGGAAGGATAAAAGAAGAAATCGAGTATGTAAATGTATGAAAATAGATCTTTTTATGGACCAGTTTCTGCTAACGTATGACCATTTATAACAAGACAATAAAACTGATCTTGTTTCGATTAATAAGAAGAGAAGTGCGGGTAGTTTGACAACCGTGCGACATTGTAAACACAGTTTATAGTACGCAGGAATAAATAATGCACATGGAGGTTTAGAGAGAGAAATCGGCTGAATTCTGCTTCATACAGCATTGACTCTGTCGCACAGACTGACGAACCCGCGTGAAACGTCACATACTAACTTAGTGACAGTGACAGCGTTCCACGAAACCAAACTTACTGTTTCGTTCTAAGCCTCGATGTACATTACATGCCGTGTTTTTTTTTACTATACATAAAACCGTAATGTACTATTAACCTAAATCTTCCGTAAATCTTTCACTAAATATCGTAAAAAATCCGTTCAGTAGATTTTGATAAAATCGTCCGTATACCGACAGACAGCTTTTAGGGATTTTTTTATATTACGGGTAATTATGGATGAGCCATCAAAAGTTTGGAATGAAAAGATACGAAATAAGATTTGTGCATCATACCAATCATCATCTTCCTGCCCTTATCCCACTCTAAGTGGGGTCGGCACAACATGTTACAAACATGTCGCATGATTTGGCTACGTATTTTACTGACGTCAACTTACGTTAGTTGTATTTTACGACACCTCGGTAAGAAATGAGGTTGGTCCAATCTACTCAACCGGATACCACACGGTGGGTCAACTTACCTTAGTTGCCTTTTACGACACTACGGTAAGAAATGAGGGTGGTCTAGTCTACTTAGCCGGATACCACACGGCATTTGTGCATAATACAAACTAAATAATTGAATGATGAAATAATTGAGAAGCAAGGACATAAATAATTCGTTCACATAGTATACAACAAACATTCAAATATTTTGTAGCCCGAACTAAGATAGAATTGGATAGGAATAAACAGAGAATAATTTTGATAAAGAGACGCGAACTCCAAATTACTTTTTCCCTAAACTTTCCTTGACTTTAATTTACCATAAAGCCATAAATAAAAAAAATGACAGTTTTTAAGCACGAGATTCAAAACAATTCAGTTGGCAACACGTGAGAAAGCCACAGTATTTTTTCCCCTAGCATAAATACCATCATTATCGCTTGAACGTCGGCATTAAAATAATTGCTCATTGTTAAATTGTATCAGAGTTATTAAAATAACAGTGATTTTGTAACGACACGAATATTATAAAATGTTCTTCAGTTGTCTTTTTAATCTGTCATTGTAACTTATCATTATAACATGACTAGTTTTAGCCCGCGGCTTCGCTCGCTAGGAACTTTGTGTGCCACAGTATCTAATTTAATTAAATTTATGATTCAATTTTGGTCATTGTGGCTTCCACATAAAAGATAGATATATGCTGTCGCGGACTTTTATTTAGAACTATTAAAGAAAAACAATACTACGGTACATTTTCTTTGTGTAACTTTAATGGTTTAGGCAGCGTACGCCGAGATAGCTCTCAGAGGCCAGATTTTTTCCGACTTTATTGACATGTATCGTTATATTACATAAAATCATTACAAATTGTAGCCTATATGTTATTCCGATGTATAACCTATATAACTGTGAAGTTTCATCCAAATCCATCTGATAGTTTTTTCGTGAAAGAGTAACAAACATCCATCCATACTCACAAACTTTCGCATTTATAATATTAATATAGTAGGAAGTAGGATTGTAGACTATTCCAATTTTTTGTTTGTGACAATAGCCGCTGTGAACGCTTCCCTAATTATTTTAATCTACAAATCTTATGTATCTACTACTGTACACAGTGTAATTGCGTGGGATGAAAGCAAATGATAGGACGGTGTTTTGACTCTGTAGCTCTTCTATAGTTATCGTTCTCCTGCTTTTATCCCACTCTCAGTGGGGTCGTCACTCAATCGTCAACTAGTCATTTTATATGCATGTCTTCGAACAATCTATTCATCCTCTAGTCGCATATCCATCCGCGTTCATATTTAATAATCGATAGATTTAAATTGTATTATATGTAATTATCTTAAAATATTATTACATGAGTAATTCTTGGATAGTGATAGTCCAGCGGTGAGACGGTGCGACTCTGTAGAGGAGATCATGGGTTCAAAACCCGGGCAGGCACCATTGAGTTTTCTATTTGAAAGAAACACTTGTTTCTAATTGATAATTGCAATTTATCACACGCTTTACAGTGAAGAAAAACTTCACGAGGAAAACTGTATATCTCTAGAGAATTCTAGGGATATGTGTAACCTACCAATCCCCATTGGAGCAGCGTGGTAAGTCTTAGCTCCAATCCTTCCTTTCAAACAACGGAAATAGAAGCCTTTTACCTAGCACTGGGATAGTTTATAGGCCGCTATTTTCATTTTTTTAATGCTTGGAATACTTAAAATTTCATCATACAAAAGTAATGATTTTTTCTGGTAATGAAAGAAAATCAGCAATAAAATAATATCTACCTAAAGATCGAGATCACTATCCGTTTTCATACTAGAAATATCACTCCGAGCACTTCTCCTCCGGGACTCTGATTTGTCTTATAAAGGCCATAGTCAAACTTAAGGATTCACAGGGTATCACTAGCAATACTCAGTATTCATGGCTCGTGGACACGTTGACTATGTTGTTTCTTAAAATTGCACATACCTTGCTCCTTAACATATTTATTACGATGGCGAAATTACTAGAAATCAATAAACAAAAACACTTATTGCTTTGCAATTTTGTCGTGGACTCTATCTCCTGATGATGCTTCGCTTGCGGGGCGGAACGATTGTTGATTTTGTGATAGTGAACGTGAGTAGTGCTTATGTATTGTGGTGGAAGTCGTGGAGGTTCGTGCATGTGTTTTTGCGAATCCTGCACGTATCGGGTATGAAAATACGATCCACTATACATTTAACACTATATATATTTTCTATTTACTGTATCGCGGGTTATAGCAAATTAATTTTATTATTACTTTTATATTATGGATCTCCGCAAAGTAAAGTCTAATTCTATAAATCATTAAAGTGAACTCAAATATTACAACTAACATAAACAAAGTAAATATAATTTAAAAAATCATGTTTTATTTTGTTCGGGAAACCGCGACAGCTTTTAACAAAGTACGCCTCTTATCACAATTAGTTCTAAGGACCATCTCTTATTTATCTAACGAGGTACTCTGATCTTAATGTATTCAGCGGTCCCCAACAAATAACGTTTGAAAGAAATTTTAGATTTATCTCTAAAAATGTCATTATTTTTATCTTATATTACGTTAAAAGGAGATGATAACGTTAATTAGCTGTATTCTGCATACATATGCTCTCCCTATGTTCATACTAAATATATGCAAGATACAGTTCCTGATATCGCCATCGTTTTACATCACAATCAAAGTCTATATATACTTCATTAACTTCTTGATGCTCGTCAGATTATCCAAGACAAAAGTAATAAATAAGATTATTTTTCTATAATCAGCGATGTAGTAAATAGAAAATATATATAATGCTAAACGTAGAGTGGACAATCCTTTTTTTTATTCGCGCGATTCCCTGCGAGAGAAGTTCAAGGAAACAGGTATTCTTACATCATTGGCTTCACAGTATATTTTTAGTAATTTAATTTTTGTACATATGAATATAAATAATTATAAAAGGATTGGCGATGTATATAATAGACAAAGTAGGAACCCATATAAGCTTGCGGTTCCTGCTTTGCGCCTTGCAAAAGTTCGTAATTCATTTGTGAGTTTGGGTATAAGATTCTATAATAAAATTCAACAATCTACATTAACTTTACCTTTACAGCAGTTTAAAAATACTATTAAAAAAAGGTTAATTCAGAAAGCCTATTATACTATTGAAGATTACCTAGAAGATAAGAATGCGTGGATATAGCTTCTCTTCAACCCTGTACTAGACATTTATAACTATATGTAACTAGTGATAAGAATTATTGTTGGAAAAGAGCAACCGCCGAGTTTCTTGCTGGTTCTTCTCGGTAGGAACAGCTTTCCGAACCAGCAGTAGATGTTGACGATTCAAAAGCACTTGTTTACAAGTTTACTTGAATAAAGAATATTTTGAATTTGAATTTGAATTATACTTGACTAGCTGTACAAACAACGGCGCTCTTTGATAGGCGCCCGTGGAATGTCACTCGTGTAGAGCGAGTACAATAAGGGTGCCAGCACAGATCCTTGAGGGACACCAGCACGAATTGTGCGACGAGACGACAAAGTGCCGTCTATGCGATACCGAAAGGTGCGATTACTCAGGTACTCTCGTAAGATGAGTACAAGTCGGTCTGGTATATTTAGTTGGAGCAGCTTGTAAATTAAGCCTGCGTGCCAGACCTTATCGAAGGCTTTGGCGACATCGAAGAAAAAGCTTCCAACAAGCAAGTGTGTTAACAACTGCGCGATCTCTTCAACAAAATTAACATAATACCGATATGTACTATTTACCTAAACCATCCGGAAGTATTGCACTATATTTTGGTGAAAAGCGTACAAAAGTCCGTTCAATAGATTTTGAGAAAATCGATTACATACAGACAGACAGCTTTTTGGCACTTTGTTTTATAATAAGTATAGTGCACGCAGTATTCGTAAACACACATGCACAGTCGTTCTATCTAATCTACATGTAGCATTATATATATTTTCCATACAATTATACATATTATATACTCAATCGCGGATCATAGTTGAATCTCCGCAAAGTAATGCCTAATTCTATAAAAAATTATCGAAGGTAAAATCAATGCAGAAAGACCTTAAATTACTGAGCCCATGATGAAAGTGGTCTGAATGTTCCAATGATTTTGGTTTTTAATTTAAACTATCGCGAGTGGTCTTCATATTAATGTTGAGAGAACGGCTATTCTCACGTCTTATTTTATCACATGAGCTCGACTAGTTTCAAGCCCCTACGAGGCTCTTATTCATAAGCTCTTTAGCCGATCTCTCAACATTAATTATGGTTTTGGTTTTAGTACTCAGGAGCGTATTATTAAAGTTGAAATGCATTGAAGTTGTTGATTACTTTTATCTCGCCTAGCTGGCTTAGTTTGTTCCTATACACTGTTCAACATAGGTCATATGAATGAATTTCTCCTCTTTTTTAATCCAGTCTATTGCAAGGTCATTTACACTTTCATCATTTACACTTTAAGAAATTTAACATGAAAAATTTAACAAATGTTATATTCGAAGGGAAAAAACTGGTTAGTTTGAATCTTACTCTTTTATATAAATATATAAATAAACTGTCTACATTTAGCAATACACAGACTTCTTTCATCGTATGTTTTTGGAAAATAATATCATTATGGATCTCTGCAAAACAACGTCCAACTCTATAAATTTTTCCACACAATGTTGCCACTATAGTAGAAAACAAATTTCAGGGAAAATTATATTGGCCTTGTAATTTTTTGTCAGTGTTGCCAAATCATAATCAATGATCTAGTCCCAGACCTAATTTTTAACTCGGAAATTGTGTTTCTCGTAAGCTCTTTAACTTTGTTGTGTAGCAAATGTAGACGCAAAATAGACCAAAACCTAGAACATAGAATTGACGAATAATCTTCAAATGCAACATGTTATATCCTATCCTATAAAAATTTTCTATTCAAAGGGTAAGGTCACAGTCATGAGATATAGCGGTTTAGCAATACTACATCCAAAGTAAAGATTGACTATGACTTCGTGTAATCACTATTAAATTGATAATTGAAAATTATTTTAGTAACAGGACGACTAAAATCTATGGATATAAATCCATGTGGCTCAAGATCATATGACGTGAAAATCTTTTGAAAGTGTCGGTCTCGTCAAACGATTTCCTCAACTTATGTCATTAGATGTCAAGCAATGGATGTCGATAAGTTTAATAAGATATATTAGTAAAAATAGTTAATAGATAAAAATATTAATATAATACCGGAAATATTTGCAATTGAATTTCCGGTAGAGTCGTCAAATTAACTTTCTGTCCAATAAATTAGGTTTCAGATTCATTGTTGTTTATTTATAATTATGAGATTTGCCCTTATTTAGAAGATATATAATGTTTTATGTTACCATAATTTGCTATATTAATTTAAGGGAATGTTTCTAAATCATATTTTCTAAATGTGATCCGTTAAAATATTTAGAATTATGAACCGTCTATATACTGAATGCGATCTTCTAGTTTCCAAAAAGGTAAAATTATTTTGTTGAACTGAGTTTCATTTAAATAAAGTTGACTAGAGTAGCTCCGTACCTTAAAAATTTTAATTTTATCGCTTTAGCTTTTCGAAAGAAAAACAGAATAAATTTTAAGATTTTAAAATTTTGCAATTCATATTACACCTATTATATAAATAAACAGGTGAAGTCGCGACAAAATCGAATCACCTTTATATAAGTTTCGACGTTTCGGCAGAGTTACATACATCGTGGTCACGAACTGAAGTCAGTTCAGGTAATTCGATTTCGTCGCGATATGATACGTTTATTTATATAATAATAAAAACGAAATAAACTAATGTCTTATATTATTTGCCATTCAGTTAGCTAAAAGGAAAAAAGTCTGATAGAAATGTGTATGATTAAATTTTACTAAGTATGATTTTTCCGCTTTTTTCTGTAACACAGTCTTACACTTTAATGCCACCTGCCTACGCACCTAGAACGGACCTCTATCGTTTTTTCTTTACGCCACTCAACCTCTCGCGTATCGAATTTGGACTTTTATGATCATCGTCGTGCTAAACTTGAGAAGGGTCTTTGTACGTGATATCGAACGCTAATATAATTTAATTCGATACCTCATATGTATGGTCAATGCCGTATTCAGTAGAGTTATTATACTAGAATAGGGGAGCCAGTCTAAAGTGTGTCCAAAAAAAGGCTACTTATTCAATTACTACTAATTAGGTTATCTACCTGTTTCTATTTTCAAAAGCTTTATTCGACAATGTATGTAGGTACATTTGTGAAGGTGGAATCTTGCAAGTTAAATTTGACCCATTTTCCTGAGTCCGATTGACCTGAAATTTTATAAAAAAGTAAAAAAGTAGTAAAGTATATATAATAAAGCATGACCTGACCTGAAATACTGGTCCAATCCCGATCACTATGCGTGTTAATGATAAGCATGACCTGATGTTGCTCCCAGGATTGGCTCCAAACTTGGGAACTCCTCAACGGTTAACAGTAGGGACGTGACATTTTGTAAAAAGCTTTCATAACTTGTTTATGTGTGTATTGACAAAGATTAGTCTGAATCTCTAGTCTGAATCCCACTTATCTGTTGAACACTCGCACTTACAGGCCTTCCTTACTCTATGATTGTGACTAGAATAGGCTTAAAACATTTTGAAGCATTATAGTGGAACGGCAGCAAGGTTTCGTAAAACGTAAATTCTCGATCTTATTCGTCGAAAAGTTAAAGTAAATTAACGGCCTGTTACTATCCCACTGCTGCGAATACGCCTCCTCTCTCAGTATTTGGAGAGAAGGGTTGGAGCTAAGACCTACCACGCTGCTCCAATGCGAATTGGTAGGGTACACATATCCCCAGAATTCTCTAGAGATATGCAGGTTTCCTCACGATGTTTTCCTTCACCCGCACATAAGTTTTAATAGAAAAACTCATTAGTGCCTGCCCGTGGATCGTCTCTAGAAAGTTGGTGACGTGGTCTCGCCGCCTGACTCTCGCAGCTTATTCGTCAAGGATAAGCAGAATCTTCGAAAGCTATTTTCTTTAGTTTCGGATGTGATTTTTTAAATTAAAAGTTTTTCTCAGCGACTAATGAATCGACTTATGAAGGAAACTGCTTCTCTTTTTAAAAGTCCTGTGTGTCTTCAATTCAATGTATAAAGTTCAATGTACGAATTACTCTGGTTATTTTTATTACCCTGATTGTATTGACAAGTCTGATTGAACTAAATAATAAACGAGTAATTACACTCAAATTCAAATTTAAAATATTCTTTATTCAAGTAAACTTGTAAACAAGTGCTTTCGAAACGTCAACATCTACTGCTGGTTCGGAAAGCTGTACAGAGCAGAGTCAGCAAGAAACTCGGCGGTTGCTCTTTTCAAAGAATAATTCTTATTACTATTTACATATAGTTATTAATGTCTAAATGCTAAATTTTGCTTATTTTTCACTCATCATACTATTCCAATAAGGCAAACACTTTTTTTCGACAATGATTCCTGTAACATCGTCACACTCAAAAACAATTTTCCACCTGATATATAGTACCGGAAATATACATTCAAGAATATAATTTTCACATTGCAGGACGCGGATACCGTAGAAAAGTTGAACGAGAACGGCGAGCTGAGGAAGATGCTGAAACCGTACAAGGTATTATCTGAATTAATACTAAAATTATTATATTCATTTATTTTTCTTAAATCTAACTCCTAGCATTTTTTAATATTTCTAATTATAAAAAAAACAAAATAATTAAAAATTGACTGGCCCGTTGAGGCAGTGGGCAGTGACCCTGATGGCTGAGTAGAATAGACCACCCCTAATTTCTCACCGAGGTACCGTACAAAGCGACTAAGGTAAGTCGACCCGCTGTGTGGTATGCGCCTGAGTAGAATAGTTACCACCCTTCTTTCTTACCGTCGTAAAATACTTACCGAACCATGTGACAACATGTTTATAACATGTTGTGCCGACCCCACTTAGAGTGGGATAAGGGCAGGACGATGATGATTACTTCTTCTATTCTAATCTTATTATTGTCCACCATCTTAATATTAGGCTACACTTATCCCTCTCCCTTAATCTTTTACTCTCCCATGCCATACATACGTTCCGTTTAACATACAACATTTTAGTATGCAAAATTAAATATTTTTTTCTACATTTATTATACAATAATGCGGGAAGCATTGGCAACTTTCCAACAGCTTATTACCATTTACGTAGTTTTTACCACATAATGACTGGAAAGTGAAATTTTAAATTACTTGATGCAGATAATCAATCATTTCATAATTTCAATCCGTTGAACAAACTTGTACTTAAAAGACTTGAACCCGCGTGTTAATTAAGTTTTGCTCAATGGAACTTCGAATTTGCAGACTCAATTGTAATCGGGTATACAGATAGCAACTAGACTCTATTACTTTTTCATGTAGTAGACCCTGTATTACACATTCGGAACATCACAAAAATGGGCAAAAAACGTCCAATATGACCCTAATGATATAACAAAAACACAGCGTCTTCATCAGCGTTAATGAGATATCAGTTTTCTGACATCGATCGAGACTTCTCAGCGTATCTCCGCCGCATCGAATCACCCTAAGCCGTGGTCCAGTCCCACAGAAGTCATCCTAAGGACGTCTTATATTCTATTAGAGGTTTAATCTCCAAATTTTGATTTTTCGAAACTTTTGCGTTGACCAGTCCTGTCCTGTAATGTATTGTGTCCCGGTTCTGCCCATACTATTATTAAATATGTCCGTCTATCATTCTTTCTGTTACTTTTTTACAGATAGCTTTGCTTGAGCAATATCAATTTAATCTGTTCCAATTGATGCTAATATACTATGTCGATATATATGATACAAAAATTCCCATTATTAATTGGGAAACAGGAAAAAGTACTTTATTGATGGTTATTTCAAATTAAATTCGCCGATACATCTATCATTATTTTCTTATCATTATCCCACTCTAATTGGGGTCGGCACTCCTATTAATCGTCAACTATGGCCCTACTCCTTCTCTATGCATGTCATACTTAACACAATCCAACCATCTCTATTTCGTCTTTCCTCTAGTCACATCCAAATCCATCGGGTACATTTAGTGGTGTAGTAATAAACAATGCTGTATTTAGTAAATGAAATCCGCTTTACTATCCGACTGAGTAGAATAGACCACCCTCATTTCTTACCGAAGTTTCGTAAAAGGCGACTAAGGTTAGTCGACCCGCCATATGGTATCCGGCTGAGTAGAATAGACCACCCTCATTTCTTTACGAGGTGTCGTAAAAGACGACTAAGGTAAGTTGACCCACCGTGCGATTTCCGTTGAGGAGAATAGATCACCCTCTTACTTACCGAGGGGTCGTAAAATACGACTAAGGTAAGTTGACGTCAGGCGGGCGGCCGGTCATAAAATACGTAGCCAAGTCATATGACAACATGTTTCAACATGTTGTGCCGACCCCAGTTAGAGGCAGGGTAGGAGAATGATGATGATTTAGTAAACGAAATATTCTCTTCTCATTCCAGAGTCCAGACGCCTGCAACACGTGTCAAATGTGTGGCGGTTTCCGCTTGCTGCCGTGTCGGATTTGCAACGGATCGAAGAAGAGCTTGCACAGAAACCATTTTACAGCCGAATTCGTCGCTCTCAAATGCATGAACTGCGACGAAGTCGGCCTCGTTAGATGCGAGGCTTGCTCTTGAATTATCTTAGAGTGCTGGCCATTGTGTTAATACTGCTCAAGAACATTTGTATATTGGTAGCTAATTTTCTGGTCCGTGTTTTAAATTAGCATATATAATATACTTGTAACGCGTGCACATCACTATGGTCGTTGATCGTGTGATAGTCTTTCTTCTTCTTCTTTTATAACCGAAGGACGTCCCCTGCTGGACATAGGTCTCTTGTAGGGATCGCAACACTCCACAATCTTGAGCTGTTTGGGTATAGCGGCTTCCCGCGACCTTTTTGAGGTCATCAGTTGTTGGTGGTTTTTTTTTCTAGAGGAGGGGAAAGCTTTTATGGACTTCCTGCGGACTTTCCACAGGGAAGTGTCTGACTCTCTCCTCATTTCTCTCTCCCTTCTACGGCGGAATCACCTTTTGGCATTGCTTCACCGTAGCCGGTGTCTAATTCTTTCGTTTCTGGCCCGTTCCTCGGTTTCTTTTTCTCCCATTACGTCCGACACAAACTTTAGCATCAGGATCCAGCTATCCGTGTCACGGAGCATAAAAGGGATGAAAGTTTCGTTGGGGGTCTACCAACGTTGCGTTTTCCGGTGCGATGTCGCCATTCCAGCACTTTAGGACCCCAACGCCCATGGGTTCTACGTTCTACGTGCCCCGCCTATTGCTTCACCACCACTTGAGCTTTGCGTCACGAGCTGAGTTGAATTTGAGCTATGTCGGTTAGTCTGATTCATCTCCTTATTCCTGATTTGAACGCGTAGAGATACATCTAGCATAACTCGTTCCATCGCCCGCTAAGTGACTCTGAACTTTCCTATGAGGCCCATAGTCAGAGACCACGTTTCAGATAAGTCACCGTAAGTCATCACTGGCAACACGCACTGTTCAAAGACCTTGGTCTTCTTTAATGACAGTCTATATTCGACGCTTTCATCGTGAAACTGTCCGTACGATCGTCCACATTTTGTCGAACGATAAGCATCACAATTGATTCCCAACGATTCCCTTTGATGCGTCTAGAAACCAACAATTTACGGATTATATGGGATCATAGTCGATGATTGGCGAGTACACCTGAGTATACCCTTTACACGATCGTGCTTGCGCTTAATCGTTTGTAATCGCAGATTATAAAGACACTTAAGAAAATAACGCATAATTAGGTTATTCAGCTAAGGAAAGTCAATTGCGAGATTAATGAGAACCGATACGATAAAAATATGTTTCATATATATTATCGTATCGTATCTTAGAAATTTGTTCTTACATATGAGATTACAAGTTTAGATAATTATACAAGGTGCTTAAATATTATTTTAGATTAATTAATATTATGGTTAAAATTTTAAATAAGCTATCAGGTTACTAATGATTAAAGATATCAGATTTATAATATGATCGTAAATAAATATCCAATCAGTTGTAATATTTAAAATAAACAAATATTTATATTTTTAAGTATATTATTCAAATAAGTCTAATCAGAATATTTAGGAATTAAATAATAAGCTTATTAGAGTTACCTATACTTGAATAAGGGATAAAAAAATTTGAGATTGCGGTCAGAACGAAGGTACATAAGTTCAAACATTAAAAAAAAATTTTACAACTGCTTAATATATACGTATATAATTTTAAATACATACTTAAATACACGCCCAGACTCGAAGAACCAACAAATTGTTTTTTTTTAAGTTGGCCCTCGGCGGGAACCGAGCCCGTGACCCGCTGAGATGAAGGCAGGGTCACTGCCAACAGCGCAAACGGGTCAGCTCTTCATTATCTTATTAAGCTTGTATATATAAAGAATCAGATAATATCTTCGAGCTGTGATAGCCCAGTAGTGAGACCGTACGACCCCTTTTAGAGCGTCAGTGGTTTAAACCCCGGGCAGGCATTAATGACTTTTTCTGTTTAATCACACGCTTTATGGCGAAAGAATAACATCGTGACGAAACCTGCATATCCCTAGATAATTCTTGGAATATGTGTTACCTACCAATCCCATTGGTTCAGCGTGGTGAGTGTTAGCTCCTTTCTCTCAAAAAACGAAAAGATGAGGCCTCTGCCCAGCATTAGGATAACAAACCGTTACTTTACTTTAATAGGTTGGTAATAGCATTGCTTTATATAATGGGCATATAGTTTAATCAATGATTAATAAACCAGTCGTTCTATGCCGTTTTTGTCGTTTACTTTATTTTACTATCTTCATTTTACATGCTGTCTGACTGTGTTAATTTTAAGCTTATTGCTAATTTCTTTTTTATGCTCAAATTATACGGGAATGAATAGTCTATAATACCTGTAGTACTAAGTGAGTCGCTGTATTGAAAAACGTACAATAAATTTTTTAACTTACTTAATGAACTTATTGTTTTAACTTCAATTGTTGACGTTACTCAATAAGCGATAGATTAGATGATATTATGTAATTTTAATTTTTTAAGACTTATCGCAAATAGTATGCCATAAATTAGTTGCAATACATAACGTTTATTTACAATAAGAGATAACAATGTAAGTTTCAAATTAAAATTATTTTAATGTAATTATCTACTTAAAGCGTTATCTTAAACTACTTAAATAAAACATCTACTTAATTCTTCACGCAGAACCTAGTTAAGTATGCAAAATTATTTTTAAACGTAACGTTATAAAATATTTTTAAATAAAAAATCTTTTATGCGTTGGAAATTATAATATTACAATATAAAAATAGAACCAAAAAGGCAATTCATTTCTATTCACGCAAATATTTTAAACCTATTTTATTATAAAATAGTGTTATAAAATTTTTACAATAAAATGACTTGAAATAAAATGTGATAGAAATTGTAAAAGTTTAAGCGATTAGTAATATTGTGAATATATTTTAAGTTGATATTAAAATTTTATATACGATGAAAATTATATTACAATAAGTCATAATAAAATGTAAAAGATATTTTATACAATATTTAGATTTTGTAAAACTTCATATTTGCAACTTACATTTTTATGAAATGATTTGTATTAAGGGTATTTTGTATATTATGAGTTTTTATCTAATTATAATATTACAAAATAATCAGATATTTTATTTCATAGTTACTACCATCAAATAATATTAGCATATCGTTCTTTTTACATGCTTAAATTATAAGATTATTTTTTTTTAACTCAGACCTATTATCGACCCTATATGACAGAATTAGTTTATGTATATACGAGTATCGTCAGTATTTATGAATAATAACAATAATTTTATAGGAAAATAGAGAAAACAAGCACTACACACGTTCACTATCACAAACTCAATAATCGTTTCGAACCGCAACCGAAGCATAATCAGGAGATAGACTGACATGACAAAAAGCGAAGAAAGCATCCAAACAAGCAATAGTTATATAGTAATCGGTTCAACCTCCGGTTTACCTCTGAACCCGTGTAACAAGCTTGAACTAGAAACATTTATCTAATCATTAATGAGGGTGCCATTTTTATGCGTTATGATCTCAAGTTCTCCTAAAATGTTTAATCGTATTCGAATTTCAAGAAATCGTAATTCAAGCAGTAGTATAATCCAGCTCTCCGAAGGGAAGCTTTTGCCTAACAATCGGGTATTAACAAACCGCTACCTAAACTGTATGTATAATATTTTCAAATTCAAATTCAAATTCAAAATATTCTTTATTCAAGTAAACTTGTAAACAAGTGCTTTTGAATCGTCAACTTTACTGCTGGTTCGGAAAGCCGTCCTACTGAGAAGAGCCAGCAAGAAACTCGGTGGAGCTCTTTTAAAAAAGAAGATTCTTAATACTAATTACATTTTGTCATAGCTATCCTGCACAAGGTCAAAGAGCAGCTATATCCACGCATTCTTATCATCAATGTAAGCCTCCACGGTATAATAGGCTTTCTGTATCAGCCTCTTTTTAACAGTATTTTTAAATTGCTGTAATGGCAAAGTTAAAATTGATTGTGGAATTTTGTTATAGAATCTTATACCCAAACCCACAAACGACTTACGTACTTTTACAAGGCGCAAAGCAGGAGCCGCAAGCTTATGTCGGTTCCTACTTTGTCTATTATATACATCGCCAATCTTTTTATAATTATGTATATTTTTATGCACAAAAATCAAATTGCTAAAAATATACTGTGAAGCTAACGTAAGAATACCTGTTTCCTTAAACTTCTCTCGCAGGGACTCACGCGGACTCAAATTATAAATGCCACGTATGGCTCTTTTTTGCAATACAAAAATTTTCTCAATATCATTGCATTTACCCCATAACATTATTCCATAAGACATAATGCTATGGAAGTAAGCAAAATAAACTAGTTTTGCTGTTTCGACATCTGTAAACTGTCTTATCTTTCGAATAGCATAGGCTGCTGAACTGAGTTTCCCTGCGAGAGCTGTTATGTGTGTGCTCCATTGGAGTTTTGTATCCAACGTCATTCCCAAAAATACAGTTGTATTTTCTGTTTTTAGTGGTACATTGTCTATTAAGAGCTCATTTGCTGTTTTAGCTGCATTAGGTAATGCAAATTCTAAACATATAACTTAAAAAATAACTTAGTTACGCCTGTTGCTATGCAAGAAATCAATGTCAAAGCGCCACACACTCGCCTGTTGCATTCTATACACTAGTATACGAAACCCACACAAACATCCAGTTTAATGTTCGGGAAATCGGAACTCGACGCACACCAGCACAATTCAGGGTCTGGATCACGCACCCTAACGCAAAACGTGTGGAAGCTGCAGCTAGGTCGAGAATGACGTCACTGAACGCAAGGTCAATATCACTCTTCCGTCCTTGTCTAACACACGGTATCTATTGTTTGTCTCTATCTGACTGGCTCACTCCTGTCTGGGCTTGCACGCGTGCATTGGTGTGCGTCCACGTGAACAGATGGCGCTGTCCCATCGATACTGTATAAATACTTCCGTTACAAGCTTTTCACCTGAGTGCTTTATGAATTTTTCTTCTTTCATTTTACGTTATTCAAAACATAATTAATGTATAAACCGCTTAACAGAAATTTATATAGTAAAAGCTATGAATAATTGAATATAATCATCTCCCCTCTAACTCGCGTACACATAATATATTGGAGTCAAATAATAACATATTTTAAATATTACAAGCAATATAACAGAACTAACCACTTTGCTATAATCCGCACGGGTTAAGTGAATGCATGCAAAGCCAATGTGTATGAAGCAGGCAAAATCTACGCACCTTATACATGCAGGACCAGCCACCACATGCACCCCAAGGCGCAATTCACCAGCAACAACGAACACAAAAGCAGCACACACACCCACCACCACAATCTCAACGATCGTTTCGCCCCGAAACCGAAGCATCATCAGGAGGATAGGCTTCACGACAAAAATCGTACGATACGATTGCTTGTAATATGGAATTCCGCAAAGTAACGCCTGCTTCTATAAATTATTTTAAATATGTTGTGCCGATTCCCATTTACAGTGGGATAAGGGCAAGTGAAAGATGATGACAAATCCACCCCGCCCATTATTTGAAATTACAGCTTCCTTGAAAGTCAACCAATCTTACCGTCTTAACTTTAAGATTTTAAGACCACGGTAGCCGTGGTCAGCAAAAATTAGGTAAACCCATTTTTTTTTAGATTCAGTATGTGTAACGTTACGTAAGCTGTGATAGCCTAGCGGTCAGACCGTGTGACTCTCTAGAGACGACATAGGTTCAAACCCTGGGCAGGCACCAATGAGTTTTTCTATTAAAACTTATGTGTCTAATTGATAATTGCAATTTATCACATGCTTTTCGGTGATGGAAACATCGTGAGGAAACCTGCATATCTCTAGAGAATTCTAGGGATATGTGTAACCTACCAATCCGCATTGGAGCAGCGTGGTAGGTCTTAGCTCCAATCCTTCTTTCCAAAAGCGGAGAGAGGAGGCCTTAGCCCAGCAGTGGGCATAATAACAGGCCGTTACTTTACTTTACTTTTATGTGTTACGTATTTTATTTATTAACAAACTCATATATTACTATGTATTTGTTCTTACTAGACAGTTATTAGACTTCAAATGTACCGCCGCGTAGTATCCGGCTGAGTAGAATAGACCACCCTCATTTTTTACCGAGATGTCATAAAAGGCGATAGTAGAGTACCCCATTTAGAGTAGATAAGGGCAGGAGAAGTGCCGATCCCATTTAGAGTAGTATAACGGCAAGAGAATGAATTTTTATGCTTCAAATGTACCATCTTCTATCAATATTGCTCCAGCCGATTAGCCGTGAAAGCGTAACTGACTCACAGAACACTGACAGTTTCACATAATGATATTAGTATGGTTTGTATATCACAGACCATAAATATGAAGTGCAGACTCAATGTGCACAGACTACTAACAAATTTATATCGGTATTATTGTCAGAGTAATAAAAAGAATATTATATTTAGGTTTCATATTACTGTTTTATTTGTCATAAAGTCTTTGTGTTGAGCTTGTGATTTAATAAATAACTATTTCTATCAGTTCAACGACACATTTATTGGGTTTTTATTTACTATATTGAGATGTTAGACGGCGTAATTGCTTTGGGCAAAAAACATAGAGTATTTCGTACTTAAAGTAAGGAAGCCACTAATTTTAAGGAAGCCAGCCTAAAACGTATCATATTACAAGGAAGAGAAAACAAATGAGATCCATCTGTCTTTCTTTTTTATGTGTGATTAGACAAAGATGAAGCTATCAGACTACTACTAGAAGACACACCACCTTTATCTTCCCTCTAATTACTATGTCATAATCACATACAGGCCCGCCTATTTCTTGCCTACTCTAGTATTGATAAGTGGTATAAAATCGCTAAAATATAAGACTTTTAATATTACTCTTGCATATTTATGGTTATGTTATGGGTGCCTGGAAGAGATCACCTTAAGTGATAGGTCCGCCCTTGGCTTATCATTTTGTTTTTAATAATATTGTCTCTCTGTACCATAAAACACCATTAAATAAAAATTAAAAAAATCCCTGTGACTGTTGCTTTGGCTTTAAGCTTTATAAAGACTATTAATGCCTAGTGGTATTAATGCCTCTGTGGTTCATGCGAAATGTCAACCTCCATACAGACTTCTACTTTCCCATTATAGCTTATTTCTTTCAACGCTTCTGCAATACACAAAGTAATTTTAAAACTGTGATTTATAAGAACTCGTTTCCAACAGAGATTACCGCTTACACTTCCTGTTCGATTGACCTAACAAAATGGCGTCCCAAAGAATATTTTATAATTTAAATGCTTTAAAAAAAATTTAATGCTTAAAATAAAACTATTTTTTTACAAATAGACTTTTACAAGTTATTTTAGATCTTCAACATAACTGGTGGTTGAAAAAATTGCTTCCATTAAAAAGACCCATAAGGAAGCTTAACAGTTTAGTTGATGTGTAAAAAAAATATAGAACAGTTAATGTACACTACCACTACATACAAACAGCACAAAGGAGAGTGCCAGACTTTCATACATCTTTGGGCCCAGACGTTACAGTATTCATTTTTATGTTGTAAGATAGAAAAATATTTGTTATCTTAGGATCAATTATTATTTTATTTTATTTCTATGGGGGAACTTTAAAATAACAGTTATAGTCTAAGGTTATGGACAACTACAAGTATATGCTAATAAAAACGATAGATTTGTGATAAAAATATAACAATAAGCTATCATAATTGAAGTAAAAGTTGATCATTCATTTTTTTGTTTTCAGAAAAACATACATTTCGAGGTAACACACAAGCGCAACGTATATTTTAGTTATTATTCTATGGCAACATGTACTAAAGATGACTAATAGTTGACATAAATTGGAATATTTTTTAATTGATCCGACAGAGATCAAAATCGTAAGCCATACAGCCAATAAAAAATATTATATTCTAAACACCATTTTTAATATCTGGAAAATGAAGCTAATATAATTTTATATATTTTTTTTATTTATTTACATAATTATTTTAAATTATTATGTTTATAAAAACGTAATTAAGAAATCTTTAAATTTTTTTGGTCTATTTATACTAAAAACGGACTGGAAATCCTGCGAAAACCAACTGGAATCCAGCGTTGTTAAGCCAATTAAACAAGTAACAGTTTGATACGTTCCGTTTAAGACATTAACTACTTTAATACCACTATTAATATCATTATCAAATAAGTTTTCTAACATATTCCCATTGAAAGTTTATAATATTTATAGCTATAATTAAACCAAAAAAAACTAAGAATTTTCTGATGTATGTGGGGTTTCTGTAAAAGTAGCGGCAAGTTACAATCCCACTGCTGAATAGGCCTCCTCTCCGTTTCTCGAGAGAAGGTTTGGAGCTAAGACCTACCACGCTGCTCCAATGCGGATTGGTAGATTACACATATCAACAGAATTCTCTAGAGATATGTAGGTTTCCTTACGATGTTTTCCTTCACCGAAAAGCGTGTGATAAATTGCAATTATCAATTGGACACATGAGTTTTAATAGAAAAACTCATTGGTGCCTGCCCGGGTTCGAACTCGTGTTCCCCTCGAAAGAGTCGCACGGTCTCACCGCTGGGCTATCACAGCTATATAGGTTTCTGTACACTTAGGCCCAGAATTGGGCCCTCCGTTTATCACCTTACTGGTTACACAAAACTCGTCAGTAACCCAACTACACAACTACTAGACACTTATGCATCTAATAGTGATAACTAATCAACGTTTACAGAGATTTTGTCAAATAATAATCATAAAATAAGCAAAATAATAAAATAATTTTGCTATAATCCGCGTTAAAGTAAATGTTTTTTTATCGCGGATTCCAGCAAAATTATTACGTATCTACGCGAAGTAACGCCTAATTCTATAAATATAATTAGAGTTTGACAACTTCACTTTTAGCTTTACTGTAGCGGACCCCAATTCCGATATAAAAAACACAAACAAATATTATTCCATACAATAAGAGTTCTGAAATCTAAATATGATTCCATTTATTAAGCTGTATCTATATAAACATGCTGTATAAACATGTATCCAGGTAGAGTTCTCGCCAGACAGCATATCGATCCACGTTCAACAGACGAGCTGTGACATTGTACCGGAAATACAACCTGTTTCCGTTTTGCGTAGTAAATGGGAGGCCGACCGTTATTAGAACTAATATTTGCTTTACATTTGAAATTGTAGTCCTAGAGACAATGGGTAAATGTCGTTGTTGTAAACTCCAGCGATCCGTGAATTTCTCGTACGGGAAGTTTATCGGTTGTTCTTGTATAACAATGTTTATTTGCGGGTAATGTTTATAACTTCAAATTCAATTTTTAATTCATAATATCCTATATTCAAGTAAATTCATAAACAAGCGCTTTTGAATCGTCAAGTCTACTTTTGAGGATTTAAAAATTGCAAATTTTTATATAACTATCGTTGAAGCATTATGCTATAAAAAATATTGCATCTAATAACATAAATTTTTCGAACTGACTGTATGCTGTTAGCCCTAACGGCTTTTACAGCGTCACCGGACGAGACGGGCGAGTGCAGAAGCATTATCGAGGTTGCGGAGATGATGCAGAGTAGAGCGCAGAAACTCTATCGTCGTCCTAAGGGTGCTTCCTCTGAAGCCGTCTACACATCATACATATCTGTCGTTACATTAAGCTCCACTAGTGGTTAACGAAATGGGTGATGTTTATCATATTGTACATATTGTGACGGGAACGCATATTATAAAGGACGTGATAAATTTGATGCGGTATATGAAGGACACGAGCAAATGCAAAAGGGTTTGGGATGTATATTTCCATAATTCAAGAATATTATTTACATGAAACTAGCTCTAACAGCGTCTTCGTCCGAGTGGAACTCAGTGTTTTCACAAAGTATTTCCACAAATCGAAATTTTGAACATAAAAGTACTTAGTTATTGTAATTTAATAAAATTAAAACTCCTAAATTCTTAGTAAATAAATTTTGACGTTCAAAAAGTGTATGAGACTAAATAATTTTTAGAATTAGGCGTTACTTTGCGGAGATCCATATTATTATGGATTTAAAGTAATAATAAAATTATTTTGCTATAATCCACGATACAATAAAAAGAAAATCGCTTTGTGATTTTGTTGTGGAGTTTATCTCCTGATGATCCGGTTGCGGGGCGAAACGATTGTTGAGTTTGTGATATTGAACGTGTGCTTGTGGCAGAGGTGAAGGTTAGTGCATATATTTTTACGAATCCTGCATGAATCGGGTAAGAAAAAACGGATAGTTCACTATACATTTAGCACTTTATATATTTTCTATTTACTGTATCGCGGATTATAGTAAAATAATTTTATTTTTACTTTTGTATGCTACTACCAGATTTGAATAAAATGTTTAATTTGATGCAATTTTATAGATTATTGAGATGCAATTATGTATAAACAATATTTTTAGTAATTTAATTTTTGTACATATGAAATAAATAATTATAAAAGGATTGGCGATGTATATAATAGACAAAGTAGGGAGCGACATAAGCTTGCGGTTCCTGCTTTGCGCCTTGCAAAAGTTCGTAATTCGTTTGTGGGTTTGGGTATAAGATTCTATAATAAAATTCAACAATTCTACTTTAACTTTGCCAATACAGCAGTTTAAAAATACTATAAAAAAAGCTAATTCAGAAAGCGTACTATACTATTGAAGGTTACCTAGACGATAGGTATGCGTAGATATAGCTACTCTTCGACCCTGTACAAGACATCAATAACTATACGTAACTAGTAATAAGAATAATTCTTTGAAAAGAGCAACCGCCGAGTTTCTTGCTGGTTCTTCTCGGTAAGAACAGCTTTCCGAACCAGCAGTATGAATGTTGATGATTCAAAATCACTTGTTTACAAGTATACTTGAATAAAGAATATTTTGAATTTGAATTTGAATTTGAAATGTATAATAATACAATAACTGCCATGCCAATAACAATATACAATAATAATTGCCGGTTTATTGTGGAGTCACTAAAATTTCATTGAACCATAACCCGTCGTACGCACGAGAGGTTTTTTACCGTGCGTTAAAAATACGACGAAATGCAACAAATGGGTATCCAGAAATCTATTCATACGACAGCGCTTTTAAAACGCGACGTATTTTTATCGAACAGTGTTCAATTTTAGGCGTTAGGCGTTTTGCGTTAAGCTGAATATACCATATGAAACTTCTTATTGCGCCTATGCGGAGTTTTAACGCGACGTATGTTTTACGCCCGTTTACGAGGCGTAAGGGATAGAGACATGCTATCGTGGATTTTTTATGTTTTGTAGATCTACAATTCTCTTGTACATTTCCTAAGAGTATCTCTGCTGGTTTACGCGCATAAAGCTCCCAGTAGGCGAGTATTTTGCAACCGTACGACCTCTTCAACATAATTTACATCATCAACATCATCATTCTCCTTCCCTTATCCCACTCTAAGTGGGGTCGGCACAATATGTTACAAACATGTTGTTACATGATTTGGCTACGTATTTTACGACCGACCGCCTGCCTGACGTCAACTAACCTTAGTCGCCTTTTACACCTCGGTAAGAAATGAGGGTGGTCTATTCTATGCAGCCGGATACCACACGGAGTCTTCAACATAATTTACATAAAAGGGTAATGTAATATATTAACTTAAATCTTCCGGAAGAATTGCGTATTATGATATCGCTTATCTTTTAGTAAAATCTGTACAAAAATCCGTTTAGCGGATTTAAGAAAATCGACTACATACAGACAGACAGCTTTTGGTCACTTTGTTTCATAATAAGTATAGATAATAGAACCACTTTGTGATAAATTTGATGTATTATCGGTTATCAATTGGATATAAAGGAAAACCGCAGAAGGGTTTTGTCATGAATAAATAAAATTCTCGAAATAGAAACGCTTTGATAAACTTTAAATGTAAAAATTATCTAGTTTTTGGTTTCATACTGTTAATGACTTCAGTTTTAGTTTGCTGAGTTTCTCCTGGCTAATGAAGCCCGGTTTATGTTAACGATTTTCACTTTTATGTGCCTTTTTTGTATGAGGCGACGTAAGTTTCAAAATTCTACGCAGCAAAGATAACAATTTACAAATTTCGATCAAAAGGTATAATAAATCTGTGTTAATTTATGAATGAAGATATAAGTACCATTAAATCTGTGTTAATTTATGATTGAAGACATAAGTAGCATTAAATCTGTGTTAATTTATGATTGAAGACATAAGTAGCATTAGATCTGTGTTAATTTATGAATGAAGACATAAGTAGCAATAATCTGTGTTAATTTATGAATGAAGACATAAGTAGCATAAAATCTGTGTTAATTTATGAATGAAGACACAAGTTGCATTAAATCTGTGTTAATTTATGAATGAAGACCGAAGTAGCATTAGATCTGTGTTAATTTATGAATGAAGGCATAAGTAACATAAGGATATTTGAACTCTTTAAAAAAGGTAGCAATCAGTTACCTTAGAACAACTGGAAAGCAAAGATCTCTCAAGACCCTAAACGCTTTATCAATAGTTTCAAATATAACTTAAATTCAGCTGAGATATTATTATAAATATAAAGGGGACTTACACACGGGGGGCAGTCTCCAATGTAAGTAACTAAATACTTGAATTATGGGTGACAGACAACTGGTACCTACTACATACACAAAATTATATACATAATTACACAGAAGTGCACCCAAACAAAAAAAATGTTGACGAGAGAATGAATGGATGGAATCGAACCCTCGCCACTGGAGCTGAAGGCAGGGTCACTGTCACCTGCATCAACGGATCAGTTATATACAGGTTACCTCGATATATTTCCTTCACAGAGGTCTACCTCCAAAAGGGTAGTATAACTTGAATTTTTCTTTAAAAGACCTGTTACAATTGGTTGAAGAGTAATATATAAGTAGGTATATTTCTTTTGTAAAAAAAATCGTAGTTTTGAATCCAGGGGTTTGAATCCATTGCCCCTATCACACGATGTCAACGTTCGACTATCATATATAGGGAAATATTTAAAAGGGTAGATATATCAAAGATATACAAGAGGTCACTAAAAGCTTTGTGATTCCTGCGTTGCGACTCAGCAGGGTTAGCAACTTATCCTTTGGTCTCGGTACTCGCTTCTATAATAAAATTCCGCAATCCATATCACAGAACTATCTACAGAAAAGTGTAAGAAACCTGCTTATACGTAAAGCATATTACACAATTAAAGATTATTTGAATAATAAAAATGCTTTGATTTAAGAATCCTTTACAACTTCAAACAAGACAACGGTTAAATAATATAAATTTAAGATGTTCAAAAGATTGACAGCCTAGTTTCTTGCTAATTTTTCTTGGTAAGAACAACATTCCAAAACTGTTGTAGCTTCATTAAATCTTTGATCCTAGACAATTCAAAAGTGCTTGTAAAAAGCTTATTTGAATAAAGATTATTTTGATTGACAGAATAAAGAAAGATTGAAGATGGATGGATTTATCCATCTATGCAAGACCAAAGAAGCATTAAAGTTTAAAGTATAGCAGGAATAAATTATATTTAACATTTCTATTCGTCATATTTACGACGTCTCGTCCTATTTTACGATCACGAATTTTGATTCTAACGTGTCTCAATATTATAATTCCGTTCACATATACCATTTAGAGAAGAAGAGGGCATGCAAATGAGATGAGAAAGTTAAGTTGCATGTGTGGTATGACAGGATTGCTATTACTATGCTACTTAATATCATAAATGCGAACGTTTATAAGTATTGATGTATGTTTGTTACTCTTTCACGACAAAACCTATTGGACGGATATTGATGAAACTTAACAGTTATAGAGAACCTTGGAATGACATAAAGACTACAATTTGTATAATTTATAGAATTAAGCGTTACTTTGCAGAGATCCATAATACAAAGTCAAAATAAAATTATTCTGCTATAATCCGCGATACAGTAAATAGAAAATATATATAGTGTTAAATGTATAGTGGACTATCCGTATTTTCATACCCGATACGTGCAGGATTCGTAAAAACACATGCACAAACCTCCACCACTTCCACCACAATACACAAGCACTACACACGTTCACTATCACAAATTCAACAATCGTTTCGCCCCGCAACCGAAGCATCATCAGGAGATAGACTCCACGACAAAATCGCAAAGCATGCGATATATTTTCTATTTACTGTATCGCGGATTATAGCAAAATAATTTTATTATTACTTTTGTACTACAATTTGTAATGGTTTTATGTTATTTTGGTCGTAATGTCAATTAAGGCGGACAAAATACAACACAAATTATCTTGATGGTAATCTTTTAATACATTTAAATTAATCTTTGTCTGTATGTCCTTTATAGACTCCGACACGGCTGGACCGATTTTGATGAAATTTTCAGACACTCTTTAGAATTACCCAGCGGATAATCCTGTAAAGTTTGATGCTGAGTGGAGCATTTTATTTAAACTCTTTTAAACTCTCGAGTTCTGTTTCGAGGGGAAATCGAAACTAGACTTAACCGCAGCAATGCCTGGCCGGATAGTTATTATCTAAATGAAATTGAAATATGTGTATAGCGTTATATTAATCACGTGTAAAAAATACGCTAGAAAAATTAATTAACTGTATTCGACATATTCCATAGCGGTAGCGTGGCCGAGCGGTCTAAGGCGCTGGTTTAAGGCACCAGTCTCTTCGGAGGCGTGGGTTCGAATCCCACCGCTGCCATATTTTTTTCAATACCTAAAATATATTATTTACCGTTATAATCATTGCAAGGTCTCAAACGGGTCACAAAAGTAAGTCAATCGACATTTATCTTAGTATTGGTAATAATTTTAAGTTATCAGTAAGTAATTCCGTATGTTATTAATTATTAAGTTTTGAATAAGTTAATCCACGAAAACAAATCATCGTATAAAATAAAATAGATTATAATTAGGTACTCTAACGCATTCATTTTGCAAATTCAAATTCATTCTCAGCTAGAAAATACCATCAAAATGGATGATAAAACGTTTGAAACGTTTTAACGGAAAAAAATCATCAAAAATGTAAACACGAAATTTACAGAAACATTTTGTTACTAAGCTAAATACAATAATATTCTTTTTAATTTCATAAATTATTAATAATTTATCCTTTAAAAGATCTGTGTCGTATATATTTATAATAATAATAAAGCCAAAAGTAATAATAAAATTATTTTGCTATAATCCGCGATACAGTAAATAGAAAATATATATAGTGTTTAATGTATAGTGGACTATCAGTATTTTCATACCCGATACGTGCAGGATTCGTAAAAACACATGCACAAACCTCCACCACTTCCACCACAATACACAAGCACTACACAGTTTCACTATCACAAACTCAACAATCGTTTCGCCCCGCAACCGAAGCATCATCAGGAGATAGACTCCAAATAGACTCAAAGTTACTTTGCGATTTTGTCGTGGAGTCTATCTCCTGATGATGCTTCGGTTGCGGGGCGAAACGATTGTTGAGTTTGTGATAGTGAAACTGTGTAGTGCTTGTGTATTGTGGTGGAAGTGGTGGAGGTTTGTGCATGTGTTTTTACGAATCCTGCACGTATCGGGTATGAAAATACTGATAGTCCACTATACATTAAACACTATATATATTTTCTATTTACTGTATCGCGGATTATAGCAAAATAATTTTATTATTACTTTTGTATTATGGATCTCCGCAAAGTAACGCCTAATTCTATAAATTAATAATAAAGCCATTTGATCAATATCTCTAAATATACATTTTAAATGTTGTTAGTTAGTAGTTAGTAAGTTTTCTTATATTATGTTAGTATGGTTAGTCTTTTCTATTTGAAATATGGATCCCGTTTTGGGTAAAGGCCTCCTCCAGTTCTTTCCATTTGGCTCTATCTTTGCCATTGTTAAGCCATTTTTTCCCTACGACTTCTATTATGTCATCAGCCCACCTTCTACTTGGTCTACCAATGTTTCTTTTCCCCCCTGGGCCTTTCCATCGTGTTGTCTTTAATGTCCATCTCTTGTCCATGTATCGTGATAAGTGTCCGGCCCAATTCCATTTCAAAGTAAGTGCTTGCCTCATAACATCGGTGAGCTTAGTTTCGTATATAATAAATTCAAATTCAAATTCAAAATATTTACTCAATTGAACTGTTTTCAGTAGTTTTGAATCGTTAAATGCTTTTAAAGAAGCTATCATTGATTCGGAAATTTGCTCCTACCGAAAAGAATCAGCAAGAAACTCGGCGGATAATCTTTTGAATATTTTTTTTACAATCTTTAATTTCTCTTTTTTTTACAATCTTTAATTTTATAGTACGCTTTAAAACTATGCTGCTACAGCATAGTTTTAAGATAATTTCTAAACGTGAGTAATGCAAGTCTAAATTATTTTTCGATTGCTTTTTTATATCGCTAGAATATTAAGCTTATCATTCCATATTGTGGTAATCCAGAGGATCCAATTTTTTCAACAAAGTATGGCAAACACTCAAATCTACAGAATGAATGACATTCCTTGACACAAGAATCTTAGTTAGGAGTCAGATGTTCTCCCACTTCAACGGCCAAGTTATTACTTTTTCTTACTCAACAATATTGTAAGAAATAAATAAATATATAAATGAATATTACGCACAAATAGTATATTACTATAGAGTAAGACAAAAATCATGTCAAACTCACATGTTCCGCTCCACCCGGTCATCGTTGAGAACCCTGCACTCGAAATTGTAGACGAGTACATATACCTGGGACATACGGTGCAGCTGGGTAGGTCCAATTTCGAGAAAGAGGTTAGCCGCCGAATCCAACTCGGATGGGCAGCGTTCAGGAAGCTACGTGAGATCTTCACGTCCGAAATACCTCATTGTCTGAAGACCAGGGTCTTCGAACAGTGCGTGTTGCCAGTGATGACCTACGGATCCGAAACATGGCCGCTCACTATGGGCCTTATAAGAAAGCTCAGAGTCGCTCAGCAGGCGATGGAGCGAGCTATGCTCGGAGTGTCTCTACGAGATCAAATCAGGAATGAGGAGATCCGTAGAAGAACTAGAGTCACCGACATAGCTCAGCGTGTCGCGAAGCTGAAGTGGCGATGGGCGGGGCACATAGTGCGGAGAACCGATGGGCGCTGGGGTCTTAAGGTGTTGTAATGGCGACCCCGCACTGGAAAGCGCAGCGTCGGTAGACGAGGACGAGAGACGAGTCCACCCCTACGAGGTGGACAGACGACCTCAAAAAGGTCGCAGGGAGCCACTGGATCCAGGCGGCGCAAGATTGTGTGGTGTGGCGATCCCATGAAGAGGCCTATGTCCAGCAGTGGACGTCCATCGGCTGAAGAAGAAGAAGAAGATAGATATATTGTGAAACTACAGTCATGACGCATATTTCCTTAAATTTCTCCTTTAGAGAATCATCAATGATACGACGCATAAAGACGATATAGAGTAATTCCAAAATTAAAAATAGTTTTATGAAAGAGTTGATTGCGTCGCAATACAGACGCGTTAGTGTGTAAGTAAACACGAAAAAATCTTTAATTACCCTAACAGCCACCCCCAAAGGACCGATATTATTCCGGCTAATTGGTTCCCTCTAATTGGTGCGTAACACAATAATTTAATTGCTATCAAATTGTGCTACGCGAATACTGACAACGGCGAGTTAGTCAAACCACACAGACGGGAAAATTGGTTTTTACATAGAGTAATTAAAAGCAGAGCTGATAAATTTTTTTTTTTTAATTTTGAGATTATCGAATTTGAATTCAAATTCAAAATTATCTTTATTCAAGTAAACTTGTAAACGAGTGCTTTTGAATCGTCAACTATACTGCTGGTTCGGAAAGCTGTTCCTACCGAAGAGAAATTCTGCGGTTGCTCTTTTTAAAATATAAATCTTAAAACTAGTTACATTTAGTTATTACTGTCTTGTACAGCGTAGAAGTGCAGCTATCACATCCTTATCATCTAAGTAATCTTCAACAGTATCTAACTATACTGTTATGCTTTCTGCATCAGCCTCCTTTTAACAGTGTTTTTAAACTTTTGTAATAGCATGGCAAAATTGATTACGGAATTTTATTATAGAATCTTATACCCAAACCCTATAATATAAGCTGTGATAGCCCAGCGGTGAGACCGTGCGACTCTTTCGAGGGGAACACGAGTTCAAACCCGGGCGGGCTGCAATAAGAAAAACTCATTGCCGGGCGGCAATGAGTTTTTCTATTAAAACTCATGTGTCTAATTGATAATTGCAATTTATCAACTTTTCGGTGAAGGAAAACATCGTGAGGAATCCTGCACATCCCTAGACAATTCTGGAGATATGTGTAACCTACCAATCCGCATTGGAGCAGCGTGGTAGGTCTTAGCTCCAACCCTTCTGTCCAGAAACGGAGAGAGGAGGCCTATTCCCAGCAGTGGGATTGTAACAGGCCGCTACTTTACTATACCCAAACCTATAAACGATTTACGTACTTTTGCTAGACGCAAAGCAGGAGTCGCAAGCTTATGTCGGTTCCTACTTTGTCTATTATATACATCACCTATCGTTTTATATTTCTTTATATTTGAATTGACTTTGAATTGCATTTCAATTGGCTTTGAATTGCATTTCAATTGGACTTGAATTGAATTTTAATTAAATTGAATTTGAATTAAGCCATACTAATATAATAAATACGAAAGGCCATTCGTCTGTATATGTAATGCAGTTTGAGGCAAATAAAGCTGCAAACAGGAATGAAAATATTTCATAATTGAGAGAATTTTAGCAGTCAAATTGAATGAAGAAACCTTAGAGAACACCTTCTACATAATAACTAAGTTATTCAAAATATATATTTTAATATGTTTCATTTTCGCGTTGTCTTTTATATTATCACGGCAGTAAACGTGGCTATTAGGACTACGTGATTTTTTTGCACTATTTAGAGAATGAGGACATAAGCAAATCGTAAAGTGATTAATACAAATAAATTTCCCTGTTAATAGAATTAATCTGTCCTTCTAACCACCTACGCTATCACGACTCATTTGACATCTAAAATAGCTTCACATGTTTACCAACCTAAATTAAAGTCAACCTAACCTCTAACGATATAGCAATAGGGAATAAATCGGACTATCGGTTTGTATCGTTAAATTTGCCGAATCACTTGGTTGTTATATTTATTTTAAATGCAATCTTTGTATACTTTATTTATAAAGATATAAAGTTCAAATTCGTTTATTCAAATGCCAAGTTATATCGGTTATAGGTTTCCCTCGTTAATCGCTGAAACAGAGGACATTATCAGTCAACGTCAATTTCATATTGGCGCGCGCACGTGACTGTCACGTGGTCTCATTTCTCAAAGTGAATCCGAATTTCGTATTATACAGTACTACAAATAGTTAAATTGGTATTGGAATCAATTCGAACAGAAATCTTATTGATTTATATCTAGTAGCGATCGAAGGAATGCATTTCTTTAAATTTTCTATAATATATAAATGACTTAAAATTTGAGTTTTTAAAAAAAAAGTAAGTAAAGTAACAGCCTGTTACTATGCCCACTGCTGGGCTAAGGCCTCCTCTCTCCGTTATTGGAGAGAAGGATTGGAGCTAAGACCTACCACGCTGCTCCAATGCGGATTGGTAGGTTACAAATATCAATAGAATACTCTAGAGATATGCAGGTTTCCTCACGATGTTTTCCTTCACCGAAAAGCGTGTGATAAATTGCAATTATCAATTAGACACATAAGTTTTAATAGAAAAACCCATTGGTGCCTGCCCAGGGTTTGAACCTATGTCGTCTCTAGAGAGTCGCACGGTCTCACCGCTAGGCTATCACAGCTTCCTTGAGTTTTTTTGAGACTCTTTAAAAGAGAAGCCTAATCGAATTAAATAAAGAAATAAATGACCATCTTTTTTGAAACTCTCAGGACGGACGAACACAATAAATACATATCTATACAAATATATATTTGTCTGTCTATCTGTTACGCTTTCACGGCTTAATCTGTTGGACCAAAATTTATGAAATTGTGTACAATTAAAGCTTTTACATTGGGGGTTTTACATTACATATTGACAAATTTCCATTTTTCTTTCGGAAACAGAAAATAACTTATAATATAGAGGATACCTAAACGCTTAAATTTACACAAAGTCGCGGGTATTCTTTTATGCTTTTAAGTATCAAAGTAAATGAAGGTAACTATTCCACTATTGAGTATTATAGCATGGGATTTGAACCCACGATTTAGTAAAATCACACAGTCTCAACTCAAAATCTAACACGAAGTTCATGAAGACTTCACTACTTTGATATTAGACAGCGTGGAAGTTAAGCAAATAATAATAAATATATGGGACACTTACACACATGCTCGCCTATCCCCAAAGTAAGTAACTTAATTCTTGTGTTATGGGTGACAAACAGCTGGTAAATATACTACATATATAAAATATATACGAAGAACCAAATTTTTTATAGAAAATATTAACAATTTGTTTGTTTGTTGGTTGGTTGGCTGTCGGCGGGAATCGTATCCACGACCCGCGGAGCTGAAGGTAGGACAACCCACTGAGCCAACGGGCTTGTCGAACGAAACGAAATTTGCATAACCTTTATTCAGTAGATTTTTCTCAACTCAAGTCTAGACTCTATATTATATTGAAATTGTTTAATTCATCAAAATGCTTTAATTTTATCATCCCAGGTTTCTGAATATGTTAAAATTAGACTTGGTAACAGCAGGTAGGTACCTGATGTAATTTATAATCTAGACTTCGTTACCTCCCACGATTCCTTAAATCGAGTTTCCCGTTATTGTATCCCGACTTTTGCCGTCAAATAACGGTTGAACGTGAGCCAAATACACAAAGTTGTGCGAAATCTTAACAACGGTCACGACCTCTGTGAGATTACCTCATAAAAGAAGTGCTAGATTCGATTTCTGGATGGGCAAAATTAAATCATCTTTTCTTTGATTTTGATGTAAGTTTAATCATGGTGGAAAAGTTAGCTGCCTGTTACTGTCCCACTGCTGGGCATATGCCTCCTATCTCTTTTGTTTTAGAGAAAGGTTGGACCTTAAACCCACATTACACATATCTCAGGAACTTAGCAAAGATATGTAGGTTTCGATGTTTTGCTTCACGAAAAGCGTTTGATAAATATTTATTAACAAAATTAGATAAATAGAAAAACTAAATCCATTCAGGAAACGATCAAGTGCTCCATGCCATATAACGATGACGTTCCTACATAACTTCAATACTGTCACGGGGGCTTTCGATCTTCTGTACGTGTTCTATTTTACTTTAATAAAACTGTTTTTTCTTGCGTAAGTCGTTTAATAACGTGAATTAATTTTAACAAAATAAGAGATGTGCGTTTCAAAATATCAAGAGGGAAATGTAATGACTAATGAATCGATCCTGTCGACGTCATTCCTGTGGTCGCTAGTAGATGGCGCTAGTCGTTGCGCCAACAAATACCTACCCTTTATTGCTTAAAGTATCTATGGCTTATTCATTCCATTCCATTAGTATGTCTTCATAGTCGCTCACTATGGGCCTTATTAGAAGGCTCAGGGTCGCTCAGCGGGCAATGGAGCGAGCTATGCTCGGAGTGTCTCTACGAGATCCAATCAGGAATGAGGAGATCCTTAGAAGGACTAGAGTCACCGACATAGGTCAGCGTGTCGCGAAGCTGAAGTGGCGCTGGGCGGGGCACATAGTGCGGAGAACCGATGGGCGCTGGGGGTCGCCATTCCAGCACCTTAGTGCTGGAATGGCGACCCCGCACCAGAAAGCGCAGCGTTGGTAGACCCCCCTACGACGTGGACAGACGACCTTTAAAGGTCGCAGGGAGCCACTGGATCCAGGCGGCGCAAGATCGTGTGGTGTGGCGATCCTATGAAGGGCCTCTTATGTCCAGCAGTGTACGTCCATCGGCTGACGAAGAAGAAGAAAAAGATATCTTCATAGGCGTTATATTAGTATAACCCGTTCAAATCAAATCAAAATAATTTTATATTCAAGTAATACTTTGCAAGCACATTCAAATCACCAAAGATCAATTACGTTAACTAAAGTTACCGAACACTGTATTATTTACGCTGGTTCGAAATATTGCTCTTAGCGAAAAGAACCTACAAAAAAACTCGATCAAATCAATATTTAAAAACATAATTAAAGTGTAGAGTTTTATGAAAGGATTTTCAAATTCAAAGATTTTTATCTTCTTTGTGTACTGCCGGTCTTGATCTATGAAGCCAAGACTGTCTTTCAATAAAAAAGACCACTGAGAAGTTCAGAGTCACCCAAAGAGAGATTGAGATGCCGATACTCGTTATTACCCTGCGTGACCTTAAATCTTGAATTAATTCAAATTCAAAATATTCTTATTCAAGTAAACTTGTTAACAAGTGCTTTTGAATCGTCAAAATGTACCGCTGGTTCGGAAAGCTGTTCCTACCCAGAACCAGAGTTTTTTTTTTATCTTGTACAGGGAAGAGGAGTAGCTATATCCACGCATTCTTATCGTCTAAGTAATCCGCAACAGTATAGTAGACATTCTGTATTAGCCTTTTTTAAATAGTGTTTTTAAACTGCTGTAATGGTAAAATAAAGTGCATTGCGGAATTTTACTATAGAATCTTATACCCAAATCGACAAAATCGACTTATATACTTTTGCAAGGCGCAAAACAGGGAACCGCAAGCTTATGTCGGTTCCTACTTTGTCTATTATATACATCGCCAATCATTTTATAATTATGTATATTCTTATGCATAAAAAAAATTTGATTGCTAAAAATATACTGTGAATGGATCAGAAAGAGGACAAGGCAAGAAAGATGTGGTCTCCAAAATGCTCAAAGTATGGGGAGATAGGCAGGATATGTCGCACTGATAGATTGTATAGTACCCGGCAATACATAATGCGCATCGATGTTTACAACAGCCGGCCAGTTCGGTTTCGTAGATCGCTATCACTGTCACACACGGGTTCGTCAGTCTGTGCGACAGAGACAATGCTCTATGAAGCAGAATCTAGCTGATTTCTCTGTCTAAGTCTCGATATGCATTATTTATTGCCGGGTACTATACTAGGTAGACCAAACAACTTCTGGAATGGAGACCACGTGCTAACAGTAGATCACGTGGTCGTCCTCATAAGAGATGGGTAGATAACATAAGAAAACAAGCAGGTCGAGATTGGATGCGTAGAGCATAAGACCGCCAAGCATGGAGGAACATGGAAGAGGCCTACGTCCAAAATTGGACCCAAAATCTTCATCATTAAAGATTATTCTACAATCTTTACGTAGAAGCATACATTCCAAACAAGTAGCTTTATTAATCTTATTAATCCTTGATGATTCAAGGGTGCTTGAAATAGCAGCTTATTTAATTAAAGATTATTTGCATTTTATTTAATTTAAAAACAGATTTATTTACGAGAATATCCAATATAAAATAGAGACGTTTCCAGTCTATAAAAGCCATGAAATTCTAGATATAATTTCCTCTTATATTGCTTGCCATTCATCAAATAACCGGTAAACGTGTGCTTACTGCAAACTAAACGGTAAGGTTAGACACATAATTTTTAAATAAATCTATTTCTTTACACAGAAAAACATTTTTTATTATAAAACTAGCTTCTGCTGTATCCCATTTAAAACTCTTCTAAGAATTAGATAGAGACATATTATATAGCATAATAAATAATTTAACTATAAGTGCATTGTGTCGGGACGTCCAAGATTAAATAAAACAAACACAACTTAACTTTCACAACTTTATGATAGGTGCTCTAGCTACATCGTTACAAAACCCGACTGCCTGCTCAGAGAACTGATCCCTCCCAAGTATACAAGAAGTAACAACGACACTCCGTCGTATTATGACATAAATAGTATCTATACAAGTACTAGGCATCATGACAGTTATATTTGCTTACTTCCATAACATTATGTCTTAGGGAATGTTGTTATGGGGTAAATGCACGGACATTGAAAATATTTTTGTATTACAAAAACGAGTCATACGTGGCATTTACAATTTAAATTCACGCGATTCCCTGCGAGAGAAGTTCAAGGAAACTATTACACAAAGTAGGAACCGACATAAGCTTGCAGGTCCTGCTTTGCGCCTTGCTAAAGTCAAGGTTAGGAGGATGGTCTATTCTACTCAGCCGGATACCACACGGCGGGTTGACTTACCTTAGTCGCCTTTTACGATACCTTGGTAAGAAATGAGGGTGATCTATTCTACTCAGCCGGATACCACACGGCATCAGATTTAAATTACACATATTCCAGAAATGTTCCACGTACACGCAAATAATTTTCGATAAATTTCCCTTTACCGTAAAGCACATACTAAATTCTAAGAATAAATTAAGAATACAATTTCTTACACTGACCGTTATGACCTGATATGGAAAGGTCGTGTCAACATATTACATCAAAGGTCAAACGTAGATAAGAGTGTTTAAACTACGTTCTCACCTTCGATTGATTGATTACAGGTTCGTCTTTCAATGTCAACGAGGTACAGCGTCGTAAAAATTGCGTGTTAAAATAAATAATCTATAGAATTAGGCGTTATTTTGCGGAGATACATAATACAAAAGTAATAATGAAATTATGTTGATGTATAATGCTAAATGTAGAGTGCACTATCAGTTCTCATACCTAATACATGCAAGATTCGTAAATATACATGCGCAAACATACACCACCATAAAACACAAGCACTGAACACGTTCACTATCACAAACTGAACAATCGCTTCGCCCCGCAACCGAAGTAAAAAAGTGTGAGGTTCGTTTTCGGAAATTGCCTGATAACATTTAAACTAGTCATGTAGTTTATATTCAAATTCAAATTCAAATTTAATTCGAATTCAGGTAAACTTTTAAATAAGTGCTTTCGAATCGTTAACTCTACCGCTGGCTACCGGAAAGCTGTTCCTGTAATGTATAATTAATGTATAATTGTATATATCCGGTATATAACAACTACGAAAATATCATTTGATTATTTCTGCTTGTGACATATAAAAAGGATATTCGATTGCCATTCTGGTGGCATTTCAAAATTAACCCGCAATTTTTTTTTCTATTTCTAAGTCACCTTAATACAGTACTCGATTAAGGGCATTTTAATAGTAAATTTTATGGGAACGAAGTCGCGGATACTACTTGTATATTATAAGCGGAGTAAAGACTCTGTTGACAGGATAACGGAAACTGCTCCCCATTGTATAACATCCTCGCTCTTGATCTCACTAACGTCTTCCTGCGGACGCCCGCCCTTTTAGGGCAAACGTTACGTACGATGTTACAATAAATAAGAGCTTTATGGCTTATTTGTTACTTAAGACGTCAAGTCCGCTTTAGAAAAACATATTTGGGATTTCTGAGAATACTCTTTTGAGATATTCACGTAAGAAAAGACTGTTATAAAGCAAGCACTAATGGTTTAATTTAACATTATGAAGATTTTTTTTTCCTGAAGGTATTCGAGAATTTTTCTATCCTATACATATGTGAGCCCGGAGCGTAAACTTCTGTATATGTTCTAAATTTCATCGGTTTGTCTCATGGGATTAGCCATGCCAGTCACACAAATCAGTGTCACAAATTTTCCAGCGTAAATTCCGACCATGCAAGAGTTCTAGGGTAAAAATAAATTTCTTCTCTCGGTTTAGCCGTTCTTAGAGAATCTACTATTTTTACACCTAAACCTTCCGGAAGAACGGCGCTACCTTGTAGTAAAAATCCGTAAAAAAAGTACAGACAGACAGCTTTTGAGGACTATGTTTTATAATAAGTATAGAAGTAAGGATTTACAAAAGCTATATATATTAAACTTAACTAGAATTTAAAAGAAAGCACTAAGGATTTGTGGCAAATGTTATATGTAATTGACTTCGCGTTTGAAATTACACAGGTACCAAAAAAATAATAATATCAAAAATCATCTTACATGTACTAAAAACGAATATGTAGGAACGGTATAAACTCTAATTTATCGTAATGTTTTCTATTAAGATAGAATTTAATTAATTTGCGATTTTTCCTATCCACACCTACTTAACTAGATGTTCGCAAAATCACAAGATAACTAGAAAAAAATTGTAAAGAAGTGTATTAAAGAATTACATATATGCACGCAATATTATCCAGTGCTTAAACGCGCAATTTCTTGGCAGAGGTCACGGCACTTTAATCAGCAGGTTTTCCTACTTACACCTACTTTACTAGATATTGGCAAAATCACAAGATGACTAGAAAAATTTCGTTAAGAAGTGAATTAAAAGAACTACATAAATCCACGCAAAATTATCCAGAGCTTAAACGCGCGATTTCTTGGCAGAGGTCACGGCACTTTAATCAGTAGGTTATCACAGATTCGTCTGGATTATCTTACAATTTGATGTTGAGTAATGAAGACGTACACAAATATTAATATTCAAGGAACAATAAATCCTCTTTAGCTTTGCTTACAAGATGATGCGAAAATTACGTCTAAAAATTTGTATTTTTGAAAAAAAAACAATTGTTAGAACTAACTGTATGCCAGCGTATGCTATAAACGCATTACTAACAAGCATTGGCTTTTACGGACAAGCAATTTCTTTTTTAAGCGTCACCGGGGCTTGATGGGCGAGAGAAGTTTCACCGAGGGTGCGAAAGATTGAGAGTAGCCGTTCCATCAGAACGTTCCAGCCGTTCCAGTAGAAGTTCCATCGTTAAGTAACATTAATTAAGGGTGCCTCTTGTGAGGGCGGACAGCTTAAAGCGACGTGTTGTGGAGGGCAAGTGTTTAGACATCACGACGGAAGAGTGGCAGGAAGCTACGGGTGATAGACGTCAGAACTTTTTTTTTACACTTACACACACGGTCGTCCATCCCCAAAGTAATTATCTTAACACTTGTGTTATGGATAACAGACAACTGGTAAATATATACATATGTAATTTTACATACAAACTTAAATACAAATATACACTCAGGCTCGAAATGCCAATAAGTTGTTTAAAGAAAATGTTGGTCTTCGGCGAGAATCGAAACCGCGACCCGCGGAGCTGATAGCAGGACCTACTGCACCAAAGGGCCGGTCTAAGTTGGGACATGTATTGTATGTAAAAAAATGTGCTATAGAAGAATAAAAAATAATATTGATATAGATTTTTAAAACAGAGCAAAGGGATTAAATAAACAAGGGAAGATATCAGGAAACATGGGGATAATTGAAATTTAGGACGACGTAAGGATTTTTGGGAACAAAAGAGTATTATTGTTGATTTGTTGGTTTCACATTAGTTGTAAAGCAAGATTATAAATAAGGATGAGATGAGAGATGTGAAATCAATGGAAAATACTTACAGTAATGTAAAATATGAGTTATTTTATTTTATATTGACTGGTCCGTTGGCGCAGTGTATAACGCATTTTTATAGTTCCTATAATAAAATTTCATTTCATTTCATTTACTTATTGAGTTCGAAGGCGAGAGTTCCTAACACAATTTAATTGATTTTAATATCAATAATTAAAGTCAAATGGCTGTGGGATGTACGGAGTATCAACTGCCAAGTTCAATAGCAGCCTTGAGTGACCCACTTTCATATAAGGTCGCTTCCTTGTCCTATTTATAGAACCGCAAACATCGCGGGCATATTAATAGATTGGGGAAAATAAGCGCAAACTTTGGCCGTGTGATCGTATAATCTCCTCGACCAATAACTAAAAATTTGGTATATTTCGATAAGAACGTTTGTCATTCTTTAATCGCTGCAAAGGTTAAACTATTTGAGGTCTAATATTTATGATATAAAAAAACAAGCTTTAATTATTCCAGACGTTTTACGAGAGTTCTGTTATTACTATCGGGTGGGATCGACCGGCGAGTGCTGAAGCATCGTTGAGACTTCGAAAAATCAAGTGATGTAGCTATATATATGATTTATAGAAGCAGGCGTTACTTTGCGGAATTCCATATTACAAGCAATATAACAGAACTAACTACTTTGCTATAATCCGCACGGATGGCTTTGCATGCATTCGCTTAACCCGTGCGGATTATAGCAAAGTAGTTAGTTCTGTTATATTGCTTGAGCTATATATATATATATCATTGTAGGAAATACCTCTTTTATTATTACAGAGAAAGATTTTAATATAGATCTGCCCTAGAAAGTGAAAATTGATTTGATAATTTTGAAACTTTATTTTTTACTGTCTTGTTAACTTGGTCGCAGCTCTGATATCAAAGGCAACTTTTGCTCACAAAGTGAAATGAAATTATTGAATATTGTTAACAAAAGTCCCGAAACTGCTACGTATCGGGTTACCAAAGTAACGAGCAACTTTCAGCTCTGGTTCAGGGATGACAAAACGTTTGTCGTTAATGATATATTTTTATTACGTTTATATTCCCAGGGAATAAGAGTACCTGTAGTTTAGAATATACTCGAATGCACGGCTAAAGATTTCATGATTGATTTATCAAAGTATTTTCTTAACGCTTTTAAACGTTTTAAGAAATAAACGGGTTCTAATAAGCGGTCATCTAAAAGAAGACTATACTAGATTAAGGAAGTAATTCGTAGATTATACTTCTTTATTTCTTCTGCCCTTATTCCACTGTAAGTTGGGTCGTCACAATATGTTTTTCTTTTCCATTCTCTCCTATCATTCGTCAACTCTGGCGCTACTCCTTTGGTATGCATGTCATACTTCACACAATCCAAACATCTCTTTTTAGGCCTCCCTCTAGTCACATATCCATCCGCATTCATATTGTAACACTCGTTTGGTCACATGACTTTCATTCTTCTTCATTACTTGTCCATACCATCCCAATCTTACACTTCTCGTCTATAAAGGGTGCAACTTTCCGACTTATATACTTCCGACCCATATTTATATACTCATTTCGTATTTTATCCAATCTTAACATTCTCATCTTATTTGCATGCACTCTTCTTTGTTCCGTTTTTATGATTGTCCAACATTCAACATACGACAGGTCTTATGATCGATTTTTTTCCCTTAGCTTTAAGAGGCATTCGGGGTCACTTTACCCATCCTGCATTCATTCTTTTATCAACATCTCGATCTATTTCACCTTCGTTTTAGAAAACTGAACAAAAGTAACGGAAATCAGAGCAGACTGGAAAAATATTCCCATCCGAGCTCATTGGAGAGAAATTGGTAGATTATACATATCCGAGGACTTCTCTAGAGATATGCAGATATCCACACGACGTTTGCCTCCACCGAAGATCATGTGATAAATTTTAATTATCAATAAGGCACATAAGTTCTAACAAAAAAACTCATTGTTGCTCGCGCGGGACTAAAACCCACAACCATCATTTTTTTTTGTTTTTTAATCTTTTATGAAATAATCTTTTTTTATTTTTTGTTACTTTCTTTTATCTTTTTATATATTTTTTTTTCTTCACTCTCGTTTATTTTATCTTTTTATTTTTATTTCTTTATTTCATCTTCTTTTATTATTTGCACGTGTAAATGATAATATGATTCTGCTTTAACTTCTGCATAATATTTCAAGTCGAAGCAGCTTAATGAGTTCCATCCCCTTTGAAACTTAAACCAATCCTCTAGTCAAAGTTATTTACCGCCTGAGATATGACTTTAACTTTCGTTATATAAAAGGACAGCACGTGCCTGATATTTGTTTGCAAATAAATACTGGATGAGGAAACTACTAGAATATTCCACCTTAATTAAACTTTGAAGTGCATATTTCAATATTTGAAGGTTATGAATGAGAGGCTTTGAGATAAATATTAATTAGAGTTTAGAAATAATTCTAGCCTTTCTACGTTCTGTGTGTTTACCAATATTTATTGCAAAATAGAGGAGATTGATAGAAGATAACATTTCCTATGTTTATAAATGGGACATGTAACTTTATTGTTTGGATGGGGCGAATTATGTAGTCACTCAAGGAATCTCTGGCCATTTAAAAAGGTTTGCAACGTTAGGTTCATACAAAAGTAACTGCCAGTGACTTGGAGTGAAGGGGTTCAGCTTAGACCCACCACGCTGCTCCAATGTGGATTGACAAGTTACGAATTTCCCAGATATTTTCTAGAGATATGTAGGTTTCGTCACGATGTTTAACTTCACCGAAAAGCGTATGATAAAGAATCGGCCTGTTATAATCCCACTGCTAGGCATAGGCCTCCTCTCTCCGTTTCTGAAGAGAAGGGCTGGAGCTAAGACCTACCACACTGTTCCGACGCTTATTGGTAGGTTACACATATCTCCAGAATTCTCTAGAGATATGCAGGTTTCCTCACGATGTTTTCCTTCACCGAAAAGCGTGTAATAAATTGTATCTATCAATTAGACACATGAGTTTTGATAGAAAAACTCATTGGTGCGGGTTGGAATTCGTGTTCCCCTCGAAAGAGTCGCACGGTCTCACCGCTGAGCTATCACAGCTCTCAAGGAATCACAGCTCTCTTAATTTATATTTTATATTTTATTTTTTGAAATGATAAATTTCAAATATTCATTTATTAGATAATTAACTGGCTCATTGGCGTAGTGGGTAGTGACCAGCTCGCTGCGGGTTCGGTTCCCGCTGAGGGCCAACATTTTCTATAAACCATTCCTTGGTTTTTCGAGCCTGGCTCTATATTTGTATTTAAATATGTATTTAAAATTATATATGTATGTTACATATATAATTTTAATCTACCAGTTATCCGTCACCCATAACACAAGTATTAAGTTACTTACTTTGGGGACGGACGACCGTGTGTGTAAGTGTCCCATATATTTATTTATTAATTTTTATTTATTTGTTTACGCTTAATTATACATTTGAAATAAAAGAAGTGCATATAAAGTCAACATTTTATTCATAAACCAGTACAAGTACTTACATTAGCACAGATTTACAGTATAAAGACTAAAGTATTAAGTCTGCCGTATATAAAAATATTATCTAATCCATCCAATGGTACACTGAAGTCCGAAAACTTTTAATGAAGTTGCTTAAAATATACAAAAGCAAGATAGCAAAAACCCATTACACTACACGATACACTTATTTTAAAAATCCATCAAGCTTATAATGTGAAATATCAGCGATTATAAAAATTATTAAAACCAATTCGTTCCAAAACACAATGCTTATGTCACTTTTTGGCAATCTCATCTGCTTAAATATTTATCACGTTAAAGAGTCTATGCGTGTAAAAGTAATAGTAAAATAAAGTAAAATATATATATAATGCTAAATATGGGTGGACCATCCATTTTTATACCTGATACGTACAGGATTCGCGAAAACACATGCACTATGCCAAGATCACCAAAATTAACATAATAATATAGTAATTGGTGAACCCCCACCATTTATATTACCTCCGTACACGCGTAACAAACTTGTACTAGAAACACTTATCTGATCGTTAGCGAGGGTGCCATTGTTATGTTTAATGATCTTAAGTTGATCTAAAATGTTAATTCGGAGGCTTTTATCACAGGAGTGCAGAATCTCTAAACAATGCTCATTAGTTTCGTTTCGAAGTTATTGTTAGTTTTTAGTTATAGTAGTGCATGTGTTTTTACGAATCCTGCATGTATCAGTTATTAAAAATGATATTCCACACTACATTTAGTATTACCTAAATATATTTTCTATTTTCATTGTTATAGAAAAATATTTTAATAATAACTTTGAATTATGGATCTTTGCTAAGTAACACCTTATTCTATCAATTATCTGTTCGTCTGCTATAATTTGTGGTAAAAGAAATTCTAAAGATATATTTTTATTTATTCAGCACGGAACAATATTGATTGTGCTAGAAAGTAGCACAGATTATGGTAAAATCGTTTAAACTTATCTTTATATATGTGGATATGTTTTTGACAAGAATAATTAAACTTATAAATAGGACATTTGAAGATTGAACGCCGAGTTTCTTGCTGGTTCTTCTCGGTAAGAGCAACATTCCGAACATGTATTTCTATTAAATCTAATTTATATATTCAAATATTCAAAAGTGCTTGTAAAAAGCTTACTTGAATAAAGATTATTTAGATTTGATTTGGTTAGTCTAGGATTACAACACATCCATCACTGTCCATTCATATAAAAGTAGTAAAGTAGCGGCCTCTTACAACCTCACTGCTGGGAATAGACCTCCTCTCTCCGTTTCTCGAGAGAAGGGTTGGAGCTAAGACCTACCACGCTGCTCCAATGCGGATTGGTAGGTTACACATACAGAATTCTCTAGAGATATGCGGGTTTCCTCACGATGTTTTCCTTCACCGAAAAGCGTGTGATAAATTACAATCAATTAGACACATGGATTTTTAATAGAAAAACTCATTGGTGCCTGCCCGGGTTTTAACTCGTGTTCCCCTCGAAAGAGTCGCACGGTCTCACCGCTGGGCTATCACACCTGTCCATTTTAAGTTTAAGAAATAAATTTTATTTCTATATATATTTTAAGTTTTAAGCGCGGACAGATTCTATCATTTCAGGTGTTATGTCAGACGACATTAAACATTTGCAGCATCTCCAGCAGTTTGTGCTTGGTAATTGCTCGCTGCTTACGCATTTTTTATATAATAATTTATTTCATATAATAATGATTAATTTTAAATAAAGGTTTTGTAATACAAATGTTTACATTGTTACATTAAGGTTATTTATATAATGACAATTAGGTTTAGCATGGAAGTTCTATATTCTAGTATATATCAGTTTTATACAAAAATGTTATCCACCCAATTTTATTCTCGTATCCTAATCATGCTTAAGTGAAACGCGGAAAACGTAAAAGTATTGCTCTGAAAGTGGGGAAAGCCATTAACTTCATTCGAAATTTCAATAAAGTGCTTTTTTTCTTTTTTATCCTTTTGTTAGTCATTCATCATTCTAGTATTCTCACAATAAATTTTATACCAACCGCAATAATGAGGTATATTTTTATTTTAGCTGCGTATTATTCTGTACATTTTGACTCGCTAATCTTCATTGCGATGACAGGTACTTAAAATAAAATTATATCTTAGAAATCATGTCATATTCCAAAAGTACAAAAGTAAAAATAAAATTATTTTGCTATAATCCGCGATACAGTAAATAGAAAAAATATATAGTGCTAAATGTATAGTGGACTTCCGTTTTTCTTACCCGATTCATGCAGGATTCGTAAAAATACATGCACTAACCTCCACCTCTGCCACAAGCACTATACACGTTCACTATCACAAACTCAACAATCGTTTCGCCCCGCAACCGAAGCATCATCAGGAGATAGACTCCATGACAAAATCGCAAAGCGAAGCAATATCCGAACAAGCATTGTTATATAGTACTTGGTTCATCCCCACCCTTTATTTTTTTCATAATCTTAAAAATAATTTTTATAACATGATTATTTTTTTAACTTAACGTGGTAATTGCTTTTATGAACTACGGAATAAGACATAGTTATTAAGACCTCTACACATTCTTATGTCGCCTGATCTAATATTCTATCTCGATTTAGTTGAGACGGAATATTATCATCACTGCGTTCGAAAACATATTTTAAATTGTAAACCATATTAGGGCACTTTAAGGCCTTGTTTATATTGGTAATTAGACTAAATAAAGTGTACTTTCGAGACTGCTATTTGAAGTAGACAAACCTACATACACAAAAATCGGATAATAATTAGTGCTTAGATTGCTCTCCAATCAGGACTATATAGATAAATAAATGAATACCATAAATTTTTTTTCAAATATTATTTGAATCCAAATTAATGTCATGACATATCATCGCGGAAGTTGAGGTCATTTGACCAATTCGTCACCAGAGAATAAACATTTCAGTTAATCATGCAATCATAGAACTGAACTCAAATTTTCCAAGTACGTTTAATGTATCAGCGATATTTCAATATCCTTCTAAATTATATATGACATTGCAAAAAGTTACGACCGCTTTTTATATTCTAACAACAATAGCAAAACATCGTAACCATTCAATTTTTTATCAGCATAAAGAATAATGTACTCGTAAAGCGCGCAATAAATTCCACGGGTAAGGTTAATGTCAAGACATAAATTCAGCTTATCAAATTATTTACACCATCCTCCTATAACTGACTGTGGATCTATGTCATGGTTTTATAATGATATCGACAAACTCAAGTCTTTTCAAAATTAATATGATCAATGAATAGTAACGATCTGATACTAACTCACTATAAAGAAAAAGAGTTCCTCCTTTGAAGAAAGATATTGGAACTTAGACCAACAACGCTGCTCCAATAAGGATTGCATTATGTCATACGGAATAATGCTGTTAGGTAAAGTGTATATACGAAATATTTTTGTTGTTCAAAAAAACCATACGGGCTATCTACAATATGAAGCAACGTCTACGCAAAAACTTCAAAAAAATATGCATACTTAAGCGTCACAATATTAGTAGTAATATTCTATTCGTAAGGAAAAATCACTAATAAAATATTGTCTTGTACATCCACATGTACAAGACAATATTTTATGTATAGACATACGAAATGGGTCGTGGACATACGAGGCGCAAGATGGATTATACATCTATACTTATTATAAAAGAAAGTCCTAAAAAGCTGTCGGTCTGTATGTAATCGATTTTCTCAAATTCTACTAAACGGATTTTTATACGGTTTTCACCAAGAGATAGTGAAATACTTCCGGATCGTTTAAGTAAATAGTACATATCGGTATTATGTAAATTATGTTGAGGAGATCACGCAGATGTTAAAAAACTTGTTTTCTGAGAGCGTTGGTCGCGTGCGCTGCGTAGACCAGCAGAGATAAGCTAAAGTAATGTAGTAGAGAATTATAGCTCTATAAAAATACTAAACAAAAGTCCGCGATAGCATGTCTCTATCCCTCACGGTTAACTAATAATACTATTTTTATGTTAAAAATTTTGAAAATTCGGGAAAAAAATTGTAAATCACTGAATTCCACGCGGGCAAAGCCATTGTTGGCGCAGTTAGAATATACATTATTTAAGTGTTTATACAAAAACAAATGAATTAATAAACGCAGCACAACGCTAAAATTTATATATATTTTTTTAATTATGCAGAAATAGATGCTTGAAATTTTATTAATATCTAAAATTTATAAAAATGTTTCAACAACGGTTTAATGATGAATTAACCACATTCACGAAGTTACAGGTTATACAATAGCTTTTTTTATACATATATAAACACGTTATCAGAAAGATTATTATTAATTTTCTACGATAAGCAGACACGTTATAAATATATCATACATACTTAATATTATATTGAGTATTGATCAATATATATTTTAAAATATCATTTATTAAACACGATTTAAAGCTTCAATTTCCTCTTATTTAGATTTGAATTTTAAAACGACTTTACATTTTTTTGAGTGTGTAAAATTAAATCTTTCATATTATCATTTTGTGCAAAATCCAACTACTTATTGTCAGACACTCAAAGAATGTTTAGAACATTCGAAATATTCAACAAAAGTTCTTGATTATTTTGGATTTTCGGTAAATTCACATGTAATTTTACAATAAATTCACTGGAATCATGTCGTAGGACATTTGATATGAGATTATATAAACTGCAAGTACGACGATAACATATTTTAAACATTTGTTTATTTGTAAAAGACAACAATTTCACAACATCTATAATTTTTACTTTAACCTAAATTTGTTATGTACATGATACGATCAAGTCTTGAATTTGAAATGTGCGTTTTTCATATAAAGATTTTAACACTATATAAGTGTACTGGATTCAATAAAGTGTCATGAAAATATATAAATAATATATATGTGGATAGTACTAAAAGAGCTTATTAAAAATGGAGATGAATTTTATTATCTATTTATTAAAACTCCATCAAATATAAACACTACGTCTATTATAAATTATATGAATATATTTAAATCTATGTTAAATAATCAGAATTTAAGTTCATTAAACATTTATATATTCTTATATGACGCTCAGTAACTTGTTATCAAATCTTCGTTTTTAAGTAGAAATTTCTTTTTAAGTAAATATTTAAGTGTGCTTTTATGTAATCACAAACATATAGGGGATAAATTTATGTTACTACTTCAACAAATATACATCTAGGGTTATATATCGACTACTATTTTATATCACTTAACGTTGATATATCTTCTCTACAGTACATGGACATAAAACCGTTACTCCTAAACACATTTAACTACCGCTAAATCTTTGGCATTTTGAGAAAATCCGGAAGATTCTCCTAAACTAACCTTTCTTGCGCAATCGGTCGTGTGTATGTGTCGACAAGATTCTTCTTTGAAGTTAGTCTCTTCATCTGCGAAACGAAAGATCAAGGTATTAATTTTTATTTTATAATTTTTATATTAACCCGTTGCACTCTGTTGTCACCGCTGTGGCGACAAATATTACAGCCCATAATATTCCGTCGCCGCTGTGGCGACAAGTGTTACAGCCCATAACATTCCGTTGTCGCCGCTGTGGCGACAAGTATTACAGCCCATAATATTCCTTTGACGCCGCTATGGCGACACGTATTATAGACCATAATATTCCTTTGACGCCGCTATGGCGACACGTATTATAGCCCATAGCACTACGTTGTCACCTCTGTGGCAACACGTATTATTGCCCATAGCACTACGTTGTCGTCGCTGTGGCGACAAGTATTACAGCCCCTAATATACCGTTGTTTCCGCTGTAGCCACTCGTATTATAGCCCATAGCACTACGTTCTCGCCGCTGTGGCGACAAGTATTACGGTCCCTAATATACAGTTATTTCCGCTGTGGCGACACGTATTATGGCCCATAGCACTACGTTGTCACCTCTGTGGCAACACGTATTATTGCCCATAGCACTACGTTGTCGCCGCTGTGGCGACAAGTATTACAGCCCATAATATTCCTTTGACGCCGCTATGGCGACACGTATTATATATAGCCCATAGCACTACGTTGTCACTTCTGTGGCAACACGTATTATAGCCCATAGCACTACGTTGTCGCCGCTGTGGCGACAAATATTACAGCCCATAACATTCCGTTGTCGCCGCTGTGGCGACAAGTATTACAGCCCATAATATTCCTTTGACGCCGCTATGGCGACACGTATTATATATAGCCCATAGCACTACGTTGTCACTTCTGTGGCAACACGTATTATAGCCCATAGCACTACGTTGTCGCCGCTGTGGCGACAAATATTACAGCCCATAACATTCCGTTGTCGCCGCTGTGGCGACAAGTATTACAGCCCATAATATTCCTTTGACGCCGCTATGGCGACACGTATTATATATAGCCCATAGCACTACGTTGTCACTTCTGTGGCAACACGTATTATAGCCCATAGCACTACGTTGTCGCCGCTGTGGCGATACGGAACTAAAATATCTACAGCAGTCGCAACACGCAACAGTCACAGTTAAAATCAATCGGAGTTGGAAACATTGTTATTACTTTATGAGCAACTAGATAAAGTGGTCAAAATGGGCCGAAATTGCTGAAACGTCGCGGTAAAAAGTGACCGGAATGCAAGGGTTAAATTTATTATTACTATATTTAAGACAATGAAATTATTATTTCTTGTATATTTTTTTAAACATTAATTTACTTATTAATTTAAGAGATGTCGATTATTATGGAGAAAGCTTATTTAATAATCGAGATGTATTTGCATGCATATTAAAGAAGTAGCGCCAGAGTTGAGGAATGATAGGAAAGAATGGACGAGAAAAACATCTTGTGCCGACCTCTGGATAAGGGTAAGAGAAAGAAGAAAGATATTTATAATTTTGACTGGATTATTCAAACAATAATTACCTTGAATTCAAGCAGTTCAACGCAGTGTTCTGTTGTTCGCTCATCTTGTTGGACACGTTTACGTTCGTAGGAGGACTTTTGTTAAGGGGATACCACTGGGCTACTGGTTTTCTTGCATTGTCCAGCATCTCTAACCAATGATCGCGACCGATTCCAATGAGAGTCGAGCCGATCGCTGTGCACCCGATTAGCTCGTTTGGACCAATCCTAGTTAATATAACAAACTCATGAGATAGCATAGAGTTAGTAGAGATGAACATAGAGTTGTGATTAATGAATTCCTAATGAGATTCATAGAGAAAACGAACCATAAAAGACGCCAAAGCCAAAATAAATATAAAAGTAAAAAGTAAAGTAGCGGCCTGTTACAATCCCACTGCTGGGAATAGGCCTCCTCTCTCCGTTTCTGGAGAGAAGGGTTGGAGCTAAGACCTACCACGCTGCTCCAATGCGGATTGGTAGGTTACACATATCTCCAGAATTCTCTGAGATATGCAGGTTTCCTCACGATGTTTTCCTTCACCGAAAAGCGTGTGATAAATTGCAATTATCAATTAGACACATGAGTTTTAATAGAAAAACTCATTGGTGCCTGCCCGGGTTTGAACTCGTGTTCCTCTCGAAAGAGTTGCACGGTCTCACCGCTGCGCTATCACATCTATAAAAAAAATATACAGCATTTTAATTACCAAAGGAATAAATTTTGAATGTACATTAATTAAAGCGACAACAGAGCTAAAATTATATGACGTGCGCATAAATTGTATATTGCATATTATTATAATATTAGTAGAAAACTTTTGGACTAACGTATCCTCGGTAGATTTCCTCTACTATGGACTGCGAGTTGATTGTTCTAGTTCAACTATACTGTGAAGAATGTAACTCTAAAACTTTAATTCTGTAGGCTATAATGACATATTTCTTGGCGCTTGAATAACTTTTATATTTCTTGTAACATAGATAGATAACTGCAAATATCAACTCAGGACAGGCTTTATGAAGACAAATTAATGGGATGCTCATTTAAAAGTACATATTATGTATATCTAACTTATTCGGACACAATAATGACTGAATAACCTTTGTATTTCTTGTATACATAGATAACTGGAACAATAGGATTATGTCATATGGAATCATGCTATGGGGTACAGCGGCTGATGTTCACAGGGTCTTCGTTTTACAAAAAAGAGCTATTCGTGGTATTTATAATATAAAACTCGAGATTCTTTAAGGGAGAAATTCAAAGAAATAGGCGTCATGACTGTAGCTTCTCAATATATCTATAGTAATATACTATTTGTAAGAAAAAATATCCACCTTTATAGTAAGAATAGTGATAGATACGACAGACACACTAGAAACCGAAATAAACTAATGACGCCAAGGTTGCGCCTCCAAAAGGTTCGAAAATCATCTGTCGGTGTCGGTACACGTTTTTATAATAAAATTCCTCAACATTATCTAGACTTGCCTTTACACAAGTTTAGAAATTATCTTAAAACGATGCTGCTACATAAAGCTTACTATACAATTGAAGATTATTTGAGTGATAGTAGCATATCTTAACTGCAGTCAGCTACGCATCAAGCCGCAACGATTAATTTGTAACCATCCATCAAATTGTAAAAAAAATATATTTAAAAAAAGAATGGCCGCCGAGTTTCTTGCTGGTTCTTCTCGGTAGGAGCAAAAGTCCGAATTAGTGGTAACTTCTTGAAAACATTTGACGATTCAAAAGTACTGTCTATCTAAAAGTCTACTTGAATAAAGAATATTTTGAGTTTGAGTTTGAGTTTGAATATAAACTCACAACAGGCTTTACAAAGCTAAATTAATCGGATATTTATTTCAAAGGACATATATAAAACATATTCATAAACATATATTCTTTTATTGATAACGATATTGATCGGATATTCTTTGCAAAAGATATTAAACGTATACTGATATAATAATGCCAGAATAACCTTTCTATTTCTTGTAACATACATAGATGACTGCAAAATATCAACTCAGAAGAGACTTTACGAAGACAAGTTAATCGGATATTCTTTGCAAAGTATATCAAAGTCCAGAATCCCATTATATCCTACGCATACAGAATAATCTGGCCCGCGATCGTTAAAAGCGGATCAGCTGTGGAAAGTCGAACAAAGTACTGTGCCCGCTATGATCATAAACGGATTCCCTTTGATACTCTCAATACAGTTTTGTATCATTTTTTGTTAATCCCATTTAAAATTTACCTAATTTAGCCCGCGTTATTGACAGTCTGATAAGTTACTCAAATAGAATTATTTAAAAGTCTTTCTACCTAAGTATTTTTATAATATTAAAAAAGATGATAGAGTTCGAAAACTATGTTTGTATAATTTATTAAGTTTGTGAGCTGTAACGTAACATCGAAATGAATGAAGTGGCCAAAGGTCTCAGAAACAATATACGACCCAAATGCCCCTTAAACTTATGGGGAAAATTTATAAAACGGTCATTAGATTTGTCGTAATGTATAGATTTGAGTGTTCGGCATTAAAAGAAAATAATGAAAGAAAGGTGCATGCAAAATGAAATGAGAATGTTAAGGTAGATGTATGGTGGGACAAGATTTGAGAGAGTTCAAAGTTAGACTACACTAGGGGGATGAAGTTGGTATGGTCATTTAATGAGGAGTGATGAAAATCATGTGACCAAAAGAGTTTTAAATATGAATGTGGATGGATATACGACTAGAGAGATAGTGTGAAGAATTATATGCATATGAAAAAAGTAGCACCAGAATGGACGAATGATAGAAGAGAATTCAAGATGAAGACATATTGAGCCGATCCCACTTAGAGTAGAATAAGGGTAAGAGAATTCAAAGTTCAAAATATTCTTTATTCAAATAAACTTGTACACAAGAGCTTTTGAATCGTCAACATCTACTGCTGGTTCGGAAAGCTGTTCCTACCCGGAAGAACCCACAAGAAACTAGGCGGTTGCACTTTTTAAAGAATAATCTTATTCCTAGTTACATATAGTTATTAATGTCTTGTACAAAGTCGAAGAGCAGCTATATCCAAGCATTTTTATCGTCTAAGTAATACTTTTTAGTATAGTAGGCTATCTGTATTAGCCTTTTTTAATAGTATTTTAAACTGCTGTTATAGTTAAGTTAAATTATGACACTGATGATGATGACTAAATAATAATACTATTAATTTTATGAACAAAGATGTAAATTATGTTATTTGATAGCTCGAATTTATTTTCGGATAAATCCTTTTTCTTTTTATATCGACAAAGTTAAGTCTGCAATCAAACTAACTTTATCTAAATAAGTCTGAACAAGTTCGATCAAAGACAAACTTTGGCGACCTCTGCGCATTGAGCGTATCGATCAATTGCTCGTTTCGCAAACCGAAGATTCTGTACATTTTGGGTACCTATATGAAATTAACTTTATCCAACTTTCTTTGGTTCTTCTCTGCAGGAGTAATTTTCCAATGTAGAGTTTAAAATTAAAAAGAATTTATAAAACTCAAATTGTAGCCATGTGGTATCCGGAAAAATAGAATAGACCACCCTCATTTCTTACCGAGATGTCGTAAAAGTCGACTAAGGTAAGTTGAAGTCAGGCAGGCGGCCGGTCGTAAAATACGTAGCCAAATCATGTGACATCATGTTTGTAGCATGTTGTGCCGACCCCACTTAGAGTGGGATAAGGGCTGGAGAATGATGATTATAAAACTCAAATTGATTATAGCGTTAATTTTGAATTGAATATTAAAAATTATACAAAATTAATGATAGTATTATGTCCAAGTAACGCCTAATTACTCGTATATAAATTATACACACACAACACAATAAAATAATCTATACCACGAACTGCAAAGCCTATTTTTTTTTTTATTTATTAGTATAACCAACAAGACTTACATTATTAATACTATAAAATACTTTACAAGCTACTTAATTAAAAGTAGTCTTAATTATAGGTTACCACGGCATGTAAAAGGGACGCGTACATTTTTAGAGTATATTATAAAATAAATGATATATATTATACCAATTATAAAAAAATGCATATAGAAGTATCATTATTTTTATTTATAATTAATATAATATAATATAATATCATCATCCTCCTGCCCTTATCACACTCTAAGTGGGGTCGGCGCAACATTTTGCAAACATGTTGTCACATGATTTGGCTACGTATTTTACGACCGGCCGCCTGCCTGACGTCAACTTACTTTAGTCGCCTTTTACGACACCTCGGTAAGAAAGAGGGTGGTCTATTCTACTCAGCCGGATACCACACGGCGGCTAATATAATATAATATAATAATTATAAATAATAATATTTTTTTTAATATTTTATTCACAATCGGCGATTACAAACGATTAAGAACAATCATCACAGATAACGAAGAACAAGCATAAAATATATTGTGAATATATTTCATAAATTCATTGAGTGTGAATAGTTAAAAATAAATGCGGGACTTACTACTCCAGTAAGGAGTATATTACTTAATAGTAACTCAACCGATTTTTTTTTAATTTAAATTTATATTAGTGTCATCTAATATTTTATCTTAGTTTTAGTTTGAGTTTTGTATTTTTCTTTTACCTTTCTCTAGACTTTTAAGTTTAAATATGTATGTATTTTGATTATCCTTTTCATTTGTAACACTGTATATGGAGCATGTTGTGTTCTCCTATAATTGGGGGTACACTTAGCTCATGTGTCAAATAATATCATTACTTTATTTTGTGTACCTCTGTTGAAGTCCTTAAATAAATAAATAAATAAATAATTATGTATGAACAGATGAATTTGAATACACAAAAGAATTAGTTTTGTACCAGGACTTACAGATCGTAATCGATGACTTTGACGAGAAGCGTGACGTCATACACGTTCTCCGCAGGCAGATCAAAGACCAGAGCCTCGTTATAGACCGGGCTTAATGTGTTTTTCTTGACCGTTGTCTTCTTCTTCTTTATTCGTTTTCCTTGGCAGATCAGGCAGATCTTCACGTAAGGATCTACGACAAAAGTAGCATTTTTGTATATTTGATGAGGTTTATGTGTAGAGCAGAGTTCCCCAAACTTTTTTGTGTCGTAGACCCCTTGTCATGTTTTTCCTTGTTGGGTAGACTCCCTACTTACCTGATATTGATTTCCTGTAAATTTCTAACTGTAGTGAAGTTTAGGGTTAAAAACTTAAAGTAAAAACACGTGTTCATTTATACATTTATTAATTGAATTTAAATTAAAACTACTCAAAATGAAATTTTGTGCAAGCGAAGCTCTGAGACTGCGACTCTCACAAGTTTTTACAAGTTCAATATGTATGTATGTAACTCACACAATTTTATAAACATATATAATATTTTTTTTACTTCATTGGTACTTTTATAAATAATGTATATGTTTTGATATTATAAGATAGTATGATTTAAATAAATAGGTACAATCAGTGTCTGTGTTGAGATCCACTATATCGACCCCTAGGGGTCGATATAGACCACTTTGGGAATCACTGGTGTAGAGCTATAATCATTGAGTTATTATATTTGGGTAAGGAAGCTAGCCTGAAATGTGGCATATTACAATAAAGATAAATAAAAAGAAAACAAATGAGCGTGTATTTATCTGTCTCTTTTTTACGTGTGGTTAGACAAAGATGATGTGCCGTCAACGCTCTTATAACGCGATACTCTCAGAACGCGGTTTCCATAGAATATGGAGATGAAATTGCGACAGGCCTCCTATAACGCGGTACTCTGGGAACGCGGTTTCCATAGAACGCGGAGCTGAAACTGCGACAGCCTATGAATCATTGTAGTAACTAGATATTGTATATAACATCCCAGCTTATTTCAAAGTCGTCAACGACATCGGTTTCTGTGATATCAGACATCTTTCATAGTGCATACATATAGTTTTATGAGTGAACAAGTCTTTCTAAAAAAAATTCTTCACCTTTCTATATATACAGTACAGTAAAAAGAAAATATATATAGTGCTAAATGTATAGTGGACTATCCGATTTTTCCTACCCGTTACATGCAGGATTCGTAAAAACACATGCACAAACCTCCACCACCGCCACCACCATACACAAGCACTACACACGTTCACTCAACAATCGTTTCGCCCCGCAACCGAAGCATCATCAGGAGATAGACACGAGATAATCGCAAAGCATTGCGATTTTGTCGTGAAGTTTGTGCATGTGTTTTTACGAATCCTGCATGTAACGGGTATGAAAAAAAGGATAGTCCACTAGACATTTAGCACTATATACATTTTCTTTTTACTGTATCGCGGATTATAGCAAAATCATTTTCATTATTGCTTTTGTATTGTGAATCTCCGCAATGTAACGCCTAATTCTATAAACACTATGACGCGTAACGTATAGCGTACTGTCACCGCGATATTAATCTGTTAGGTAATAAAATTAAAAGAAAAAAAAGATTGCGATAAAACTGTCCAGTTCCCGTTTCAGTAAATTTTTGAATAGATACCTTTAAAGGTTATCTGTGAACAACATATTTAACAAAGAAAAGTTTTGCACAATGGACAACGGGCGCTCTTATCGCTGAAAAGCAGTATTTTTTTCTATATATTTATCAGAAAAACGGAAACAACGTGCACAACAATGGTTTACAAATTAAAATTTAAGACATTCATTATTTAAGTTAACTTGTGAACAAGCGCTTTTGAACTCTACTAGTTCCGAAAATGTTTTCACCGACAAGAACCAGCACGAAACTCGGGGTACTTTTTTTTAAATATCACTATTAATAAATTTAAATCTAATATAAATTTAATATCACATTTCGTCACTACCATCTTGTTCAGGTCGAAGAGTAGCTCAATCTACGTATTTATATCATAGATAAAAAATAGATATTCATGACGTAAAATAGAATGTTATATGTTAAAAAATATTAAAATAAAGTTTTATAGGTAAATATTAATGAAAAATTTAATCATAATATTCTAATAATAAAAAAGAAAAGCTTAACTAGAGTCACTGTTTTTCAAAGTAGTTTGTAGAGTAGATATATAAAAATATTTTACGTCATCATTTAGATTTATATGTGAATCTCAAAATTGACAATTCAACTATTATATTAGCCAACTGGTAATATAGTTTTGGAAAACATTAAAAGTATTAAGAATATGTTTTTGAAGTCGCCTGTCTACGTAAGGATCAAAAATACAAAAATACATTTACTCTAAACTAGAAAAGAAATTGTAAATTGTAATACTATCTCTTACTTTTGTTTCTCTTTTCTTACGTGTTTTACGTATTTTGTACAATAAGAGCTTTAAAAAAAAAGAAATAACCAGGAAGTTATATGAGCTATAAAATTTATTAGCATAATTAAAACAATAGACTTACCAGATGAACCATTAATATCCATTGCCTTCAAATTTCGTCCCTTGATTACGGTTACAGTTAGCCGCCCAGCAGTGGGCAGGTAACAGAGCGAAAGCATGAGTTCTCCGAGGTCTTTCTTCTCCTGTTTAAATTACAAACACAAAATTAATAACAAATATACATATATAAAAAACTAGATGTACCCGAGAATTAGTTCGTCGACTTTGGATTAAAATACCCTCAATTATAATATGTACACGTGCACGGATTTTTTGATCCTATATGTTAGCCTAGTAAAAGCTTCGATTGTAACAAATTTCATCAATATTGCTCCATCAAATTAGCCGTGAAAACGTAACATACAGACAGAGAGACAGATAGACTTTCATAACTATAATATTAATAAGAATTGAAGCCATCTCGAAACGGTTCGCAGGTCTCAAGTGCAGTCTGGTATGCATAAACTTTTGCACTTAATTGCAATTTATGCTTCTCGATTAAGTATAACACCGTACCAAAGAACCTTAGGATATTCGTTGAATTACGCCCAGAGGAGGTAAAAAATCTCGCTGCCAACTGGATCCTGGTATTCTTGGAAAAGACCTGTTTTAGAGGTGAAGTGAAAACAGTACATCAGAGATGGTTAAAGTGATATTGGGTCTTGAGATAGGCGCTACTCCAGAAAAATATTAATACAGTGATGATGATATTTTAATGTAAGTAGGTTATTTACCCCCCGGTTTGCGTATCGGTTATCGTTATCGGTTTTTTATTACAATATAAATATCGTATTCTTTACAATTCGCTGACATGTAATAAAATCATGAAATGGCAAATGGCCTCAATATTCACATACAGGATCCAATATTCTTGATAAAGGCCCTTAAATCGAGACCCTCGGGTCAGCGGTATTCAATGATTAATGATCTAACATATCCCGAGATTATAAGAATTCAATTCTTTCCGACCCTAAGGGCTTCGCCTTTTTTGCCAATAGGTATTACAGCAACAACAGAAATCGCTGTTATCGCCCGGATTATTAACAACAAAGCTCCTAGACTAAATACGTGCAGATATGTTTTTACAAGTCCGTGAACATGTTCTAGCATGTATTAATACAAAATTGTATATGTTGTATGCACCCCAGTTTCAAACCCCTGGCCGCCTAGAAGTTTTTGATAAAATCACGCGCTATTCAATGAACTGAGAACTGACAAATTAACGGTAGCTCTTTTCAGTAAAAGTTATAAAGTCGGTGCATACTTTTGGCATAAACGATCAATCAGAGTATCTAATATTTATATCGAGTCCCAGTTTAGAATGGGACACAATTCTATACCTTAAACCAACGTTAGCATTATTAAAAGAAGAAACTCCTCTCAATTGCGAACTTGGACTTACGCATGTAAAGTTCCTCTGGCCAGCAGGCCTACCATGAACTCTTATTGCGACTCAATTGAAGACGTAAACAACGACCGCGAACCGCTTTTATTTCGTACCATGAAGTGTGAATTGCATTGGGGTCATAATGTTTGAAAAGGATAACGTTAACTCTATCTCTTTTACTCACATGTTCTTAGGACGAATTCCTAACGCTTATTCGGCAACGACTTAAAGTGTGCGTCTTTAAGACGTCATGGTATGAAAAAGCAAAACGATTTCGTTTACGTCTTCAATTGAATCGCAATATGAGTTCATGGTAGGCCTGCAGTTCTGCTACAGGAGCAGTTATCCGAACTAGCAGTAGAGTTGACCATTTAAAAACACTTGTGTACAAATTTACTTAAATAATAATTATGGTTTCGAATTTGAACAGTTACTCACACATATACTTCACAGAGTTTTAGTTTGTCATAATATGTATTGTGCGATGATTTCTTTCACTCCCGTCTGTTCCTTTAACAATGTCTCAGCCAGTTTTGACTTTAATTGCCCATTAGCTCAGCTTGTGGGTAAACCCGCATGGAATATATAATGACGATAGAACGTGACTAATTTCGTGAATGTATCTATAACGTATTTTGTTGCAGTTAGTCTAGTCGACTGGCTTTACGGGTAACTATGTTATGTCACCACATCATGGATGAGCAAAATCCTACGAGTACTAACCTACTTAATAGTATAAATGCGAAAGTTTGTAAGTAAAGTAAAAAGTAAAGTACCTGTTACAATCCCACTGCTGGGAATAGGCGTCCTCTCTCCATTTCTGAAGAGAAGGGTTGGAGCTTAGACCTACCACGCTGCTCCAACGCGGATTGGTAGGTTACACATATCTCCACATTTCTCTAGAGATATGCAGGTTTCCTCACGATGTTTTCCTTCACCGAAAAGCGTGTGATAAATTGCAATTATCAATTAGACACATGAGTTTTAATAGAAAAACTCATTGGTGCCTTCCCGGGTTTGAACCCGTGCTCCCCTCGAAAGAGTCGCACGGTCTCACCGCTGGGCTATCACAGCTCAGTTTGTAAGTATGGATGTTTATTTGTGACTCTTTCACGGCGAATCCGCTGAACCAATATCTATGAAATTTGGCACAATCATTTATTATACATCGAGGTAATATACAGGCTATAAAAATCTAGTTAATTCTACAGGAATAGGATGACATTGAAAAGTGCCATCTATTATCAACCTATCAAAGTTTTTTTATTAACTATGTGTCAAAGTCAAGTCAAATCTGTAATTTAAAGGAGATTCTATATCAAGTCGTTCGGCTCATGTCGAAAGAGTTACTAGAATAATTAAACTTTGCTCTCGAGAAAACGATAAATCTCTCTCCGTCTTTCCGGATCGATCTGATTTTTGTGATGGAGATATTTACAGCGTTGGAGAGTGATAGAAGCTACAAGTTTATTCCAAGACTATACAGTACACGCGTAAGAATTTGCGGGTTTAACCTAATGCTATATAAAACACACAAAACAGATTAATTGAGGTTTATCTTACTTTCTATACCCAGAATGATCAAAACATCTCACTATGCATGTCCTGTAGTTTTCGTGAGCATTATTGATTTGCGAAAAGCGAAAAATATATGTTAAATTCTGAGCAGCAAATTAAAAGAATGGTCAAAATTTTACTTAAAGTAATTGTAAGAAAAATATGGGAACCAAATTTAAGATTTAGATGTATCTTATTAAAATTAGTGATATATAAGGCGAGCTTAGTTCACGTGAACTCTATACAAATTATCTCTATATACTTTTTTTCCTTATTTATTTATATATTACAATGTACACATATTTTGGGAACCAGTACCCATTCTTTATTCTATTTATACGTATTTATAAATATTATTATAAGTTAAATAAATTGAATTAAATTTAAATCGAGGTATTTTTAACGAACGTTAAAAATCCTCTTGTGTAAACGAGGGGTAAGGTGAGTTGAAGTCAGGTAGGCGGCAAACATGTTTTTTAACTTGTTGTGCCGACCCCACTTAGAGTAGGATAAGGACTGGAGAATGATGATATTATAAGTTATTATTTTATCTATAATAACGTCTACGTTTGGCACACCCACGACAACAGTGTCATATTTACTATCTTATCAATAAAGTAATTTTATACGCCTAAAAATAGAGCTTAACTTGTTTATAGCGAACCATTTTAGTCTTTTCAGCACAAACCCTACAGATAGAGCTGTAAACGGTGACCGTAGTTTAGTGTACAAAATCCCACGCGACAATTTGACCTATAAAGAGACCCTCATCACAATGTTAGCAGCTGTTTGCTGGCTCCAAATAATAATATACTGCTTTTAGTATGAACAACTTTTCGGAGCTTTTTAACCAGGACTTTTGAACACAATGAACCCCTTTCAAAAATTAGAATATACGCATAAGGACTATCTATCTTAAGAAACAAAAAATGTTGAGGATATCTACATTGTTATCTCGTACGATAACTTCTTTTAAGCGTATATCCTACTTATATCCTAGTTATATTATAAATGCGAAAGTTTGTGAGTATGGATGGATGTTTGTTACTCTTTCACGAAAAAACTATTCGACGGATTTGGATAAAAATTTACAGTAATATAGGTTATACATCGGAATAACATATAGGCTACAATTTGTTATGTAATATAACGCTAAATGCCAATAAAGTCATATATCTACCTTTTATGTGGAAGTCCTTATGACCAAAATTGAGAAAATTTTAATCTAAAATAATCTGTCATGAAACTTAATGTGGCAGGCCAAATTCCACGCGAGCGAAGCCGCGGGCAAAGGCTAGTTCTTTCTATTTCTAAAAATGCCTCATTTTTCTTTCATTCTTTGATTAAAACGCCTTTTTTAACGCAACTGACCGACTCGGCTGATTAAAAATGGCCGCGCAGTTTTTGGTGCGGTACACCTGGCTTCCTTGAATATCGGAGTTTTAAATCTTATATTAAAGTTATTTATTATTTTTTTTTTGATATTTTTTTTAATTTTTTTTCTTGTTGATATAGTTATAAGATTTTTTTTATCAGTGGAACTTTTGCTGATTTCTGTCTACCCCATACGTCTAATATTTTAAGTTTTATTATAATAGTTTGTTTCCCTTTAAATAAATAAATAAAAGTTATGTAAAAACTTTTTGTATTCGCGACTTCATTCGCGTCAAGTTTCAAGTTAGTTGAGTGTTAAAATTCCCCTTAATTATATTAATATTATACTATCTGTATTTTCCCGTCCCTGAAAGAAAAACGGGTTTTTAATATGATACAGGGTGTTCCGTAAAGAATGGATAGCCTTGTAACACCTGATAGTAGAACGATTCACGACTCAAACTTAATAAAAAATATATACATTTTCGAGGTAGAATAGACCACCCTCATTTCTTACCGAGGTGTCGTAAGAGGCGACTAAGGTGAGTTGAACAACCGTGTGATATCCGATTGAGTAGAATAGATCACCCTTATTTCTTACCGATGTAAATATAATAAATGAATAAATAAATATATGGGACACTTACACACACGGTCGTCCGTCCCCAAAATAAGTAATAATAGTAATAATAATAATACTTGTGTTATGGGTGATTGACATCTGGTACATGTACTACATATATAATTTTAAATACATACTTAAATACAAATACACACCCAGGCTCGAAGAATCAACAAATTGTTTTATAGAAAATGTTGGCCCTCAGCCGGAATCGAACCCGCGACCCGCGAAGCTGAAGGCAGGGTCACTACCCACTGCCCCAACGGGTCAGTCAATGTGTCAGATATGTAATTTGACGTCAGGCATGCGGCCGCTCGTAAAATAACTAGCCAAATCATGTGTTAAAAACATATTGTGCTGACCCCATTTAGAGTGGGATAAGGGCATTAGAACGACGACAGATATAAGTAATTAAAAAATTTCCTTTATAACAGCATAATAATATAGTAACATTTCAATACTGCAGGTAGAAAAATGATAATAAATTTTTCTCTCATTATTTCACTCGATCGAGTTTCTGCCAAAGACGATAAACGATTGAATAAATATGAGAATTTAAAATGCAACAGCGCTGTTCTTCAATCTGAGGATATGAAAGAATGGCCCATAAATAAATTATACACACGTCCGTCCGTCTCCAAAGTAAGCAACTTAATATTATATATATACACCACGACTCAAAGACCGAGCAAATTATTTTTAGCAATGTTGGCCCGCAGCGAAAATCGAACCCACGACCCGCGGAGCTGAAGGGTCACTGCCACCTCCGCAATCGGGCCTGTCCTAATAGTGAGTACTTTGACTCTTAAGTGGAGTTAACGCTAGCAGCTTGTCGTATATAATTGTACTAACCTGAGGCGGTGCCAGAATGTTCATGGTATACTCGATCTCCTGCTGCAGGTCAGCAGACTCCAGGAGGCCCTTCAGCACGACGTGTCCAATGAGGTCATGCCGGCTGAATCGGTCGAAATCGTAGACTGAGAACTGAAGGTAGCGTTGCCGAAGTTCTTCGTAAGGGACACTAAAGGATAAGATATAATATTCTTGAAAGGCACATTGGCATCTTACAAAGTAATCTTATTTGGTGATCGTAGATAGATTAAATTCCATTTAACGTATTAAAAAAATGTGAAAATATTTGTTCTTTGCTTTTCTTCGTATATAACCAAAAAATTCCTACTGCAGTACAGAAAAATTTCTGAATCTGAAAAAATATCCTGGCACTGTCTTGCATAAAGAGAGACACATTTACATAATGTGTCGCCGGCAGGAAACTAGGAGGTACTCGTACTATATTGTAAATGTGAATATTGAATTTCTACTATGCTTTTCTGCTAGAATAAGAAGGAAACTTTCAGAAAACTTTAAGGAAACTTTCAGTTACAGTTACTTACTCCTAAACTATTCTAAAATACTCTTACGTTATTCTGACAAGATTTTTTTCGCTTTTGCAAAAATTTGAATTCTGAATTTAAATTGTTCCGTCATGTTTCTATTTGCAACGAAAAAATTTAGTGAACACCAAAACTTATAAGCCCTTTCCTGTATAATAATGCCTATTAAATAAGCTTATAAATAAAAGAGCAACATGTTTCGCTAATAAATAGCATGCAAAAGTTACAATTTAATTTACAGAAAATAATGTCAAATTAAACAAAATCTATATATGTCAAATTGATTGTATAAGATATGTCAAGAATATAATAATTACACAATCTGCTGTATTGGACTCAAAAATGTTTATGTATTACCTACCTAAGTACTCCTTAACACTATAAAAGCAAATTAGCAATATATTAATTAGTATTACAATACATTACACTTTAAGTATACAAATAAAGTGTCTCCCTATTCGTTTTCGTCGGAATGTACAATGTACATATATTAACCGTTCTTTATAAAATACTAAATGTGCCAGCGGCTTCGACCGCGTGGAAATCAGTGTCAATTTTTTTCTAGAATTCAAATTTTAAACATAAAAGTAGTTATTGTGAATTAACCGTAAGAGATATAGATGTGCTATCACGGACTTTTTTGTTGTATTTTTATAGATCTACAATTCTCTAGTACATTACTTAAGCGTATCTGCTGGTTTACGCAGTGCACGCGACTAAAGCTCCCAGCATGCAACTGCGCTTAAAAAATCTTAAAAAACTTAAAAAATCCTTTCAGTAGATTTTGAGAAAATCGATTACATACAGATATACAGCTTTTTGGGACTTTATTTTGTAATAAGTATAGATTAAATTGAAGCTCAAAAAACACTATTTTTCAATTATGAATCAATATATTTATTATATGTAATATATATACGTATGCAAAATTTTATTGATCTAATTATGTCTCTTTACATTATTTGTACCTATACCACATTCCAATATGTTTCCCGACACTCTTAGGACTGCTGGAAGAGATCGCTTATAGCGATAAGTTTTCCTTTGTACACATAACCTAACCTACATTCCATTCAAACGTTCAACGAAAATATAGGATATACATTTTGTTTGTTTGTGTTTCACACTTTCCGTCACTTGAAATATTGAAGCTTTAAGTGGTGACACACGAAATATTGAAGCTTAAAGTTGTACACGCATTTTTAAAACATTTTACTCTTTAAAAATTATTTTAAAGTCCTTTGACACAGTTTACTTGGAAATGGGCCCTTATTTGAGACTCAACAATATTTCGAACGTTAGCTTTGTCCCATATCAAGGAAACAGCGTCAAGATCTGAAGCTGCGACGGAAATGGCTAAATCCGGCAGGCAGTGGGAATATGTATACATTCGAGATATCTATATGTACCATTGGCTTCAGGGCCTCATAGCATTTAGATGCTAAAATGAAGTGCAAAAACATTTCTGATGCTCAGTGGCTTGTGTATCGCTTTATTGCTGGAGGTATCGGGTTCGATTACCGGTATTTATATTTTCCAAATTGTTGTTGCAGATGTAGGTGAGAAGCCATTTAAACCGTGTCTTAGTCACACTCTATCTTTTTTTTTTCTTTACAATTCTATGTCATCATCTTCCTGCCCTTATACCACTCTAAGTGGAGTATGCACAACATGTTACAAACATGTTCTCACATGATTTGGCTACGTATTTTACGACCGGCCGTCTCACCGACACCTCAGTAAGAAATGAGGATGGTCTATTCTACTCAACCGGATACCACATGGTGGGTCAACTTACCTTAGTCGTCTTTTACGACACCTCGGTAAGAAATGAGGGTGGTCTATTCTACTCAACCGGATACCACACGGTGGGTCAACTTAACTTAGTCACCTTTTACGACACCTTGGTAAGAAATGAGAGTGGTCTATTTTACTCAACCGAATACCACAGGGCGGTTTCCATACAATTCTGTATATAGATCATAAAAGGAATATCGCTTGTGTTAGCGTGCGTCATCTTGGACTTTTGTATTATATTTTAACTTACCGCAAACTTGTAATCATAAAATTGTATATACATTATTTGAATTGAATTGGCTCTTAAATGAATTTATATAATTCAAAACGTATTACTTTTTAATTTCATTCGAAACATCTATAGATAATTAATCAATAGACGTTTATATAAACTGTTGAAATATGTTTATCAAATATTGTTTCGAGTTTCAACTCGGAAAGTTTTCAAATTTCAAGTGTTTCCTTACTTTATATAGTTTACGTATATAATTGTACGACTTTGCTATTGTTATCCAAACCAATATTACCCTTTTGTTTAAGATTTACGTCACCCGAACGAAAGTTTTAGGTCTATTAAAAAGTAAATATTTCCTAACAGTCATCGAACATTAGTTATATAACTCACATCTATAAATCTTTCATTACAATGTGAACGTCTCTCTGTGATACATTTGTCAACAATTTGGCATAATTGTTGCTTCAAAAATCTTACATCTTACATTTTTTCCGTTTTCCTATAAATTCCATTGAATCAAACAATAATAACTTTCCTACACTTTACCTGTCCAAAAATCCGAAAAATCTATTTTATAATGAAATTTCGGAATCAATTTCGCACTAACATAATTACAAAATATGTTTTTGAAAATAGGTTTATAAATTTTAATTTATTATTGAGAATAATAAAGATTGTAGAAAACATTGGTTTTTAATACCAAATAACGTCGTGTTTCTACATCGTTATTCAGTAAAACCTTTCTGTTATAGTTATAGTTTTATTATCAATTAGCAAACATGCTTATCAAAGTATTTGTGCCGTTTGGTATTCGGCTGAGTAGAATAGACAACCCTCATTTCCTTAACGAAGTGACTGATGTATGGTACCCAACATTAGCCGAATTCTGTCTCTAAGCCTCGATGTGCATTATTTTTTGCCGCGTACTAAGTCGACCCGCCGTGTGGTATCCGGCGAAGTAGAATAGACCATCCTCATTTCTTAGCAAGTTGTCGTAAAAGGCGACTAAGATAAGTTGACCCACCATATGGTATCTGGTTGGTTAGAATGGACCACCTTCTTGCTTACCGAGGGGTCTTAAAATACGACTATGATGAGCTGATGTCAGGCAGGCGGCCGGTCGTAAAATATGTAGCGTAAATAACGTAAATCATGTTGCAACATGATTGTGACATGTTCTGGCGACCCCACTTAGAGTGGGATAAGGGCAGGAGGATGATGCTTATCAAAGTATATAAAAAAATAGTTTGAAGTGTACTAACTACTCTAGTTAAGTAAGCCACAAATATGCCGCCCTAAAATTGCGCCAAACGAAGTGATTCCTTTATCAATAAAACAATAAATTTGAAAAAAATAGTCCAGTTTCTTGATTTTATTCCGAACTAATTATATAATAAGATTATTTAATTTTAAAGGATAGTTAAGGATCAGTAACATAGTATCTATTATAAATATTATAAAATAAAGTTCCCAAAAGTCGTGTGTAATTGATTATCTAAAAATCTACTTGTACGCTCTTTAAGTACTTAAATTTAATGCAATTTTAAGAAAAAGCTTACGTTACTTGTGCATAACGGTTTTATATACATTGAAAAACATTGTAAGATACTAATTTCTACGAAAGCAAAGCTGCGGGCACTGTTAGTAAAAACATATTTAACGTATTTTGATTTTATTGCACTATCTTTTGGTGAAAACCGTACAAAAATCCGTTCAGTGGATTTTGAGAAAATCGATTACATACAGACAGACAGCTTTTTGTTACTTTGTTTTATAATAAGTATAGATTAATTTCGCTCTTCTTATACAGCAAATGATATTTCATAATAACTAGACAGTCTTGGATTTCTTGCTAAGTGCAACTCGGAAAATGTAAATCCAATGTTTCTTGCTTAAGATTTTAATTGTAGATTAAAGTTTCCGTCTCTGAACATTTCTTTAGATCTTTTATCTGGATTATTCTAGAATATTTGCTGTGATAGAATTAAGTTTCTGAAACTTTTAATAATCGCCAATGCAGTAAGAAACTGCTGTAATTTGTAGTAGCTAAGATTACTTTAAAGGTAAAATAAAATCAATATACTTTCAAAAGTTTTTATGTTATAATCATCAACATGTTGTTCAATTTCACAAAACTGGGAATTTATATGTGTTTATTAATATTTGAATTTATTTTGACAATGGTGGCTAAATCGTCGATGCCGTTTGGTATCCGGCGGAGTAGAATAGACCACACTCATTTTCTTATGTACGTGTCGTAAAAGGCGACTAAGGTAGGTTGACCTACCGTGTGGTATCCGGTGGAGTAGAATAGATTCTCTTTCTTACCGAGGTGTCGTAAAATACGACTAAGGTAAGCTGAAGTCAGGCAGACGGTCGGTTGTAAAATGCATAGCCAAATCATGTGACATGTTGTGCCGATCCTGCTTAGAGTGCGATAAGGGTAGGAGGATGATGATCATGATGATGATGATGATGGTGATGATGGTGACTTGATCGTCACACTCTTATACTCTTTCGACCGGTCCGTTTGCGCAGGTGGTACAGTGATTCTACATTTAGCTCCAAGGGTTCGATTCTTGTCAATTGTTATCTATCTGTACTTATTATAAAACAAAGTCCCAAAAAGCTGTCTGTGTGTAATCGATTTTCTTAAAATCTACTGAACGGATTTTTGTACGGTTTTCTTCAAAAGATAGTGCAATACTTCCGAATGGTTAACGTAAATAGCGCATATCGGTATTATGTAAATTGTGTTGAAGAGATCGCGCAGTTGTTAAAAAACTTGCTTGCTGGGAGCTTTAGCCGCGTGCGCTGAGTAAACCAGCAGAGATACGCTAAAGTAATGTAGTAGAGAATTGTAGATCTATAAAAATACTACAAAAAAATTCAGCGGTAGCATGTCTCTATGTCTCACGGTTAGCTCACAATAACAACTTTTATTTTAAAAATTTCTAAAATTCGGGAAAAGTTTCCTAAATCACTGAATTTCACGCGGGCAAAGCCGTTGTAGGCACAGCTAGTTTTCTATGATCAATTTGTTCGTTCTTCTAGTATTGTTGTATATGTATTTAAGTATTTATTTAAAATTATATATGCATATATTTATTAGTTGTCTGTCACCCATAACGCAAGTATTAAGTTACTTTGGGGATAATCGTGTATGTGAATTGTTCCATATATTTATTGTTTATTTCGGAATAGATGGTAAGTTTTTTCAGCTGTGTTTTAGCTCTACATACATTCATACATTCTCCTGCCCTTATCCCACTCTAAGTGGGGTCGGCCCAACATATTACAGACTTGTTGTCATATGATTCGGCTACGTATTTTACGACAGGCCGCCTGCCTGACGTCAACTTACCTTAGTCGCCTTATACGTCACCTCGGTAAGAAAGGAGGGTGTTCTATTCTATTCTGCCGGATACCACACGGCCACTGTGTTCATGCTCTGTAGTAACAATAATGATGTAGTAACAATAATGTGATTATCCCACTGTTGGGGCATTCTTTATAGTTTTGTCTCTAAGAAGAAAAATAGTTAACATTTTCTAATTGTTACTATGCTACTTTTTGTTATTAGTGTTTAACTTAATAATAACATCGTTTAACATAGAAGACACCCCGTCAACAGTAAGTCCTTTGAGAATTGAAAATTTAAAACCTTTTGAGCAACAAATTTAAATTGAATTTATAATTAAGACAAAATATTTGTAACAAAAAAATTACAAAATTTATTTTACTGTACTCTGATATATTCTAGTATCCATAATAATAAGAAATAATTGATGGTACTAAGCGTTACTTTACGGCATATCATAAGTAGATATTAAAAAAGAAAATAAACATTGCAAGCCCTAAAATATTTTAGGCGCAAACTGTTCGCCGTAAAAGGAATAATTAATCTGTATTTAATTAATAAAGCAAAAGTTTTTTTGTCTATCACTTTTGACTTATTATATTTATTAAGATTAACAGAAATTAGTATAATTAAAAAATATTTAGGACCGAATTAATGAAGTTATCATGATTATCACATGACAGTAATTTACTTATCATAATTCTGCTCTTAACCCATTCTAAGTAGGGTCGACACAGAATGTTTTAAGCATGTTGTTATATAATTTCGATAGTTATTTTGAGACCGGACTCCTACCTGATGTCTACCTTGGTCGCCTTAGGTAAAAAATGAGGTTGGTCTATTCTAACGATGTATGCTTACAATTTCTAAACAGGCAGTAATTTAGTAATGGGTTTAAAAACACTGTTGAGGAATTTTATAATATGACAATCTTTTATACTATTCGTTACCACGAACGCAACAACATATATTGTAATCTTGCTTTGTAAGGGTGCTTAAACAGTTAAGTTGTCGCGAAAGAAGTCCCGGATGTCAAACCTGGGACAGGCATTAATGATTTCTATTTAAAATTTAAATGCCTAATTGATAATTGCAATTTATCACTCGCTTTTCTTTGAAGATTAAAACGTCTTAATAAACCCTGCATATCTTTTGACAAGTCTGAAGGTAGGTGTAACCTGCTAATCTGTATGGAACAGCGTGGTGGGTCTTAGCTCTAACCTTTTTTAACGGAGAGAAGGCTTGTCCTCAGGTATGAGATAGTAACAGACCGTTAGTTTACACTTTTCTAAAAAAGTAAGAAAAGAAAAATATACAAGATAAGAGGTAGTTCTGACGGTCTTATTGCCACGTAGCGGACAACCAGGATTCCGACCATCAGCCCCCCACTACGCATCGCCCTTAGCCAGATGCCACTATGAAGACAGACCGTGGTCTAGCTTCATAGGAAGTAAGCACCCTTAGGACAAAGTTCCCCGACGCCTGTAGAGCTTTTTCGCTCTACACTCATTACGCAACCTCGACGATGCTTCTACGCTCGCCCGTTCCGCCCGGTGACGCTGTAAGAGCCGTTAGGGCTAACAGCATACAGTCAGTTCTAAAAAAAAACAACCAGGTTGACTTGAGGACACAGTTCCGGATATTCTGTAGGAATATAGTTTACCTGAATAGAAAAGTTTCATTGAATACTGGGTTCAGATTTTTCCGATGCACCTTGGTCTGGAATTTCTTCTTGCGGTCAGGAAGAAGGAATACTTTGATATAAGGATCGCTGCTTCCAGAGACATCTTTAACGGGCAAGTCACGAGCTTCAAATATCTGTTAAATAAAGGAGAAATTAGTTTAAAATGTTATGTATGATAATTATCACACGAAATATATCATCATATATATTATAAATATATGACACTAGCTTGCCTGCGGCTTACGCTTGTTAATCAGCGTGTCACAGTTTTGAACAACGCCGCCTAGCCCATATGCTCCACAACCTACTCTATCTATTAGTGGAAGTCCCATCAAAATCTATTTAAGTTCGGGAAAACGTACTATTGACCACTTCCTCAAGAATCTTTTAATAAAATCGCACAAAAATTTGATTAGTGGATTTTGACAAAATCGACATACAAACAGACGGCTTTTCGGACTTTATTTTATAATATCAATAGATAATATAATAATATATAATATTTTAAATACGAACATATGTCTTCAGTCTATACGTGTTTCCGGATTATTGCAAAATAACTTTATAATTACTTGTGTATATAGGATATAAATAAAGACACTTTTCTTTCGGGAATGGAAAAAAACATAATGTGCAATGTTTTTTACTGTTACCGAAGGAAAAATTATAATTGTAATAATTGAGGGTATTTAAACTTTTAATTGACGTGAACGATGTCGCAGATACAGCTCAACAGTTATAATTAAACAGCATTTTTTCAGGTTATTAGTTCATACTGAATCGTATCGATTGACCTAAAAGTAGCTTGGTTTATTAATCTCAAAGAAGTATTTCAACACTAGTTTGAAATGCAATGAAAAACAATATGTGTATCATAATGTTACGTAGTTTACGTATGTATTTTCCTCACTGAAATAACAGATGGCGCCACTAGTATTTACTACACGCTGTAGCGAAGTAGTTAAACAAAAAATGCTCATACAAAGTCAATGATCAAAATCTCCTATTATTTCCTTTAGTTTTAAATGCACCCAGCTGGAACACTAAGCCTAAGCTAATCTGTAAACGGTGCATCTTCCGGTGCGGCTATACTTGGACATCTGCGAAGTGTCCGCAATACTCTCCGTTTAAGTGGCAATAGAGCTTCGATAGCCCAGCGGCGAGACCGTGCGACTCTCTCGAGGGTAACACGAGTCCAAACCCGGGCAGACACCAATGAGTTTTTCCATTAAAACTCATGTGTCTTATTGATAATTACAATTTATCACACGCTTTTCGGTGAAGGAAAACATCGTGGGGAAACCTGCATATCTCTAGAGAATTTTGGAGATATGTGTAACGTACCAATCCCAATTGGAGCAGCGTTGTAGGTCTTAGCTCCAACCCTTCTCTCCAGAAATGGAGAGAGGAGGCCTATTCCCAGCAGTGGGATTGTAACAAGCCGCTACTTTAAGTGGCAATACAGCTACCATCGTGTTATTTGTACGTAATCTTTCCCTCTTCCGTACGTCCGTTACATAAGTATAATAAAGATTTATAAAATTCTTACCTTCACAACAAGAGCCTCGACTTCTTGATCGTACTTCAAGGCGAAATGGAGTTTACCACAGAACTCTAGATCTCCGCTATCGGTAGACGATTGACGGACAAGCTCGCTCTTGTAGAGTTCCGGCTAGATGAACAGATACAAACTTTTTTATGGATACATATCTATGATATATAAATATAAAAATGAATGATTCCTCTCAGATTGACTTCACTGTTGGCTTTGCGATTTTGTCGTGGAGTCTATCTCCTGATGACGCTTCGGTTGCGGGGCGAAACGATTGTTGAGTTTGTGATAGTGAACGTGTGTAGTGCTTGTGTATTGTGGTGGCGGTGGTGGAGGTTTGTGCATGTGTTTTTACGAATCCTGCATGTAACGGGTATAAAAAAATGGATAGTCCACTATACATTTAGCACTATATATATTTTCTATTTACTGTATCGCGGATTATAGGAAAATAATTTTATTATTACTTTTGTATTATGGATCACAGCAAAGTAACGCCTAATTCTATAAATTATTTACTGTTGGCTTTAATAGCTTGTATCGTTACCGGGAGATTAAAACGATAGATAAGTAAAGACAGTACGCAATGATGATTTTGTGCTTCGTTTTTCCTTGTGGTCATAAAATATTAACTAGGGAAAACATGTAACAACACGTTTAAAACATATTGCGCCGACCTGCCGATATGCCCACCGACATGTTCTCTCACTTAGAATGGCATAGGGGCACGAGAATAAATTTTACTGTTGTTGAAAATATATAACATAAAACATTTCTGAAAACTAGAAATATACAACGTAACGTTTTTCTCTTTATAAAATAAAACTCTTAAATAATATTTTTATAACAACTGTTCTATATCATACTTTATGAAGGAAAATTTTATACGAAATTTCAGGGAAAATGTAAAATAAACCCTTTATTAAAATATTACATTTTATTCATTAGTTTTCTTTAAAAGTTATATTTCAAAATGTTCTTTTGATAACATTTTTTAAAAGCTCTACTCCGCCGTTCAAGCATCTCACTTGACAGATACTTTTTCCAAGTCTAATCATTCATAGTCATTTCTAATTACTTCTGATTAACTGTTTGTTTTAAATTTATTTTTAAAAAAATATCTCAAAAAATACAAACCAAAAATCAACGAGGTTTGTCTGGTTTAAGCGAAGAAATACTTCAGGTTCAAAGAACCCGCGAATCCGCGGTAAGGATTACGTAATGTAGTAATCTTTCATTATTCCTAAAAAAACATCTTAAAAGAAAATTGGCACCTATAAATACGACTCATTTCACTTTAGGAATATGTCTATGCTCAAAAAACATTTAAAATCATAAATTAACCTATGATTTTACTGAATTATGTAAAAACAATTTAAAACAACCCAATTAGCGCTCACAAAAGTAAAAACTCATTTAGAAAAATAATACGCGCTCAAAAAGGTTTCATTTTGAAAATTAAAATGTTACCATTCATAAAATATTAACATCGATCGCATTAAAAAACTGACGGTAAAATACGTTTGATCTCTACAAAAGCTGTAAGCGGCTTAATTGAACGTGCTACCTATAGTTCAAGAGGATTACCGGAGTATCACTGGATCAATGATAATGGATTACCGAGCTTTATGTGGTATTCTAACATTGTTTCTCCGATGTTTGTCATCCAGGAATGCTGTCGGAAATAACCACAGCACAGGTTGGTCAATAAAAGATCTCTCTGTCAATTGCATCTGGATTCTTCTTCTTCTTGCATCATTTTCTTTATTCAAAATATATTTTATTCAAGAAAACTTGTAAACAAATGTTTTACATCGTCAACTCTACTGCTTGTTTTGGAAGGCTGTTCCTATCGAGAAGAGCCAGCAAAAAAACTTGGCGGCTGCTCTTTTCAAAACATAATTCTTATTTCTAGTTTACTTATTACTACATTACTGTCTTTTACAGGGTCATAGAGAAGCTATATCCATATATTCTTATCATCTAAGTCCTCAACAGTATAGTAGGCTTGTATTAGCCTCTTTTTAACAGTGTTTTTAAACTGCTGCAATAACAAAGCTAAAACTGATTGCGGATTCTTATTATTGAATCTTATACCTAATCTCATTGATGTGAATCGTGGCTATTTGATGATAGCACACTGTCAATTGTGTTTCGCCAACTGCAAGCCTACCATGAACTCTTATTGCGACTCAATTGAAGACGTAAACGACAATCCGCTTTCTTTTCGTACCATGAAGTGTGAATTGCATTGGGGTCGTAATGTTTGAAAAGGATAACGTTATATGAACTATAGATAACTCTGTCCCTATTACTCACATGTTCTTAGGACGAATTTCGAACGCTCATTCGGCAACGACTTAAAGTGTGCGTCTTTAAGACGTCACGGTATAAAAAGAAAAACAATTTCGTTTACGTCTTCAATTGAGTCGCAATAAGAGTTCATGGTAGGCCTGCTGGTCCTATATTCCGCCGTGCGAAGACAATAAAGGGGGGGAAGCTAAGCGGGAGATTAGTTATACAGGAAATAAGAATTTTCCAACGCATATTACTCCGCGGGCAGCTTTTATACTGTCTTCGTAAACTACCCAAAAGTATGTATGTTAATACGAGATTCTTGCTTAAGTGCATATTATTATAGTCCAATATCGTAGTCAAGTTAATCGCTTTATTAGTGTTTTTGAATGAAAGATTATGTTAATAATTTGTCCTTACCGAACAGACTCAACGAAAAAATAGTAATCTTTTTTGTATCATTCTTTTTTAAACTGCGGTTTAATACCATTCGATATTCAAACCTAAATCATTTCATCTTTCACCGTGATAAGGTTTAAATTTATTAAACAGTTCGATTAGAGACTTTTATTACTCAATATATAAACATTCAATTTATTAACCCAATAAATTGAAAATAATCATCATTCTCCTGCCCTTACCCGGATTTGAACACATAATCGTCCCTAGAGAGTCGCACGGTCTCACCGCTGGATTATCACAGCTTATAAAATTACAAAATTGTGTAAAATGTAAATACGTTTAGATATCCCATAAAATAACTTTCTAATACTTACCAAAAATTTAGAAGTATATAGTGCTTTAATACTTAATGTATATAATAAGTTAATAATATTTTCAGTACTTTAATATTATGTAAATGAAGTTATTCGCAAAGTGACGCCGAATAATAAATTAAGCTTCATACTAAAATATGCCAAAAACATAAATAAGAAACGTAAATGTAAATCTACTACTTGTTTATTGACTTGCCCTTGCGACCGACTGCCCTCGAGACACATTGGCTGTATTTACAACTTACTTACTTTGTTTTGTCTATAAGTAAAGGTTACATATAATACGCAATGAATTAACGAGGATCTTATTGCTTTTAGCAGATTTGATTTCATTAAATATATTCGACAATACATCTTAATCTTTTTAACGGAAGGAAAAGGAGAGTGGAAGTTGCAACATTGAGACGTCAGAATAGTTGCGGAATGGGGCGATGCGAAGAGGAGAGGTGAGGTGTGGAGAGGAGAAGAGAGGTAAGGTGTGGAGAGGAGAGGTAAGATACCGAGAGGAGAGGAGAGTAATGACACCTTTTGACGCGGTGTTAATGAGGTATCAAAAAAAAGAATAAGTTGATTTGAGAAAATCGTTTCTTATTTCTTCAATAAAATATAGTTTTAATAACTTACTTTGATAAGTCCAATAGACGAATCGGCACGTTCCAAGCTGCAGATACTGAATTGTATGGAGGGGAGGTCCAGGCGGTGAGACAACTGGCGTTGGAAGGTCTGGTGTCGTTCGGGCACAATCGGCAAAGTTGTTTGCCGGAGAACCTGATAAAAAATGACAGCTAAGTATTCTTAGTAATGTTGGAGATACGTAGACTCAAAATGAGCATCTCCATCTCTTTATAGAACTTAACTTTTGTACAAGAGAATACTACTAGAGAGACGTATTGTTTCTTCGGAGATATCTAAAGTATGCTTTCATAAAATATATATTTGTATATAGACAAACAAAGTATATAAAAGACTCCATTTTAAGAAAACATTTCATATAACAAAAAAAATCTTAAATGAAGTCGTTCTAAATTAGATTCAAAATTAGGTGAAGCCGACATTGCGTCGCAACAACACAGAACTCTGCTTACTGGATATTCATAACGTCCGTATATAGTATATATATGGCAGTAGTTTGCTTTATTTTATGGGTGTATGCTGCATAAGGGAATATTTTATGTATCGCTGAATTTAACAAGTGTGTGCATTATTAAAATCAGTTCTTTTTTTCACCGTTGTCCATCCACAATAATATCGATTAACACAATTGCATATTCGTATACGAATATTATGTAAGTGACATCGTGGATGAAATTTTCGCTTAAGTCTTTTACACATAAAAATTGGTATATAGTTATGTATGTATGCAGCACCGATAATACTTAGTCACGTCACAAATAGTAAGGTAGTTAGTTACACTTCAGTGGCGTAGATCACCCGATGGCCCCGGGGCCCCATAGCATAGGGGGCCTCTGAATATACCTGCCTCAACTGGAGTACATCGAAGTTGTAACACGAACAAGAATACTTTCCGCTCAGTAAATTAAGGCTGGAATATGGAAGAGAACGTTTGAAGGTAACCGTTGACTATATCTAGAATTATGCTTTCAACTTATTCCCCCTAATTTTCCATTCCAAGCTTCTTTATTACAACTTATCCCTACCATTACTGAATCGGTTTTTTTACCTCTAAATGATTTATTACGAATTTGAAAGTATTACATTCTATTTTTGTTTATCTTTTATTGTAATCGCCCTGCATATTTTTATTACATTTAGTTTATTTTTTCAATTTATTTATTTATTTACCACTCAAAAAATATATTGCGTATTCGAATTAATAAATAAGATCTGAGTATTTAATCTTAGAGTCACATCTAGTTGCTATATTTCTAGTAGCCTTTCCCGACTTAGTGAACTCATTATAAGATTTTGCGATTGCAATCACTTTAAATACTTTTATACTGTTATAAACGGGAACGTATAAATCATAAACTTTTAAAATTGTTTTCATGGGTTAATATGCTAACGGTTGCATAATAATAATTGATATTTATTATACATTAAGTGATTTATAGAAGAAGGCCTTACTTTGCGCAATTCCATTTTTTTTTATTATTTTACTAGAATCCGCGTTTGTCAATACGATCTATGTAATGCTAAGTGTAGGAAGCAAAACCGTTCTTATATCTTAGACATTCAGGATTAGTTACCGCACGTATCACAAGACATCACCACTTACAGCACACACACAAGCACTACACACATTCACTACGACAATCTCAACGATCGTTTTGCCCCGTAATCGAAGCATCGTCGCTAGACAGGGTTCACGACAGAATAGAAAAAGTATGCGATGTATATAACACCCATGTGTATTGCCGAACTTGACTACTCATATAATATAAGCATATAATATACAAAATTGTAACAAATTCCTTTATAATGTTCCTTTGATACTATGTTTTCAAAGCGTAACCCTGAGGCTATTTGCTTTGTTCCGTATAAAAGAACTTTGAAAGTAGATAGTCTAGGAACAGAGGGTTGATAACGTAACGTAATTGTGATAAGGATCGGTAGCAATGTTACAATCAATCAAAGTTTATATTCGTTATTACCGACATATATTTTTAATACTATATAATATTACTATACTATATAATAATACTATAATAATAAATACTAAAAGAGCCATACGTGGCATCTACAATTTAAGTCCGCGTGATTCCCTGAGAGAGAAGTTTAAGGAAACAGGTATTCTAACATTTGCTTCACAGTATATTTTAAATAACGTAATTTTTGTACATAAAAATATAAAGAATTATAAAACGATAGGTGATGTATATAATAGACAAAGTAGGAACCGACATAAGCTTGCGACTCCTGCTTTGCGCCTAGCAAAAGAACGTAAATCGTTTGTGGGTTTGGGTATAAGATTCTATAATAAAATTCCGAAATCAATTTTGGTCATGCCATTACAGCAGTTTAAAAACACTGTTAAAAAGAGGCTGATACAGAAAGCCTACTATACTGTTGAAGATTACTTGGATGATAAGGATGTGTGGATATAGGTGCACTTCTACCCTGTACAAGACAGTAATAAATAAATGTAACTAGTTCTAAGATTTATATATTTTAAAAAGAGCAACCGCCGAGTTTCTTGCTGGCTCTTCTCGGCAAGAACAGCTTTCCGAACCAGCAGTAAAGTTGACGATTCAAAAGCACTTGTTTACAAGTTTACTTGAATAAAGAATATTTTGATTTGATTTTGATTTGATTAATTACATCAATTCCGTTATAAAAACAAAACTTAAATTAAATTCCAAGATTTAAATTTGATTAATTAATAGTAATTTTGGGTAAAAAAAAGTAAAGTAAAGTAACAGCCTGTTACTATGCCCACTGCTGGGCTAAGGCCTCCTCTCTCCGTTATTGGAGAGAAGGATTGGAGCTAAGACCTACCACGCTGCTCCAATGCGGATTGGTAGGTTACACATATCTCCAGAATTCTGTAGAGATATGCAGGTTTCCTCACGATGTTTTCCTTCACCGAAAAGCGTGTGATAAATTGCAATTAACAATTAGACACATAAGTTTTAATAGAAAAACCCATTGGTGCCTGCCAGGGTTTGAACCTATGTCGTCTCTAGAGAGTCGCACGGTCTCACCGCTAGGCTATCACAGCTTCGTAATTTTGGGTATTGATATTTAATTCCATCACAAGATCATAATTTTTAATATTGTCCTATATATACAGTCTATGTCATTAACTTCTACCATTATTTTAATATTTTTTTTATGCGTCGCGTAAGGATGTTTGTGAAAGTTGTTAGGAAACATGTATTCCTACTGATTTCAGGTTATTTGTCTCACATATGTATGTTAGAAAAAATACCTATATTGTAAATAGAAGAAAGGCTTTCATATAGAAGCCTTCGGTTCTAACGTGGATACAATACGCCTATTACATATTCTGATATATATCGTGAGTATTGTTATTTGTCCTGCTTAGGAAAACAGTACAGTTTTAGGCTGAGATGGGTTTTGCTGTTGTAGGTTAGCCTGCCGAGTGCAATTATTATGCAATTTATCTCTTATCTCACGTATAGTACCCGGTATTAAATAATGCACATCGATGTTTCCAACGAAACAGCCGGCCATTTCGGTTTCGTAGAGCGCTGTCACTGTCACACACGGGTTCATCAGTCTGTGCGACAGAGACAATGCTCTATGAAGCAGAATCTAGCGGATTTCTCTCTCTAAGCCTCGATGTGCATTATTTATTGCCGGGTACTATACAAGGAAATACAAGGATACATTATTTCGCTTTATAAGCAAAGGAAATATTTCAAATTATATTTTGATAAAACAGTACATTACGATTAATGCGACTTTAGTTACCTATTATAGTAGAGCGTGAATTAAATAATTTAAAGAAATAGGTAGACCTTTACGGAATTCACGAATTTACGGAGTACAAAAATAATAATTTTTCTATCATCAAAATATTATATGATTCTATGTAATAATAAATGAAATCTTGTGAGACGACGCAATGACCTGGCAATAATTAATTAATGATAAGAAACAAACTATATAAACGTAAATATTAACAGATAAATCGCAGACGTGACGGCACAATTCGATGTACGATCAAAACAATGAATATATTACAGAGGTCAAATATTTGAAAGTAAGTCGACGCTCTAAGGGCCCAATATAGTGTCGATAAATCTCAGACATTGTGTAATAATTGATCTTTTTTACAGAATACAATGTTTACCCTAGCCATTTCATATAGGATATCTAAAAATCTCAATTAAAAGGTATTTTTACAATATTTTTAAAAGCTCTTATCTATGCCATGTATGGCAAGTTAGATAAAGTACGTGAAAGTAGAATTTTGCGAAGTATATTTGACCTACTTCCGGGGGTCCGTTTAAGCTGAAATTATAATAAACTAGCTATGCCAGCGGCTTCGCCCGCGTGGAAATCAGCGTGTCACTATATTTTTCTAAGACATGCTATTCGGACTTTTTGTAGGAGTTTTATAGATCTACAATTCTTTGGTACATTACTTTAGCGTATCTCTGCTGGTTTACGCAGCGCACGCGACTAAAGCTCCAAGCAAGCAAGTTTTTTAACAACTGCGCGATCTTTTCAACACAATTTACATAATACCGATATGTACTATTTACCTAAACCATTCGGAAGTATTGCATCTTTTGGTGAAAACCGTACAAAATCCCTTCAGTAGATTTCGAGAAAATTAATTACATACAGACAGACTTTTTGGGACTTTGTTTAATAGTACAGTTTTTGTTTTGAATTGTTTTGAAGTACAGTAAATTGATCCCTGTTTTCAAATCTGGTGATAAGAGCGACCCTAACAACTATAGACCCATCTCGATCTTGCCAACTCTTAGCAAGGTCTTTGAGAAAGTTATTCTAAATCAACTGCTCAAGCATTTTAATTTTAATAATTTACTTCACCCTGAGCAGTATGGGTTTACCAAGGGTCGGTCTACATCGGATGCGGGCGTAAGATTGTTGAAGCATATCTTTGATGCGTGGGAGAACTCACAAAATGCCATAGGGGTATTTTGTGATTTGTCCAAGGCATTTGATTGCGTTCAACACGAAACTTTATTACTAAAGCTTGGTCATTATGGTATTAAGGATCATGCACTTCGTCTCGTTGCATCTTATCTCGATAGCCGAATTCAAAGAGTGTGCATTAATGGTGTGCAGTCATCCGGATCGGCCTTAGTTATGGGTGTGCCTCAAGGATCAATCCTTGGTCCCTTTCTGTTTTTAGTATATATAAATGATCTACCATATTTCATTCATAATATTTGCGACATTGTACTGTTTGCTGATGACACATCTTTAATATTTAAAGTAAATAGGAATAACGCTAATAATATTGACGAAGTAAACAGTGGATTGTCGCAGGTAGCTCAATGGTTCAGACTAAATAATTTGGTACTAAACTCAAATAAAACGAAATGTTTAGAATTTGCATTACCTAATACAGCTAAAAAAGCTAATGAGCTCTTAATAGACAATGTACCACTAAGAACAGAAAATACAACTGTATTTTTGGGAATGACGTTGGATACAAAACTCCAATGGAGCACACACATAACAGCTCTCGCAGGGAAACTCAGTTCAGCAGCCTATGCTATTCGAAAGATAAGACAGTTTACAGACGTCGAAACAGCAAAACTAGTTTATTTTGCTTACTTCCATAGCATTATGTCTTATGGAATAATGTTATGGGGTAAATGTGCTGATATTGAGAAAATTTTTGTATTGCAAAAAAGAGCCATACGTGGCATTTATAATTTGAATTCGCGTGAGTCCCTGCGAGAGAAGTTTAAGGAAACAGGTATTCTTACGTTAGCTTCACAGTATATTTTTAGCAATTTGATTTTTGTGCATAAAAATATACATAATTATAAAAAGATTGGCGATGTATATAATAGACAAAGTAGGAACCGACATAAGCTTGCGGCTCCTGCTTTGCGCCTTGTAAGAGTACGTAAGTCGTTTGTGGGTTTGGGTATAAGATTCTATAATAAAATTCCACAATCAATTTTAACTTTGTCATTACAGCAATTTAAAAATACTGTTAAAAAGAGGCTGATACAGAAAGCCTATTATACCGTGGAGGCTTACATTGATGATAAGAATGCATGGATATAGCTGCTCTTCGACCTTGTGCAGGATAGCTATGACAAAATGTAATTAGTATTAAGAATCTTCTTTTTTAAAAGAGCTCCACCGAGTTTCTTGCTGGCTCTTCTCGGTAGGACGGCTTTCCGAACCAGCAGTAAAGTTGACGATTCAAAAGCACTTGTTTACAAGTTTACTTGAATAAAGAATATTTTGAATTTGAATTTGAATTAGTAAGTATAGATTTTGTATGGGGACATCATATCAGATTTTTATCCTAAACAGTCACTTGCACGGTCTTTTCTACATAAAATTAAAAAATCATTGGATTACTAGGGACTATGTAGCATATCTTTTTCAGATTTAACTCTATAATGAAACGAACGCTAAGCAATTTATGCCGTCTACCCACGAATACTTAAGTTCTAAATCATTAATCACTATTAAAGCCCGTGGAGTAGATTTTAGGTCGCAATTGGTAATAATTAAGTAGGTTAATTAAGGAATATCATTAGAACTCAAGGTTGTCTAACATAAATCGAAATTTAGTATACTTAACTGCCTTAACTGTATAAATCGTTATTTATAAGTGTACGCAGAACATTATTATATTTAAACGAAAATCCAATACAAAAGTAATAATAAAATTATTTTGCTATAATCCGCGATACAGTAAATAGAAAATATGTATAGTGTAAAATGTATAGTGGACTATCCGTATTTTCATACCCAATACGTGCAGGATTCGTAAAAACACATGCACAAACCTCCACCACTTCCACCACAATACACAAGCACTACACACGTTCACTATCACAAACTCTACAATCGTTTCGCCCCGCAATCGAAGCACATTCTTTTGTATTATGGATCACCGCAAAGTAACGCCTAATTCTATAAATTATTTGAAAATCTAATACTCTTTATTGTTAAGAAATCCAGAGTACAAAAGTAATGATAGAATTGTTTAAATTTTTCTTTGCGATGTTCTAGCGGAGCCTATCTGCTGATGATGCTTCGGTTACGGGGTTCAACGTTTTTTTATATTTATTTTTTAATTCGTTGAGATTGTCGTATTGCAAGTGTGTAGTGCTAATGTAGTGTGTTGTTGGTGCCGTTTTTTTGTGATACGTGCGGTAACTAATCCTGCAAACGAGGATTATAGCAAGATAATTCTGTCATATCTTTTGTTTTACAATACCTTTGAATTATCAACTCTAGTCGACAAAAATTATTACTATTACTGACAAAAAATATTGCTATTTTAAAATATATTAAAGCTAGTTATATTTCTTTATTTCTATTTTTTCAGAAAAGATTGGTGAGATGCGCAGTTTCCAAATATCAGAGGGTGTGACATGGAAAATCGCTTGTGTAGACCTACCCCCAAGAGTCGGTTAAAATTCATATTCAAATTCAAAATATTCCTTATTCAAGTAAACTTGGAAATAAGTCAAAGCTGTTACTACCGAGAAGAGTCAACAAGAAACTCGGCGGTTGCCCTTTTTAAACACAACTCTTATAACTAGTTACATTTAGTCATCACTGTCTTGTACAGGATAGAAGTGCAGCTATATGCACACATTCTTATCATCTAAGTAATAAAAAACGAAGAACATACTGACCCATAACAAGGCCAAGTTTTTTATTTATTTATTTACTTACAAATTGCTTACACTAATAATATAAATTCTTACTTGCTAAGTACATAAGTGAAGTGTAACAATTCACTTAAAAGTAAACCCCTAGCATCATACGTAGCATAAATTTTATTTTTATTACATACTAGTTGTGCCAGCGGCTTCACCCGCCTGGAAATCAGCCTGTCACAATTTTTTTCTATAATTCAAATTTTAAATATAAAAGTAGTTTTTGTGAGTTAACCATAAGAGATAGTGACATGCTATTGCGGACTTTTATGTAGTATTTTTATAGATGTACAATTCTCTAGTACATTACTTTAGCGTATCTCTGCTGGTTTACGCAGCGCACGCGACTATGGCTCCCAGCAATCAAGTTTTTTTAACACCTGCTCGATCTCTTGACCACAATTTACATAATACTGATATGTACTATTTACCTAAACCATCCGGAGGTATTGCTCTTTTGGTGAAAACTGTATAAAAATCCGTTAAGTAGATTTTGAAAAAATCGATTACATACAGACAGCTTTTTGGGACTTTGTTTTATAATAAGTATAGATATTTCTGTGTTAGATATATTTTCGTGCTAAAATGTAAATCGATATGATCACTGCATTTTTTGACGACTTTGCAAAATCTTGCATAAGGGGACTCAGCTCTCAAGTTTAGGTAAGTATGTAATAAAAATATTATCACAACCATTAATAGTGACCGATCAAATTAGAAAAGTCAGGCTAACAACACATTGATTGCTGCGAATATTATTTTCTATGGGGTGATTGGATTGGATCGACCTCGCAGTCGCCTCAAACGTGACAGTCGGGGCAGTAATATTTATGACCCGACATTGTTACGGGAGAGCGAGCACTTTTATCCAGTGGAAATATATACGTATGTTGTAGATCGGTAATTATTTTTTATGGCTAGTGATATAGCAACTAATGACGGTATCATTATATAAATAGACGGGTCACATCGCGATAAAATCGAGTGTGGTATCCGGCAGAATAGAATAGACCACCCTCCGTTCTTACCGAGGTGTCGTAAGAGGCGACTAAGGTATGTGCCGTGTGGTATCCGGCTGCGTAGAATAGACCACCCTCATTTCCTTACCGAGGTGTCATAAAAGGCGACTAAGGTAAGTTGACGTCAGGCAGGCGGCCGGTCGTAAAATATAGCCAAATCATGCCGACCCCACTTAGAGTGGGATAAGGGCAGGAGAATGATGATTGCGACAAAATCGAGTTAAATTATTACAAGGTTCGACGTTTCGACGAGTTGCATCCGACTGGAGTGCCGTGGCGTCTTCGTTCCCGAGTACTACAGCCATTATTTTGTTCATCTACCCTCTTTTAAAGTGTACTAATGACGGTATCTTTTGGCTTCTTAGGATTGAAGGTATAATATATGATTTACCATTCCTAAGCTTCACCACGTGACCTCGATACTTAGGCATCCAGAAATCGTTCGAGTCTTTATAAAAGCTTCCATTTATTTCTCCCGGTTGCCATTTTTTCGTTAATTTTTATAGCGTATTAAAAATTCTGGTTACGGTATGCTTATTTGGAAGTTACTAACGAGTAATAACGGCTTTATTGTGCCCTTACGGGCATTGTACGCGTTACTTACGTCTATTCAGATTCAAATTCAAAATATTCTTATTCAAGTAAGGTTGTAAACATATGCTTTTGAATCGTCAACTCTTCTGCTGGTTCGGAAAGCTGTTCGTACCGAGAAGAGCCAAGAAGAAACTCGGTGGTTGCTCTTTTCGAATATAATTATTATAACTAGTTACATTTGGTCATTACTATTTTGTACGGGGTAAAGGAGCTATATCCACGCATTTTTATCATCTATATAATCCTCAATAACGTAGTAGGCTTTTTGTATCAGCCTCCCTATAACAGCGTTTTTAAACTGCTGTAGTGTCAAATATAAAATCGATTGCTGAATTTTATAATAGAATCTTATACCCAAACCCACAAACGACTTACGACTATTTACTTTTGCAAGGCGCAAAGCAGCGACCGCAAGCTTATGTCGGTTCCTACTTTGTCTATTACATACATCGCCAATCTTTCTATAATTGTGTATATTCTTATGCACAAACATTAAATTTGTACTGTAGTTAAATTTTGTGTACATAATGTATTTTCAACAGCTAAAAAAATGCTCTGATCGCCACCAAACTTTACAAGATCATCCTCTGGGTAATTTTAAAGATTATTTAAAAATTACATTGCAATCTTTCAAGCCGTTCCGACTATAAAGGATATAAAGAGAAACATTCATTTTTATATATGAAGGTAGAACAAACCGACCGACTCTACATAATCAGTTTTATGAAAACTACGTAATAAAGAATCATCATCCTCCTGCCCTTATGATTTGGCCACATAGAGTGAGACTCTATGTGGCCAAATCATATAACAACATGTTACAAACATGTTGTTATATGATTTGGCCATGTTACAAACATGTTACAAACATGTTACAAACATGTTGTTATATGATTTGGCCACATATTTTACGACCGGCCGCCTGCCTGACGTCAACTTACCTTAGTCGCCTTTTATGATACCTCGGTAAGAAATGAGGGTGGTCTATTCTATGCAGCCGGATACCACACGGCATTAACCTTAGTCGCCTCTTACGACACCTCGGTAAGAAAGGAGAGTAGCCTATTCTTTTCTGCCGGATACCACACGGCATTACGTAATAAAGATTATTAGAAAATAAAATTGTAAGATAGAACGGTTGTTGATAGCGTAAATATAGACCAATTTATAAACAAATAAAAACAACTAAGTTATATCAAATTAACATAAACGCAATTTTCTTAAGATATCAAAACATAAACAATAATTGTTTGCAAAGTGTTTCTAAGTACTATTTATTTTAATTAAGAAGCAGCGAAAACACGCTTAATTAAAATATATTGAATCTTTAGTTGCAGAAAGATTTCTTAGACTTGTAAATAAAGTTCTCGAAGAGTATTGAACCAAAAACTATGATTACATTTTTTGCTGCTGTGCCATACTGAAACGTTTGCATATGACACACAGTCGTCCATCCCCAAAGTAAGTAACTTAATACTTGTGTCATGGGTGAGAGACAACTGGTAAATATATACATATATAGTTTTTTTAAATACATACTTAAATCTTACTAATATTATAAATGCGAAAGTTTGTGAGTATGGATGGATGTTTGTTACTCTTTCACGACGAATCCGCTAAAACAATATCAACGAAATTTGGCACAATTACTCCTTATACATCGAGGTAACATATAGGCTATAAAAATCCTGTTAATTCTCTATTATCAACCTATCAAAGTTTTTTTATTCACAATGCCTCAAAAATCACGTCAATTCTGTAGTATTTTACATGGCAAAACAACGTTTTCCGGGTTAACTAGTACATATATACACCCAGACTCGAAGAACCAACAAATTCTAAATAGAAAACGTTGGCGGGAATCGAACCCGCGACCCACGGAGCCGAAGACAGGGTCACTGCCAACTGCGCCAATGGGCCAGTCAAATTATATTAGAAATATATTATTTCTTACTGCAAAAGTATAATAAAAGTATATTATCCCACTAGTGGACATAGTAACGTAATATAAGAGTTGAAGCTAAACCTTACCAATCTGCTCCGATACTTTTAGTGATTTATACATTACCAGTTATATCTGTGAAGACGTTCGTCTCAACTTAAAGTAACAATCTAGTTACTATCCCACGGCTGGGCATTGACGTCCTTTATCTGTATTTGGAAAGAAGGGCCAAGACCTAACACGCTGCTCCAATGTGGATTGAATGGGTTACACATATTTCCAGAATTCTCTATAAATTTGCTGGTTTACTCACGATTTTTCCTTCACCGAAAAGCGTGTGATAAATTGCACTTATCAATTAGACACATAAATTTAAACATTGGTGCCTGCTCGAGGTTTGAACTCCTGACTCCCCGACAGAGTCGCACAATCTCACCGCTTGGCTATCACAGCTTTTATATGTAGTTACATATAGGTACACCAAAAATACTAATGATCTTCGTCGTAAGGAAAACTGCCTATCAATACAGTTTCCTTCAGACTTATTTCATTGCCAAAAAGCGCATAATCAACTGTTAAATTCGACATCATTAAAATTATCAAAGAAAACCCCTAACGACGGTATATTTTTGCCACAAGGGTATCTCAGTCTCTTCAGTTTTTTACGAATAATTATAAGACGTTTCAAAAAAGTCTGTAATTTCTTTTGTAAAATATTGAGTTTTTAGTTCGAGCAAATTTCGAAGCATCTTGATTAAAGTATTCCAAGGGGACTGTGGGGAGAAAAACAAAATTATCGAGCCTCGGTGTTTCTCTTTGAAAAATGTTCAGTAAAACTACTTTGATTGCAAAAGAAAAAGTACCGACAAGATTTCCGTTGGCAAACATTTCAGCGCAACCTTTTCCCTTCGATATCTCTCGAGTGTTTTTTCACTCTGAGAAATATAAACCTTTTAGTGAGTTGTTATTTTAGTATTAAAGAATTGAGAATACGCAAATTAGATCATTATGTATAAAAATAATTAGCTGGGTATTTTATTTAGTAACGGCCTGTTACTATCCCACTGCTAGGCTATAGGTCCGCTCTATCCGTTTTTGAAGAGAAATTTTAAAGCTAAGACCTACCACGCTGCTCCAATGCGAATTCGTAGGTTACACAAATCCCTAGAATTTTCTAGACATACGCAGGTTTCCTCACAACGATTTTCTTCACCGAAAAGCGTGCGATAAATTGTAATTAGCACTTAGCCACATAAGTTTTAACAGAAGAACTCATTGGTACCTGTAAACCGGTGACCTCTCGAAAGGGTCGCACGTTCACACCGCTTGGCTATCACAGCCTATTTCTTTATTATTTACCAATTTTCAAATTAAGTCAAATTAGGTCTTCAATTAAGTCGCAATAAGAGTTCATGGCAGGCCTGCAGAACTCAACGCAAAAATCGCGCGGTTTTTGGTCAGTTCATTGCCCCAGAAAAAGCCCCGCCCGGGTACACAAATTGAAGGCCAAGGGAGTATTTTACTAATTTACTAAAATTTATTAAAATTTATTTTACTAAAATACTGCGTGGTAACAGCATCTTTACACGATTAATTAAAGTCTCTCCTGCGACGTCATAAGCCGTGATTTTTTAGCACGTGACTTTTATTATCTTCACAGATAATTTTATTATTACAATTTTAGTGGTTGATTGGTATTTACAATTCTTTAAGCGCTTTACTCTGAAGGAAATTATTATGCAAATAATTATGTGAATTATTAAAAAAAAAAATTAAAAATAAAATTCTTTAATTAACCTGCCAATCCGCATTCGAGCTCTTTGGTGGATCTAACCTCCAAATCTTCCTTCCAAGAATAGAAAAGTACTTTTAACTGTGGTAAATAAAGGCATGTCCTATTCAGACATATATATTTATTTTTCTATAATATATATATAAACTAAATACAGCCGCCGTGTGGTATCCGGCTGAGTAGAATAGACCACCCTTATTTCTTACCGAGGTGTCGTAAAAGGCGACTAAGGTAAGTTGACGTCAGGCAGGCGGCCGGTCGTAAAATACGTAGCCAAATCATGTGACAACATGTTTGCAACATGTTGTGCCGACCCCACTTAGAGTGGGATAAGAGCAGAAGGATGATGATATAGAAACAGCTAATATAAATCACGCAATATATGCTCGGTAGCCGTCATAAATTTTCACATATGTACCCAAAGTGTTGTATTCGTCATAAAAGCTTTTTGTTGTAGCTCCGTTTGCCGCTAAGTGGTCTAATATTTTCCTTTCATCAATGCCTTTGCCAACAATTGCCATAAAATACTACATACATACTAAAATGTCTTACTTTATTGTTAGTTTTTTTTGCCAGTATTAAGAGGGCAATTTATTTTTTGCTATTTCTACTTCTTTCTACATAAAAAATTAGAAAAAGTGAAGAGATACTCATACCTTTTTTCCGGCATCCTTATGTTCTTGAACATACTCCTGCTTCAAAGGTTCTGTTTGTAAGTCAGGTAGAGAGTGGCTGATGCGGATCGCTGCCTGGCGGGAAAGCGAGTCGCAGTTGCTGTCCTCTGAATCACGACGGGTCCTGATAACAAAGTTATTCTTATCAGTAACTTAATCTCACTTTAGGCCACAAAAATCAACTGCGCGCCATCATAAACATCATAAACCTTGTGTTACGATAACGTGACCTGCATTTTCAGTTATGAGGCGAGGGAGAAATTAAATAAGAAACTTGAACAGAAAATAAGAGATATTATAAGTATATTTAAAGGGACTGGATCCTGTCAAAACGAAGATCTCTTAGAGGCGGACGATTACGTAAATGCGGCCTTGATTATGACTACTAATTTGGAATCTGAGTCGCTTAAATCCCAGTAGCAAATCTACTTAATCTCGTTACTCAAAACAAGGACGCTAACAAGGTCCTCAGGATTTGAACGTCAGTAGGCAACTATGTAAGGAAACGACCTTCGAGTAATACCCTTAAATAGTACAAAGATATTTACGATGAAACCCTTTTAGGGCTTATGTTGGATTACATTTAGTAAGATGTATCAGAGATCATAGATTACAGTGGTTGTAAAATAATATTAACTTGACAGATGTAAATATTTGAAAACCAAAGTTTTCGAACAGTGCATGCGGGAGTTAAAGATATATGGATCCTCAACTTAGTCGGTAGGAGCATTATAATAAAGCTCATAGTCACACAACGGGCGATGAAAGAAGCTATGCTGGGATGTCTTCTCATAATTATATCAGAAAAGAGGATACCTGGTTAAAAATCATAGTGACTGCCATAGCTTCTGGTCGCAACGCTGTAATGGAGTTGGTTGAGGTACATAATGCAAAGAATCACTAATGTAGTGACCGTAAAAAGAAAGCAGCGTTTTTTTTAAAATACTCCTTTTAAGTAGATGAACAAGTGAAAGGCCGCCATGAGCCTCTGGACAAAAATAGCAAAAACCGTATAGTGTGAAAATTATTAGAAGCGACCTAAATCAATGATCTGAACAATCATTGCTTCATGACTTGATGGTGAATGTATATAATGGAATTGGCCTAATTAACGCCTAAAAATTAAGCTCAAACCTATTTATTGGTATAAATACAGTTGGTTCAAGATATCAAACCTTAGTCTCTATAAGAACTAGTTATGAACTTAAAAAAATTACTACTTCAAAGCAGACAGTTTTGAAGAATAATAGAGATGGCTTATGAGGGAGGCATTTAAATGTGAATAAATGTGATATAAAATAAACGATAAAGTTATTTCACTATAAGTTGCGATAATAGAAAATTTACGTTCATGTTATTGTTCGGCAAAATTGATTTTGTCGTGGAATCTCTTGAGAATAACTTTCGATGAAAATATCAGTGCACTGTTTCGGTGGTTGGTAGATGTTTGTGGTATTTAAGCTATGATAGTTAAGCGATGAGACCGTGTGACGTTCTGTGCAAACTTACTCGTATGTGCCTGATTGAAAATTGCAATTAATCTAACGCTTTTCGGTGACGGAAAACATCGTGAGGTTACCTGCATATATCTAGACAATTCCGGGTATATATGTTTTCCTACGATTATTGGAGCAGCAGCCCAGCAGTGGTATTTACCATGGATTGATAAACTAATAATAAATAATGATTTATGAATAAACACTAAATATTACCTAATCAGTTTGTTAGTTTAATTTTATTTTTTATACCATTAATGTTTTTATCAACTTTGTCAGTAAGTTAGTTAAATCTGTTGGCTGGCACAAATTACTATTGTGAAATAAGCTCGCTTTTGTTTGCTGACAATAAATAAAGTAGGAAAGCAGTTTGTTCTTATTGTGCCTAACTTTCAGCAATATTTTTTTACGGACTATAGACAAATAACAATTTCATTTCTTTAGTTATGGAATCATTTATTTTTTTCAAAGAGAAAAGGAGCATTCTACTCTTTGAGATAACAGACGTCAATTTTTTTTAACAATTTAATTTTTTTGCATTAGAATATACATAATTATAAAACGGCTGCTTTGCGCTTTACAAAAGTACGTAAGTCGTTTGTAGGTTTGGGTATATGATTCTATAATAAAATTCCGCAATCGATTTTAGCTTTGCCATGGCAGAAGTTTAAAAACATTATCAAAAAAAGGCTGAAAAATGCGTGGACATAGCTACTCCCTACAAGACAGAAATGACTAAATGTAAAGTGTTAAAAATTTTTAATATGAAAAGAGCAACTGCCGAGTTTCTTGATGGCTCTTCTTGGTAGGAACAGTTTTCCGGTAGAGTTGACGATTCAAAAGCACTTGTTTACAAGTTTACTTCAATAAAGAATATTTTGAATTTGAATTTGAATTATTGTAATACGGCACATTTTTGGCTGGCTTCGTTAATCAAGTATATTAACTCAATGATTATAACTCTACACATAATCCTGAATAAATATACATAAATGCTATTTTTGTCGCAGATGCTTACGTGAAGATCTTAATGCGATATATCTGAATGTGAAGAACGGAATGCGATACACATTAACGACTAGGATAGCGTAGCGGTGTATTTATCTATATCAATTTTAATTCACACCAACCTTCCCATAATCCAGCGCCATGTCGCAGCACACTGGTATCCTACAGCAGCTAGCAGCACGGCAGCCATGGCTGCTAGCATCAATGCTGCTGCGTAGTCAACTGAATTCCCTCGGACGCTAGTAGATGCTTCCAATCCTCCTGGTGGCCACACTTCTGACGACAAAGAACAAAGAAAACTGTACCTTATGTGGGAAACATAAAAGAGAAATCAACACAATGTATATCCAAAACCCAATTGAAATACTAATCTAACTAGCAAGCAGTTAGATCAGTAACGAGCCTTCTAGATTGTACCTACTCGTCTAACTAAGACAACCTTAAATACGAATTAAATGCATGAGCATCTAATAATCGTACGAGTCAATGTTTAGAACTTGACTGCCTTCAATATAGCATTTATTAGTCAACTGTATTTCCTCGGACACTAGTGGATGCTTCCAATCCACCTAGCGGCCATACTTCTGACGACAAAGAATAAAGAAAACTATACATTATATGAGAAATATAAAAGCGAAATAAACACAATATATATCCAAAACCCCAATTGAAATACTTATTTAACTGGCAAGCGTAGTTGGGTCAGTAATGAACCTACTAGATTGTAACTACTTGTCTGACTAAGACTAACTATAATACAACTTAAACGAATTAGCATCTAATAATCGTACGAGTCAATGTTTAGAACGTGACTGCCTTCAATATAGCATTTATCATAAACATCAAATAATATCTGTATATCTCAATATGAATTTACGGCCAAAAATATTTATTTTTTAAGCGATTACAAGCAATAAGTTAGTTGGTACATAAATTGTAAGCAAAACATTTCAGACACCATATTACACATACCCTATGTCTCAAGCGTTTCATGAAAATACTTCAGTAAATCAAACATTATTATCTAAATGGTTTCTAAAATATGGGTAAAGCTAAGAGCTGTACTTTGGCCGCCGAGAAGTGATTTAAAAGTTCATTGACTTCTCAGTTCACTTTTATTATAAAACATGAATATTGAGGTCAACAATCTCTTTCTAGCAAATATTTAGATAGAGACGATGCGATGGTATAGTTTATTACAGTTCCCGCCAGATAATTTTGAAATATAATTTTGGTCATTAATTGTCTTTATGCCTATACGTGATATAAAGGCCGAGCATTAAAGAATCGTGATGGATTAAGCTGTGATAGCCTAGCGAAGCTGCGATAGCCTAGCGGTGAGGTATCGTGCGACTGTCTAGGGACGGCATAGGTTCAAACCCCGGGCAAGCACCAATGAGTTTTCTATTAAAACTTATGTGTCTAATTGATAATTGCAATTTATCACACGCTTTTCGGTGAAGGAAAACATCGTGAGGAAACCTGCATATCTCTAGAGAATTGTATGGATATGTTTAACCTACCAACCCGCATTGCAGAAGCGTGGTAAGTCATAGCTCTAATCCTTCTCTCCGAAAACGGAGAGAGGAGGCCTTAGCCCAGCAGTGGGCAAAGTAACAGGTCGTTACGATGGATTTATACTCCTATACTTTTTTCAATGTAGATACATATGATAGGTTCTTAGCAATGAGCAGAAGCAGGCCTTTATTTTTTTTATTATATGGCAAAAAAAAATATGAAAAAGGCTATAAAGAAACTTAGAGAAATTTAAGGTACAGCAAAATGTACAAAGTGCGGTCTAATCACACAGTAGTGAAATCTTCCACACAGCCCTTTGAAGAGAGAATCATCACTATCGTTTTGAGAAAATATTCTATCTACTACACCACAGACTACAACTACATACACTACACTACAGAACTACAGCATCGCTCTGTTATAAGTCTACAATATTACCTCAAGATGTTTTCCTACATTGATGAATGAAGATCCACATGAAGTTTCAAGTAACTTTACCGACCCATGGCTTGAATCCACGAAAATCTTATAATCGAGTTTATGATAAATGTACGAAACAATGATTCATTATTTTGTTATGATAACTCAGTAAATCTAATAATCTCAGTCTTAAGAAGATCGTCGGATGATTAATGTGCAGAAGTATAAGTAATATTAATCTTGTTTAATTTTGAATTGTTGTAAATAAATAGGCAGTATATGGGTTAGCAAGCTGTGATAGCCCAGCGGTGAGACCGTGCGACTCTTTCGAGGGGAACACGAGTTCAAACCCGGGCAGGCACCAATGAGTTTTTATAATTAAAACTCATGTATCTTATTGATAATTGCAATTAATCACACGCTTTCGGTGAAGGAAAACATCGTGAGGAAACCTGCATATCTCTAGAGAATTCTGGAGATATGTCTAACCTACCAATCCGCATTGGAGCAGCGTGGTAGGTCTTATCTCCAACCCTTCTTTACAGAAAACGGAGAGAGGAGGCCTATTCCCAGCAGTGGGATTGTAACAGGCCGCTACTTTACTTTACTTTTATATGGGTTAGCACGGTATATTTTTTTTATTTCTTTATTTAGATCACCAAAAAAAACACACTTATTATTAACATTGAACAACTAAAAATAAGTAGTATTTTAATTATAGTTGATATAACAGCTTTCAAATTAAGTTTAGACAACTGAAATGTACAGTAAAACTAATCTTATCGTTAAAACTTATATATATGTATATGTACGGGATGTATATATATATATATATATATATATATATATATATATATATATTATATCTATATAGATAATATATAATTTATAATATTATCTATATATATTATTATATATATATATCAGCTACTGCCTATAAAGTACAACCGAGAGATCAAGATCAGCACTTATCACTTATCATTTTACTTTAGGCTGGAAATGGGATTGGAAAACCTCCGCTGTTTGCGAATGCGGCAAGGAAAATCAAACTATAGAACATATATTCCAACGTTATCCCATACATTCATACCAAGGTCCATTTGGAGACCTGATCTTCCTGCTTCGTTCATCAATTGGTTGGAAAATCTGGACATTGACTTGTAAAATGAAAAATGTAAAATCTGTTTAGATTAATAATTTTAATTTTGAAATTTTTTTTAAGCTATTGCATAGCTTCTATCGCGGGCCTTGAGCGTGGAGACCGAATCCAGAAATTCCATAACGAAAAAACCTAACACCCCCCACTCCGACCGGCACAGCGGTGATACTTTTTAGTAGCGATCTGTGCGCCCCGGGGCGTACACGCCAGTTGACGGGTTAATGACTTATTGAAATATCACGCTTGTCTCTTTAGTTCAGCAACCCGTCTTTAGGTGGCATTGGTTGTATTGGAAAACTACCGTTAAAACCGACATGTATTGAACATAACTTAACTTTGAACATAACTTGAATTAATATCAAAGAAAAAAGAAAAAAAAAATACCGCATAAATAAAATAAATATATAATTGTAATTGCATAAGTTGATAAAAAATGCTATGCAATAGCTTTACCACGGCAGTCTCCGGGTGCCACACGATAAAAAAAAACGTTTCAGCCACGTTCGTATATTTGATAACAACAAGTTTGTTATACATGTGATATATAACAATAACGAAAGTAATTTCTTGGGTGCGAAACTTGATTAAAGTAATTGAATCACGAAATATAATACGTGATATACTTCACCCTGGCAAATATTAGGCTCTTCACATGTCCGCTTCTTTTATATATCAGCTTTTGTTTCTTAAACAATATTTTTTTTATTTATAGCCGTTATTCTACGCTAGACTTTATTGTTAGATAATACTTAATAATAACTAATTATAATCTTTACGTATATTATCGACTGGCCGGTTGGCGCAATTGGCAGTAACCCAGCTTTCAGTTTCGCGGATCGTTAATTCGATTGCCGTTGAGGCCATCATTTTCTAAGAACAGATTGTTGGTTCTTCGCATCTGGGTGTATATATTTATTAAAGTATGTATTTAAAATCATATAAGTCTTTAATAATATTAAAATAATATTAATATAGCCTAATACAGAAAGCCTACTATGCTATTGAGAATTACTTAGACGATAAGAATGCTTTGACAGAGCTACTTTTCGACCCAGTACAGGACAGTAATGGCTAACATAAATTGCTGGGAATAGGCCTGCTCTCTCCGTTTCTGGAGAGAAGCGTTGGAGCTAAGACCACGCTGCTCCAATGCTGATTGGTAGGTTACACATATGTGTAACCCTCCAGAAATCTTTAGAGGTAGATCTCTATGCCGGTTGCCTCACGATGTTTTCCTTCACCAAACCCATTGGTGCTGGAGTTTGAACACGTGACCTCGACCTTTTTTTACATAAATCATGATCACGACAATATATATCAAAATAACCACGTTCATTTTAGAAGAAAATGATAATATTTCTGCTCTTATTATAAAACAAAGTCCTCAAAAGCTGTGTGTCTGAACCGATTTTTGTACGGTTTTTACTAAACACAGTCCAATTCTTCTATAAGTTTTAAATTAATTGTAAATTGCGGTTTTATTTAAATTGTGTTTAAGAAAGAGATCGCGCGGTTATAAACTCGCCTACTGAGAGCTTTACTCGCGTAGGCTTCGTCAAATAAATATTACAATATTGTATTTGTAAAGAAAAAGTAAAAATTTTCATTTCATTCCAAGCTTTCTTATCATTAACACAGGGGATGAACCAAGTACTATATAATCATGCTTGTGTGGTTAATGCTTCGCTTTACGACTTTGTCGTGGAGTCTATCTCCTGATGATGCTTCGGTTGCGGGGCAAAACGATTGTTGAGTTTGTGATAGTGAACGTGTGTAGTGCTTGTGTATTGTGGTGGAAGTGGTGGAGGTTTGTGCATGTGTTTTTACGAATCCTGCACGTATCGGGTATGAAAATACGGATAGTCCACTGTACATTTAACACTATATATATTTTCTATTTACTGTATCGCGGATTATAGCAAAATAATTTTATTATTACTTTTGTATTAACACAGTCCTCAACGGTATAATGAGCTTTATTAATGAGTGTCTCTTTAATTGCTTTTTTGAACTTGTGTCTTTATTGTAATATGGCACATTTTGGGCTGGCATCCCTTGTCTAGTATAATAAATAACTCTATAAGATGCAAAAAGCATCGTGTAATGTCGAAATCCTTTAGCATATGTTCGTTGTAAATCGTTTAAAAAACATTGTCGAAAAATCTACCCGCACAAGGCATGTATATCTTTGGATATGCCTGAGGAATACGTACTCTCACATATATACGGTTTATTAGATTATGTACATAATGAAAACAAATGATACCTTTTTCACATCGTTAGGCTTAGCTTTAATCCTTCAATAAATTACATGTTACATGAAAATACAAATAAACTTTTATTATATACAACTAGCAACATATATTTATCGATCTAAAGTATTGAAAACTAGCTATGATAGCGACTTAAATTAAAAGGTGTATGGAAGTTTAAATTAATAACCGAAACCTTCCTCAAGGATTGCACTATCTTTAAATAAAAACCGTACAAAAATCTGTTCAGTAGATTTTGAGAAAATCTACCACATGCATACAGCTTTTGGGGAGTTTGTTTTATAATATGTATAGAAGTTATGCAGTCCGCACGTTAACATTTAATATAGTTCGCCCTATCCGAATAACAAAGTCACGTCTTCCATATATAAGCATTGGAAAAGTGACTTTGTTCATCGGGTAGGGCGAGTTTAATACAATGACGTACACAGCTATAAAATCAGTATAAGTAAAGTATCGGCCATTTACTACCCCACGGTTGGGCATAGTTTTTTTTTCGTTTGTGTAGGAGCTAAGGCATACCACGCTCCATCTCGTAATGAATAATGAATCGTCTCTTGTAGACAAGAAATACATTTTTAAGTTGTTTTATTGCTAAAAACCAATCGTTTTATTTGTATAGAGGACAGCTTTTCTTATTGCCTTTTTATCTCTAAATGATCATTAATGTTAGAGCATGACTTAGTTTTTTTGGAAGAACGATACAAATTACGCCGCCGTGAGATGAAACAAATTTAGGAGAAACTTAAGGTTTTGTGAAAAAAAATTATGTTCTTATTTAGGTTTTAAAATCTAGCAAAAACAATGAAAAATATTTCATAAATCGTCCGCTATTTATAAGATTTCGAAATCATCATTCTCCTGCCCATATCCCACTCTAAGTGGGGTCGGCACAACATGTTACAAACATGTTGTCATATGATTTGGCTACGTATTTTACGACTGGCCGCCTGCTTGACGTCAACTTACCTTAGTCGCCTGTTACGTCACCTCGGCAAGAAATGAGGGTGGTCTATTCTATGCAGCCGGATATCACACGGCATTTACCTTAGTCGCCTCTTACGACACCTCGGTAAGAAACGAGGGTGGTCTATTCTATGCAGCCAGATACCACACGGCATTTACCTTAGTGGCCTCTTATGACACCTCGGTAAGAAAGGAGGTTGGTCTATTCTATGCAGCCGGATACCACACGGCATTTACCTTAGTCGCCTCTTACAACACCTCGGTAAGAAAGGAGGGTGATCTATTCTATTCTGCCGGATAGCACACGGCTTTTATAAGATTTCAAAATAATGATAATATAATAAATAATAAGCGATTTCATATTTGTTTTTATGACCAGCTTTCTGAACCTGCAGTAGATGAGACGATTTAATAGCACTTGTTTATAAGTTTACTTGAATAAAGAACTTGAATTTGAATTTGATTAGACAATTGCATAATGATGACACATTATTATTATTAAATAAATAGACTCGTCATATCTATTGATAATGGCAGAATAAATATTTATAAATTCATTACATGGACGCTCCAATTTACGAGTAGATTAATGAAGAAGCTGCTCTATTTCTATACTCATAGGTTTGAGATTACGACATTATCACTCACACAATGTTTATAGGTACTTAGCACTTAATAACTTAAGTTATTAAATAAACTATATAAATAGACACTTTTAATCCTTTTGCTGATTAACAATGATGTTTGAGTAAAAGCTGTTACAAATGAATTAAAACTAATAATAAAGAACACATTTGAATCACGAAAGATGCCAGCTTTGCTGTAAAACGGCAATATATCACAAAACTTTCCGAACAACAACATAAATTTGAAAACGAAATAAAAATCGAAGAACAATTGCGTCCCGTTTATATTATCCTGCGAAATTATTCTCATTTATAACCGAAATGTCGGGAGTCGTAAACAATGGGGTACAGGAAGGAGCGTTAAACTAAAACTTTGACAGTTGGTAAGTTTCGTTTGTACTGAGCATAAAAACGCAGTGATTGTAAAACAATTAATTATTTATGTTTTCGAATTCAAAGTCAAACTTACATAGGTGGATTCCGGCTTATCTTACATATATCTTATTAATTTGGGACACACCTAAATGCTAAGTAAACAGACTGCCGGCAAAAAGGAAACAAGTAATGCTTTACAATAATATTTCGGTCCATATAACATGATCTGCTTCTAAAAACTGTACGTACTCGTAAATATGAAATATGAAACCGCTCCAATAAGAAAAATAAAAAAAGATAATAGTAAAAAAACATAAAGAATGTAAGGGAGAGTTTTAATTCCTTCTATTGTCAATTCATTTATTAATTCAAAATTGGCAACTAACTCTGCACCCTGCTAATAGAATGGTGAAGCGGCGGCCTTAAATCCATTGTCCGTCTGAACTATAATCATCAACTATCTGGTTGTGATTACAACGTGTGCTATCCGGCAGAATAGAATAGATCAGCCTCCTTTGTTACCGAGGTGTCGTAAGAGGCGACTAAGGTAAGTGCCGTGTGGTATCCGACTGCATAGAATAGACCACACTCATTTCTTATCGAGGTGTCGAAAGAGGCGACTAAGGTATGTGCCGTGTGGTATCCTGCAGAATAGAATAGACCACCCTTCTTTCTTACCGAGGTGTCGTAAGAGGCGACTAAGGTATGTGCCGTGTGGTATCCGGCAGAATAGAATAGACCACCCTCCTTTCTTACCGAGGTGTCGTAAGAGGCGACTAAGGTATGTGCCGTGTGGTATCCGGCAGAATAGAATAGATCACCCTCCTTTGTTACCGAGGTGTCGTAAGAGGCGACTAAGGTAAGTGCCATGTGGTATCCGACTGCATAGAATAGACCACACTCATTTCTTATCGAGGTGTCGAAAGAGGCGACTAAGGTATGTGCCGTGTGGTATCCTGCAGAATAGAATAGACCACCCTTCTTTCTTACCGAGGTGTCGTAAGAGGCGACTAAGGTATGTGCCGTGTGGTATCCGGCAGAATAGAATAGACCACCCTCCTTTCTTACCGAGGTGTCGTGAGAGGCGACTAAGGTATGTTCCGTGTGGTATCCGGCAGAATAGAATAGACCACCCTCCTTTTTTACCCAGGTGTCGTAAGAGGCGACTAAGGTAAGTTAACGTCAGGCAGGCGGTCAGTCGTATAACACGTAGCCAAATCATGAGACAACATGTTTGTAACATGTTGTGCCGACCCCACTTAGAGTGGGATATGGGCAGGAGAATGATGATGATGATATCTGGTTGTGATTATTGATCAACGAAAATTTGTAAGATTATTAACAAATTAAGTTTTGACCTGGCCTGTATCCAAATATCGACGTCGAAGTTAAAAAAAAATTATTACGTCATATAAAAGATTTGAGCATTATGTATTAAATGTTTAAATTTACAATTAACTAACTATGCTTAATATATTGTCTTATATAGATTATCTACAATTGAATAATTTACTTTCTAAATGACAAATCTATACAAGATTACTGATAACAAAGAATACAACGAAGATTTTTATATTTTCTATTTTTATTAATTACTTGTTGAACGGGTAAACTGAGTAGTATAATCAAATCCTATATTGTTTTATCTATCAGAAAACTTTGTATTATTTTAAGGCTATATGATCCAACGTTTATTAAACGTGCGCATTTGCCGCAACGCGTGGTTAAGACCTAACCTAAGGTCGTACAAAGAGCATTCAACCATAACTAGTCAGTTTTGCAATAACTGCTTTTGGTTTGGATATTGGCGAGACTATGGTAATATTTGAATTTGAAAGGTTTATATTAGAAACTTTGAAGATAATAGAAACCTTAATTGCATCTTAATTGGATTCCACTATTTTTGGATCCAAAACATAACTTGATCGTCAAAATTACTTTTGAATTAATATGGTTTATTGATCTATAACATATAATATATAACTTATCTCTGCAGAGACAGCTTGCATCCCATTGCCATAAATTGACAAATACAGTTTTCGATGATTTTTAATAAATTTAGACGGTACATGATGATGTTCCGTAGAATTTCTTTGAAAAGGCCTATTTCTAGCTATGGACATCTATTGATTAAAAAAGAAGATTCTTTATAGAATATATAAACTATACTATTAAGTAAACTATATATTACTAGTTGTGCTTGCGGCTTCGCCCGCGTGGAAGTTAGTGAGTCACAAAAGACACAAAAGTAGTTATTGTGTTTTAACCATAAGAGATAGAGACATGTTATCGCGGACTTTTTTGTGGAATTTATTTCGATCTACAATTCTCTACTACATAACTTCAGTGTATCTCTGCTGGTTTACGCGGCGCGAACGACTTAGTCTCCCAGCAGGCGAGTTTTTTTTACAATTACACAATTTACGTAAAACCGGAATATACTTATACTATTAATTTAAACCTTACGGAAGAATTGCACTATCCTTTAGTAAAAACCGTACAAAAATCCGTTCAGTAGATTTAGCGAAAATTGATTACATACAGACAGACAGCTTTTAGGGACTTTGTTTTATAATAAGTAAAGATTGTAAAGTTGTTTTATCACTGCAATATATAAAAAAAGTAAAGTAGCGGCCTGTTACAATCCCACTTACAATAAGCCTTCTCTCCCCGTTTCTGGAGACAAAGGTAGGAGCTAAGACCTACCACGCTGCTCCAATGCGGATTGGTAGGTTACACCTGTCTCCAGAATTCTCTAGAGATATGCAGGTTTCCTCACGATGTTTTCCTTCACCGAAAAGCGTGTGATAAATTGCAATTATCAATTAGACACATGAGTTCTAATGAAAAACTCATTGGTGCCTGCCCGGGTTTGAACTCGTGTTCCCCTCGAAAAAGTCGCATGATCTCACCGCTGGGCTATCACAGCTTTCTGTAATATATAGTACGAGATAATTTCAAAATTTTATCTACTAATAAGTTACAGCCTTGAAACCTTGGATTACAGATATATTGAATAAATGTAATCCATTTAGAGTCACGTCGTCAATCTTTACAACGGAAGCTTTTTGAATAGAATTCTATTCGTATCTTATAAAAAGTAACGATATAATTTCATGTACGATTTATTCGATAGAATAGCTGTGATAGCCCAGCGGTGAGACCGTGCGACTCTTTCGAGGGAAACACGAGTTCAAACCCGGGCAGGCACCAATGAGTTTTTCTATTAAAACTCATGTGTCTAATTGATAATTGCAATTTATCACACGCTTTTCGGTGAAGGAAAACATCGTGAGGAAACCTGCATATCTCTAGAGAATTCTGGAGATATGTGTAACCTACCAATCCGCATTGGAGCAGCGTGGTAGGTTTTAACTCCAACTCGTCTCTCCAGAAACGGAGAGAGGAGGCCTACTCCCAGCAGTGGGATTGTAACAGGCCGCTACTTTACTTTTTACTTTTTTATTCGATATTACATTAATACATTAACGTAAGAAAATCAGCTCAAATATTCATAATTGTATCTTTCCTCTGACACGTTCATAACATCGATTTCAAAGGCACCGCATATTAAATATTTAAGACAAACAAAAACTCTCCTTCTTGCTTATGCCTTAGGGTAAAATTTCTTTACTTTGATCATCGTAAGAAGGAAATCTTCTAATCCTACAGTAATAATCTTTGGTATTATCGCATTTCAGATACAGCCTTCATTCATCCTTACCCTGTAATGCCATGTACTAAGCCGTCTAAAATAATTTTGAGTTGCGTTGACTTTAGCATTATACCTACATATATCTGTGGAGTTCCTAAGTATATGATATCTACAATCAAGCGTGGTAAGCCTAAAGACCTATCCTTTTTGCGAATAAGAGAGGAAAAGTTTTACCTAATAGTAGGATAGTAACAGCTTACTGCCTACTACTAAAGTCGCGCTTTTGAATCCCGAGAAGGCAATTTTGAGTGGACCACGTGACTACCAGTAAGTTTGTTACCACGGTGGATGCAGCTCTGCCGAAACGTCGAATCTCATGTAAAGGTAACTCGATTTTGTCGCGATATGACCCGTTTATTTATATAATAATGTAAAAAAAAAAAGTAAAGTAGCAGCCTGTTACAATCCCACTGCTGGGAATAGGCCTCCTCTCTCCGTTTCTGGAGAGAAGGGGTTGGAGCTAAGACCTACCACGCTGCTCCAATGCGGATTGGTAGGTTACACATATCAACAGAATTCTCTAGAGATATGCAGGTTTCCGCACGATCTTTTCCTTCACCGAAAAGCGTGTGATAAATTCGAATTATCAATTAGACACATGAGTTTTAATAGAAAAACTCATTGGTGCCTGCCCGGGATTGAACTCGTGTTCCCCTCGAAAGAGTTGCCCGGTCTCACCGCTGGGCTATCACAGCTTTAATAATAATAATATAATAATAATGTATCTATACTTATTATAAAATGAAGTCTCCAAAGCTGTCTGTCTGTATGTAATCGATTTTCTCAAAATCTACTTAACGAATTTTAGTAAGGTTTTTACTAAAAAGTAGTGCAATTCCTCCGAAAGGTTTAGGTTAATGTACATAACGGTTTTATCTAAATTGAGTTAAAGAGGTCGTTTTACAAAAATGTTTAGTGGGGGTAATAACAATAACAATAACAACCGGTGTCGATTGTAGTTATAAAATAGGTATAAAAAGCGGTGTAGGGTGTCAGAAAGTCCTCCCCAACAAGTTTCACAGGCGCCCTAAGAGTGTCCTGAATGACCCCGACGATGCTATTACAGCATCCAACAAGATACACACGCAATTCACACACAAACAGCGTCTTCGCCGGCGAAGACGAGGGCCCCGCATGCTTGTGTCAAGCGGCCGCAGCCCTCTGCCGCGGCCGCCGTGATGCAGACTTCTTCAAAGTCAATGTGTTAGATACAGTCCTCCAAAACGCGCCGCTTTAAGCCGAGGTTCGGTCTCGCAGGAGACACCCTTAAGGCGACGCTCCCAATAAGTTACGAGTGCCTAAAAACACTCGCTTCTTATCAATTTTACCCGGCGAAGCTTCTGCGCTCGCCCATCCCACCGGTGACGCTGTAAAAGCCATTAGGGCTAACAGCATTAGACACATTCGAAAAAAAAATCAGAAAGTCAGTCTCCTGCCGGGGCTTGAGTGACTATAACGTGCTCAACACTGAATTTCACGCGGGCGAAGCCGCACATATTGCTAGTATAATAGTAATAATATCTATATAATAATATTTAAAAATACTTCAATACATAAAAGTATTTTTACATATAAATGAATAAATATATGGGACACTTACACACACGTTCGTCTGTCTCCAAAGTAAGTAACTTAAAAGTTGGATTATGACGGACTGGCAAATATACTACATATATAATTTTAATTACATACATATATACAAATATACACCCAGGCTCGACGAAACAATAAATTGTTTATAGAAAATGTTGGCCCTCAACGAGAATCAAACCCGCGACCCGCGGAGCTGAAGGCAGAAACACTACCCACTGCGCCAAAGGGCCAATATATGATGATATAACTTGCAGAGATGATAAATTAGTCACTAAAGCATGTTTAAAAGCTCTTGTTGATCATTATATATAATGCGTACACTCTACGTCGTTACGAAATTTTAAAGCAATAAAAATGTAAATTGTAATTATCAACTTAAAATTTCGCAAAGTAATAGCTTTTCAGATCATTAAAGTTTATCCGGGCAATAATTTGTCATTTTCTCAAACATATTATATTAGTGGTGGAAAGGATTAATAAAAGGGTTTTACATATGCTTACACGTTAATATCTATATCTGAACTGACTGAATACTCCGACCGATTTCGGCCATGACGACCACTTTAGCTCCTAGTCAGTTAGGCGCTGATGCGCCCGAACATGGCTCACGTAGCCAATCTTTGCAGCAAACTCACGTGCACAATGTGGGCACGTGAGCTTGCCGCATACATAATTATAGTGAAAGGCAGCGGGTGGGCGAGCATTTAGCTCATCGCGCTTGGCGTCGAGATCAGCTATACGCTGATGCTCGAAATTGCGGATTTGCCTCTTCACGAACCCACGCCATTCAGATCGCTGTGCTGCCAAACCCTCCCATTGAGATGGCTCAATATTGCATCTTCTCATGTGACGCTTTTGGACATCTTTGTATCTGAGGAGTTGTCCGCCATATTTACGTTTGCCCTCCTCTAGTTCACAATAAAAGATGCGTTTGGCCATTCTCTTCTCCGCCATCCGTGATACGTGACCGCACCACCGAAGCTGCCTACGCATTAAGTGGGCCTCAATGCCACTGACATTGGCTCGCCTCAACACTTCGGTATTGCGCACTCGGTCGGACCATCGGATTTTCATTATGGCGCGCAGGCATTTTAAGTGGAACCGATCCAGAGTGCTTATGTGGTGGCGATACACACACCAGGTTTCGGAGGAGTAAAGAAGGTTTGGGAGCACAATCGACATGTAAATCGAAATCTTGGTGGCCAGCTTAAGGTCATGCGACAAGAAGACCTTGGGATACAGTTTTCCAAATGCAGCAGCTGCAGCATTGATCCTGCTGCTGATCTCAGCATCAAGGTCACACTTAGATGTTATAATGTTCCCCAGATAACGGAACTTATCGACCTGTTTCAGCACGTCCTCGCCGAGCTTAATGGTCAGTGTCTCACGACCATATGTATCTAGGGACATCACTTCCGTCTTTTTGACACTGATCTTCAAGCCGAACTTGCAGCATGCTTGGTGAAAAACGGACATTAGCTGTTGCAGGCCATCTGGGGATTCTGCCAAAAAGCACAGATCATCAGCATACAAAATCTCTGTAATCAATGCATGTGAGACCTTAGTGCGCGCCTTAAGCCTGGCCAAGTTAAAAAGACTGCCATCTGTTCGGAAGCGGATGCGGACTCCTTCGGAAATAGTGTGCAGGACCTCCTTGACCACTACGGTAAAGTATAAGGCGAAAAGTGTGGGCGCTAAAACACACCCTTGTTTCAACCCACAGGTAACGGGGAAAAACTCTGACTGTTCGCCATCTACGGAAACGGAGCACTGCATATCGTCATGTAGGAGTCGCAGAAGTTTCACAAACTTTTCCGTGCATCCTAGCTTTCTGAGCACCATCCACAGAGCTTCACGAGGCACACTATCGAATGCTTTCTCCAAGTCAACAAAGCAGAGGTACAACTGGCGACCTTGTTCTCTACTCTTTTCCTGCAGTTGACGCACTGAGAAGATAGCTTCACATGTGCCCCGGTTGGGTCGGAAGCCAAACTGTGTTTCGGGCAGAATCTTTTCTGACAAATCTTTTAGGCGGTTTAAAAGAACTCTTGCAAAGACCTTTCCGGAGGCTGATAGTAGTGAAATGCCGCGATATGAGTTACAGTCATTGCGGTCACCTTTGTTCTTATAGAGGGCCTTGACGCAAGACAACTTAAAATCGTCTGGAATCAGCTCTTCCTCCCACATTCGAACAAAGAGCTTCCACACCGAAATGTGCAACTCCTCACCACCGCATTTCAATAGTTCACCTGGTATAAGGTCAATGCCAACCGCCCGCTTATTTTTCTGCTGTCTGATGGCAGTTACAACCTCATCATATAACAGGGGCTTGTCCAGCTCAGTGACTAAGGGAAGTTGAGGCATCATGCTGATATTGTTTAGATCGGCTAATCGATCTACGTTAAGCAAAGTATTGAAATGTTCGGCCCAACGCTTCAACACGGCCTCCTTGCTGGTCAGAAGAGCCATACCGTCCAAACACCTTAAAGGTACTTTAGCTCGGTAGGAAGTACCAATCAGCTTACGTACCTCGCAATGAAACTCCCCAAGCTGGTTAGTGTCAGCAAGCTGCTGCATCTGACGAGCTTTGTCCTGCCACCACTTGTCTTTTAAATGTCGAGACAGCTTTCGCAGTTCCTGGTCACTCTCTTTGACCACCGCGACGCTGCCACCTCTTCGGTTATGCTTCCGCAAGAGCTTTCGGTGTTTGTCGAATGCTACTTTGAGATCCTCGCTATTATCATCGAACCAGTCTTCGCTATGTCGGTCTTTCGTACCTAGTACAGCCAAAGCAGATTCTAAGATTTGACAAGACAAGACTCTCCAAGTAGCATTGACATCATCTGTCTCATTTATTCGCACCAGCTGTCCAGATAAGGTTTCAGCGTAAATCTCTCTAGCCCCGTTGTCTAACATCAGCCTATCCACGTTCAAATACGAAGGCCCTTTCATAATAGATCTACGTGGTCTACGGAGGCGGAGTCTTAACTTGGTGACAATAAGCCGATGGTCAGTCCAACAATGGGCACCACGCATAACACGGGTGATTTGGACTTGACCTATGTCTCTTTGCCTTACGATAGCATAGTCTATCAAATGCCAGTGTTTGGATCGTGGGTGCATCCACGTTGTTTTGTGCTTTGCGGCAAGCCGGAACATAGTGTTCGTTATCGCAAGATTGTATTGAGCACAAAGACTGAGTAGCAACTGACCATTTCTGTTCATGTTGCCGACTCCGTGTCTTCCCAGAACTCCAGGCCAAACCTCATAGTCCCGACCAACTCTGGCATTGAAATCGCCTAGCAATAAAATCTGCTCTTTGGCATTTATGTTGTTAAGACATTGAGATAGCTCCTCATAGAATTTATCTTTAATGTCATCAGACTTGTCTAGCGTTGGAGCATAGATGCTGATGACATTAAGGAAGTTGTCTTTATTCAGGTGAAGACGCAGTGTGGTCACGCGGTCCGAAATATGTACAGGACATTCATGGAGTTGCTTTGCTAATTGATTTTTGATTGCAAAACCTACACCTGAACGACGAGGTTCGGAAGAAGAGGTACCCTTCCAGAAGAAAGTGTAGCCACCTCCCTTTTCTACCAGCTCTCCTTCATCAGCAAGATGTGTTTCGCTGAGCGCAGCCACATCCACATCATAACGACGAAGTTCACGAGCTGCTATTGCGGTTTTACGCTCAGGACAGGCGTTGCCATCTCGATCAATTAGCGTTCTCACGTTCCACGCGCCAAAAGTCATGATAGATGTTTTCATGTTTCCATCTTTATACTTGTTACGTCGACCACGAATTAGAGTGATGCGATGGCAGCCGCGGTTACTACCACCTTCCATATGAGGACGAACATTTTCTTTAGGGCACCTTTTCTAGCCCCCTCCTCGGCTGAGCGAGGAAAGCAGTGCCTCCCTAAATAGGGCTACTTTGTCACCCCAGGTGCTGCCGAATCCACATTGTCGCCCCTAATTTGCAATGTGAAAGCGACCACGGCGTGTACTCACACCCCTGGGACCGCCTATGTGCAGGAATCAGACAAAGCCTAGCTTGCATCACACCAGACCTCTCTACTTCAACCCATCGCCATAGGACTTAAGGAATCGGAGTCCATTCGTCGAAAGCGGTCAATTGCGCAGGATATATTAAGGTGCGCAGACGTTTGCGCAAACGCAAGCGCACGCACTCGTCCTTCCCCTCCCCGGTTCAGTGGAACGGAAACCCGCTACGACTGGAGGAGTGGTCGGATGTTGTGTCTGGCCGATAGTAACTATACGCCCTCTACTATCGCCCTAGGCCATCCACCTTGCCTTGCTGAGACGCCGATTCTGCCGAACCCTCTTGCAATATCTGCACTTGGTCGCCATTCTCGCCGAATCAGGCTTTTGTATAAGATGCAGGAGGGAACTGCTTTTGTTAGACCTTGGGAGGGGATGTATGAGGGAAAAGGTATGGTAACTATCATAAGGGATATAAAGGAAGTGGGATACTACTGAATCAACAATAGGAAGACAAAGACAGTAGCAGCTCGGGGAGCCGGGGTCGCATACCCGTGTACCCCACCACAACTTTCGGTCTAAAAAAGTGGAAGTGAGTACCCCTGACTTGCGTCAGTATCTATATCTATACTTATTATAAAACAAAGTCCCAAAAACCTGTTTATCTGTATGTAATCGATTTTCTCAAAATATATTGAACGGATTTTTGTACGGTTTTCACCAAAAGATAGTGCAATACTTCGGGGATGGTTTAGGGAAATAGTACATATCAGTATAATGTAAATTGTGTTGAAGAGATCGCACAGTTGCTAAAATTCTTGCTTGCGGGGAAGCTTTAGTCGCGTACGCTGCATAAACCGGCAGAGATACGCTAAGGTAATGTACCAGAGAATTTTGGATCTATAAAAATACTACAAAAAGTCCGCGATAGCTCTATCTCATATGGTTAAATCACGATGTTATGTTTAAAATTGGGATTCTAGAAAAAACTTGTGACACGCCGATTTCCACACGGGCGAAGCCGCTGGCACAGCTAGTAGAAAGTAAATTTAAAAAAGTAGATAATAAACAAAAATAACCTAAATCATGACGATAAAGCATCTTTTCAGAGCGTTTGACACATCTATCTAAACCCGGCGACGCCTGTCGGTACAGAATAGATAGTCAGCTCCTATTCCAGGTACAGGACTATTCCACCGACCCGTTTAACACATGCTAAACCTATTATATACAAGTACAAAATAATAAAAATACCACCTTAATTGGTAAATAAGTATTTAAGCGTTTTATTTGACGATTTCTTTTACTCACATATTTAAAAAAAAAGCATTTAAAGACGATGGTTCAGTATGATTCCATCGTTCTTGTTTTGTTGGTCTAAGGTTTTTGTTGATATTGTATAGTTTATATCTAGTCTTTCAAAGTTTATGTACAAAGAACATTGGTTACCTACTTATAGACAACTAGTTCTATGTTTAACTCAGTAGAACCATTGATTTTCTAAAAAGAAAATCTTTCGGGTTATCCATAAGCCATTAGAGCATCGAAGCAATATTTCTATAGAATTATAATTGCAGAGTTACAAGGAGTAATTTACGAAATTTCATGCGTAACATGACATTCGGTAATTAAAAAGCTTTCTACATGGGCGTGTCTAATGATAGTATTTTAGTGGGCAATCGTAATAAATCAACTTATCGTTACGGGTAGATTTGAGAAGGACCTAGATAGGTATAACTATTATGGTTTTTTTCATATCATTTCATACTAGCTGTGCCCGTGGCACAGCTAGTGTGAAATGATGCCCGTGATAATCAGATGCCCGTGATAATCAGATGCCCGTGATAATCAGTGTCACAAAGTTATTCTGGAATTCAAATTAAAGAAGAACATGAAGTTATTGTAAGTTAACCATAAGAGATAGAGACATGTTGTCGCGGACTTTTTTGTACATTCTTTAATGTATCTGTGTTGGTTGACGCGGTGTACGCGAGTAAAGGTCTCAGTAGGCGAGTTTACAACCGCGCGATATCTTCAACACAATTTACACAAATCCGTAATATACAATTAATTTAAAACTTATGGAAGAATTGCACAATTTTTAGTAAAAACCCTCCAAAAATCTGTTCAGACAGCTTTTGAGGACTTTGTTTTATAATAAGAGCAGAAAGATTATCATGTTCTTCTAAAATGAACGTGATTATTTAAATATATATTGTCGTGATCATGATTTATGTATAAAAAAGTCGAGGTCACGTGTTCAAACCCCGGGCAAGCACCAATGGGTTTGGTGAAGGAAAACATCGTGAAGAAACCTGCATATCTCTAGAGAATTCTGGAGATATGTGCAACCTACGAATCCGCATTGGAGCAGCGTGGAAGGTCTTAGCTCCAACCCTACTCTCCAGAAACGGAGAGAGGAGGCCTATTCCCAGCAGTGGGATTGTAACAGGCCGCTACTATACTCTTTACTTTACTATTACTAGTTCTCAGGTGATAAAGAGTATCGTATCGTATCTATCGTATGTAATATAATCCTGGTGATTTTGAATACCAGTATCTTTCTGTAAAGGTTTGTGCTTATTTATTTCAAGCTTATTCTGCAACCTTCCTTTACGTATTACATCAATAAATCCTCCTGTATCAGACCCCTTATCGTATGAAACGTAACAAAACATGTCAGTTACAAAAAACTTTCCCGCGGTTAACCGTCACGGACTTGACAATAAAATAACGAGTGGATCTATGAAATATATTCGTGCTGTATTTCAAAAGGATTATTGTATATATAAAAGGCTAGATTTTTCGGTACGGTTCATTTACTCCTCTTTTGAAAGCAAATATAGAGACAAATACCTATACCTGAATAAATATGCTCGCAAATGGAACACTTTTCCGTAATCTGCATAAATATAAATCTTCTTGTAGTATTCAAATTCAAATTCAAAATATTCTTTTTTCAAGTAAACTTGTAAACAAGTGCTTTTGAATCGTCAACTTTACTGCTAGTTCGGAAAGCTGTTCCTACCGACAAGAACCAGCAATGAACTCGGCGGTTGCTCTTTTAAAAATATAAATCTTAAACTAGTTACATTTATTTATTACTGTCATGTACAGGGTAGAAGTGCACCTATATGCACGCATCCTTATCATCTAAGTAATCTTCAACAGTATAGTAGGCTTTCTGTATCAGCCTCTTTTTAACAGTGTTTTTAAACTGCTGTAATGGCAAGACCAAAATTGATTTCGGAATTTTATTATAGAATCTTAAACCCAATAACGATTTGCGTTCTTTTGCTAGGCGCAAAGCAGGAGTCGCGAGCTTATGTCGGTTCCTACTTTATCTATTATATACATCACCTATCGTTTTATAATTCTTTATATTTTTATGTACAAAAATTACATTAATTACATGGTAGTAAAGTATGTTAAAACGCAATGGAGGAGTTCTTTGGATCTGAGATAATTATGGATGGCTGGAAACAACTATACTCGGTTTAGGTATTTAACTAAATGAAAACATGTGAACAACGTTAAGCAACAACAGCAACTTGTTAACAAGCGGTTAGACCGTGCGACTCTTTCGAGGGGTTCACGAGTTCAAACCCCGGGCCGGCACCAATGAATTTTCTGTTAAAACTTATGTGTCATAATTGGAATTTATCACGAGCTTTTCGATGAAGGAAAACTTCGTGAGGAAACCTGCATATCTCTAGAGAATTCTAAGGATATATGTAACCTACCAATCCGCATTGGAGCAGCGTGGTAGGTCTAAGCCCCAATCCATCTGTCCAAAAACGGAGAGAGGAGGCCTATGCCCAGCAGTGGGCATAGTAACAGAAAGCTACTTACTTACTTTACTTTTAAACATCTCAATGTTCCTTTCAGTAGGCAGATTACAACATGTCACATTACCCTAAATATTACTCTTCATCATTCATTCTCCTGCCTTTATCCCACTCTAATTGGGGTCGGCACAACATGTTAAACATGTTGTCATATGATTTAGCTACGTATTTTACGACCGGCCGCCTGCCTGACGTCAACATACCTTAGTCGCCTTTTACGACACCTCAGTAAGAAATGGGGGTAGTCTATTCTATGCAGCCGGATACCACACGGCCTTTGCCTTAGTCGCCTTTTACGACACATCGGTAAGAAAGGGGGGTGGTCTATTCTATTCTGCCGGTTTCCACACGGCTACCTAAATATTATTCTTATTTATTTTAATCATTTATAGAATTAGATGTTACTTTGCGGAAATCCCTAATACAAAATTAATAATAACATTATTTTGCTATAATCCGCGATAAATTAATAGAAAATGTTTACAAGCAATATAACAGAACTACCTACTTTGCTATAATCCGCAAAGGTTAAGCGAATGCATCCAAAGCCAATGTCTATGAAGCAGGCAAAATCTACGCACCTTATACATGCAGGACAAGCCACCACATGCACCCCAAGGCGCAATTCACCAGCAACAACGCACACAAAAGCAGCACACACACCCACCACCACAATCTCGACGATCGTTTCGCCCCGAAACCGAAGCATCATCAGGAGGATAGGCTCCACGACAAAAATTGTAATGCGCCGCGCTACCCATATAAGCAGTCTTAAATAGTTCAACTCCCACCAATACCCTCCCCTCCGAACACATGTAGCAAAACGGAATTAGAAACATTTACTTGCTCGTTAATTAAGTGACTATTTTTATTTTTTATTATCTCAAGTTGCTCTCACGTATTGAGTCGGAGTCCCTTATCACAAGTGTGGAGAATATGAAATGAATGGTCATTAGGCACTTTATGACCGCTTTCCAGCAAATGCTTTGCAAAATTAGAATCTTGTGGTTTATTATTCCTAAACGCAGCCATATGTTCCCGGAATCGAACCGCAAAACTTCGGCTATATGTAGGTCAGCTACATATGTACCGTTGCACTCAGGTCAATCTATTATATAAACCCCGGATTTTTTACCCTTATCTAATATATCCTTATTTTTACACAACAAACTACGAAGCGATTGGTTAGTTTTAAAAGAGAGTTTAGTACCTGATTTTGATTTAAATATATTTGCCACTCGATCTGTTAATTTTCCAAAGTAAGTCAGACTGGCTTTATAATTAGTTTTATTAAAAGATAGTACCGCATACAAAAGTTTAGCGACTTGAGACTTGTGTTTATTTTTAATTATGTTTTTAACCGTGTCTGTAGTGTAACCATTGAAAAGTGCTATCTGGTAAATTATTTGTAACTCCTTTTCATAGCTGTTATTTGAGAGAGGGACCGACAATAACCTATGGACGTAGCTATGAAAGGCAGCAAGTTTATGTTGCCAAGGGTGGCAAGACGAAGCCGGTATGATCGTATCGGTGTAAGTTGGTTTACGAAAGATCTCAAATGAATGTTTGTTATTAACGCGAGTAATAATCAAGTCTTAAAAGTTCAGTGAGCTAATTTGTTCGTATTCTAATTTAAATGTTATTTTGGGATGTTTTTTATTTAAAGTATGGAAAAATTTATCAAGTTGTCCAATAGTACCTGTCCAGCATATAATAATATCATCTACATATCTATAATAGTATAGAATATTTTTGTTATGAACAATATGTTGGTTTTCGAAATTATCCATGAAAATTTCAGCCATCAGTGGACTCAAAGGTGATCCCATTGCTAAACCATCCTTTTGATGAAAGAATTGGTTATTTAATCTAAAATAATTTTGTTCCATACATAGTTGAGTTAATTCAAACAATTCTAAGGTCTCACCAGAATGTAAACATTTTTTCTCGAGTAAATTGCTTAAAATGTTCAATGATTCCTTATATGGCACATTCATGAATAGACTGTCAACGTCTAATGAGACTAATTTACATTGAGGTGGTAAATTTATATCTTTAATCTTGTTAATAAGCTGAAGGCTGTTTTTTAAAGCATATGATGGTCGAAAGGACGTTTTCATAAGTATAATTTTATTTAAATGTTTGGCTAATTTATATGCTGGGGCACCAATGTAAGAGACAACAGGACGAATTGGAATATTATTTTTATGGATCTTTGGCAAACCATATAACATTGGAGCGCGAGGATTCATCTCAGTGACCTTCAATTTCGATGTATTTGTGGGAAGTATATATTGACAATTGTTAATCAATTGTTTAAATGCACATGAAAACTTTTTCGTGGGATCTGTAGGTAACTTAACAAAATCATCACCTTGGATAACATTGTTAACTTTTTCGAGTTATATATCCCGTTTTAAAATAACAACTGTGTTCCCTTTATCAGCTTTTGAAACTACAAGGCTATTTGCGGATATAGTTTTTTGTAATGTCTTAATAGTTTTAATTTCTGGATTAAGTGAGCGAAAAATTGGAGTGGTTTTAATTTCATGCGCAACTAAATTTCTGATGATGTTATCCTCTTTATTAGCGATAACGGCCAACTCAGCATCGACAGCTAATGTCTCTAATGTTTTTTTACTGGTGTTTTGGGGAATGCTATATTTTAAACCTTTTTCCAAGAGTGTTATTTCACTGTTAGACAAAGGAACATCTGTTAGGTTCTTAACACGTGGGTAAAACGAGTGTGAGTTTTCCCTATCCAAATAATTGGATATTTTATTATTATTTTTTGGGGTAAGACTGATTAAATGTTTCAACTTATTTCGTTGTGATAAGTATTTTTATGGACTTCTATAGAAGCAAGCTCCCTAGCCTTTATATCCAAAAGATCAAACTCTACGTTGTGTAATTTAAAGGAAAGTTCTGAATGAAGTATTTTGGGATGAAGTTTTAAGTTGTCCCTAACCGTGAACCAATGACGTGATTCTTCATTCAACCAAGTGATTTGGGCTTTTTAACGGCAATTTCCGATGACCTACTGTGTGTGTTACATTTAATTTTAATATAACTGGGTATAACGCCTAGGTGTTTGCATTGTTGGTTGAACCAAACATTCTGGACGGCGACGCGGTGCAATTTTGTGAATTTAATGTAAAGTCTAGCCTGAACGGTCAAGCTCACCGTTTTTTAAATGATTTATAGAAGCAGGCGTTACTTACAGAAAATGTTTATAATGCTAATTGTATCTATCAGTATTCATACATAGATGCAGAATTCGTAAAAACAGATGCAAAAACCCCCAAAGATAGGCTACAGATAGAGATAGACTCCACGGCAAAATCGCTGATCCTTTCTTCAGCTCAGCAGGTCCAGAGTTCGATTCTTTCAGGCTTAATATAAGTATACCTAGTCTGAAGAGCAGAATAGCCAGCAAGAAACTCGGCGGTTGTTCTTTTCAAAATATAATTCTTATAACTTTACGTTACATTTAGTCATGTCTATTTTTTACAGGTTATATAAAAATGGTTCATATTCAGTTACGATTTTGTAAGACACATCATTTAACTTATTTTTTTTTCCATAAATGCTTTATGCGAACGCAATAGTGTCGAAATAAAATTCATTAGAATGAGCGTATTGTAGTAAAATATTATTCATAATAATAATTCATAAAACTCTGAATACAGATTTAATATAACTCAAATCACAAAAGGCTTCATTTATTGAAATTTAGTTAACGCTCTGATTGATAAATTTTTCGGTATAAAAGTGAGTGAAACATTTAAAAATTTCGTAAAGCCCTCTGCATAAAGAAATATTCAAAACTGTCCGGCCACGCGTTGCTGTAGTTTAGTCTGGTTTCAAATTGCCCCCAAAACAGAATTCAACAGTTTTAAAAAATACTCCAATCGCCACCAAAGTTTGCAGGATTATCCGCTGTATCATTCTAAAGATTGGCTGAAAATTCCATTAAAATCGGTCCAGCCAGCGTCTATAAAAGACAATCATTTTTTTATATATATAATATAAGATATTTTTTGATACTATCGACTGAATAACGAAGAGTATTTCAATACTAGTAAATGGAAACAAAGGCAACAATTGGTTCGGTATTCGGGAAAAAAATGTATATGAATCTACCCGCATCAAATAGCTTTATGAATTGGGACAAATACAAAAAAACTCAGTACTTCAGCTTCTGCACAACGTATATGTCAAGAAGGCTTAAACAATCGAGTAGACAACAGTAAAGTACAATTCTCAACTTGTGAATTCATATGCTAACAAATAATCAAAAGTATTCGTTAAAATACTTGATTCTCGCCAAGATTATTAACTTATCCTTCTTTCGTCACTGCAAGACTATTTTAAACCAAACCTACCACACTTATAAGAATACGTAAGATATTGTGCAACACATGATAAACGTTCAATATCAATAAAGTACTAATATACTAAAGTTACTGCTACTATCCCACTTCTGAGTATACGCCTCCTAGTTCCGTTATTGGAAGGGTTGGTGCTAACACCGTCCAAGCTGTTCTAATGCGGATCGGTAGGTTACTCATGTCCCATGAGGATTCCCTAGGGATATGCAGGTTTCCTCTTTGTTTTCCTTCACCGAAAAGCGTGCAAAAATACCAGTTAGACACATAAGTTTTTGCAGAAAGACTCATTCGTGCCTGCCTGCTTTTGAACCCATGACTTACCCCTTTGAAAGAATCGCACGAACTCATCTCTAAGCTATCACAGCTTCATCAATATCAATAAAGCATATAGGTTTTTTTTATAGAAAACGTCTAACCGATGTTTACAGTTGCAAACCCACATGGTAAGAATCACTTTAGGTCCACAGTTTAGTAACGTAGTTCATGTTTTAGTAGACATAATAGCTTTTAAGGCCATAAATAGATAATTCACTGTTAAATCCACCCTAACAAGTTTATGTTTCCACAAATTTTGATCGCGAACTAATCCATTTGCAAAACTGTCTCGACGCCATGTAAGCGATGTTCTATAATGGTAAACTGGCTTGTTAAAGGCAAAGTTCAAAAGTAATAATAAAATTATTTTGCTATAGAAAATATATATAGTGCTAAATGTATAGTGGACCGTTTTTTCATACCCGTTACATCCAGGATTCGTAAAAACACATGCATAAACCTCCATCACTGCCACCACAATACACAAGCACTACACACGTTCACTATGACAAACTCAACAATCGTTTCGCCCCGCAACCGAAGCATCATCAGGAGATAGACTCAACAACAAAATCGCAAAGCGAAGCATTATCCGAAGCATTATTAATTATTATTATTATATAGTAGTCGGTTCAACCCCACCATTTATTTTACCTCTGAACACGTGCAACAAGCTTGAACTAGAAACATTTATGTGATCGTTAATGGGGGTGCCATTGTTATGCTTAATGATTCCTAATTGTTCCAAAATATTTAATTTTAAGCTTTTTTCACAGGTGTGCAGGATTTCGAAACAATGGTCATTAGGAACTTTCTAACAAATGTTTCGCGAAATTTGAATTTTGTGGCTTACTATTCCTGAAAGCAGCTATATGTTCTTCAAAACGGGTTTCAAAATTACGACCAGTCTGAAAAGGCAAAGTTGTAAACTTCAATTATTAAACTTTCAATCTTAACTGACATGGTTTCAGCTGGCTAGAGATATAAATTAAAGGAAGGGTGTGGCAAGTAAAACCAAAAAGTTAAGGACGTTGGTATTCCAAGATATTGGATTAGATGCTGGGCTGGTAGATGGCCAGCACCTAAAGCAGGAATGCTAGATACAAACGCCACAAGTTTGTATGTCCCTCAAAAGACCTAAATCCCACAATCGACCGCCGATTTTATATATAAAGAGAATAGATAAATATTAATTCAATTAAAAACTAATAATTAGTCAATGCATCATGCAATGGGGAAAAGAGGAAAAAATAAGGGACAATATCGCAATAAGGGGAGATAATTCCGACGAGGAAGGGAATGAGATTTTTAGAAAAAGTAAGTTGGTATGGTTTAGAGAAAAAACAGCATATAGTTCAAACCAACTTTAAATAAGGAGGAGACGTTAAAGAGAGTACTGAAATTAAAGGTAAGTACAAACAATAACACCGGTACCCAAAAAAAGTGGAAAGTGCTTCTGACCAGATCGATTTATTTATGTATTTCGATCCACTGAATTCGAATTCAAGGATAGTTTTAACTATACAACCTCAAAATTTGGAGAAAATTACAAATGTATATACTTAGATACGTAAATAGGCAGTTTTAGTGATATAAACATTTTGACAAACGCATCACTAGGCAAGACAAAGAATAGAAAAATAAAAGCAAAATAAAATCATGTATAACTTTTTAAAAGAAATTTTGATGCAATATATACTCGTAATATATAATTTTTTAATACTTAGGGTCCATGATCTTAACTGAAATAAAAGGTCAATTACGTATTATTCTAGTTTTAGATTTGCTCGTAAGCAAAATTTTGTAAAAATCTCTTGCCTTTTTTTAAATCAAAAATTGTTAATTAAAATGAAACTAAAACCATTTTAAATCATAGATATATGCTGTTTTTAAATCGGTGGTGGTTACAGATAGTATTGTTACGAACATGCGAAAAGAGTTCGTAATGCGTATGTCATAAAGTTCAAATTTGGCGGGGACAGTTTACGAACATACAAAAAGGGTTCGTAAGCAATATGTCATAGAATTCAAATTCTCTGGAACATTTGCCGTGTTTATCAAAAAATATTTACAAAAGACTTGTTTACGATCTTTCCAAGGTCTCGCGAATGTTCTCAAAATCGGTGAATAGTAGTGACCTCGACATTCTTATTGGACAGCAGACGGAATAGAGACTGTAAGTAGCAAGTCTGTAGTAAAAACTTGAATAAAGTGTTTTTAACGAGTCTACAGGTATTCTCATCCAAATCCACGAAGCCCTGTACGTAACAGTATTATAAAAAAGGAGAACGCCGCAATATAATTGCTTTATCGATATTTCAGTATTTTCAACTTAGGACCGGGAAGCTATAAGTGTGAAATTGACAAATGGCCGCCCGCAAAGTTTCAGATAAGCAATTGCTTTCAACCAACCGTATCTTGACGGAAATGGATGAAGTGAAATTGCAAAATTAGATAATACTATTTTTATTTAAGAGCCGAGCTTAGCTTATTAAGTTTAATAACAGTAAAAAAGTATAGTTACTTTTGTAGCTATAGAAAAGGATTATAGTTAATTATTTAGTAGATAGATAGTAGAATTAGAATAAAAACGTATAGTACATTCTATATTTAGCTTTACATAAGTACAGTACCTCCTAATTCTATCAATTATATGTTGAATTTGATTGAAAATAAATTTAAAATCGTCATAACAATTTATTTTTTTATATTATCAAATACTCAAATACGTTGTTATGACAGCATGGCATACATTCACTATCACAATCTCAACTTTCGTTTCTCCCTGAAGCATCGTGAGGAAATAGTCGTGGCGTGTATTTCTAACGTTTAATATAGTATGTTAATTTAGTATTGCAAATATTTAAATTTTCTTTTATCGAAGATTACAGCAAAATAATGTCAATATTACCTTTGAAATTCAATCTGTTAGAGATTAAAATGAACTAAGCGAATTTCCTAAGGAAATTTCTAAACAGAATGTCCTTACGCCGTTCATTGCCTATTGGTCCATTGTCAGGACTCAGTGGAACGCGAGATCGAAGTCACATTTATCACTGTCAGTATTAGAAACCACCCAAATTTGTATGGAGGATGGAATAATAAGTGATAAATTATCTTCAAACGTACAATGTAACGTTATCTTAGTTCATTAGCATGAAATAGCGATTCAATAATGACAATATCAATACATAATCCTACAAAGGGTAACCTCGAGTTCGATCGCGACAACTTAAACGTTTAAGTTAAACTCTTAATGCAATACATCTTTTTCCATGTCCCCAATATAAAAACTGAATTCTTTTATTGTATATATTACCACTGTTTAACAGTTTTAATTGTACCAAATTACATCAATAGTGATCTAGCAGTAAAGTAAGTAAAGTAAAGTAGCAGCCTGTTACAATCCCACTGCTGAGAATAGGCCTCCTCTCTCCGTTTCTGGAGAGAAGGGTTGGAGCTAAGACCTACCACGCTGCTCCAATGCGGATTGGTAGGTTACACATATCTCCAGAATTCTCTAGAAATATGCAGGTTTGTGATAAATTGCAATATCAATTAGACACATGAGTTTTTAATTGAAAAACTCATTGGTGCCTGCCCGGGTTTGAACTCGTGTTTGCCTCGAAAGAGTCGCACGGTCTCACCGCTGGGCTATCACAGCTCGTAGTCTAGCAGATTAGCAGTAAATCGTGAAAGACAGACTTTAAAGTAATAATTTAATTACTTTGCTCTAATCCGTGATTAAGTCAATAAAAAATACATATAATGGTAAATGTTGTGTGGACTATCCTATCATCATCACCATACCTGATAGGTGTAAGATTCATAACAACGCATGCAAAAACCTCCACCAACAACACCACAATGCAAAAGCAGGACACATGTTCAATATCACAATATCAATACAATAGTTTCGTCAAGCAACCGAAACTTCATAAGGAGGATAGACTACACGACAAAATCTCAATTTTTTTTAAATATATTTATTTAGTAATCCAACAGCGTTTTAACAATTTAATACAAACTATGACTATACATTATAAAATAAGTCAATTTAGGATTACACTGTTAATAGTATTAAGCGAATCTTATCACTAATTATTCGTTATGCAACTTACAAACTTACACAAATTTCAAATTTCAAATTTGTGGATATATGAGTGTGTGTGTGTGTGTGTCTGTGTGTGTGCGCGTGCCTGTATGACTGTTTGTATATGTGTGCGTACGTGTGCTTGTCTTTCGCGTGTGTGTCTGTTTGTATGAATGTGTGTTTGTGTATGTATTTCATAAAAATATATGTGCACTAATATGTCTATTAAAATTTTTTTTCTATTAATATTGAACAAATCTATGTCACCATAACAGTCATTATATAAACGATTTAAAGGTGAGAGTTTTGGCGATATTGTCTTATTAACTAAGGATAAGACGGACTCATTTCTAATTAGTGATTTCTTCCAGGCACTCTTTGAGCTAGAGAATCTATTAATAACCACCAAAAAAATACCATTTGCTAATTTTTTTAAGGATTAATCATCTATTATAAGACATTATTATAAGACATTATTTTCGCTGTAGTTATTCAAATGACTTTTTGCTTTTTGTAGTCTTAGATAACAGTAATTTTTGTTATAACGACAAGTGCTTACATTGGATGAATATTCATTTTGAATTTCTGTGAACTTGTTCACAAACGATAGAGATGCTAATTCATTGTAATGTATTCAATTATCACGATTTAATGTTAACATAAAGAGGCGTGACGTTTTAATTTCGTGACTTTTTATAAAATGATTTAAATCCGTGATGTAAATCCGAAAAAGTTATGATAAAATTATTTTACTATAATCCACGTTTGTTAGGGAAATTTTTGTGTAGGAAGCAAATACGTTTATACTTCATGCTAGATTAGATTACATTATAGTATAGTATAGGCCCGTTGGCGAAGTGGGAAGTGACCAGGCCTTCAGCTCTACGGGTTGCGGGTTCGATTTCCGCCGAGGGCCAACATTCTATATAAACAATTTGTTGATTTTTCGAGCCTGGGTGTATATTTGTATTTAAGTATGCATTTAAAAATATTTATGTAGTTAGTTATTTAACAGTTGTCCGTCACCCATAACAAAAGTATTGAGTTACTTTGGGGCCAGACGACCGTGTGTGTGTCTCATATATTTATATTTATATTTATAATATATTTATAATATTTTTATGATATATTAGTTACCGCAAGTACCAGGAAACACCACCATCAATAACACGCACACTACACAAGCACACTCACAAAAGGACACACACACACACACAAAATCACTCCGACTATCCTAACGGTCGTTTCGCCCCGCAACGAAAGCATCATCAGTAGATTGGATTCGAGACAAAATCGTCAACTTGATTCAAATTCAAAATTGTGACTTAGAAAAAAGAAGGATTGGAACTAAGACCCACCACTCTGCTTTAATCCGGATTGGTAGTAGTTCACATATCCCTGAAATCCTATAGAGATATATGCAGGTTTCCTCACGATATTTTCTTCACCGAAAAGCGTGTGTTAAATTGCTATTACTAATTAGAAACCATAAGTTTAGCAAAAAAAATCATTGGTGCCTACCCGGAGTTTAAACCCGTGACCCCTTAATAACAAAGTATTCAGAGAAAAAATAAATTAATGACCCTGATTAATCAGGAATATTACGATTGAGAAGGGAAATTCCGATTAAAGTATAAAGTCGTTAAACTTTCCAACTTGCGTATCTAAAGACTTCCTTTTAGGTGATTAATTGAAGTAGCATCATTAGGGTTGTAGGATAAATAATGGAAATTAACTAAATGTTACAGAACTTATTGGGAAACATTTGAGGACGAATTTCCGCGACACAATGGTTGATATGCTACCAAATCAAGAGATTGATTTCCGGTCCAAAATACAGGGATTCCAAGAAGGCTGCTTCAGCCGTGGCCTGTTACCATCCTACAGGAAAGCCGTTTTGCCAAACGACTTATTGTTCTAGTACAATACTATGTTGAAACCATCTCTCTCTCTTTTTCCAGTCATTACTTCATTGCTGAAGGTCGTGGTCCCGGCTAGATTATATCCTCGAGTGGATTTCTTGTTTCCACCGGCTCCTATCAATGGCCATTGTTGCTACCTCTTGGAATTTGCAGGACGTGTATGACTGGTGCAGTTGGTCGGACCACCTAGTTGGTGAGCGGCCTCTAGGTCTTTTACCTTCAGTATTGCCGGTAACTATCAACCTCTCCAAGGTATCGTCCCCACGCCGCATGATGTGTCCGAAGTACTAGTAGGCGTTTATAACATATGGAGGAGAGACGCGTTGCTATTTTTAGCTGTGAAAGAATAGATGCATTTGTGCGATTGGCAGTCCACGGGATCCGCATGACTCACCTCTATTCTTTGCCTTTCTCTCGCTTTAATAGTCCATGTCTCCACTCCATACATGAAGATTGGGAAGACTAGGGCACGCACAAGACGACTCTTTGTTTTAAGCGCAATGCCTCTATTCTTCCACAATCTTGTCAACCGAGTGAAACCACAGAAGATGTTCATCTTGATCACACACTTCCATCAAAAAAGTGAGTTAATCAAGAAAAAACTTGTGTTCAAAACAATGTATTATAACTATTTCTTTGTATCATATTATTATCAGTTAATGGTATATGATTCCACACGATTAAGTCTTAAGCCAATAGCCACCAAATACAAGTTCTAAATTGTTGAGGCAGACTATGACTATTGTCCCTAGCACAGCCCTTAATAAACTATTAGACTGTTTTATTGTTCACATATGGCGGTGACCGATGTCGAGACAGTTTTAATTAAAATGAATTCTATTCATTTGTTGATTAACTGAACACACTCAAAGAATCCTATACTTTCTGAAGACCTCTCTATCAGAGCAATCTGATCAAACTTTTTTAAATTAATTATCTTTCCAATTGCATTAGGACAAATGTTTTTAAAGGTTTATAAATCTTTTCATGACATATTATATTTAATATTTAAACGGTATGTTATTTGGTCATCTCAATATACCTAGAAAATAGGATTAATCAAAGTTTCCGCCCCGTTCTAGCACAAAAACTCTCCAATATACACACACAGTCACACACGTAATATATAATGGTATTGTTGCACATATATAAGGAAATAAATACTAAATGCATAATCAATTTATTTATTATATTACCAACAGTGGTTACAATATTGACAACAGAACTACCTTGCTATGATCCGCACGGAAATGTATAGGCATTTCCATTTCATTATTACAATTGCACCACTACATATATACATTATCCTGCCCTTATCCTACTGTTAGTGAAGTCGGGACAACATGTTAAACATGTTGTCACATGATTTGGCTACGTATTTTACGACCGGCCGCCTGCCTGACGTCAACTTACCTTGGTCGCCTTTTACGACACCTCGGTAGGAAAGGAGGGTGGTCTATTCTATGCAGCTCGATACCACACGGCACATACCTTAGTCACCTCTTACGACACCTCGATAAGAAAGGAGGGTGGTCTATTCTAATCTGCCGGATACCACACGGCGTTACAATTGCACCACTAATTATAGGTAATAATGACATGCTATAATTTATAATATGAAACAGCAGATCTAAGCTCTTACTAATAAAAACACAAACAAAAATATAAATATGAACTACATTTATTCCTAAATAAAAATCTAATCTGAGATACTAATTTTATAATTTGATAAATAATTTGATTCGATTAATAATTTGATCGCTAATTGTGGGCGTAATTGATAGCTCAGAGTCGTTTTGCTGGCGATTGAATAAGGTATGCTCGGAGTATTTTGCGAGATCAAATCAGAAATATAATAATGCGATCCGTATGACGACCAAAGTTACCGACATAGCTCAACATGTCGCGAAATCCGTATGGCAATGGGTGGGCACATAGTTCGAAGAACTGATGGATCTCAAGCGAGGCAGCCACTGGATTCAGGCAGCAATAAATCGTGTTATGGAAGACCTTTAAAGAGACCTATGTCTAATTGTCTATCACCTATGTCAGGATTGCATTATGATTTTGTCGTCGAGCCTATTCTTCTGATGATGCTTTGGTTACGGCCCGAAAACATCGCAGAGATTGTAGTAGTTAGTGTGTGTAGTGCTTGTGTGATTCTTTTAGCAGAGTTTCTTGCTGGTTCTTCTTGGTAGGAACAGCTTTCAGAACCAGCAGTAGATGTTGACGATTCAAACGCACTACAAGTTTACTTGAATATTTTGAATTTGAATTAACCAACGCGGATTATAGCAAAATAATTATAAAACATAACTTTAGAGAGAGCATAATTAATCTTGGTAAAAAACGATAAAAGCCAATCTTGGATAAACGGAACAGCTAGACTGATTCAACTAAATTTATTTCTAAATCATCCGTCACATTCTGAAAAGTTTTTTTGGTGAAGAAAAATTGGAAAAGTTGCCCGGAAAATTAGCTAATTCCGGGAAAAGGTCAAAGCTCTTTTCCCTGTGCCTTTTTAAAATATTGTTCATGACAACGTTTACCGAATTACGTAGTAATAAATGTATACTACAATCAATCAATGAATTTTTTTTATTTTTTACTTTACGAATGAGCAAGAAAAAATATTCAAACTAATTTAGTAACCATTCCGAATCGGTAGAAAATTCTTTCTTGAAGAAAAGTCTACTTGAATAAATAATATGAAAATATCGAAGGATTATTTACATATACGTCATACATACATACATATGTGATATTTAGATAGATCACAGCGAAATAGTAAAATTTTAGTAATTAAATAATGAAATAAGCATAAAATAATAATATTTAAGAAATAGATGATGAGAGAACCATTAATAATAATTATTATTTGGCATTAATATTGAATAAGGTAACTATTGAAGAACTAAAAACTTTGACGCTTCCTATACGAGAATTACGTTATTCAAAGCTTTATAATAAAGGCGAGACAAAAGCATATTTAATTACCAAATAAAGGATCATAATACCCGATCCCGTAACCGTTAAAATTTACATTTACATGACAATGAAAACCGGATGTACACGTAAAATGCGCGCGCATCGAACCCTGTAACCCGGTTGACCATGACACGAAACTGGGTCATGTCACTTTTCCCGCACAAACCAATAAAGATGACTTGGAATTTAATAAACCTACCTCAAGTTTAGAAAGAACAAAGAAAATTAAAATATATACCTAACTGTGAAAAAAACCAATTGTAGATTGTAATGTAGTACGAAGTGGAAATTATATATTCTTATATATTCCGCTTTATTAAATACTACTTTATTTAAATATCACATATTAATTACACATTATAATAGCTCAGTTAAATTTATCCTGTAAACAGAAACCAAAATATATAAAAACTTTCTTAAAATAACTCTCAACGTAAACTAAAAAAATGTGATAAAGACATTATAGATTTAAATTACAGATTTGAATTAACTTTGTCAAACTGTGAATTAAAAAAGTTTGATAGGTGGCGTTTTGAAATGTCATCCTATTCCTGTACAAGTAACAGGATTTCTATAGTCTATATGTTGCCCTGTTATATAAGGAATAACTGTCCTTAAATTCATCGGTATTGGTTCAGTGGATTCGTCGTGAAAACGTAACAGACAGACAGATAGAATTTCGCATTTATAATATTAGTTTGGATTAATATTGCTCGTTAAAGATCTTCTCTAGGAAGAAGGTAGTACGTATCCTTCAAATTTGCTGAATATATTGCCTACCTACCGCCGTATGGAATCCGGCTGAGTAGAATAGGCCACCCTCATTTGTTATCGAGGTGTCTAAGGTGACTAACGTGAGTTGACGTCAGGCAGGCGACCGGTCGTAAAATACGTAGCCAACTCATGTGACAACATGTTTGTAACATGTTGTGCCGACCCCAATTAGTGTGGATGTGGAATTAGTGTGAGGGCAGGAGGATGATGATTGCCTACCTCCCTACTTCTTCATAATGACGTATTTCGTGGAATATGAAATCATAATATCATATAAAATTTGGGTGTGTGTTTTGGTACTTTTTGACGCTTCAACGCCTTAAAGGATTTGTATGAATTTTTGAAGTTTTGCTTATAGCGATACCTAATTTTAGAATAGCACATGTGCCTTTTATTAACTCCATTGTTCCATGGAAAAGTCAAGCCAAACCTAATCTAAACCTAATCCAACACAACTTTGATTTTTGTATACAATTAGGTACCACATAGAAAATCTTTGTGCTCAAGAAATATCCTCATTAATATTATCTTTACATCCAGGGAATAATTTTATTTTGAAACAAGATTTAAGGTCGATTAATTTTGTATTTTTAGTAACGTTAGTAATTTTTATAGACTACAATACGATTACACAAATAAATTTTGTTAAAATAACTTAAGTTACATTAAAAATTTTGGCCGTTAATTTACACAAAAAAAAATATGAATAATTATTAATTTGTGGACTTTTATGCAATGCAGGTATGCCTTACTTATTCACCTAAATTATAAACCATTTTTTAACAATAACTCTGTCAATCTGAAACTTTTCCTTTTTGAAGACTTTTTTAAAAGTTTCTTCTAATATTTTAGAATATAAATATCAATACAGAATTAAATTATAATAACTAGATTCCTAATTAATAAAACCCTTTATTCATTAATAGCCGGATATAAGAAAGAACATTTGCAACGGTCACGGTCTAACGTTGACCATGACCCGAAATTAGGTCAAATTTTACCCGGACAGAGCAGACATAACGGCTTAATTAAACCCTGCACATATCCGGAATGCATTACGGATACATATATAGCAGTATCCAAACAAGAATTAACTCATATTTAACATATTATACATATGTTATAAAGGAAATATGTATTTGCATATATCCCGCTTAACAACCTCTAATTCTATTAAGAAAACCTCAAATGAGTACCGACGCTGAACGAAGGCACTATCTGATCGTGACAATAATAATAAAAAAGTCAAGTATCGTTGTTATGACGGGTGATGCTCGAATTATGAAGAGCCGAGGCTTTGGGGTCCAAAGGACTAGACGTGGCAACACTAGTTAAAAAAATGCGTTGATAGACTAGGAGCTGAACTCAAAAACACAAACCAAAACACTCCAACGGTCTAAAGTGATACTTAAGGACTGGTATACGTTCCACAGGAAAGGGAGACTTATTTACAACAGCTGAAATCCACCACACTGCTCCAAAATTAATTAGATAGACAAGGATATGTATACATATCCTTTGAATTTTCAGGAGATATATGGTTAACTCACGCGTATTTCCTTAACTATTTTATTAAATCCATAAGTTTCTGTGTATTCATAATATTAAATATAGCACAGTTAAAAGTACCGTTAGTTGATTGAAATAATCGAAATAATAAATCATATTACGAACTTGAGAACAAATTGCGTTGAAATATATTCTGCGCTGGATATATAGGGTTAACTTAATTTCAAATCATATTAAGAGCAGACTCCTCGTAATATGCTCTGGACGTAAATAATGAATATGTCAGAGAACAGAAACTAGTTATGTTTCAGTTAATTGTGAATTGCACTGTCAAGAAACCGAGATTTAGTTGGCTAAATTAATCTACAAAGGAAACGCTGGAACGATCTAGCACAATTTCCAAAAGCTAACAACCACTGAACAGAATTAAAAAGAAAAACAAGTTTTGAAAGAAAGAAAGAAAATAATTGTATTTGTGCCAACAGACTACACAAGTTATAAATAGAATACAAGATAAGATAATAAAAAAGGTAAACAGTAGAAACAAACAATCAGTAAAATATATAAAAAAAAAAAAAATGTAGCCTGCATAGTGTGATGCCCAAATTGGTAACCTCTCTGCTTTATCAGTAATGAGTAATTCACTACCGACGCTGATTTTCAGAGTTCACCATCAGCCACCCTCGTACGTCAGCGACTACATGCGTGCGTTCGTTCCGACGTTGTCACATACATTCCACGCATCCTCATAAATATGTATGCACACTAATTATGTATATTCAGCCAAAAAACATAAATAAATAAATAATGATAAAAAAAATATTTAAAAAAAACTACCTAACTTTGGTAACTATTCATGTAACATATGGGTAAATGTACCATTAATGTGTCAGTAAATTATAACAACAACAACAACAACATCTGTTAAGGGACTTATAGACTTATCTAAGATAGATAATCGGATAGAGGAAAACAATACATATAGTGGTATCAGGCCTACCATGAACTCTTATTGCGACTCAATTGAAGACGTAAACGACGACCGCGAACCGCTTTCTTTTCGTACCATGATGTGTGAATTGCATTGAGGTCGCAATGTTTGAAAAGGATAATATGAACAATAGATAACTCTGTCTCTTTTAATCGTTCATAGGACGAATTCCGAACGCTCATTCGGCAACGACTTAAAGTGTGCGTCTTTAAGACATCATGGTATGAAAAAGCAAAACAATTTCGTTTACGACTTCAATTGAGTCGCAATAAGAGTTCATGGCAGGCCTGCTGATCCATTGATTAACAGCGAGGTGGTGGCTTTAGTCATTGCATGTCCAGCGTGCTTCCTTTTATATCCTCTCTTTGGTCTGTGGTTAACCCATACCGGTTCATTCAAAAAAACATCTTAAAGATCACACTAACCTGATAATATACAATACCTAAATAACAAAGCATCTAATAGTGATATTGAGTCTATATTTAAAGAGAGCTTACAGACTGTTATGACAATTTAATGAAACAACAAAAGGATGTATCAAGCAAGTAAATGTGAAATAGATTTTAATAGCGACTTGGATTGGCAAATCACTGGTTTATTGTTAATACTTAAAATGTTAAGACGCCTTGATATCTAGATCGTGCGGTAAGGAGTAGCAATGTGGTTTTTGTCTTGTCAAAGCAAAAACATACCGCCCTTGCCATAAGTTATGTATTAGTTAGAACACGCAAGCTTCACTATAACTGACCCTCTCATTAACAAGTCATACGTGCACACAGTTATACTTTAAAATAATGTTTTTTTCCTGTTTGTTTTAAAAAAAATTTCAAAGTGTAATACATACATTCTCCTGCCCTTATCTCACTCTAAGTGGGGTCGTCACAACATGTTACAAACACGTTGTCACATGATTCGGCTGACATCAACTTACCTTAATCGCATTTTACGACACCTCGGTAAGAAATGAGGGTGATCTATTCTATGCAGCCGGATTCCACACGGCATTTACCTTAGTCGACTCTTACGACACCTCGGTAAGAAAGGAGGATGGTCTATTCTATTCTGCCGGATACCACACGGCATTATTTCAAAATGTAATGAAATTCGTAATAAGTATATGAATGAGGAATAATAATAATAGATATATGAGATAATTACACACACGATCGTCCTTTCCCAAAATAAGTAATCTAATACTTGTGTTATGGGTAACAGACAACTTGTAAATATATACATATATAGTTTTAAACACAGATTAAATATTACTTTGTTGGTTCTTCGGGTGGCTCGAAAAATCAACAAAGTTTATAGAAAATGTCGGCTCTCGGCAGGAATTATATCCGCGACTCCTGGAGCTGAAAGCAAAGTGCCACTGCGCCAAAAGGCCAGTCAATACTACACTATTACAAGTAATACATGTTTTATTTTTACATTTTTAATATCCCTTTAAACAAATTAGCATCGTACCATTTTCTTCTTAATTGGGCAATGTGAGAAAAAAATTATTATTCTACAGCTTTTTGTGATTAGCAACACTGTTTACTTGAAATTCATGAGCTTTTAGCGAATAAAGAAAGAAAGACACGTAAATATTATTGTACTATTTAAAAAGACTGATTGACGACCTCGTCGTTACTAAAATATTTTGGAATATAGTTTATTTAAATTGCTAGAGTATTTGTAAAGTGTAAAAAATCTTAGTTCTAAGTTTAATTTTTCTGTCATGACTTAGATAAGTGATATACTACGATGAGAGAATTTAATGAAAAGCTGCAAAGGTTTTCTATATTATAAAAGTTATGATAAAATTATTTTGATATAATCCGTGTTTGTTATTATTTAAATTATTACCTCGTATCATACCGTAAGCATCATCAGGGGATAGGCACCACGACAAATCGCAAAGTTAACACTGTAATATATAAATAATTCAATCCCCACCATTGATTTTGCCTCCAAACACGTGTAGTAAACTGGAGTTGGAAACGTTTACTTCTTAGTCAATTAGGTGCAATTTATAATATATTTTATTATCTCTATTTGCTCTAAAATATTAAGTCCGGGGCTTTTATTGCATATGTTTGGTATATTAAAAGAATGGTCATTGAGTACTTTATGACCGCTCTCCAACAGATATTTTGCAAAAAGATTATCCATATACTAAAACTTCTATCCTAACGTTATCCGTTTCTTAACATAGAGAATATATATAATACTGCTTGCTTGAGTGAGGCAACACTACAATTTTGTCGTGGAAACAATCGAACAATCGTAAGGTTATTGCCGTAGTAAATGTATGTAGTTCGTTGGTGCCGGCATTTGGTGGTACACGCAGTTACTAATCCTGCATATATAAGGTATGAGAACGGATTATACTCCATACGCTTTTATTAGATAATGAATGGGTATGCTTATTTAATAATTCACTTAAGATTTATAGTTAATGGGCAGGGTTGAAGACCACATATTTCACATAAGACCAATCACTTACAACTTTATCTTAAATATCAACGACCTCAGGATTATTTTAAAACTGTTCACTTAACAAGTCTGGGTTTTTGCAGCTCATTAACTTTCAACAAAAATTATCTCCATTAAGCGTTTACTTCGTGCCTTATAACTTCTAATGTGGAGATTAGTATAATTGAAGATAAAGTTTTAAACACTTTACCACTACACACTTTTTTTTAGAAATCATATTTTTCATGTTCAAATCAAAATCAAATCAAAATAATCTTTATTCAAATAAACCATCAGGCACTTTTGAATCGTCAAGCATCAATATGATTAATGAAGCTACAACTGGTTCGGAATGTTGCTCTTACCGAGAAGAACCAGCAAGAAACTCGGCGGTCAATCTTTTAAATATTTTCAATTATACATTATTAAAGCGCTGTCTTGTATGAAGTCATGTTGATTTACACTTCACATTCTTATTTCAAAGGAGAGATGAGATTTATGCTTTGCTCATCTGTGCGAATTTTACAATATGCTATTTACGTCGATTCCGACCTAAGAGGTCAAACCGTGAAGCTTGTCGGTTTATATGTAAACTAGCTAGGCTTCACCTGCGTGGAAATCAGCGTGCCACAATTTTTTTTCTAGAATTCAAATTTTAAACATAAAAGTAGTTATTGTGAGTTAACCATAAGAGATAGGGACATGTTGTCGTAAAAAAATTTGTAGTAATTTTATAGATCTACAATTCTCTAGTACATTACTTTAGCGTATCTCTGCTGGTTTATGCAGCACACGCGACTAAAGCTCTCAGCAAGCAAGTTTTTTACTAACTGCGCGATATCTTCAACACAATTAACATAATATCGACATATACTATATACCTAAACCACCCGAAAGTATTTCACTATTTTTTGGTGAAAACCGTACAAAAATCCGTTCAGTAGGTTTTGAGAAAATCGATTACATACAGACAGACAGCTTTTTGGGACTTTGTTTTATAATAAGTATAGATAAGTATTCTACTTTTCTATCGGTTTGTCGAGTTTCTATCGTTACTTTCTTTCAATATTTTAATGCAGTTATCCCTATATGTCAGAAAATAACTTTAAATATTTAATTAAGATAGGCAAACCCATATATCAAATCAAAGTAATCTTTATTCAAACAGGCTTTTTCAGGCACTTTCGAATCATCAAGTCTCAATATGATTAATGAAACACTAGTTCAAAATCTATCTCTCACCGAGAAGAACCAGCAAGAAACTGTGCAGCTAATTTTTTAAAATTTTCTTTATTAAACCGGTCTTGTATGCCAATAACTGATATTATCATTATACAAATCTGTATATAAAACTTTCTTCTTCATAATAAAGACATATTTCAACAAAATCCACGTCATAAACGACAGAGTGTCTTATCAACGGATTGAGTCAACATTCAGACAAAACATTCAATATGGAAACGTCACCTATTTAAAAATCTTCACAAAATCTGACATTTAATATCTAAAGCACCACAGATTAATTTGTTCTAATTTAAAGAATTAGGCGTTACATTGCGGAGATCCATAATACAAAAGTAATAACAAAATTATTTTGCTATAATCCGCGATACAGTAAATAGAAAATATATATAGGGCTAAATGTATAGTTACTATAGTCTAATAGTTTTTTATAGTCAGTTTTTTCATACCCGTTACATGCAGGATTCGTAAAAACACATGCCACAATACACAAGCACTACACACGTTCACTATCACAAACTCATCAATCGTTTCGCCCCGCAACCGAAGCATCATCAGGAGATAGACTCGACAAAATCGCAAAGCTTTGCGATTTTGTCGAACATTTAGCACTATATATATGTTCTTTTTACTGTATCGCGGATTATAGCAAAATAATTTTATTATTACTTTTGTAATTTGCTCTAGTTAAAACCTTAAAAACATCTTTTAGGAAAACATTATAAAATTGCTCAAGACGCTGAAACGAATTGCTATTATTAAATTAAATTAACAAGTTTAAGAACATTTGCCACATAAAAAGATACATATTTCTTATTAAAGTATAAACGGAGTTAATTAGACAAGTCGAAATCCTTTTGATGGTACCCAGTAGCTTGTTCCAAGAGTATTACACTCTGTTCATCTTATTCCAGTATTATAATTTTTAATTTATCTATCACGTGTATAAGAATCTTTGTACTACTTTCTAGCCACATCGCTGAGGTGGTTTGAATATCATTTCTATATATATAGTATAGATCATAGTATCATTTTATTTTGCGAACAAAATAACATTTAAATAAATGGTTTAAGGTTTTACACTGTACAGAGACGGCCTTATTGTTGTAAACAATCATCATCATCAATCAAGTATAGACAACCCTTGATGAACGAAATGATAACTAAAGAATGTAGGAAGTAGCATTTATTGATTCGGATATATTTATTTTATATTTTTTATGTAAACAGGAATATAAAACATATGCACGATACGTTAACTGAAGATTTCCTTATAGTTCTTATTTGACGATTCAATATAATGTAAGAATGCGTAACTTGTTTTATCTTTTTCTAGAAAAACGATTACATCCTAGAGTTGGAACAAATAATACATTTTTTAAAACTAGATTTTTATTACGAGCCTTTATCACCGGAAAGTGTCCTTCCGAAAACTTGTATTCGAAATCAAACTTGGCAATTGTTATTCGAGTGCATGAAAGCTTTGTCTAAATAATAATTTACGGTCATACGATATATTATCATTCAAACAATTAGCACAATAGCTCAAAATTTCCACATTCGAAATCCATTAGTAACCTAATACATTAGGAGAAGAGGAAATATCCTGCGATAACCCAGGACTCCAAAGTTCCTAAGTAAGCATAAAACAAATAATCAAGTCTAAATCAAACTAGTTCGGTAAATACAATAATTTAAACAACGATACTATCTAGTATCATTGTATTGTATTATAGTATCTATCCAAGCCATTATTCTGGTTACACAATAAAATACAAATTTTATTCCAAATTCGTGAGAACGTGTAAGGAATTATATTTCGGAATCAATACGTACAGAATTAAGGAAACATTTCTTTAGGCCTTGACAATTTCTTTTATTCAGAGAAAAAGTGTGATGTGAAAAGAATATTTTTATTGTTATTTTGAAACGTATTATATTGTTACGTACAGGGGTTCGTGGATTTGGATGAAATTACCTAATAACTCTCTAAAAACACTTTATTCAAATTTTTACTATAAACTTTGAACTTACAGTCTGGACTGTATACAGTCCGTTGTCCAATAAAAATGCCGAGGTCACTATTATTTCACTTTTATTTTCGCTTGTTTATTCGTTCTTGACCGTTATTCGTAAAGTGGCTGTGGAGGCGCACGATACGTCTGCTAATATATATCAAACAAACGGATGTTCGAGAACATTCGCGACACCTTGGGTAAACCGTAAACAAATCATTTGTAAACACCTTTTGGTAAACACGTCAAATGTTCCAGAGAATAAACGTCAAGCAAATTTGAACCCTATGACACAGAGATTACGAACCCTTTTATACGTTCGTAAACTATCCCCGCCCAATTTGAACTTTACGCATTACGAACTCTTTTCGCATGTTTATAACAATATTATATAGTGATTTTTTGTTATGCGCGTTTTGTTGTTTTTTTTAAAGTTATAATAGAGTTATTGTCTTAACGTTGTTAACCTTAACAGCTTTCTCTCAGAACCGATCTCTTTCAGGCAACCTTAGGGCAAAGAACTTAATATTATATTAGAACTCAAAAGAAAAAATATCCCATAACCTTTTGCTTATATTTCTTATAAGATGACACAATAAGGAAAGAAAAAGGGAGATTAAAAAAAACTAAAAGCAATATTAACATATGGGGTAAAAGAAATAAAAATCAATAAAAGAAAGAGAAAAGGGATAAAACTGAATTATATAGTTGAGTAGTGTCGCTTGATCTTAGCTTTGAAAATAGCAAGAGGAGAATTTCTTATATCTAGGATGTATGTTTCATAAATATTATAGCTTTTACAGTTAAAGATTTTCCATAAAAAGAAGATACTTTGAGCCACAGATTGTGATCGGAACGAACGAGTATCCCCTAGATATAACTAACTTAAGTTTACATAACTTTTAAATCAGAGTAGGTGATAAATTAAAATTTTTTACAACGGTATATTTTATTTGCAGGATTTCCAGAAATAAACCGCTTGTTCAACGATCACTGCCAAAATATTTGCCCGGATAACAGCACACGCGCGCCACCTGTTACTTGCGCGCGTGTCTTATCCCTTATTTATTTACTCATTTCGCATTAGTCACACAAGACTTGTCAGCGGAATTCTACTTTCACTAATTAAAGAATTAGTATTTGTATTATTCCCTCGCTTTTTCAACGACCACTGCCATAATATTTGCCCGGACAACCGCACACACGCGCAAGCAACATGTCTTTTGTCTTATCCCTTATATTTTTACTCATTTTGCATTAGTTACAGAGGACTTGCAAGCGGAATCATTTTTTCACAAACTAAAAAATTAGTATTTGTATTATTACAATTTTTTGCAACTGTATATTTCATTTGCAGGATTCCCAAAAATTATCGTTAAACAAGCGGATAGCGTTAACGATCACTGCCAAAATATTTGCAAGCAAGAAACATTTTCGTAAATTTAAGTACTATTAAAAAAACACGAAAGAAAAGTTTAAACGCTTTAGTTAAAAGAAAAAGAAAAGAATTAATGCACCTCAAAGTGAAAACAGACGAATGGAACTAGTTTTTCATCTCCAGCATTATAAGATTAAACAATGCCTCATTAGATAGAAAATTGGATAAAGAGGTCTTTTTGGCCAACATCGTTTGAGAGGCAAAGTTATTGTTGATGTAATTTTTATAGATTATTATTTACTTTGTATTACAAAGTAAATTATATAAAAAAATTAGCTATAAATGTTACTGTTATAATATAAATTCGGTAATTGGGTATAATTTAAGTTTATGTACGGAGCTAATATATCTGAGCAAAAAAACCCCTTTATTCGGGTTAAATAAAGTAAAGTAACGGCAGACCGTAACAGATTACTATCCCACTTTTGGGCATAACCCTAATCTCTCCATTTTTGGAGATAACGATTGGAGCTAAGACCTACCGCGCTGCTCCAATGCGGATTGGTACGTGAAACATATCCCCATTCTCTAGAGATATGCAGGTTTCCTCACGATAATTTCCTTCGCCGAAAAGCATGTGATAAATTGCAATTATCAATTAGACACAAGATTTAACAGAACAAGTCATAAGTGACTGCCCAGGGTTTGTTATTTTCCTAAATATTTATTTATTTTAGGAAGAAGGGTTGGATCTTAGACCCACCATCTATTCCCATGCGGATTGGTAGGTTAAACACATCTCAGGAATTCTCCTGAAACATGCAGATTTTTTCATGGTATTATAAGTTTCGATATGAAACTCGTTGGTGCCTACCAGAGGTCTGAACCCGTTAGCCTCTGGAAAGAGTCAAACGGTATTACCGTTCGGCTATCACAACTCATAATTACTTTGTTATACACTTATTTCCGTGACGTTCTCGACGTTATTAAAAAGCTACCAAAAATAGAGTTATTATACTTAGAGCCATAGAGCCGTGTGGTATCCGGCAAAATAGAATAGACCACCATCCTTTCTTACCGAGGTGTCGTAAGAGGCGACCAAGGTAAATGCCGTGTGGTGTCTGGCTGCACAGAACAGAGCACCCTCATTTTTTACCGAGGTGTCGTAAAAGGCAACTAAGGTAAGTTGACGTCAGGCAGGCGGCCGGTCGAAATACGTAGCCAAACCATATGACAACATGTTATAACATGTTGTGCCGACCCCACTTAGAGTGGGATAAGGGCAGGAGGAGGATGATGATGATACTTAGAGCCATAGGCAGATCTGTAAGTGGCAATGACAATAAATAATGAGCGAGAAGATGGTACTGGTATTCTTCATCTTTGTCTAATCACACATAAAAGAGAGAGACACACACATCACCCAATTTCATCACCACCCTGTCCTGGCCACCAGCAGCGTGGTGGATGTCAGATTTTTAGTTCGTGAGAGTCCGACATACCCGCCGCTCGTCTCTGTTGGTCGGTCCCTACCCATAATGGGTTATCCTGACAAATAAAAGGCTGGCTTCCCAAACATATGTATATTGTATATGTATATAATAACACTATAACTTCGAATCAAAAATATTTTAATTTTTACCGTAGACTTTGTCAAAACACGATTACAGAGAAAATCTGATAAAAAGCCTTTTTTCGACAGACGCTCGGGGCGCTATGTTTTTGTTGGGCCAATTTTTTGCGAGTATCATTTCTTTACTTATGTTTTGTTATATGCTATTTATCTGATTTATAGAAGCAGGCGTTACCTTGCGGAACTCCATATTACAAGCAATACAACAGAACCAACTACTTTGCTATAATCCGCACGGGTTAAGTGAATGCATGCAAAGCCAATGTGTATGAAGCAGGCAAAATCCACCAAAATTCAAAATTGTGGTGGTGGGTGTGTGTGCTGCTTTTGTGTGCGTTGTTGCTGGTGAATTGCGCCTTGGGGTGCATGTGGTGGCTGGTCCTGCATGTATAAGGTGCGTGGATTTTGCCTGCTTCATACACATTGGCTTTGCATGCATTCACTTAACCCGTGCGGATTATAGCAAAGTAGTTGGTTCTGTTGTATTGCTTGCTATTTATCTACCACGTTTGCCTCCCTTGGGACGACTGTCAATTATAAAATTGCGAATTTTACATTTTAAATATAAACTGTAGAATATATTTAAAACTAATTGTACCTAAGACTTCAAGTTAAACTACTCTCTTAAATGGGAAAAATGTATTTTTTTATTCCATATGTTTCTTTGATTTATATGAGTACAAGCTTTGATTGTTCTGAAGTTTGTCACTATCAATAACACCATAAAACCGTAACAGACTATAAGAAAAAACAACATTTAACTTTTATAATATTTGTATGAATATATCCTACGATTTTTGTCGTGGAGCCTATCCTCCTGATGATGCTTCGGTTTCGGGGCGAAACGATCGTCGAGATTGTGGTGGTGGGTGTGTGTGCTGCTTTTGTGTGCGTTGTTGCTGGTGAATTGCGCCTTGGGGTGCATGTGGTGACTGGTCCTGCATGTATAAGGTGCGTAGATTTTGCCTGCTTCATACACATTGGCTTTGCATGCATTCACTTAACCCGTGCGGATTATAGCAAAGTAGTTAGTTCTGTTGTATTGCTTGTATGAATATATATTATTTTGTATAAAAAAAATTCGATTCACACGGAAAATCCTTACCTGGCATCGTCATCATCATCCTCCTGCCCTTATCCTACTCTAAGTAGGATCGGCAGAACATGTTGTCACATGATTCGGCTACGCATTTTACGACCAGCCGCTTGCCTGACATCAACTTACGTTAGTCGTAAAGATACGACACCTTGGCAAGAATGAAGGGTCGTCTATTCTACTCAGCCGGACACCACAGGGCGAAAAAAAGGGAAAAGAATATACAGAAACGTGATTCAGCTTAAGCTTTATCAATTTTTAATTTAACCATATCATTCCGGATAATTAAAAAATACGACAAACAAAATTTGTGTAACTGGAGACAAACTAGTTCGCGAGAAAAAAATTAATATATTTAAATTCTAAATGTAATTTGCCAAACTTATGTACATTAAAATATTGAAATTACAAAAGTATTCAAAAACAAACCCCCGCATTGCTTCATGTTCGTTACATTAAATCATTCATGTAATTTATTCACGAATATATTAATCGGGCAATTCAAAAAGAATTTTCGCGAGAAAGTATTTCTCGTATTTTAATCGTCTTTTCGTTTCGCAATCAAGAAAAATAGTACGTTAATAAACATATTTTAATGAATATTTCAACGCGATGTATACTGACCGATTTTCTTAGTTCCTACTTCAAAAAAGGTAAAGCGCATGATTTATAGAAGCAGGCGTTACTTGGTAGAATTCCATATAACAGATGACTGTAACAGAACTACTTAGCTATAATCCGCGTGGGTTAAGCGAATGCATGCAATCTAATGTGTATGAACCAGGCAAAATTCATGCACGTTACACATGCAGGACAAGTCACCACATGCATCCCAAGACCCTCCACCAGCAACAATGCACACAAGCAATACACACAACCACCACCAAAATCTCGACGATCGTTTCGCCCCAAAACCGAAGCATCATCAGGAGGATAGGCTCCACGACAAAATCGTAATGCACTCATTACGATTTTTCATTTCATTCATACACATTAGCATTGCATGCATTCGCTATACCCACGCGGAATATAGCTAAGTAGTTCTGTTATAGTTTAGTTTAGTGTTATATGCCGTGTGGTATCCGGCTGAATAGAATAGACCACCCTCATATCTTATCGAGGTGTTGTAAAAGGCGACTTAGGTAAGTCGACCTGCCGTGTGGTATCCGGCTGAGTAGAGTAGACCACCCTCATTTATTACCGAGGTGTCGTAAAAGGCGACGAAGGTAAGTTGACCCGCCGTGTGGTATCCGGTTGAGTAGAATATCTCTCTAGAATAGAATATCTGTCTCTTTCTTACCGAGGGGTCGTAAAATACTTGGCTACGAATCATATGATAACATGTTTGTAGCATGTTGTGTCGACCCCACTTAGAGTGGGATAAGGGCAGGAGGATGATGGTGAGTTCTGTTATAGTTTAGGTAAATCGCATATGAAATTCCAACATAGAGACTGCCCCAGACTAAAATCGTAGATATAATCTAGTACATAAAATTCTTGTATCACAATGTTACCATACTCCTCCGAACCGGCTTGGCCGATTTTTATGACATTTTATATTCATATTCAGCAGGTCTGACAATCGGCTTCTATCTATTTTTTATATTCCTAAATGATAAGGGTTATCCAGCCCTAACATTTTTTATTTGTTTATAATGTACACTAGAAATTCCCTAACAGAAAGTAGGACGGCGTAGTATATGTATTAGAAATATATGAAGCATATGGTAGAAGTAAATGTCTTACGATCTAAAGATATCTGCCCTTATGCAAAGATTGCCTTCGTAAACTCTGCCGCTTCCTCTTGGAAGAAACCAAATAGGCGCAAGATACGAATATGCTCAATAAAGAAGATATGGGAGTCTCCATAAAAATAATAGGTACCAAGGTCACTTTAATCGTTAGGCCGTTCATAAATAGGATACAGACTCTGAATGGGTAATATTAATTGCATATAAAGCCTTGACAGTCTTTATTGATCGCAAAGTTACATTATTCAAAAGGAAAGATCTGACCGACTGTGAATCGTTCAGCCTACTATAAAGAATAGAACTTCAGACAAAAACATTAGTTACCCTTCATACCGGTCGTAAATTGAAACATCACAAAATGCGCCTCGAGCATGAAAGTAAATGTATTTAAATCCAATAATCTCACAGAATACCAGAAACACGTCGGAATACATATAAATAATTCATGCAAGATTTGTACGTCTATTAACTTGCAAACGAGTATAGAGATATGAGTAAAATTCGGAATATACAATTGGCAATGAAATATTGAATACACGTTAAAATATACTCGTCTGTCGTCAATGTTAAAATTAGGGATGTTACGGAGCTCCGACTTCGGTTCCGAGAGGTCGGGACCCCGATTGAATTCACACCTCGCATTATCGGGGACCAGGTGATCAGCAAACAGCTGGACTCTTTGGCGATGCGTAGAGACGTATCTTCACTGTGCGTTTTCTACCGCATCTTTCATGAGTAGTATTCCAGTGAGCTACACGAACTGATTCCTGCCGCCAAATTCCATAACCGCACTGTACGTTACAATATCATCCTTACCATCTGGATGCGTGGCGATACACTACAGTTCGGTTTTCCAATAATTTTATTCCGCGCACCACCATTTTATGGAATAATCTCCCTCTAGCAGTGTTTCCGGATCGGTACGACATAAATACCTTCAAAAAGCGTATTTTCCACCTTTTTAAAGGTCGGCAGCACACTCGCTCTGCGAGGGTCGTGGTGATAACGTTGAACTGCATGCTCGTCTGCCATTCTATTTCATAAAAAAAAAAAAAAACACCTCCGACTCCGACTCCGGCTCCGATAAATTTTAGTCGGAGGTATAACGCAGGTGAAATTATCTTGCGAATTCTGACAGAACGCGCAGCTACAAGTTATAACTCGTTGCCCGGGGGTATCTCCCCCCGCACACGCAACTCTCGTTCAATCGTTTTTTTTTAGTATCAATGGTTAGACGCGCTTAAGTATCTAATTATTTAAATCGTGGTGGTCATATTGTCTAAGTACAGTTTTACGGGTCAATTTTTAGATTAATAATGAAGGAGGCGGAAGTGGAAAACCTCCGCCTCCGACTCCGCATCCGATTCCGACTCCGGCTCGTATTCGTATATCGATTTCATATTTGAATTATCAAATATGAAAATTCCGGTTCCGACTCCGGTTCCGGTAAATCCATCTCCGTAACATCCCTAGTTAAAATACAGTCAAAAAGTTTGTCAAACTCATAACTATCAGAACAGATATGTTTACGGGAGCAGCATTATTCTCCTTCCCTTATCCCACTCTGTGCAAGGTCGGCATAACGTTATATGTCCATATTATGTTAACCTTGCCCTTATACTCTTTTCTTTATTGAACGTAACTTTTAGAATGCACCTAATTTTCATGTCTCACCACACAATTACTTTCTCATTAACATTTTCATCTCATTTGTATACTTCTTACATCCGCCTTTTTCATTTCACAACATTCTGATCCATACATTACGACGAGGACCGTTTCATAAAATTTTCCCTTAACTTTACGCGGCATTTGGGGATCGCATATTATTTCTAAGACCTGTAAGCCTATCATGAACTTCTAGAAAAAGATTCAATTCAAAGTCAGTACCTAAACCCAACCGCTTTCTTTTCGTACCATGAAGTGTGTTTGAAAAGGACAACGTTATATGACCTATAGGTAACTCTGTCTTTTATCCAAATGTTTTTATGACGCATTCCGATCGCTCATTCGGCAACGACTTAAAGTGCGTCTTTAAGACGTCATGGTATGACAAAAGCAAAACAATTTCGTTTACGTCTTCAATTGAGTCGCAATAAGAGTTGACGGTAGGCCTGCTGTAGCTACTTCATCCATGCTGCATTTATTCTATTTCTCACATAGCGATCATTGTCATTGTTCTTTTGGAAAATGCGAATTAAGGTACCGGAAATCGGAGGAGACTGGCAAAACTACACCATTTAAGGTAAGTGGGGAAAAATTGGTGTTCAGTTTTGATCTAACTGATTTTGGAACTTTAACTTGTGTGTTTTTTCACGCCGATATCAAGGATACATTGCACGCCCCTCGTATATGTCCAGCGCCGTTCATAAAATCCATTGAGCTAGAGTCTTCTATTGCGCGTGCGTATGACGTCACAACACTTCCCTGTGATCTTGACACAGAAGTGGGTCACGATCGAGTCCCGCGCAGCCTGTGACCTTGCACCAGTTGCTAGAACCTTCTGATTCGCAACAGCTGCGAATAAACAAAGTGAAGGTTGCCTTTGTCTTATTTTCATGAATTTTGTACTTTGTATTCTTTAATGTTATTACAACAGAATAGTTAATAAGAGCAAGTTTTTCAAAGGCACTGTACAAATATTTTCTTGTATTAAGCAATTTCTTGACGAATTCATAATTTCACGATTCAAATGTACTTTATCTATTAGAACAAAGCATATTTTAGGGCGTGTTGTCTAGACATTAAACAACCTATGAATACATTTTATATTTTTATATATTATATATTGTTATATTTATAACAATAGCCTATTTTATAATCGGGCAATAACGAAAACAAAAAAATCGTCCATAACTATGTCCCTATATGTCCTTTATACGTAAACTTTCCACTGTAGAATAAACTGCGAGACGCAGCTAGAAATACTCAGTAACTAAATTCTAAATTATAATAAAAAGTTAGATACACAAAAATATAATGAAAAATAAATCATAAATTATTATTGAATCGTTCATAACGTACAATGAAATCTTCTAAAGGGACTTTTTTTAACGTATGAAAAAGCTTTTGCAATCATTTTAAAAGCCTGAATCTGTCAATAGCAATTGGCTACAGACCTATAGATACAATGAGTAATGGTTTCATCGATTAAATAAGGCCGTATAAGCCAGGTCAGCAATATAAATTTTATAAATGCCTTCGTCTATTGTCTCATATCTGTGGTGATGATAAATTTTAGGGCGCGATCACAAATCGATTTTCATAAACTTTGAGTTTTTTGCGAATGTAACTTAATTAAAGTAGAAATTCATACCATTACCATTGTAAACTTTAGAGTCCTTATTTATATTATAAAGGCGAAAGTCTTACGAAATGTCAATTCGAAAACGGACTCGACACAGGTTTAACAATGTTAGATTTTGGTGTCAAATTTAATGATGATTTTTATAGTAAGGAGTAAGAATAAGTCATTGATAGCCTTATAGCTAAATAAAGACTTAAATAAAATGCTCTCATTATGGTGGTAAGTTATAATAGGTAAAAAACAATAATGAAAAAGCAAAGGGGGCATGAGAATTTTAGGAAAGCTAAGGTGGGGCATGCCTCATACTTTTAGAATGATCAATTCAAATTCAAAATATTCTTTATTCAAATAAACTTGTAAACAAGTGCTTTTGAATCGTCAACATCTACTGCTGTCTAACTCTATCAAGCCCCATTTTGAATTCGGTCATCTCAAATTCAAATTCTAAATATTCTTTATTCAAGTAAACTTGTAAACAAGTGCTTTTAAATCGTGAACATCTACTGCTGGTTCGGAAAGCTGTCCCTACGAGAAGAACCAGTAAGAAACTCGGCAGTTGCTCTTTTCAAAGAATAATTCTTGTTACTAGTTACATATAGTTATTGATGTCTTGTACAGGGTCGAAGAGTAGCTATATCCACGAATTCTTATCGTCTTAGTAATCCTGAATAGCATAGTAGGCTTTCTGTATAAGCACTAGAATTAAAGCTGTGATAGACTAGCGGTAACGCCGTGCGACTCTCTAGAGACGATCATGGATTTAAACCCCGAGCAAGCACCAATGAGTTTTTCTATTAAAACTGTGTCTGTGTCTAATCGATAATTGCAATTTATCACACGCTTTTCGGTGAAGAAAAACATCGTGAGGAAACCTGCACATCTCTAACGGATTCTGGGGATATGTGTAACCTACCAATCCGCATTGGAGCAGCGTGGTAAGTCTTAGACCCCAATCCTTCTCTCCAAAAACGGAGAGAGGAGGCTTTAACCCAGCAGTGGGCATAGTAACAGGCCGTTACTTTACTTTTTTTTTACTAGAATTAGGTCTTCCGACTGGGTTGTTGTATGAACAACAAAGCTACCATGAATTTCGCGTTTTGGACCCGAATAGAATAACCAAGCGTTCATTTGTTTGTTATGAAGATCAGGTTCAATGTAAGTTTTTTCCATGACCTCTTTGAAAGCTGTTAGTAAATATAAAATCATACTATAAAATTACTTCAAATAAGGGAATTCCCTTACGCCAGCCACGCCCACGCTTGTCTGTCGGCGATATTCGTTATGACAGGCTGTATAATATTTATTTTGACCTATTTACTCGTTGAACGTCGACATCATCTGGTCTGTAATGTTTCAATTATTAAACATGACTTTTTTCTTTGCTTGCCATCAATAAAAAAATACCTCTTATTTCTTATATCGCAGTTCGATGCTATAAGTTCGGCATACTTAAAAAAAACATTAATTTATTATAATTTAGAATCCAGTTTAAGATTGGAATTCAAAAGATCATAATTCTCTTTCTACGCAAAAGTATAAAAAATATCAGAATGCATAAGTGCATATGAAATTAATTACTTCAATAGATTGACAAAGCCATCAAAGAACTTAACACAATATTGAAATGAAAAGAAAATTTATTGATTTGGAAACACATAGTCATAGGCCTCCTCTCTGTTTCAAATAAGATGGAGCTAAGTCCAACTACGCTGTTCCTATGCAAATTGGTAGGTTACACATAGCCCAGAATTCTCCGCAGATATCCTTGACTATTTTTCATAAACGAAAAGTGTATGATAAATTACAAATACCAATTATGCACAAACTATTAACGTAAAATCTCATTGGTGTCTGCCCGGGTTTTCAACGTGTGACTTCCTGGAAAAAAATCACATGTTTTCACCTGTGAGCTACCGGTCTACTAACAAAATTACAATAGAATACAACATGGTGAATTTTTATTATCACTTTAATTGTACATAACTTTAATAGTTTAATCGTATCATAGACGTAATATACTTGTAGTGTTACTAATTTGTAATTTTAATATAATTTAATTTGGAATACTACTGTGTAAGAAATAGTTCACATGACGACAATTTGATAAAAGGGGGAAAAGAAAAATTGATAGTATATGGACCTTTCTTCTGAGATAACGTACTATGGAGGGTTGACTCAACAATAATTGTTCCTATTGTTGTTTCAGTTGACTGTCTAATTGCATAGAGCCTCGACCAACATCTTCCAGAAGCTTCCGATTAGTAGTTGGATCCAAGGTCGCGTACAAAAGGCAAGAAGTATTAGTTGATATGACACGTATTGTGAGGAAGTTCCATACTCTGGAGCCCTAACAGGTAGCTTGGGATATTCAGGTGGACGACGATTTTTTATATTTTTAAGTGGTTTTCCTGATTATTTTGTTTTTTGTAATTAGAAATATTTAAAAAATGTAATAAACTTAGTTTTAAGAAAATTAAGAAGGAATTATGCTACCGTTGTTTTTAATTGAACCCACTATACCGAATGAACTATACGGAACATCCACAGGGCAAATAAGATCTACACTTTATTATAAAGCGAAGTCCCCTAAAACTGTCAGTATGTGATCGATTTTCTCAAAATCGATCTCAATGGATTTTTTTAGAGTAATGACTTTCTATTTCATCACACACCACACACATTTTCAACATTACATGTATACACGACCACACTCACTGACACATATGCACACTTTCTTTATTATAATATTTTATTTTTGTTTTTATAATATTCATTTATTTATTTTTGACTGTGAGAATGGCATGCAACACAGTTTTATACAATCGCAATGCCATCCTTGCATGTCTGGCAATGGAATGTCTTAGTTAATTTTAAAATGTTTTTAACATATATATATGTGTATATATATATATATATAGATAATGCAAAATAAGGAAAAATATTCTGGCAAAGCCGCCGTCACAGTTAGTATAATATAATAGGCGATCAAAAATAACCCCGTTAAGTATGAATCATGAAAATTTAAAATCTAATAAGCAAAAATAACACTCTTGTATGTGTTTTTATAAAATACTAGCTTACTACTCGCCGGCATGGAAATCAGCGTGTCACAATTTTTTTCTAGAACTCAAATTTTAAACATAAAAGTAGTTATTGTGGATTAACCATAAGAGATAGAGACATGCTATCGCGGACTTTTTATAGTATTGTTATGGATCTAAAATTTCTACTATATTACTTTGACGTAAAACTGCTGGTTTACGCAGCGCAGGTGACTAAAACTCCCAGCAAGCAAGTTTTTTAACAACTGCTCGATCTCTTGAACACAATTTACATAATACCGAAAACCGTACAAAAATCCGTTCAGTAAGTTTTGAGAAAATAGATTACATACAGACAGACAGCGTTTTGGTACTTTATTTTATAATAAGTATAGGTTAACCGGGAAACACCTGTACGCCAGCCACGCCCACGTTTCTGAAGATACGCTGTTTATCAGATAATTTATATTTACTTTATTCACGTTACGAACGGTTTATGTCTGCCTTATCGATTTCAGAATTAGACGGGAAGAATCTTAGGCTGCGTTTTGTTACATATTTTTGTGTGATAATCTATACATATTATAAAACAAAGTACCCAAAAGCTATCTGTATGTAATTTTCGTACAGTTTTACTAAAAGACTAAATTTAATAGTACATTCTCCGGAACGGCTGAACCGATTTGGATGGGATTCACTGGAAGAAAAAAGAGGTTGGGGAGCAACATATAGGCTTGTTTTTATCCTAGGAGGATCCGCGAAGTCGAGGTTTACGCGGGAAAACTTGATGAGACACTGATTTAACAGCTAGTTTTATATATATAATACTAGCGGTACGCTTGGCTTTGTTCACGCCAACTAAATCGTAATTTTCAATTTTAAAGAAAGAAACGTGGGTATTATTTATCTCATATATCCCTGGTATATAAGATTTAAGTGTTCAAAATTTTGTCAATATTCGTCAAGTGGATTAGCTCTGAAAGCGTAACAAACCGACAAACACACTTTAGCATTCAAAATATAAGTATGACAAAAATATTGCCATCTAAAATTATATTTAACTTGGACGTGGGTTTAGGACAAGCCCTCTTTCTATTTGAGTAGGCAGTGATGAAGGTTTCACGACGAAATGGATTGCAGAGTTTTGTAAAAGAAACTTCTTGTAACATTGTTTCGGCTTATTTCAATAAACAACAAATGACATATTACTCCCAATTCAAACATTTAAAAAACAATAATACTTACCTTATATAAATAATTAAATAAATAGCAGTTACAATACCACAAACACAGACAACCGACTTATTCGAGATTCACATTGAAAGTAAATACTATGTCATGTAAAGGATATTAATCAGCGGAAGCTCATATCCGTCGGATAAATATCGTTCGAGAATATTCACACTATGATTTTTACAATAACAAATAAGCTATAGCCTATTCTACATTAATATAATAAATAATAATAAGTTATACTCTATTCTGAGATTTTTTATATAAGACACGGTCGGTGCATCTGGTGCTCCCGATGCACCGGTTAGCGGAGGAGGGGCTTCTCTTTTGAAGGGTCCCCACCACGACGAGGTGTCTCTGGGATCAGAGTTGCTGCTTGTGGGGATGGGGTCAAATAAGGTACCTGCCCCCGTCATCGGTAGCGTGGTAGAGCATACAGGTCGTTTTAGTTGGTGCGAGTCCGACATAACCACCGCCTGTCTCCGTTGGGCCGTGGTACCCATAAGGGGTTTTTTCCTGTTAAACCTTCATTCCTAACCGAGGTGTGGTTAAAAGGCATCTAAGGTAAGTTGACCCACCGTATGGTATCCGGCTGAGTAGAATAGACCACCCTCATTTCGTACCGAGGTGTGGTTAAAGGCGACCTAGGTAAGTCGCGTGTTATCCAGCTGAGTAGAATAGACCACCCTCATTTCTAACCGAGGTGTGGTTACAGGCGACTTAGGTAAGTTGCATGGTATCCGGTTGAGTAGAATAGACCACCCTCATTTTTTACCGAGGTGTCGTAAAAAACGACTAAGGTACGCGTAAGTTACCCACCGTGTGGTATCCGGTTGAATAGAGAAGACCATCCTCTTTCTTATCGAGGGGTTGTAAAATACGACTAAGGTAAGTTGACGTCAGGCAGGCGGCCGGTCGTAAAATACGTAGCCAAGTCATGTGACAACAGGTTTACAACATGTTGCGCCGACCTCACTTAGAGTGGGATAAGGGCAGGAGGATGATGATGATATCATGTTTTTTGGAAATTAGATACGTATGATAATAGTTTTTCTTACAAAACCTTCTTCATCAAGGCCTAGCTGAAAATCGGTGCCGAGTGTTGTTATTGCTAATGACATTCGGTTCATGCCGAGCTGTGTAGCCTTTTCTAAGACTGTATAAAATTTAAACTAAGTATTTGTGTTCATGTATTTGTATTATATTATAGGTGTACGCGTTTATATTTTTCTATGTTTTATACAGTGTCTGAAAAAATGTTTTTCTTTCTTTCTTTCAAAAGACGGAAATAAAATACAACGGGGAAAAAATCGAGCTGGAGACAAATTGGGGTATTTTAGTTTTGGGATCGTCCGATTTATCACAAGAGCATATGTCTCTCATGATTACGATGATCATTTCTCACATGATTTCTTAAATATTAAATAACCTTGTTTTTTGGCAAAGTTTACCTTCATATTCTACTAATATTATAAGTTTTCCATACAATAATTGCAGGAAGAATTCATTATTCTTCTATAAGTATTAGATGGAAATACAGAAGTGATTAAAATTACGTTCTTCTTACATTTATATTGAAACGTAGCTGTCTGGTTACGCGTTGCTGTGGCTCAATATGATTTCGAATTCTCCTCGAAACAGCTCCGATTGCCACTAAACTTTACAGGATCATTCGCTGGGTCATACTAAAAAATTTCTGAAAATTTTATCAAAATCGGTGTATAGAGGACATTTAGACAAACATTATATATAAGATAATATGTTGTTGTATGTGTATCATACTTTGACAGATTAGGCTTGAATTCGTATCATACGGACAGACAAATATAGTTTAACAAAGCGGAGTGCAATAACGTTGGTTTGTGATCCAAAATTAAATTATGTAACAAATATTTATCCACAGACTTTAAAAGAATCTTCTATTTTAAATCCTCAAATGGGTAGTGAATGCACCGCAAAGTAAGAAAACTAAATCTACAGAACTTTTAACGTAACGTCGAGAAAAGTTTTCAACATTTTCTTGGTAAAGTTTGGTCTCCATTTTTTTTTTAATTTAATTATATCGGACAATCTTCTTTTACATATTATATTCTGATTGGTTTTGATATGATAACGATTAAGGAAATTATATAGAAGATCTACCTAAGCGGCTTCGCCCGCGTGAAATTCCCTCACAAAATTTTCCCTAATTGAAATTTTTAATATAAAAGTAGTTATCGTGAGTTAACCATAGAAGATAGAAACATGCTCTCACATGCTTTTTTGTAGTATTTTTATAGATCTACAATTCTCTAGTACATTACTTTAGCGTATCTTTTAGTAAAAAAAACGTACAAATATCCGACAAAATGCTTTTGGGGGATTTATTTTATAATATGTATAGATACGTAAGTATTAATAGACCGAAGCGTGATAGCCCAGCGGTGAGACCGTGTGACTCTTAAAGGAGGTCACAAATTCAAACCCTGAATAGGCACCACTGAGTTTTTCTGTTTACACTTATGTATAATACTTAGTAATAATTACTAACTTATTAATAATTTCAAATTAACAAACTCTTTTCAGTGAACAAAAAAACATCGTAAGGCAACCTACATAGCTCTAGAGAATTATGGAAATATGTGCAACCTACCAATCCACATTGGAACATGAGTGGGTCTTAGCTCCAATCCTTCTCTCTACCAAAAACGGGAAAAAAGAAAGACTATGCCCAGTAGTGGGATAGTAGAAGACCGTTTCTAGAAATAGACTGAACTGAATGGAGTCGCAAAGAATACTTGATTTAAAAAAAAAACATAAAGATTTCTATTAATTCTAAATTTTACAATACACTACTGTAGCTTGTGTTATCCCACCGCTGGGCAAAGGCCTTCTCAATCCTTAGTTTTAAGGAGAAAGTTTGAACTATGCATTGACTCACATTGCACCAACGTTTCATTTTACACAAATTCAAAATATTCTTTACTCAAGTAAACTTGTTACCAAGTTGTTTTGATCCTCGACTCTACTGGCGATTCAGAAAGCTGTTCCTGTCGAAAAAAGCAAGCAAGAAACTCAGCGGTTGCTTTTTACAAAGTATAATTCTTATTACTAGTTATATTTGAAACTTAGATTTCAATGTCAATTATACAAAATAATTTTACCAATCGTTGTTAAGATAAATACCTAAATAGAAACTAATAAAACATGATTTAGTAGTTTCGGCCCTAAATAAAACTCGAACTAGGTCGAAGAAAAGCTATAAATTCAAGTTCTCGTAAACGCAAACAAAATGATTTCAGGTAAATAACGTCCTTTGTAGTTTTTATAACATCCGGTCATGTGGATAAACTATAGTTAGAAATTATCACCTTTAGGTAGAAGCGGAACTACCTAAGCAATATTAAAACGACACAATAATGATACTAGTTGCGTAGTAACAACGCATGAACATGCTGATTGAGACCAACCAAGACAAGTTGAAACATGATCTAAACGCGGGAGCGTTTAATAATCGTACAAGCTAAGCTTTACAGCAAGACTCCAAGGGATGAATGGTTTAGCCGCGTAAGCTTAAGCTAACCAAAACCAAGCCCCCGCTCTGGTATCGATCACGTAATCACAGTGATGCCACTATACAAAACTAAAGAAATGAGACTTGACTATTGCCATGGATGCGACTTTAATGGCGGTCAGGCGAAACCTCTAACTCTATATAAAGTAAAAGTAACATCCTTAGCGGGCCATAGAGTGCTATGCTCGGAGTATTACTGTGTGATCAAATCAGAAATCAGAGATCCGCAAAAGAACCAAAGTGATAGACATAGTTAAGTTTATCAAAAATTTGGTTGAGCCTTAATGTTGTTTTTTTATATATTAATGTTGATTTTATTCGCTACAGTAATTTTTAAGTTTATTATTGTAAAATTGTAACTAAGAATGATGTGTTCTTCCATATTCAATTCAATTCAATTAGAAATATTCTTTACTAACTAATAACTAAACATGTGCTTTTGAATCGTCAGCATCTACTGCTGGTTCGGAAAGCTGTTCCTACCGAGAAGAGCAAGCCAGAAACTCGGCGGTTGCTCTTTTTAAAATATAATCTTATAACTAGTTACATTTAGTCATCACTGTCTTGTACAGGGTAGAAGTGCAGCTATATCCACACATCCTTAGCATCTACGTAACCCTCAATTCATAATCATAATTGGTGTCATATATTTAATTTAAAACACTATGGGATATGACTGGCCCGTTGGCGCGGTAGGTAGTGACTCCGCCTTCTGCTCCGCGGGTCGCGGGTTCGATGCCCGTCGAGGGCCAACATTTTCTATAAACAATTTGTTGGTTCTTCGAGCCTGGGTGTTTATTTGTATTTAAGTATCTATTTAAAATTATATATGTAGTATATCTACCAGTTGTCCGTCACCCATAGTACAAGTATTAAGTTACTTTGGGGATGGAAGACCGTGTGTGTAAGTGTCCCATATATTTATATATATATGTAAGATGATTTATCGTGTAATGCTGTTGAAGATCGGAATAAATTAATAAATAGTTCAAAGGGTCGTGAAGCTGAAATGGCAACGGGGCATATATTTTAGCTTGGATTGTCTCCAGACCAAGGAACTCTTCAACAGCTAACAGTTAAAAACACATGCAATTTTGTTAAAGCCTTTTTTTGTCGGTAAACGACAGAAATTATTATATTTCAGTCTAATTGTCCTTCCATCCTGTTATTCACGCAGACAAAGTTGTAAAAACCTTGTTTATATAGTCTCAAATTTTCAACTTTATTAATACTAATTACTTTTATAAATAAGTAATCTTCTTTAAATATTACAATACAACATTTTCCCAAAAGCGCACTCGGACCAAAACAGCTTGCATTTCACGAGAACTTTATAGTTTTAAGTGCTTAAGTGTTCAAGTTATAAACAAAGAGAATGACGTGAAAATTACGCCTTTATTCATAAACTATAACATTGAACAAGAACGGAATATTAACTCAGATTTTTAAGTTGTATTATTTTACAAAAGTAATTCAACAATCGTTTCGCCCCGCAACCGAAGCATCATCAGGAGATAGACTCCACGACAAAACTTTGCGATTTTACATTTAACACTATATATATTTTCGATTTACTGTATCGCGGATTATAGCAAAATAATTTTATTATTACTTTTGTATTATGGATCTCCGCAAAGTAACGCCTAATTCTATTAATTGTATTATTTTAGTACTAAGTAGTTTAAAGTTGTGATAGTCCACCAGTGAGATCGTGCGAATCTTTCGTAGGGGTCACGAGTTCAAACCTCGGAAACCAATCAATTTTTCTATTAAAACTTATGTATTGAATTGATAATTGCAATTTATAACACGCTTGTCGATGAAGAAAAACGTCGTGAGGAAACCTGCATATCTATATTCTAGGGATATGTGTAACCTACCAATCTGCATTGGACGAGCGTGGTAGGTCTTAGCTCCAACCAGTAGTCTAAATATCAACATCCTACCAAATACTAAAGAAATAAATTAACAATTACTTTTAAAACAATTAAAACTTACAATTACTTGTAAGAGACTTTATTCGTTTTAATTATAAATAGCATGTATGGTGAAAACACTTTTTTGATATTCACGCCTTAACCCATTATTCTTTTTTCTACGATATATCTATAAAAGTAAGCAAATTAACAAAACTGATTGAAAATTGACTTAAGCTCCAAGGTCCACCAAGACGTGAAAAATCATTTTCAGAACTAAAAGTATTTCATAATAAAACTCGAAATGAATTTAAGAACTTACTTTGAATGAATTCAAACTTACAAAAGTATACCGAAAGGTACCCCATAACTCAATCAAAAGACATTACTTAACAAAAGGTTAGGATTGAAATTGCTTTCGTCCATTTGGTAAAATTACAATTTTCAATAATTAAAATTTCTTATTATTTCCTATACAAACTGTCAAGATTATTTTAACTATAAATTATAAAATGTACAATAAAGTAAAATACATTTAAAATTTTTATATATAAAGCTTATATCTAAAGAAAATTAATAAAACCTTACCTATTAAAAAAATTCAACATGTATGTAATCTGTGGCGTAATTGTTTAGTAATGTAAGGCAATATTGCGATAATATGAAATTAACGACCGTAATAACTCTTCGATACCGAAAGCTGCCAAACAATTTAATTAATCAACTTCCACGAAGTGCTTCAGACGAAATCAAATCAAATTAATTTTTCCATAAACTAGAAGCCTAAACATATGCTTATGCTTCATAAATTTTTTTTTTTTTAATCCACATAAAGAATTAAAATTTTTATTCTGTATTAAAACCACGTAAAATATAAAAACATTTGAATAAAGAACACGGTTGATTTTTCATCACAATTTAAAAAACGAAAACGATTTCCAAATGTAATTGAATTTGAAGATGGAACGCATAAAAGGGGCACTAACCTTCGTTCACGCGCGCCTCTCTCGAATCGTCGACGATCAACAGGTGGGGCCTCGCTCGCCCGAGCTCGAGCTCGGCTGGCGCTGTGCTACTGACTCGCGGTACGCCCATCACTGCCGGTGGTCAGGGCGCGAATGTAACGAAACGGCGACGCACCCCGTACGGCAGGTACTACACTAGGTAAGACCGTGGATGAATAATTGTATTCCTTGAACCTTATTTAAAAAAAATAATAGTATTGTCTATTACGTCAAATCAGAAATTTATAAATGGAAAATGTTTTTTTTACGTTCTTTATACGTCCATATTTTTATTCATATTGTAAATGTAAGATATTTTTTTACTTAATTTCCTATTGTTACTATATAAAAGTATATTAAATAAACTGATATGCTTGTAGTCTTCTATTTAAATAATTCCTGGCGTAGACATTCGTAACTGCGTAGACTCGTAGCAGTTCGAAGTGCCACAATTAATTGTACCGTACTTAAATTAGATTTCTATTTCATTTTAAATCAGACTTGTGATGTTTTTTTGGTAATATTAAAGTAAAATAACATATGTGAATTAATTAAATCATATGGCGGGGAAATGAAAGAGTATATTATTTTACGTGTATATCAGGGACATACACATAAAATAATATACCCATTTAATGTAGTATATCAGGGAATATTTATTCTATTTAATTCTGATTTTTCCGTTTTGATTTGCTTTGACCTCGTTACTTGAAGTCGTGATCTAAAATAAACTGTTGCTAATTTAGTTTTTGCAAGACCTTATCTATCACCTTATATTATCAGTTGTGTTAGTGACCCGAAATTCCAATTTAAAGTTGATAAAAAGACGTGATATTTTAAGTATTGACAACATAGATACTAGCATTATTTGGGAAACCTCATTAAGAATCGCAAGTTAGGACGCCCTGAATTTTTGTATTTTCTTCATAATCTTACAATTTTAAAATGATTTCTGGATTATATATGAGCCGGTGGTGCACGATAAGTGAATTTGAATTCTGTAATTGTCAAATACAAAATATAATTTTAAAGGTTGCCGCACGTGATATTTAGTTTATGAATGAATAATTTCAAATCTTCACGAGACACCTGCCCATCCCAATCCTACTTTGGCTTAGCAATTTTTATGCCTACGTCTAAAATGATAATAGAGCGAGGGATTATTCAAATACTTCACGTACTTAATTGACTTTACTACTTTGGGGTTTTGAATTTTTAATATTTTAAAACCCTAGTTTTGAAAATATAAAAAACATTCGCTTAGTTGAAATTACCAATCTATATTCATAATGGATTCAAAAGCATTTGCTTACAAGTTTACTTGAATAAAGAATATTTTGTATTATAAATGTAGAATTTGAATAATAAATGTTTAGGGGATCAATACTTATATATATTGGACAATTACATACACAATCCTCCATCACGAAAATAAATTTATAATTGTGTTATGAAAGACTGGTAAATATACTACTTCAACATTCTCCTGCCCTTAGCCCACTCTAAGTAGGGTGGGCACAACATGTTCGAAACATGTTGTCACATGATTTGGCTACGTATTTTACGACCGGCCGCCTGCCTGACGTCAACTTACCTTAGTCGCCTTTTACGATACCTCGGTAAGAAATGAAGGTGGTCTATTCTATGCAGCCGGATACCACACGGCACTGGTAAATATACTACTTATATATTTTTAAAGATATACATAAATACATATATATACTCAGACTCGAAAAGCGAAAAATCGAACCCGCTATCCCGTGTAGGGGCTACTACTACTTTCGCCAACGGGCCAGCCATTTTACATGGATAACACGTTTCATTGTTTTTATTTTATGCAAGAGATAAAGTTGTAGTTGTATTCTGATGTTTAACATAGTTATTTCCGATATTAATATTTAAGAAAAACAATTTTTCAACTTTGGATAAAACTAGAAGTATAAATGGTCGTTATACTAGAATTTAATTTGAATTGAATTTTATTTTGTAATTTTAATTTGTTATAATTGATTAATTTGTTATACTAACATAGTCTTTAAGTTACCATATTTTATTTTTTACTAACATAATGGATGTTATGTTTGATATCAATAAAAATTATTATTATTATATTATAAACAAAATAGTAGACTGAACAAATTATGCCACATCCCTTTATTCCCGTATAACCGCAGGTAACTTAGACGTTGCAGTTTAGCTTTGTGCAGGTAATCTCAGAAGGAGAAATCACTTTCACCGCAGAGTAGCATTTTGTTTTTATTTTCACTGAAACTCATCTCGTGTAGGCGATTTCGTTAGTAAACGTAAATAAAAAAAAATCTATATATCATTCTACTGCCCCTAATCTCACTCTAAGTGGGGTCGGCATAACATATTTAAAAAAAACATAATAAATATATGGGACATTTACACACACGGTCGTCCGTCCCCAAAGTAAATAACTTAATACTTGTGTTATGGGTGACGGACAACTAGTAGATATACTACATATATAAGTTTAAATACATACATATATACAAATACACACCCAGACTCGAAGAACCAACAATTTGTTTATAGAAAATGTTGGCCCTCGGCGGGAATCGAACCCGCGACCCGCGGCGCTGAAGGCAGGGTCACTAACCACAGCGCTAACGGGCCAGTCAAATATGTTGAAACATGTTGTTACAGATTTGGCTAGGTAGTACTTTAACGGCACCTCGGTAAAAAAAGAGAGTGGCCTATTCTACTCAGCCAGATACCACACGGCGGGTTAACTTACCTTAGTCGCCTTTTATAACACCTCAGTAAGAAATGAGAGTGGTGTATCTACACAGCCAGATACCACACGGCGGGTCAACTTACCTTAGTCGCTTTTTATAACATCTCACTAAGAAATGAAAGTGGTGTATTCTACTCAGCCAGATACCACACGGCGGGTCAACTTACCTTAGTCGCCTTTTATAACACCTCAGTAAGAAATGAGAGTGGTGTATCTACACAGCCAGATACCACACGGCGGGTCAACTTACCTTAGTCGCTTTTTATAACACCTCACTAAGAAATGAGAGTGGTGTATTCTACTCAGCCAGATACCACACGGCGGGTCAACTTACCTTAGTCGCCTTTTATAACACCTCAGTAAGAAATGAGAGTGGTGTATTCTACACAGCCACATACCACACGGCGGGTCAACTTACCTTAGCCGCTTTTTATAACACCTCACTAAGAAATGAGAGTGGTGTATTCTACTCAGCCAGATACCACACGGCGGGTCAACTTACCTTAGTCACCTTTTATAACACCTCAGTAAGAAATGAGAGTAGTGTATTCTACTCAGCCAGATACCACACGGCGGGTCAACTTACCTTAGTCACCTTTTATAACACCTCAGTAAGAAATGAGAGTAGTGTATTCTACTCAGCCAGATACCACACGGTGGGTCAACTTACCTTAGTCACCTTTTATAACACCTCAGTAAGAAATGAGAGTAGTGTATTCTACTCAGCCAGATACCACACGGCGGGTCAACATACCTTAGTCGCCTTCTATGACACCTCAGCAGGAAATGAGGGTGGAATATTCTACTCAGCCAGATACCACACGTCATTTACGTTATTCGTATTTTAAGGCAACTCGGTCAGAAATTAGGGTGGTCTATTCTAAAGAACCGAATACTACACGGCGGAACTTAAAAAAAAACTATACATATTATAAAACAAAGTTACCAAAAGCTGTCTGTCTGTATGGCATCGATTTTTCTCAAAATCTCCTGAACGGATTTTTATACGGAATGTTGTTATTAAAGACATTGCAATTATTGAGGTTTGAGTTAATGGTAAATATTCCGCAACAGCTCCACCGAATTTGATGGGATCTTCACTAAAAGATAGTGGAGGTTGTAGAGTAACAAACAAACTTCTTTTTATCGTAGTAGTTCTGCGGTTTCGGAATTTACGTGGAAATAACTTTGTGAAAACCTATTTTACCGCGGGCGAAGTCGTGAGTACGGCTAATTACAAAAAATAAATATTTTTTGCATAAAACATAGTGTTCTCTACATTCATCACAGTTTTATTAGTCCATTGCTATAATGTCTTATCACTTATGTGTGATAGCTATCGTAAAGTTGCTTATCAAAATTATGTTTCCTAATTCATAATGTAACTTGCTTTACTAGCCAGCTATTGTTTCTAATTTATTACCATCTAAATTCATGACCATTGTTTAACTTTATAGTACCTTTTAAATGGGGATTTTTAGGGTACCGTTTCATTAAATAATGAATGCTTCCACTCCTTATACAACCGTTAAAAAAAGTACACATGTAATTAAAAAGTAAATTAACAACCTTTTAGTATCCCACTGCAGGGCCTAGGCCTATTCTCTCCGTTTCTAGAGAGAAGGGTTGGAGCTAAGACCTACCACGCTGCTCCTAAGCGGATCGGTAGGTTACACATATCTCCAGAATTTTCTAGAGATATGCAGTTTCCTCACGATGCTTAATTCATCGAAAAGCGTGTGATAAATTGCAATTAATAATTAGACACACAAGTTTTAATAGAAAAGCTCATTGGTGCCTGTCCGGGGTTCGAACTCTTGACCCCCTCGAAAAAGTCGCACGGCTGGGCTATTGCAGTGTTTATTATAATTTATGGAAAATGCTATTATTTTATGTAATAACAACATCGTCACCCTCCTGCCCTTATCCCACTCTAAGCGGGGTCGGTACAACATATTACAAACAAGTTGTCAAATAATTTGGCTACGTATTTTACGACCGGCTGCCTGCCTGACGTCAACATACCTTAGTCGCCTTTTACGACACCTCGGTAAGAAAAAAGAAAAAAAAAGAGGGTGGTCTATTTTTTTTTCGAACTGACTGTGCGACTGGATTAGGGCTAACAGCATATAGCCCTAATGGCTTTTACAGCGTCAACGGGCGGAATGGGCGAGCGCAGAAGCATCACTGAGGTTGCGAAATGCAGAAAGTAGAGCGCAAAAACTCTACTTAAGTCGGGGAAAGCCGGATACTACAAGGCGGGTAAACTTACCTTAGTATACCTTAGTCACTTTATGTAATAACAACGTCAAAGCAAAAGTATGTATATCCATAATTTACCTTAAATACTATTATTTTAGTATTTTTTTATATTAGTAATATTCAAATTCACTAAGATTATTTTTTGAGTCTTAATATTTAATTTTACTCGCAAATAGTTTTACCAAATGTACAAATGTACTGCAAATATTATCATTCTTTTGATTCCGACAAAAAAGCGGTTACAAACGAGAATATCGTAAATTCTGAAAATATTTTTAAAAACCGTTCTCAAATAATGTTTATTTGACAATATTTTTTTAGTATATCCAATGAAAATGTATTTTCTGAGATAAACACAGTTCAATCACCGTTAAGGATCCATTAAGGTCATTAGCTACGTCACAGAGTCTAGACCTTCAGATTATTTTTAAAAGACACCAAGCAACGCTGGACAATAGATGACAGTTTATGAAATATTGTTTATAATGGATGATGATAGATTATAATATTACGAATAATCTATTGTTCGTTAGTCCATTAATTTCATCTGAACTTGAACTTGAAAATGATAGATATTTGTTTATGATATATTGTAATAAAAATACATAGTCATTTATTATTTCTCTTCACACAAAGTAACAATTGCAATAGTGTCATTCTCAAGGGTACAAATAAAAGTCGTACAAGTAAAAGATTGATCTGTGCTCTAGGTGACCTGTGTTACAGACCACCAGGCTCCAACATGTAAATATAATGTAGAGAGGATTCGTGTCTGAATCCTCGCTTGACCAACAGTCTTTTTCGTATGAACAGACCCAACTTGCAAATTATGATAAGTACTAGCAGTGCCAATAGAATTCAGAGATTTACGAAACTTTTCTCAAATTTTCGAAATTTCGAGCATAAAATTAGTTATTGTGAGTTAACCTAAGAGATAGAGACATGCTATCGCGGACTTTTTTGTGGTATTTATAGATCTACAACATTACTTTAGCATATATCTGCTGGTTTATGAAGAGCACGCGACTAAAGCTCCCAGCAAGCAAGTTTTTTAAAAACTGCGCGGCCTCATTAACACAATTAACATAATATGACAATGTACTATTAATTTAAATCTTTGGGAAGAATAAACATGTACAAGTTATATCTATCTTAAATTAGTTACACGCTACTACTGTAGAAGTCATGCCCACGTGGAATGGTCCAAAGAATGCTGGCAGCGTTTCCGCGTTGAATCGCTAAGCTGATTCTTTGTGCGAAAAAGGAACCACCCCTTTTTGTCATCCGAGGAGGCGAATTGAACTATCTTTTAGTAAAAATCTTACAGAAATCCTTTCAGTAGATTTAAAGAAAATCGACCACATACAGAGAGACAGCTTTTGGGGACTTTGACTATGTTCCGAATTCAGTTATTAGAACTCAAAATTCAAACACAATTTACATAATACGGATTTGTACTATTTACCTAAACCATCCAGAAGGTTGCAATATCTTTTGGTGAAAACCGTACAAAAATACATTCAGTAGTATTTAAAAAAATCGACTTTGTTTTATAATAAGTATAGATTATCACTAGTCATTGTTTGCTAAATAAACAATTATTTTATATAGGTTCAAATGGTTGCAGAGGATACTTGAGGAAACCAAAAATATCATCTCACGTCATGTTGCATTACACGGAGATGATCATCCTTGGCTCACCGAGGATACTACAATATTCCTTGATAGTCCGTAGTTCTTGGCTTCTAGAAGGAGTTTGACTCACTGAAGTAACCACCCCTTTGACCCTCATGCACAATGGTGCAATGCCAAAATGCGACTAAGCTAAATAGCCTGCCAAAAGAATAAAAATGTGTTTGTAATAAAAAGCGTTAAAAAACAAAAAAAATACGCTTTAAATCTAAAACGTGCAAAAAAAATAGTTTTATAGCCAAAAAGCAAGGGATTTTCGATATACATACGAAAAAGATTTCACAGAGCGCCCCTAAATTGCCATTGAAGCTTTAAATTAAAAAAAACTGTATAAATACCTACATAAATAAATACACCGCAAAATAACGCCTAATTCTATAAATTATTTAAATACATTTAGATAAATGTATTCAACATAATTTTTAAAATTCGTATTTCATAACGTCTTTGTCCGGGATATTGATTACTGATAACGAAATTACTTCTTTTTCTTTTGTTGAAATACTCTTCCTTAGTTAAACTTTGTCATGACAAATTCTATTACTACGGAAGCTTTGAAAGCATTGTTTGGCAGACGTGGTTAATCAAGGGTATCTTGGATTTCCTTATCTGCGGTAAAATAATACAATTTGTCCCTATTTGATACCCGAATGGTTAAATAATGAAGAAGCCTATTACTATTACACTAGTGGCTTCCTCTGATTAAAAAAGAGGTTTTACCATGACAACGCTGCCCAAACGCTTATTAACTGTTAACATATAAAAGTAGCGGCCTGTTACAATCCCACTGCTGGGAATAGGCCTCCTCTCTCCGTTTCTGGAGAGAAGGGTTGGAGCTAAGACACACCACGCTGCTCCAATGCGGATTGATAAGTTACACATATCTCCAGAATTCTCTAGAGATATGCAGGTTTCCTCACGATGTTTTTCTTCAGCGAAAAGCGTGTGATTAATTGCAATGATTAATTAGACACATGAGTTTTAATAGAAAAATCATTGGTGCCTGCCCGGGTTTGAACTGGTGTTCTCCTCGTAAGAGTTGCAAGGTCTTACCGCTGGGCTATCACAGCTTGTTAACATATGTGAAATTAACTTTCCAAGACATGCAGAATTTTTTTTTCTTCAAAAACAAGAAATCCTGTATTTTAATGAAATCCTTACTTAAGTTGTCACAGCCCAGCAGTGAGACTGTGCGACTCCCTCGAGATGGTCGTGGGTTTAAGCCCCGGGCAGACATCAATAAATTTTTCTGTTAAAAATTATTTGTCTAATTGATAATTGCAATTTAATACCCAGTTTTCTGGAGGAAAACATCCAGACGAAACCTGCATATCTCTAGCAAATTCTGGGCATATGTATCACCTTCCAATCCATATTGGAGCGTGGTGATTTTAAAATGCAACGCCTCTCCAAAAAGGAGAAAAAGCCCAGCTTTGTGGTAGTAACAGTTCGTAACTTTACTTGTCTATGCAGTATTTATGTCTATGGTCTCTTTTGCACTACAGCATATGTTGAATTTCAAATATAAATTAAGCACATCATTTCCATACTATTTAAAAGTATTAATCTCTGCGCGACGAAGGTTGCCAAAATAATCAAATTTCTTTACTTTTAAATAATTATATTCTAAATCCTGGATATTCCCTTTGGATAACACTCGTGCATGTGATCCTAAAAGGCCACTGACACTATTTTATATACCGAGACAAATCTTTGGGGTAATTAAACACTTGCTTATCGAATCTCAGGGGCACGGGTCTTTTTGTGACAGTTCTGAATATTAGGCATAAAATATTTTTATTTATGTTATCTCTTAGAAAATAATGCAGCTTGGTAAAACTTCTTATTTAAATTTAAGTAACATAACACAAGTATTTAGTTACTTACTTTGGAAATGGACAGTCATAATTGTAATTGTCCCATATATAGTATTTATTTAAGAAAAAAGTATTAGAGCATTTGATAATTAGTTTTTTTTGCAGTTATATTTAACATTGAAGGATTGTTAAAGGCTTTCGGGTTCAAATCCCAGATAGATTCCTTTGAGTTACTCTACAAAATAATCTACACATAATAAAAAATACTACTAAATTTGGCTACTAATTCAGAGCTGTAATAGTCCAGCGGTGAGACCGTGCGACTCTTTCGAGGGGAACACGAGTTCAAACCCGGGCAAGCACCAATGAGTTTTTCTATTAAAACTTATGTGTCTAATTGCATTTTTTCACACGCTTTTCGGTGAAGGAAAACATCGTGAGGAAACCTGCATATCTCTAGAGGATACTGGAGATATGTGTAACCTACCAATCCGCATTGGAGCAGCGTGGTGGGTGTTAGTTCCAACCCTTCTCTCCAGAAACGGAGAGAGGAGGCCTATTCCCAGCAGTGGAATTGTAACAGGCCGCTATTTTACTGAATTTGGGCAATTGAAACTTCTATAATGGGATTTTTTCCTATCACATCCACGATGGAAGTGCTTTAGTAAGTTACAATCTAGCTATAAGACTAATAAGTAACTTAATTTTAAAGTTAACTTATGAATTAACTTATATCTAAGAACAGGTCCAATAAATTATCTTATCCTTTCTTACTATATGAAACATTTTGTACTCAGCGAAAAGGGTTTCCATTTTGTAGCGGAATATAACAAAATAAATCCTTGGTTACTTGTGCATTACTGAAGCTAAAAGCAGGTCGAGGTTGGTCGAACTGCAAAAGTTTACACCGCCATATTGCTAATGCATTTCGTATGTCCATATATTACTGTCGCGTTACACGTGGGAGATATAAAACATATTACAAGGATAATATTTACAAAGTGCAGGTCGAAATGGGAAATAATTTCGGGTAGTGTTTTCTACCGATCGACATGTAGACTCATTTGGTAAAGATTACCAACACTGTGTACCAAAGTAATAATAAAATTATTTTGCTATAATCCGCGATACAGTAAATAGAAAATATATAAAGTGTTGAATGTATAGTGGACTATCCGTATTTTCATACCCGATACGTACAGGATTCGTAAAAACACATGCACAAACCTCCACCCCTTCCACCACAATACACAAGCACTACACACGTTCACTATCACAAACTCAACAATCGTTTCGCCCCGCAACCTAAGCATCATCAGGAGATAGACTCCACGACAAAATCGCAAAGACTGTGTACCACTTTTCCTATTCCGAGATCAAAATAATAGAAAAATACATAATATTATTTATTCAAATAAACTTGTAACAAGTGCTTTAAATTGTCAACTCTACTGCTGGTTCGGAAAGCTGTTACTACCGAGAAGAGTTACTTATATTATAAGGTTGCAAAGGTTGCTCTTTTTAAAATTTAATTCTTATTAGTAAGTACATTTAGTACAAGGGAGTACCCTTGTACGGGTCGAAGAGTAGCTATGTCCACGCATTCTCATCACCTAAGTAATCCTCAGTTAGTCAGGCTTTCTGTATTGCCCTTTTTTCACACTGCTGTATAAAAACTTATATGGTGAGAAATAGATTAGAGCAGAGTAAAATAACAAACTTTTTCTATCCCACTTCTGGGTATAGGCCTCCAAGGAGCATTGATAGGTTGCACATATTTCCACAATTCTTTAGATATATACAGGTTTCCTCACGATGTTTCCCTGTGTGTGATAAATCGTTGTCCTGCCCGGGGTTTCAAATCGTGACTTAAAAGATTCGCACAGTTTCAGCCCTGGGCTACCGCGCCTTCATTACCACAGCTTACCGCAGCTTCTGCAGAATAGAATAAAACAGAAAAGACAAGACCTATATCACTATGATTTATAAAATGCCTATCTATTACATTTATATATCTTTCGTCTATATTTAAAGCTATATATATAAATAACAACACTATTTTGCAGCCTCGAAATCATAGCACTTAGAATGGTGTGCGCCATTTGCGAAACTTAATTAAGAAAACAATCAGAAATCATTTAATTTCTGAATGTTCCGTCAACATCAAGCCCACGTATACCAACCAAAGTTAATTGTATTAACACAGCCCACGTACTTCGCAATAATATTGATATTGCAAATACCTCATGGTCGAACTAGAAAATATGTTCTCGCCTTTTTTTCTCTGTCTATTTTAATTTAAAGATTTCAATTAAAGGAGACCGCCGTGTGGTATCCGGCTGAGTAGAATAGACCACCCTCCTTTCTTGCCGAGGTGTCGTAAAAGGTAACTAAGATAAGTTGACGTCAGGCAGGCGGCCGGTCGTAAAATACGTAGCCAAAAAATGTTTAAACATGTTATGCCGACCTCACTTAGAGCGGGATAAGGACAGGAGAATGATGATTAATATTAGTACCCTGCGGTACTACCCGTAGTAAATAGATAATAATGCGTTAAGAGTAAGATACTTAACTTATTTTTGTACGGTTTTTACTGAAAGATTCTTCCGGAAGGTTTAAATTAATAGTACATTATTGTTTTATATAAGTTATGTTTAAGTTGGTAAAGCGGTTGTAAAAAAACTCGCTTTAATCGCTTGCGCCGCGTAAACGAGCAGAGATGCACTAAAGTAATGTACAAGAGAATTGTAGATCTATAAAAATACTACGAAAAAGTTATGGGACAGTATGTTCTATCTCTTATGGTTAACTCACAATAACGCTTTTAAAAATTTCAAAATTCAGAGACTTCTACGTGATCAATAAAAACACTCTAAAGTACCTATCAACTTAGTGTCCAAAAAAAAAAGCTGTGATAGCCTAGCGGTGAGACCGTGCGACTCTCTAGAGACGATCATGGGTTCAAACCCCGGGTAGGCACCAATGAGTTTTTCTATTAAAAAAACTTATGTGTCTAATTGATACTTGCAATTTATCATACGCTTTTCGGTAAAGGAAATTATCGTGAGGAAACCTGCATATCTCTAGAGAATTCTAGGGATATGTGTAACCTACCAATCCGCATTAGAGCAGCGTGGTAGGTCTTGGCTGCAATCCTTCTCTCCAAAAACGGACAGAGGAGGCCTTAGCCCAGCAGTGGGCATAGTAACAGGCTGTTACTTTTTACTTTACTTAGTGTCCGATGAGACAAATTTTATCCTAACCAAAGTTTATGTAACATGTGATATTTCTCATATCGTATTTTTGTTGAATAACATAGCGAGCGTCGTCAATACACCATAGATAAAAAAAACAATGCTAAAATAACACGTAATAACGTTACGCGTAAGCAATTATCATAATATTTTATAATAACGATACGACAAGCAACCCTATCGGTATAAAAGGGGTTAACAGATCCCAAACGTTTTTCGATATCGGCGAAATTTTTATGTCATTTACGAGATTAAAGTGATCCTTATTTATTTTAATCTTTGTCGATATCGTTAATGTTGATAATCTACGTGGAGATTTACTTGTGTTTAACAAATAAAGTTTTATTATATTTCGTCAAACATGTGCCTCACTTTAAGTTATTACATATTTATTTTAATCTATAAGTATAATCTATTCAGTTCCTTTAGGACCGGACAGCCGTGTGTGTAATTTGGATCTATTATTTAAAGAACCCTGGTAGGCAACAATGAGTTTTTGTGTTAAAACATATGTGCCTTATATTTACAACCTACCACATCCTTTTCAGCAAATTAAAATATCGTTATGAAACCTACATATCTTTGGACGATTCCTAGGATATTTGTCTCTAACCCACGTTGCAGCAGTGGTTTTAATCTCCAACCCTTTCTCTCTAAAAAAAAGAAAATTGGAGGTCTTTGTTTAATAGGATAGTACCACTTTTTTTTACCTTTCGTCACTATCTAAACCTTACGTAGAATATTATCGTCACTTTTTTCGACCTTTCATTACAATTTTAAGTAGAATAACTTACCTAAGATCAAGAACGAAAGTTTGACCTTCTCTAATAATAAACGTAATTGGTTATTAATTAAGTTCGATATTAGATTCTACGAAACCTCTACGGTGCTACGAACGCCTACGCGAATCGACGTGTGCCGATGACAGATGTGTGGGTGAGCGTAACAATAATAATCGCTCGCATGTAAATAAAACGTGATAACTTAGCAGTAGCCTATTCACGAGGTCTTTTATTATCAGTTATATCAGATTAAACAATTTCTTAGGCAATTTATTACACCTAAGATATTTTAGAATGGTTAATTTTGTTAGTATCTAAGTAATAATAGTAGTTTATGATACTGTTGCATAATAAGGGTTCTTATAACACGAGTGTTATAAGACCAAGTTATGTACAGTAACATACACTACTTTATCTACTCTCATACTATAATACGTAAAACGTACGTTTCCATTTCATGAACTCGTGGTAACATTTAATATAGTTGCTCCTAGATTTCGTCGGCAACAGGTTCACGGTCATGTTTGACGCAGCTTTCAGAATATCTGGTGGTGTACAATTACCACTATCCCCGACATGTTTTTACACAAAAACTTATTTTTTTACAAACAAAACTAAACTTCGTTATTGAAAAGATTTTTTAAATGTCATATATTGGCGCAAACATCGATTGCGCATGCGTGTTGCGTCGCCGCGGACCCATTCATTGAAACCTTTTTTTTTAAGGTAGAGGTTCAACCTCCTTGGTCCAAATGGAAGTTGTATAGGTGTATCGTTATGATTAAAAAGTTACATTATGATACAGGTGTCCATACAAGACCTGTATCGTAATGAAACTTTTTAATTTTTTATTTTTATTCTGTACGTAATGTTTGTCATAAGAATTTTATTTTCAGTTTTATAATCTTTGTATTATAGTATCAGAGTAGATAAACACAATTAAGCTTGCGGCTCCTGCTTTGCGCCTAGCAAAAGTACGTAAATCGTTTGTTGGTTTGGGTATAAGTTTCTATAGTAAAATTGCGAAATCAATTTTGGTCATGCCATTACAGCAGTTTAAAAACACTGTTAAAAAGAGGCTGATACAGAAAGCCTATTATACTGTTGAAAATTACTTGGATGATAAGGATGTGTGGATATAGGTGCACTTCTACCCTGTACAAGACAGTAATAAATAAATGTAACTGGTTTTAAAATTTCTATTTTAAAAAGAGCAACCGCCGAGTTTCTTGCCGGTTCTTCTCGGTAGGGACAGCTTTCCAAACCCACAGTAAAGTTGACGATTCAAAAGCACTTGTTTACAAGTTTACTTGAATAAAGAATATTTTGAATTTGAATTTGAATGAAAATTGTGAGTTGAGATAGTCGATAGGCAAAACCGTGTGCCTCTCTCTGTTGTGGTCAAAACCCCGGAGTTTTTCTATTAAAAACTTATGTTCAATTTATCACACGCTTTTAAGGTGAAGGACAACGTCGTGAGGAAACGAAACTTTAGGGTATCCTGGGGATATGTGTAACCTGCCAATCCGCATTCGAGCAGCATGGTAGATCCAAACTAGAATCCTTCTCTCCAAAAAATCCCAGCTCTATGCCCAGCTGTGGGATGGTAATAGGCTGTTTTAATCTAAATGTCCATTGGAAATTGGGTCTATACCAACCAATCCAATGCGGTAGGAAATTAATTCATCAACTTCCTTGTACAAATAAAAGCTCTACATATAAATATAAATATAAATATATGGGACACTTACACACACGGTCGTCCGTCCCCAAAGTAAGTAACTTAATACTTGTGTTATGGGTGACGGACAACTGGTAGATATACTACATATATAAGTTTAAATACATACTTAAATACAAATACACACCCAGGCTCGAAGAACCAACAATTTGTTTATAGAAAATGTTGGCCCTCGGCGGGAATCGAACCCGCGACCCGCGGAGCTGAAGGCAGGGTCACTACCCACAGCGCCAACGGGCCAGTCAAGTCTACATACAGCAAATAAAATGTTTTCAAAGTACATTTGTATTGTAAGTAACTTTATTTAGATTTCATTTGACAAATTAATGGCTGGTAGAATAAAATATAATAAAATTCCATTCTAGTTTTACTTTCATTCGGATCTTAAGATAACAATTGTTATTCTGTAATGTTAATTTAAAAAATTCTAAGTTTTTGCAGATATATACATAGACCCAGAGATTTTTTTAAGAAAAAAGGAACACTTTAATTGGGTTTTAATGAGTTAAAATCCGGCTTTACCAATCTCTTAGCTAGGTAGGTTATCAACAAGGAAAAAGCACTGGGTTAACACAAATTTTCTCAACCAAAATATTAAAATATACTTTAGATATCTTTAATCTGTATATTAAAAAAAATAATGTCTGTCCGTATGACCCTTATAGACTTCAAAACAGCCGGACCGATTTTAATGAAATTTTCAGATATTGATAAAGACCCTGATATGATCTTGTAAAGTTTGGTAGCGATAGGAAATTTTATTTTCAACTGCAAATGACAGTTTTATTTTAAGGGAGACTCAAAACCAGACAGTCACAGCGACGCGTAGCCGGAATGCTATTTATACGATAATATCGTATTTATCAAGTCATTTTAATTGTAAACATAATTTAATTAAGTTTCTTTTATTAAAAAACTTTTTTTATATATTGAAATAAATGATAAAATAAATAACATAGGTAAACTTGTAGTCGCGGACTGCAGCCCTCAATCTATTAGCAAAAACCCCTTATGGGTTCCGCCGCCCTACGGGAAAAGGTGGTGGGCATATCGGACTCTCACCGACTAAAACGACCTAAGTGCTCTACGCTGCTGGTGGCGTTGTACACATTCCCCGCAACTCTGAACCTTAGAGTGCGCAATCTCTTGGCCGGTCTCTAAAAGTAGCCCCTTTCTCCGCTAATTGATGTATCGGGAGCGTCAGATACATCGTTGAGAACCTTCAGGTGGACGTCTGATAAACCCCGTTCGGACCGCCCATCAGGTTCCTATTAGGGCGCCTGTGGCCGATCGGATCCAAAGACGGCTTCCCGCTCCTCCGCTTCCTACTGCGAAATAACTTTCTCACTAAAAAAACCATTTCAGCCTTCAGGATAGATCGTGCCCACTTGTGCCAAGAGTTCCGCTAGTTAAACCATTCTATCACCAACATTCCACACATTGGGGGGGGGGGTAAGGGGAGTACGCACAACAACCAGTGCTCCTTAATGTCAACCTCACCTGCACGTGGTGCCCCCTGCCGATAACAGACGAGGCTATGACGACCAATTGATGGCGGTATGACCATCCAATTAAGCTGACTGAAAATCCTAGGTACTAGAGGTGGGCAGCAGCGCCTCTAGTGTCGAATCAGTCAGCTCTGCGGTCACCAACCCGCTTGCCCAGCGTGGTGACTATGGGCAGCAACCCCCATATGGAAGTGTCCAGCGGGGCAATAAGCGACTAAATATAGCGCCGTATCAAATTCTGCCCATTCGTAGCACTCACTAGATACTTCTCGAGGAGCCATCTTCCACAGATACCTCCCAAAGGATCCATGACCAAGAAGCACTTTACAGTGAAGTAGTATATCACCAAGAAAAAACGAAGCTTACATAAAACTATAAAGATTCCTGTGATATGTCCATCCAAGTTAGAGCAGCGTGGTCAGTCTTACCTTCAATCCTTTTTAACAAAGAGGAAAAGGTGTTGGTAAAGCAGTAAAACATCAATAGACGACTTATAATTTATTTACTTTACTCTAAATATCTACACAAAAGGACCATTGTTTCTTATACTGTCACTAACAATAAAACAAATTAAAACAAACAACAAACAATTAACAAAACAACAGACAACATCAACGAGAAATTGACAAACTTTTATAACGTAATTAATTTCTTTGAAAGAGATGTCCGGGTCTGTTCTAGAAAAAACGTCTGATTCGTATTAAAATAACTGGAGATCAAATTTTTTTATTAATTTACAGACAATATATACAAGCTATAAAGTAAAGTAAAGTAAAGTGACGGCCTGTTACTATCCCACTGCTGGGAACAGGTCTCCTCTCTCCTATTTTTTGGAGAGGATTGGACCTTAGACCTACCACGCTGCCCCAATGCGGATTGGTAGGTTACACATATCCCTAGAATTTTCTAGAGATATGCAGGTTTCAAGCTGTGATAGCCCAGCGGTGAGACCGTGCGACTTTTACGAGGGGAACACGGGTTCAAACCCGGGCAGGCACCAATGAGTTTTTTCTATTAAAACTCATGTGTCTAATTGGTAATTGCAATTTATCACACGCTTTTCGGTGAAGGAAAACATCGTAAGGAAACCTACATTTCTCTAGAGAATTCTGGAGATATGTGTAACCTACCGATCTGCATTGGAGCAGCGCGGTAGGTCTTAGCTCCATCCCTTCTCTCCAGAAACGGAGCGAGGAGGTCTATTCCCAGCAGTGAATTGTAACAGGCCGATACTTTACTTTTACTATGCAGGTTTCCTCACGATGTTTTCCTTCACCGATAAGCGTGTGATAAATTGCAAATATCAATTAGACAAATAAGTTTTAATAGAAAAACTCATTGGTGCCTGCCCGGGTTTGAAACCATGTTCGTCTCTAGAGTCGCACGATCTCACCACTGAGCTATCACAGCTTATACTAGCTATAGTTATATCTACACTAAATTTCTCAAGATTCACTGCCGAATTTCTTACTGGTTCTTCTCGGTGAGAGCAACATCCTGAACCAGTTGTAGCTTCATTAATCATATTGATTCTTCACGATTCAAAACTGCTCGAAAGAGCTTACTTGAACAATGATTATTTTAATTGGAATCAAATGCTAGCACTATACAAATCATGCCTGCGTGGAATGGATCCCAGAATGCTGGCAGCTTTTCCACTTTGAATCGCTGAATTTTCGTATGAACAATGAACCAGGCCACTTGTCACCTGACAATGTAATTAAGAGGGGCTTAAGACTTTTTTATGTAAATCAAACTTATCATAGAAATAAAACCACATAGATGATGACACTGTTTTTATACGCCTCAAAAGCTAAAACCTTACTTAGTTTCTTAATTATGAAAGGAGTGAAAGCTGCCCAATTTCTCGCCATAACAAATACATCTTTGGAATATGCTGTGTGTTCGAAATTGAGCCTGTAATTCAACTGCCTTTCGTCCTATGACAAACAAATATATAAGAAATATGAGTTGCAGCAGCCGAGTGTTCTAAATGTCACTCAAATTTTGCTTATAATATCGTAGCTTCACATCATGCCGTGTTGTATCCGGCTGAGGTAGAGAAAAATATCAAGTCTTGGAGACTTTTTGGGAATTTAACTCCGAAGTTGAAAAACAGAATGGTATAAAAAGTTCATTTTTTCCTGTTTTAGGAACATACGTGATTATTTTTACCTATGTGATATGGACGACATATCAATTATATCAAATTTATTCAATATTGGCTAATTGCCTAATATGCTGTGTGGTATCCAGTTGAGTAGAATAGACCACCCTCTTTCTTACCGAGGGGTCGTAAAATACGATTAAGGTAGGTTGATATCAAGCAGGCGGCCGGTCGTAAAATACGTAGCCAAATCATAGTGACCTTTCAAAATAGTACAACAACGTCCAAAATTTAATTTTTCTTCTTCATATTGACTTTATTCCGTTTTTACGGATTTTGCGTATCCGAACAGAAGTAAATATAAACTGTCCAAAATCTAACTACTCTCCCTATTATAAAACGGCTACAATAAAACTCATTCGCCTTAAGTACCATTCAATCACCACTTTACAAATATCTATCTCTCTATACTTATTATAAAACAAAGTCCCAAAAAGCTGTCTGTTTGTCATGTATCGATTTTCTTAAAATCTACTGAACGGATTTTTGTACGGTTTTCAACAAAATATAACTATAAGTATATAAAAGTATATATATAAAATATATAAGTTGTTAAAAAACTTGCTTGCTGGGAGGGTTAGTCGCGTGTGTTAGCATCAAACATGGGTTATAATTGCAACACCAACATTAATGTATTAGCTCTGTGATTCTACTGTATTATTAAACTCCTCATAATAGTGAAATGACAATACTTTTGTTTAGGAATGATTTATTTCATATTATTTCATAAAGTTAATGCTCGTTCCAAATGTGTAGCCTCCCATGGAGAAGAAGGGCAAGAAACTCCAGGGTTACTCTTTTATCGTTTTAAAGGATTACATAACGCAAAATAAATATGTAAGTGTAAGCATTGATATACAATACCACAATATTATATACAACAGTACTTTAAACAAGTTACTTTAATATTCATTAAAGCAACATAAAGTAACATATCATATCTTAATATTTCACCGAGAGCTCCGCACCAGTCAACGTCTCGAGCCAAAATCCACCCGATCAAGATTTTTTTTTTTTTTCGAATGTGTCTAATGCTGTTAGCCCTAATGGCTTTTACAGCGTCACCGGTGGGATGGGCGAGCGCAGAAGCTTCGCCGGGTAAAATTGATAAGAAAAGTTCCGATCAAGTTGGAACACCCGTTTTCATAGGCGACGACAAACAAGTATGATTCACGTTCTAAACAGCTGTGACGTACAAACCACTGTTTGTACGAATCAGCCCATTTGTTCAAATCATAACGTTTAAATACATTTTAAAATCGTACTTGTTTGTAGATTAATATACATATAATATAGATACATTTATTTTATTTATATATATATATATATTTAATTAGAAATCAATTATTATCAATTAAATCTGTTTACATCTAACACGTGCGCTGCGTAAACCAGCAGATTTACTCTAAAGTAATGTACTAGAGAATTCTAGATCTATGAAAATACTACAAAAAAAGTCCGCGATAACATGTTTCTATCTGTTACGGCTAACTCACAATTACTAGTTTTATATTTAAAATTCCAATTTGTTTGTAGATTAATATACATATAATATAGGTACGTTTATTTTATTATATTTAATTAGAAATCAATTATTATCAATTAAATCTGTTTACATCTAACACGTGCGCTGCGTAAACCAGCAGATTTACTCTAAAGTAATGTACTAGAGAATTCTAGATCTATGAAAATACTACAAAAAAAGTCCGCGATAACATGTTTCTATCTCTCACGGTTAACTCACAATTACTAGTTTTATATTTAAAATTCCAATTTGGATTTTTTTGTGATAACAGATTTCGACGCGGGCGAAACCGCTGGCCCAGCTAGGATACATATAATTAAAGTTCAGGTAGGCAAAGATTATTTACACATACACTTCCAACATTTGAGCTAAATCTACACTCCGTAAGCAACACGGTTTTCAATTTTTGGTTCTCATATTTGTGCTCATACAAATAGTTCCTCGGCGCCTAAAAAAACCACTTTAATGTGTTATTGAGAATCCGTGCGGATCGTAAATTTGATCGTACGACCAATTTCACTAGAGTGTTCTTTTTGAACGTCTCCAAAAATGATTATCGCCCTATTATTTTTTAAAACACGTTATCAAGCATACATATCGCACGCTTAATATTAAAGTTATCTAATTTAAAATTAGGCTTAATTGAGTTATATACTTTGTAATACTTATCTCAATGCCATCTTTGACATCACATTTCAAACTATTTAAAAAAACTAGAGTTTTCTTGCTCTTTCAAGTCATCGATATCTTTAACACAGAGTTTTGTAGCCGCTACGCTATGCTATATTGTAATTTACTTCGAAACTTTTTTTGTAAATTAGTTCAGTACTAAGCGTGCGATTTATAAAAAAATAGTAAAGTAACGGCCTGTCCCACTGCTGGGCAAAGGCCTCCCTTCTCCGTTTTTGGCGAGAAGGACACAACACGGTACAGCGTCATCTAGTGCGGCATAGCAAAAACGGCGCCGACAAAAGACATTATTATTTTCAATTTGCCATTTCCGTATGACGTTGATTTCTTTTACCGATTGCTGAATTGATCTCTATTCTTTTGTTTTCATAATCTTTATTAGAGTATACGAGTATGTAAAATTAAATATAAGCAATAGCCTAGTTGAGCATGACTATGTATAAACATTTTAGGAACCCTTTTTAAAAGTTTTTTTATCCATAAAATTAAGCTATTGCTGATTACTTATACAAAAATCAAACTTGATACTGTTTTATAATAAGTTTAGAAAATTGGGACGGACATCCCCTGAAAGTGGGTTAAGGTCAATTGAAATGATGAATTGCGCATTGGAAAAATAAAAGCGTGAAGATAATAAAGTACTTTATAACTAGACGTGGAAAACGTTAGATTTTCAAGTAACCTCAATAGGTTTTCTATAAATTATGAATAATGTAGCATACGTATTTCGGGGAACCCCGCTTTATTCGGATTAGTACATAGGTGTTTATTCGTTCCCGCCTCGTGGATGCGTCTTTGAATTCGAGTCAGACTACGCCTCCGCGGACGAGGTGGTACAAGTCTCAATTGTTTAACGTTTCGGTTAAGTTTCGGCAAGTTGTTAAAGTTAATTAGTATCACTGTTTTAAAAGTTTGTAGTGTAATAGTTTTGTTCTTTAAGTCATTCATAGTATACGTAGTTCTGCCCAAACTTCTTCTTTCTTTTATTTCGGGATACCGAACCCCCGTAATTTTGTCACCTACCGTAAATTGTGAAGTGATATTACCAACGTGACAGGCGCCTATTGCTATTAGGCGTCGTACGTGACAATAATTATGCCACCCTTCCGACGCCGCAATGACTAATCTAAGTCATACCATGAACCCTCCACTACGCGTCGCCCTAAGCCGTGGTCCGGCCTCACAGGAGGCACCCTTAGGACGACGTTCCCCGACGCTAGTAGAGCTTCTGCGCTCTACTCTCTGCATTTCGCAACCTCGACGATGCTTCTGCGCTCGCCCGTCCCGCCCGGTGACGCTGTTAAAGCCGTTAGGGCTAACAGCATAGTCAGTTCGAAAAAAAAAAATTAAGTATTATTTTTGAAGAATAATGGAAATTCGAAACACACAAGTCCTCCAAATGCTAACGACGACAGTATAAGTAAGCAAGTATGTATATACTTCGCGCAATTATAATTTTAGAATAAACAACCTCGGGTTGTTATCAAATAAGTTTACTTTTGGCAGTGACCCTGCTTACAGCTCCGCGGTCGCTGATTCGATTTCCACCGAGTGCCAATTTTTTGGATCTTTGAATTTGGGTGTATTGAAGTATTTAAGATTTTTTTTAAATATTACTAATTATCTGTCACCCATAACACAGAATTAAGTTACTTGTATTGCGGACTTACGACCGGGAGTGTAATTATTGCATATATTTATTTATTTACTTTTTAATATTAATTGACATCTATAGGATATAAGCAAGCAATTAAAATGTAACCTATGCTTCAATCAGTACCAAATCAGTTGTCACTGTTTTCCTTCTATAATGTATATTGACAAGAAAAACAGTGAATATTAATGGACTTTCGGTCAATCGTCAACATATAAAAGGAAATCAGGTCATCCTATACCACCATAAGCTACGTTGAGCAAAGTGTGTAAGACAATATACAAGGTTAACGGCGGCCGTGGTACTAGGTTTACGACTCACGGAGATCATAATATATGGGTTCAGCTTGTGGCCTGCTACCATATGCTACAGAATAAAGTATTCGAGTTTTCCGATTTTACCAAAACAATACTATAAATTTGTGGAAAAACGACTCATAGAATAAGGCAAATTGAAAATGAATATGAATTTTTTAAATTTTAACGCAGTTTTATCCCAGTACTGAAGTATAGGCAACAAAGTCGCAGACAGACATAAAAAACAAAATAAAATAAAACACTAAAAATCTTCCAATTTTGTACAACACGTTTAAAACGCAAACATATATTTTAAGCTTCATTTATTATAATTTAGTTTACAAAGTTTTCATTTTGATATTCTTTAATATATCGCGACGTCATTATCGAGTTCAGTGAACTTTAATTATAGCTTTTGAATGATCCCTGGCTGTTGCAGCATTAAAAAACTATTAATTAGCTGCGAATTGTATACGAACAATCAAAAATATAGCGTACCCAGCCATTTGTAGAGATTTAACAAGTATTAAAAGAAAAGTTTAAGTTAGGTGTAAAAAATATGCTTATACGTAAAGCATTTTACGTAATTCAAGATTATTTGAAAGATAAGAATGCTTGGATTTGAAAATACTTATTGCTTCAAATAAGACTGAGGTTAAAATATAATGTTTTGAATAAAATGACTCGCCCGCCGGAGGGGCGAGCGACGCGAGCGGCGAAAGCAAGGACGTTTAGTCATTCGATTTCCATCAGAGCGGCCCCCCGCTATTTACTTTTCAAACACGATAGGGAGAAGCCGCGTGCGCCGGAACACGGCATTCCTTTATAACGCACACGTGTAATTTTGCGTTTCGGGTGTTATTCTCAAATTTAGTGACGTGTTTAACCAGTGAAGTGTTTGATAAGACGCGACCGTCCACGGTTTTGGTGCGCGTTGGGTACTATTCCCCGATATAGGGACGACTCAATAACGTGTGACCTTACGAAGGTTGTGTGCACACCGGGTGTTATTCAGCCGATATAGTGAAGTGTATACTCAGGAAGAAACAGACATTACGTGTCCCTGGAAGAGTGCAGAGGCGAGCCAACGGTTTCGGGAATCGGCCAAGTACATACAAGCACACACACACGTACACATATACACGCAGTGACACGAGGCCGGACCACATACAGCTAACGGCCGCATAAGGTAGGTTGAAACGCCGGGGCGTCGGGCCCAGGTCCCGGAGGTTGTTTTATGCGTCCGCACGTTTGCGCGGAACAATAATGTAAGTTTAAAATGTTTAGGCAGGGCAGGCACCAATGAGTTTTTCTATTAAAACTTATGTGTCTAATTGATAATTGCAATTTATCACACGCTTTCCAGTAAAGGAAAATATTATGAGGAAACCTGCATATCTCTAGAGAATTCTAGGGATATGTGTAACCTACGAATCGGCATTGGAGCAGCGTGGTAGGTCTTAGCTCCAATCCTTCTCTCCAAAAACGGAGAGAGGAGGCCTTAGCCCAGCAGTGGGCATACTACAGGCCGTTACTTTACTTACTTTTACTTTACTAAAATGTTTAAACTATTGACCGTAGAGTTTCTAGCTGGTTTCGAACCAGTTGTAGCTTCATTAAATGTAATTGATCCTTGACTATTCAAAACAGCTTGTAAAAAAAATTTGGTTGAAATAATTTATCTTAATGTATTTCTCAATTTATCTTATATTTGATTTGAAATATTTTATTTTTATGTTAATATGATTGTGTTTTAACAAAACTAAAAAGAAACTTTTAAAGAAGTTTTTTTTGTAGTAGCCATGTTTTTATACTTTTAATTAAATTGTGCATGCCAGATGGGTTTTGAACGATTGAAATAATATTTGAATGATTTATTGAACCAAAATATGTTTAACAATACTCGTCTTATCCTAGACCCCTAAACTACGAAAAACCGTGTCTTAGAAGCCAGGACCTTCTCAGAATTTAACAACGATTAATATATTACAATATTCAACCGTTTAGCTAGTGTGCTGTTTAGCTGTTAATTAGTGTAGTAAGCTGTGATAGCCTAGCGGTGAGACCGTGCGACTCTCTAGAAACGACATAGGTTCAAACCCCGAGCAGACCAATGAGTTTTTCTATTAAAAAACTTATGTGTCTAATTGATAATTGCAATTTATCACACGCTTTTCTGTGAAGGAAAACATCGTGAGGAAACCTGCATATCTCTAGAGAATTCTAGGGATATGTGTAACCTACCAATCTGCATTGGAGCAGCGTGGTAAGTTTTGCTCCAATCCTTCTCTCCAATAACGGAGAGAGGAGGCCTTAGCCCAGCTGTGGGCATAGTAATAGGCTGTTACGTTTACTTTTAGTAGTATTTATTGTTAGTAATTTCGGAATTACAAAAGCAAGTATTAGTTAACATTTAGGTTAAGAGCGACTTACATTAGATGTGTAAATAAAGCACATGGTAGAGGCTAAGTTTATTGAGGTAATAAGTATCATAATACGGATCTAGATGGTGCCATATACCCGCATTAGTACAATATTGTGCCCAACTAATATAAATTAATCACCGAAGTCCTTGATTACATTTAGTGTCAATAATTTATAGAATTAGGCGTTAATTTGCGGAGATCCATAATACAAAAGTAATAATAAAATTATTTTGCTATAATCCGCGATACAGTAAATAGAAAATATATATAGTGCTAAATGTATAGCGGACTATCCGTTTTTTCATACCCGTTACATGTAGGATTCGTGAAAACCCATGCACATACCTCCACCACTGCCACCACAATACACAAGCACTACACACGTTCACTATCACAAACTCAACAATAGTCCACTATACATTTAGCACTATATATATTTTCTATTTACTGTTTCGCGGATTATAGTAAAATAATTTTGTAAACAAAGCCCCCAAAAGCCGTCTGTCTGTATGAGATCGATTTTTACTAAAACATATTGCAATTTTTCCAAAAAGCTAACAGTATATTATATTATCGTTGTATGTAATTTGTTTTAACGACGCGCGGTTATCAAAAAATCGCCTGCTGGGAACTTTATTCATGTCCACCGCGTAAACCAGCGTAGATACACTAAAGTACTGTACTAGAGAATTGTAAATCGACAAAAATACTATAAAAAAATCTGAGATATCATGTCTCTACTTTGTATTGTTTAGTTACAATTCAATTCAAATTAAAAATATTCTTTATTCAAGTAAACTTGTAAACAAGTGCTTTGGGATCGTCAACTTTACTGCTGGTTCGGAAAGCTGTTCCTACCGAGAAGAGCCAGCAAGAAACTCGGGGGTTGCTCTTTTTAAAATATAAATCTTATATCTAGTTACATATAATCATTACTGTCTTGTACATGGTAGAAGTGCACCTATATCCACACATCTAAGTAATCCTCAACAGTATAGTAGACTTTCTGTATCAGCCTCTTTTTAACAGTGTTTTTAAACTGCCGTAATGGCAAGATCAAAATTGATTTCGGAATTTTATCATAGAATCTTATACCTAAACCCATAAACGACTTACGTACTTTTGCTAGGCGCAAAGCACAAGCCGCATTGTGAAGCAAATGTAAGAATACGTATTTCCCTAAACTTCTCTCGCAGGAAATCACGCAGACTTAAATTGTAGATGCCACAATAACTAGCCGGCACGGCTTGTTAACAAATGAATTGAAACATTCCCTTTGAAAGTTTTTATATATTTAGTATTGCAACAATTATTCAGCGTAACCATATTGTTTATAACTATATTATAAAAGCAATATCTAAGTCTTGGATCGATAGTAACGAGATCCTACAAAAGGCAATAGAAAACAAATATCACGACAAACTTAATAAGAACAATGCCCAAACTAACGATAAAACACTGATATATAAAATATAGCATCATAACTTACTGTACGGCAGGTAACAAAAGTTGTGAAATTAAATCAAAAAAGGCTTATTCAACAGCAAAACTAATGTACCCTTTTTAACGAACTTAATACACTAGATTTTTTTACCGCGCGTGTATGGTTTTTAAAATTTAATGTAACACTGAACTAATAAGACTGCTAGGAACGTCAATGTGAACATGTTGATCCATTACCTATTTTATAAGGTAAGAAGGAATTCATTAATTTAAAAAATGATAAAATCTTCTCTAGAAGTAATTATTTTATAGTGTTATCCGTGGCATAGTTCGCGCCAGCTTAGGCATATAAGTACCCTCAATAATTACATATGTATTTTTCCCTGTTCCTGAAAGAAATACGAGAATTTTTTGTTCTATATGTTACCACGTTGTACAAACCTTAATTGTGCCAAATTTCAATAATATTAGTCCAGAGGATTATGCGTGAAAGCGTAATAAACAGACAGACCGACTATAAGAATTTAAATTTTAGATTTCAGATAAAACTCAATTATCGGTATACAGGTTCGAAACCGTAGAGTTCTAAATAAGAATCACGTATTAGACAATATAGCTCATCGTCTATTACGCTTTGTGTTTAACTGAAACAAATCTGTTCTAATAATATTTAATACTACACTATCGTATCTACTAGGAAAGCTGTTCTTGCCGAGAAGAGCCAGCAAGAAACTCGGTGGTTGCTCTTTTCAAATAAAATTCTTATAACTAGTTACATTTGGTTATTACTCCTCGGTTGATCGCCTCTTCGGGTGACAAGAGGGCTGGCTCCTTTTTCGCACAAAGAATCGGCTAAGCGATTCAACGCGGAAACGCTGCCAGCATTCTTGGAACCATTCCACGTGGACATGATTTGTATAGTAGTAGCGTGTAAGTAATTTAAGATAGACATAACTTGTTATACATATTTGATAGAATAAAAAAAAAAGTTATTACTATCTTATATTTAAATATATCGGTCAAAGTAAGTCATCAAAGTAAGTAGTTTTAATACTTGGGTGACATACTGTAAATATATAACATTTTTTAATAATTATATATTTTAACAAACAAGAATAACCAAAAAAATTTTTTTAAGAATAAATGTTGGCCCTCGGACGAATAAATGTTGCCCTCAAAACGACTCTAGGAGCTGAAGGCAGGATCACTGCAATCTAACATGCGCTAACGGGTCAGTGAATTTAGTTACTCGCACTCGACCATATTTTTTTTTTTACTTAACTAATACATTTAATAAGAAAATAAAGTAAATATATGTGGCGTACTGTACATAGCTACACACCCGATCCAGCTACTAGCAAACAAGTGAACGTTCATTATTGAAAACAAAAGCTCCACCTCAGACGATATTGAGACGTGAAAGCTATAGAGAGTCCTGATTCAACAATTTTATAAAATATAAATTATGAAATTGAATTTAATGAGAATCATTTATTTTTTACTCATGTGAATATAAAACTATTCTTAGACAACAACAAAAAAATCTTGTACTGTAAGCATAGTAAACTGCGAAACCTAAGCATAATTTGAGATTTGAGTATTCAACGCCAACTCCTGTGAACGAGCCACCGTTTAAAAAACTCGTAGCGTACACAACTGGACCACCAGTATCAACATATGTTCAACCAACTGCGCAGTCATATAGTCAGCAAACTAGTCACAAATTAGAATCCGGTAACGTGTATACTCCATCGGTAGATGTTTATAATCAAGACGTAACCAATACTGCCGTTAATCATGTTGTTCCAAAAAATATTATACAAGTCACAACACCCCAACCCGTTATATCGGTTCAACCTGCAATATCCACATACCAACCTCAATCATTTAGTCAACAGACTATACATACAGTAGATACCGGCAAAGCTAATGGTTACATTCACCTATGACTGGCTATAGCTCATGACTGGCTGATGTGGTTAGCCTACTTTCCCTATCTTCAGTTCCGCGGGTCGTGGGTTCAATTCCCGCCGAGGGCCAACTTATTCTATAAACAATTTGTTGGTTCTTCGAGCCGGGGTATGTATTTGTATTTAAGTATGTATTTAAAATTATATAAATTATACCAGTCGTCCGTCACTCATAACACAAGTATTAAGTTACTTAGTTTGGAGACGGACGACCGTGTAAGTGTCCCATATATTTATATATTTATTTATTTATTTATGACGCATATCACAAGATTGGGGTGATACCAGATACTGAATTACATAACTATCATAATTACAAATATATTCTTTTACCATGTAAATTATTATATGTAGTTATAGTTGTATTTATGTGTTATGACAATGATTTCGCCCAATTCTAGTAGCCATATATTACCTTACTTTGCTTTGTATGCAAGAGTGTGTTGTATTCAAGAATATTTTGAAGTGCGCTATATCTGACTCTCACCTAGAGATGGCGCTACGTTCTAGAGGCTGTTAATATTAGTGCGGAAGAACTCGTCCAGTACTGACTTTACTTAATATCAATCTGGCTTTGACCTGTAATTTCATCTTCCTAGACTTCAGTACCTAAAAACTATTCTGTATCACAATGTAAGCAATTAATCACTTTTGTGCTAAATTTCAGTTATTTTGATTAACAGAATACGTTTAGCAAATTTTATGTGTATAACGTGCAGTTATGTTTGACAAATTACCGCAAAGTATTTGTCAATGCTTAATACTAGCAACACGAAACATTGATATATGTATAGTCCATATAGCATAATAATGTAACGCAGTATAAGGCCCTACATATTTAACGTGGCAAATCTGTCCTACTCTAGTACTTAGTATAGTACGCGGCAATAAATAATGCAAATCGAGACTTAGAGAATCGGCTAGAATCTGCTTCATAGAGCATTGTCTCTGTCGCACAGACTGACGATCCCGTGCGAAACGTCACATACTGAGTGACAGAGACAGCGCTCTACGAAACCGAACTGGCCGGCTGTTTCGTTCTAAATATCGATGTGCATTATTTAATGCCGGGTACTATACTTACAATTATTATACATTATTACACACATTTTTTTTACTATTATAAAGTACAATCAGAATGAAGGTACTTTATTAAAGTTAGCCTAGCTAAAGGGCAATTAAGCAACTTTACTCTAACCTAAAATTATAAATAACTTATATCTAAGCATAGGTCCAGTGACTTATCTTAGTCTTTCATATTCTGAGACACTTTGTTCTTGTGTTCTTTTTACGAAGCACTAACACTAGCACTACACTACACTATCACGTATCACTAACTCAAAAGGTTTAGTCCTTTTCAGTTACATTACACACATGATGAAAATATATATATAAGCGTCTCTATTTCTTTCGCTGGGCTCTCAGTGAAAACAACACGGGTATAGCGATATTATTGGTAAAGAATAAGCTGCCACTAATGAGAAAGCGAAAACTTTTTAGAAATACCACAACCTAAATTACGCTCCTACATTTCTAAATATTGAAAAACGCAAGCCATTTTTATTTATGGTTTGGTATATATATAAAACTACTTATGTCGTTGGTAGATTTGCATCACGCAATGTACTTACATGATGCCTAGTCACATCTAATGCTCTACGTGATCTGCGATGATCGATAGTGATAGTCTATAATTGACACAACCATAGTACAAGTGCACACCATCGATATAGACGACTATATCAGTGGTTCCCAACCTTTCTTGTGGCATGCCCCACCCCCTGTGTAACATTCATAACTTTAATGTTTAATAATGGAATTGTTCACTAATAACATTAATGATATATTAAATAGAATTTATACCTAACTAGCTCATTATCCCATTCACCGTAACGTTCATTCTAAAGAAATAAATGAAATTCAATAGTTAAAAAAGAAAACTTCGATCGCCATCAAACTTTACAAGATCATGCGTTGGATCATTACAAAAATTGTATGAAAATTACATTTAAATCGGTTCAGTCGTTTCAGAGTCTATAAAGGAAATACAGACAAACACTCATTTATATATATTATGATTATATACTACAATTATTTAACAATTTTCTTTTATCGTTAAATTTGGCACGGAATCTAGTATTGCATTTAAATAGCGTAACAAAAGAGTTAAACTCGTGTTGAGTCCATTTTCGAATTGCCCACTCTTAACATTCAAATTGCCCGCCAGTGGGGCGTGGGCCCCACGTTGGGAAACACTGCTCTACGTTATCGTGTCAACAGGAATGATCGATCGTGATAGTCAATAATTGACACAACCATAGTGCAAGTGTCCACACGATCGTTTATATTACTATACGATAGTATTACCCAGCGATTTCGTTTGATGCATGTCAAAAACCGACAATACTCCGGGTTGTAGGTCATAGATCATAGACGATGATTAACGAGTACAGCCCTGTGTCTACACAATTGTGCTCGGGCTTAGTCGTTTGTAATCGCCGATTATGAAAAGATTCCATCGCAGTCATACCAGCAGGCCTACCATGAACTCTTATTGCGACTCAATTGACGACGTGAACGACGACCGCGAACCGCTTTCTTTTCGTATCATTTTTTTTTTTTATATGAGTATTCAATGCAATCTGTTCTTTGTAATGAACATTCAGCAAAATGTTGTGAGAGTGATTGTCGTGGAGAGCGGTCAGTCCAGTGACTTGCGCCCTATTATTAACTCTGCAGCACAATACTGCACTACATGTTAGCTTAAGAAATCCAAAGGGGATTTACGTTTCAGTCTCTTGAATGACGAATTGCTACTCATCACATTTGCAGCTAGTGCATTTGGGTGACAGTCCAATCTATTTTTGTATAATAGCATTGAGTGTGTAATATCTTCTTTGACTGTTCTAATTTTAAGATCATGGTGTAGCTGATGATTTGATATGTACCAAGGGGCATTTGTGATTATTCTGAGTACTTTTGACTGAAACCTTTGCAGTATTTCTAAATTAGAGTTGGAAGCAGTTCCCCAGAGTTGTATTCCATAAGTCCATATAGGTTTAAGGATGCACTTGTATATAAGAATTTTGTTTTCTAGCGACAGCTGAGATTTTTTGTTGAGTAGACAATAATATTTTGTTAGTTTGAGCCCCAGAGCTTTTCGTTTTGTAAATATGTGTTTTTTCCATGTAAGGCGACGGTCCAAATGTACTCCAAGGTATTTGGCTTCATTTGCTTGAGGTATCTGGACTTTATTGAGTGATACTGGGGGACATGTTTCATGTCTCATTGTAAAGGTCACTTGTACAGATTTAGTCTCATTTGCCTTTATTCGCCAGGAATTTAGCCATTTCGTGATTTTGTATCATGAAGTGTGAAAAGTGTGTAAAGTTTGAAAAGGATAACGTTATATGAACTATAGATAACTCTGTCTCATTTACTCACATGTTCTTAGGACGAATTCCGAACGCTCATTCGGCAGCGACTTAAAGTGTGCGTCTTTAAGACGTCATGGTATGAAAAAGCAAAACAATTTCGTTTACGTCTTCAATTGAGTCGCAATAAGAGTTCATGGCAGGCCTGCTGCGGCTTTTAACTAAACATCGCACTAAGCCGCGATCCTGCCATTTAGAACGCAAAAAATTACAATCAATTCTATAATATATAAAACCAACATAACCCTAAACTAAAAGTTTAGATACAATCTAAAGGAAAAAAATTAAAAAAAAGGTTCTTTTCAGTAGGCAGATTACGATACATTATATTATCGTTAATATTATTCTTAATTTTTTTTTTAAAGCATTCAAAATTATCGATTGTTTTTACGCCATTTTTTATGGCATAATACATTTGATGAATATATTTTACAAAATAAATGTTTGTTTTTGATGTTAAAACCATAAATATTAAATTTTATATAGGAAATATTTCACTAAAGAAATTATATTGACATATGCAGTTTTATTTGAATTTCTTTATTTGTTGATCTTATTATAGCAGAAGAGTGCCTGCAAATGAGATGAGAATGTTGAGGTGGATGTGTGGTGTGACAAATTGGTTATAAAATAAGAAATTAAGGGGACGTCTGAAAGTTGCGCCCATTATAGAAAAGATGAGAGGTACAAGGTTGGGACGGTATGGACATGTAATCAGGAGGGATGAAAATCATGTGACTAAACGAGTGTTGAGTATGAATGAGGATGTATATTTGACTAGAGAGAGGCCTAAAAAGAGATGGTTGGATTGTGTGAAGTCATCCTCCTGTCGCTATCACACTGTACCACTTACAGTCGGTCGGTCGGCACAACATGTTACAAACATGTTGTCACATGATTTGGCTACGTATTTTACGACCAGCCGCCTGCCTGACATCGACTTACCTTAGCCGCCTTTCGACACCTCGGTAAGAAATGAGGGTGGTCTTATCTATTCTGCCGGATACCACACGGCGTGATTGTGTGAAGTATGACGTGCATATAAAAGGGCTAACGTCAGAGTTAACGAATGATAGAAGAGAATTGAAGAGAAAAACATGTTGTGCCGTTCCCACTTAGAGTGGGATAAGGGTAGGAGAAAGAGTAGATCTTATTATTGCAATAAAATGTTTGGCACATCTGAGTCATATGGTTTTGTTTGTTAATGTTTAGTTAAGTACCTAAAAACCTGTGGAGTATATAGTCACATCGCTATACAGAAAGATATAGAGATCAGTGAACTTCATGAATAAAATACGAATAGCAGTTATCACCGCCTATCCATATTATCAACATAAGTGGATTTTTACCCAAAGCGACTTGCCGTCTGCCCTTCACGACCCCAAGGGAATCCTGTTTCATAAAGTAGGTATCACTGCGTAAGAAATTTATTATAACTGCTAACATTTAACATTTATTTTTCGTTTATTTATTATGACACATAAACGCAATTTCTACATCTTTCTTAATTATTTTCTTTTTCCGGAATAACGCATTGATTTGAAAATCTTTTCAGCTTCATGTAAGACTGCGGTTTATTAACGTAAATTGATAACGTTTACAAGATTGACCGCTGAACTTCTTGTTGGTTGTTCTTGGTAAGAGCAACATACCCTTTCCTTTAAAATACCTTCACATTCTTCGTGTTTCTATGGTTATTCCTTTTCTGTCAAAGCTTATTTATTAAATTATTTGTATTATATAATTTTTATTATTGCTTTTGTATTACTTGTTGTTAATAAGCTGGAGCAATATGGATAAAAATCTTTAAAATAAAATATAAGATACAAAAATTTCTGCTTTTTCTTTCAGGAATAGAAAAAATAATAATACAGTGTTATCGATGGTAAAAAGTCGCGGCAATCACTAATATATTTTAAAACTTAAATGATATCTGGGATGTTAAAGAAATTTTACATCTCCGAATAGCTAATTGCAATTGTACCCACTATTAAACGTAGGTACCAAATATAATATGTTTTTACAATGGGATGAAAATAACTCAAACCTTAATGAAAGCAAATGTTTTCATTAAAAATTAAGCAAAGGCTATTTATTAATAAATGTAAAAAAAAGTTACAATTCTATGTCTCTCTTCTCAACCTATAGACGTCGAACTCGGTCGAACTGTCGAACATAGGTCTCCCATGATCTCCCTGTGACCCTGTGCCGCTTGGAACCAGCGGCTCCCTGCGACCTTTTTGAGGTCGTCAGTCTATCGTGTGGGGGGTCTACCGACGCCATGCGTTTACCAGTGCGGGGTCGTCATTTGCCCGAACGCCCATCAGACCATGAACCATACCATGAACTCTTATTGCGACTCAATTGTAGACGTAAACGACGACCGCGAAACGCTTTTTTTTCGTACTTGGGAGTGTGATTTGCATTGGGGTCATAATGTTTGAGAAGGATAACGTTATATGAACCATAGATAGCTGTCTCTTTTACTCACATGTTCTTGGGACGAATTCCGAACGCACATTCGGCAACAACCTAAAGTGTGCCTCTTTAAGACGTCATGGTATGAAAAAAGCGAAACAATTTCGTTTACGTCTTCAATTGAGTCGCAATAAGAGTTCATGGTGGGCCTGCAGTTCTCTGCACTTTGTGCCCCGCCCATCGCCACTTCAACTTCGCGACACGTTAAGCTACGTCGTTGACTCTAGTACTTCTACGGATCTCGTCATTTCGAATTTGATCACGTAGAGATACTCCGAGTATAGCCCGCTCCATCGCCCGCTATATATACGCTTGTTATTCGGTTTCACTATAAGCAATTCTCATCATTTTTAAATCCTTAACGCGCAAAATAAAACGGTAACAAAACTAACAGTTATTAACATCCTGAAACGGGACAATAAAAGTTTTTCAGCCGGAATGGCGTAAACCTGAGTATAAATGAAACCTGTTCAGCGAACCGTGAATATGATCGGACTCGTACAGTCTATAAAATGTTTCGGGGTACCATTTAGAAACATCAAAAACTAGGTACAGAATTTAGAAAACCTTTTTATATATTACACGTCGAACAATGATACTTCTAGAAAACATAGAACCTAAACTTTTTAGTGGGTTATACATTTAAATTTTGCATATTCCATGATTAAAAATAAAAAAGAAAACAGCAATTTTTTTTACAAAAGTCAAAACACCTCAAAGAGACACCTATGTTAAACCGTGGACAACCAGCCTGTTATTACAATAACAGGCTTTTACTTTTTTAAATAAACGAACTGATAACCCCATTCTAAAAGCGTTACTTTGCGGGGATTTTTATTACTAATGTATATACTTTTGTGTATACTTTTATATAGAAAATATTATTTTGCTATAATCCACGATACTTTATTTCGGAACATTGCTATCGACAAGAAATACCCAAAAATAGTGTCTTTTTTGTTTATAATATATATATAATTTTTTAAGTTGCCGTGACGTTGCAACTAAGTTTCTTAAATGTAAATATGCGTTATTTTAAAATGCAAGCGACTCAGCGTGGTGGGTACGCGACAGAAAATACAAATACATACAGAGCATGAACAAACGGTGAACGGTGTGAACCCGGTTTAAAACTTTGTCTGTATGATATTACGCCAAATTTTTATAATTTCCTAGCAAATATGGTTTGATAGTTCTAATTTACACATGCATCCCTACAGGATACGCGTAGTCTACGCGCAGTGATCCCATATATATTTTCACAGGAAAACTCCAAGATGAATTATGAAAATTATTTTTTTATGAAATGCTTTCAAATTCAAATTCAAAATATTTTTTATTCAAGTAAACTTGTAAACAAGTGCTTTTGAATCGTCAACTTTACTGCTGGTTCGGAAAGCCGTCCTACCGAGAAGAGCCAGCAAGAAACTCGGTGGAGCTCTTTTAAAAAAGAAGATTCTTAATACTAATTACATTCTGTCATAGCTATCCTGCACAAGGTCAAAGAGCAGCTATATCCACGCATTCTTATCAGCAATGTAAGCCACTACGGTATAATAGGCTTTCTGTATCAGCCTCTTTAATAATAGAATAAATAAATAACATTTTAATTTTAATTTATAAGAAGTAATGAAATAATGAAAGTTCTATTATAATTATTAAATTAAGAGCCGTATCCTTTGGCAGAATTGCTTGTCAATGATGGAAGATAAAGATCTTTAAATTAGTAGGGCGCGAGTCTCTAACATTTAACGTTTCACAGCTGACATTAACGAAGGAAATAAATGTTGGACCTTCTTGAAATTTACAGTTCATTGTTAAATGAGTAGGCGTGTTGATTCTACGGTGTCTTTATTTCGAAAAGTAAATTACAAATTTGTGCTCACAATTAATAAAGCAAAGAACCTTGAAATTTAATTTAATGTATATTTTTGTTGACCCTTAGGACACTGGGCACTATATAATATAAACAAAGTATATAAAGGACAGAGTAGGATTCCTAGGTTAGGACAATGGGTACTATATAATATAAACAAAGTATATAAAGGACAAAGGCTAGCGATTCCTGCTATGCGCCTTACGAAAGTACGTAAGTCGTTTGTGGGTTTGGGTATAAGATTCTATAATAAAATTCCGCAATCGATTTTAGCTTTGTCAGTACAGCAGTTTAAAAAATGATAATACTTAAAGCCTACTATACTATTGAGGATTACTTAGAGGTTAAAAAAGTGCGATCATAGCTACTCTTGTACAAGACAGTAATGACTATGTAACTAGTAACATTCTACTTTGAAAAGAGCAACCGACGAGTTTCTTGCTGGCTCTTCTCGGTAGAAACAGCTTTCCGAACCAGCAGTAGAGTTGACGATTCAAAAACACTTGTGAATAAGTTTACTAAAATAAATAATATTTTGAATATGAATTTATATTTTCTCAGGGCAAACAATCCGCCTCCGCAAACAATCCAATTTGTCAGTTCGTGACTACGGTGGATGCATTACTGCCGAACGTTGAATCTTATACAATGGTTTTATCGTGATGTTATCCGTATGTTTATATAGTAATCCATTAGATATATTGTAGGTATCATTTAAGAAATTATCCTTTCGTCCCCAAATTATTACCAACAGCTTAATATTTATGGTTTTGCTTAACATTATTATTTATACAATTAGGCGTTACTTTGCCGAGATCCATAATACAAAAGTAATAATAAAGGTATTTTGCTATAATCCGCGATACAGTAAATACAAAATATACCATACATGCACCAACCTTCACCACTGCCACCACAATACACAAGCACTACACACGTTCACTATCACAAACTCAACAATCGTTTCGCCCAAAGCATCATCAGGAGATAGACTCCACGACAAAATCACAAAGCGATTGTGATTGGCGGTGGTGGAGGTTGGTGCATGTGTTTTTACGAATCCTGCATGTAACGGTTGTGAAAAAACGGATAGTTCACTATACATTTAGCACTAGATATATTTTCTATTTACTGTATCGCGGATAATAGCAAAATAATTGTATTATTACTTTTGTAACATTATTGTATTTAATTACATATGACTAACCAAAAAAACTACGTTCATTAAGAAGGTTCGGTCCAGAATACCATTACACTTCCTTCTACCAGGGACTGTTATGCTAGACGTGTCACGTTTTCCTTTACAAATAACTTCTGTAAATCGCCTGATAAATCCATACTAATAAAATTATAAATAAATGGGACGATTACACACACGGTTACACGTCCCCAAAGTTACTTAATACTTAACTGCTAAATATATACACATCATCATCATCATCCTCATGCCCTTATCCCGCTCTAAGAGGAGTTGGCACAACATGTTACAGATATGTTGTCAAATGATTTGGCTACATAATTTACGACCGGCCGCCTGCCTGACGTCAACTTACCTTAGTCGCCTTTTGCGACACCTCGGTAAGAAATGAGGGTGGTCTGTTCTACTCAGCCGGATACCACAGAAATTTATTTGTGTAATGTGGAACAGAAATGTTCCACATTACACAAATAAATTTCGATATTTCACTTTACCGCAAAGCAAATACTATATTCTAAGTATCAATTAAGCATACAATTTTTTAAATTAATATATACACATATATTTTCAAATAAATAAATATACACCCACAGTCGAAAACCAAGAAATGATTTTTAGAAAATGTTGGCACTCGACGGGACTCGAACCCTCTTCTATATAGAATCTACTAATTTATATATAGAATCTTAAATTAAATCGTAAAGGCTGTCTGTCTATCTTTTACACTGTCACGGCAAAACCACTGATGAAATTTGAAACTACTCAAGTTTATATACGAATATGAAAAAAAAAACCGTTTTGCTTTAGGAAACAAGAATTTTTTTTACACATATTTGAGGATATAATAAATTTGATGCAAATAAAGTGTCAGATGCCACAAGTTGTAAATAATATGTTACAACACTAGTTTTATGATTGGAAATTTATATACTTCCAAGGTGTGACCTTTGAGGCTATCACGGCTCTTAACTCTTATTAATATATTACGTGTTTCAAATACAACCTCCTTCAAATAGTCAGGTGAATAATATAAAAAAAACATTGTGGAAGTCAATAAATTTGTTGAAACTAATTAAATGAGTTTTGAGAAAATTGCTTCTTATTTATTGAAAAAAAAATCCCAGGAAAATTCCGTACTAGGCGGAATTCAATTCAAATTCAAATTCAAATTCAAAATATTCTTTATTCAAGTAAACTTATAAACAAGAGCTTTTGAATCGTCGACTCTATTGCTGGTTCGGAAAGCCGTCCAACCGAGAAGAGCCAGCAAGAAACTCGGTGGAGCTCTTTTAAAAAAGAAGATTCTTAATACTAATTACATTTTGTCATAGCTATCCTGCACAAGGTCTTAATAACTTAACAAGTCCAAAGCGCACACTTTTCAGGGCAGCTATAAATAGGTTTACGGTTATTAAACATTTAAGAGAGTTTTTTAAAAATCACAAATTTGTATGTGCGATATAAAATGATTTATTGACTTCACTGAATTATTCACCATATTTGGCAATCCTAAAACCTGTTATGATTACACATATAAAAGGACGTAAGCCGACTTATCAACATATCCACACATGGTACGGAATCAATCGTGAATAAATAAAACAACGATTAAATGATACATCCATTATTTATTTAGAAGACAAAACCTAAAAATCTGACAATACGTATGGAACAATCCATACGAAAATCTTAAATACTAATACTAATCTACCTTTATATCAAACTCTTAGTACGTAGAACATCAGATATATATTTCTAAGAAATTCTAGTGTTATATTCAACATAAGATTTGGTATAAGTTGAGGTTAAAAATTTAACCTAACGTTGGAATGTTGACCATCCATACCATAGACGTTAAATTATATTAAAAATTGTTAGTCCTTAACGCGCATGAAATAAAATATTTTTGAAAATATGTATGAAAAAAATTAAATAATATAATATAACATGCGCGTTTTGCTCACAATTCACAATTCTTTTACATACTAATTGTTCAATGGATAAAACAATTTGAACTCTTAACTACAATTTCAAAAAGAAATTTTGAATGTCACAACAAATCGTATTCTATAAACTTTTATTGAAATTTTAACGCAGTATTGCTATGTTTGATCCAATCACTCGACTACTTCTCATTTCTTGACAATTCTTTGCTATTGTAATTTATATATTTTTATTTTTATTTATATTTTTTGTAATTTATATTTTGACTGGCCCGTTGGCGTTGTGGGTAGTGACCCTGCCTTCAGCTCCGCGGGTCGCGGGTTCGATTCCCGCCGAGGGCCAACATTTTCTATAAATAAATTGTATGTTCTTCGAGCCTGGGTGTGTATTTGTATTTAAGTATGTATTTAAACATATATATGTAGTATATCTACCAGTTGTCCGTCACCCATAACACAAGTATTAAGTTACTTTGGGGACGGACGACCGTGTGTGTAAATGTCCCATATATTTATTTTTTTATTTTTATATTAGGTGCTGACTGGTATTGTCATACTTATAAGTGGCACAGTGTTAGCTGTGTACTTTGCCTATTTAAAATAACAATGATACCCCTATAACACGGTACTCTTATAACGCGCATTATGCGGTTTCAATCCCTTATATAACACGTATTCTACGATACAACGCGAGAATTTCCCAGATCGCTGAGAGCCTAATAGAGGCAAAAGCTCCAAAATCCCTTGAAAAATGTTTGTTCAGCGTTAGAAAATTAATGGTAATCCCTTGATTAAAGAATCTAAGTTTTAACAAAAGTTCCAAGTACGTTAGTTTCTGATGCTGTCTAGTGTTATATGGCGGAGAGCCAACTGGTTAGTAGAAACAAAAGCTCCCCAAAATCCCTTGATCTTGTTTAGGGATTGAGTATTATTTGATCTTTTAACAAAAATTCTTAATACGCTGGTTTCTGATACTGTTTAGTGGTACATCGGTTGAGAAAAAGGTGGGGGTGATGGTGATACCTCGGTTTTATTACCTGATGTTTTAACAGAAGTTTCAAGCATGCTGGTGTCTGGCTATGAGGCAAAAGATGCCTAAAAATCCCTATATTTGTTTAGTGGTAGGAAATGGTGCGGGTGATCCCTTGATTTTTGTTAAAGAAACTATAACAGAGCTACTTTGCTATAAACCGCGCGTGTTAAGCGAATGCATGCAAAGTTTTTGTGTATGAAGCAGGCAAAATTCACGTACCCCCCCACACATGCAGGACAAGTCACCTCATGCATCCCAAGTCGCCTCCACCAGTTGCTGGTTTTGTTGCTGGTGGAGGCGTCTTGAGATGCATGTGGTGACTTGTCCTGCATGTGTAAGGTAAGTGAATTTTGCCTACTTCATACACATTAACTTTGCATGTATTCACTTAGCTCGCGCGGATTACAGCAAAGTATAGTACCCGGCAATAAATTATGCACATCGAGACTTAGAGAGGAAAATCGGCTAGATTCTGCTTCATAGAGCATCGTCTCCGTCGCACGGACTCACCCGTGAGTGACAGTGACATCACTCTACGAAACCAAACTGGCAGGCTGTTTTGTTGTAAACATCGATGTGCATTATTTAATGTCTATAGTTCTGTTATAGTTTCTGTACTATGGAATTCGGCAATGTAACACCTGCTTTTATAAATCATTTAAAAGTTCCAAGTTTTCAGGTTACTAGAGTCGCTTGGTGGTATACTAGTGTCGATCGGTGGTGTACTACGTCGGTTCCAAAGTGACTGACGTAGTAGCAGACGTAGCTAGCAGAATATAGAAGCTGGAGCAAAAGAGCCCAGCAGGCCTACCATGAACTCTTATTGCGACTCAATTGAAGACGTAAACGAAATTGTTTTGCTTTCTCATACCATGACGTCTTAAAGACGCACACTTTAAGTCATTGCCGAATGAGCGTTCGGAATTCGTCCTAAGAACATGTGACTAAAAGAGACAGAGTAATCTTTAGTTCATATAACGTTATTGTTTTGTATAAATTGGCGCGCGACGCGGCGCGAACGGCCGGATCAACGACCTTTGGGCATTCGTTCGCCGCCGGTCACGTCCGCCAGTTAGTGATGTTTCGGACACGACAGGAAGAAGCCGCGCGCGCCTGTATACGGCATTCCTTTTATAACGCACACGCGTAATTATGCGTTTTGGGTGTGGTTTTTAGATTTAGTGACGCGTTCAATTAGTGAAGCGTATAACAAGACGCGACCGTCCGCGGTTTTAGTGCGCGTTCGGGTTAATGTTCCCCGATATGGGACGATTCAATAACGTGTGACCTTACGAAGGTTGTGTGCACACCGCGTGTTATTTGTGTTATTTAACCGCGTTGGTGAAATGTATACTCCGGGAGAAATAGACAGTACGCGTCCGTGGAAGACTGCTGAGGCGAGCCAACGGGTTCGGGAATCGGCCAAGTACATACATGCGTACAACACGTACACAAATACACGCAGTAATTCATGAGGCCGGACCGCATACAGCTGACGGCCGCATAAGGTAGGTTGAGACGCCGAGACGACGGGCCCAGGTCTCGGAGGTTGTTTCATCCGCCCGCACGTTTGTGCGGAACAGTTATCCTTTTCAAACACTACGACCCCAATGCAATTCACATTTCATGGTACGAAAAGAAAGCGGTTCGCGGTCGTCGTTTACATCTTCCATTGAGTCGCAATAAGAGTTCATGGTGGGCCTGCTAGAGTGGAGACCGCGTCTTGGCAAACGCAGTGTAGGGCGTGCTCCGTCCCGCTGGACCGACGACATCGGAAAGGTAGTTGGGGCCAGCTGGATGCGCATTGCTGAGAAGGTGGACGTCTGGCGCTAACATGGGGAGGTCTATGTCCACCAGTGTACTGCGATGGGCTGATGGATGGATGGAGTGTCGAATGGTGATATACTAGTGTCGGTTGGTGGTATAGCAGTGTCGGTTGGTGGTGTGCTAGTGCCTGGCGTCACGGCGATGGTCGCGGTCTCGGTCGCGGTCCCGGTCCGCGGGCGGCGGGTCGCGGTCCCTGCGCTCGCGGTAGCGCTCGTCGTAGTACGGCGCCGCGGCGGTCCGACTCTTGCTCGCGCTCGCGTCACCCGCCCCGCCTTCGGCCGTCGGCTCTACGGGCGACTTACGAGGCCTGGATAAAAATATATATCGACTGTAAACTGGCAAATTGTCCTATCTAATTTTTGACAACTTAACAGGAAGACGAAAAAGCGTGGTTATTAATGAATTCGGATTAATTTTTATGTAATAAAAAGCCAGTTGACTTGAGATATGTTTATTTATATACAAATTTTCTAGTAGATAATACATGTTGATACGGTAAATGATGGGCAGTAGTACCTTAGTGCCGTTAAAAAGTGATTTGCCTTAAAATTGAGATAGGACATATTGCCGGTTCACAGTCGATATTTAAGACAATGTTATGGGGTAAATGAAAAAAAAATTTGTATTACAAAAAAGAGCCATACGTGGCATTTACAATTTAAATTCGCGCGATTCCCTGCGAGAGAAATTAAGGAAACAGGTATTCTTACATTGGCTTCACAGTATATTTATAGCAAATTAATTTTTATACATGAGAATATACTGTAAACGGCAATTCAAATTCAAATTCAAAATATTCTTTATTCAAATAAACTTGTAAACAAGTGCTTTTGAATCGTCGACTCTATTGCTGGTTCGGAAAGCCGTCCTACCGAGAAGAGCCAGCAAGAAACTCGGTGGAGCTCTTTTAAAAAAGAAGATTCTTAATACTAATTACATTTTGTCATAGCTATCCTGCACAAGGTCAAAGAGCAGCTATATCCACGCATTCTTATCATCAATGTAAGCCTCCACGGTATAATAGGCTTTCTGTATCAGCCTCTTTTTAACAGTATTTTTAAATTGCTGTAATGGCAAAGTTAAAATTGTGGAATTTTGTTATAGAATCTTATACCCAAACCCACAAACGACTTACGTACTCTTACAAGGCGCAAAGCAGGAGCCGCAAGCTTATGTCGTTTCCTACTTTGTCTATTATACTGCGCCAATCTTTTTATCTTTTTATCTTTTTCTTTTTATATTATATTATATTTTTATATTATATTTATATTTCTTCAATAACAAGAAGTCGCTACTTCCGTGCGTATTACGAGTGCAGCCGATGGATAACGAACATAGCCGAAGATATTCTCGGCGCAACGTTCAATGACAATTGGTTACCATGGCAACGGAAAACCAAGGGAAGACATAGGATGGTGACGTCGGGTGGTTAAAGGAATTGTATGGATTACGAACGTGTAAAATAGAAGTATTAATATAACTTGGGGTTTCATTATTTATTTGTGAACTTCCTTTAACAATTCATGATTATAAAAAGATTGGCGATGTATATAATAGACAAAGTAGGAACCGATATAAGCTTGCGGTTCCTGCTTTACGCCTTGCAAAAGTGCATAAGTCATTTGTGGGTATAAGATTCTATAGACTATTCTAGACGTTAAGAATGCGTGGATATAGTTACTCTACGACTCTGTACAAGAGATTAATAACTATATGTAACTAGTAATAAGAGTTATTCTTTGAAAAGAGCAACCGCCGAGTTTCTTGCTGGTTCTTTTCAACCATTCTTGGTAGGAATAGCTTTCAGAACCAGCAGTAGATGTTGACGATTCAAAGGCACTTTTTTACAAGTTTACTTGAATAAAGAATATTTTCAATTTGTATATAAATAACTGGAATCTTATCGTTATTACCTTTCCTCTGTCCGACTATGGCCCCTATTGTAGTGTTCGGTGCGCTCGCGATCCCTAGACCTGGACCTATCTCGCTCGCGCTCACGATAATCCCTGTAATACCTGCAAACAAACAATATTATTTCAACATACAAAAGCAATATGCACGAAAATACATATTATAAACACATTTTTATTTATTTACCATAAAAAACGCAAGAAGCTTTTTCTTGCGTTCTTACTTCTGTACTGTACTTCTTCTACATTATTATATGTATTATTATTATGCCAAGTAGTTAGATGCCAGATATTGCCTTCCTACCTTCGTATCTCTTTAAAAACTCATTCACATACAGTTTTACTTTAATCAGTCCAAAGTCATATTTGGAACGGATTTGATATCAAAGTTGCTTTAAAAATTTTTAACTTAATAAAAATAGTATGAGTTTGCATGATTTGATAAACTGGAATAAATCTTCCAAGTCTATATGAAATCTCTAGAAGTATTTAAACAACATTCATAAAATTTCACAAAATTATGAGAAATGACAGGAGACTTCTACATAACGGAGGTATAGAAACAGACTACATGATATTTTATAGAATTAGGCGTTACTTTGCGGAGATCCATAATACAAAAGTAATAATAAAATTATTTTGCTATAATCCGCGATACAGTAAATAGAAAATATGTATAGTGTTAAATGTATAGTGGACTATCCGTATTATCATACCCGATACGTGCAGGATTCGTAAAAACACATGCACAAACCTCCACCACTTCCACCACAATACACAAGCACTACACACGTTCACTATCACAAACTCAACAATCGTTTCGCCCCGCAACCGAAGCATCATCAGGAGATAGACTCCACAACAAAATCGCAAAGCAAAGGGTATGAAAATACGGATAGTCCACTATACATTTAACATTATATATATTTTCTATTTACTGTGTCGCGGATTATAGCAAAATAGCAAAATACTATGTATTATTATTATACTTTAATTATTATTTTTACTATAAAAAAAAGTGTTAAACTTAACTTATCCCTTTAACAGAGGTCTCTGCCAGCTAACCTACGAATCAATTCATAATAAAGCATCTTTGATACGCTAATATCAAAAATTATGAATTTACGTTGGTGTAGTGTAAAATATATTCATATTAAATACTATACTAAAATATACAAGTCTTTAAGTGGGTCTACGTCCTAATCGATGTAACCTCTTGGTAATCCTATTATAAATAAATAAATAAATAAAGTCCACTCTAATATAAACTTGTACACAATCTGTAACTATAAAGCAATGGTAGCTATTTTCGATTACGATTTTCGATTAAATTATGGTTACTGTAACTTACGTTTAATTATTTTTTGGCTTAATTTATGTGTAGTAGTAGTAGTAGTAGCGGCCTGTTACTATGCCCACTGCTGGGCTAAGGCCTCCTCTCTCCGTTTTTGGAGAGAAGGTTTGGAGCTAAGACTTACCACGCTGCTCCAATGCGGATTGGTAGGTTACACATATCCCTAGAATTCTCTAGAGATATGCAGGTTTCCTCACGATGTTTTCCTTCACCGAAAAGCGTGTGATAAATTGCAATTATCAATAAGACACATAAGTTTTAATAGAAAAACTCATTGGTGCCTGCCCGGGGTTTGAACCTACTCTAGAGTCGACTCTAGAGAGTCGCACGGTCTCACCGCTAGGCTATCACAGTTTATATGTGTATCACAGCTTAATTTATGTGTATTAACTTTTAAAACAAAAATAATCAAAATGAAAAAGCAAACAGTCCATTTTCTGTCTCGTTCATAGAATTGGGCCTAAAATTGTTAAAATATTTATGAATGTTGCTAGAATAATGTTAATATTTGCAATGAAATGATCAACTGGACCTATACTCGTAAAATACAACATATTCATAATCATACTCCAATTACGCGATGTATAAAATTTCAAAATCGGGAAAAGGAGAGGGTTTTTTCTTGTTACAACTAGAAAGCGATTTGTCATAATACGCCAATTCATTGAAGACGAAGATGAAGAATGAAGACACTTTTTAGTTTTTAGAAAATTTACCAATCTATTCTTATTATAAAACAAGTCCCAAAAAGCTGTCTGTCTGTATGTAATCGATTTTCTCAAAATCTACTAAACGGATTTTTGTACGGTTTCCATAAAAAGATGAAAGAGAGTGCAATACTTCCGAATGGTTTAGATAAATAGTATATATCGGTACTATGTCAATTGTGTTCAAGAGATCGCGCAGTTGTTAAAAAACTTGCTTGCTAGGAGCTTTGGTCGCGTGCGCTGCGTAAACCGGCAGAGATACGCTAAAGTTATGTACTAGAGAATTGTAGATCTATAAAAATACTACAAAAAAGCCTGCGATAGCATGCCTCTATCTGTTATAGTTAACTCACGATACCTACTTTTAAAAAAAACTGTAACACGCTGATTTCAAAGGCGAAGCCGCTGGCACAGCTATTAACTTATAAACGATCAAAATCCGTTCAAACTAATGTATCATTACTAATTATTTCATTGAAATCTTCATAATCATAGTTAACAAATATGATTTTTATATTTAATAATATCTTTGTATAAATCGTATAGTTGACTATAACTGAGTTACAACATAACTATATTCCTCAATGGACTTTTAATTGTCTAGAATAGAGAATTCTATGAATATTACTTGGTTATGTAGTGTTTTGAATAAAATGACGCGCGCGACGCGACCGGCGGGATCAACGACCTTTTTATCCATTCGATTGCCGACGCGAGCGGCCGTCAGTTAGTGACGTTTCGAATACGATAAGGACAGGCCGCGTGCGCCTGTATACGGCATTCTTTTATAGCGCACACGTGTAATTTTGCGTTTCGGGTGTTATTCTCAGGAGTGACACGACTTTATTGACATTTGAGACTGATATAAGTATTTAGTGACGCGTTTAACCAGTGAAGCGTTTGAGAAGACGCGACCGTCCACGGTTTTAGTGCGCGTTGGGTTACTATTCCCCGATATAGGGACGATTCAATAACGTGTGACCTTACGAAGGTTGTGTGCACACCGGGTGTTATTTAACCGATATAGTGAATACTCCGGGAGAAACAGACATTACGTGTCCCTGGAATAGTGCAGAGGCGAGCCAACGGTTTCGGGAATCGGCCAAGTACATACAAGCACACACACACACGTACACATATACACGCAGTGACTCATGGGGCCGGACCACATACAGCTGACGGCCGCATAAGGTAGGTTGAGACGCCGAGACGACGGGCCCAGGTCCCGGAGGTTGTTTCATCCGTCCGCACGTTTGCGCGGAACATGTAGATTTAACAGAAGCAATATCTAGGGCTTAAGACACTAATGGGAAATATGTTCTTTACACCCTCTTATGTAGACACGCCTTTGAGGGGTTTTACAGACAGAGCCTAGCATAGAATGCACTGATCGTTTCTAGCCGTAACAAACAGACGTGTTATGCACACTTTTAGGCCTATTTATGAAAATAAGGCTTACGTATCACGGTCGCGTTCACGATCGCGCTCCCTCGACCTTTCCCTGTACCTGTAATCAAAGTGATTACATTCAGTTTGATAATACATATCACGGACCCGTTGGGTTGTTATACGAGAATTTAACAAACACCGCATTAGATCAGTTTAGGAGTAATTTATAGAGGCGTCACTTTGCGGAGATCCATAATAAAATTATTTTTCTATAACCCGCGATACAGTAAATAGCAAATATATATAGTGCTAACTATATAGTGGACTATCCGTTTTTTCATACCCGTTACAATATACCCGCAAAGCTTTGCGATTTTGTCGTGGAGTCTATCTCCTGATGATGCTTCGGTTGCGGGGCAAAACGAGAGAGTTTGTGATAGTGAACGTGTGTTATGCTTGTGTATTGTGGTGGCAGTGGTGGAGGTTTGTGTTTTTACAAATCCTGCATGTAACGGGTATGAAAAAATGGATAGTCCACTATACATTTAGCACTATATATATTTGCTATTTACTGTATCGCGGATTATAGCAAAATAATTTTATTATTACTTTAGTTTAGGAGTCTGAACGCCTCTGATAATCAGTGTTGGGGACCAACTCAACGAAAACTGAATGGTGTTACTGTTTGCAATATCACGTTTCTCTACATAGGAAAACATTATATTGTTATTATATTGTCTATTCTTATAGGGTGAATGAGATAGTTGTAAATTAAAAGTTTATGATTCGATTATTGTCAGCAACAATTCGTTAGTTCAAATCGAATGTATTGATTTTGCGATTATTTTTTTTTAATATATGGGACTGGGACACTTACACGGTAGTCCACCCGAAAGTAATTTAATACTTATGTTATTGGTGACGGACAACTGGTAGATATACTACATATATAATTTTAAATAAATACTTAAATACAAATATACACCCAGGCTAGAGGAACCAACAGATTGTTTATAGAAAATGTTGGCCTTCGGCGGGAATCGAACCGGCGACCCGCGTAGCTGAAGGCAGCTTCACTACCCACTGCCCCAACGGGCAAGTCAAAAATTGAAATTATTGCTACCCAAATATCAAAGAAGAACTGGACCAGAATCAAATATCAAACCAAAAACCAAATTTTCTTTTTCAGAGGAAATAAAGCAAAAAAATCAAGTAAAGGTTAGCAATTTTTAAATTTTCCCAAGTATATAGCGACTCTTTTACCGTAAAGGCTATGAAACTGTGGAATGCACTTCCCCGACACATAATACTCTAAATCTATGAGAATTTTTAAACATCGGTTAAAAAATCAAATCCTAATCAATAATATAAATAATAATATAAAACTACTGTCATATAAATATATGTATGCGTTTTTATAAGTATAGTATCTGTTATTATATGTATAATATGTGTGTACTTATTTGTATTTATGTATAGCAAATGAACATATATATTTAAGTATTTATGTTATTATGCTCTATTTGTGTAACGTAGGATGTAATATTAATAAGTTTATCGATTTTATTAAGTACAGACTATCTTGTGCACCGATTTCAACCTGTCTCTTATCTCTGTTACTGTAACGTAGGGGTTTTCTGTAAGAGATCACTTTTGGTGATAAGACCGCGCTTATACTTTTGTTTGTTCTTATTTCTCTTGTGTTTGTTTTCTGTTTACTTGGTGTGCAATAAAGAATTATTATTATTATTATTTTTAAGCAAAAAATAACAGAAAAGAATATAGATCAGTAAATTTGACGAATTATGGGAATCGAATTTATCGCATTAGGTTTAGATGTAAACAAGTCTAATTCATGACAGTTTACTAATTAATTAAGTTTACTAATTACTTAGTGGAGGCAAGCGTTACAACTAGGTTTTCAAAAGGCCGTCTTGAAATAAGTTTTTTAGGCACGTTAAGTTTGATAGAAGATAACAACTGTGGGGATTCTATTTTACTTAGAGCAATATTCACCAAGTAAATAACATCAGCAATGTTTCGTACACTTGTCGACATTTAAATCCAACCTATTACAATGCTGATTGTATGAATGGTCTTTAAACAAAACTCACCTTATTGAGTATTGGTACGTATAGTAATCGGCAATAAATAATGCACATCGAGCCTTAGAAAAAATCGACTAGAAAAATCGGCTAGATTCTGCTTCATAGAGCGTCGTCTCTGTCGCACAGACTGACGAACCCGTGTGTGACAGAGACAGCGCTCCACGAAACCGAAATGGCCGGCTGTTTAGTTGTAAACATCGATGTGCATTATTTAATGATGGGTACTATACCTCATATCTCTTCTTTATTGTTGCAAAAAGTTTTAACGAGGGTATATAGATATAGCAAGTCGTTATCATCAACATCCTCCTACCCTTATCCCACTCTAAGTGGAGTCGGCATAACATGTTACAAACATGTTGTCACATGATTTGGCTGCGTATTTTACGACCGGCCGCCTGCCTGACGCCAACTTACCTTAGTCGTATTTTACGACCCCTCGGTAAGAAAGAGGTTGGTCTATTCTACTCAACCGGATACAACACGGTGGGTCAACATACCTTGGACGCCTTTAACGACACCTCGGTAAGACATGAGGGTGGTCTATTCTACTCAACCGGATACAACACGGTGGGTCAACATACCTTGGACCCCTTTTACGGCATCTCGGTAAGACATGAGGGTGGTCTATTCTACTCAACCGGATACAACACGGTGGGTCAACATACCTTGGACGCCTTTAACGACACCTCGGTAAGACATGAGGGTGGTCTATTCTACTCAACCGGATACCACACGGTGGGTCAACGTACCTTGGAAGCCTTTTACGACACCTAGGTAAGACATGAGGGAGGTCTATTCTACCTCAACCGGATACCACACGGTGGGTCAACGTACCTTGGACGCCTTTTACGACACCTCGGTAAGACATGAGGGTGGTCTATTCTACTCAACCGGATACTATATATAGTTTTATACCAAAATTATTAATAATTTTGGTATAAAAATTGCCAACTACATACTAATTACTTCTGTACTACGGACTTATGTAAATTATTAGGTTACATAATTTTAGAGTAAGATTTATTTTTTAAATCAAATATGTACAACGAAGTTACGGGTAAAAGCTATTATAGAATATAAAAAGACTAAAACGAAAAGGGACAAAATAAACACAACAAAATTATGGGTATTTTAACACTAAGGCGATGCGAACGGAGTCAATATCTCACTAATAGTATATAAAGGTTAAGTTGGAGTTTCTGTTTTCATAATTTACGCTATAACAGTCGTTTTAAGTAAGAATATCGCTTTTGTATTGCGGATTATAGCAAAATAATTTTATTATTACTTTTGCTTTTGTATCGCAAAAGGAGAAAAAAAAACCTTTCTTTCAATCTTTCATTTCATCATCTATCTTTGTTATTAGGATCTATAAGTTAGTTTCTGTTGTCGTAATTTACGCTATTACAGTCGTTTTAAGTTAGAATATCGCTTTTTTTATCGCAAAAGGAGAAAAAGTTTCCTTTCTTTCAATCTTTCTTTTCATCTATTTTTGTTGTTTAGTATCTATTTGTCTTTTTATCTATCTATTTATCTATATTGATGTCCATCGAAAGGTAGATTTACCTAAAGTCTACCTTTGTTGCTCTCTATCGACCTCCCTTATCCCTGTGTACAGGGTGGTACCAACTATATGATATTAATTAATAGAGATTTACACCATAAAGCACCATCTACAGAGATAAGGGACCAAAACATCAAAATGGCAATAAAAGACAAAAATATGGAGGTGGCCGAAAAACTATTGAAAATATTAAAATAATAACAAAAACATATTTATGCATATAAAAGCACACAAAAACTAAGTATACAGATTAGTTGTAGTTGTTATCTAATAAAAAAATAAAAATAGAAATAAATAAATAAATAAATAAATTTAATTAATTATGTATTAGAGTAAGTTCGTTTTAAGTAACATAAAAAAAAAGAATACAAATGAACTAACTAAAAAAGGGCACGGACATAAAGTCTGTGGTAAGTAATGTCACTATTAAAAAAAAATAGAGATTTACACGATTTATAAAGATCAATGACCGTACACGCTATTCTAACCTTGGCCTAAATAAGGTAATCGTAAATACGGTACAACTAAACAAGTACGAGTGAGACAACACTATAAGGTTATTGTTTTCTCTTGTTCTTTGCACCAGGTCAGTTAACCATTACTAACAAGGGAGATCTCAAATGCATTATATTTATTTTCTTCAAAACTACATTTTCTTAAACAATATTTAACACGTACACGATTTTGAAGAATATTGTTACGTACAGGGATTCGTGGATTCGTATGAAAATACCTGGTGACTCGCTAAAAACTTAATAAAGTACTAATTTTATTAAGCTTTTTACTACAAAATTATTACTACAGTTCGTTGTACAATAACAAGTCCGATGTCAGTATTTGACTTTTATCTTAACAAGATTGATTTATGCGAAAGCTATCTTATACGTCTAAGTGATCAGTGGATTCATTCAACGTCGTATCGTCGATACCACCCTGTATATAATCATCATCATTCTGCCCTTATCCCACTTATTTAGTAGTTATTTGATTTGGCTACGTATTTTACGACCGGCCGCCTGCCCGACGTCAACTCACCTTAGTCGCCTCTTACGACACCTCGGTAAGAAATGAGGGTGGTCTATTCTATGCAGCCGGATACCACACGGCATTTACCTTAGTCGCCTCTGACGACACCTCGGTAAGAAATGAGGATGGTCCATTCTATACAGCCGGATACCACACGGCATTTACCTTAGTCGCCTCTTACGACACCTCGGTAAGAAATGAGGGTGGTCTATTCTATGCAGCCGGATACCACACGGCACATACCTTAGTCGCATCTTACGACACCTCGGTAAGAGATGAGTGTGGTCTCTTCTATTCTGCCGGATACCACGGCAAACCAACATGCCTTTTAGTACGGAATTCCCTTCCTGTATCTATCTTCCCGGATTCCTACGATTTGCATAGTTTCAAAAGACGAGTGAATAGGCACCTACTTGGCAAGCGCGGTTCATCTTAGGCTGCATCTTTCGCTCACCATCAGGCGAGATAGCAGCCAGGCGCTAGCCTTATCGCATAAAAAAAAAAAAAAAAATATGCCTGTATATCAATCATCCTTTATCCCAAGTCTCACCTGTCACGATCTTCCCTGTCCCGTGACCTGTCCCTGTAGCGCGACGCCGACCTCTCCCGACGTCGTGGCGCACGGTGATGGGCCCTAGCATCCCTCTCCCTGGACCTCGACCGCCTCCGCTCCCCACCATAAGATTTTGTCTCCACACCGTGCAATGTGTCTTGGAGCGAAGAGATTAGAATCTTGCAGCGATCGTCGTGCGCAACCTGTCATACAAACAAGTTAATACAAGTTAGTTATTTGCATAAAGTAGCGGCCTGTTATAATCCCACTGCTGGGAATAGGCCTCCTCTCTCCGTTTCTGGAGAGAAGGGTTGGAGCTACGACCTACCACGCTGCTCCAATGCGGATTGGTAGGTTACACATATCTCCAAAATTCTCTAGAAATATGCAGGTTTCCTCACGATGTTTTCCTTCACCGAAAAGCGTGTGATAAATTGCAATTATCAATTAGACACATGAGTTTTAATAGAAAAACTCATTAGTGCCTGCCCGGGTTTGAACTCGTGTTCCCCTCGAAAGAGTCGCACGGTCTCACCGCTGGGCTATCACAGCTCGTTATTTGCATAATTAAAAATAAAACTTAATAAGCACTACATTGGCAAGCACCGTCCACTTTTTCGGGCAGTAACCAGGCACTAGCATTATCGTACTAAAAAAGCCTTAACGAAGCCTGATATCAGGTTTTTTTTATCAGGCCTTTTTTGCGAAAAGTTCATTATTTATTTTTTATTTATTTAAGAAGAAACAAACGAATATAATAAAACTTAAATATTAAACGCATGGGGCAGACAAAAATCAGCTAAGTTCTCAATGATTATATCTGTATCCATTAAAGAAAATTAACAATAATGAAAAAAAATAAAGATAAAAAGTACAAAATAAATTTAAACAAATATCGCTAAAAAATGGCTAAAAAATTAATTAAATATCACCTACTTATTAATATTACAAATTTAACTATATCGAATAAGAAAAATAATTACCAATAATGAAAAAAAAATTTAAAAAGTACAAAAATTATCACTAGAAAATGGCTAAAAAATTAATTAAATATCACTTATTTATTAATATTACAAATGTAACTGATTAATTTATAGCTTCAAGCCATAGATCAACCACAATGAGATATTCGTTTTTCAATGTTATTCAATTCTACTATTGGTAGAGTACATTGATTCTTAAAACGGATTACGTTCCGTATACCGTATGTGCACGTGTATTCCTGTGCGTGTGTGTCCATGTTCTCGTGTGTAGATGTGTTCGTGTGTGTCCATGTTCTCGTGTGTACATGTGTTCGTGTGTGTCCATGTTCTCGTGTGTAGATGTGTTCGTGTGTAGATGTGTTCGTGTGTGTCCATGTTCTCGTGTGTAGATGTGTTCGTGTGTGTCCATGTTCGCGTGTGTAGATGTGTTCGTGTCTGTCCATGTTCTCGTGTGTAGATGGGTTCGTGTGTGTCGATGTTCTCGTGTGTAGATGTGTTCGTGTGTGTCCATGTTTTCGTGTGTAGATGTGTTCGTGTGTGTCCATGTTCTCGTGTGTAGATGTGTTCGTGTGTGTGCGTGCGTGTGTGTGCGCGTGCGCGTTTGTGCGTGTGTGCGTACGTGTATGTGCGTGTGTGTGTGCGTGTGTGTGCGCGAGTGTGTTTGTGTGTGTAGTTTGGTGCATATGTATTCATCAGTTTTCATAGATAGCGGTTAGAAATAATCTATAGTCACCTTGCTCTGCTTGATCAGTGAGATGGCGGTGACCAACGTCTCTATAGCGGACGCGTACTCGCCAGCCGCGGCATCGCTGACGGCGCGCGCTATAGCGCTTGACGAGACGGTCCGGTTGCGGTTCATCACCTCCTCGAACTCCGCCTCGCTTATCACCGGATGTGGGGGGTGAGCTGGGTGGGGAGCGTGCGCGGCGTGGGGTGGCACGTGGGGACCCAGTGGGGACGGGTGGTGCGCGGGCCGCGCTTCCGCACCACCGGGGTAGCTCTGTAACGACAATTTTTTATTCTTTTATATATTTTTTTATTGATAAGGCTTACTAACTAGAAATCATTTACATTAATAAAAAACAAAGTAAAGTAGCAGCCTGTTACAATCCCACTGCTGGGAATAGGCCTCCTCTCTCCGTTTCTGGAGAGAAGGGTTGGAGCTAAGACCTACCACGCTGCTCCAATGCGGATTGGTAGGTTTCACATATCTCCAGAATTCTCTAGAAATATGCAGGTTTCCTCACGATGTTTTCCTTCACCGAAAAGCGTGTGATAAATTGCAATTATCAATAAGACACGTGAGTTTTAATAGAAAAACTCATTGGTGCCTGCCCGGGTTTGGACTCGTGTTCCCCTCGAAAGAGTCGCACGGTCTCACTGCTGGGCTATCACAGCTCAGTTTACATTAATAAACTAATATAAACATTTAATACATCATCTTTCCTATATGTTTCCAAATTACAGGTACGCACATTATTTACATAACACTTCAAACAATAATTCATGCAAATGTATAAAAATGAAAATATATATATATAGTAATATAGTATATTGTATTATCGGCGTTATTAGTAAGGCATACCGTCGGTGGTCTTCCGTAAGGCTGGCGCGCACCTGGTGGCGGACCCTGGGTTGGTGGTGGACCTCCGTGAGCTGGATGACCGTAAGGAGCCCCCGGACCTGGTAGAAAAAGAAAACTACTGTAAATTGTACGCCCGTAATTTTGTTAATCTTATACAATAAGATTAACAAAATTGTAAACATATATTCCCTAACGAAAGCTAAATGCAAAAATAAATTATTACATTATCTTCTTAAACTTTCATATAACGACACTGAAGAACTCTTACATAATTATTAAATAAATATTTACAGAAAACTTTGAGAGTGCAGACTTTTGCTGCCAAACTAATAAATTGTATTCTATAGAATTATATATACATATACACCCTCTCATACATACATACCCCCTACACATACTAATACATACATACATATATTACATAAATACATACATACTTTTCAAACTCTTTAACACACAGAGACGTACTCTTTACAGACTTGTAGATTATTTTTGTTTTCTTTCTTTTTTTTTCTTTATTGTACTAATCATAATATTATATTCACGTTTCTTTTATTAAAACAAATAGTTATCAAATCACATGTCTTCGGTGTCTGTCGCTGTATGCCGAAATACAGTTTTAACTAGTTCGGCTACAGATGGCCATATTGTAAGTTAAGTCCCATTTGTGCTATGTAAGAAATAAATAAATAAATAAATAAATAAATAAATTATGTATTGGAAGAGGTCGCTGTCGTCTCCAATGTCGAAACTTGTTAGAGTATGTTTCTGGACGGAGCAACGCGGCCATCTTCAGAGAGTGATATGTCATTCGATTTTTAAATTTGAGCGCGAAAATACAAGTTGCTCTGTACCTTGTAGTTACAACATATTTCTGAACTTTCTTTAACATTTTTTTGACATATATACCGATATTCACTATTTGGTTAGTTTTAATTTTTTGATCCATCGATTCTTACTGTTTAGTAGAGGATCTGAACTGAGACTCACTTTTACATTTCTATTAATCTATTAATATGACATCTTTCTGTTTATTTGTTAGGCTTGCGCGGCAAATCCGCTGCACTAATGTTGAAGAAATTTATCAATCATAACATATATGTATGTGGGAATGGAACGTTAAGTACGTACGTGGAACAGAGTGAAGAGTGAATAGTGTGAGCGAGATGGTATAAAAAAAGAGAGGGAGCGAGAAGAAAGGAATGACGTAGGACGGAGTACGAGCTACGGTGTTTTTACTTTGCCTTGGAAGACCGAAAATTTCATGTATGATAAAAAATAATCCAATTTCTTTCGGAAACAGGAGGAACACACATCCGCATTTATATATATTATTGAGAGTCAAATGTATAAGCTGACGCGAATAAAATCACTGCTACAGTTAGTAGATTTCATACTCCACTCATTGCTTTTGTACACGATTTTGAAGAATGTTGTTACGTACAGGGATTCGTGGATTGGTATGAAAATACCTGGTGACTCGCTAAAAACTTAATAACGCTTAATAAGCTAATTTTATTAAGCTTTTTACTACAAAATTATTAATACAGTCTCTATGCAGTCCGTTGTACAATAACAAGTCCGATGTCAGTATTATTTTCGCTTTTTAATTCGCTTTTGATCGCTATTTGCAAACTGAATGTCGAGGCGCACGATACGTCCGCTTATATATAGAACGAACCAATTTTGAGAATGTTCGAGATTGTTCGCAAGTAGCGGGGATAGCGAACACGATTCGTAAACAACGTGAATGTTCCAGAGAATTAGACACTATACCATATGCATTACGAACTCTTTTCGCATGGTCGTAACAATATTATGAATTTTAAGCAACCTGGTGGTGCAGGCTGTGGAGGAGGCTGCACGGCTGGTGCTGGCTGAACGGGTGGTTGTTGACTGAAGAACGCAGGATTCACATGCGGCGCCGGAGCACCTCCTACACCTTAAAAAAATCATTTATTAGTAAATTAAACCATAAAAACTATTGTACTAAAACATTAAATATTTAACTCAAGAAAAATAAATTAAACCGCAATCAGACGCTGTTTCAAAGAAGCTTAAAACTCTTACTTTATGAAACAAAGTGATGGTATTTGTTAAATAAATAAACATATATGGGACCATTATAATAAATATATAAAGTAGAATAGATCACCCTCATTTCTTACCGGGGTATCGTAGAAGGTGACTAAGGTAAGTTAATCCACCGTGTGGTATCAGGTTGAGTAGAATAGACCACCCTCTTTCTTAACGAGGGGTAGTAAAATACGACTAGGGTAGGTTGACATTGGCAGGCGTTCGGTTTTAAAATACGTAAATCATATGACAACATGTTTGGAACATGTTGTGCCGACCCCACTTACGAGTGGGATAAGGGCAGGAGGATGCAATCAGATGCTGTTGCAAAGAAGCTTAAAACTTTAGCTTTCTGAAATAAAGTGATGATATTTTTTAAATAAACATAAATACATGGGACAATTATACACAGTCTTCCATTCCCAAAGTATCTTAATATTTGTATTAGTAAAGAAATAAACGAATAAATATACAGATATATTTTTAAAAAAACTAATTTTATTCTAATAGTTTATATTTTACTTATATATATTTTAAGTTTATATTTTTGTTTTTCATTTTTATATCAAAATTTGCATCAATTATTGTTTTAAGTGTTATGTAAATGTTGTGTGTACCTGTAATTTGGAAACATATAGAAAAGATGATATATTGAATGTTTATATTAGTTTATTAATGTATATGATTTCTAGTTGGTAAGCCTTATCAATAAATAAATAAATAAAATAAATAAATAAATAAAATATAAATAAATTGACAGTCGTCTTCCCCCATAGTAAAAATACTTATTTTACAGACAACTATTTACTTATATAATTTTAAATACATACTTATCTACACTCAGACACGAAGAGCGAAAACATTGTTTATAAAAAAAATGTTGGCCCTCGAGAGGAATAACCCAAAAACCCAATTGAACAATTTTTTTAAACTCTTATCAATCGGCAGGAATCGAAAACGCGAGAATTGATTCAAAAAAATCTGTAAGAATCTACCAGAATTTTAGGTTAATCGCTGCTGGGTTGAACCATTTCTTTTTGGGTTACAAAATTATGCCATTAAATAAAAATAAATCGAATGTGCTATTATATTGGATACGTTTAGATGACATTTTACACAATGATAGTAAAAAATATCATAGAGACAAGCTTAAAGAAAATGTATCCAAAAACTGAAGTTTTTTAATTTTATCGTGTAGTTTATTGTGGTTATCCTTACCTGGATGTTGTGGAAGAGGTGCAGGTCCACGAGGAGGGCCTTGCTGATGAGGCGGTAACTGATGATGGGGTGGAGGCAGACCTTGACCTGGAGGCTATAAAGAAAGTTTACTATGAGCACAATGTATTTATTACAAGCGAAATTACCCCAAAAGAACACTATCACATATCTGATCTTTAGCAAAAAACATCAAACTCGTCTCATCTCAAAAATACACCAATCTTTACTACTACAAAGGCGGTAGTTTTAATCGTCATTTACGGAAAATTCGGTTATTATTTTATTTTATTTATTTAACGTCGTATAAAGAACTCATCATTTAGGACCATGTATAGGATCGAAAGTAGTCGGGCTAACCAGATAGAATAAGACGTACGTAATGCTCATATAATAAAAACAAAGTCCCAAAAAGCTGTCTGTCTGTATGTAATCGATTTTCTCAAAATTTACTGAAAGGATTTTTGTACGGTTTTCACCAAAAGATAGTGCAATAATGTCGGATGGTTTAGGTAAATAGTACATATAGGTATTATGTAAATTGTGTTGAAGAGATCGCGCAGTTGTTAAAAAACTTGCTCGCATGGAGCTTTAGTTACGCGCGCTGCGTAAACCAGCAGTGATACGCTAAAGTTATGTACTAGAAAATTGTAGATCTATAAAACTACTACTAATCAAATCAAATGAAATCAAAATATTCTCTATTCAAGTAAACTTGTAAACAAGTGCTTTTGAATCGTCAACTTTACTGCTGGTTCGGAAAGCTGTTCCTGCCGAGAAGAGCCAGCAAGAAACTCGGCGGTTGCTCTTTTTAAAATATAAATCTTAGAACTAGTTACGTTTATTTATTACGGTCTGGTACAGGGTAGAAGTGCACCTATATCCACACATCCTTGTAAAAAATCACATGTAAAAAAGTAGTTATATTGGCATAACTATAATAGTTAGACATATGGTATCGCGGACTTTTTTGTGGATATTGATACGTTCTATAATACTGTGGAACATTTTTTTGTTCTATCATCAATAGTTTGCAGCGCACGCGATGATAGATGTTTACGACTAAATTTTTACCAAGTTATTACAATTTTATTAGGGATCCTTATTTTTTTTGAAAATGACATATAGCCTGTGTTGCTCAGTGAAAAAGCAGCTTTCCAATGGTAAAAGAATTTTTGAAATCGGTCCAGTAGTTTTTGCGTGAAGACGTAACAAACATACATACAAACAAACAAACATACAAATCTTTCCTCTTTATAATATTAGTATAGATATATATACATATAGATGGAGCCAAGAAAGTTTTAATTCAGTCAGCGGTCTAAAGCAAACTCGTTTTTTTTACAGTAATTATAGTTCTCACCGCGTGTGGTGACAGTGGTGGCAACTGACGCGCCAGCTGGTGCTGAGGTGGGCCGTACTGCGAAGCGGTGGCGGGCAAGTGGTGCCAATCAGGATCGCTGGGGCCGTGGCGACCGGGCGTGTTCTGAATTTGCAATGACCCTTAGAACTACTGACCTACCATGAACTCTTATTGCGACTCAATTGAAGACGTATACTACAAGCAATATAACAGAACTAACTACTTTGCTATAATCCGCACGGGTTAAGTGAATGCATGCAAAGCCAATGTGTATGAAGCAGGCAAAATCCACGCACTCTACACATGCAGAACAAGCCACCACACGCACCCCAAGGCGCAATTCATCCCTTATTATTTTGTAATAAGGGACTCCGACTCAATGCGTTAGAGCAACTTGAGATAATAAAAAATAACAATGGTCACTTAATTAACGAGCAAGTAAATGTATCTAATTCCGTTTTGCTACATGTGTTCGGAGGGGAGGGTATTGGTGGGAGTTGAACTATTTAACACGGCTTGTATGGGTAGCGGGGCGCATTACGATTTTTGTCGTGGAGCCTATCCTCCTGATGATGCTTCGGTTTCGGGGCGAAACGATCGTCGAGATTGTGGTGGTGGGTGTGTGTGCTGCTTTTGTGTGCGTTGTTGCTGGTGAATTGCGCCTTGGGGTGCGTGTGGTGGCTTGTCCTGCATGTATAAGGTGCGTAGATTTTGCCAGCTTCATACACATTGGCTTTGCATGCATTCAATTAACCCGTGCGGATTATAGCAAAGTAGTTAGTTCTGTTATATTGCTTGTAATATGGAATTCCGCAAAGTAACGCCTGCTTCTATAAATCATTTAAAAGACGTATACTATTTTTTTTTTGCTTTTTCATACCATAAATAAATATATCGGACACTTACACACACGGTCGTCCGTCCCCAAAGTAAGTAACTTAAAACTCGTGTTATGGGTGACGGACAACTGGTAGATATACTACATATATAATTTTAAATAAATACTTAAATACAAATATACACCCAGACTAGAGGAACCAACAAATTGTTTATAGAAAATGTTGGCCCTCGGCGGGAATCGAACCGGCGACCCGCGTAGCTGAAGGCAGCTTCACTACCCACTGCCCCAACGGGCAAGTCAAAAATTGAAATTATTGCTACCCAAATATCAAAGAAGAACTGGACCAGAACCAAATATCAAACCAAAATTTCTTTTTCAGAGGAAATAAAGCAAAAAAATCAAGTAAAGGTTAGCAATTTTTAAATTTAAACTATCGTGAGTAGTATTCATAATTAATATGTAGATACCGGCTATACTCACGTCTAATTTTATCGGGTTAGCCCGAATAGTTTCGAGCCCATCCGGGTCACTTATTCATAAGCTCTTTACACGACGTTATCGGCTCATGAATAATTGTCCCGGATAGGCTTAAGGTAGTGCAATTCCTCAGAAAGGTTAATAGTACATAACGGTTTTATGTAAATTGAGTTGAAGAGGTCGTTTTACTACAATTTTTAGTGGACGTATTATCAGAACGGTGTCGATTGTATGTTTGAAAATGTTGGCTCTCGGCGGGAATCAAAACCGCGACCCGATGAGCTGAAGGCAGGGTCTCTACCCAGTGCACCAACGAGCTAGATCATGGCGTCTTAAAGACGCACTTTAAGTCGTTGCCGAATGAGCGTTCGAAATGCGTACTAAAAGCATTTGGGTAAAAGAGACAGAGTTATCTATAGTACATATAAAGTTTTTCTTTTCAAACATTACGACCCCAATGACATTCACACTTCATGGTACGAAAAGAGAGCGGTTGAGTTTAGGTACTGACTTTGAATTGAATCGTTTTCTAAAAGTTCATGGTAGGCCTACTGGTGGTATATACTCACCGTGTACAGATACAACACGAGCATATATAGCAATCCCTTCTATAACACGGTACTCTTAACGCGCTTTCATGTTATGCTGTTTCAGTCTTTCGTATAACACGCATTATCCCTCGTATAATGCACTTACACCCGTACAAGTATTTAAGCCAAATTTGTAAAGATTTGTAAAGTTATAAATTACAATAGTTAAATAATTAATAAGTTTTTTATTTAAATTGTTCTTAGTTGTTTTTAATAAATAGCACATATCATTACGAATTCGTTTCGTTCATAACGTATATTATATATTATATAATTATTATAAAACAAATTCCCAAAAAACTGTCTGTAAGTAATAGATTTTCTCAAAATGTACTGAACGGATTTTATGTACGGTTTTCACCAAAGTATAGTGCAATACTTCCGGATGGTTTAGGTAAATAGTACATATCGGTATTATGTAAATTGTGATGAAGAGATCGCGCAGTTGTTAAAAAAACTTGCTTGCTGGGCGGTTTAGTCTCGCTGCGTAAATCAGCAGAGTTACGCTAAAGTAATGTAGCAGAGAATTGTAGATATATAAAAATACTACAAAAAAAGTCCGCGATAGCATGTTTCTATCTCTTACGGATAACTAACAATAACTACTTTTATGTTCACAATTTGGATTTTTTGTAACAACTGATTTCGACGCGGGAGAAGCCGCTGGCACAGGTAGTATATAATAAAAGCAGATTTAAACACCTTTTAAGACAAAAGTTATACGTGGACCATTTGTACATAACGCATTATACGAGAATCACACGGAACGGAGAATCACACGGAATAAAATGTAATGTTATAGGTTTATTATTAGATTGCAATCAATCACACGGAATAAAACGTAATGTTATAGGTTTATTATTAGATTGCAATCAATAACACGGAATAAAACGTAATGTTATAGGTGTATTACTAGATTGCAATCAATAACACGGAATAAAACGTAATGTTATAGGTTTATTATTAGATTGCAATCAATCACACGGAATAAAACGTAATGTTATAGGTTTATTATTAGATTGCAATCAATAACACGGAATAAAACGTAATGTTATAGGTGTATTACTAGATTGCAATCAATAACACGGAATAAAACGTAATGTTATAGGTTTATTACTAGATTGCAATCAATAACACGGAATAAAACGTAATGTTATAGGTGTATTACTAGATTGCAATCAATAACACGAAATAAAACGTAATGTTATAGGTGTATTACTAGATTGCAATCAATAACACGGAATAAAACATAATGTTATAGGTGTATTACTAGATTGCAATCAATAACACGGAATAAAACGTAATGTTATAGGTGTATTACTAGATTGCAATCAATAACACGGAATAAAACGTAATGTTATAGGTGTATTACTAGATTGCAATCAAGTCTCTAAGGTGTGGACTTTTATTATCTGTTAGAAGTCATAATCATTACCGTTCGTGTGAAAACCCTTTGATTAATGCATTCTGCACTAAAAATGATCCTGCCTGATCAATATAAAAAGCAATAATATACACGGCATAAAAAGCATATAAAAATGCAAAATAAATTTAGCGGACCTGTTTTAAATTGTTACTCCGATATCTTATAGATCATGGCTGAAATAGTCGTTAAGTCACAGCGTACTGCGCATTTTGGAATAATGTAAATAATTTGATAGTATAATGTATAGCATACTTATCCATTATGATGGCGGAGATTTTCCACGTTGATATTTTAATGAAAAATTAGTAAACTGATACTAGCCCTTACAGAAGAAAATGTCCTTGTCATATGACAAGCTTTTTTTGTAAATATTAAAACCACATAACTACACATGCTTAATGATTAAGTCTTCTAGACGTGAGATTTTTGGTAAATTAAACCCATTCGTGGATCGTTAAAAATGAAGAGGACGTTAGTGAACCTTAATAATATTGTAAAATCCTAATAAAACTAATTGCAAATAAGAACGACAATTAAAGAGAATTAAACAAACGATAAAATGAATCGCACAGCTGATACCCGATTAATCAATTCAGAAACTATAGAGATATACAGAAGAAAATGTCCTTTTCATATAACAAGCTTTTTTTTAAATATTAAAACTACAGAACTACACATGCTTAATGATTAAGTCTTCTAGACGTGAGATTTTTGGTAAATTAATCCCATTCGTGGATCGTTAAAAATGAAGAGCGACGTTAGTAAACCTTAATAATATTGTAAAATCCTAATAAAACTGAATGAATCGCACAGCTGATACCCGAATAATCAATTCAGAAACTATAGGCAAGTCTCAAATCTGGGGTAGTTACATCAATATATCAATATCAATATATGTAGACCTTATATAACTATCAGGCTTTAAACTAAGACAAGATATGTTAATAATTTATGAAGAAATTTCGTACTCATATTTTTTGGAACTGGGTTTATCAAAGGCCTTTTGTGAGCTCCAAAGCAGTTGTTTCAGAACAAGTTGTTAGCAGGAAAGCAAAAGATCTAACTAAAGGCGTCTATTTACTAACTACTATTAAGATAAATGTAACCTTGACCATACTGTATCTCCAACTCGTAGATAAAAAAACTCCTGATCTACAGTATAAAGGTTAAGCAGCCACAAAAACATGAAGGAACTTTGATATTGATATTACGAACTAAAGACATACTGTTAATCTTTGCACTAGTGTATTCATAGTCTTTGACTAGGATTAGGGTTTTATTATTCTAAACCATAACACAGTATAGTACCCGGCAATAAATAATGCACATCGATAACTTAGAACGAAACAACCAGCCAATTCGGTTCGTAGAGCGCTGTCTCTGTCACACACGGGTTCGTCAGTCTGTGCGACAGAGACAATGCTCTATGAAGCAGAATCTAGCCGATTTCTCTCTCTGAGTATCGGTGTGCGTTACTTATTGCCGCGGACTATAGTAATTTTTGCATCGACCAAATTTAATAATGATAACCAAAATCAATGAAATGAACCTAATAAACCTGGAAAGAGTAACTTTCAGATATGGAGGGTAGATTGCCCAAAATAAATACAATTATCTCATAGCATTGTTATAATGAATTGAATTCAAGTTGCTTAAACTGTCAAGATTTGTTAAAATTGAATGAGTGATAAGAATAAGATTATCTTATTCTTATCACTGGCACAGAAGATCTTGCAATTTCTTTAATTTCAGATATAAATAAATTATTTATATCTGAAATTTAAAAAAATAATCATCATCATTCTCCTGCCCTTATCCCACTCTAAGTGGGGTCGGCACAACATGTTACAAACATGTTGTTATATGATTTGGCTACGTATTTTATGACCGGCCGCCTGCCTGACGTCAACATACCTTAGTCGCCTTTTACGACACCTCGGTAAGAAATGAGGGTGGTCTATTCTATGCAGCCGGATACCACACGGCATAAATTGTAAAAAAAAATTTTAAATTAAATCATAAAATTTCAGATTATGCAATATTGGACATACTCGTAACTTATTTTTAAATATGTGAATACATACAGATAGACGAAACTTTTAAACGTTTCGTCTTTTATCTATTTTTAAATGCTTTGATATAAGGCAACTTTCGGTTTTCAATGACCATAGTGTACAAAATAGTAAACCCAATGTTTGTTTTTTAATCATAGAATTATTATACATAGAAAGCCGTGTGGTATCCGGCTGAGAAGAATATACTACCCTCATTTCTTACCGAGGTTTCGTAAAAGGCGACTAAGCTAAGTCGACCCGCTGTGTGGTATCTGGTTGAAAAGAATAGACCACCGTCTTTCTTACCGAGGGGTCGTGAAAAAGACGAGTTGACGTCAGGCAGGCGGCCGGTCGTAAAATACGTAGCCAAATCATGTGACAACATGTTTGTAACATGTTGTGCCCTTATCTCACTCTAAGTGGGGTCCACTTAGAGTGAGCTAAGGGCAGGAGCATAATAATGAGTTATTTATTATACAGTGGAGAGGCATAGGAGTAATAAGAGAGAGAATAAATACCCCTACTTGTCTTTGTCTAATCCTACTAATATTATAAATGCGAAAGTTTGCGAGTATGGATGGATGTTTGTTACTCTTTCACGAAAAAACTATCAGACGGATTTGGATGAAACTTTACAGATATATAGCTTATACATCAGAATAACATGTAGGCTACAATTTGTAATGATTTTATGTAATATAACGATACACGCCAATAAAGTCTGAAAAAATCTGGCCTCTGAGAGCTATCTCGGCGTACGCTGCCTAAACCATTAGAGTTACACAAAGATGATGTACCGTAGTATTGTTTGTCTTTAATAGTTCTAAATTAAAGTCCGCGACAGCATATATCTATCTTTTATGTGGAAGCCACTATGACCAAAATTGTGAATCATAAATTTAATTACATGAGATACTGTGGCAGACAAAATTCTTAGCGAGCGAAGCCGCAGGCAAAAACTAGTCACACATAAAGAAGAGAGACAGATAGCTAGCCTCCATTGTTGCATTTATCTCTCCTTCTCTAGTTATCTATGTTTTTAATACGCGTCTATATGTCTTTGGTTTTTAATATCAATACCAGCAAACAACCCTAGGCGGAGACATGTAGAAGATAATTCACTTACAGCATGTGGTGATGGTGGTGGCATCTGATGTGGTAGCTGATGCTGTGGTGGACCGTACTGTGGCGCTGGCGCGGGCATATGGTGGGGGCGAGGCCATTCTGGTCCACCACGGGGACCTCCTGGACCGGGACCTCCTGGAGCGCGTTGCATTTGCGGTGGTCCTTGGAACTGTGGACAAAGAAAATGAAGAATAAATAAATAAATACGATTTTTGTCGTGGAGCCTATCCTCCTGATGATGCTTCGGTTTCGGGGCGAAACGATCGTCGAGATTGTGGTGGTGGGTGTGTGTGCTGCTTTTGTGTGCGTTGTTGCTGGTGAATTGCGCCTTGGGGTGCATGTGATGGCTTGTCCTGCATGTATAAGGTGCGTAGATTTTGCCTGCTTCATACACATTGGCTTTGCATGCATTCGCTTAACCCGTGCGGATTATAGCAAAGTAGTTAGTTCTGTTATATTGCCTGTAATATGGAATTCCGCAAAGTAACGCCTGCTTCTAAAAAACATGTTGATACGGTAAATCATGGGCAGAAGTATCCAATGCCGTTGAAAAGTGATTTGGCATAAAATTGAGATGAGATGACAGTCGATATGTCTCTTTTATATCTTTAACTCATTTATTTCAGTACGGCTCAGAGAGAGAATAAGGCAGCTAAGACTAAAAGTATATCCTTTATATCTTCGGCTCTTTTAGCTTGTCACATCTCAAAGATTGCCGTTCCGAAAATCCGTAGTTTACAATTTTAATACAAACATGCAATAGCTATCCGTTTCTCTTTTATGTGTAAATTTCTACAAAAGTAATAATAAAATTATTTTGCTATAATCCGCGATACAGTAAATAGAAAATATATATAGTGTTTAATGTATAGTGGACTATCAGTATTTTCATACCCGATACGTGCAGGATTCGTAAAAGCACATGCATAAACCTCCACCACTTCCACCACAATACACAAGCACTACACAGTTTCACTATCACAAACTCAACAATCGTTTCGCCCCGCAACCGAAGCATCATCAGGAGTTAGACTCCACGACAAAATCGATTTTGTCGTGGACTGATAGTCCACTATACATTAAACACTATATATATTTTCTATTTACTGTATCGCGGATTATAGCAAAATAATTTTATTATTACTTTTGTATTATGGATCTCCGCAAAGTAACGCCTAATTCTATAAATTATGTAAATTTCTATATAAGCTCGTCTCTTTCTCTCTAACTCCGAACGGGCCGTAAAAGTAAAAAAAGTAAAGTACCAGCCTGTTACAATCCGACTGCTGGGAATAGGCCTCTTCTCTCCGTTTCTGGAGAGAAGGGTTAGAGCTAAGACCTACCACGCTGCTCCAATGCGGATTGGTAGGTTACACATATCTCCAGAATTCTCTAAAAATGCAGGTTTCCTCACGATGTTTTCCTTCACCGAAAGCGTGTGATAAATTGCAATTATCAATTAGACACATGAGTTATAATAGAAAAACTCATTGGTGCCTGCCCGGGTTTGAACTCGTGTTCCCCTCGAAAGAGTCGCACGGTCTCACCGCTGGGCTATCACAGCTAGTTAATGGGCCGTAACTCTTTACGAAAATTGGCTGTGTTTCAATTATATCTTTATATACTTCTTTTTTTCATCTTTATTCATTCTCTAGAGTGAATATATCTTTTACAAAGATATATATCTTTCTTGTCTTTAGCTCGCGAGCTACCCATCTCTACTATCACCACACATTTTACAAATACAGCCAATAGATGGCGTGCTCATGGTCAACGCCAAAACATGTTAGGCCTTGTTTCCGAACACAGAGCTGCCATCTTGAAATTTTATACCGTGTGATTTTTTTGTGTTTAGCATTCCCTTGCTACGTGCCTACGTTCGGTCGCGCTTAACGTATGCGGCACCCGCTTGGTACGCGCTGTGTTCAGCGTACCAGAAACGAAGACTCCAGACCCAGCAGAATCGCTGCCTACGATTGATACTAGATGCTCCGAGGTACGTGCGGAATGACGTTCTGCATCGAGACACCAAGACGCCGACCGTGGAGGAATTCGTCCGCATGCTTGCGCGGCGAATGTTCGCGCGAGCGGACCACAGCGCGCATGTACACCTCCACGGAATAGCCCCCTTACACTGTCGCCCACCTGAAGGACGTCCCTTACCTCGTGAGCTTCTGCGGTCGCCCGCAATGGTAGACGCGGTATTAAGCGACGAACAGGACGACGCGGACTAGACGCCCCACTGGAATAACAACCCTACCGGATTTGTCACCCCACGGACATAACACCCACGAAGAGAATGAAGGGCGAAGATTATATCGCTTCGTACCCCGATCATTAGACCCACGAGACACTTCCCCTTAGGCTCAAGCCATTAAGCCAGAGCCTAGGCCAACAGGCCTAAATAAACATCCAGGCGAATGGCCTGCGAGGAATGGCCCGGGTAAGGAGGTACTCCTCGAAGCCCGCACCACACCCGCCCTCGGGCGAGTGAGAAGACCCCTGTGCATTCCCTTGCTTTGAGCGTCGAAATACAAGTTTTTTTTTTTTTTTCTTTTATACAATAAATGTAATTACACAAAAATTAAAGTGAAACGATATTGGCTGCATTAGTTTAAAACTGTGTCGCAGCCAATAACGCCCGCCTCCAGTATAATACATTAATTAGGCACTAAGTTATATATTTTTTATACGTGAGCGTGTGTGAGTGTGTGTGCGTCTGTGTGTGTGTGTGTCGTGTCGTGCGTGTGTGTGTGAAAAAAATGCGGCTGGCTTTAAAAAATGCGGTGTAGTATATTCTTATTATTTAATTAGTTTTATTATATATAACCAATTTATTCTTATTTTACGTTTTTAATGCCATTAATGATTCTCACACTCATATGCACTCATGACTTATATATACATATTGTTTTAGTTTATGATATATATATATGTCCTAAGTTTTATTATTACTACTTCATTGTCATATTATAGCACGCCTACATACGTTTTTTATTCACTCCTGAAGGTTGGCTGGGAGATAATGCTTAAGGCATTAAGCCCACCTTTTGTGCAATTATTTGTATATGCATATATTGTAGTTGCTCAATAAAGTTTAATAAAAAAAAAAAAAAAAAAGAAGAAGTTTGTGAATGTGATTGTAGTGCATTTACAAATTTATAATTTTACAAAAAATTTCCAATTCATCGTATGAAAGTAATTTAAGCTGGTTTTTAATTTAAGTTGCAAGATTTTTACATTTCTTAGTTATAGCCGAATATATGTTTAAATGGTAATTTATTTTGTAACATAATGATATTGGTACCTAGCAAAAGAAGTTCGACAACTCTCTATAGACACACCTTATCCCATCACCTTTTTTTTTTGTAAATCGATGGGTTATATGGGATTTGTTTATGCTTGCGTAGGGTGACTTGTTGCATTGTAATTCTCAAATTCGTTATAACTCACTTCTGATTCTTCATTAACCACAGAAACTATCAATCTATCTAGAAGTCTATCTCCTGATGATGCTTCGGTTGCGGGGCGAAACGATTGTTGAGTTTGTGATAGTGAACGTGTGTGCTTGTGTATTGTGGTGGCAGTGGTGGAGGGTTGTGCATGTGTTTTTACGAATCCTGTATGTAACGGGTATGAAAAACGGCTAGTCCACTATACAGTTAGCACTATATATATTTTCTATTCACTGTATCGCGGATTATAGCAAAATAATTTTTGAACTATCAATCTGTTTTATAGGAAAAATCATTTCAAAACTAAGGTCCGCGAGAGGAGAGACGTGTCAGCAAAAGGGATAGATAATTTAAAGAATAAGAGAAAATTTTTACAACACGATTTTTAAGGTAATTAACTAATTAGTAGCCCGTTGGCGCAGTGGGTAGTGACCCTGCCTTCAGCTCCCGCGGGTCGCGGGATCTATTCCGCCGAGTCCCAACATTTTCTATAAACTATTTGTTAGTTTCGAGCCTAGGTGTGTATTTGCATTTAAGTATGTATTTAAAATTATATATGTAGTATATCTACCAGTTGTCCGTCACCCATAACACAAGTATTAAGTTACTTTGGGGACGGACGACCGTGTGTATAAGTGTCCCATATATTTATTTATTTATTTAATTAGTACCTGCATAGGTGGTCTATGTTGAGGCGGGCCTTGATGTGGAGGAGGTCCCTGATGCGGTGGCATATGATGCGGAGGAGGCCCTTGGTGCTGCGGGATGTGATGCGGCGGAGGTCCGTGAGGCCCAGGTGGAGGGCCTCGTAACTGATGATGAGGCCCAGGGCCAGGCATCATCATCCGTGGTCCGTTAGGCCCTGGACCGTTGGGTCCGCCACCAAAGAATTCTACGAATACAACATAGATATGTCAACTTAAACGTTTAAATACTGTGAATGTTTTTTATTTGGCAAATCCTTGCAAAAATCTTTTTTTATTCTCATTTATTCATCCGGTATATACTTATCATCCTCCTGCCCTTATCCCACTTAGGTGGGGCCGGCACAACATTTTATTAAACATGTTTTCACATGATTTGGCAACTTATTTTAAGACCGGATATTGCCTGACGTCAATTTACCTTGGTCGCCTTTTACGACACCTCGGTAAGAAATGAGGGTGGTCTATTCTACTCAGCCGGATACCACACGGCGGTCCTAAAAACATGATATATGGAAAAAGCTCGATTTTTCTTTGTTCGATCGTTCAGTTACCATGATACCATTTACCATTTGAAAGCTGACTCTTATAAAGTTAGATATATTTAAAAGCTTGAGAGTATCATATATAAAAAAACTCTATTATTTTTTAAAAAGCTCGTTACTATATTGATAGCATATTGTTGCTATACATAGTACGGACACATTACTACATTAAATGAATACACTGATCATCTGAATAAACATATAACTTTGGCATCATTTAATCTTCTTAAATATAGTTCTTTAAAAAAATGTATTTTCGAACAAAACAATTATTAGTTGTGAGCTGGCTTTGTTTATTATTGTTCACTGACCTGGAGCAACGTGCAACAGCAGAAAACAATAACATTCTTGTCACATTTGCACCTTACTATTTAGTTTTAGGTCAAGGTTATTTGGTGTATTACATTATTTGGAATGGAGTGTTAGGGTACGGTCATTGATCTCTATGAACCGTTTCTTATTTGAAAGCGTGAAATAATTCCTGTAAAATACATCACTGAACGTATTATTTGTGATAATTTAAAGATTTTGGTTTATTACCGGATTGGTTATCACATTGCTGACTTGTTTTTAATACCGATAAATATTTTGATTACCCAGTATAGTACGCGGCAATATATAATACACATCGAGGATTAGAGAGAGAAATCGACTAGATTCTGCTTCATAGAGCATTATCTCTGTCGCACAGACTGACGAACCCGTGTGAGACGTCACATACTGAGTGACAGTGACAGCGCTCTACGAAACCGACTCTACTCTACTCTTGTCTACTCTACGAGGCCGACTGTTTCGTTCTAAACATCGATGTGCATTATATAATGCCGTGTACTGTACTTATAGGTATACTGCCGATCACCAGAATCTCTACAGTTGGCCGAATATTGGCAAACCACGTAACAAACCGAAGTTTTCAGCATACACCCCTTAATTACAACAATGTTTTAATAATATCGCATTTAGACCAAATACCTCCGGGATGGGGTCCGGGTGGACCACCGGGATGAGGTCCTCTCATACCAGGGTTGTTGGGCCCTGGGGGAGTAGACCTTGTCTTCGATTGACTCTCAAATTGGTTCAATGCCTGTGAAACACGTTTAAGGTTCAAGACGTATTTTTTTTATCCAATCATTCCCCATATTTAACTATACAGATAGATTTCATTTATTTAAAAATTTAAACCAAATTAATTTAAAATTTATTGAAATCTAAAAAACTTCCATAGACTATATTCATATATCACGGCTCGAAGGACCAAATTACATGTCTGCAAAACATTCTCAAAATTTCTGTCAGATTGAGACGTGAGTCAATATTTACACAAAAATTATATTCAACGTTCACAGACGTTGCAGCCATTGCGCTGTCATTTACACAACAGTTTTAATAAAGAGGAAAGAATTTTATAATGCAGCAATAATTCAAAAATTCTTTAGCTATAATTCTTGGTGCATTTATAATCCTCGGACAAAACAAATTGCATATCAGGGCATAAACACTTATGGAAAAAATTATACGTGGTTAATAGATACATTAACATACAAATTGATGGGACAGCTGTTAAACGCTTTATATTAATTAAGTTATAAGTTTCCTGATTGCGAAATATGAACGTTTCAATACTATTATTCAACAATTAATTTACAATTTTTACAGATTTTAACCCACATTTTTTTTATGATGACTTTTACACTAAAAGAATTAACGAAATAATATTTATTAATATAAAATATACGAATATTCTTATTACAAAATATCAATAGGCACTTCACAAAGTATAACTGCAGTATCAAAACTTTACATCAAATAAGCCGCTATTCTATACCAATTCAACCAAGACTTTCAGAGTTAGGGTAACCATGGACAAAGCGAGATACGGGCAGAGGTAGGCGGCTGCCCCTCCCTAGAAGAGCTTTCAGACGCAGGTAGTATAACTCGCAACAAAGTGACACTATAAGTAATTTAAATAATTTATAGAAAAACATGTTACTTTGCGGAATTCCGTAAACGCATAAAAGGTTTGCACAAGACCCATAATTTATCTCACCTCCACTACTAATGTGGGTAGCTAATGTGTTAAAACCATGATTTAATCAATACTATCTAGGATTTTCTTCTCTCTGTATAGAATCCTGGCTACGCCATTAGGTGTAAGGTGTATATAAACGATAATGGCACTGAATAGTCGTGTGGATTTAACTCGAAAACTCATTACGATCTCCTTCGTCCTAAAACCAAGAAATCATTGGTAACCAACTAGTAAACTATAGGCTGACTCTTTAACTCAAACCTCGCCTGCGGGATACAAGGGCGTGGAGGTGGGACTGAGGTAGGTGTGGGCGGTAACCTAATGTATATCACGCTACAGGCGCTCACCGCTCGCAAAAATAATACCATGATCTCCTTGAAATATAGATTTAAATTTATTTTTCGTCTGTTTATAGCTCAAACCTATTTTATTTAATAATAAAAATTTAAAAATAATCTCCAACTTTTATGTTATTTATCAAAATCTCATCATATTATCCGTAAATTTTGTGTAAAAAAAAATCTAAGATGCTCTCGTGAATTTATTGGTGTAATACTTCTTAAATTACCTGTTTAGTAGGCAGGGTAACAACAGGATGCTGACCGTGGATCTCCTTCTTGGACAGTCGATCCAAGACCATTCTAATGGACTGGTCGGAACCCAGCGATATGACGCAGAATCCCTTCGACTGTCCATTCGCTCTGTTCTCGAAGAACTTCACATCTTGAAAATCCGTTACGCCAATATCGGCGATCGCGTTAGCTATATCTTGATCGGTCGCCCACTGGAAAACATACGTATCCAAAACTGAGGAAAATGCTATCACTAGAAACGCGAAGCAATATAAAAAGTACGTACTTATTGTGCCTTTTGTTCTTATAACTCCAAAAATAGGAAAAAAATTAATCTACACCAAAAGTAATAATAAAATTATTTTGCTATAATCCGCGATACATGTATCGCGGATTATAGCAAAATAATTTTATTATTACTTTTGTATTATGGATCTCCGCAAAGTAACGCCTAATTCTATAAATTATTTAATCTACACCAATTTTCCTCAACACGCATTTTTACTATACGAAAACCTTACTAAACTTTTTCGTGTGAAAATATACTTCTAGCTTTAAAATTCCCTATCGCGGTAAAATCACGCATTCAATCTATCCATCAGACGAATTCTCTCAAACATTTATCTCTAACATTATTATTTCCGTTGACATAAAATATTGGGTGGAAAGGAAACAGTTTTCATTTTAACCATTGTTTTATTTCATTATCACATTAATATTGTAGTCATTTAAAATATTACTATTTTTAAGATGATTATGCAGTGGCACACTGCTGTTAAGTTTATTCAATTACGGGAAGTAAAATTTTTAGACAGCGTCGAACGATTTAAATATACGTAACAGTATAATAAAAACAATATCATTATAAATTATAAATTATTATTTTTATATATATTTATTAATTTTTTATTTTAAGTTACTTGGACAGCAGACTATTCCCTTCTTAAATGTTAGTTTGGACACAACATTTGTGATATTATGACTAACTATTTTACTAAGAATGTTTATTATATCATTGTTATATGGAAATGTAAATCTAGATAATTAATCATAATATATAAATAATACATATAGAATCAAGGCTTTCTTCACCATACACTCATTTACTCACTCACTTACATCCCAAAATATGATGACATAATATGTATGTACCTATGTATTACGATTATGATAAAAGAGATATTTACAATTCCTTTTTATGGGTTGTATAAATATATAAAATAAAGTAAAAATAACCCTAAAATCACAATGCTACACATGCATAAAACAAATGGATTCACAATATATTTAATTTGTATCGAGTTTAAACAGACTCAGCATTGTTTTAAAATATTTATATGACTACTTGCTCACATAAATATTTACATACTCAAGCAATGGTTCATTCTTCTCATATTTACATGTTATGTGACACCGCAATCCATAATAAAAGAGAAAAATATAAATATCTCTTAATATCAAAATCAAACATATTTTTAACAAACTGTCAATATAATATGTCAAATCAAAATATTTCCTAAGTTTTTGTAGGTGCAAAATATAACTATTAAATATCATGGTAAACAAGCTTTAAAAAAACATTTGCCTTAACCAATCTGTAATAAACAGTGTAATGTAAATTTTCTGACTTCAAATTATTATAGGGTTTTATATAGATAGCATGGTGAATTTTTTTATTTACTTCTTTTAGAATGTAGAGTAACAAAAACAAGTTTAATTTGATACTAAAATAAGAAACAAAGTTATGACAGATCGAAACAATCATAACATACACTATTATTATATATTGGCTCAAAAGTTTTTTAAACGTTTTAACATAATGTCTGCACATTATGTTACTAATTGCAGTTTATTTGCAACTATTTAATTACCATATAACTTTTATTTATATCGAAACTCTTCACATTGAACATATTTTATCCATAAGAATGTGGGAAAAAAAACTTGAAAGTTCAAGACATGCAGAAAATTCTATGAAAAATATTTTTGTTATTTTATCATAACTGTTGTAATGTTACAAACTTTTTAAAATAACAGTAACAAAAATATGAAGATTTTTTTTAGATAGTACAGCAAAATTTCACATTTTGCAAAAAGTTTTTTACACTGCAGTATCTGTATCACTTTTAAGGCCCATCATGATCGGTCAATCTCTTATCAATACTGTACATGATAAAGATAATGCCTATATTTTTGCTTACTAAAAACTAACATTAACAAATATATATATAAGAAAAAAATTAAAGATATATCAACATGGTTACACATCAATTTGACCAGAAATATATTATTTAACCGATTTGAAAGCAAGAAATTATAAAGATATGGGATATTGAATATTACTGAAAATAGATCTGGTTCATTTTTGTTTTTAATTTGCATACTATAAAGCTATCACCACAGATCAGATAGCACAATTATTTTTATTACAGCTACTAAAGACAATAATAGGGATGCCTACCTTACGTATGTATAACTTATACGACTTGTTTAAAGCTTAAAAATTTACATGAGAAAACCAAAGACAAACTTACAACCCTTGTGATGTAAAAATGTTTACCAGTCATACCTAACACTATACAATTATTCATAACAAAGCAGCTTCTGTACTTTATTATAAATGCTATTTGAGAATGATAGATTACATTGACTAATAAGTAAAAAAAAACCTGAATTTTTATCTTGGTTTTGAAATTAATACCTTGTTTTTGCATTGACAATTATATAGCAACATTATTAATAAAAATTATTTAAAAAATTGTATATACAAAAAGGTCTTAAATTATTGACTAGATAATTGAGACTAAAAATGACTATAGTGGTACAATGCAGAAGTTATTAATTTATTTTTAACATTGACGAAATACTCTTAAAAGTATTGATGAATTCTTATGAACATAAACAATACAACAGTTATTGACATATTTTCTAATCTTCAATCATGTTACCACTCTTATGAGATCTTTATAGTTCTAAGTTTAACTTAATATTTTATCTTAATTTTAAAAATCTTATGGACAATGTTGCCATGTCAATAAATTTAAAAATATTTTAACACAACTGATGTAAATATATAAATGCAAATATAATAGAAAATTATTTGAGCCATCATATTTTATTATTTAAAAAAACCAGTAGAACATATATATTCAATAATAAATAACCAAATGAAACAATGTTTACAATTTCACATGTAATATTAAAACCTATTTAAAACCTTAATAATGAGAGTTTACATTAAATTGTTTTGTGTTTTATAATTTATTGTATTAGTTCTTTAACATGAAATGGAAACTACATTTAGGAGGTAACATATTAAAGTCTTGTCATCTGCTTAATACATATTTAATAGTTAATGGCAAAAATTTCTTTATTAAATTTAATTTCACATTATTAACCAATTAAATAAATAATGTTTTTCAACACAAAGGTCATATTTTACTCTATAGCTTCACGAGCAATACTTTTAAATCATATCATGCAATATTTATTTAAACCTATTGATAACAATCTTATTGCATGTCTTTTATATCATGTCTTTTTTTAATTTTGGAGACTTTAGGTTTATATCATGCTAATTAAATAATAAAAATGATAAACATTTCAAATTAGCTCAATATAGACCTAATCAGTCTTAAAACTTTTCATACATGTGTTAAAAAATGACTTTTAATTTCTTTTATACAATAGATGTGCAAAAAAATTAAATAATCAAGCACTCTCTAAATTAATTTTACAACAATGTCACTAAAAACTCTATTCAAGTCTAACGATAGACTTCATAACATGATTTTCATTTGGTTACTTATTTATTAAGACCGGAATCTTTCATTTAAATAAGTTTTTTAAGCATAAATAAATATGCAGATGAACAAACACTCACAAACTTTGAATTTTTTTTAAATTTGACTAACATTTAGTACGCGTTATTCTAAATATCAAAAGATAGGACGGTGATACTGAATATTACTTATTGCTGAATTAAAAGACTTCAGTCCGTAATATAGCCGTATTATTTTGCAAGAGATATTTGAAAAATAATTATTATTGTCACGTACTATATTTACATTAGATCTAAAGAGAAAATCAAGTACAAACCCAGGTGAGGTTGCCGACGTAAAGTTGAAAGCGGCGGCCATGATGGCCATGGCTAGGTGCGTTGTTGTGGTGATAAGGTATAGAACCGTTTGTTTCTTCCGGGGGATGCTGATGCTGTGGTGGTCCGGAGTTAGGAGGTCCGTCTCCATCCTCGGGCTTTGATGCCGGCGCTGCGATTACGTCGTCGTACAAATCCACATTCTCACCTCCAAATTCATCCTGTAAGCCATATAGTTTTGCGTGATACTTATTGTTTAGAATTATAGAACACCTCCAACAATCAAGGATTACATATAAACAGAATTATATACAAGTAATTTACCTACCTGCCTATTAAAATCCGATTCTATGTCGTCGGCGTACAAATCTATATCCACGCCTCCATCCGCCATTTTGCGAATTGAACTCATTGCCGTTCGGCGCTCGCTTCAGGGCAGTTTTACTACGGGCGCCAATACAAGAGTTCTTGCATCCCTCTTGCACATGCACGTTTTTATGAATGAATCGTATGAAAATAGTCTCAGCTGCATCTCGCTCCACTCCGCCATACATATTAATTACGCACTCATTCTTATTTTGACAGTGTATAATATAACAAGAAAATTTATCAATGAAAGTATGGGAGCCATTTTGAATTTTTTCAACTTCCCGTTGAAAACTTTAACTACTTTAATTTTAACAAAAATTGATAATTTTATTTTAATTTAGTTAGAAATATACTCAAAACAAATATTGCTTATTACAATTTAAATGTATAAAGTCTTATTTCACTTATATCTGTTGAGATATTTCTTAAATATGTACTAATGAAATAAAATTGTGTGTTAACACGTGGAAAAACAATACGAAGAGGATTTACTTAATTTTAATGTAAGTATTGAGTTTTAATGAATTTTGTGCATTTCTATAATAGTAAGAGCATTCTTAAAATTTATATTCTCACATTCTAAATATAATAACCTAATTCCTTGCAAGCTGAAATTGTATTTCAAAACTATTACTACAGTAAAATTTTTAACAACTGTTTGATTCAATTATCGTAATATGAAAATTGCGCGGTTTATAGCAAAATAATTTTATTATTACTGTTGTACGTTACGCACATTAATTTAGATTGACGAATTACCTGTATTAAATATTAATATATTATGTCCTGCAATTTTATATTAAAGGGTCTAGTGGTCTTGTTGCTCTATAAACGATCAATAATGTAGCATTAAAGTCTTAAGTTAGTTTATTAGAAGCTGTTTTAAATGGTTTTAAGGGTGAATATTAGTTATTAATAATGTGAACAGAATTAAAATGGTTTGAAAAATGGAGTTCGCTGTCATAGCATAAAATGTAAAAATATTTTCAGATCCGCTTGCTCATTGGAAATCATGCTCATTGGTACACAATGGTGTACCTCTTATACCTTAATTTTATAGATAGCTTAGAAACCAATACTTGTGAACTGTGTGAACATAAAGTTACATTCTTTACAGTATTTTTGATTGAAGTAACATGTAATATATTAACATGTAATTTAAAACTTATTGTCAGGTTTTTAAAAATGACACTCAGATAAAAGACGAGTAAATAGTATAATAGAGAAAGTTTATTCTGTATAAAGCAATAGAGTATATTGCTTTATATAAAACTATTGTTGGTTTGTAATTAAAAAGCCAAAGCAAATTTTAAGACTGTTTAAACAGATGTACAGAAAGTCAAATCCCAGGATTCTTGAATCAATTGCATATTCTGTAATATATAAGCAACTCAAAATAAATTTATGTAATTTTTGTCTAAATTTGATTATCACATGATCTGATTTGTGGTTTAAGATATATTTACATTTACAGTGCTGATAAACAATATAGTGCTATGTGTACTGAATGAAAGAATAATAGCAATTTAGAAAGACTGTTCAATAATACTACAAAAGAATAATTATTTTGTTTAATTAATCACTTATATATGCTACTGTTTGTACTTAACAGAATTTATTCTCAATTTTACCAAAAATATTTTCAGAAATTTAAGACTAGACTGTATGACTAAAGGCTATAAATATATACAGTTATATTTGTGAAAAAGATGACACTCAAGCTACCTACCATCTTATCTAACAATTTCTACACATACCTGCGACAACAAGATTAAGTATGTAAGTCTTTTTTTATTACAAATCATTCAAGTAATAACTTTAACCCTTTGACTGACAAGAAGCAGGAGGGTGTACTAATTTTTTACCTTAATTTTTAGATCATGTTATTACTATATGTATAATAATTATACTTATAATTGATATACCAATTTCTTTGTTATAAAATTCCCCATTGAATACAATAAATCATTTTATAATAACTTTTTTTGCTGGTGATGAAAACATTTGGATTCAATCCCCCCCCCCCATATTTGGAGGGGTTAAATATAATTTTAAGTAAATTTCTGCTCTGGCTTCTAGGGGAAATATTATTATTTCTAGTTATTTGTCGCATATCTATTTCTCTCAAGTCTTTAGCTCAGTCTGTTTTTTACTCCTAATATTGTGGCATATGTTAACACTTTACACCCATAGCACTTTTATGTACTCTTAGTTTTTAAATACTGTGTTTATGTTAAGAAAATAATGAGTACATATAAATTACAGATCAAAGAAACTGGCTTATCCCTACAACTCCTTCAAAACATTTAATGATATAGTTTATTAAGTTTCTCGACTTAAACTCAAGTTTACTTTATCCAAAGGAACTTAGAGGATTTTTAAATCGCTAATTTAAACTTTAATTTGGAAAATTGCTTCTACCAAGAAGAACAAGCATGAAACCTGGTGATTGATATCTTCATAATTTAATTCTAATACTTTATGTTTCATCATAGATATCCTGTGCAAGATGAGCTTACATTTTAGACCAAGTATGTTTATCATTTATATAGTATACTAGCCATCCCGTTTCACATTGCTGTGACTCAGTCTGGTTTCGAACTCCTCTCAAAATTAAATTCTCATTGACCATTTAAAAACTATGACTCTGATTGCCACCAAACTTTACAGAATTATGCTCTGGGTTAATCTAACGATTATCTGAAAATATAATAAACATTGGTCCAGCCCTTTCTGATTCTATAAGGAACATACAGACAAACATTTATTTTTACATATATATAGATTACTATATATGAACTGGCCTTTTTGAGTAAAATCTTTTATAGTAAAATTAATGGTAATGTCCCTCAATTTTATTAGAAACATTTATCTAAATGTAATATCTGTTTTAATATGTTTCTATGGTGTTAGGCAGGGACCTCAAAGCTGATCCTCAAAGATCTTTTTTTTATTCAACATACTAATATTATAAAATTTAATCTTAAAATAAAATATACAAAATTGTTAAAACATTTCCTTTCATAATAATATTTATTATGTGTTCATTGAATCGAATCTTAACCAATATCAGTTATATCCTATGCTTAAAGTATTTATTTATTGATAGTTTATTATTTTTTCTGTAAGAGAAAATATATTATAGACAATCTTTAATTCTTTAATAATAATAATAAAATTGAGTTATGGCTGATGGACAACTGGTAGATATACTACATATATAATTTTAAATGCATATTTAAATACAAATATATACCCAGGCTCGAAGAACCAACAAATTGTTTATAAAAGATGTTGGCCTTCGGATGGAATCGAACCCGCGACCAGCGGAACTGAAGGCGGGGTCACTACCCACTGCGCCAAAGGGCCAGTCAAATATAAAGTTATTTCGATACTATCAATGTTCCATGTTTATTGAAATCTTTGTGTAATATTTTTCAGACCAACCTTGTAATTTCCAAAGAGAGTACTCAGTGGGATGACGTCCTAGGCTATATATGCTGATGCTTTGTGGGATGAAGCAAATGATTAGCCCAATTTTTATGACAAGATGAAGGCAAGTAAATATTAATTCAATGCCTGTATGTCTGTCTGGCTATTTCACTTTCACTTAAAATTAGGTACATCTGAAGCTGATATATATAGTGGGCCATTCGATTTGAGATATAATAAAATACTGTATAAATCAATTATTTCTCTTTTAGAGTGATATAAGTATGTGATATAAGAACAGATGTAAAGATATGTTAGTGATAATTATTCTAACTTTTTTTTGTCATGTGACAATGATGCTGAGTTACAGTATTTGGAAAGCTTCTTATTTAAAACCTGGTTTGCTAACAGTACATAATCAAAGATATTTAAGTTACAAAGAGACACAGATATACCTACTATTTTATTAATTTTAAAATATACTGCTGCCATTTGTAGGAAGGATCTGCCAAATACCAATTGGATGCTTTGGACTCGGTAGATCGACGTGCCAGGAACTCATAGGTGATGAGACCCTGACAAATGCCAAATTGCAGAGTCCGCAACACCCGCGCAGAGTTGCCTGTTTATCGGTTTTCTACAAGATATATTTCGGAGAGTGTGCCCAGGTACTTCATGAACTTATTTCACCTTCGCCGTTCAATCATCGCACCGCTAGGCACCAGGAGAAGTTCCACCCTTATGTCATCGACATTCCACGAAGACGCACACAACGCTTCGCTTCGTCTTTTTTGTTGCACACAGCAAGGGAATGGAATTCTCTCCTGGCATCTATCTTTCCCAATACTTACAATATGGGTACCTTTAAGGCAAGAGTGAATAGGCATCTTCTAGGTAAGCGTGCTCCATCTTAAACTGTATCATTGCTTACCATGAGGCATGATTACAGTCAAGCGCTCGCCTATTTAACAACAAAAAAATATATATATTTATAGTGTCTATATAAAACTGGCAAAGTAAGACATCTAGACATCACTTGTAGAGATTTTACCTAGATATCAGAACTCTAGACACAGTCAAGTCTGTTAGTTAAAGACCAATATAAAAATATTTTGAGGGCACTATTTAAGAGCAGGAATATATTTTTAAATATAGAATCTATCTTTCTGTCTGTTATTTGTTAAAGCATCACACACAATACACAACAATTGAAGCTTATATACTAACAGATAGGGTTAAAGAGTTCAATTTTCTTTCAGGAACAGGAAAATATTATATATATTTTTAGGAGTGTTCTAATGTACACAAGCCACTCTCTATTTATTTATTAAATAAAACTCACAAAATAGACATTTATAACTCGCTGTAACATTAAGTATGCAAGCAACCCTGTTATTCTTATGAGAACAGGATAAAATACAGATTGTAATTCTAATTATTATAAAATGTCTTATTAAAGTTCTTGGTTTATTTAAATAATACTAGATTAATAATATTGGTACAGTTTATAATAACAAATTGTATATTTAAACATTTCTATTATAATACTTTATTTCCTGTAAATTTTCTAAGATTAAGAATAATTTTCATAAAAGGAAAATTCTTAATTGTTATACGTAGTATTTATTTCTACATAAAATTGCGCAAGTTTATTATTGTTTTGCATCTACCAAAATATTGTCAATTCTATATGCCAAGATTGTCTGTAAGATTGCTTTTGCAATCACTATTTTTAGTATCATAACATTATTTAAACAATACATATGCATTACAGGATCAGTAGCTGCACAATCCTCCGCCGGGAAGTATCTACCAGCCACATGATGCAGATGAAGATATATGAAGAGCTTCAGTTGGATCACAATTATTTAGCACCAATATTAATAATAATTTGGCATAAAATACCTATTCTGATTATAGTAGTGGACATCTAAAATTTCTCTTTGTCAGTAAATTCAAACCATTCTGAATTTTGAAGTTCAGCTGTAAAAGTCAGAGTCAATGCGATTCGATGCTTGAGACTCAAGAAAAAGCAAACCAATGTCTATAAAATTGTATTCATAATATTCAAATTGACAAACAATATAAAGTTTGAAGGATGTTAACTAGGAGCCCATGGATTTTTTTCTCATAATCATAGATAAGGTAGCTGACACACTAGCAGTGATCGTAATTTTGTTGTTTTGTTAGTTTAAAACATTATTGGTTAATAATATTAGTACCAGTAAATCTTTGTATGCTAATGTGCCGATGATAGTGATAAAATGTTAGGAATTCTCAGTGATAGGCAGAAGTTTGATAGTTACAGAACCTAATATTCCATCAGAAATATGTTCCAAATCTAATCCGTATATTTCCGGTGCGGTACATCGATATATCGCAAAAAATTATATTTTGAGACTGGTTGATTGAGATCTTTTGAAATGGGTTTATAGTTTTTGTTGCTAAGGAAAATGTATAAAAATTGTTATAGTTTGAAACGGCGGCCTAATATTGAACCATGAGTTCTTCTTGTGTTGGTGCTGAATAGAATGTGTACTTTAACATTTACACATTTTATTCCTATTCCGATAGACGTGTTTTTTAATAGTGCCACTATTGCATTCCACAAGCGATATATTTCTTTGAATGAAAAATCTGAATTTTGTAAATTTTGAAATTTTTATAAGTACGCTGTTTTCTAATAAAATTGAAAGATTTGATTAAATTGCTTTAATAAAAAATAGAGAATATATTGCCAGTGACATCACATGTGTGAAATTATATTATCCATCACAGAAACTTATGTCTTTTGAACAGTATTATATATGTTTAAGAAAAGACTTATTAAGTCAACGATTTGTTTAGTCTACTTGAAAAATTATATTATTATTTTTACTAGAAGAATTTACAGATAGCTGAAAAAAGGGAATTGAAATGTAAATTTTTTATCAGAAGTAGGGTTATTTGAAATACATGAGGCAAAAGTAGCAAACTGAAATTGCTATTCTTAACATTTGTAAAGCGATATAGTTTTCTTGTTGGATAAATTTTATTATATTTATATTCCATAAGTAGATACTTCACTTAATGTAAACAAACAAAACCATGTCATTACAATAATATAATTGACAAATGAAGAAATACAAATTGAACTGAAGATGTCAAAATAATATCTTTAATGAATATTTATTTTATAAAATTGAATATTTGTACCTTGTATTTTATATATATTTTGCCGTATTAAAGTATAGCAAAACATAAATATATACGTATGTAACATAATATCAATATTCTATGAATTAACTCTGTGATACTGTAATACTTTATTAATATACTTGAAAATGTTTAAAATACTTTATGTTAGGTTGTTAGGTTTTTATAAGTTGATATTAAATAATACTTATTTATTTGCTTCAAAGTTTAAAAAAAATATTGATAGCAATCACGCCATAATCAAATAGTGCGAAAACTATAACTAAGTTTATATATTGTTGTTATATATTAGATATTTGTATGGTTTAATGGTAAAATAATGTGTTTTGTGCCTACTACTACAAAGTACTTTTTTACATGTTTCCATTTATTTAAATAAGTTATGGAGCATACTTCGTTTAAGCGTGATAATTATTTCAAATAATACTATAATTTCGTGATTTCATTCTTTCTTAACTATGTATTAATCTCAGGTGTTAATTGATTTGATTGTAAATAATATAAGTAGAGATAAGACCCGTTCATTACCATAAGTGATATGCGATTGCACATACATTCTCACTCTAATATTTATAATTTACCAAAAGCGACATCTATCGTTTCAAATATTGATCTTGTAAATTATTTCGAGTGAATGTATAAAATTCCTTTTTTTTGTTAATAAGTTACAAATCCAATTTAAAGATACATGATCGCTTACGTGTCTATGTTTGAGGCCTGTGAAATCTCTGTTTGAATAACTTTTTGTCGGCTTATTCTGTTTTCTATGTACAAATTATATTTGTTTTTTTGTTATACTTTTAGCGTGTTTAGGAAAAAAAAATTTTTAGCACGTATGCTGAGTTAAATTTTTTGCATCTCTATGCGCTGTTTTTAAAACATTTTTTTAATTCAATATTAAATTTAATAAAGAAGTTGCTAAAATATTTTGTTTTATTTAAATTTTAAGATTAATATTAGTATGTAGAAGAAAACCGGTAACAGAAAAATACGAATCGATAAAACTTTGGAATCACTAGTTACGGTTTTAGCACAACAAGTACATCACTAATTTTACTACGAATTTACGTCATTCGTTATATATATTACGCGTAGTAAATTTCCATGTGTTAGAGAGAGTCAGAGCTGAGACTATTTCCGGATTTATGAATGAAACGGGTGAGAGGCAGATACATTTCTATGAATGACTATAATTAGTACCTATAGTACGTATCCGCACCTCCCACCATCTCCCACTCTTCCTAATATTCTAACGCGCCAAAGTATGAAACATTGTCGTCTTTATTTTAGTTAGTAGTCTATGGCTCGCTTGGCAAGTTGGCGTCAGCGACCGGCGTTCTAAATTCTACTATTTGTGTACCTACCATAGACTACTGTACCTACTAGTATTGAAAAGAAGTGCTAAGCGACGCAATGCTATCCAAAGACAATTTTTTTAAACTTAGTAAAAATATCCACAGGAAACGAGAAAGGAATAAACATTTTTATAAAAAAAAAATTTAACATATGAACAAAACTTATAGTATAGATTTATACAAATTATATAATTTTTGATTAAAAAAAGTCAAGTCAAAGTTATAGCTTCGTTATTCGTACTAATTTTATATAGGTACTACTATAAATTATTAATTATGTTTTTATCCTTTGTCCAAATGAAATGATCTTTTATCATACACAATTGAGCAAATTAGAGCTTCAATTATAGCAAATTTTAGAGGTTGAGTGTTTTTTATAGAATTTAGTATTATCAAAAATGTTTCAATTGTATGATATATGTATATTATAAATAAAGCATCGTAAATGTTTTAAGTTGTACAAGTAAGACCCTCAAAGTTTAGGCAATGAAAAGTAAAGAGTAAGAATAGGATACATTTTGTTTCTTTTAATTTATTTTGTCGTCAGCCAATGTTCAAAGTGTATAATAAAACCTGAAAAATCTGTAACCGACATGTGTAAAAAAAATATCGTAATAGTAATGAGTCGTATAGGTAGGTACCTCTCTTAACAAACAAATCAGTTTGTTATCATTATGGGAATTGTTAATTACAATATATTTAAGAGCGTCTCGTCATAAAAATATATATTGCTACTTACTAGAATGTTTGAAATTATAAAATTTTATATTAACTTTAAACTTATATTTAATAGAGAGTATATTAGTAAATTCTAAATAAAAAATTATGATAAAGTTGTCTATAACTTTATATATAATTGACAAAACACTAGCACCACCTATCAATATGAATATTATTTATTTCATGCAAGCTGGACTAGTGCTGTCATCTAGTAAGTAGTTTAAGAGTTCATTAAGCCTTAGCATGGCATGCGCGGGATGAGAGGGGGGCAGTTCACCATCCCTCGCCATTTTCCGTCATCCTCAATCAAGTTAGCTTCTGTCAGTCGCTGTGTTTGTGTGTTGTGATATGATAAATTATTTGTACCGATGAATCTAAATGGGAAATCGTGTTGATTACGGCGCCAAACGATGGCTAGTTTATTGTGTTTGTGGCATTAATGCAACGTTCGGTCAGTGATGATGGCCAAGTGATTGGGTAAAGTGAAGTGATTTGTGTCGTATGCTGGGCTACCGCAGCAACATTGAGCTCCTTTCTTTGGATAAATCGTCCTCACGACGACGTCGGGTAAAGGATCTGGAAGGTGACGCACCATGTCGGCAAAAAACATTCCAGGAGACAAGGTAGGTGTTATATGGGAGCAAACGTAAACGAAAGGTCGCTTGTTATTTATTTCTTGTCTCCTTTCTCTTACGAGGCGTGGACGGTCCTCAAAAAAGCTGTGGAGTAGGTGGAATGTAGTTATTTTTTTTAATTAAATCCTTGTAGTATTCATAATTTACCAGCACTTCTATTAACCTGCTAATTATAAATTTTTGTGAGGGTAGAAAACACGTTTAACACTTTTTTTTAAACTTTGCTTTAATTCTTGTAAGATGATATATTCTAAACTTTTTATTTTTCAAGAACTGACCTATAAAGAAAACCCAATTTATTTATAGAATTTTAAAAGTCAATTAGTAAAACAAACAAACTGTTATGTTGCTGAAATCAGTCTCAAGTCAGTCAGTCAATGAACATTTTATTATGAAACTAGAAATTTTAGTGCATTTCTATGACAAATTTGAAATCCAATCTAGTAATTTAAAATTCCTTTTGAAATAGTCAGTCTTTCCTTTTCAGCCTTGTGGTGTGTAAGTTAGATTTATTATTGGTATTAAATACACAATGGAGCCAAAAAAATAATTTAGTATGCTCTCAGAGGTAGAGCTATCCCAATAAAAGTTAATAATTATTTAGATAAGAAGATAAATAAACTTCTACTCTAAATGCTAAGGAATAAAATACAAATAATTATTGATAATAGCAGGAATACAATACTACTTGTGTACAATTTGTTTATGTAAATTTATTTTATTGTGCAAGTTTAATATTACTATGATAGCTTATGTCACTATCTACTCATTACTTATGGCAGCTAATGTCCATCTTCTAGGCTAAGTATGCTTTATATGTTTGTTTGATGAGATTCATCTCATCAAACTAACGTATGTAGCCACTGATGGTTACATACCTATGGACCTTGAGAGATGGTTACATATGTTATACATACATCATCTTTTGTTTTTGTGTGGTAAATTTTGTCAAATGTAACTTTAACTATAGTTATGTTCAAATGTTTTAGCACCATGTGCACATATTCAATTTTGAAAAATCTAAATGGTTTTTATGACTAACAATAAATGTTAGTTATTATTATAAAAATTATTGTATTTAACGGGGAATTTTATAACAAAGAACAGTATACAAATATGGTATAATTATTATATAGTAAAGAACAAAAATAAAGGTACAAAATTCTTACACCCCCTAGCTTCTTGTTGGACAAAGAGTTAACTCAGATTTAGATTAGTTATTCAGTTTGATGCATGACAGTCTGTTGAGTCGGGATATTTGTTTTGATAAATATATATCAAAGTACCAATATAGGCATTAATATTATGAATTAATACATATTTTTAATTAAATATAGTTCTATGATTTATTAGGTAACATGGGAAAAACTACCTTAGTGTATGAAACATCATTGTGTGCCTTGTACTAATTAATCTTAAATTTTAATAAAAGATGTTAAGAAAAAGCATACTCTTAATTATTAAAAATGATAAAATGCAATTAAACTCACAAAAAAGTAGGGCCTGATATTATCCTACTGCATAAGCCTTCCCTTATGATTCCCCTCCCTCTTTTGCATTGAAGGCTTAAAACCAATCCACCACACTGATCCACTGTGGCAAGCAAATTTTGTTATGAATTTTTCAAAGACGCTTTTCTAGATAAGGAAAAGTTTCCTCTGTTGTAATGTTTTATTTGGATAGTTCACATACATATGTGAATCACTTTACTAAAAACCTTACCTGGGAACATAAGTTTTTATACAAAGCCTAAAATCCATGACACTAATAAGGTTCATGTGGTCTTATCGTTCAGCTATCATGTCTCAAAACTACATTTGTAACACAGAAATATTCAGAGTCGCGTTTTATGTGTGCTAGCCTAGAAAAATCATTAACAGCGATAGATTCTATTAGTGTAAACGAAAGAAATTGTGTAGTGATAAATAAGAAAAATTCACTTTCGATGTGTATGACGGTAAGTGACGAATTTTTTGCTTCTTCTCTTCTCACAATCATTAGAACGTTAGCGATATCGCTCTAGTTTCTATCACCCTATTAGTGTACGTAGTTGATGACGATTGTTGTGGCAATTATTGGGATCGTTTGTCAGTTAGTAATACATCGTAGGCGTAAAGGATGCCCGTCGGTGCGTTCAACCGGAAGGCCGGTGTTGTACGGTTTGTAAATTGAAAGGATTTGTGTCTACGCCGTCCGGCGAGTTCTCACCGTATATTAAATTTCAACCAGAAACTACCTCCGATACCGGTATAAGGTTACTAACCTCGCAAACAGTCCCGATGCAGGCGCCGAGTTCAAATTTAAAAAAAGGTTGTAACTTTGTTTTAAGTAGAAGTGATGAATATCTTATATATACATGATTATAAATAGCTATTGTGTGTTTTAAGTATGACTAGCATATATATCTCGCTTCGCTGGACTTAATTTAAATATATCAGTAGTAAAAATAGCTGTCATTGACAGCCAAAAAAAATACTCTGATCGCATGATCATCTGCTGGCTCATTCGAAACATTGTCTAAAAATTTCATTAAATTCAGTCCAACCGTTTCGAAGTCTATAAAGGATATACAGACAAACATTTTAACATGGTTTATAGGTAAACCGTGCTACCGGCTTAGAGTTTGAGTACGACAGAAGTTTTAGTTTGCAGGGTTTAATTTTTATCCACACGCGATGACATTTTAGACTAGAATTTACATGGTTAAGCCATGGTGGCTATGTCATAGATTAATATATTCTAATTATTAGCACAATGTATTTTTGCCTTCACTCCTGAATTATCGTGTTTTTTTTAAATATTCGCTTAAAGGAAGTATCGCAGTGAATCATGCGTTTTTGAAAAAAAAATCGGGGTTATATCCGTACCACGCGTGACTAACTTAACAAGTCCAAAACGCACACTTTTTAGAGCAGCCCTAAATAGGTTTACGTCTGTACTATATCAAAGACTTATCGACTTCATATTCAATATCAATTAGGCAATCCTAATACTTACCAATTTTATACAAATGTACATATTTGGCTGGAAGAACCAACGGATTGTTTATAGAAAATGTTAGTTCTCGGCGTGAATCAAATCCGCGACCCGCGGAGCTGGAGTCAGGGTCACTACCCACTGCGCCAACAGGCTAGTCATTATCCGCAATTAAAAGTATTTTAAACCAATTCAAGCACGCCTTTTACATGAAGACATTAAAAGGTACGTCCTTTTAATGTCCTTTAAATTTTTTAAGCCGACTTATCAACATATTCACGCCTGGTACGGATGTATAATCCGTCTAACCACACAAGATGTTGTTAGGACTGAAGATGATGAGGATAACTTGTCCCTTTCTGTGAGTAGGTATTTTATCCAGCAAGTATTGACACGTCACTTTACTGGTTTTAAAGTAGCAGACTCTTCGTAACCGGTTGTAAGTGAACCAGTCTCAGAGTTCACACAATTAGTTCTTGAAAGTCATTAATAATAAGAAAAAAAATTATAATTAGCCATAAACACAAATTCCGTGCGGGAAACGACCGCATAAAAACTCGTTGCTTTAAGCTATTTTATTCTGTGGCACCATGTTGAATTTTGTAGAAATCGAAAGTTTTTTCGCGGAATACGTGCGTAAACTTATTGAGTAAAGCGGAGCATTTGTTTTTATTACTATGTTTATTTGTATAGTAATAAAGTGACCTAATTCAAAATTAAGGCTAAATTGAGTTAGAGACATTTTAATCCCCACGTGAATGCCGTCTAAGCATCATTCAAAAAACCTGTGTTTTTTGCTCTTCTTAGTTATATATCTCTTTAAAATATAATCTCTTTCTGTTAGAACAACGCTTTATTGAAATTTTCCACAAAACTAATTTGATATTGTTTTATACTATAAATGTATAAGCTATCCTAGAAAGCTAGCATAAAATGTAGATACAGAGCATCGCGGACTTTTGTTCATATTTAAGAAAGAGAAATGAAACATCTCGATTATATTTATATACTTATTTATCTATTCATTTTTAAGGGAAACAAACAGTACATGAAAAACTTAATAGCTAGGAAAAATATATATAAATAACTTAACCAATTGATATTGGGAAACTTAATTGATGTGAGCTCACTGGCCAGCGGCCAGAATTTGAGATTGTGTTAAGCGTAACGCAGTCTCAAATTCTCAACAATTATTATCACTAATTTAATAAAAATCTTTACAAATTATACACCTAAATCTTCATCACGAATCTCTTTGTCTATTGTTGAAACTGGCATGAAAATCCTTTTAGTAGTTTTGAAGTTTATAGCAAAGACACAGACGCGACTGGAGACTATTTTTAATAAAATGTAAAGCATAATCTGCCACTCGACAGAATATAATACTATTAATTCCGTAACAAGCCTGTTACACAAGTCAAAAAACGCACACTCAAGACAGCCATAGTTTTAGTATATGTTAAGAAGTAAGTAAAAGTAGCGGGCTCTTACAATCCCACTGCTGGGAATAGGCCTCCTCTCTCCGTTTCTGGAGAGAAGGGTTGGAGCTAAGACCTACCACGCTGCTCCAATGCGGATGGGTTTCTTCTCCATTCTCCAGATTTCTCTAGAGATATGCAGGTTTCCTCACGATGTTTTCCTTCACCGAAAAGCGTGTGATTAATTTCAAGTATCAATTAGACACATGAGTTTTAATAGAAAAACTCATTGGTGCCTGCCCGGGTTTGAACTCGTGTTCCCCTCGTAAGAGTCGCACGGTCTCACCGCTGGGCTGTCACAGCTTATGTTAAGAAGATTTATTTAAATATTCACAAGTCTATACGTGTGATATAAAATACTTCTCGACTTCACTGATATATTCAGCATATAAATTAGGGAATCCTAATGCCTATTATAATATAACATATAAAAGGACGTACGTCCCTCCGTGTGGTATCCGGCTGAGAAGAATAGACCCACCCTCTTTCTTACAGAGGTGTCGTAAAAGGCTACTAAGGTAAGTTGACGTCAGGTAGGCGGCCGGTCGTAATATACGTAGCCGAATCATGTGACTTTGTCACTTCGGATGTGTAAGGGCAGAAGGATGATGATGATGATGATAAAAGGACGTAAGTCGACTTATTAACATATTTATGCCCGGTACGGAATTCACCGTTGAACTTGAATCTAATATAGAGGGGAACCAGCCAATAAAGAAAACTCTAGATTTATTCTTATTTAAAAATTATGTAGATAACATTAGGTACCAATTTTTTTTAAATGTAAATTCTGACAGTGTTCTTTTTTCTTTATTTAGCTTTGTAAATAATCGTCCGTTAGTAGTGACAAGCGACATATTGATATGTAAATTTCATTGAGGTCAAATCATTTTTGATTATGGTGTTTATTTTTGTAGTTTTTGCTTATATAGATTATAAAAGTAATATTAACATTAAATTGATATAAATAATGAATATATAATTAAATATATATTTATAATATTTAATAAGAGATAAAATATGAAACCTATGTCATGGGTACAGCATGTTATAAAGACTGAGTCGCACGACGCACTGCCTTGCCTTCAGTTCCGCGGGTCTCGGGATCAATTCTGCCGAAGACCAACATTTTCTAAATAAAATTTTTTGATTCTTCCATTCTGGGTGTTGTATTTCGATGTATGTTGTTCTATGTATTTAAGTGTTTATTTAAAATTATATGTGTATAAATACCAGTTGCCTGTCACCCATAACACATGTATTAAGTTACTTACTTTGGAGACTACAGTGTATGTGGGTTGAGATGTGTGACTCTTATCTTGTATATTTATATATACACATAATACATACATATGCCAATTGATAAACATATTAAAATTCATTAGTATCAGCATGTTACATATATTACATTACCAAGGAAATCAACACTATCTCAAAGCGCACCACGTCAGTAACACCAGAGCCCGTAGGCGAGAGTAGACGTGTAGTGACAAACTGTTAGTGCGACTGAGCATGTCTTATATTCATAATACATATGAGTCTAAACTTAAACAATACAAGCGAACACACACACCACAGGTACGAATGACCGTGTGTGTATCCCATATATTAAAAAACTCTTCTTTCACTCGCAATGTGACATATGTTTGCGCTTGCGTTAAGCCTTTATAGAGGCTTCGTTTGGATAATAAAAGGCCTTGTTAATACTGTTGAACTATATTGGTTGCAATTTAAAAAAGGAGTACATAGGTTGATTGCGTTACAAAATTTGAATAATATTTTACAATTGACAATTGAATTTAATAAACGTATAACGACGTATGTGACCTTTCGCGTAGATGCCCACGATTGGTGCATGTCATCCGTATGGCCACAGATGATTATTAGGCTGCAACACATATAAACACTTGGTAGACACTGCACCATAATTAATTTCTATTTACCGTCCGTCCACTTTGACGTCTCAGCAACGAATAAATCGTCTCCTCTTAGTTTGACTTGCTTTTGACCTATGAAATTAATTAGAAGTAATCCAAAATTGAACGTCGAATATTTAAAAAAAACATTATTTCCATATTATAAAAATTCGATAACATATTTTGTATCCAGGCCAAGGCATTCTTAGGCAGATTTATAATATTTTATTCATAATGTGTACGAATAAGTTTTGCTGTAAAATTGTTCTAAGTATGTCAGGTATTCGTCCACGCATATCTTTTCTACACTATTATAATTAATTTGTTAATTAGATGATGTACCAACTCGTGCTTTTTAAATATATTTATTTATGTACCATAAAACAAAAGGTCTCTTTCTAATAAGTTAACTTTAACCTTGGATAAGTTAACTTTTGTGTTTTTTTTTTTTTAATGTTTTTCTTACGTTTATAATGGTACATAAATAAACAAATATAAAAAAATGCCTTTGACAGAGATCTCTGCCAACTAACCTACAAAGTGAGGCAATCTATAGTCAAGCAGTTTTGGTACTGTAAGATAAAAAATTATGAATTTAAATTATATTTACTGATAATATACTATCATATCAATAGATTTTATATTACGAGCTTTTGCCCGCGGCTTCGCTCGCGTGGAATTTGCTCTGCCACATTAAGTTTCTTGACAGATCATTTAGCTATAGATATTTATTTAGTTACTCATACCCAAATTTCATTCATATGTCTAACTTCGAAAGTGACTAATTTAATTAATGATTCACAATTTTGATTATAGTGACTTTCACATAAAAGGTAGATATATGCTGTCACGGACTTTTATTTAAAACTATTTTAGACGAACAATACTACAGTATATCATGTTTATGTAACTCCAATGGTTTAGGCAGCGTACGCCAAGATAGCTCTCAGATGCCGGATTGTTTCCCACTTTATTGATATGTATCGTTATATTACATAAAATGATTACAAATTGAAGCCTATATGTTATTCCGATGTAAAAAGTATATAACTGTAAAGTTTCATCCAAATCCATCCAATAGTTTTTTCGTGAAAGAGTAACAAACATCCATCCATACTCACAAACTTTCGCATTTATAATATTAGTAGTAAAGTATTAAGTAGTAAAAGTACTGTCAAAAGTAGTAAGTAGGATTATATTATATTGCTATGCGGTTTCTTCTTTTATTGTTAGTACCATAGACAAAAGAACGTTTGGATATACTTTAACGATTTTGTCTGGTTAAAAATAATGGAATTGCGAGTGGATGTGAACAATAAACTTGCCGTAAACTGAGCGGCCTTTCATCATGGGCGTACGTACCATTTAAACACTTAAACTAGGTTAATTGTTGTAATTTCAGCTTGGCGTATTCTCATATCTATTAAAACCCGCGGCCATAAACAAGTTCATAAAAGTTTAAAACTGAATATTGTTAACGGTTAAGCAACGGCTACTATAATGAATTTTGAGATTCTTATATTTTACAATGACAACACTATCTAGCGCGAATGGAAGGGAAACGAGGAGAGAATATATAAAAAAGCGGAGTCCTGGACGGCCCTCTCTCTGGGAATATTGCGATCGTGAACAAGAGCTGAGTGTTTTTATTAGAGTTTAAAGAGGTTATTATTAATATTTGTGAAAATAGTGGAAGAACGGCTAAGTTAACCATATTGTTAAATTAAATTGCTTTGCGATTTTGTCGTGGAGTCTATCTCCTGATGATGCTTCGGTTGCGGGGCAAAACGATTGTTGAGTTTGTGATAGTGAACGTGTGTAGTGCTTGTGTATTGTGGTGGCAGTGGTGGAGGTTTGTGCATGTGTTTTTACGGATCCTGCATGTAACGGGTATGAAAAAGTGGATAGTCCACTATACATTTCGCACTATATATTTTTTTATTTACTGTATCGCGGATTATAGCAAATTAATTTTATTATTACTTTTGTATATTGTTAATTCAGTTTTCCGCTTTAGCACTATACAGGCTATTGATAGTGATGATATAGATGTAGTTTCCATGCATCATCATGTCGAAAGATAATTTGACGGGACAAGATTACTTTACGCCAGTTAAGTGAACTAAAAGAGTGAAAGTCTTGACCTCTTAATTATGATTAAATTGGTTATGATTAAGTTGGCAAAACGCAACTGTGCGGCACAAAGGTTATTAAAAATGATTAATTACCGTCTAGTTTTATACTTGTACATTACTAATAGTATTTATTTGTTTTAAATACAATATTAAAACCTTGAGTAGTTTATTATACCTGTTTTATTGTACCTGTTGAACAATTTTAATATTGATTTTTAGAAGCAGGCGTTACTTTGCGGAATTCCATATTACAGGCACTATAACAAAACTACCTCGCTATAATCCGCAGCGAATGCATGCAAAGCTAATGTGTATGAAGCAGGCAAAATCTACGAACCTTATACATGCAGGACAAGCCACCACACGCACCCCAAGGCTCCTTTACCAGCAACAAAGCACACAAGCAGCACACACACCCACCACCACAACAATCTCGACGATCGTTTCGCTCCGAAACCGAAGCATCATCAGGAGGATAGGCTCCACGACAAAATCGTAATTCATTACGATTTTGTCATTCGCTTAACCCGTGCGGATTATAGCGAGGTAGTTTTGTTATAGTGCCTGTAATTTTAATATTGTATAACAATCACAAAAAACTTCGTCACTTAGCGGGCGACAGTGATAGCTATGCTAGTACAGAAGTAATAGTAAAATTATTTTGCTATTACTTTTGTATTATCGATCTTCGCAAAGTAACGCCTAATTTTATAAGCTATGCTATTTGTTTTCTACAAGTTCCGTAGACAACCTAAAGTCACCAATATGGCTCGGCGCGTAAGAAAGTGTTTTTAAATTCAAATTCAAATTGAAAATATCCTTTATTCAAGTAAACTTGTAAATTAGTGCTTTTGAATCGTCAACACCTACTGCTGGTTCGGAAAGCTGTTCCTACCGAGAAGAACTAGCAAGAAACTCGGCGGTTGCTCTTTCCAAACAATAATTCTTATCACTAGTTACATATAGTTATTATTGTCTTGTACAGGGTTGAAGAGAAGCTATATCTACGCATTCTTATCGTCTAGGTAATCTTTAATAGTATAATAGGCTTTCTGAATTAGCCTTTTTTTAATAGTATTTTTAAACTGTTGTAATGGAAAAGTTAAAGTAGATTGTGGAATCGTATACCGAAACCCAAAAACGAATTGCAAACTTTTGCAAGGCGCAAAGCAGGAACCGCAAGCTTATGTCGGTTCCTACTTGGTCTCTTATATACATCGCCAATCCTTTTATAATTATTTACATTCATATGTACAAAAATTAAATTACTATAAATATACTGTGAAGCCAATGTAAGAATACCTGTTTCCTTTAACTTCAGGGAATCGCGCAAATTTAAATTGTAAATGCCCCGTATGGCTCTTTTTCTGCAATACAAAAAATATTTCAATGTCCGCGCATTTACCCCATAACAATATTACGTAAGACATAATGTTATATAGCAAAATAATATTTTAGGTTCTTTTGTTTTTAATACTAAAAATCTTTTGTACGTCCTACAATTAAAGATATGGCCACGATTACGATTTCTGTATGTTCAAAGTAGAAGGGCCAAATAGTATAGTGCGGGTAATGAAAATCTACGAATTTCGTCAACGTTAATCCGTACATTATGGCAAGCTAGTTTCATTACTATTTTCTTCTACGGAGATCCGTTAAATGTAATACGTACTTCCCTGAATTACCTGAAACATCACCAACGCCTTATTTGTCATTACCGTCGTAAAGCCAATTGTATGAACCCTCTCGTTCATTAATTATTTATTTCAAAGTCGACTGTTTAATACGAATTGCTTGCTTGTAGCTTGATTTCAACAGCAATCAATGTACAACAAGCATGCTGTCACATGATTTGGCTAGGTATTTTACGACTGGTCGCCTACCTGACGTCAACTTACTTTAGTCATCTTTTACGACACCTCGGTAAGAAATGAATGTGGTCTATTCTACTCAGCCGGATACCACACGGCGGTGTTACTTACCTTAGTCGCCTTTTACGATACCTCGGTAAAAAATGAGGGTGTCTATTCTAAGCAGCCGGATACCACACGGCACTTATCTTAGTCGCCTTTTACGACACCTCGGTAAGAAGTGAGAGCAGTTTATTCTACTCAACCGGATACCACACGGCATAGCTTGATTTCAACAGCAAATTTCGTTTTGTTTAAAAATCGTGAAGCCATCTTGCGACCTAGTTTTCATAAGAAAAGAACTCGAAAAAGAAACAAAGGTCGAAATAGAAAAACTCAAAAGGGCCTGAATAAAAGGACACGCTTGAGGTTCCTAATGAAGGTTGTTATAATCTTACGCTCGGTGTACAGAATATAACGAAGCAAATTTCAGATACCGAATAAATAACAGTATTGTAATAAATTCTATTAGTGTAGAGTTAGTTGGTACTGTGCAGAGGTCAATAATACAAAATATTTCTTTTTGCTACTTTGTCGTGAAATCTCGCCTGATGATGCTTCGGTTACGGGACGAAACGATCGTTGAGATTGTCGTAGTGTATGTGTGTAGTGCCTGTTAGTGTAGTTGGTGGTGTTTTGTGATATGTACGATAACTAATCCTGCATCCATAAGATATGAGTACGGTTTTTTCTTCCTGCTCTTAGCATTACATCATCATCATCATTTCAACCTGTACCTGTGAACTGTTGGACATAGGTCTGTCCCATAGTACGCCACTTATCTTGGTCTTCAGCTTTTCATTCCCAGCCGATGTCAGTCACTTTGTGCGAATGTCTTAACTCGGACCTAGCCGGAGGACGTCCTACACTGCGTGTGCTGAGGCGCTGTCTCCACTCCAGAACACGTCTACCCCAGTGGTTGTCGGTTCTGCGACAAATGTGACCAGCCCACAGCCATTTAAGCTTTCTAAGCCTTTAGACTATGTCGATTACTTTGTTTCCCTGACGGATCATTTTATTACGGACACGATCTTTCAGAGAAACTCCGAGCATAGCCCTCTCCATAGCTCGCTGAGCAACCTTAAATTGGTGGACCAGTCTTATTGTCAGTGACCACGTTTAGGCCCATTACATACATAGCACATATATTTTCTTAACAAACGCGGATTATGTGTAGATAATTAATCTAATATTCAAACTATTGTACTATGGAATTCCGCAAAGTAACTTCTTCTTCAGTATAGTACCCGGCATTAAATAATGCACATCGATGTTCAGAACGAAACAGCCGGCCAGTTCGGTTTCGTAGAGCGCTATCACTGTCACTAAGTTGTATTTGACGTTTCACACGGGTTCGTCAGTCTGTGCGACAGAGACAATGCTCTATGAAGCTGAATCTAGCCGGTTTTCTCTCTCTAAGCCTTAAATAAATTATGCAATACATCTCATTATGGTTACGTCCGGCTCAAAATATATCGTAACTACGAATATACAAAAGGATAATTCAATTCTATCGTGCCATGTTAAGACACACCAAAAATGTATTTGTTAATTTAATTACACCCAAGCTATAACGATATACGTGAAATTTAATATTAATATGGAAAAACACATACGCTTAAATAGTACAAGGTTAAATTATAAACCGGTACAGCAATTCTTGTTTAATGTTTTGTTGTTGCGTGCTTATCGTTAATTGTTATTGTTATGTAATTGTGATAATTACGTACAATGTTGCTTCCGAATGTTAATAAAGTAAAGTAGATAAGTGCGTTACGAAATTTAAATAAATGATAGATATGCTTATATGGTATTTAAATTGAAAATTAACTCCAAACTCGTTTAGTGCTCCCGCGCATTTGCGGCCGGCCCGCAAATGCGCGTACGGCCGTGGCCATGTTGCCGGAGCTTGGCAGCGCATCAGCTCAATTCCTCTGCCGCCAGGTTGCGACAAAACGTCATCCTATGTGTTTAAAGCGAATTTTTTTTAAAATTTACTTGATAGCGTTAGTGAACGCCAGTTTTTTTCTTACATCTAGTTGGATAACACGAATAAATACACACTTCTATTCAGACTTATTGTTGATTAAAACTAGCGCGGCCGCATTCTTACGCGATTTGATACAAAGTGATTGCGGTCCCTCTTTTGATCGAATCGTGATCCTCGAAGCAGTGATCTGTCAGCGCGCCGATTAGATCCGCGTTGAAAGTACACCAATTTGTATGGCGGTGGAACAGCGGTCACTATATGTCACTGTTGCAGCGTCATACAAATTCGCGTTACGCTAACGCGATCGAGTAGGTTGCAAAACTCACTAAGCACACTGCCTACCATTAACTCTTATTGCGACTCAGTTGAAGACGTCGACGACCGCGAACCGCTTTCTTTTCGTACTATTAAGTGTGAATTGCATTGGGGTCGGTAATATTTGAAAAGGATAACGTTATATGAACTATAGATAACTCTGTCTCTTTTGCTCACATGTTCTTAGGACGAATTCCGAACGCTCATTCGGCAACGGCTTAAAGTGTTCGTCTTTAAGACGTCATGGTATGAAAAAGCAAAACCGAAAAGAACCGAAAAAGAACCGCGATATTCCAGCTGGCGACGCGGTTAATATTTGGTTGATGGCCGCCTAGTGCCAGCACTGGCATATGTCACTGAAGAATTAGTTGGTTGCGGCGACTTAATCCACATAGGCACTTAACCTTAATATAGATAATGCGAAAAAATTTGGAAGCAAATATTTGATGTAACAAAATGACTGGTTTTATGAAGACGATTTGAAAAAGCGAAACAAACACTTTTTGCTTTTTCAAACCAACGGTAAAAAGATGCTTAGGTGATTCTGCGTATACGTAAATTTGAAAGGAAAGGAATAAGCAGCGATGGTCCTTTCTCTCTTTAAAGATATTGACACAAGTCGCAATTGGTCTAGACTAGTTTCATTTAGCTTATTCCCTTTGTTTATGCCTTCAATACTCTATAGCAGCATTATTAACGTTCAGGGTATGATAGATTTTATACTAATTATTCTCCTACCCTCACCCCACTTTAAGTCGGGTCTTCAATATTTGTTTTCGTCTTCCATTCTTTGCTTCCATTCGTCAACTATCGCTGCTTTTGTTATCGATGCTATCGATGTAATATGTCATGTGATTAAAGAAAGATTAAAATTATTTTTCTAATTCATTCATTATTAATTCTCATTCACTTAAAATAATAAGGAATATTTTATTATTTGTCTGTTTTATAAACTCACCATCCCACAGAATATCTATTGAATTTAAAGGGACATGGTACTCTAATTTAGAAATAAATTAATGTAGTTATCAAACGGCAGGAGCCGTCTAAAAATTGACGAGCCTTTCTCGCAAAACGCTTTGTTTGCTACGATGAATGAATCGAGCGCCGTGTTTGACATGAATTGAGGGTGACAAATTGAGTCTGTATTTATTGTGAATATTTTGATACATGAAAACTGTGTTATTGGTAATAAAACTATACTGAAGCATACACGGATACGGAAACAGGATGTAGGTAATAAAAGACTGTCAATTTAAATTAACTTCTAATGCGAAAGACATAAAGTACAATTTCTGTAAACGTTTTCTGCGTTTTTGAAGAGCCATAAAAAATTTCGATCCTATATTGCCCGGTATATTATGAGCTGCAATTACTATAAATAAAAATTATAAATATAAATGGGACACTTGCACACACGGTCGCCCATCCCCAAAGTAAGTAACTTAATACTTGTGTTATGGGTGGGAAATCAGCGTGTCACAATTTTTTTATAGAATTCAAATTTTAAACATATAAGTTCTTATTGTGAGTTTACCATAAGAGATAGAGACACGCTATCACGGACTTTTTCATAATAAATTTATAGATCTACAATTCTCTCGTACATTAATTTAGCGTAACTCTGTTCTGTTGTTTACGCAGCGCACGCGACTAAAGCTCCCAGCAAGCAAGTTTTTTAACAACTACGCGATCTCTTCAACACAATTTACATGATACCGTATGTACTATTTACCTGAACCATTCGGAAGTATTGAACTATCTTTTGGTGCAAACCATACAAAAATCCGTTCAGTAGATTTTGAGAAAATCGATTACATACAGGCAGACAGCATTTTGGGATTTTGTTTTATAATAAGTAGAGATATGGTGTGTTTTTCTTGTAGTAAGTAACTTTAAGCCTTTTCTAATATTCATAGGAACGATTCTCAGTGAAATCTATAAAACAATATGTTCTAGAATAAAATTTAAATTATTGACAGTTCTTTTGATATAATATTATTTATTTCATGATTTTGCACACGTTTTCGCAATTATATTTATACTAGTTTTTGCCCGCGGCTTCGCTCGCGAGGAATTTGGTCTGCAACAGTATCTATTATTATATATATTTATGATTCACAATATTAGTCATAGTGGCTTCCACATAAAAGATAGATATATGCCGTCGCGGACTTTTATTTAGAACTATTAAAGACAAACAATACTACGGTACATCATCTTTGTGTAACTCTAACGGTTTAGGCAGCGTACATCGAGATAGCTCTCAGAGGCCAGATTTTTTCTGACTTTATTTACATGTATCGTTATATTACATAAAATGATCACAAATTGTAGCCTATATATTATTCCGATGTATTACGTATATAACTGTAAAGTTTCATCCAAATCCGTCCAATAGTTTTTTCGTGAAAGAGTAACAAACATCCATCCATACTCACAAACTTTCGCATTTATAATATTAGTAGGATATTAGTAGGATTAGTAGGATAGGATTGGTCAATATTAAACGTAAAATAAAAGTAACTTTTAGACAGAGAATGAAAATATATTTGGATTATAATTATATTGTATTTTACTTTGTTTATTGTTCTACGGAACTCTAAAAAGGAAATACACATAAATATTATCTATACACGCTCTTTGATCAAATCTATCTCTAATCTGTTCTAATCATTCCTTGTAAATCTAATTTTAAGTGTTGATATTTTTTCAATATTTTTAATCCTCCCATGTAAAAGTGGATTTAGGATAGGCTTGATCTCAAATAAACAAAACTTGTGAAACAGGTAAAGTTATTATTAGTTCGTTAGCGATAACTGTTTACTATGTAAGTTGTAACAACTAAGTTTATAAGTCTCACGTGGTTCGTCTACGTGACAGCAAGGTGTTTCGATTTTCCCAATAAATTAATATTGGCTTTTGATAAGTGTATTAGTTTATATTGTTTCAGTTTCAAGCGTGCTTTTATGACGCCTATTCTACGCTACCGTTTTTTTTAAAAAGCAATCAACATCATGTAGTGATTGTTTAATTTTAAATCTTTTCTGCTTATTCATTTTGTACGCTAGTCACTAGTTTTAAATTTGTATGTAGTCTGTTACAGGAATCATATTACTACTTCTAGGCTACAACCGGCAACAATGAAATTTATAGTTTCTTAGCGGTTCGGCCATGCGTTGCTGTGGCTCAATCTGGCTTCGAATTCCCCTCGAAACAAAATTGTCATTGACAGTTAAAATAAATGCTTCGATCGCCACCAAACTTTACATTATTATACGCTGTGTCTATTAAAAGATCGTTAGAAAATTTCATTAAAATCAGGAAAGTAAGGAACATACATATAATGTAATACATAATGTAATATAATGTAGTTTTAATACATATTGGACATATTTTTTATTATTCTGAACGTTTACTTTATGCCAGTGATTACCCAAGTGGTCTATATCAACCCCTAGGTCTATGACAACCTGCATGGGGTCTACGTCAGCGAAAAAAAAATTGGGGGTCCATGAAATGAAAATGGGGGGTCCACGATAGTGGATCTCAACACATACACTGATAGTACCTATTTACTTTAATTTATTATTAAAGCATCAGGTTCATCCTTCTCACTAAAAATATTGACTTATTGCTTATGTTATTTTATTTATAGTTTATTTTATGTTTATTTAATGTTACGTATATTTTTATATAACAGATACAAAATTTTATTTTGTGTAGTTTTAATTTAAATTCAATTAATAAATGTATAAATTAACACGTGTTTTTACTTTAAGTTTTTAACACTTCACTCCACTACAGTTAGAAATTTACATGGCAAGAGGTCTACGACACAAAAAGTTTGGGGAACTCTGCTCTATACGAACGTCAATTATGCAAGAACTCACACTATGCGTGCATAGTGCTTAAAAAGAGATTATAAAGTTATTCTTTACGTATAATTGAAAAAATTTATGAAACTAACATATTCATCATATTTTGAATTGGTATGTCCCTAACGTTAACAAAATAACTGCGTAGTTAGTTTTAGTTATTAACCTTAATTACATACCTACTCCAAGTACAATGTCAAGGCGAAAAAATAATTGTTTATCATTATAACGGCGTGACATTGTAAGTATTGACTTTGTAAAAAAAGAATTAAATTTATCTGAGTTTGATGTCGATACTTAATAAAAGTAAGCGTTATTTTGCGTTATATTACAAAAGTAATGATAGAATTATTTTGCTATAATCCGCGATTGTTGTATTGTTGTATAACAAACGCTCTTTTAACATTTTTGATACAATGACTATAATTAATTTTAATATCTATGAAAATGACTGTTTGTCTGTATATCGTTTATACATTCCGAAACGGCTGGACCCATTTTAATGAAATTTTAAGACTTTAGAATGAAGGATGGTGAATGTAAAAGATTGACCGCCGAGTTTCTTGCTGGTTCTTCTCAGTACGAGCAACATTCCGAACTAGTTGTAGCTTCATTAATCATATTGATCCTTGACGATTCAAAGGTACTTATTTTACGATTATTTTGATTTATTTTGATTTGAGTCGATCCAGCGGATGATCCTGTAAAGTTCTATACAAGTTTAAAAAATAATGAACCATTCATTGTCTTATATAAATATATCAAATAGATGAAGCAGCATTTTGAATAAAAGTTTTTTAGGTTCCTTACATTTTTTGGACATCATCGTCGCTCTTATCCAACTCTAAGTGGGGTCGGAACAACATGTTATAAACATGCTGTCAGATGATTTGGCTTCATATTTACGACCGGTCGCCTGCCTGACTTCGACTTACCTTGGTAGTTAAACGGTGGTCTATTCTACTCAGCCGGATACCACACGGCGGATCGACTTACCTTAGTCGCTTTGTACGACACCTCGATAAGAAAATGAGGGTGGTACCTCTTCTACTCAACCAGATACCACAAGTACGTGGCAATAAATAATGCATATCGAGGTTTAGGGAGAGAAATCGACTAGATTCTGCTTCATAGAGCATTGTCTCTGTCGCACAGACTGACGAACCCGTGTGAAACGTCACATACTAACTGAGTGACAGTGTCAGCGCTCTACGAACCCGAACTAGCCGGCTTTTTCGTTCTAAACATCGACGTGCATTATTTAATTCCGGGTTATATACCTCAGTCACCTTATACGACACCTTGGTAAGAAAATGAGGGTAGTCTATTCTACTCAGCCGGATACCACACGGAATACCTTGTCTCGTCATTTTTAACAATTATTGTACCACGCCAGTAACAACATAGCCGTGGGCGAGAGTGGACGTGTAGTGTTATACTGTTAGTGATGTATGAGACTATACGTGCAGCTGGCGTTAACTTTTTTTTATTATGCTGTAATTATGTTTCTTACATATTTAATACGTTAATCACGGTTTCATAGTCCTGTAAAAAGCGGGCAATTTATTGCGATGCTACATAGCGAAGGAGGGGCAAGGGGGGAGGGAAGTACTAGGAAGGTTTCCCTTAGCAAACACTTTAATATGGAACCACGCGATTCGGCCGTCTATCAGAGTTAAAAGGATGCGAGCAAACACGGGGCATTTGAAGAAATGCTTTACATTTCTACTTCATATTGGAGCTATGCATAGTTAGTGAATACAGGCTTCGATTCAAAATAAGAAATTATTTCTATATAAAAGTATTGTTATTGCTGGGCTATGGATCGATTATATAGTGTTAGTATATACATAGTGTTAGTATATGAATGTATAAATATATTAGTATATTATAGTAGCAGGATATTATTTATTTATTTATAATTACAATCAAAGTGATGTATCTGTGGTGTATTCGGGTTGAGATGTGTGTATCTTACCTTTTAAATTTATATGCAAGACACATACGTATAACACATACATAATATACTTACACTCACACTAACACTAATGTATAGAAGAAACATTACACTGTCTCAAACGTACCACCGCAGTATCACGAGAGCTTCTTGGTGAGAATGGACGTGGAGTGATATGATGCAGTGATATAAAAAAGCTTATATGCATTAATAATTTATAGAATTAGGCGTACTTTGCGGAGATCCATAAAATATAAATAATAATAAAATTATTTTGCTGTAATCCGAGCTGAAGTAAATAGAAAATATACATAATGATAAATGTATATTGGACTGTCCGTTTCTTCATACCCGATACATGCAGGATTCGTAAAAAGCAAAGCACCCTTTGCGATTTTGTCGTGGCGTCTATCTCCTGATGATGCTTCGGTTGTGGGGCGAAACGATTGTTGAGTCTGTGATAGTGAACGTGTGTAGTGCTTGTGTATTGTGGTGGCGGTGGTGGAGGTTTGGGCATGTGTTTTAACGAATGCTGAATGTATCGGGTATGAAAAAACGGGTAGTCCACTATACATTTAGCAATATATATATTTTCTACTTACTTTATCACGGATAATAGCAAAATAACATTATTATATTTGTACTCATACTTATTATCAATGCGAAAGTCTGTATATCTGGTTTTCATGGCTTATCGACTGTAGTTATGTATATTGATATAATTTAGTTAAATTATATTTAACGGAATAACATATAGAATAAACAAAACCTAATTTCGGTAATAGAAAAAACAGTATATAATTGACGATATCTTAACATTTACAATTAAACGAATAATAAAATTTTCATTTATGGGACTTGGTATTTCATACCGCCGCCGTGTGTTATCCGGCTGAGAAGAATAGACCACCTTTTTTTCTTACCGTCGTGTCGTAAAGGGCGACTAAGGTAAGTTGACCCACCGTGTGGTATCCGGTTGAGTAGAATAGACCACCCTCTTTCTTACCGAGGGGTCGTAAAATACGACTAAGGTAAGTAAGTTGACGTCAGACAGGTGGCCGGTCGTAAAATACGTATTTGTTGATGGGCAGGAGAATGATGAATGATGGTATTTCATACAAAAGGTTTCCATTTGAGTTGCACTTTATATTCTTATTTTTATCTAAGTTAAAACAAAACCAAGTAACAACTGCCTATGAGTAATAGTAAAGAAGCGGTCTGTTACAATCCCACTGCTGGGAATAGGCCTCCTCTCTCCGTTTCTGGAGAGAAGGGTTGGAGCTAAGACCTACCACGCTGCTCCAATGCGGATTGGTAGGTTACACATATCTCCAGAATTCTCGAGAGATATGCAGGTTTCCTCACGATGTTTTTCTTCACCGAAAAGCGTGTGATAAATTGCAATTATCAATTAGACACATGAGTTTAATAGAAAAACTCATTGGTTCCTGCCCGGGTTTGAACTCGTGATCCCCTCGAAAGCGTCGCACGGTCTCGCCGCTGGGCTATCACAGCTCTAATGCTTTTTACCAATAGTTAATGTAAATTATTTACAACATTTTTCACCTATATAAAGACCAAACTTGATTGAACTCGTTCATGAGATAAGTGCTATGCACTAATTGTTGCGGTTCACCGTCTCAACTCAATATCTCAAGAGGATCTCGCTTAATTGTTGGATTAATTGGATGGGCACAGAATCAGTATTGCTAAAGGCGACATGTATAGGGAGGGATTTCCTCACTATTTAACTCTAACCACAGGTGATTTGGGCCTCCTCTAACACAATAGAAAACATTGGTCTACACGCTTTATTGTCTGGTTATATCTTTATTAACTTACATATTATTATCCTCTTGCCCTTATCCCATTCTGAGTAGGGTCGGCACAACATGTTACAAACATGTTGTCACATGATTTGGCTACGTATTTTACGACCGGCCGCCTGCCAGACGTCGACTTACCTTAGTCGCCTTTTGCGACACCTCGGTAAGAAATGTGGATGGTCTATTCTATGCAGCCGGATACCATACTGCACTTACCTACGTCGCCTCTTACGACACCTCGGTTAGGAAGGAGGGTGGTCTATTCTATTCTGCCGGATACCATACGGCTACTTTATTAACTTACATATATAGAAAATATAAAAAAAAAAAAACTAACATGTTATCCACAAAAATGTCCCTAAGTTGAGCTGTAAAAGTCGTTAATGCTTATAATTGACAATTAAAAAAAACTTCCTCAATGCTAGTAGAAAACTAATAGTAAAATTATATTTCTATAATCCGCGATAAAGTACATAGGAACGGAAAAGGAAGATAACAAGCAGACGGACTGTCACATTAATAATATTAGTAGGTATTCAACAAATAAGTGTTATTAAAATATAATGTTACAAAGTTGTAATCTATATTTATATAAATAATTATCACAAACTTTTATATTAAGAACGAAAATCGACTCGAAACATATTATGCTTTCGTGTAACCGAGGGGTGGGTGTAAACTAACAAGGGTGCAATATTCGTATTAACGACCCGTCAAAAACGTTATACTCTAAGCCTGAGTTATGTTCGTTAATGCTATCGAACATTGGATACATATCCTGACTTTTGGTATTTCTCTCATAGGGTTGTTATACTTAAGTTAGGGAAATAATTTACAGAACAAGCGTTACTATGCGGAAATCCGCGCGGGTTAAGCGAGTGCATGCGATGCCAATGTGTATGCAGCAGGCAAAATTCACGTACCTTACACATGCAGGACAAGTATGCATCCCAAGACGCCTCCACCAGCAACAATGTACACAAGCAATACACACAAACACCACCAAAATCGCTACGATCGTTTCCCCTCGAAACCGAAGCATCATCAAGAGGATAGGCTCCACAACGTAATCATAATCGTTTTGGGGGTAAATAACACAAAATAATGACAGGTAAGATGAAACTCGTATACTTCAACTTTGTCTAATTTCACATGACAAGTAAAATTGAAAAGGCTTTTAAAAAAGCTTTTAACGAAATTAAATGTACCGTTAACCTAACCCTACTGTTAACCGTTGAGCAGTTCCCTCGTCTGGAGCCAATCCTGGCAGCCAATCAGGTCATGCTTATCATAAACATCCATAGTCATCGGGACTGGAATATTATGCAAAATTTCAGCTCAATCGGACACCGGGAAGTGGGTCAAATTTAACTTGCAAGATTCCACCTTCACATACATAGATTGCCAGTTTAATAAAAATTAAAAAAAAATATCCCGCCCTGATTTGCTTTCTCTTTATTTGTCTTTATTGTATGTCATATTTTAAGTTGGCTTTCCTACTCTAAGTATAATAACTTTATAATTTCTCTACGGTACATTTTTGGTATATATCACATACGCGCTGGTGTAGCTCAATCTATTTTTCTAGAGACTTCCGATCGAAAAAAGAAAATTTGTAGACAATCAAATCCATATTATATGTATGACTATGACGAATCATAGCTCAATAATATTAATATTGAGCTATGGTAACCCAGCGATGAGACCGTGCGACTCTATAGAGACGATCATAGATTCAAACCCTGGGCAGGCACCAATGAGATTGTCTATTATCCAAGGTATTACTTTCTTCTTCTTCTATAAAAAAGCTGTAATAGCCTAGCGGTGAGACCGTGCGACTCACTAGAGTCGACATAGGTTCAAACCCCGGGCGCCACTGAGTTTTTCTAATAAAACCTTATGTGTCTAATTCATAATTACAATTTATCACACGCTTTTACTGGTGAAGGAAAATATCGTGAAGAAATCTGCATATCTCATGAGAATTCTAGGGATATGTGTAACCTACCAACCGGCATTGGAGCAGCGTGGTAGGTTAAGACCTATCTAGCTCCAATCCTTCTTTCCTAAAACGGAGAGACGAGGCCATGCCCATACTTTTTTTAATCCAAATTACGTATACTATGAATATAATACCTATAAAAATATGTTAATTTTTGTTAATGAAATATTAATAATTAAAAATATTTTTTCTAATGGTTTTTTTTCCTCCTGCCCTTATCGCATTCTGAGTGGAGTCGGCACAACATGTTACAAACATCTTGTCACATGATTTGGCTATGAATTTTACAACCGGCCGCCTGCCTGACGTCAACTCACCTTAGTCGCCTTTTACGACACCTCGGTAAGAAATGAGGGTGGTCTATTCTATGCAGCCGGATACCACTCGGCACATACCTTAGTCGCCTCTTACGACACCTCGGTAAGAACGGAGGGTGGTCTATTCTATTCTGCCGGAAACCACAATTTTTCTAATGGTAAACGATGTAATTATTATGCAATGTAATCTAAAGAAAATAGGTGTAATTTTTAATATACGTTAGCTAATGCCAGAATTCCATATAGATTACTCACTTTAATCTTTCACTAAAATCCACATAGTCATAGTATACGGCAAAAGCTAGTCTGAAATAACAAATTCTTTTAACAGCAAGTCGAAGTTTATTGCCTATAACTAACCTCTACTATATTTGAACGAAAAATTATTGAAATATAAAGTCGGCATTTGACATTTCTCCATTAGAAAATCCAATGTTCCCCGTCGCAAGCCATTACCTCCGAAATGGCTTACGGAGTTCCATTCTCACCATTTTATATTCTACCTCGAATATTCGTGATACTGCGTCTCGACAAAATGCGGTATAATTCGTCGATAAACAAAGGAGCTGATGACGTCTTGTAAGGCTTTTCTGAAGTCTTTTAAAGGCTTACCTTGTTCTAAATCTAGATTGAATCATGAGAAAATTTCCATGACAAAAATGTAGCAATGTTTGCGAATGAGACTTTATGGAAACAAATAAATATAAATATACTAGCTGTGCCAACATGTGCCTGCGTGGAATTTAGTGATTTACGAAACTTTTCGCGAATTTTTGAAATCTTAAACATAAAAGTAGTTATTGTGAGTTAACCGTGAGAGATAGAGACATGCTATCGCGAACTTTTTTTGTAGTAATTTTTATAGATCTATAATTCTCTACTACATTACTTTACTCTGCTGGTTTACGCAGCGCACGCGACTAAAGCTCCCAGCCAGCAAGTTTTAACAATTGCGCGATCTCTTAGACAAAATTTACACAATGCCGATATGTAATATTTATGTATCTTTTGGTGAAAACTTTCACTTTTCTTTTCACCTTGCTCTTTCTTTTGGTTTAGTAGATTTTGAGAAAATCCATTACATACAGACATACGGCTTTTTGGGACTTTGTTTTCTAATAAGTTTAGATAGATGGGACACTTAACACACGGTCGTCCGTCCCCAAAGTGAATAACTTAATACTTGTGTTATGAGTGACGGACAACTGGTAGATATACTACATAAATAATTATAAATAAATACTTTAATACAAATATACACCCAGGCTCGAAGAACCAACAATTTATTTTAAAGAAAATGTTGGCCCTCGGCGGGAATCTAGTCTTAGTCTAAATAATATAATATATGGTTCACAAGTAATAATAAAATTATTTTCACATAATCCGCGATAAAGATAAAGTACATAGAAAATATATATAATGCTGAATGTAGAGTGGACTATCCGTTTTCGTATCAAAACACATGCACTACAAACCTCTGACACCGCCATGACCATACACAAGTACTACACAAGTTCACTATCTCATAGTCAACAATAGTTTCGAGCCCGCATAGAACCGGAAGCATCATTAGACAAAATTTGAAAAAAATCGTCGTGGAGTCAATCGCCTGCAAGCATTATATTTTCTTTATCGCGAATTATAGCAAGTTAGATTTATTATTACTTTTGTATTATATATCTCTGCAAAGTAACGCCTTATTCTACAAAAATGCAATATATGGTTAGCAAAAGGTCCTACGACGTTACGTTAGAGAGCGTGATGTATATCACGGGCTCAAAGCCCGTGGCAGGCATCTATCATATATCAGTTTTCCATAAAAAAATATATAGTCAACATTCTCCTGCCCTTATCCAACGCTAAATCGGGTCGGCACAACATGTATTAACCATGTTGTTACATGATTTGGCTAGGTATTTTACGACCTGAGGTCAGTTTATAGTACTCGGCAATAAATAATGCACATCGAGGCTCAGAGAGAGAAATCGACCAGATTGTGCTTCATAGAACATTGTCTCACGAACCCGTGTGTGACAGTGACAGCGCTCTACGAAACCGATTGACCGGCTGTTTCGTTCTAAGTTCTCGATGTGCATTATTTATTGCCGGGTACTATACCTTAGTCGCCTTTTACCAAAACTCGGTAAGAAATGAGGTTGGTACTATTCTACTCAGCCGGATACTACACGGCGAAAAAAATTATATGGGCAAAAATATTTTAAAAGCATAATGCGCTTTAAGATAAGGAGCATGTGAAAAAAAACCAGCATGTACACCTACTGAAGTGTAATCTGGTAATAATACCAAGCGTGCGATACTTATTTATTGTATATTCGGAATTTGAACCCACGGATTCTTAGGATCACGCACTTTGACCGTGCGGCCATTGAGGATTAGGCTCCTAGTTTATTAAAACGGCCGAATGTTTCCATTCATATGGGTTAACCGGATGATTCTATCTTATTGGAGACATCTATATTTGCGGATATTAGACCTTTGATGTCGTTTTATGGTGAACAATTTTAGATTACTTTTTATATCCAAAGGGGTTATATTATATCCAAAAGGTCAATCCAAAACCCATTCCCTTTCTCAGAATTGACCATTGGTCGGTGCTTGTTATTATAACATCTGTTTAGTTCGGTCAAGAGGAATAATGAATATTTTTTATAACTCTTTTATTTGGTGCCTTTATTAGAAGTTTTTTATTGATATTAAAAAGAACTTATGAATTTATCCCCATCAAACTTATGACGTTTTGATAAATAATGCAATCTCACTAAGAAACGCAGATTCGTTTGCATTTGCCTCATGACGTTAAACTAATTACAAAGTTTTATAAAAAAAACTTTATTGAGACATTGTGTCCATAGTGTTAGTTGCAATATTGCTTAGCCTATGTTAGTACAGGTTACTTAAAATAAATATTAAATATCATCATCATCATTCTCCTGCCCTTAACCCACTCTAAGTGAGGTCGGCACAGCATGTTATAAACATGTTGTCTCATGATTTGGCTATGTAATTTACGACCGGCCGCCTGCCTGACGCCAACTTACCTTAGTCGCCTTTTACGACACCTCGGTAAGAAATGAAGGTGGTCTATTCTACTCAGTTAAAATAAATATTGAATAATCTTAGTTATATGAAAAAGTAATGATAGTATTATTTTGTTTTAAACAATAACAATGTATTGTGGAACTTCGCAAAGTAACGCTTAGTTCTATTATGTGTTCACTCGTATTGCATGAATTAAGCACAAGTTCAAACACGCATTGATAGTATGTCACTACACGTCCACTCTGACCTATGGCTCTGGTTTTACTGACGTGGTATACTTGAGACAGTGTAAGGATATTGATGAATGTATGATATGTTTGTGTCTTTATATAAATATACAAGGTAATAATCACACATCTTGTACCCATATACACTATAAATTATTTATATAGATTTCATTTCCTCCTGAGCGGACCATCCCATATGCAAGCTTTAAAACTTAAACGTATTGTTTTAATATAAGATTAGAATATAAGAGAATACTTTTTACAAATATTTATGTTATATAAATAAATAAGCGTGCTCATTTTGATACTATTTTATAACGTTCACTCAAATATACCATTTGAACGTAAGATTAGTTCATCGCCCTTAGATTTGATTGCATGCAAAACTATGAATATTGTATAAAAGTAAAGTAAAATAATTTCCATTACAATAAAAACATTCACTGTAGTTAAAAGTTTTAATTTGAAATAGTTGTACTGCATGCACATTAGCGATTAGGGTGAAAGGTTTATTTTAATCACTTTTTATATAAAAAACAACTTTAATTATGCTACGTAACAAGAAGCGAAATTAAATTGAGTGACCAGTTTTTTAATTCTGTTTTGTTTTTGACAAAAACAAATATATAACTATTATACCCGTGTCTTCGGTCGCGGTTCATTTTTTGTATTTTACTTTGTATTTTGTATATAGTATGTAAATCTTAAGAGTTGCTATCACAGCTCTTAAGATTTACATAGCGGTGAGACCGTGCGACTCTTTCGAGGGGAACACGAGTTTAAACCCGGGCAGGCACCAATTAGTTTTTCTATTAAAACTCATGTGTCTAATTAATAATTACAATTTATCAAAATCCCCTTGGATATGATAAATAACCTGTCATTCCTGAACATCGATGTTGTTGAGTCTAAACTAAACTAATTCTCCCAAAGAACACAAGACCGGGCAATGGGATACACCAAACCGCTGCTTTAAGTGAAAATAAACCAAATAATTTAAATATACCTTAATGAAATGTTACAGGGTACACCACATTCTGGCTTAAACAATTTGTAATGGGGAAAACGACAAAAATTGACTAACAAACCGGCCGTCTAGGCATGAAATCCGACATCAAACTAATTGACATGGGACCACGACGTCATGCACAGTCATTTGTCTATCCTGTGACTCATCGGACCCAGAGGGTTGTGGCTTTATAATTTATTAACACGCCAGATGACCGTGACTAACTTATACTTTCAAATTTTGAACAAGTTCAGCGACTTTGGAGGACGATGATCGGATATGGATGGACTTACAAATTTATCACGCAAGGCAGTTGGGTTGTTGTTTTACAAGATTTTTCTTGTTCCTTGTAGTCGGTACCCAGGTTATGTGATTTAGAATTTTTAGAACGTGGTATATGTGTTAATGTATAATGTATTTGTGTCTAAAAGTCGTTGTCAAAGACTATCTGATATCAAATGAAAACATACGAACTCCCAGTCCATATAGTACTTATACTTAGAGATCACAAGCCTAGTGTATGTAACGATATATAGGTATGTAGTGTATTTATGTATAAGTATATTCATGTATTTATTAAATGCATATGTATAAAAGACACATACATATGAAAGGTAGGAATTAAACGTTTCAACCGACATACACTACACATTCTTCAAATTAAAAAAAAAATTCAAATTCAAAATATTATTTATTCAAGTAAACTTATAAAGAAGTGCTTTTGAATCGTTAACTCTACTTACTGCTTGTTCGGAAAACTGTTCCAAGAAACTCGGCGGTTGCTGTTTTTAAAGAATAATTCTTATTACTAGTTACATATAGTTATGACTGTCTTGTACAGGGTCGAAGAGTAGTTATATCCACGCATTCTTATATTCTAAATAATCCTCAATAGTATAGTAGGCTTTCTGTACTATCCTTTTTTTAATAGTAGCTAAAAACCCAAACCCACTGCCGACTTAAGTACTTTCCAAGGTGCAAAGCGGGAACCGCAAGCTTACCTATGTCGGTTCCTACTTTGTCTATTATATACAACGCCAATCTTTATATAATTATGTATATTCTTACGTACAAAAATTAAATTGCTAAAAGTGTGAAAACTACAAATAATTAATCACTAAATACAAATAGAGTAAACTTTAACGGGACTTTAGCTTATCAATGTTATAGATTACTTGATCAAGTATAACAGAGTCGGTTGCCATTAACGATACAATAAGAGTCGTAAAGATTATGGCGGCTTATCAGGAAACCTAACGCTTTGTAAAGAGATATACCAATAATCCCCAGCGATACCAAGGGGTTTCTCGGCCCCCTTTTTTTGCAATGTATTCCTCCTTTTCATCTGATTCATATCTTTTCAGGAATTTCATCTGTATTCCGATTATGATAAGGTTCATATTAATATGCGTTCGTGAATAGCAAGGGTGCATTTTCAAGTGCATGCACAATAATCTTTTATAACTAGACCGTCTCGTGCCTTATGCCGTATTGCGTATTTTAACTATATCACTTGTTTTTTGCGTATAACACTGTCCATTTTAATCGATCAAACTGAATTGCACTTCAATTAGTTGAAACAAGACGAAAATTTGTTCGAACGGTTAAAATTTTAGTCCAAAAGTGAGTGGAATTGAATGACGCTAAATTTCGTAAATTACGTTTATGTCTCACGAGACGTTCCATTTTTTCCGAAGTAAAACAAAATGTGATGAAATATTTAATTTTGGTTAAATTGATATATAAATAAGTAAATATATCGGTATTAAAGTCATACTATTACTATCCCACTGCTGGGCATAGGCCCCCCTCTCTCTGTTTTTGGAGAGAAGGATTGAAGCTAAGACCTACGCTGCTCCAATGCGGATTGGTAGGTTGCACATATCCTTAGAATTCTCTAGAGAAATGCAGGTTTCCTCACGATGTTTTCCTTCACCGAAAAGCGTGATAAATTGCAATTATCAATTAGACACATGAGTTTTAATAGAAGAACTCATTGGTGTTCACTATCACAGCTCTTTTTATCGAACATTAATTACATACAAATGTCATTTTGGATTAGTTAAATAGAGTTTAAAATAGATAATAATGTATCATATTAAATAAAATAGATATCATAATCTGGAAAATTAGTGGTACGAACAGAATTAGATTATTTATAATTCATATTGAATAATATGAAAATATTTCGTGAAATCGTGAAACCCGCAATTCGTTCGCGTCGATTTTGGTTTCAATATATCTTTAAATGTTATCCCGACATATAAACATCAATTATTCCAAATAGATTTTCGCATTGATAATGGCAGTATATAACTAGTATTCACAATAATATTTTATAGTTGTTCGATACGAAGGTATTCGCCGATAACATTACGTCTAACCAACTGAAACATAAAAATACAAACCACTGCAAATTGAAACGAACAATGGCGCGGTGGAATTTTATCAGATCCGCAGTATATCGTCCCTCAAGCGTAATGGCTACATAATTCGCGTCCGGCGTGCACCGCTGACGGCGTAAGACTACGGTTGAGATGCGAAGCGATAACAATCGCCGATAAAATGCGGGTAGTTTTATGGGATGGTAGGACCCTGTTTCCCGTTATCGCCGACAGCGGGCATTAAATCAGGTAGCTTTATTCTTTCAGGATTTAAGCCAGGAGGCGCTCAGATATAAGCCTTTGTTAAGATTTTATTTTTATTTTATATGTCGGATAAGTTTTTTATTGTAAAACAGTATTTTTATATTTAAACTGGTTGATTTCAGAAACGAGAAGTTATAGAATTGCAAAAATTTTCGATATTAACAATGCTTTATGTTTCTTTGAACTCAAATAAGACCCCCGTAAAGAGGCTTCTTGGAAGGTTTTGAACTTCTTGTAAATTATTGTTTGAATACAAATATGCCAGTAACTTCCAGTATTAAGTAAGCAGATAAGGTTAATTTTAACTCAATACTACATTAAAATTATGTGCAGAACATAATTTTGAGACAATACAAAAATTGTACGTTACGTTTGAATGTTACCAAGGTCGTATGTTAATTAATTAGCCGTTCCGGTTATGATTCTGCTTATAAAAATGCATAACAAGTTTTGTTACTACATTTCTTTAATATAGTGAACTCCCAACTTCTCCTACCCCTACACACCTTCAACACACCCTCTAGGTATGGAGAAAAAAGCGTCTATATTATTTTGAAATCTAAAACAAAAAATTAAGCCACAACCCTTTATAATTTGCAACGAGACGCCATTAGATATACTATACAAACTGTACCATCGACTATGTTCTTCCTTGCACCTTAACTTGTCTTTTGACATTGGAATATTGATCACAATCATCATAATCGTTAAAAGAAAGGAAATTATCATAGAGGAAACTGGAAATTTATACTTAAGTCTTATTTATTTACTTGTTTCTTTATTGTACATACATAATATATAAACGAAAGAAAAAAACTAAAGCACATGTACAAAGGCGGACTTATCCCTAAAAGAGATTTCTTCCAGTCAACCTTTGAGTATCAGAAAGAAAAAGATAAGAAGTGAAATATGGATAATGAGAAAAGAAAAGAAGGAAAATATTATACGCATATAGTACCCGACATTAAATAATGCACATCGATGTTTACAACGAAACAGCCGGCCAGTTCGGTTTCGTAGAACGCTGTCACTGTCACACACGGGTTCGTCAGTCTGTGCGACAGAGACGATGCTCTATGAAGTAGAATCTAGCCGATTTCTCTCTCTAAGCCTCGATGTGCATTTTTTATCGCCGGGTACTATAGTCTAGATTAGATCTGTAAGGAGCATTTAGGTAAGGCAAAATCTATCGTATTTATAGATCTTAATCGACCACAGCCTACATCCTACAAGAAGTTGAAACGCTTTTTAAGATATGTTATAAATTATGTCATTCGCTATTGCTTTCCAGTCCAAGACAAACTTTTTCCACAAATATTTCTATTCTTGTACAGTATTGTTTATCGTTTTGCAGTTGCAAGCAAACCTTCCCGAAAAGATTGGAAAAAAAATTCAGGACATTATATTAAATAGAAAACTCATATCATATTGTTTGTCAATATCATTCTCCTGCCCTTATCCCAATCTAAGGGGGGTCGGCAAAACATGTTACAAACATGTGGTCACATGATTTGGCTACGTATTTTACGACCGGCCGCCTGCCTGACGTTAACTTACCTTAGGCCTATTTTACAACCCCTCTGTAAGAAAGAGGGTGGCCTATTTTATTCAACGTGATATCACACGGTGGGTCAAATTACCTTAGTTGCCTTTTACGTCACATCGGTGAGAAATGAGGGTGGTCTATTCTACTCAGCCGGATACCACGTGGCGGGTTTACTTACCTTAGTCGCCTTTACGACACCTTGGTAAGAAATGAGGTTGGTCTATTCTACTCAGCTGGATACCACACGTCATTCATTCATATCATATTGTTTGTATTTGTCCTTATTACGTTGTCTACTTAGGTCTGTGTTCACACTGCGGAACCCTTGTACCTACAGTATTCCCGAGTGCGATTTTGATTTTAATCAAGACGAAAAATGGTCAGGCAATTTTAAATTAAGTGCCTCAGCCGGCGAAAAGAGTGATCCCGGGAACCATTATTGAGGAGTCCACGGTTTGTTAAGCCATTCAACGGCAAGATTCCTTTGAGAATCGAAGAAATTATCCGCCTTTGTGCCGCCGTTCACTTCGTTAGACTTAAATGAAAACTGACGCCTGCTGCGGGTGATAATGCGATGTGAATTATGCAAAAATTGTATGTATCGGAAAAAAATGGACACTATGAAGAATGGTATTTTCATTAAATCTTTTTGTTGTTGATTTTATCAACGTATTGTGATCACAAACAAAAACAACAAGCACTTCAATATAATAATTGGATTGTATAACATTCATTAAAATATTCTACAGAATGTTTTTGTAGTTAGAGTTATTTGTTGCCTAAATATTATATGACATGATAATATTATCTTTCTAAAATAAATGTGTATCAATTAGTTATTATTTTATGGATGATCTGTGATCTTCATTAAATACTCATTTTCATACAACTATGGATTCCACCGCAAAATTAAACAATGTAATTCTTGTACATAAAAATATAAAGAATTATAAAACGATAGGTGATGCATATAATAGACAAAGTAGGAACCGACATAAGCTTGCGACTCCTGCTTTGCGCCTAGCAAAAGTACGTAAATCGTTTGTGGGTATGGGTATAAGATTCTATAATAAAATTCCGAAATCAATTTTGGCCATGCCATTACAGCAGTTTAAAACCACTGTTAAAAAGAGGCTGATACAGAAAGCCTACTTACTATACTGTTGAAGATTACTTAGATGATAAGGATGTGTGAATATAGGTGCACTTCTACCCTGTACAAGACAGTATTAAATAAATGTAACTAATTCTAAGATTTTTTTAAAAAAAGAGCAACCGCCGAGTTTCTTGCTGGCTCTTCTCGGTAGGAACAGCTTTCCAAACCAGCAGTAAAGTTGACGATTCAAAAGCACTTGTTTACAAGTTTACTTGAATAAAGAATATTTTGAAATTTGAATTTGAAACCGCTACTACGACTTATGTATTTTTTTTTCCACTTCCCAGTAGAAAAACTGGAACTTTTTACCCTATACGTTGAATAAATAAATATATGGAACAAATACATAACTTTCGTCCGTCTCCAAATTAAGTTACGTAATACTTTTGTCATGTGTGACAGACAACTATCTTATATAATATTTAAATAAGCAGGTACATAAATAAACCCAGCTCGAAATACCAATAAATTGTTACTAGAAAATGTTGGTCCTCGGCGGGAATCGATAACACAAAGTATAACCATTAATTGTACCATTTCATCATAACATCGTACCATTTAGGTTCATCAAAACTGGTCCAGCGGATTAGCCATGAAAACGTAACAGACAGACAGCCATACACACAGCCTGTGGCATTTATACTATTAACATAAAAATATTAGGTCCTTACATATGAAATTGGCGTTTTCTATGGGAAGAACATAAAGTCGTTTTTTTTTAAATGAAATATATTTAATTAATCAAAGTATGTACCATTGCTATATGCACTTTTGCCATCTCATAGGTAGTTCATTGATCCCCTTACTAAAAAAACCATTCGGGCGGGAATCAATAAAATCTTTGAAGGCGGTTTGGACTGCCCCATCGGAGTTGAATTTTTTTCCTTGCAAGTAGTTATCCAAATTGCGAAAAAAATGGTAATCTGTTGGAGCAAGGTCCGGAGAGTACGGTGGATGTCTAAGACATTCTAATTGAAGCTCCTCTGACTTGGTAGCCGTCTGTTGTGCAGTGTGTGGTCTAGCGTTGTCCTGAAGCAGCAGTGGCCTAGAGCGATTGACCAGCCTCGGTTGTTTAGCAGCAGCTAGCTTTTCCATCACGGTTTGCAGTTGCTGACAATAGATATCTGCCGTAATCGTCTGGCCAGATTTAAGAAAGCTGTAGTGAACGACACCGGCACTAGTCCACCAAACACTTACAAGCAACTTTTTTTATGTAAATTTTCGCTTAGGGCAGGATTTGGCTGGTTCGCCAGGGCTCAGCCATTGCGATGAGCGCTTCCGATTATCGTAGAGGATCAACTTTTCATCACAGGTAATGATTCGATTTAAAATTCCTTCATTATTGTGCCGGTTGAGTAACGTAACGCAGCAGTCGACGCGCGTTTGTCGGTTTGCTTCACTCAATTCATGAGGTACCCACCTTTCAAGCTTTTTCACCTTCCCAATTTGCTTCAAGTGGATTAGAATAGTTTTATCACTAACACCGGAGCCTGCAGCTAACTCGGACGTGGTTTGCGATGGATCCGCTTCCACAATAGCCTTCAATTCGTCATTATCAACTTTGGTCTCCGGCCGTCCACGAGGCTTGTTCTGCAAGTCGAAATTTCCAGAACGAAAACGTTGGAACCAAAAACGCACTGTTTTCTTTTGCGACACCGTCACCATACACATCTATAATCCTTCGAGCCGTTTCTGCGGCACTGGTGCCACGGTGGAACTCATACTCGTAAATAACGCGATATTTCATGTTTTCCATTTTGTAAACAGAGTGACACAAAGAAAAAAACAAAACAAGAAAAAACAAATGAATTAGGGGGTTTGAAACACAAATGCATGAGTAAATAGCTGTATGAATTTGAATTTGGAATTCCTAACCATAAAGGTAATATTTGAGATCAAAGTGGCCAGTACGACAAAACGCCAATTTCATATGTAAGAACCTAATATGCCAATCGTCATAAAGTAACGGCCTGTTACTATCCCGCTGCTGGGAATAGGCGTCCTGTCCGTTTTTTTTTTGGAAAGAAGGGTTGGAGCTAAGACCTACCACGCTGCTTTATCGGATTGGTAGGTTACACATATCCCCAGAATTCTAAAGAGATATGCAGGTTTCATCACGATGATTTCCTTCACCGAAAAGCGTGTGATAAATTGCAATTATCAATTAGACACATAAGTTATAACAGAAAAACTCATTGATGCCTACCCGGGGTTTGAACCCGTGACCTCCACGAAAGAATCGCACGGTCTCACCGCTGGGCTATTACAGCTTATATATTATGTAACAATTGGTATAATCTTAAGTAAATAAATTACACGTCTGTATGCATGTAGAGTAATGCAGAAAAAGTTAATTAAGAAACCGAGGTTGGACCCGGGTATAAGGGAGCAAGCCGAGGGGAGTTCTGATTTCACCCGGGATTATGTTAATGTTCTGATTTGAGCTGAATCACGCTCAGCTAATCTAGCGGGCGATGCGCTTGCAGATAAAAGTGAGTTCAAAGGACTTTTATTTGGTTTTTATCGTTCCGATTGTAGACTTAAAGAGTATTAAATAAACGTCTATTCACACTTAAAGATGGTACATGTAAGCGAAAATAACATTGTGTTTAGTAAAATGTGATTTTTAATAAAACGACAATTTTTTATATTGAAAAAGGTAAATTGGTTACCTAATTGTGATCGAACGGTAAAAGCAGCTTATACCTACAAAATATTTACGGATTCAAACTGTGACTAGATCCTTATTGATTTTTGGACAAAAATTTATGTACTTATTTAATCACAGAATACCTGGGATATATGTCCCAGGTATAATCCTTTTCTCCTTAAAATTAAGGAGGCCTTTTCTCAGCCTCTGCTTTTACCTCAGCTGCTCAGCTGGAAATTGATGAAATCTGGTACATCGGGCTCACATATAGTATTAAAAAAAACTAGTTTTGCCTTTGAGAATATGAAACAACGCATGGTATATAATTGACGACATTTTAATACTAACATTGACGGGTACGAATTTGTGGATACAAGAAGTCAAAATCATATCATATCTCTTCAAAAGTGTTCACACGACGCTATATTAAAATCACTTGGCTGAGAAAGTCACTATGATCAAAGTCGACCAGCACAGAATGACTATTTTGTATATTTAAATACATGGATGGCCACATATTATGTCATTTGTTTCCAGCTCAAACAATGCGGAAGTTTAAAACAAAAAGCTTTTAAACTATTTCAGAAGTGGGTGACAAAACTGCGTTCAGAGAATGAAGCAGTAACTGAAACAGCTTTCGAGTGGCCCTATCTTGATACAGAGCAGCGTTACAAATCTCCGAGATGTCTCCAATGTTTCTTGTAGTTATAATTGTAAATTATTTTCTTTTCTTTGCTTACTTTACTTTTTTTGCATCTTAATTATAAAATTATAAAGGTGAAAGTTTGTAAGTAAACATATTTATTTGTACATGATTTTATTTGAAGGTACCGCTTTACCGCTTCGGAACGCTCACATAATATAGTTATACGCAATTTATTTTAAAAAAACCTAGATAATCATGGCTCCAGATAAAAACAAACAAAAACTTAATATTGTCTATAGTAAAGTACTTATAAATATGAAACCCACTTAATTATTACGTAACCGTTACCCAGCGGGTAAAAGCGTGGAGCGCAGTTAGTAGTTTATTTTATTGGTAATGCATATATGAATTACTGAGTACTCGCCGAGTTGAAACGCATTTTGTTCTACTTTGACGTGTCCCAATATTCTCGTAGATCTCGTATAAATTTAAAAGTCAAAATATTCCCAAATAAATGAAAGTCTTATAAAAATTGCCACATATATATACTCCATAAACTCATACATTGGAAATATTAATTTTTAAAAAGTAGCCTGATAGACACTACAGTTTTCTAATACAGAGTGGCGTACAGGAGACATATTTTCAGGGTTTATCATATTTTCTTTATGTTTTCTTTCAAATTAAAGGGCATACGAAATTCATCATTTTTTAGCTAAATGATGATGATGATCAGCTAAATGCATATCATTTTTGGAACAATCCATCCATCTTTTTTTCTGTTTCCCTACCGTCATTTAACCATCCACATTAATGTCTAAAACACATGCCGTGTGATATCCAGCTGAATAGACCACCCTCATTTTTTTTACCGAGGTGTCGTAAAAGGCGAATAAGGTAAGTTGACCAACCGTTTGGTATCCGGTTGAGTAGAATATACAACCCTCTTTCTTACCTAGGGGGCTTAAAATACGACTAAGGTAAGTTGACGTGAGGCAGGCGGCCAGTCGTAAAATACGTAGACAAATCATTTGACAACATGTTTGTAACTTGTTGTGCCGGCTCTACTTTTGGTGGGATAAGGGCAGGAGGATGATGATTATTAACATAACATTCTTTCTTTCTTTCTATTTTCTAACTCTTTTAAACTAAAAATTTTATTTTGATAGTTATAATAGTTGAGCCTTAATGTTGTTGTTTTCTCCTTTTTCTCTATGTGCATTATTCTCTAGTGTTTATTTTTAGGTTTATAATTTGTGACTTTGTGACTAAGGATCATGTGTTCTTCTACAATTGGTACTACATACTTAATTTAAACTATATGGGATATATGTTGGATGATTTATCGTGTAATGCTGTTGAAGATCCGAATAAATAAATAAATAAACTCTTTTGGTCACAAGATTTTCACTACTCATTACATAACCTTACCAAATTAGTCATTCAATTCGTTAGTACATTCATCTTTCGGCTTTATTCCGTTTTAGGCTTGGCATTTGAACTGCTCTCTTGCGTAAGGTTAACGTGCCCTTATCTTAAAGTCATTACGAGTTTCAATTAAAAAAAACTAATGATTCTTATTTTTGACTAGGCGATTTTTAATATTCCTTGGTGTTTGTGTTATTTTATCTTATCCGAAGTATTTGTTAGGAGTCCTTGTACTAACCACTGTGCTATTAAACTTAAACTAGTTTGCCTTATTATTGTACGTTATCAAGCTATTGTAGCCAAATTACCCTCAATAAAGAGTTAATTAATATCATATTAAGTTTATAGGTTAACTAGACCGAGTGACTTCCGAAATGAAGTAGATAAAGACGAAATGTCAATGCCAAGATAAATATTTTAACGAGTGTAGGAAAGTAAAAAAAGTAACAGTCTGTTACTATGCCCACTGCTGGGCTAAGGCCTCCTCTCTCCGTTTTTGGAGAGAAGGATTGGAGCTAAGACCTACCACGCTGCTCCAATGCGGATTGGTAGGTTACACATATCCCTAGAATTCTCTAGAGATATGCAGGTTTCCTCACGATTTATTTTATTAAACGGTTATTACACTAAATAAGTAGCACACTAAATAAAACTTTTTACTAGAAATTAAACTCGATGGTCGTTACATATTTTTAGAACAATATAAAATTTTAATTACCTATCTACCTTTTAACTTAAACAAGAAATTATACATGTTCTCGATTTCTAGAACAATTTCAATTTATCAAAATAAGATGTAATTTGTTTTTTAAATTTTTTTTTATTTGCAAATATCATTGCGCCTTCCGTAGATATTTGTGCCACAGCCGCACTTCATGAGCCAAAGAGCCACATGCGGCTCCGGAGCCGCACTTTGCCCACCACTGGTGTAGGACGACCTTAAAAAGGTTTTAGATAGCTGAATCAAAGAGTAACAAGAATGTACGATTATTTCCAAAAATAATCTCATCACCTTTTCCAGGTTTAAAAAAGTGTGAGGTATATTTGGAATACCACTTTGGGATAAGCAACGAGCGACACATGTCACAGATTATCTCACTTACTTAAAGCCGTTGTTAAAAATAAAACAAGCTTCAAATAAGTCGTTCATTCAAGCATTCATAATATCAATTACGTCTCTTTTAGTTGATGATCAATATTCAAAAAACTACTCATTACACGGTTGGTCTAAGGCGAATGTTTTGCATCATACAGTTTTATTGATAACATATTTTAATTTTTAGCTTTTAGTTCTCCTCATTTCTTACCTTCTCCTCAGTTCACCCTCATTTCTTACCGAAGTGTCGTAAAAGGCTACTAAGGTAAGTTGACGTCAGGCAGGCGGCCGGTCGTAAAATACGTAGCCAAATCATGTGACAACATGTTTGTAACATGTTCTGCCGACCGTACTTAAAGTGAGTAAGGTCAATGATGATGATGGATATAATTTAATGACTCCAGTAACATATAAATAAATTGTAAAAGTATGTTTAAACAGTACAATTCTAACTTAACACTCGTACGACGTGTCATTTACTTGTTCATTTCTGTAGTAAATATTTACCACTTTTATATTACTGAAATAATATTACCCCCAGACTACTTAGACTTATTAAGGCGAGTTTTCATTCAGGACGATATTAAACATAGAGTGTATAACACAAAACAATGTAATAACCCTTTTATAGGTCCTTGCCCTGTTGTGCTTTGAAGTTATTAAAATTCAAAATAACTACAAAGAGAAAATTGCTTTTCTTTGTCCATTCTCTTTCAATATAGAATGCAATATTTTTGTACATAAAAATATAAAGAATTATAAAACGATAGGTGATGTATATAATAGACAAAGTAGGAACCGACATAAGCTTGCGACTCCTGCTTTGCGCCTAGCAAAAGTACATAAATCGTTTGTGGGTTTGGGTATAAGATTCTATAATAAAATTCCGAAATCAATTTTGGCCATGCCATTACAGCAGTTTAAAACCACTGTTAAAAAGAGGCTACTATACTATACAGAAAGCCTACTATACTGTTAAAGATTACTTAGATGATAAGGATGTGTGGATATAGCTGCACTTCTACCCTGTACAAGACAGTGATAAATAAATGTAACTAGTTCTAAGATTTATATTTTAAAAAGAGCAACCGCCGAGTTTCTTGCTGGCTCTTCTCGGTAGGAACAGCTTTCCGAACCAGCAGTAAAGTTGACGATTTAAAAGCATTTGTTTACAAGTTTACTTGAATAAAGAATATTTTGAATTTGAATTTACTATTTTATTAAAAACATTTTCTTTGACAGACGCGTGTTGTAGACAGAATTAATTAAGAAGAATAAGAAAGAATTAATAAGAGATTGATGATTTCTGGGAAGAGAATTTAAGCTACAAAGACGACAAGGGTTTTCACGTAGATTACTACTATAATAGTATTTAAAAATAAATAATAAGTATATATATAAAGAGCAATCACACCCACGGTTGTACCTCTCCAAAGTAAGTTACTTAATACATATAGTACGCGGCAATAAATAATGCACATCGAGGCTTAGAGAGAGAAATCGGCTAGATTCTGCTTCATAGAGCATTGTCTCTGTCGCACAGACTGACGAATTCGTGTGAAACGTCATATAATAACTGAGTGACAGAGACAGCGCTCTACAAAACCGAACTGGCCGGCTGTTTCGTTCTAAACATCGATGTGCATTATTTAATGCCGGATACTATACTTGTGTTATGGGGGAGAGACTTAATTTTAAATAAACACTTATACATACAGACTCGAAGAACCAACACTAATTAATAGATAACAAGCTGTCCGGCCATGCGTTACTGTGACTCACTCTGATTTCGAATTCGCCACTTAATAGAACTCAACAGTAAAAAAATGCCGGGAAACCGTACATCATCCGCTACATCTGTAAATTCATCAAAATCGGTCCAGCCGTTTCGGAGTCTATAAAGAACATAGAGACAAACCTTAATTTTAAATAAACATTTATACATAAAGACTCGAAGAACCAACACTAATTAATAGATAACAAGCTGTCCGGCCTACCACTGCTGTGACTCACTCTGATTTCAAATTCCCCACTTAATAGAACTCAACAGTAAAAAAAATGCCATCAAACCGTACAGGATCATCCGCTACATCTGTAAATTCATCAAAATCGGTCCAGCTGTTTCGGAGTCTTTAAAGGACATAGAAACAAACCTTCATTTTTTAAACAGGATGATGTTGGCCCTCTGCGTCACTGCTGCTTGCGTCAACTGGCTTTATTGTCGTTTGTACAGTTAAGGAGATTTCTACAATTGTCTTAATAACTCGTAATATATTGTAAGAAGAACGCCTTGGACTTATCGGCATCAACGCTAGTCTATTGTGTTGTTGATGCAATCGCGGCCTTGGGAAAGTGAACAAAAGTGAGTGCGCAAGAACATTTGTAGAACCGCGATGCTAATCGCCCGCTCAGTTTTCCAAGCGCTAAGGCGTGCTTTAAGAAATTAATTATGGCTCAGTCGTATTAGCGTAATGACGTAGAAGATATCATGCAACATAGCACTCACAGATTTGACTGAAATTGTATCCTTAAATACGTAAGTAACGGCCTAACAGTGTACTACTACTGGGCAAAGGCCTTCTCTCTCTCCGTTTTTTAGAGAAAAGGGTCGGAGTTAAGATTCACCACGCTACTTCAAATTAAAATTGAGGCAACTAAGGTAAGTCGATCCGCCGTGTGGTATCCGGCTGAACAAAATAGACCACCCTAATTTCTTAACGAGGTGTCGTAAAAGGCGACTAAGGTAAGTTTACCCGCCGTTTCCTATCCGGCTGAACAGAATAAACCGCCCACATTTCTTAACGAGGCATCGTAAAAGGCGACTAAGGTAAGATGACCCGCATCATGCGGGTTTCGTCACTATGTATAACTTCACCGAAAAGCGTGTGATAAATTCCAAATATCAATTAAGTTTATAAAAGTAAAGTAGCAGCCTGTTACAATCCCACTGCTGGGCATAGGCCTCCTCTCTCCGTTTCTGGAGAGAAGGGTTGGAGCTAAGACCTACCACGCTGCTCCAATGCGGATTGGTAGGTTTCACATATCTCCAGAATTCTCTAGAAATATGCAGGTTTCCTCACGATGTTTTCCTTCACCGAAAAGCGTGTGATAAATTGCAATTATCAATTAGACACGTGAGTTTTTAATAGAAAAACTCATTGGTGCCTGCCCGGGTTTGAACTCGTGTTCCCCTCGAAAGAGTCGCACGGTCTCACCGCTGGGCTATCACATTTAATTAAGTATATAGTTCTTAATAAACTCATTGGTGCCTGCTAAAGGTTTTGGACCTGTCAACCCCTACACAGAGGCAAACGGCCGCACCGTTCGGCTATTATAGTTCTAAATCCATATCTACCCTTAAAATCGTAGGTATTTAAAATTTACATCTCGTTTCTCAAAATTATTTTATTAATACTTAAAGTATTTTTTAAAAAGGAACATTTTATTGGCCTCCTTACATTTTAAAAAAAATTAATAAATAAAAATACATGGGGCACTTACACACGATCGTCCGTCCCCAAAGTAAACTTAATACTTGTGTTATGGGTGAGAGACAACTGGTAAATATACTACATGTATAAGTTTAAATACATACTCAAATACAAATATACACCCAGGCTCGAAGAACCAACAAATTGTTTATAGAAAATGTTGGTCCTCGGCGGGAATCGAACCCGCGACCCGTGAAGCTGAAGGCAGGGTCACTACCCACTGCGCCAACAGGCCAGTTAATATAAGTCAACATAAACCTGATATTCCAGTTTTGATTATCTAAGGTTATATTTTTGGAAGGTTTCGCCCATGATTGCAATCAACCTGTAAAATCGTTCAAGGAAGCGTAAAGAGTTCGGACACGATCGTGCGTAAAAAACTGCTATGAAGAATGATTATCCTATACCTTTTAGATTACTATTGCTTTAATTATAGTGATATCATCGACGTTGGAGGCCTACAAATAGGTGATAAATAGTACAGTAGTAATTGCTCCCATTAGAATATAATCGAATTTTTTTTTTTTTAAACGCGATTTTATAAAGAGATTCTATGAAAATTGAAATAATCAGCTAATTTTTAATAATGTGGAAAGCCAAAAAAATCTTGGAAATAAAGGAAAGTAAACCTTTCTAAGCAGCGTAATAGGTTATTCTATTAGTTATGCTACCATCTGTATTTCAAATTCTGTAACTAAAATCAAAACTTTTACCATGTTAGGACCCGAATGTGTTCTCCAGTAATAAAAGAATGCTGCAATATCCTGTCGTAATATCCGTTTGTTTATAGTTTCGAGAAATTCTTGGCGTTTGTCGGGCCGTCTTGATTGTTTTGAGTTCTCCTTAAATCGGTAATAGTTTATTGTTTGCCCTTTGTGAGTTTGGAGTTAACGGTGTTCGGTAAAATTTGTAAACATCCAATGTCAACATCGAACTTGTCAGGAAATGCTGCTAATTGTTTATTGATTTGGAATTTCTTAACTGAGAACTGATATGCCACGGGTAAACTTTTTCACTTGTGATGTTGAATAATACAGATAACAGCGGAAAATTTTAACACCTCTTAAAATCTTTGCAGTATTGCAATGATTGTAATAATTTGAAATAGATAAGCAAAACGAATTCAACTGATACGGAAATCTGTCATCCGCTGAGACGAAATGAGTGTACACTTAAACCCGTATTCAAGAAGCATATAACTACAAATTACTATGTAAAGGAGGCTAGTTCACTGTGCGTTCCTCGTGTCAAGCCTTCCATTTCATAAACAATACTTAGGCAACACTCAACTAAAAGAACGCTATGCTTCCAAACTCGCACTCTGATTGGTCCATTTGATCACATCAAGTAGTTCAGTCTAGTTCTTGACAAATGTCAATGTTGTTAACAAACAAGCATAACCTTATTTTGGTATTCCCGCAATTCGCAATATTTTGTGTAATGTGCGATGTAAATAAAATATAGTTTAGTATATTGACTTAGCCTTTGGATTTAAATTCAAGCACTGCAACTCCTATTTTTCTTTAATTTATCATGTATAATAATTTTGTTGTATATTTTGACTTATATTATTTACTAATCGAAATAAAATAATTCTAAGAATAAAATATAATTAATAAATATCTAATAAAGAATTTCGACTTACACCAAAGCGGCGCGAGAACGCTATGCGTTCGCTAAAATAGCTCCTTATCTATTTTAGCTGTGTCGATTTTGACAAACGCATAGTAGAACATTTCACTCAAGTAATGTTTATGAATACGGGTGTTAATGCTTGCTCTTATTGGAAATAGTTGACTCTGTGCTTTTTTATGCTGTATACAGCCAACGTTTAAATGGGACTGACGACTATTTCGACACGACCCCACTTCCACTACCAAACAGCTGGAAAACCAGAATTGTCATGTGACTTTTTCGTTTCCAAGAGACACATTACAATATTATTTTTATATTTATATTTTGTTTGAACAGCCCCACTATCACACACATACTGTTTTAATTGGTAGAAAGAAACATAACGCATTAGATTCTAAGTTTCCTAACCAAAAAATTGTGTTAATGAGGAGGCGTGCTGCATGATTTAAATCTCTACTGCCCTAGATTAAGTTAACCTACTTAAATAACTCACGGAAACGAATCGCATAATATATCTTACCCCAACACGTACCTTGTACGAGTAACATACCGTTGACTTGAATAAGTTACGACCGGGTGGGAGGGATGGTATTCAATATTTTTAGACCTTATTTTGATATTGAAAGAAAATATTCTTATATTTATAATGTGATTTAGATGTCTATAACAATACAGAAACGACATTTAATGCTATTTATTGTCTAAATCACAATAACAATATTATTTTTTACTATTTTACTATTACAATTTACAAATTGGTTTATGCGACAATGACGCGATATATTCTATTCCTATTATATATTCCTTCTATAGACCCGACCGCGGCTCTATGACATGAGTTGCGCGGGAAATTCAAATATGAAAGAAAATATTTTCTCTTTATATATTGAAAAAGTTCTAATGTTGTAAGAAAATATTTAAATCTAAAGTTGAAACGAAATATTTTATATTCTTAAGACGTAATTGTCATACGATTTAGATAATGATTCTTAAATGTTGGTGGATTCCAACTTGGGAAGGGCATATATGATTTTTAAATAAAAAACTTATGTGCCTAATTAATAATTTAAGATTTCTCACTCGCTCTTCGCTAAAGGAAAACAATATAATGTGCACATCTTTGGACAATTCCTTAAAACTACCAACAAAGTTGTCTAAGCTCAATGCTTTTATTTACTTACTTACTTACTATAGTACCCGGCAATAAATAATGCACATCGAGAACTTACCACGAAACAGCCTGCCAATTCGGTTTCGTAGAGCGCTGTCACTGTCACACACGGGTTCGTGAGTCTGTTCGACAGAGACGATGCTCTATGAACCAGAATCTAACCGATTTCTCTCTCTGAGCCTCGGTGTGCATTATTTATTGCCGCGTACTATACGTACACTATACACAGTTATGCGATGGTAACGTATTTTTTAAAATTTTAAAAATTTTAATTTTACTACTTATGTAAAACAATTAAGATTTCAGTAACGTATCTTGAAAACAGCGTATTGTATAAATCATGAAAAATGTGGGTTAATTGTTGAATGTCATTTATCTACGGTCTAGTTTACTTATTCATATGTACACTGTTACGCGGTTAGATAACGATTTTTATTATATAAGATATACTCTCGCACACTCATTGATGACAATCACACGCCTACTATTGTTGTTCTGTGAAAGTATGCGATTTCGCATGGTTGTGGCGCTTACTCTATTCTCGTTATTTAAAAGATTTAACAACAGTTCAAATTTTTCACAACATTCTTCTCGTGTATACAAACATCTACATGACTCATTACAACACTGGCATAGTTCTTAGTTGCTAAGATTAATTGCGTATGAGTATCCATAAACATGATACGCTTTTAGATCGTTTTTAGATGTATAATGTTACGTAGGTACGTACGTTGGGTTCGTGGATTTCGATGAAAATACCTGGAGACTCACTTCTGAACTGTTAACTTATCCTTTCTTCCACTAGTTACACAAAGATTAATAATAATCTCTTTTAAACTTTAACACAAAATCGCTCAGCACTTGTTCACGATCTTCGCAGATATTCCAAGAGAGCCGTCCAGAGTTCCGCTTTGCTTATATATCCTCTCCTCGTTTCCCTTCCATTCGCGGTAGTTAGTGTTGTCATTGTAAAATATAAGAATCTCAAAATTCATTATAGCTACGCTAACATTACAGTCTCTATACAGTTTTTTTATCCAATAAGAATGCCGAGGTCACAAATAATTCACTTTTATTTTCGCTTGTTTATTCGCTCTTGATCGCTATTCGCAAACTGAATGTCGAGGCGCACGATACGTCTGTTTATATATCGAGCGAACTGATTTCGAGAACATTCAATACCTTCAAAAGATCGTAAACATGTTTACCGATAAACATGTTTTGATACAAGTCGAATGTTCCAGAGAATTAGCGTTAAGCAAATTTGAACTCTATGACATATAGTTTACGGTTTACGAACCCTTTATGCATGTTCGTAAACTGCCCTGATCAATTTGAACTTTATGACATATGCAATACGAACTCTTTTCACATGTCCGTAACTATATTTATGTAAGTAAAAAAGAATGTCTTTTGGGGCCAATGCCTTTCCCCTCCTTGGAATTCTGTCTCTTACCGCTATGCGGTCGCTGCAGTACGCACATAAGTCAGTATTCTCCTGAGAGGGGCTCCACACACATACTTCTCCATAGAAAAGCGTATAATGTATTTATTTTATACTAGCTGTGCTGTGAAAATCAGTGTCACATAGTTTTTCCAGCGTCTATCCCGAACCTACAGGAGTTCTAGGATAAAAATGGCCTATACGTTGCTTCACAACCTCCTCCACCGGTGAAAGTCCCATCCAAACTAGTTTAGCCTTTCTAGAAAATCTACAATTAACATAAATCTACTATTAACCTAAACCTTCCTCAAGAGTTGCCCTATATTTTTGTAAAAATCGTATTCAAATCACAGCCTTTGAGGACTTTGTTCTACGAATATAATATAGGTATCGATGAAGTGCGGAGGCGAATAAAAATTTTGGAAGTGAATCACTTCTGAAATTCAATTCGAGAATCTATGGCTCACAGGGCATTGTTATTCCTACCAGAATATAAGTAAAATGAAGCCTAATCCGAGTTATTTTGAATGCGCTTAATGTACTCTCACTAACTTTTATTAACTATACATGTTATTAATGTGATTTGTTTCATTATTTTGTAGTTAAATATATTTTTTTTATAACTAGTAATTAAGAGTACTGCGCGGTAGAAGTCGTTTAGGTTTATGGGTATGAAGAAATTAATTGTTTGTAATTGATATTATATACATATATAGGTATATTATAATGAGATTTTTAAAACTTTAATAAATAATACATAAATTGTAGTTAAATTTTTAATACATGGCGGCTTTTAAATATAAAAAATACTTGCTTTAAAATACTTGCTTGGTCGTTGTGCTCATAAATATGTGTGTTACAAAGATTTACCGCATCAATCCAGACCCCGCGGAAAATCCACAACCTTATATATCTTTGATTGAAGACCCATCGAAATCTGTTTAGCCGCTCCGTATAATGTATTATATCCGTATATAGTATTAATCAAAAATTGCACTATCTTTTAGTAAAAACCACTATTTAGCAAAAATAAAGAAAACCGTTCAGTACATTTTGAGAAAATCGATGACGTACAAACAGATAACGCACACGCTTTTTATAGATAAAAACAATTCTACAAGTGCAAAAATATCTCGTGATTTATCAAGATGGCCGTTATGTCGGACAAATGTTGCGATCGTGTGTATTTAAGTTTCTGTGCCGGAGCGAAAAGCCCTTTCCTAAAACCGGTTCACCTCTAACAGGTTTCAGGTTTGTAACATTATTTCACTTTGCTTTTATAGTTGCGTTAGTTTTTAAACAGTTGAAGTAGCTAACAGGTTTTTAGAACGTTCGTTATTGAAGTCCTCTTTAAATAGTTTTTTTAGTCAAATGAATGTGCGTTTCACTAAATAAAGCTGGTGTTTGTATTTTAGTACGCATGTGAAAAAGGACACAACAATATACTTATCGCTCCAATTTTTATCTTTTAGATAGTTCTCTCACACACACACCGTAAATTAAATAAGATCATACAAACTTTAATAATAATGTTTAATAAACATTAGAATGTTCCTTAATTAACATAATTTAGTTTAGGTATACTTTGTTTGGAACATAGTTTGTTATTTTATATTATGGCGGCGGTCGTTGAAAACTGCAGCGCATTTTTTACTTTTGCAGTGTCTTCATTGCCATTGTATAAATGCTTTTGTGAGTTCCTTTAATAATAAAAAAAAATTAAGACATCCAGGATTTTATTATTTTTACCTCAAGGACATCAACTGCTGGTCATATTTGCTGCTGGTGGGATTTTAACGCGACATGCTCTTTTGCCTTCTGGTTTCATCTGCTTCCCACGACTGCTTTCGCATTCTTCAACCCGGTATTAGGTTAATGTATGTCTGTATGTCCTTTGTAGATTCCGAAACGGCTGGACCGATTTTAATGAAATTTTTAGACATTGCGGATGATCCTGTAAAGTTTAATGGTGATCAGAGGATTTTTTTAACTGTTGAGTTCTGTTTCGAGAGGAATTCTAAACCAGACTGAGCCACTGCGCCTGAACGGCAACTTTTCATATTATGATTTTTTATTTACTTTCAAATGCATGACCGTATTGTAAATACTATTATGGCCTTATGGTGAGATCACTTTACCTTTATTAAAGGAAGATTCACGTGGTCTCAGCCTGAGTACACTTTTACGAGTTTCCTATTAAAAATATGCCGTTAAATTTGAATCTACATGAAGGACAAATTATCATGCTTTCGCATTTATTAAGACTATTTACACTTATTTAATGTATATATATCATATGTATTAAGAACATACATCATCATTCATCATTCTCCTGCCCTTATCCCACTCTAAGTGGGGTCGGCACAACATGTTAAAAATATGTTGTCATATGATTTGGCTACGTATATCGCGACAGGCCGCCTGCCTGATGTCAACTTACCTTAGTCGCCTTGTACGACACCTCGGTTAGAAATGAGGGTGGTCTATTCTATGCCGGATACCACACGGCATAAGTGTTAAGAACATACATGATACAATAAAAATTGAAACTTTTTGCAATATTAATTAAAGATGGCAACAACATTTACGATAATAACAAACATCCAGCATACTAATTAAATAATGAAATAGTATCTACTTATCAGATTTAAGATGTTAACAGTGGTAGTAAAAGCAAAAGTATCACATAACTTTTGAAGAGCTTACCGAAATACCTTAAACTTTTTTGGTGTCTATATAACCTATCAACGTAATATAAAAAATTCTTGCAGTTTCAAAATAAACTACTATTTCGTAAATTAATAGTTTAAAAGCTGTGGATTAACAAATAAATAACAAAACTTAGAAAATCAGTTCGCTTCCCTTTTGTAAAATGTGTTAAGTTTAAAAAGTGTTCTCAAGTATCTATACTTGCAATACTTCCGGATGGTTTAGGAAAATGGTACATATCGGTATTATGTAAATTGTATTGAAGAGATCGCGCAGTTCTTAAAAAACTTGCTTGCTGGGAGTCGCGTGCGCTGCGTAAATCAACACACACTAAAGTAATGTACTAGAGAATTGTAGATGTATAAAAATACTACAAAAACAGTCCGCGATAGCATGTCTCTATCTCATATGGTTAACTCACAATAACTACTTTTATGTTATAAATTTGAATTCTAGAGAAAATTGTGACACGCTGGTTTCCACGCGGGCGAAGCCGCTGGCACAGCTAGTAATATATATATATATAATTGAGTTTTCCTACTATATCCGAAGCTACGATTTTATTAATGTTATAAAATAAGCCTATAATGTTATTTCAAAGTCGTTTATTGCAGGAAACGGCAAAGTCAAGCTACAAATAGCCAAGATCCTAATGACCACTAACTCATATCGCATGGCCGCCTGAGTTGTAAAATTAGAAGCAGCAATTGATATTAGTTGCGTAATTGTAGCTGCAGATATGGACTCAATCTATGAGTTAAGAGACAGCTGTTAGAAGTTCGATAGAATAAAAACGCTAGATATTAAATTTATGCAATATATTGTTTGCAAAAAATCTTTACTAAATTATGTGCATTGAACAAAAAAAGGTCAAATGGGTGCATAGTCGATTAATTTATACTCAAGAAAGGAAAATTCATATTTCAATAACCACATTTTGGTCCGATTAAACAATAAAAAACTAAAACTATTTTTAGGCTTAGTTCAAAGCATGTCGGTTAGTCGTTTTCAACTGATACTCATTCTAAATAATTTATATTATTAGGCGTTACTTTGCGGAGATCCATAATACAGAAGTAATAATAAAATTATTTTGCTATAATCCGCGATACAATAAATAGAAATTATATATAGTGTTAAATGTATAGTGGACTATCCCTATTTTCATGCCCGATATGTGCAGGATTCGTTAAAACACATGCACAAACCTCCACCACTTCCACCACAATACACAATCACTACACGCGTTCACTATCACAAACTCAACAATCGTTTCGCCCCGCAACCGAAGCATCATCATAGACTCCACGACAAAATCGCAAAGCTTTGCGATTTTGTCATACATGTTTTGTTATACATTTAACACTATACATATTTTCTATTTACTGTATCGCGGATTATAGCAATATAATTTTATTATTACTTTTGATACTCATTCTTTTGTACGCTGTTTGCATAATTTTAGGTAAATCAGAGTAGAACAAGATAATTACAATACAGCTATCAAAATGTCATAATATATTATTGCGTTACGCTGTTTTTTAAATGTATAGTAATAGAAAGATAGAAACATATTTTTTTTCCGTACCATTAATTATAAATGTTACTGCTAATATGTGTCATCTGATAAGATACTATCACATAATTAATTTCCTTACTTACGTTTTATTTTATTTTGATAAAAATTAAATTTATATTTTTCTTATGAGCAAGGTTATTTGGCAATATACGGTAATATTTTATTATCAGAATATAATAGTTATCAAAAAACACTCCTGTCAAGTTTTTTTTATTATATATGTAATACTGTACACTCATTTTAAATACCTTAGTTATTAACGGACAAGTTATATAGGTTTTTTGACTAATGGATAGTCCGAAGAACTTGATCATACCTATACAAATATTATTAGAATAAAGGATTATGCAATTATTTTTTTTTAATATTCGTTATTTAATGAAAAATCAGTAAATGTGGCGACTGTTTCTTGAACTATAATTTCGACGTCCGGTGTCTGCTCGTTGTATGAGAATATCTGTTATTGCAATGCTTATACGATTATATTATTAATGATTGCAATTAAAACATTATTTACTCCTGAAATATAATAAGGTAATTCACTTCATCAATTGCAGCGTATTAGCCTTAAACACGTAATAGACGGAGAGACATTCACATTTATAATATGTCTAGCTGTGCCTGCGGCTACGTCCGTGTGAAAAGCAGTATGTTAATTTAAATTTTGAACATAAAATGTACTTTTACTACTTATGTACTCACAATATGTACTATTGTGAGTAAACCATAAGAGATAGAGACATGCGGTTCCGGACCTTTTTGTAGTATTTTTGTAGATCTACAATTCTCTAGTACATTACTTTAGCTTATCCCTGCTGGTTTACGCGGCACACGCGACTAAAGCTCCCCGCAGGCGAGTTTTTAAAACTACGCGACCTCTTCAACACAATTTAGAAAAAACCGTAATGTTCACCTACACCTTCCGGAAGAATTGCACTACCTTTTAGTAAAAACCGTACAGAAATCCGTTAAGTATATTTTTGAGAAAATCGATCACATACTTACAGCTTTTAGGGGCTGTCTTTATGATAAGTATAGATATGGACGTTGGTGCTAAATTTATAGCATTAGGTCTCGTATTCGCGAGATATTACTTAAGGTGTGGCAGCTATCCAATTCCCACATGCGTAGTTAAATGGTGTCGGTAGACAGAATTAATCAGTGAATACGGGTGTCGGACGAATTAGGCGCGCCGTGACCACGGATGCTGTTCATTAGTTCTCGCCTATATGTGACAATATCCGTTGTTCTCATTGAATTACCAAGTTTTAAGAATTTGAACGTAGATTTAATTAGTTTAGTCTGTAGTCAAGTACAGGTTATAAAACTTATTTATATTGTTTACTAACTTTGCCTGCGGCATCACCAACGCGGAAATCAGTCACAATATTTTTCCCGCCTAAATGCCTTTATTTAATGTACTTTATTATGATTTAACCATAAAAGATAGAGACATGCTGTCGCGGACTTATTTTTTGGTATTTTTGTAGACCTACAATTGTCTAGTAAATAGGTCGGCAACGTTTTTAATATAAAGAGTGGAATACTAAATTAAAAATTAATGGCGGGCGCAAAATATTTTTGAAATATTCATATTTAAAAAAACGTGTTCATTTTTTATTTTCTTTTCTAAATTAATAATAGTTTAAGGGCACACTAAAGTTTATTGAAGGTCGCAGTGGCGCCCGCGGCAACGCGTTGCGGACCTCTGGTCTAATACTTATAGTACGCGGCAATAAATAATGCACATCGAGGATTGGAGAGAAAAAAGCTAGTTCTGCTTCATAGAGCCTTGTCTCTGTCGCACAGACTGACGAACCCGTGTGAAGCGTCACATATTAACTGAGTGACAGTGACAGCGACTACGAAACCGAACTGGCCGGCTGTTTCGTTCTAAACATCGATGTGCATTATTTAATGTCGGGTACTATACTTTAGTGTTTCTGTGCTGTTTAACTTGGCGCACGCGGCTAAACCTTCCAGTTTTTTTTACAACTCTACAACTCAAATTAAACAAAAACCGAAATTTACTACGATCTTAAACCTTGTAGAAGAATTGAATTTCCTTTTATAAAAAATGTTACAGTAAAAAGGTCGAGAATTTTTAAGAAAATCGATCACGTACAGACAGGTTTAGTTTTTTAATAGGTATACATATAGATTTTGCTATTGGTTACTTATCATTTTGGTGATTTTTGGTTTCAGGTAATAGATCGAGGGAATATACTGTACTTGATGAGTGCACCCACATAATACGTTGTGTAAGTAGAGGTTGGGCAATTTTTTTTTATTTTGTAATATTTCGACCCGTGACTTTGCTTATATCAATTTTAGTGTTGAAATACCCTGATTTATGTACTTTATTTTTTTCTGATCCCGAAGGAAAATCATTACTTTTAGAAAAGGATACATAATATGAGTATACTTCTGGCAAAAGTATGCAAAATATATTTTGCTTTAGTTAACTTACAATAAAAAAAATTCTCGTTTTACTTTCGGGAACAAGTAAAATACACTCGTATACATTGCATTATTTTGGGGTACTTCAAAGATTAAGTGGGCGCGAAAGAAGTCTCTAGTACCACTAGTAATAAATATTCCAGCTTCACAATTTTTACAACTCCCTACTACTCCCTACTAAGACTGCCGTCGATATGGTGGATTCACCATACAAGCAATTCATACAAACCACATCACATTAGCTGTGATAGCCTAACGGTGAGACCGTGCGACAAGCTGTGATAGCCTAGCGGTGAGACCGTGCGACTATCTAGAGACGACATAGGTTTAAACCCCGGGCAGGCACCAATGAGTTTTTCTATTAAAACTTATGTGTCTAATTGAAAATTGCAATTTATCACACGCTTTTCGGTGAAAGAAAACATCGTGAGGAAACCTGCATATCTCTAGAGAATTCTGGAGATATGTGTAACCTACCAATCCGCATTGGAGCAGCGAGGTAGGTCTTAGCTCCAACCCTTCTGTCCAATAACGGAGAGAGGAGGCCTTAGCCCAGCAGTGGGCATAGTAACAGGCTGTTACTTTACTTTTACTTTTACATCACATTACATCACGTTATCGACGCCATGACCCACGTTGGTAGTCAGATGAGTGGTGAATTTATTTTTAATCGTTTTACCATACACCTTTCCAGTTTACACCAATTTGGAGAACACGTAGAACTAGGTACACCTGTACATGACAGTAATGACTAAATGTAACTAGTTATAAGATCTATATTTATGAAAAGAGCAACCGCCGAGTTTCTTGCTGGCTCTTCTCGGTGGGTACAGCTTTCCGAACCAGCAGTAGAGTTGACGATTCAAAAGCACTTGTTTAGAAGTTTACTTGAATAAAGAATATTTTCGAATTGAATTTGAATTAGGAAAGTCGAAAATAAACATTTTGTATAATAATTGATTATTTTGTCACAATAATCGATTATTTAAACATTATAAATCGATTTGAAATAAAGCAATCATATTAATTCCCCTCTTTTATTTCTCCCTTTTGCCCTCTTTTTTTCTTGTCTTTTAAGATGAGATATACATTTTTAGATGAAACCAATGTAGCTAAATTACACATCTTATTCAAATTTCGCAAACAGCGCGTTATTTTTTATTGTCTTGTCTTTACTTGTCCATTTTACTTAGTCTTTATTCTAATTCAATAGTAAAATAAAAAAGCTAGTATTTAAATAGACAAAAAAAACCAGTTATGAATTATTAGATTTTTTCGTTTCAAGCTTATCTTGCTTATATGTTTAAGAGAGAAAATAGATTTTAACCACTAAACCATCCCTACGTAGAACGGTTTGTCCCAGTCGTTATCGCTAACAATATTGAAGCGTAAAGGACTTATTTTAGCTCCATGTCACTTGTTCCCTAACAGGTTGTGAAGGTCAGGCGACAGTCGTCTGTCTAAAAACTGGTAACGCGCCTGATATGGATTCCAAAAACAACCAGCGAAGCAATGTAAATATTTGCAATTTAGTAGTTATAAAATAAATTCGTTTCTGCCGATTGTCATGACTCGAAATATAACGTCTAAGTTGTTTCGGTGCCTGACCTAAGAATTTAGTTAAGATTGTTATTGTGCCGACAAAAATAACAAACAGCGTGTCTCGCTCCTTGACAAATATTTCAAAATAAATGTTGTGGTAACATCTAATATGCTGACTTAATGATCAGATCATTAGTCAATCAGATTACACATATCCCATTTTTTAAAATAAATATAATCTAGTATTATGATCACAATCGTGAATATCAGTAATGTTTAAGAGAGTTATTTCAATATTCACAAGTTTGTATGTGCGATGTAAAAGACTTATTATGGTGGTTACTAAAATATTCAACATATAGATCAGGCAACCCTAATGCCTATTATGATAAAACATATACCATTACAGCAGTTTAAAAACACTATTAAAAAAAGGCTAGTACAGAAAGCCTACTATACTGTTGAGGATTATTTAGACGATAAGAATGCGTGGATATAGCTGTTCATCGAACCTGTACAAGACATCAATAACTAATAATAATCAATAGTAATAAGAATTATTTTTTGAAAACAGCAACCGCGAAGTTTCTTGCTGGTTCTCCTCGATAGGATCAGCTTTCCGAACCAGCAGTAAATGTTGACGATTTAAAAGCACTTGTTTATAATTTTACTTCAATAAAGAATATTTTGAGTTTGAGTTTGACTATAAAAGGACTTAAGTCCATTTATCAACATATTCACGCCTGGTATGGATATAACGGTATACATTACAATCAGATATAAATTATTTAGTACAATATTTTACCTTAAAATGTACAATCATAGATTTTAAAATAGAACCGCCTTACGCATACTTAATATTTTTCAAATCATGCTATCATGTTACGGTCATGCAAGAATATTCTTACTACTTTGTCCATAAATGTACACTATTATATTTCTGGCGATGATAGTAAGAAGGCAAAAAGTGAAGACTTAAAATCAAGTCAGTTATTGAGTAAACGCTTTCATGTCATCCTTAAGAAGTGCAATAGTTTTCAGATTTAACAACAACACCGCCGTTATGCGTTCACTGGAGCAATAAATTGCGTACCTTGTAGTAATTTGCCGAGGTCGTCCGTTAGCCGTTGACCCAGTGACAGATTAACCGTTAGTTTAGCCTCATCTGTTTCCGTTACATCCAAATTAAATATTATGGTATTTGCGGACGTGATTTATTAGTGAAGTTTTTCCTGCTTAACATACCTTCTCGCTTTCGCTGTATGTTCTATAAACTTCAGTAAAGTACTTGTTTCGACCACATTCATTTAAAAGTACTTGTTTACAAATTTACTTGAATGAAAAATATTTTGTTTTTGAATTTGATTATATAAAAGACCGCAGAAAGTTCTGACCGCGACTACGTCTCTATACCAAAAATAACATCCATCTATTTCCACGTTTCAACGTTTAAGGAAGGAAATATTAATTAACGCACTTTAGAATTTGTAATATTTCACGGATTTTTTTAAAATTTACCTTCGATCATGATTGTTTACAACGAAACAGCCGGCCAGTTCGGTTTCGTATAGCGCTGTCACTGTCACACACGGGTTCGTCAGTCTGTGCGACAGAGACGATGCTCTATGAAGCAGAAGCTAGCCGATTTCTCTCTAAGCCTCGATGTGCATTATCTATTGCCGGGTACTATACATCTTTTGTGGGTTGTGGTATACGAAATATGATAAAATTTCACAATCAAGTTAAGTTTTATCATTACGGCAGTTTATAAGGAGGCTTGGCTTATACGAGAGTCTCTTATACTATTGAAGATCGTATAAATGATAAAAGTATGTGGACTAACTCACTGAGAATTCACAAGATAGACAAGAAACGACGAAATTTTATTTTACGATTTACGTGGGATTAAAAAAAAAATAGCAACCGGTGGGTTTCTAGTTGACTCTTCTTATAAGAGCACCTTTCAGAACTAGTTGTAGCTTCATTGTAATTTTACGTTTGAAAGTGCTTGTAAAAGCCAACTTGACTAAAGAATTTGAATAGCATCAAGATGTATATTTAATTAAATCCATACTAATAATATTATTGTCAGTTTGTTATGCTTCCATGGTTAACCAGCTGGGGCAATTTTAATTTAATTCGCCAGTACTAATATAACGGATGTGTTATATACAGAGTTAATTTTAAGTATAAAAAATCCCTTATATTCATTCACACTATATTGATTCACTCAAACAAATAATTGTGAATATTTTGACACGAACAAAGTCTCGGAAATAGCTAGTAAATTAATAGAAGCACAAATCATTAGTAATAGTTAATCCGAAGGCTCATTAGCACAAACGTACACACTAATCGTTAAGTAACTAGAAGCATATTTGTTTGTTCATTAGCGGTTGAGATATTTAACTACGATAATGATAGTTTACAGTTTGCAGGAAGCATGAATACTGGGAACTACGTGATAAACAAATAAACATAAAACTATGTTGCGTTTATCCACGATAATAATGAAATATATTTGTTCTTATATACAAAAAAAAACTTTACACTAAATTATGTGACGTTGTTAGAAATATGAAAATAAATAAAACACAGTGAAATATGTATTATATAACTCTTTTTAAAATCGATACTAATGTTTCATATCTATGGTAGTAAAGGTAAGAGAGAAGCTATCAATACTATAGTTAAGGGTATTGTAACTACGAACGTTGACTCGATGCTACTTATGGATGCTCTGAAGTAGTTCGGGTTAATTTTGTCGTATTTAAGACGAATACGTACAGTCTCGTAATTCTGTAGAGACAACGAGATCTGAGTTAATGTCGGTAAGAAGGTTTGTTTATCTATAATGGCAGTAAGCATTCTGGAGTATTCCCAACATACATATGAGAATATTTTATAATAATCGGTGTAAAGCTACACACAACTACCAAAGCTGGATTTCACGGAAGATAATAGCCGTACCAGGCGTGAAGAACTTAACTAGTTTAAAACGCACACTTATTATGGCAACCATAAATAGGTTTACGTTTAGTATTTGCTCAAGAGAGTTATTTAAATGTTCATAAGTTTGCATGTACGATGTAAAAACTTATCGACTTCCCTGAAATATTCACCTAATGAATTAGGCAATCCTAATGCCTATTATGATTGAATAAAAAAGACGTAAGTCAACTTACAAGCAATATAACAGAACTAACTACTTTGCTATAATCAATCTCCACCAACCAATTGAGATTGTGGTGATGGGTGTGTGTGCTGCTTTTGTGTTCGTTGTTGCTGGTGAATTGCGCCTTGGGGTGCATGTGGTGGCTGGTCCTGCATGTATAAGGTACGTAGATTTTGCCTGCTTCATACACATTGGCTTTGCATGCATTCACTTAACCCGTGCGGATTATAGCAAAGTAGTTAGTTCTGTTATATTGCTTGTAATATGGAATTCCGCAAAGTAACGCCTGCTTCTATAAATCATGTAAGTCAACTTGTCAATAGACTAACGTTTGGTACGGATATAATAGGCAATAGTTCAAAAATATTTGCCACGTAATATTGGATCGTGTTTGGAATGACTAGGGACACATTCCGGAACTACATTTCTTTCGTTCGTTCGGATTCCTGATGCGGCGGATCAAACGGTACATTCGACGTGCCTATATCACAGGAGGCTACGACTCCGCCGTGGAATGCAGGAACATAAGAGTATTTTACTATATTCTTATGAAGCAACATAGATCAATCCATCGAAATTAAATATATATTATGTAAATCAATGTAAATTCACTGGCCTGTCGGCGCAGGTCGCAGTGACCCTGTTTTCTGTTTGGGGAGTCGTATGTTCGATTCCCGCCCATGACCAATATTGTCTAAAAACAATTTGTTGGTTCTATGAGTCTGGGTGTATTTAAGTATTTATTTTGCAATAGTTATGTATTACTATTTACATTATTTGTCATCAACCATAATACAGTTACTTACTTTGGGAACGGACAGTGGTGTGTGTTTTCCCATAAATATAATTATTTCATAAATATATTGATTAAATTATGTCCTTCAAAGTTTGGTCACATTTACTGTGTACACCAATGTGAATCCTTACTAAAAATATACATTAAAAAAATACATATTGGTAATGTCGTAATTTGAAAATACAATTTAAGAAATTTTTGGCTTTATATTCGATATAAATCACTAATAAAGCAATTTCGTAATCTCAGCTTAATGGTGCCTACGTAAATTTTTGCGTTGAAAATTTTCGCTTTCGAAATTCTCGTTGTTTTGTTATAAACTTTCACGAAGGTTTCATAATCAATTTATATCCATTAGGATCTGTTTATACATATTTTATTCATATAAGTTGTAAATTGTCTCATATGCTAACTTGTGAATATTTCAATAACTCTCTTGAACGTATAATAAACGTAAACCTATGAAGCCCTGAAAAGTGTGCGTTTTGGACTTGTTAAGTTATTCACGCCTGGTACGATTTTATTAGATACTACTTTATGTTAAATAAAGCTAGAAATAAATTATCATACTGTATTGTCCATCGATAAATATGCCAACGATAAATTTGGGGTTGTAAATTGCCTTTACGATCAATTGTTGTAGTAATAAACTACCAGTGATCAAGTGCGGTAAATTTTACTTCGGCCGGCTAAAAATTGTACTTACTTTGAGCTTTCCGTAGCCTTGTTTTTGAAAAAATATATGTTATTATTGATAAGTACTGATGATATCAATACTAGTATTATCAGGGCTAAAATTATTTATACGAATTTACAAACGACATTTTGTACCTTGCTCTTTTATGGAATCACTTTCGGTTGTTTAATGTGTTGTTAATAAATAAAAAATTTAAGTCCTTAAAATTTTCAAAAAATCAACTCCTATCTTGTGGTTATGTATAGAAAATCATTTTTACCTCGTTAACTTGACAAGGTAAAATTTTATGAATCTGCTAAGTTAAATAATTAAAAAGGTAAATATTGGAACATACGGAAAACAGTAAATTACATAATACAAACAATACTAAAGACGAGGCAAATGATTAAGTTTGTACCTACTTTATTAATTTCCATTAAATAAACATTTTTATCATTGAAACAATTCGAATTTACTCGTACGAGTATTTTGGCCGCATACTGAGTTCGGCGTCAAAAATTACATAAATTTTCAACGTACAATCCATTCTAATGCGGTTGTAAACATCACTAACCTGACAGTAAACTTAGAAATAGAAAGTAGTACATTTTGGTTGTAATCCCATATGCTTAAATGGTAACTTTATTTTTATGTAATATATAATTTTCAAAAGAAAGACGAAGTAAGAAAGTTCTACAATGCGAATGAGATTAATAAATAGAGAATGATAGAATTTTAATGATTTGAATTAATTATTTAATACATTACCTTGATTACATCCTTTAATAGATTCTGTAATTTAGAATATCATCTGATTCAAATAAAATAAATAAAACAGGCAGGAAAATGATGATGATGTGATTCAAATAAAATAAAATTTTAATAACTCCTTTATTTACTTCTAATAATTTTATTAAAAGTTTTTATTAAAATTATCAATTCATTCTTTCTTTCTTAATATACTTGGTACTGCTGATTTTTGCTATAGGTCAAAAGAGTTATTATAGATATGGCGCTTAGTATGATTTTGTGCTCAATTGTATCATAACTTTTGTGTTATAAGAATCATCCGACATAATCAATACAATTCTCTAATTTTTTTTGTGGTAGAGGTGATTTAAAGCAAAGATTATGATACTTTGATTTTTTAATTAATTAAAATGAAAAAACTTTTTATTGACATATAGATCACACTTAACGGCGCACATAAAAGCGTCGAGTTATAAAAAAATCTCTGTTCCTTTCCGTAACTACCGTGTTCTACGCAAGAAAGACCGTTTCGTTCTTAGACACAAAAACGATAAACAAATAGCTGACGGGGTGCAATAGTGGCACAACTCAAAAAGCACGTGTTTTTGTAATAAGAATAGGTGTAAATGTAAATACACATTCTTTTCAGCAGCAATACCGGCAGAATTCATAATTCAATATAAGGCCGTTCCTTTAAGCAAACCAAATCATTTTTATGCATTTAAAAAAAATTAAGCCATTTATCACAAAACATGATTTTCTTGAGTTGTGCATCTATTGCAGCCCATGAGCGACATATTATGGAATGTACGTAAAAAGAACGCTCTAAGATTTTATCCTCCTGAAGATGCTTCGGTGGAGCCTATCCTACTGAAGATGCTTCGGTTTCGGAACGAAACGATCGTAGAGATTTTGGTGGTTGTTGTGTGTGTTGCTTGTGTGCATTGTGGCTGGTGGAAGCGTCTATCATACTTGTCCTGCATGTGTAAGGTACGTGAATTTTTCCTCCTTCATTCACTTACCATTACATACATTCGCTTAACACTAGTTTGTTATAGTTTCTGTAATATGGAATTTCGCAAAGTAACGCCTGTTTCTGTAAATTATATAAAAAAGTAACAGCTTGTTACTATCCCATTGGTGGGCATAAGCCTCCTCTCTCCATTTCTAGAGCTAAGACATACTACGCTGCTCCAATGCGGATTGGTAGGTTACACATATCCCCAGAATTCTCTAGAGATATGCAGGACTCCTCACGATGTTTTCCTTCACCGAAAAGCCTCGAAAAGTCGCACCGCTGGGCTATGACAGCTCTGGAATGTACGTGATGTGGTGTAATTTTAACGGTTCTAATTCCCTCGTCTGTTTGCAGAGCCGTAAATCGCTAGTGCAGGACAACGCCCACGTCTGTGACATCGCAGCCTGTTGGCTTAAGTAATAGCTTTCTATTGTTCGCCGCTCTACTGCTCTGTGTTTCATTCAAATCACCTAGACGTGAAATCTAGTGTTTTGAATGAACTATGTAGGTGGAATTTATGAGCCTAGGGTAAAGTTTCTTATTAATATTTTTATGTTCCCTACTTAGCGGTGATGTATTTACACATGTTATTAATACATTTTACTATTAGTACACACGGTACATGGTACCCGCGAGTTCGTACGTACCAACTTAAGCCTTTAAGTACCCTTTATAATGAAATATGTGTTTTTTTCCCTGTTCCCGTCCCGTTCCTGCTGCAAGAAAAATGAGAATTTTTAAATCCTATATGTTAGCATAGTGAAATCGTAAAGTAAAGTAAAGATAAAAGAACAGATAAACAGACTAACATTCATAATATACTTGCGCTTCGGTCACGCGTTGCTGTGGCTCTGTCTTGTTTCGATTTACCCTCAAAGCAAAACTGTCGTTGATGGTTAAAAAAATGCTTCGATCGCCACCAAACTACAAGATTATCCGCTGGATCAATATATTTTGAAAATTTTATTAAAATGAGACCAGTCGATTGGGTCACATTCTTACTTTACTTTTTCTTTTATATAAATAGGAATATTGATCACTGTATATTGTTTTCTATACTTTGATACTTCTATACTAATATTATAAAGAGCAAAGATTTGTATGGTTATGTGTATGTTTGTAATGTTTTCACGCAAAAACTGCTGGACTGATTTCAAAAATTCTTTCACCATTGAAAAGCTGCTTGTTCACTGAGCAACATAGGCTATATTACATTTAAAAAAAAATAGGGATTCATAATAAAATTGTAATGTGTGAAAAATGTTGTAAAAATCTTTCTTCGCGTGCGCTGCGGAAACAATTGATGATAGAACAAAAAAATGTTCTACAGTATTAAAGAACATATCAATATCAACAAATAAAGTCCGCGATACCATATGTCTTAACTATTATAGTTACACCAATATAACTACTTTTTTACATTATAAAAGTTGATAAAATTGCCGACAATAATCAAACAATTTTATTCATATCTCTGTATCAATCCTTATACCATTAAATAATATTTTATTAAAAACTGTTTCAATACCTGTAAAATGCTTTTTATATGATTAAAATCCAACAATCAATAGATATTACGAATGTAAGTATGTAAATTGAAGGCAAATAATGCCATAACAAATTCATTGTAGCGACCGTTATAGCAGGGCCTGCATTTGGTAAGTTAGCTCTTATTCCAAGAATACTAATGATACCCATTTTTTATAATTAAATAATCAACAAACAAATAAATCTATAGTCCGACTTCGTAGACTTTCTACTACCACGAGATCGGTATGGACGCGGGTGAAACCGAGGGGCATTGCTAGTATTTGATAAAGCAATAAATAATTACAATGTGTTGAATTACGAATTTATAAACATACCTATAAATTGAGTATATACAATTCTTGTATTGTGTTCTGTACCGCAAAACGCCATTATAGCAATCTTCGTCGCGAAATTAAGTGGATTGGCAATGCAAGTCGATACTCATGCATTTTCCGCTCGATTACACGCCGAGTGGTTCCCGTCGAAAAATTACCGCTGAACGCCAGTCACGTCCTCCCCGTCGCTACGAATACAGGGGGCAGAGTTTAAAAGTATAGTAGCAACCTTTTAAATTGCTCAAGAAATCGTATGAGACCATCATCATTTTCCTGCCCTTATCCCACTCTAAGTGGGATCGGCACAACATGCTACAAACATATTTTCACATGATTTGGCTAAGTATTTTACGACCGGCCGCCTGCCTGACGTCAACTTACCTTAATCGTCTTTTACGACCCCTCTGCAAGAAATGAGTGTGGTCTATTCTACTCCGCCGGATACCACACGGCCGGTCGACTTACCTTAGTAGCCTTTTACGACACCTCGGCAAGAAATGAGGATGGTCTATTCTACTCCGCTGGATACCACACGGCCGGTCGACTTACCTTAGTCGCCTTTTACGACAACTCGGTAAGAAATGAGGGTGGTCTATTCTACTCAGCCGGATACCACACGGCGGAAGAAATTGTATGAGACCATTTTTAAAATATATATAAAGACACGTCCAAAGATAAAGCAATGAAATTAGACCCATTAAGCCATTTCAATGCGAATTACCAGGATACATATCCTAGAATTTTTTTATCATATCCATCATCCACCCATTCATTTAGCTTATCTTAGAAACTTTTCCCCAGATATGCAGTCTAATCTTCCAGTATTTCCCAATCTTCTTTGTACCATGCCTCACCTTAAAAATTCTTTTATCCTCCTATGTAAATTTAAATACCATACTTAAATTTTAATTTTAAAAAATTGAATTTTTCACTTGAGAAACTTAAATGATTGATTTTGGGAATTTGCATTTTTCGTTAAATGTGGCGCCGAAATCTAGCAATGCATTTAAATGGCCCAGAGCGAAACGGTTAATAAACTAGTGTCGAGTTCATTTTCGAATTGTCCCCCCAAATTGCCCTCCTGTGGGGGCGATGGCCTTACGTTGGGAAACAATGGTCTAATCAAAGGACCCTAATATGTGTGGTTCAATACTTTTAAGGCATAAAATGCAGTACCTGTATGACCTACCTTTGTCGGTATTTTTTCTAAAAGATACGACAATAGATACATCTTAGTAGATACGAATTAGACGAGTTGATAAAGGTCTCAATGATAGGTATCCTCACAACAGACGGAACTTAAAAAAATGGAAATACATCTGATCTCGAACTGAGGTCTTTTGATCTCGAGACCGCCTCATTTCTCACGTACGCTATTATAATCGAAATAGATTACGGCAAAATTTACCTTCGTATTCTAATGATATTTTAGCAGTTTTTTGTTGCCCGGAAACACGGATAGAACCATGGTTTAACAATGAAACCTAGCTAGATCGATTTCTCGCCCTCAAATCCACTGCATACTAAATTTCATGAAAATCGTTGGAGCCGTTTCCGAAATTTAAGTTATTGACGAATTACCCGTTTTAAGATATTATTCTAGATAAAAATAACAGTCATTTCACAAAATTTTATTATTATTTTTAATTTAATTTGACACTTCACACACGGTCGTCAGCCCTCAAAAGTAAGTAACTTAATACTTGTGTTGTGTGTGGGAGATACTTATAGAATTTTAATCACATACCTAAATACAAATATACATCCATACTCGACGAACCAACAAATTCTTCTTAGAAAATGTTGATTCTTGGCGGGAATCGAACCCACGACCTGGGACCCACGAGCTGAAGGCAGGGTTACTGCCAACTACGCCAACTAGCCAGTCAACAAAACGAACATAACATATCCCGGTAGATTTGAGCTTTAAATATATTTTCGGTGGAAAGCTTGATAAATATTTGCAAATTATATTAGGATTTTTAAAGGAAGTAGAAATTGTTTAAATTGTATATTCAAAAACAAGATCGTTATGAGACAGAATTAATAAAACTCCGTAGTCACTAGTCCGGCAAAATGATTGGTTTGACGACAACAACGTTACTCGTAGCCGTTTGCAGCTGCCACCGCGTCTAGTAATTTTTTACGCCACATGTAATAGCAGACTTTCTTACTGTCTATCCCGGAATTGCCATTTAAATTACACATTTCTACTATAGATATGCTTTATAGTTAAGGAAATTTTATTTCCACGTCGGTGAAGCCACATTTAAAGTAGGTATTTGAGATTCGTTTAATTTTTGCGTTTTACCATAGATTTCATTATTGTTTGATCGGGCATGATCAAACGTTCACCTTTTAGAAATTGGAAACAAAGTTTTTCCATGAAGAACTAAAATCATCGAAGGACGACCAATGAATTTTACGATTCCCATAAAAAATATTTGCGTCTGTTTTATGGCTTATTATTTTGTTTGTTTTTTTTCCCGTTACACTTTCACGACTTATCCGCCGGAGTAATTAAACTCGTAGCTAATACATCTAACAAATCCTGCGTTGTTAAAAGTACTTCTTTCAAGATTTGTTGAGATATGTAGGCGAATACTCACAAAAAGAATAATGTAGCTATAAAAAGAGCTACGTATAATGATAATTTAAAGATTTTAATTTGTGGAATTCCATAGTTCTAAATTAACGATAGCACAGAGATAATCTGCGTTTGTTTTCCCAAACGCGCATTATGGTAAAATAATTTTATCATTACTTTTGAACTACGTATCACCTATTATCTAAACGCAATGCCATTCAAAAACCTCACATGAGGTAGACCTTTATACAATATACAGAACAATAGCGTCAGTAAATGCCCGCCAAGCCTCAGCTGATAATAATTTCATGATCAATCTCGACCTCTTGGAGCGCAGTCGACGTTGATAGATCATGGATGATGTTTTATATAACTCTGGAGTTGATTGCGTGATTGATCATCTGAGATGGTTTTAACTATATATTTTTTATTTTGCATTTTTATATCTTGGAATTGAATTTTATTAATCCTACTAATGTAATAAAGAGGTAAGTTTGTGTTGTACCTGTGTTTGTTTGTATCACTTTAACATCTTTAGCCTGTAGCTTAGAATAAGTCGAAGGCAATTTTTTGCCGGAAAAATCCATTAACATCTTGAGAAAAGCAGATGTTATTTTTTTATATAAACTTTGTTCCGCGGGTAATACGCAACGCTTTAGTGTCGCCTCTGCATCTAGGTAGCTGCAGAGCCTAAAGCCTTTTAGTAATGAATCTTGAGTGAGCGAGTACTGGAGTGAGGTATTAAATATTAGTAAGAAATAGTGAGTGAATGAGTCATTGATTGAATGTATGGTGCGCTTGATTCTGGTCAATAATCAGCTTAGGCAAGTATGATTGACATGTGTTTAAACTTGTAATTTAAAACTTTTTATTTTAATAAATCCATTCCCAGAATACCATATTTATTACAAAAATAATTAATAAAAAAAAAAAAATCATAATATCCGTTAAATTGGTTAGCTTAGTTAATTATGTGCAAAAATGCGGCCTTCTGATAATAGTCCGTTCGAAATTAGGCCACAGATTTAATATTTATGATATCGGGAAATTGGGTCAATTTGTTTGGTTCTTAAATGTCGCTAGCTCGACCTAAATATCTATTCCACTGTTTTCATTTGACAAATGGAAATGATCACGAGACTTATCTCGCTTATAACATAAAAGCTAATATTGTTCTCTACTTGGCGATACAAAAGATTTATTTCTGTTTTTACCTTGTGTAGAATTTTGATCGGATTGATATGGTAGTAATCCTTATTTTTTTATTTTATTTTATTTGGTATTCTTTATTGTACACCAAAAGAACTAATAATATAAATTGCAAAACATAAGAAGAATAAGTACAATAGGCGGTTGTACAATTGTTTAGGTTGTAAGGAAGCTGTGATAGCCCAGCGGTGAGACCGTGCAGCTCTTTCGAGTGGGTCACGAGTTCAAACCCTGGGCAGTAACCAATTACACATTCTGTTAAAACTTACTTGTCTAATTGTTTTTTACAATTTAGCCCACGCTTTTCGGTGACGGAAAACATTGTGAGTAGACCTGCACATCTCTATAGAATTCTGGTTATACGTTTAACCTACCAATCTGCATGGGAGCAGCGTGGGTAGATCTTAACTCCAAACCGACTACAAACCGGATAGAGAAGGCCTATGCCCAGCAGGTTGATAACTATTCACCTTTTCAATCAATTAAAGTTAAAGCTAAGTAGCGGCATATAACAAACTCACTAGTGGCCAGATGTCTCCTCAATTTTATAGAGAGAGATATTCGAGCTTGGACCAACCACGATGTAGAACTGCAGATTGGTAGATTATTCATTTTAAGGAAATTTCCAGTAACTTGCGATTTTCCAAATGATGTTTTTCTTCATTGAGAAATGGAAACACCTTATTAATCAGGTTCGAAATTGCGACATTTGTCATACATTACTAACAAATTTACTGGAGCAATATGTCCACTTCAACACATTGTTATTACAGTTATTATTTTCTGCCCTCAGTTTAAATTCATAAAAAGTCACTGTTTAAAATCTGAATACGAAATCTCGATTCCAAATTCTACTTAAACATCTCCATTAGCGGTTAAACTTCAGGCTCCTATTGTACGTGCCTGATTAAAATCTTATAAGTTTGAAATCAGAACAAGACATTTGTCTTACATTACTAACAAATTGACTGGAGCAATATGTCCACTTCAACGCATTGGTTGTTACGGTTATTATTTTCTACCCTCAGTTTAAATTCATAAAAAGTCACTGTTTAAAATCAGAATACCAAATCTCGAATCCAAATTCTACTTAAACATCTCCATAAGCGGTTAAACTTCAGGCTCCCATTGTACGTGCCTGATTAGAATCTTATAAGTTTGAAATCGGAACAAGACATTTGTCTTACATTACTAACAAATCGACTGGAACAACATGACCTCTTTGCTGCGTGGTTACAATTATTATTTTCTACCCTCAATTTATTGTTACAGTTCGAAATCGTCTGAATGCAAAGTTGCGATTCCATATTGTCATTTTAAACTCCAGGCTCCCATTGTACGCGCCTGATTTAATTCTTATAAGTTTGAATATTACTTATAATGAAATTACCTAGTTGAATCCACGCAGCCATGGTAACGGCCGACACCTGGCTTTTATTGATGGTCAGGCTTCCGTCGAGGGGGACGTGAAATATTTGCATACTAATGTAACGAGCTGGGGAGCTTCTTTGTAATGAAAGTCTATTGAGGTCAAGGCTCATTTAGAATACTACAGCATACGTATAGTGGATATATGATATATACAAATATAGTAAATGTGAAACACTATCTGTCTGTAACGCTTTAATGGTTAATCCTTTGGAGCAATATTGATGAAATTCCCATTATACTTAATGGATCAAGAGAAAACTCATAACTTACCAAGTAAGCTGTAACCTTCAGGGTTATGCTAGCAAGTTATACGATACAGTGCAGGAAAACTATGAAATATTTGAGAAATTTGTAATAACATTTTAAATTTCGTTCTAATAACACTCGAGAAACACCAAACTGGACAGTTATTATTTTTGAAATATAATGTTTATTAACTTATTACAACAAGTTACATTTTGTCATACTATTTTATGCAAGTTTGAAGAACAGTTAAATTCATGCATTCTTATAATTTACATAATCATAAGCATGCGTGGATTGGATATGAATGATGAATCAAAAAACGTATATGAACTATGTAATTAATACTTTGAAAATCAATAAATAAAGAGATGGAACACAATTTTACAGTATTTTGAATCTATACTAAAAAAACATTTTACAGATTGATAGTTTGAAAGTCGATAATTTGAAAAACATTGATAATACTAGTACTGTCCATTGAATTGGTGTAATTGTAACAACAACTAGTGAGCCGTCTTAAACAATTTGTTATCATACGACAAAGTGTTATTACAATAGAGTTATTAAACTAGAATAGGGGAGCCGAACTAAAATGTGTCCATTGAAAAAAAACAGAAATCTAAAGTAATAATAAAATTATTTTGCTATAATCCGCGATATAGTAAATAGAAAATATATATAGTGTTAAATGTATCGTGGACTATCCGTATTTTCATACCCAATACGTGCAGTTCACTATCACAAACTCAACAATCGTTTCACCCTGCATTATAGCAAAATAATTTTATTATTACTTTTGTATTATGGATCTCCGCAAAGTAACGCCTAATTCTATAAATTATTTACAGAGAAAGCTATTGAGGATACCTTTCTAGAATAGAAAAGCTTTATTCATTCATGTAACACAAAATAAACAGTTAACACAGAGAGAGAAGCAATAATAAGAAGAAATTTTGTAAAAAGTAAATTTAGAATGTGTCGTGCCAATGAAAAGTTTCTAGCTCAGCTTAGAGTTAGGTAAAAAAATACCAACCATGGCATTCTGCCGTATCCCGTCAAGGAAAGTTCGTATATGGACTAATTTCATGGATGAGTTCTGCATTATATTTGTTATAGAAATAAATATTATACGCTTCCATTCGCCAAGTTTAGTCAAATTATAAGTAATAATAGTAAGTAATAATAGTAAGTAGAAAAATTATTCTTAGAATTAAGATCCTAGAGCATTGGTTAATATTTTTAAACTTTTGCTTGGACTTTTTTTGTCGAAAGTTGGAGGAATAACTCTTATGTGTGATTAGACAAAGATAAATAATGGATCTCTTTCCATTTCTTATTATTTGTTAGACACTAGGCCTCCCGTACTCTATGTATATTAACTCTGTGTTAATGACACGCGGATGGAAAGTGAGGCGAGGTATCGGCGCGACAACGCGCTTTACATTCATAGACTATTCATTGACATGTCCGCTCATGAATATTGATGGGACTTTCGCGATCACGTAATCCCCTGTCGGATCGAATTCGTCTGTTGATTGCGTTTGGAGACCTTGCGTTTGAATATCCAGTCGATTAGCTTCAGCTTTGACAGTGGAATAATTTTCATATTAAGTATTAGGTAATATTGATAGAAATTCCTCGATCACGTAATCTTCTGTCGTATCTAATTCATTTGCCGTTTGAGTTTTGAAATTTAGGTGTTGTAAAGGTAATGTAATAAGAAGCTATCAGAGTTATAAATTTGTGCACTTTATTATTTAGAAATCCATCAAGTTAGTTACTCTAGTCTAAATTGTCAAACCATTCGCTATATTGCGTTCATCCAGTTTGTGGCTTGACGAAGCGTCTTAAACGTATTATTCTGGTTTCAGTAAATGTAAAGTTATTTATTAGATTCTATGTTGTTTAAATATCTAAGCTGGACGCCATCACTGCAATGACTTGATACGAAGTTGTCAATCTCCGTACAGTATTAAGATAATATTCAGGAACCAACTTCATTCGACCAACATAAGCAGTCTTCAAAAGTAAAAGGTTATCCAAGAGATTGAAACCAAAGAAAAACCTACAAATAGTCTTCCAGTTTCCTAGCGGTCGATTTGAAAACAAAATGGCACCCGAATATCCTAAGTAAACGGGCTGTAAGTTATATTTACAATTTACCGTTCACAAATGATTTGCAAAGGTTAATAAAATAGTAGTGAAAGCTGATATAGTAGCCTGCTACTATTTCAGTACTTTAAAAAAGCTTACGCTTTAGGAAGTGAGGTTAAAAAGGTGATCAGGCCCACCACGCGGCTCTAATGGTGATTGATAGGAATTCCACAAATTCTTTGGATTCATGATATGCAATTTTAATAAAAAATAAGTCAGAGGTTCCTACTCCGGGATGTGAAAGTGTGGACACTGTTAGTTAACAAACTCTCTCATAGTCAAGTAATAATCGCTTTGAATTGAGTTAGCAATATAACAAATTGTAAAAGATAGTTTCAATTGCAATGTTTTAACGCTATTCTCAATACATTTATGATCTAGTTCTAACTAGTATTATAATGTACTAAACCAGTTAATTCGCTTAGCTATATTGTAGCTTACGTAAGTTATTATGACACTGATATTATCGAAACTCCATTCCAAATAACATTCGTTGTTAGAAAGTTATTTGACATGAATAATAGTAGTCTAATCTATTACACGCCCTCAACTTTGCCTACTTAACTAAAAGTTTTGAACATTAACTTTAACAATACAGGCTATATCCGTAACAGGCGTGAATATATTGATAAGTCGACGTACGTCCTTACGTATATGTTTGTTCATATTAGGCATTAGGACTGCCTAATTTATATAAATATATCAGTGAAGTCAATAAGTCTTTTATATCGCACATACGAATTTGTGAATATTTAAATAACTCTCATAAACTCATATTAAACGTAAACAGTAAATTTATGGCTGCTCTGAAAAGTGTGTGCCTATTGGACTTGTTAAGTTATTCACGCCTGGTACGGATATATGCTTAAAACTTGCGATTTTATCATTGAGCTTATGCAATTTAGGTTACGGGGCAAAACGATCGTTGAGATTGTCGTAGTGAAAGTGTGTAGTGCTTGTGTATTGTATTGTTTCGTTTTGTTGTAGTACGTGCAACACAATCCGTTCTCATACATGTAGAATTAGTAACCACTAATCTTACATGTATGAGAACGGATTATGTTGCTGTGTTGCACTATATAGATTTTCTTAAAAAACGCGGCGAAATAATTCTTTTTTTAAATAATGGGACAATTCCAAACTCGGCTTTACGTCCCCAAAAACCAACGAATTGTTTATAGAAAATGTAGAAAATATAAAATATAGAAAATGCCCTCTGTAGGAATCAAACCCGCTACCCACGGAGCTGAAGTTAGGTTCACTGCCCATTGCCCCGACGGGCCAGTCTATCATGACTTTTGCACTTTCGATGAAGTGTATAAATTCCTGGTTGGACATAACATATTGATAGCTCGCCTTATTTTGGTTTATAATTTTGTCCCTAACATAATTACATGATGTTACAACAACCTCCAAAGTTTCGTTGCGTATCCCCATCTATATTAGCAAATTCTTGAGAAGTGTTGCCTTATCCGCAACTATTCTCGGAAATATCAGGGTGATGTCGCCTCTCATGAATACAAAGTAGTCATACGTTCTTTAACACCAAAGAAACTAATCTTTCCTACATTAAAACTAGTATAGCTTATGTGTCTGAGTGAATTTGTAAAGGAATCTTTTAAATGTTTCGTATGATAATTCCTATTAGTATTATAAAATCGAATGCTTGTGGAGGTCTATATTAAGCTTGTGAGTGTGTATCTATATTAAAACTAACATAGACACACATTCATATCAATCTTTTGGAAATAAAGCGGTGGATACAAACCGCACGCTTAGTATTAAAGGGACATAATTCAAAATAAGGCTCAATTGTATTAGATGCATTGTTAACCTTATTTCAATGCCATCTATGTCATCAAGTTACGAACTAGTATAAAAACTAGTGCATTCTTGTACTACCAAGTTATGGGCCTCTTTAATATTCACGAGTTTTGTAGGCGCTATGCTACGTTTTATAACTGGTAAAATGTATATTTAAAGAAAACATGAGGATCTTTATTAGATACCTACCTATTAGGGCTGGATAGAATCATCAATCACTTAGTGATCATGATATGATTCACTCATCATATAGCATCGTCTGCTATTAAATTTTAGGTAACTGCTATTGCTATACAAAATTATGGATGTTCCATAAAAAAGTAGAATAATATTATAAAGAAATGGTATCATTATATCATATGTATCGAGGTTATATGACACTTTTACGATATTCCAAGTGAATGTATTACCTAGAATTGGCCAAAATTATTGTTACACAAACAAATCTAATTCTTATATCTGATTCAATATGGTCGATAATTCGGGATGATGTTACACTTTTACGGTATTCTAACTGAAAGTATAATCAGAAATAATTAAGAATAACGTTTGTTTGTAATAACAATAACTTTTTCCAATGATAGCTGAATAATATAATGGCAATAGCATTTTTTGCTATTAGCTATTTACGCTTTTAGCGATTCTGCGATTACTGGACTAAATGATTGCTTATACAAACAAATGTAGTTCTTATATCCTTTACTTCGCATATAAGGCCTACATTTGTTTGTGTACACAATAGCAATCGCAATAGCAGCACGATCACCGTGGTCACCTTTGATCATATCATGGTGCGAATATGATTCTCAAATCGCCATCATACCCAAACTTACTACCTATAAGTAAACATTTTAATTTTTACGTTGTCTTTACACTGCGAATGAAACAGCGTAGTGCAACTAGTTAACAGTTAATTAATGTAACCATTCACGGGAGTATTCTATATTAATATTATAAATGAGAAAGTCTGTCTGGCTGTATATCTATTTATCTGTGTGTTGATCTCACTTTTACGGATGGACCATGGTCGATGGACCAATATTGATAAGATCAATTTTTAAAAGAACACAAGAACAAAGTGTCTCCTGTAGTAAGAAACTAAGATAAGTCAATGGACTGTTCTAAGATATAAGTTAATTGATAAGTTTAGGTTAATATAAAGTTGCTTATTATCCTTATGGCTAGGTCGTAACGTCAATAAGTACGTACATACTACCGATGTACTTTATAATGGTAATTTTTTTTAAAATAAAATATAGGATAAATATCCTGGGATTTTTAAATTTTCTTCCGGGAATAGAGACAGAAACATATTGCACCATTGAGGGTACTTGAGTCGTCGAATCACTAGTATTATTATAGATTTAAGCTTTAGGGCATATGGCGGACAGATATATAAAGTCGTCCATTATCAGACATAAATCAGTGGCCGACTTAAATCGGTAGTCTGCGGTAGACCTTAACACGAATGTCACAAAGGCAATATTAAATCAGGGCATGTGAAACTCGTTCCCTTGACCCGTGTCATGGTCCCTTTCAAGGGAGGGTGGGCTCGCGATCCGTTTAGTTTTGCTAAATCTTTTGAATTGTTTTTTGATGTTACGGCTATTCTGCCTAATGCGACACTAGTTTAGAGTTACCCATATTATATCGTGGGTTCATAACCCGCCTAGGCATTCATATACTCAAATTCAAATTATTCTTTATTCATGTAAACTTGTAAACAAGTGTTTTTGAATATTCAATTCTTTGCACCAGTTACATTTAGTCATTACTGTCTTTTGTCTACTATCATTAATGTCCACGCATTCTTATCGTCTTAGTAATCCTTAACAGTATAGTAGGCTTTCTGTATTAACCTTTTTTTGATAGTGTTTTTAAACTGCTGCAATGGCAAAGCTAATATCGATTACGAATATCTATCTGTCCGTCTGTTACGCATTCACTGCTTATCCTCTGGAAAAACATTAATGTAATTAAAGCCTATATACCGAACTAACAAATAAAAAAAATATATTTTCCTCTTCCGGAACGGAAAAAAGACATTTAGTACATATTGAGGCTATTTTAACATTCAAGACGAACGAAGACGCTAATATAGTTCGTTTGCTATAAAATACTCAAGTATTGAATTGATGTTATGCTTTTTTTACATATATAATGCTAAATGTAGAGTGAGACTATCCGTCTCCATACTGATAGATGCTGGATTCGCAAAAACACACGGACAAACTTCCACCACTGCCGCCTGAATACACTAGCACTACACACGTTCATTATCACTAACTCAGCATTCGTTTCGTCCTGCATCCGTTTCGTTGTGGATTCTTAAAATCTCTTGATTATATTCCGGTTATTATTACTTTTGCATGTGCCTTTTGTTTGAAAAGGTGCATGTGAATAATTTATAGAATTAGGCGTGACTTTGCGGAGATTCATAATACAAAAGTAATAATAAAATTATTTTGCTATAATCCGCGATACCGTAAATCGCAAAGTCTATCTCCTGATGATGCTTCGGTTGCGGGGCGAAACGATTGTTGAGTTTGTTATAGTGAATGTGTGTAGTACTTGTGTATTGTGGTCAAAGTAGTGGAGGTTTGTGCATGTGTTTTTACGAATCCTGCACGTATCGAGTATGAAAATACGGATAGTATACATTAAATATAGTATATAATATAATATTAGATATACATTAAACACTATATATATTTTCTATTTACTGTATCGCGGATTAAAGCAAAATAATTTTATTATTACTTTTACAAAAATGTGACTTAAACTCATGTACAATATTGAAACAAAACAATATAGTAATAAGCGATCTTGCGAACTAAATTCTTAGTGACCGTCGTACAGGATTTAGTTCACACAAAATTGTGTCATGAGAATACCTATAAACAATTCGTATTATATATATTGCGAAGGAATATCGTCTACCGTTAAATATACAAATGAGGTTAAACCTTGGGCGTAGCAGCACTATCACGATTCGTATGACCTTTGATTTAATTCACCACTTTTCTTATCCTACTATCTATACTCATATTATAAATCCGATAGTCTTTGTGTATTTCACATTTTTGATGGATTGTATGCGGAACGAGGACTTTAGGAGTGATTTGAGGTTAAAACTGGGTATAACCTTTGATTTTGACACTTGTAATAGCATTTTGGCACCTCCAGATTCAGATCAATCAAATCAAATCAAAATAATCTTTATTCAAATAAACCATTTCAGGCACTTCTGAATCGTCAAGCATCAGTATGATTAATGAAGCTACAACTGGTTCGGAATGTTTCTCTTACCTTGAAGAACCAGCATGAAACTCGGCGGTCAATCTTTTAAATACTTTCAATTATACGTTATTAAACCGCTGTCTTGTTTAAAGCTGAAAGGATTTTCAAATCCAGGCTTTGTTATCATCCAAATAAACTTCAATTTTGTAATATGCTTTACGTGTAAGCATATTTTTTACACTAGTTTGAATCTTTCTGTACACTCGTCTAGAATGGATTGAGGAATTTTTTTATAGAAGCGAATAGCGAGACCAACAAATGAGTTGTGCCTACTTTGCCGAGTCGCGACGCAGTCTTTGTGTAATTCACATTTTGACGAAATGAATGCGGAACGAGGACTCTAGGACTGATTTATGGTTAAAACTAAGTATAACCTTTGATTTTGACACTTGTTATAGCATTTTGGCACCTCCAGATTCAGAAGAAGCGAAATTGCTTTACAAAGTGATTAAAGTAGGTATAAGTCTTAAGAAGTAAGGTTAGTTGTAGGTACTGGGGGGTGGTATTTTATTTTTTTAAAAAACCCCGAAAATTAAGATTAAAAAGGAAACCCCGTTTCCATCATCCATAACGCCACCATCATCATCATTCTCATACCCTTATTCCGCTCTAAGTGCGGTCGCCAAAACATGTTTTAAACATGATGTTACATGATAGGTATTTTACGACCGGCCGCCTGCTTGCCGTCAACTTACCTTAGTCGCCTTTTTCTCATCTAAGTACATATATCTGGTTTTTAAATTTTTTTTCGAAATTTTAAAAACCTTAAATTCGAATTTTGTGGGTCAAAATACGTACCCATAGGTCGATCCAGTCAAATGCACTTACCACTTCTTTTTTTGTGTGCCAGTGTAATTAATCAATGTACCTAATATAATATACTTGTAAATAAATAGTCGGCTATGTTGCGAACAACGTTGATTACCGTTAAAGGTAACAATCGGTGTGTGAGACCTTGGGCGCGATAGTAACACCGCGGTCAATTACTCTGGGGACTAGGTTCACCATTCGGCGTGTTTTTCCATGGACAAACATTCCATATTAATAAAAAAATATATAAAATTGTAAGTTTACCAAGAATATATTCGCGGTAATTTTACAGAATTGCCGGTTTCACAGCACAAGTATATCTAATGCATTATTTCGAAGCATATCATATTTCCGGTATAGAAGAGATACGAATATCTACTTATTACAATATTATATTAAGGTATTTATAACAACGAAATATATTTTTGCCCTGTGTAGCCTGTTGGACAACTGTTTTGTCGTGTGCCTAGTGTCAGTGATAATAGAATGCCCTATGGCGGGTGTTGTCTTCTGTGAGTGAAAAATAAATCCGACACTCTTACTAACTATAATTCATTAGCAAAATCATGTCTGGCCCGTTGTAGGGTAGTGACCCTGCCTTCAGCCCCGGGGGTCGCGGGTTCGATTCACGCCGAGAGCCAACATTTTCTATAAACAAATTGTTGGTTCTTCGAGCCTGGGTGTGTTTTTTTATTTAAGTGTGTATTTAAACTTATATATGTAGTATATCTACCAGTTGTCCGTCACCCATAACACAAGTATTAAGTTACTTACTTTGGGGCGGACGACCGTATGTGTAAATGTCCCATATATTTATTTATTTATTTAACATTGCACAATAGCTAAAACAAAGAGAAGTAGTGACCTGTGAGAGAAGTAGTGTCCCACTGCTGGGCATAGGTCTCCTCTCCCCGTTTTTGGAAAGCATTGAAGCTGCTGCGGATTGGTAGGTTACACATATCCCTAGAATTCTTCAGAGATATACAGGTTTCCTGACGATGTTTTCCTTCACCGAAGCCCTTAAATACTAGTAATTGGCAATAAAAATATCAGCAATTAATGTCAGTGTATATAATTCATTAATACTTTAAAAATGATTAGATTAAATATTGGGAAAATGAAACATTATTAGTGTCACCATAGTTGTTGTTATGTAATTTATAGTAAAATTGCATAATGGTCGACCACATCGCGCGATCATAGTGTGTTATTGAGAGCATTGTAGTAAGTCACCTTAATACGTGTTAAGGGAAAGCTTGTCACAGTTTTTTTCCTCAGTTGCCAACTTGCCCGTCGTCAATTTTGAAATCAAACTTAGAAGCTTATAGGACTTTTTTTTATGCGATAAGGCTAGCGCCTGGCTGCTATCTCGCCTGATGGTAAGCGAAAGATGCAGCCTAAGATGGACTGCGCTTGCCAAGTAAGTGCCTTTTCACTCGTCTTTTGAAAATATGCAAATCGTAAGAATCCGGGAAGATAGATACTGGAAGGGAATGCCATACTCCATTCCATTCCGTAAAATTCGCATTAAATAATGCACATCGATATTTAGAACGAAACAGCCAGCCAGTTCGGTTTCGTAGAGGGCTATCTCTGTCACTCAGTTCGTATGTGACGTTTCACACGGGCTCGTCAGTCTCTGCGACAGAGACAATGCTCTGTCTTCATAAAGCAGAATCAAGCCGATTTCTCTCTCTAAGCCTCGATGTGCATTATTTATTGCCGCGTTCTATACTTAGATTGCAGCAGCATTATTGTAGAATTCATGAATTATTGAAAAAATACTTTTTAGTATGTAACAGATAACCAATTCCTTAAAAAAGCGCTCAGATTTGTAACTTAATAAATATATATTATCTAAACACACAGGCGTAACGTTACAAATAGAACCATTTTTCAAATTCGACGCTCCTACGAAGGTCATTGTTTGAAGTTAAGCTAACCTTTACAAATGACAAATGGTTATATTCGATTTCAAAGCTACGTTATGCTGAGTTATAAGCAAACATTTTATGTTTTATATTATCGTCATACTCATTTGAGCTCTTATAACTTCGCAAATGACAGAGGAATTAACCTTCGTATACTAATTATATTGTAGCAATTTTTCATTGCCTGCAAACAAAGATAAAATATCATTTAATTAAAAAAAATCGCGCTAGATGGCATTATCGTCTCCGAAATACCCTACATACAAAATCTAATCTACTCAAACGCTTATTTAGTACTTCTATGGAGGTACTCTAGCACGACTTATAAAAAAAAATGTGATTGCACATTTACTCTTATAAACCAACAGTTGCGAAAAGGTGAATAAATTACGGAGTTATACATTCCCTTATCTAAGGAATGTTATAAAATTTGTCAATAATTTTTTTATTGGACATGATCTTGTTTCTTCGACGCCTCGGTTTTATATTTATTACTGAAATTGACAAATTATATTTCCATCGTTGCTGTAGGGTTCGCCACTAACGACACGCAATTCGCCTGTTTTATGATTGCTATTAACGATCTATGAGTGGTATATCTTGCAACTCGTTTGCCACAAATAACAAGAAACACGCGTTCCCTTTTCACAGAACAATATGTCATGTGCCTCTTGGGAAACATTGAAAACTTTCCTGAAACATTAATGGGTTACCTTGTGAGAAAGAAACTCTGGCTATAAACGCATCCTTCAAAAGAATTCCACGCGGTCTTATAAGTAAATAGTTGACTGACAATTCTGTAAAGAAAACGTTTCCTTGTTTGTTCGAAGATATTAAACCTACTTTTGACTGGCACGTTGCCGCATGTGCCAGTAACCCTGCTTTCAGCTTCCTAGGTCGCTGGTGCGATTCCCGTTGAGCGCCAACATTTTCGTTAAAGAATCTCTTGGTTCTTCGAGTCTGGGTGTTTATATTTAAAATTATGTGTATATATTTATCAGTTGTATGTCACCCTTAATACAAGTATTAAGTTACTTATTTTGGGGATGGACTACCATATACACATATGGATTGTCCCATGTATATTTATTATTACAAAAAATGAAAATATTAAATTCCTAATCTTAAAATATATATCCTTTTCGAACCTCGATCACTGTATGTGTCCAATTACCTCAATTGAGGATTCCCGCTATTCAACTAAAATCACTCATAACAGGTTCTCACTAGGGGGTGAGAGCTCAATTGTTCGGAGCGTGGTTCCCTGCAGATAAAATCTAAATGACGTAAAGACGGCGTTTAAAAATGTCGTTAGAAATAAGGGTTTACTAGGAATATTTGGATCTATACGCGAAATTCTATAAACAATGATAATCATTCACTATAACAGAACTACTTTTCTATAATACACACGGGTTAAGCGAATGCATGCCAAGCTAATGTGTATAAAGCAGGCAAAATTTTCGGACACGCGTGGTGACTTGTCCTGCATACGTGAGGTATGTGAATGTTGCCTGCTTCATACACTTATCATTACATACATTCTCTTATCAAACACGGATTATAGCAAAATAATTCTATTATAGCCCGTGAAGCAAATATAGTGTGTCCGTGACGTTATCTGTTTTCGACTCCATTTAAAAATCAGTGCTGTGTCTTACTTTTCATATTCTGCTGATACCGAGGTGAAGCCCTATAAAATCTGTGTACAATAGATAATAATAAGTCTTTATTATAGACTAAAAGGTTGACTAAAAGAGATCCCTTTTAGGGATAAGTCCGCCTTTTGTACATATGCTATTTTTATTTCTGTCTTTTTTATATTATTATGTATGTACAATAAAGAAATAAATAATAAGAACAAAAGAAAAGGAAATTAAGAAATTAATTCGTCTCGAAGCGATAAACCTATTACTTAGTTGATTGTAAACAATAGTGGAGTTAAGCCAGTTATGGGTTGCACTAATACTGTTAAGGGATCAGCGAATGGTGCCAATGCCAGTACTTGGCTAAGAAAATTGCCGGTATAATAACATACATCGGCCACCTTAATCCATTTGAAAACGGGTAAAGTCATATTGTTGCTCGGATAAGATATTTTTCTCTTGTAAAATTTTACTGCCATCCACATCCATTATGCTGAATGCTAATGCCATTATGCTTAAGTCAGTCTCTATGATACTATTTCTTCTCTTCAAATGATATAATTGAAGCTTACGAGTGTATATGGGGATAACATATGTATATGTTAAAGAAAATCCGTTTTCCCTTTTGGGTCAGGATAAAAATCGCGCTGAGTGCTATCCGGCGGAGTAGAATAGACCACCTTCATTTCTTATAGAGGTATTTTAAAAGATGACTAAGATAAGTTGACCCGCAATGTGATATCCGGCTGAGTAAAATAGACCACCTTCATTTCTTATCAAAGTGTCGTAAAATACGACTAAGGTAAGTTGACCCACCGTAAGGTATCCGGTTGAGAAGAATATACCACCCTCTTTCTTATCGACGGGTTGTAAAATACGACTAAGGTAAGTTGACATCAGGTAGGCGACTGGTCGTAAAATACGTAGCCAAATCATGTGACAACATGTATGTAACATTTTGTGACGAACCCACTTAGCGTGGGATAAGGGCAGGAGGATAATGACAATATTCCGGCCATGACATACATACATTGGATGTTTCACACAAAATATTCAATTCCGTTTCTTTATTTGCCCTTCATGTTGATTTTACCAAATTATTTTAATTGTTTGAGGTTTTAAAGTTTTCCGTACATAAACATTGCCTTCCGTATTGCTGTCGCAGTATCGATTAGATACAGGTCGTGTCGCAAGGTCGACAGCGCTAACATTGTTGAAATTCAATTTGTCGAAACCTGAATTTTATCTCTAGTACGGTAAAATATCGCACGCTTAGTATTCAAGTGACCTAATTCAAAATTAGTTTTAATTGAGATACATACATTTAATTCTTATTTCAATGCTATCTATGACATGCATCGAACTATTAAAAAAAACTAGTGCTTTCTTGCTTTCCAAGTTATGGGTTTCTTTCACACTCATGAGTTTAGCAGGCGCTACGATACACTATATTGCAATTTGCCACAAATAGATTTGTTTTTATTAGTTCACTTTTATACTATGCGTGAAATATATTGCATAACTAACCTATACATTGGCGAAGCATGACGTGAACGAAGCATAGGGCTCCTTCTCTTCAAGGAGAAATCAAGCTTTCCCCACCAGTTTATTAGGTTATATTAATAGAATTTCACGAGCATCGTGTTAAGATTTCATCTAACTTAATTAAGCCTAATTTTGAATTATGTCATTTTAACACTAGCTGTATGGTTTGATCCACCGCTTTATTTCAAATAGATTGATATGAGTATGTGTCTTTTTTTCGGTAAATGACAATATGCTGTTAGCCGAAGTGGCTTTTACAGCGACTGTCCTGGATTTGAAACATGTGCAAGATTCATGTTGTAACTTTTATTTCTTAATTCCATTGTTCTAAAGATTAATTCTTTTTTTAAAGTAAATAGGTTAATCGCCAGATCCAAAAATTGCAGAGAATTCAAGCTGCATATCACTTTCCTATAACTAATACATATTATAAAACAATTTCCCCCCTCTCTGTATGTGAACGGATTTTCGTACGGTTTCTACTAAAACGTAGTGCAATTTTATGTAATTATAATTTAATACTTTTATTTTGACTGGCCCGTTGGCGCAATGGCTAGTGACCTTCAGCCCCGCGGGTCTCGGGTTCTATTCCTGCCGAGGGCCAACATTTTCTATAAACTATTTGTTCGTTCTTCAAGCCTGAGTATATATTTGTATTTAAGTATGTTTTTAAAATTATATGTGTAGTAAATTCACCAGTTTTCCGTCACCCATAACACAAGTAGTAGGTTACTTACTTTGTGGATGCACGACCGTGTGCGTAAGTGTCTCATATATTTATGAGCAAGAAGCAAGCAAGAATTAAATAAATATATTTAATTCATGCAGACATAGGTTATTAGGACATTATGGTTTTATCTAAATGGATTGAAATATATATTTGGGACACATTTCCATGCGGGCAAAGCCTAAAGTTACATCTAATGAATACTATGATGGTTAATTCATTTTAGTAGTAATTTGATATTTAATTTTTGCCTACGACAATTATACACTAACAAATAGTTTCAATTATAAATTACCATAAAACAGATTCCAAATGGCATGAAAGCAAGGATCGGTAATTTAATTCGAGAATAATGAAAGGTATTGACGCAAAATAACAATTAATAAATAAATAATATTCATCGAAATCCAATTGCGTTGGACAAACATTTGTAATTTTCATTGTATTTTCCGTTCGGACAATCTGGACGATTGTTTGCCCAAAGCTGTTTGGCAATTCCAACGAATGATTCCCGCTTGATTGAACTGTTATCCTATTCGAAACGAGCTTGGAGAGTAATTTAAGGAATACAAATTTCATAAACTTACCTACTCATGAACTTGGAAAATGTTTCGTTAATTCAACTCGGTTCTAAATATAGATAATTTATAATTAGGCGTTACTTTGCGGAGATCCATAATACAAAAGTAATAATAAAATTGTTTTGCTACAATCCACGATACAGTAAATAGAAAAAATATATAGTGCTAAATGTATAGTGGCCTATCCGTTTTTACATGCAGAATTCGTAAAAACATGCGCGAACTTCCACAACTGCCACCACAATACACAAGCACTACACACGTTCACCATCACAAACTCAACAATCGTTTCGCCCCGCAACCGAAGCATCATCAGGAGATAGACTCCACGATAAAATCGCAAAGCTTTGCGATTTTGTCGTGGCGTCTGTACTTTTATAAATATAGAATTCAGATTTTTTTATTAAGTCTGAAAATTTATCATATTCATCATAACTTGTAAGGATACTTATAAGTTTATGAGACAGTGTTTATACGATAGTAATTCTACAGGACTCGCTATGAAGCAAAAAAAATAGGGTCCCAAATATTGAATGAATGGCATAATGACCTAACAATAAAAGCACTTTATCCTTACGTGGTAAACAAACCCTGGGGATGGCTTCTCTCAGTATTCGTCTAAGACTAAATATGAATGACTAATATACATATAACATAACATAACATAACATACATATTTTTACAGTGATCGATACTTTAACCCTGTAGGTTAAATAAATTTAGTATAAATTAATAGAATAATATTCTTTCTCCATTTACTAGTAATTGAGTTAATCTACTACTATACTAGAGAGTGTGACTCTCTCTAGAGAGACTTTCATTATTTCTTCAGTTATTCCAAAACTGGCCACTAATTCTTGAAGAAACTCCCTTTACGATATTTCCGTATGTTTATATTTTATAGTTATACGCTGCGGTTCTAGATTTAGTAACTATTATATACCTTCTCAACATTTAATTATATAAATTCTTCGATACTTCGGTCTTTTTTTTAGCTTTATTATCATATTCCATTTATAATATTATTTTCTGACTCCTCACAATTATGATTCTTGTCTGTTCGTCCTTCCTTTTCCTTTGTAGTTTTTTGTCAATCCGGGGAAATGAGACATTGAAATGTTCTATATATATCACTAGCAAAGCCCCGCGGTTTCACCCACGTCCATACAGATCTCGTGGTAGTGGAAAGTCTACGAAACCGGACTATAGATTTATTTTGTAGATTATTTAATTATAAAAAATGGGTATCATTAGTATTCTTGGAATAAGACTTAACTCACCAAGTGCAGGCCCTGCTATAACGGTAGGTTAGGTTTGTTATGGCATTATTTGATTTCGATTTACATTCTTAAATTCGTAAAATCTTTTGATTGGGATGTCGGATTTTAATAATTTAAAAAGTATTTTACAGGTATTGAAACAGTTATTCATAAAATATTATTTAATGGGATAAGGATTAATACAGAGATATGAATAAAATGGTTTGATTATTGTCGGCACTTTTACCAACTTTTACAATGTAAAAAAGTAGTTTCATTGGCATAACTATAATAGTTAGACATATGGTATCGCGGACTTTTTTGTGGATACGTTCTATAATACTGTAGAACATTTTTTTGTTCTATCATCAATAGTTTCCGCAGCGCACGCGATGTTAGATGTTTACGACTAAATTTTTACCAAGTTATTACAATTTTATTAGGGATCCCTATTTTTTTTGAAAATGACATATAGCCTATGTTGCTCAGTGAAAAAGCAGCTTTCCAATGGTGAAAGAATTTTTGAAATCGGTCCAGTAGTTTTTGCGTGAAAACGTAACAAACATACATACAAACAAACATACAAATCTTTCCTCTTTATAATATTAGTATAGATTTCATGTTCTCTCATAACGGTGGCCAGCCGGCGCACGCGGCGTACGTAGACGCGCGCGCACCGACTGGCAGGGTCGCCATGTGATTGAAACACTTGAGTGCTGGATATGAACTTATACCACATATAAAGTAATAGAGTAGTACAAGTATAGTTATAGATTAATACCACTACACGATGAATTTGAATTATTGGTTCAAACCCCGAGCAGGCACCAATGTGTTTCTATTTAAACGTATGTGTGTAACTGATTATTGCAATTTATTACATGCTTTTCGGTGAAGGAAAATATCGTGAGGAAACCTGCATATCTCAAGATAATTCCAAGGGTATGTGTAATCTACCAATCCGCATTGGAGCGGCGTGGCAGGTCATTCCAACCATTCTCTTCAAAAAAAAAGAGAGAGGAGGCCTATGCCTAGCAGTGGGATAGTAACAGGCCGTTACTTACTTTTTGAGTTAATCGCTTTTTGTAAGAACAAAAGGCAGATAGATTCAGCGGAACAAACCATTCATATTTGTATTTAAGTATGTATTTAAAATTATATATGTAGTATATTTACCAGTTGTCCGTCACCCATAACACAAGTATTAAGTTACTTACTTTGGGGATGGACGACCGTGTGTGTAAGTGTCCCATATATTTATTTATTTATTATTTATTCTATAATATGTACTGATTTCACACAAACATAACATCCTGTAACCTTTATACAGTGTCTTTGAATTTGTGAGTGACAGTATCGTGAATTCTATCTATAGAAACACAATACGTACTCTATTTGGCAACGTTTGTTGAAAAAAATAAGACCTTGTATCTAGTCTTTGTTAATACTCTATTGTGAAAAGGGATATTTAGAGTCATGATGTAAAATATCTAGACGAGCGGTGTAGATTATCAAAGAACGTGAATCTAAGTACAAATCTATACTTATTATAAAACAAAGTGCCAAAAAGCTGTCTGTCTGTATGTAATCGTTTTTCTCAAAATCTTCTGAACGGATTTTTGTACAGTTTTCACCAAAAGATAGTTCAATACTCCCGATGGTTTAAATAAAATTGTTACACTGATTTCCATGACGACGGCGACGCCGCTGGCACAGTTAGGAAAAAATTAATACAACCGATTAGCCAGCAGAAGATATCGCTCTCATCTCAAACTGTAGACGTCCACTGCTGGATGTAGGCCATATGATTTCATACATGACCTTATGCCGCTTTGATACAGCGGCTCCCTGCGACCTTTTTGAGGTCGTCAATCTACCTTGGAAGGGGTTTACCGACGCTCCGGTTTCCGGTGCGAAGTTGCCATTCCAATACCTTTAGACCTATCGCTACTTCAGCTTTGCGCCAGGCTGAGCTATATATGTATGTGACACTATTTCTTTTATGGATCTCTCATTTCTGATTTTTATCATATAGATATACTCCGAGCATAGCTCGCTCGATCGCCCACTGAGTTACTCTCTGGAGTTTTCATATGTTATGTACGCTCCATATGCAATATAAGAAATATTATTTACAGTGGACATGTTTGAATACATACTAGCCGTAATATATGTATTACTATCTGTGCAAGCGGCTTCGCCCGCGTGGAATTCAGCGTGTCACAATTGTTTTCTTGAATTCAAATTTAACACATAAAAGTAGTTATTGTTAGTTAACCATAAGAGATAGATACATGCTATCGCGGACTTTTTTGTAGTATTTTTATAGATCTACAACTCTAGTTCATTACTTTAGCGTACCTCTGCTGGTTTATTATAAGTATAGATATAAATGTAAAAGTCTATATATATATATATATCTGCCTTTCTTTCTGTTACGCTTTCAAGCCTAATCATGAAACACTATGATCAAATTTAGTACAATTGACGCTTATATACAAAGCTAACATATAGGATAAAAAAAAATCCTTCGGGAATAAAAGAAAACTATTTTCGATAATTGAGGATATTTTGAAACTAAAGTTCCCGAACGAAGAACCGATACTAGTAACTTTATTTATAGCTTATGGCTCAAAACAGAGATGAATAATCAAAATGTGAATTGCATAAAGTAAAGTAAAGTAAACTAACAGCCTGTTATTATGCCTACTGCTGGGCTAAGACCTCCTCTCTCCGTTTTTGGAGAGAAGGATTGGAGCTAAGACCTACCACGCTGCTCCAATGCGTATTGGTAGGTTACACATATCCCTAGAGTATTCTCTAGAGATATGCAGGTTACCTCACGATGTTTTCCTTCACCGAAAAGTGTGTGATAAATTGCAATTATCAATTAGACACATAAGTTTTTAATAGAAAAACTCATTGGTGTTTGCCCGGAGTTTGAACCTATGTCGTCTCTAGAGAGTCGCACGGTCTCACCGCTAGGCTATCACAGCTTTTTGTGAATTTCATAGATACACGTTTTTGACTTTTCCCATTAAGACACTATGTTTGACATTTTGCATTTGGCATCAATGTCAATAATTTTGCATTCTAAGGCTATAAAATATACTAGGAAAACAAGGTTATTCTGATTAAAAGATGGATTTGTTTTGCCTTCAGCTACGTAGGTCCGCGGGTTCGATTCCCGCCGAGGGCCCACATTTTCTATTCCTATTTCTTATATACATTTCATTTCATATTCATATATACATATGTCATTTAAGTATGTATTTGAAATTATATATGTATATATATACCAGTTGTCTGCCACCCATAACACAAGTATTCAATTACTTAATTGTTCAAGTGTAATTGTCCCATGTATTGAATTTCTTTATATATAAATATTAACCGTAATTTCGTTAGCGCTAATTTACACTTTCACAACAAATCGGCTGCAGCAATATTAACGATATTTGATTACATATATTTGTATGCATATATATGTAATCATTACCTTTATCCCACTGATAGTGGGGACGGCACAACATGTTACTAACATGTTGTCACATGATTTGGCTATGTATTTTACGACCGGCCGCCTGCCTGTCGTCAACTTACCTAAGTCGTAATTTACGAGCTCTCGGCAAGAAAGAGGATGGTCTATTCTACTCAACCGGATACCACACGGTGGGTCAACTTACCTTAGTCGCCTTTTACAACACCTCGATGAGAAATGAGAGTGGACTATTCTACTCAGCCGGATACCACACGGCATGAGATGCATATATATAATAGATAGCATAAAAAATGCCCGTTTTTCATCAGGAATTAAAGAAAACTAGTAAAATAGTTCTTAATTGAGGGTATATTGACAATAAATTGAGGGTATATTGGCGCGATCGAAATCGTGGGTACAGTAAATTTGATTACAATTTAAGTCATTCTAAAAATAAATGATATATGTTCAAAAAATGATTTATTATAATGTTTAGTTTCAACAAAGCTACGATAATGATCAAGACTATACTATATGTCATAACGCTCGCGCTGATATCATCTAATATTACGCACAGTAATTTGTAGCGACATAAATCACACCGTTATAACACTAATGTGTTATTTCAAACGTCCAACAAGTCATTCATCAAAGACAGTTATGTGATAATATCTAATCCTTACAAGCACAAATCTTCTAGAAAGACGATTTAGGAAAATTATTGTGATATCAGAAAAAACCGACTGCGTGTATATACCAGTAACTCCTAAATGAGTGACAAGTATAAATATATATACCTGTTTTTATGTATTTGTTTCTTTCCGCTGTGTGGTATCCAGTTGAGTAGAATAGACCACCCTCTTTCTTACCGAGGGGTCGTAAAATACGACTAAGGTAAGTTGACGTCAGGCAGGCGGCCGGTCGTAAAATACACAGCCGAATCATGTGACAACATGTTTATAACATGTTGTGCCGACCCCACTTAGAGTGGGATAAGGGCAGGAGGATGATGACGTGTTTGTTTCTTTATCCTTATTTTACGCTCATACTGAGCATCGATCTGATTTTTAGTAAAAAGATAAATGACGTTTTGGACATTGACATAAAATTAAGGCTAGAAGAATTTTCTAGAAATATCCAGTAACAACTTATTCTATAAATTACATTATCAATGCTAATATGTCACTAAACCGTTGTATTAGGTCCTTACATATGAAATTGGCGTTTTCTATGGGAGGAACATAAAGTCGTTTTTTTTTTAAATGAAATATATTTAATTACTAAAAATGACTAAAAAAAACCATTCGGGCGGGAATCAATAAAATCTTTAAAGGCGGTTTGGACTGCCCCATCGGAGTTGAATTTTTTTCCTTGCAAGTAGTTATCCAAATTGCGAAAAAAATGGTAATCTGTTGGAGCAAGGTCCGGAGAGTACGGTGGATGTCTAAGACATTCTAATTGAAGCTCCTCTGATTTGGTAGCCGTCTGTTGTGCAGTGTGTGGTCTAGCGTTGTCCTGAAGCAGCAGTGGCCTAGAGCGATTGACCAGCCTCGGTTGTTTAGCAGCTAGCTTTTCCATCATGGTTTGCAGTTGCTGACAATAGATATCTGCCGTAATCGTCTGGCCAGATTTAAGAAAGCTGTAGTGAACGACACCGGCACTAGTCCACCAAACACTTACAAGCAACTTTTTTTTAATCAATTTTCGCTTAGGGCAGGATTTGGCTGGTTCGCCAGGGTTCCGCCATTGCGATGAGCGCTTCCGATTATCGTAGAGGATCCACTTTTCATCACAGGTAATAATTCGATTTAAAATTCCTTCATTATTGTGCCGGTTGAGTAACGTAACGCAGCAGTCGACGCGCGTTTATCGGTTTGCTTCACTCAATTCATCAGGTACCCACCTTTCAAGCTTTTTCACCTTCCCAATTTGCTTCAAGTGGATTAGAATAGTTTTATCACTAACACCGGAGCCTGCAGCTAACTCGGACGTGGTTTGCGATGGATCCGCTTCCACAATAGCCTTCAATTCTTCATTATCAACTTTGGTCTCCGGCCGTCCACGAGGCTCGTTCTGCAGGTCGAAATTTCCAGAACGAAAACGTTGGAACCAAAAACGCACTGTGTTTTCTTTTGCGACACCGTCACCATACACATCATTAATCCTTCGAGCCGTTTCTGCAGCACTGGTGCCACGGTGGAACTCATACTCGTAAAGAACGCGATATTTCATGTTTTCCATTTTGTAAACAGACTGACACAAAGAAAAAAATAAAACAAGAAAACAAATGAATTAGGGGGTTTGAAACACAAATGCATGAGTAAATAGCTGTATGAATTTGAATTTGGAATTCCTAACCATAAAGGTAATATTTGAGATCAAAGTGGCCAGTACGACAAAACGCCAATTTCATATGTAAGGACCTAATATTAAAATTATACTAATACTAGCTGTGCCAAACGGCTACGCCCGCGTGGAATTCAGTGATTTACTAAATATTTTCCGAATTTGCGAAATTTTGAACTTAAAAGTAGTTATTGTGAGTTAACCGCGAGAGATAGAGACATGCTATCCCGGACTTTTTTGTAGTATTTTCATAGATCTACAATTCTCTAGTACATTACTTTAGCGTAACTCTGCTGGTTTACGCAGCGCACGCGACTATAGCTCCCAGCAAGCAAGTTTTTTAACGACTGCGCGATCTCTTCAACACAATTTACATAATACTGATATGTACTATACCTAAACCATCCGGAAGTATTGCACTATCTTTTAGTGAAAACCGTATCCGAAAAATCCGTTCAGTAGATTTTGAGAAAATCGATGACATACAGACAGACAGCTTTTTGGGATTTTGTTTTATAAGAAGTATAGATGAAAATGGTGATACGAAGATGTCAAAAAAAAATTAAGGGTTTTTTGCACTTAACGACCACCAATCGTAATGGTAGTAAATAAAACCATTCATCTTATTTTATTGTAGCAGGAAAACAATGTGATTCAATTTGTTTGTAAAGGCAAACGAAATTTGCAAAACATTTTTGGAATTCTATATTCACTCACACCAGGGTACACGGGCGACCTCCTTTGGAAATAGGTCACAGTGTCACCACTCTATACGAGTCTGCTGTGTTTGCAGTTTGCAGATTGATCCGAAGACTTGTCGAGGGCTTTTGATCTACCTATGGTCTATATGAAATGTTTCGTTTACTATGATAGCCGAACGGTGCGACCACGTGATCTTTTAAGCCACAACCAAGTGGGCTCGGCTTCAAACCCCGTTTTCTCTAAAAACTAGATTTTCATAAATAATAACAAATAAACGTTTACAAAATTTACGTAACAAAATGAACGTTGATTCTTCAGAAGTATTAGCTGTGTTGCAGTAGCCAACGTCCTCCTCCGTTACAAAATTAGACAAATGCTTCTTAAATTTAACTACATAATATGCTAAAGTTAATAAAAAATGTGTGTTGAATTCATTATGTAGTAGTGTATGAGTGCGCGTGGGAATGTGTGTGTGTGTGTGAGAGAGAGAGAGAGTTAGTGTGGGTGTGTGAGAGTGTGTGCGGGTTCGTGCATTTAAGTTGATTATATAACAGATTTTGAAAGTTCCTCTGTATCCTCATATTATAAAATTGATAGCCATCCATTTTAAATATTTTTACATTTGCGGTAAGTTGATGGGTAAATATTAAGAACTTTATTCACTCTGTTGTACAGCAAACAGCCAATGTAAGAAAAATGTCGACATGCGGAAGTGGTCCTTCGACGTCCTGGTTGGTATACATAGGATATACGCCCGCCTAACATTTATAACTGGCTTAAAGGTTAGCTGTGAGTGTTTACGTAGAACTGTATGTGAGATAAACAGGTGACGGACAGTTAAGATTTTACAACTTGAATAGAGTTCAGTGGTTGGAAATCGTTTAGGAAATCTTTTAAATTATATTTACATTTAATTTTTTTTCATTAAGGTGTTTGGAAATTCTGGACACTTCCAAAACATTTCTTTCCGCATGTTTAGACAGCAGTTTAGAAGTTCTTACCTTCAAACCGCAATTAGTCTGTCGCTGGGGACAAAAAAAACAAACTATTTTCATATTTAAAAGTATTCATATATCTGTGGTTTGTTTCAAAATGAAACAGTGAAGTTGAAATTTGAATAATTTGCTGTACTTTCGCACGAGTTGGTTTTCCATTTAATTTCAAAGACGGAATGAAAATGGAAATTGTTGGCAGCGTTATACAAACAGTAAAGCGAAAATATTCGGTATACCATCACAACAATATCACCCTCAGTAGTTGTTAGCGAACGGAAATGACGCGCTGCGATTGGGCGCCCGGGGCAGTTTCGTTGTAACAACGCGATTTCGGGCGTTCCGATAGTTTTGATTGCTATTTCGTCTATGTTTTGATATTACAAGTTTTAAAAGGTTTTTCTTTTCTTTCTAGAAATAATCCATACATAATTTTGGGAACTTACTAGATATTTTGAAGACCATTTCGAGGTTTAAGATGTGGGAGTAGCTACTCCCGGGACGAAACGCAGTATTAAGTGGTCAGCCGGCGGCCGACGGCCGGCGCCTAAAAAAGAACACAAAGAGTCGCAAATAGCAATAGTCGATTTGAAGATCAGATGTTTACGTTTTGTAACGTTTTATTATTCAATGAAATAAATATAACGTTAAAGCTGTGTTATAATTTTAATTTAAAATTTTTTGCTATCCGCGATAAAATAGCGGTTTCCAAAAATTCTATAGAAAAATAATTATACTTACTTTAATTCTATTAATTAATCATCTATCACATAAAGATCAAAAGAGGTGGATCAATCATGGCCCTCAGTAATGAACAAAATGACCCGAGTAGGGCTAGTAATATAAGTTGCGCTGTTGCAGCAAATAGAACAGTAAAAAAGCAAGAGAATAGTAAATTTAAAAAACTTTGAAGAGAATATTAGGGAGCTGTAAATGTCATGGACGCAAGGTTTCATAGCAATTCATAATTACCTGCCTAGGAATTAAACTTGCTTGGAAAGCCCGACTTTGCTAACGTAAAGCTATCACGGATTTAGACAGGCAAAACATAAAATTCATCACAAGGAAAAATTGTTAAATTCCATTGTTCCTTGTGTATTCTAGAGTTCGCAATGTAATTAAGTGAGTCTATAAATTATACAAAACTTCTTAAGACGTCCCTATTATTAAGAAAAATAGCCGGCGCCCGGAGACTCCTCTCGCAGCTTTTTACTAGTGTACACAATAAAAATGGTTGGTATTTTATTTATCACCGACGAACTTTCATAAAGATCGGATCCAAGATAATCTTTAATTTCCTTTGATGCTCAGACTTATACGAAACATCGGCGGACGAGATCGCGGAAATTCCTTTTACTTAAACATTTATTTTTATCGAAGCATAGTTATTTAAACCTTTGTTAGGGATCTAAAAGCGTTTCGATTTCAGATGCAGTTTTGTTATTAGGTTTTCATAAAGCGTTTTGTTTAGATTGTATCTGAGCTAGTGGGTCAATGATATCTTTGATTGCAACTGTTGTTCCCGCGATCCAGTTATTAATACTTTGTAGTTTTAGACTTTCGTCTATTTTTTTGTTAATTGTGGTATGAGATACCTTATTACTGGTTATTTGGTACATGGATATTCTTTCAAATTCAAATTCAAAATATTCTTTATTCAAGTAAACTTGTAAACAAGTGCTTTTGAATCGTCGAAATCTACTGCTGGTTCGGAAAGCTGTTTCTACCGAGAAGAACCAGCAAGAAACTCGGCGGTTGCTCTTTATATCTCTTTATATATTCTGTTATATTATATTGTATTAATATATTCCAAGCTATTATTTGGTCCTTGCATTTGTATAACGTCCTTTTGGTTTGAGCAACTTTATGTTAGTTAGTGCCTTCTTAGTATTATATATAACAAGAACTTGATTAATGGCATCACTTATGCTTGTCTCTGCTTCTAAATTCGTCTATTGTCGGTGTTTATGTCACTAAACTTTGATTTTTATAACTTGTTATTGATATTTTATTTTCTTTTTTTTCTATTTTTATTTCTCAGTGTTTTTGGAAGGTTACAAATGTGTGTTTTTTCTACTCAATGAACTACTTTTAAAGTAAAATTTCAAGTTTGCATATTTAAATCTATCGATGTAGGTTTACGATAGAAACAATATGTAGACCTAAAATACCCTAATAACTGACCGAAGCTTGGGTGGATCGCTAGTAAACTATAATGTATACCGACTTTCAACCGAATGTTTTGAGCTATTACGTGATTGACCAACGAACATACAAAGTTTTGTATGTATAGTATTAGAAGGTTATTAAAAATTGTTGTTTATATTTTTATGGTTTTATTACAAACTCTTGCTACCGATTTTATTATAAGTTTTTATTTTGTTTCAGGTATGGAAATGGAATCATTTCACTTCTGTGGCGGTTTTATTGTTTACGAATGGTAAAATACATATTTGTGTGGACGTAATAAAGCTATGATTAATTGATACAACTTTACTATATCATCTGATGGCAATGGATTATATAAGCAAATGTTTTTTTTATAACAAATTTAGTTTTGTGGAGATCTGAACTTGATTTTAATATCTTAAAAGTAAGACGTAATAATGGGGTTCCTCTTTCTAGTATGCATTATACTATATACACCGACACAATCAGCTAGATTAACATGCAACCATTCTTCAAGAACTTCTTTCTTCCAATCTATCTTCTTAGATGCTAATTAATATAATCTACCAAATCATCTCCAAACAAGAGGCAGATTTAAATTATTTACATGTTTTAGAGATACATAAAGGTTTAGTACTTCACTAGAGTAGTAACAATTAGATATGGATCGAGATTTGATATTTGTTTGACTTTGGTTTTTATTAATAAAATAAATACATAGTATCAGGCGTTACTTTGTATCTTATTTTTCTAACGAAGCGAACTAAATATTTTTTTATATTATAAATTAAATACTAAACGTAAACTGGTAGGTAGGGGAACTTTTAACCGTCTTAAGCATTAGTTTTATTATATAGTTTTCGGGACCTGATTGCATAGAGGTGCTTAGTTTTTTTACATGTTTTAGATTAGTACTTTATTAGAGTAGTATTAAAAAAATATTAAAAGAGTTTTAGTACTTCATTAGAGTAGTATTCAGTAGATATATAGACATTTTTGTCCTTCATTAGTCGAAGATAATTGTTTTGTGTCGGTACAGATGTTGCAAGAATCTATATCCTGTCCCCCATTCCAGTTTTTAATTACTGCGTAGATTGCGGTCGGCTGCGGCTTTCTGTTTACCGCAGTTAAACAAGTTTTTCCCCCTTATTTTAGCTCAGAATTACTCTCCCGATCAACTTGTCTATCTATAGTGTAGATGGTCGCTTGCCTAATTAAAAACAGTTCATTAACACGGCTGCAGTATCTGGTCCCTACATTTCGTCAACAGTTGGACTCTGGTTCATTCCATGGATATTCACGTTATTTGATTAACATTAAGAGTATTGTCCAATAATCACCACGCTTAGTGGTCTTCTTAGTGACCGTATTGCTAAAAAAAACTCTCATTACTGCCACCGTGTTTATATCTGTCTCTTGTCAGAGTTTATATCTTGTAAGAGACAGATATAAACCCGTTTATAACGAGGTGGACATATTTTTCAAAACAGCCATCATTCTTCTGCCCTTATCTCACTCTAATTGGGGTCGGAACAACATGTTTCAAACGTCAGATGATTTGGCCAGTTATTTTACGTCCGGCCACCTGCCTGACATCAACTTACGAAACCTCCCTAAGAAATGAGGGTGGTCGATTCTACTCAGCCGGATACCACACGATATTTTACAAAACAGTATTTGTCAGATTAAAAAACGAAAAATACACCCAACCGAGCTAGTCTAGACAAGCTGCTGCCCGCGACTTTGTCGGCATAAATTTTAATATCGAGACATGAAAAGCTTAGGTCACTCTCCGGCTCTTCAACAAACTCCTTACCAAAAATCAATCCGTTACGAAAGAATAATAATAACAATATAATAATAATAATAATCGTTTATTTGCCAAAATATGAGTAATAAACAGAGATGTTGACATTATATGAGGCACAAACATATTCTACTGTTATACAGTATGCAAATTAAAGTTACAATTTCATTCGAACATTCTTTTAAAAAGAAAGGATAGATAAAAATTATTAATATAACGTAGTTTATATGATAGATCAACGAAGTATTGTATAAGTGATCCTTCGTAGAGACCAATTGAAAATAATTAGCAAGCATCACGGCGGAATTGTAGTTTTATCAGCGAGCTCGGCTAATGTTTGCAGGATCAAATATTATTGCTTCATTTGACCTTTGTTGAGTTACACATGTGTTCCTTATTGTTTTCCTTCATCTAAGTTTTCAATTGATAACGGATATCTCATGTCCCGCAATATGTTTTTAGAAGATAATTTCGTTTTTATTAATAACATAAATACATAGTATTAGGCGTTACTTTGTATCTTATTTTTATAACGAAGACGAACTAAATATTTTTTTAATATTATAAATTAAATACTAAACGTAAACTGGTAGGTAGGGGAAATTTTAACCGTCTTAAGCATTAGTTTTATTATATAGTTTTCGGGACTTGATTGCATAAGGGTGCTTAGTTGTTTAATATATTATGATGTTATCGCGTAAAGAACTATTCTGAATCTGTCAATATAAGTTCCATTAAAATATGTTAAGAACTTAAGGGCGATGAGTCCGAATTTGATAGAAATTAAAGTAGCGACCTGTTACAATTCCACTGCTGGGAATAGGCCTCCTCTCTCCGTTTCTGGAGAGAAGGGTTGGAGCTAAGACCTACCACGCTGCTCCAATGCGTATTGGTAGGTTACACATATCTCCAGAATTCTCTAGAGATATGCAGATTTCCTCACGATGTTTTCCTTCACCGAAAAGCGTACAAACATTGTATTTATCAATTAGACACATGAGTTTTAATAGAAAAACTCATTGGTGACTGCCCGGGTTTGAACTCGTGTTCGCCTCGAAAGAGTCGTACGGTCTCACCGCTGGGCTATCACAGCTCGATAGATAGACGTTATGTTATATCTTAGTAACTTTATTAATATGAAATATGAATGGATAATATTATTTTGTTTCTTTATTGTACATACATAATGTTAGAAAAGATAAAGAAAGAAAAATAGCACATGTACCTGTACAAAGGCGGACTTATCCCTAAAAGGGATCTCTTCCAGTCAACTTTTGAATGACAATAAGAAAAGGACAAAAAAAACAAGAAGTGAAATATGGATAATGAAAAAAAGAAAGGAAGCAAAAGAAAAATAACGAAATAATAAAATACAATACTACCAGCTAGTACACTTTCCCCCGGTACTACATTCTAGTATGACAAATTTGCGGGCAAATATAATTATCGTTTTAATTTAATTTTTTAACATATAAAAACATTGATAGTTACTCTAGATATCAGTGTTGTAATGCTAAAATATGAGTTCTTTATCTAAATTCTATCGTCAAGATAAGTTTTTCAAGGCGTAATTACTACCTGCATTGCGATTTTTCAGTGCGCTCCATGTTTGCAGATTTACATATCATTTGACCTTTGAAAAGTAGGAAAAGTTTGTTCCGCATTGTTTTGTCCTTGGTATGAGTGTGATTTTGATATGCGATCATATCAGTATAGTAAAATGTCCTTGCCTTCAGTTCCGCAGGTCGTGGGTTCGATTCGCGCCGAGAAGAAAAAAAGTTGGTTTTTCAAATCTGGGTGTATTTGTATTTAAAATTGTATATATTTTCATCATAACGTCATATATAACGCAAATATTTAGTCAATTTTTTTGGGGCGGAAGACCGAGTGTGTAATTGTCCCATATATATATTATATATATTCAAATACCATTTGTTGTTTCTTAAGTTGACGTTTCATAGCGGAAGTGGGGTATAATGAAATTCGCGGGGGAGAAATGAAATTCGATACTATATTGGTTCTCTTCGAGTGATTATTTGTGAAATAAGAGCTTAAAGCTTTTAAGCTTGTGTGAAAAATATGTTTTTATTACTAAGGCCTTAAAATTCGCTAGATGTACTACCGGGGGCAAGGCGGAGTGCCGAATCAATAAAACCTATGACACCCCGTCTCGCACTCGTCACGTTGTATACGTGATACACCTACGTGACGAGGAAAACGTCACGATCCGGATATACATAAGTGATGAGATATCTCGATGCGATTCTGAGTGATTCCCTACAAGAGAAGTTTAAGAAATAGGTATTCTTATATTAACCTCGTAATTTATTTTTAACGATATACGAAACTGTTGATGTATGTAAAGACATACACACATACCTGTAGTAGAAAATGGTTTATTTTATTTACAACGACAATATACAGGCCATATCTATCCTAATGTTCCTAAGTGGTATGGACCCAAGAATGCGGGCAGCCTTTGCGCGTTAAATTGCTAAACTGATGTGCGAAAAGAAAGCTTTAAAGAAGGCTTTTAACAGGAATTCCACCACAATAGCGTCTAATCCGATGTAAAAGATGGTTAAGGCTTCAGTAAAAAATGAAGAACATCAATGAGCTATATAATTAGATACAATAAGTTTATAGGTTAGTTTTTTACTCATATGAAAGGAACTGTTATGCAAACTAATATGTCTTAAGAATGTTACTTAAATATTGACAGTGACAAAAAGTGCTGATTTTATTTAGATAAATATAATGCAATGACGTAAACCCGCCGTGTGGTATCCGGGTGAGTAGAAAAGACCACCCTCATTACTTACCGAGGTGTCGTAAAAGGCGACTAAGGTAAGTTGACCCACCGTGTGGTATCCGGTTTAGTATAATAGACCACCCTCTTTCTTACTGAGGGGTCGTAAAATACGACTAAGGTAAGTTGATGTCAGGCAGGCGGCCGGGCGTAAAATACGTAGCCAAATCATGTGACATGTTTGTAACCTCACTTAGAGTGGGATAAGGGCAGGAGGATGATGATGAATGCAATGACGTAAACCTAAATATAACACATAACAAACAAAATGTTCTCATTTAGCGTAATGATTATTATAATATATTCAGCCGGAACTGACGTTAAGATTCGTGCGACTTGCAAATCGAACATTATAGAGCAATTTATGCTCGGTAACTTTCAGTCTCATTACCGCGAACGATGACCGATTCACTCGTTCCACCCCGTTCGAACATCACTCTTGCGTGCGACTAACGGAGAGATGAAAATTGGTTAGTTCACGATTCAATCACGACAAATGTGCTGCGACACTTTATGGCTCATGCAAATTTTACGAGCGCTAATATTGCGGTAACGATTTTAAATTAAATACTGTTTTAATGATGCCACATTCACGTTTGACCAATTTAAGTAATGATTAGGTTGAAGTTAAAGTTTCTTACGTTGAAACGTTAACGCCTGAGTAGAATAGACCACCCTCATTACCGAGGTGTCGTAATAGACTACTGAACTAAGTTGACCCGTTGTGTGGTATCCGAGTCGAATAGACCACCCTCATTTCTTAACGAGGTGACGTTAAAGGCGACTAAGGTAAATTGACCCGCCGTGTGGTATCCGGCTGAGTAGACCATAGAGACGTTGGATAAGAATAGGAGACTAATGATGATGATGACGTAGAAACATAGCAAATATTGATATTGAAGATTATTTCAAAGAGTCAACTTAATAGTAAGTATAAATATACTCAAAGCAAACTGTATTTCATATTTTATCGAAATATATTTAAATTAAAATAATTCTTTATTCAAGTTCAACTTCTAAACAAGTGATTATTTTCCGCTTGGCAATTTTATAGAAATAATATGAAATTAAATCATCATCATATATATGTCAGTTGTGGACCGATTTTTGTCTTCAGTTAAGTCCCCTTAATTTGGGTTTCGATTTGAATGATTATTGACGTTTTGCGATAGATTTGGATCCTCCAAAATGACTTTTCTGCTTTCATCTGGAACAATACAGCGCTCAGTTTCTTGCGATATACTGTCTTGTACACTAACGTTACCTATACATCATAAACATTACTTGCAATAATGTAATCTATCTATGTACATACCATAAGTGCAAGAGTATGCACCAAAATAGGTCACAATATATTTTCCACAATAATTAATTCGGCATTATCTAATGATTTGATTTCGTGCAGATAATTATGCGCTAATTACACCGGTTAATTTGTGTTCAGTCACAGCCATTAATTTGTGGTTGTATTTCCTTTCTATAATATTCGTGTACCGGACGTTTCCTAAGTAAAAAAGAAAAAGATGTTAATTAAAATAATCGATTATTAAAAAAATCGATGAATATAAAAATCGATTATTTTTTTACATCCCTATCTACTATATACATATAGAGTAGCAGCAGAACCCAGCTACGACTAGACTCATCCGCTGGCGTAGAAATATATAAATTTACAATTAATTCATCTAAATCTAAATTCATAGTATCTTTGTTTGTATAAATAGGTTTCGCATCCTTGAATACTACTGGAAATAGTACCAAATGTGATGGTTATTTACTAAAATTTTCATAATCGTAATACGCATTACTTTCACACACATTGTTAAAATATGTAAATTTCCAGTAGAACTCCCTTTATTAATGAACATACCTTTCAAATATATCCGAAGTCCTGACAGCGGGTTTAAGTATGATATATACGACGATATATGCGATCGTATATAGTTAGGTTAGGTCTTAATAACCCGATGAAGCCGAGTCATAAAATTAAACCAGAACATGACAAAGACCTCCTTAGGACCGATAAGTCCCGAGCAATCAATATTCTCTAACTCGTTTTAATGCTGCCGGCGATAGACGAGTATATAGCAACCATTATGACATCATTCTTATAGGACATTCTTATTACTATCTGTTCAAGAGAGTATTCTTTATTTTGTTATATTGATACAGATTTCATATCATTGCAATGACCCACTCGCCAATTATTTTCTATAAAGTAAAGTAACGGCCTGTTACTATCCTACTGCGGTGCGTAGGCCTCCCCTCTCCATTCTTTGGAGAAAAGGTCAAGACCCACCACGCTGCTCCAATGCGGATTAGTACGTTATATATACACAGTCCTCGACTTCTCCAAAGATATATCCAGATTTTCTCACGATGTTTTCCTTTAAAGCGTGTGATAAATTGTAAATATCGGTGAGACCGTGCAACTCATTCGAGGGAGTCGCAGGTTCAAAATCCGGGCAGGCACTAATCAGTTATTTATTGCACTCTTTTCGATGAGGGAATCATCGTAAAATCTGCATAATTCTAGATAATTCTGGGGATATATGTTAGATACTAGTCCGCATTGAAGCAGCATGATAGTTCTTAGCTCCAAACCTTAAACCGAGTGAGGAGGCCTACGCCCAGTAGTGGGATTGTGACAGGCCGTTACATTACATAGAAACTTATTAGCATATGTCGCAGTATCATCATCCTCCTGCACTTATCCCACTCTAAGTGGAGTCGGCACAACATGCTACAAACATGCTGTCATATGAATTGGCTACGTATTTTACAATCGGCCGCCTGCCTGACGTCAACTTGCCTTAGTCGCAACCTCTTTTACGACACCTCGGTAAGAAGTGAGGGTGGTCTATTCTATGCGGCCGGATACCACCCGGAATTTACGTTAGTCGCCTCTTACGACACCTCGGTAAGAAAGGAGGGTGGTCTATTCTATTCTGCCGGATACCACACGGCGTAGCATATGTTACAGTAGTTTTGCAATAATAAATTGCTTCAATTTTAAACCTACTATTCCATATCTTACACAATTAACTTACACTCAGCAAGAAATAAAGAGCGAAATTAATTTCCGGTGCCCGTCTCTGTGAAGAACTCCCATTTCCGAAGGTTTATGTAAAGTTAATATATGACAGTTATTTAACTTGACTGGTAGAGACTTCAAAACCTTTTAAAACGGCAACGTATCTATATTCATACTTCCTTAATCCATAGTAATGCCATGAATTCAAAAGTCTGTCTGTCAATATTTTGCGCTTTCACGGGTAAAGCGTTCGATTAATGGCGGTGATCTTTGGTACAAATAAAATTAAGATACGATGAAATTTTTTACAATCAAAGCTTATATACGAGCTAACATAGAATAGAGAAAATCCTCTGGGGAACAGAAATAAGTACAAACACAGTTGTACAACAGAGTTGACAATTATTCATAATTTATATCTTAACACTTAATTTGCCGCGAACATAGTCGCAGGTTCAGTGCTGAAACCAGATAATATTCAGTACTTTTGATCTATTTCTTTGATTTAAAGTTTTTATCACATAAAGCAAATATATTTTAAATCATAGAAATTGAAAAATAAATATTACTTTTTTATCGTGTTTAAAAAACTTTTACATTTTTTCACCATTTGCCCGAAAGCCCTTCACGCTATTATATACAATTATATTGTGTTTTCACGAAAGCTTAATAGAGACATGAAATTCAGCAGTTCAATGCATCGCTAGAAATTACAACTTAGTACTACTTCTTATGATAAAGTTAGCATTGATTTGCGGTTAGAACTTATCAAACTAAAAAGTCTAGTTCATATATCAAGTTCGAATCAAAAATACTTTGTTTTATAATTTAAGTATGTGAGTGTGATTGGTAGAAATGCATGGATTTTGACAAAATATTCACAGAACAAAACAAGCAATAAATCAACGAAAGTTATCTAAAGTAAGCCATGGCCTATCAGCCTCGTATTATAATCTACTTCGAAAAGCCAATCTCCCACTTTAATCATTAATGTGGAACCAATTTGAATACGTAATGTTGTCAAATATGGACATGACCTAATAACCTCGTATCCCCTACTTATGCCATAGTTTTGTTTCTACGGTTAAGTAGGAATTCACTAAAATAACGCCTCGTACGTACGGACGTAAAAAATTCGTCACGTTAAACCTCCGCATAGTCTTGATAAGAAATTTCATATGGTGAATTCGGCTTAACGCCCAACGCCTAACGCCTAAAATGGAACACTGCTAGATAAAAATACGTCGCGTTTTAAAAGCGCTGTCATGTTAACAGATACCCAGTTTCATTTCGACGCATTTTTAACGCACGTTAATAAACCTCTCGTGCGTACGAGGGTTAAAGCAAATATATTTTATACTTGCCCACAATCACTTCATACTCTCTCTCACATGCTATCGCACTATCGGCACGATCATCATGAAAGTGTCTACGCGATCGTCCGCATAATACTACGATACATACGATCATCCGAAAAACTGTAAATTCCCCGGTGGTAGCCGATCTGTTACAACCCTACAACATGGGCATATATTGCTGACTTATTGTTTCCCAATTGAGGTCGATATAAAGTGTCGATCAGCAATATAGGCCTATAAAATCAATACATTTTCAAAATTCGTTCAGTTCTTGTGATCTAGTCGACTTGCTGCCCAGCTACGGTCCCTGTTCCTGCCGGTTGGCTTCAGCAATAGACTAATGACCATATACTCCGGCTCATACCCGCTACAAGGGTTTCGCGCCAAAGTAGTCCAAGTACCAGTAGTGTTTAGATTAAATTAAAGTAATATTTTTGCTTTATTACGAAATGAAAGTTAATAAGTTCAGTTTGTGTCTTTCTTTATATATAAACCAAACTGGACGGTCTAACAGATCGTAGGCGATAATAGACAATAATACAATTGTGTACACGCTATTGGCTTAACCTTTAGAATATTTGAATTACGTTGTTTCAACTACTGTGAGCATACAGTGGTCTTAATCTGGCGCATTGGTTAGGATTCACGTAATGCGGATTATTAAATGTCGATAATAGTCCGTGAATGTGATTTAACCACTATTTCGATTTACTGTTTCCCGTTGAACGTTATTTACCTTGAATATTGTTTGTTGGCTTAACTGTAATGCAATTGAATGTGCTATGTCTGGCTTAAGCGTGATAGCTATGAGAGCTATAGTAAGATGGATGTTCTATATTATATTTGGCCATTTTAGACCTAGAAAACCGTTATAGTGAAAATTGAGTATCATTCTTAAAGTAACGGCTACTTCTACTACCAATTCACTGTTGGGAATAGGTTCTCCCCTTTTCTCGGGAAAAGGGTGCTAAGACCCACCACGCTCCAATGCGATTTGGTAAGTAACACATATCCTTAGAACTAAGGTTTTAGGTAGGAGCAGGTTTCCTCACTTTATTTTACTTAATAATCGTATAATATAAGATAAACGTGTGATAAATTGTAATGATCAATTAGACATAAGTTATAATAGAAATACTCATTTGTGCCTGTCCGGGGATTGAACTCGTTAGCCCCTCCAAAAAGTCGCACGTCCTCACCTCGGTCTATCACAGCTTTTGGATATTATATGGGCCATATTATTTCCCAATATCTGTATACGAATATATAAACTCGATATAAACTCGACTTTACGTATCAATTGTGATATACAAGTGAACTTTATTCTAGTTCCCACGTTATGTACTAAATGGGGCTATATCCTGCTTACGATGTACAACAGTTTCTTGGACCTTTATAGTCGACGTCTAAACCAACGGATATCCGTTGCTGGACCTAAATATCTTCTATAGACTTTTATTGCCCATAAAAAACCATAAAAGAGTTGGCCGGTACAAACAACTAAGTATTCATTCAAATCTTACGCGTTTAAATCATTAATGTATTAATACGTAAAGTAAAAACTTTGTACCGGACAGAGGAGTTTGGCAGAAGAGAATTTGGCACAGTTTTTAGTTTATATAGAGATGGAGTGCAAAATGCTTATTTAAAAAAAACAATACATATAAATATATAATGTCCATAAAAAATCGAAAAATAGTATTAAAGTAGACTTGGTATTAAAATATTTAAATAATTAATAATATAAAAAATATTTAAAACTTAGTATTAAAGTGACCGAATTCACAATTAGTCTTAAATGAGTTAGATACATTGTAATCCCTATTTCAATGCTATCTATGATATTACGCTACGAACAATTAAAAAAGTTGGTGTTTTCTTGCTCTTCCAATTTATGGATCTCTTTAACACGCACGCGTTTTGCAGTGCGGTGCGTTACTCTTTATTGGAATTTGTTTCAAAACAACTTTTTTGAATTCGGTCACTTAAATACTAAACATGCGATGGTCTTTATGTTAAAGTCTGTGGTTTAATTGAAAAAAGATTAATAATATTTGTCTATAGTCTCATTGAAAGCGAAACATATTAAACCTGGACTTTACGCCACTATGGATACAAAAGTAATAATAAAATTATTTTGATATAAACCGCGATAAATTAAATAGAAAATATTGTAAAATGCGTAAATTCATACCTGAACAATGCCTTTGCGATTTCTGATGATGCCTCGGTTGCGAGTCGAAACGATTGTTAAGTTTGTGATAGTGAACGTGTGTAGTGCTTGCGAACTGTTGTTGCGATGGTGGGTGGAGGTGTGTAGATGTTTTTTTACGGATCCTGCATGTATCAGGTATGAAAATGGATAGTCCACTTTACATTTAGCATTATATATATTTTCTACTTACTTTACAAAAAAAAAATATTATTACTGACACACTTTTGTATTATGGATCTCCGCGAAGTAACGCCTAATTCTATAAATTACCCACTTGAGTTATATTTGTTTATTTTGCTACGTATTTTTTAATATATTAGTTGCTATATTGCACTGTTTTCGAGTGAGTATTGTATGGAACACTGCAGTCAACTCCAATTAGAATAATACCGGACATTTCAACACCGCGATCCGCATCGGTACTCAGAATTTAATTATGCGTCGAGCGGTGCATTTCATGAGCCATCAAAGTCTATACCACCCAATATTGGATTGTTATATACATACTGTTACGTACAGGGGTTCGATTTGGATGAAAATACCTGGTGATTCGTTAAAAACACTTTATTCAGCTTTTCACAAAAACAATTAGTATTTACTATACAGTCCGATTTCCAATAAGAAAGCCGAGGTCACTATTATTTCACTTTTATTTTCACTTCGTAATTCGCTCTTGATCGCTATTCGCAAACTGTATGTCGAGGCGCATAATACGTATGCTTATATACGAGTATGAAACGAACAAATGTTCGAGAACATTCGCGAGACCTTGGGGAGATCGTAAACAAATCTTTTGTAAACATCTTTTGGTAAACAAGCCGAATGTTCCAGAGAATTAGCGATAAGCGAATTTGAACTCTATGAGATGTGGTTTACGAACCCTTTTTGCATGTTCGTGAAGTGCCCCCTTTCAATTTGAACTTCATGGCATATACGTTACGAACCCTTGGCGCATGTTTGTAACAATATTAATATTATAAATGCGAAACTCTGTCTGTTACGCTTTCAATACTAATTCGCTGGAGAAATATTGATGAAATGTAGCACGAATAAAGTCAAAACTACACCTGCAACACCGAAATTGAACACACAAATTAGTTCTGAATAAAACATAAACTGTCAATCAGGTCATAGTAACTTTAGAGACGAAACCTTTTCAATACATTTTCGTAACTAGGCCGTACGCCCTTAATACCTCTTCTGCTCTCGTTAGTTTATAGATGTTCTATTTCTGCAACGTATTGTTCTTTGGCAACATGGATAAGAAAACGTTAAAATGATTATTAAAGAGATGCCTTGAAATAAGATTACCATATGACATAGAAAGCTAATATCGGAATATATAAATGATAGCAATGTGCTGATTTACTTACTACTACAACCGTGCTTAAATTGACGCATAGTCAATAAGTACAAGAATTCAATTTTGAAAAAAGCAACCGCAAATTGTCTTTTTGGTTCTTACATAAATTACATACATGCTTAGAAGAGTCAATGTATCACAATTAACATTGGCACTTCTTACACTATGTCATTTGTCTTTCCTTTTATTGAGCAACTCTTATCTCTAAAGATATAAGATATCTAAGATCATATCATCATCCCTGATTATAAAGCGAGATGTTGCTCTTTTTTTTATCGAACTGACTATATGCTGTTAGCCCTAACGGCTTTTACAGCGTCACCGTGCGGGTCGAGCGTGCGCAGAAGCTCTACTATAGTCGGGGTTGATGTTGATGAGATGTTGCTCAAGCGCCAGTATGTCCTCAGTTTAACTATGCTTCTTCTAAACTCTAACATTCATTTGTCCGTAACACTTAATTTTACTATTTCAGTATACATGTTTCTAATATCAACCATACTGAAATCTACCGTAGTATTGCAGTTCGTTGTCCGCAACTCTATTCACTAAGTTCAAACCGACCGCAAACTGGGCGTAGATAAAGTTGTCAACGCTTGCTGACGTAGCACCCTGCTGTCCTTACCATAAGCGACAAGCGATTTGAAGAAAACAGCAAAAAAAGAAAAAATATTACTGCGCTCTTTTTTTTAATTATCTTTAACACGATTATCTAATAAAGAATTAATAATATCGTACGATTTTATGCTTCAATATTCGTTGTTTTGAGACATCATTAGTCATACTTCGTCTGCTACGATTTCACGGCCAATTCCCTGGCATTAAAATTTGTTACAATTGCACCTTACCGGGCTAAAGTTAAGGTTAAAACAAAATCATTATCTTTGTATGAATACGTGATGAGAAAATAATTGTACCTCTTTTTTGTAAGTACAATGCGAGTGTGTTATTTGGCAGTATATTTTAAAGCCTCATTCTAGAAATACTTCTGTAAAATATAATTATTATATGAACTTTATATACCGAAGTACGGAATATTTGTTGAAATTGTTAATAAATAAAAATTTTAGAATACTTATTTGGTACAACTTCAAGCTTTGTTGATTATCGTTTTTTTTCTATAGGCGTAATAGCTTTTTGTATTAATTACTTTAGTACCTTTGTGAATGGTAATATGTGACCAATAGATTGCTAAAATGCAATTGGGATGAGTCCACCTAAGTAGGACAATCTATATAAAAGTAAAAGTAACAGCCTGTTACTACGCCCACAGCTGGGCTAAGGCCTCCTCTCTCCGTTTTTGGTGAGAAGGATTGGAGCTAAGACCTCGAGACCTCGGAGACGCTGCTCCAATGCGGATTGGTAGGTTACACATATCCCTAGAATTCTCTAGAGATATGCAGGTTTCCTCACGATGTTTTCCTTCACCGAAAAGCGTGTGATAAATTGCAATTATCAATTAGGCACATAAGTTTTAATAGAAAAACTCATTGCTGCCAATCTATATAAATTAGATATATTTCTGTCTTACAACATTATTGCTCACAAACAACTGGATAAGTTAACCATCAATATTATCAAATAACTTGAATTGAAAATATCTTACAGGAAACAAACTGTTCGTTTAGGAAGGATTTATGTAGAACTTTGTAGTGAAGGAAACTTTGCTGCGGTCGGTTAGTTTTCTCAGCCAGCTCCAACTGACCGCAAACTGGATACTGATAAAGTTGTCACCGCTTACTGACACGTCACTTGAAAGTCTGTGTTATAAACGGCCAGCGATTATTATATTTATGAAATGTAAATGGTTTATTTCACAAATACATAACATAAATTACATCGTTTAAACATCGAATATGTAAGACAATGTCGAGAAGTTTAGTTTCTTTATAAACCTTAATATATAAATTTTTTTTTATTTATTTATTTAAAATTATATAAATGTAAGGTACAGAATACAATTTCCTTATAATAGTTACATAATTAAATCGCAAAAATAATTCGGAAACAGGTTTGTCAACACTTGTGCTAGGAAATACCTGTGTTACAAGTGCTGACACCTTCCCAAACATCACAAGTTACATTTATGATAAGGAGTAAGTGCGTGTGTGTGTGTTCGTGTGTGCGTCTCTGTGTGTGTGCCTTTGTGTTCAATAATGACTAGCTGTGCTTGTGGTTTCGCACGTGGAAATGGATGAATTGAAAATTTGAACATAAAAGTAGTTCTTGTGAGTTACTCATAAGAGATGGAGACATGCTGTTGCGGACTTTTTTTTAGTATTTTTGTAAATCTACAATTCTCTAGTACATTACTTTAATGTATCTGTGCTGTTAAAGGCGGCGCACGCGACTAACGCTCCCAGCAGGCGACTTTTTTAAAACTGCGTGACCTCTTCAACACAATTTACATAAAACCGATATGTACTATTTAGCTAAACCATCGGGAAGTATTGCACTATCTTTTGGTGAAAACTGTACAAAAATCATTTTAGTAGATTTTGAGAAAATCGATCACATACAGGCAGACAGCTTTTGGCGAGCTTTCTTTAATAATAAGTATAGATTTGTCGATTTTACATATAATACGGTATAAAATCTATCCCTACTTAATCTCTAATAATGATCATTCACGGTCAGAAAGATTCTCGATCGTACGATGTGAATTTGATTGAGTGAATCTACAGCATGTTAATTTAAATCGTTGAATTCGAAAATCGCTCGCTAGTCATTTTATAGTTTGGACCACAAAAATGAATTTCAACGCTGTTTCCATGCAACTGGAATCGTAAATGAATAGAATATCCTTTCTGTTCCATTCCACCCTCCGAGTTTCAATAGCGACACGGTTACAAAACGTGTTAAAGTTTGTGACGCCTCTCTGTTATGCCTTTATTTACACTTTTGTGAATGATGGAGAACATACCTTTCTTTTTTCTTCCTTACATTGTATTTATTATTTTTAGGGTGAGTCACTTGACACTTTAAATTAATTAGAGTAAACAAATTAAGTACAAATTTGTTTTCTGAGTATCCAGTGGAAACCCACCGTGTGGTATCCGGTTGAGTAGAATAGACTACCCACATTTTCTTACCCGAAGTGTCGTTTATGGCGACTAAGGTAAGTTGACCCACCGTGTGGTATCCGGTTGAGTAGAATAGACTACTCACATTTTCTTACCCGAAGTGTCGTTTATGGCGGCTAAGGTAAGTTGATCCACCGTGTGGTATCCGGTTGAGTAGAACAGACTACCCACATTTTCTTACCCGAAGTGTCGTTTATGGCGACTAAGGTAAGTTGACCCACCGTGTGGTATCCGGTTGAATAGAATAGATCGCCCTCTTTTTTAACGAGGAGTCGTAAAATACGACTAAGTTAAGTTGACGTCAGGCAGGCGGCCGGTCGTTAAATACATTCGTTTGTAAATTTTGTTTGTACCTCTGATAAGTGTATGCTTACTCATTATTTGATTACTACGCTAGATATTTACTATTGTTGTGCATGTTGTTGTCATCTTTAATTAATATAGCATTTAGTTAAAATATTTTAATGTATATACTTTTGATGGCCTACTAAATAAAATAAAAAATGAAATAAAAATAACAAATCCCCGTACTTGATATTTTCAAATGCTGGTAGTAAGTACTCTTTGTGGTGATTTTTTGATTGTTTATTGTGATTCAATGACCGTATGAAATGAAAAATCGTTGTACGTGCGCGCCTAGTTACTTTTATTTCCCTTGAGTGGCAGGTCATGATAACGTGATTGCTTTTAGTGTAGGTAACGAATTCAATTGTGGAGGAGGGGTCAATATTTTTAAGTACCGAGTCACGTTCCCCGACTCCGCGCCACCAATGTGACCTCCTCGCCTGCGAGAAGTCAATTACCTTAAAATTATATTATACGAATCAACGATCTTTCGTGGGGTTTTCGATCTTAGGTTTTGATAATAAACAAATTTGTTCTCTGATGGATATTATTTTCGAAATCGTTATTTATTGTGTTACGATTTCAATTAGCGTTTACCAGTTGGTATACAATTTATATTTAATCAATTTACTTCGTTTGTAATTAAACTTACTCTTTTCATACCGATATTCATAGAAACTTTTTATCTATTTATTTTATTCAAAGTAATAATTTTTTTTTGGTGAGAAGGATTACGAACACCTGTGACAAAACCTTGCGATTAAACATTTTAGAACAACTTGAGATCATAAACTACAACAATGGCACCCTCATAAATGTTTCAAGTTCGAGCTTGTTACACGTGTTCGGAGGCAAAATAAAATAAATGGCTGGGTTGAACCGATTACTATATAACCATGCTTGTTTGGATAATGCTTCGCTTTGCGATTTAGTCGTGGAATCTATCTCCTGATGATGCTTCGGTTGCGAGGCGAAACGATTGTTGAGTTTGTGGTAGTGAGCGTATGTAGTGCTTGTGTATTGTGGTGGCGATGGTGAAGGTTTGTGTATGTGTTTTTACGAATCCTGCATGTATCGAGTATGAAAAAACAGATAGACCAATGTATATAGCATTATATATATTTTCGATTTACTTTATCGCGGATTATATCAAAATAACTGTATTATTACTTTTGTATTATGAATCTCCGCAAAGTAACGTCTAATTCTATAAATTCTTCAATTTCTTTATTTAATATCTACTTTTTATACAAAATAACATATAAATAACTGGTTAAAAGTCTTGTTACGTGTACTGAAATAAATTATTTTTAGCTTACTTATTAAAGCGTGTAGATTAAAGTCTAGAGGAGGTACAGTGATGTTTTTGGGTTAAACTACTCAATGCATACTTGTTTTGTATTACCTACCTATTATTACCTATAAGAAGATTATTTGGATGATAAAAAATTCTGGATTTGAAAATCCTCTCCGCTTCATATAAGATAACGGCTTAAAATGTAAAATTGAACATGTTTAAAAGATTGACCGCCGAGTTTCTTGCTGGGTCTTCTCGACAAGAGCAATATTCCTAACCAGTTGTAGTTTCATTAATCATATTGATCCTTGACGATTCAAAAGTGCTTGAAAGAGCTTATTCGAATAAAGATTATTTAGATTTGTTTTAATTGTACCTACTAGTGAGCCCGGCGAGAAGTTTCCATTTCCATAAAGTAGAGTGGGTAAAATTTGTGTAACTATATTAGTAGGTGCGCTCCATGGACTCACAGGTCGTGAAAGATGCTGGATCTGGTTTTAGAGGTTTTTTAAGTTTCTTTTCGGGATCAAATCATCATCCTCCTGCCCTTATCCCACTCTAAGTGAGGTCGGCTCAACATGTTACAAAAATGTTGTCACATGATTTGGCTACATATTTTGCGACCGGCCGCCTGCCTAATGTCAACTAACCTTAGTCGTATTTTACAACCCCTCGGTAAGGAAAGAGGGTCGTCTATTCTACTCAACCGGGTACCACACGATGGGTCAACCTACCTTAGTCGCCTTTTACGTAACCTCGGTAAGAAATGAGGGTGGTCTATTCTCCTCAGCCGGATACCACACGGCAGTTTTCGGGATCAAATATATTTTCAATTAGGTAGGACCAAATTCCAGGTTTTAACTTACCTGACGATAGAGCATCTGTAACCAAACATTTAACGACAAGTTTGAATGAGCTAGTCTCTTTTATTAGTAATTTCGTTTGCTATAACCTGCCTGAGATACATAGTAAGACGAGGAAATTTATATCCGTTCAGTACCACGAAAGTACACTAAATTTCTAAAGAAAGAACTTTTTTTTAATAAAGTCGTAAAGCCCGACACAAGAAGTAACAGATAAAACATTGCGGTCCATTTAACTTCCCCTGCAAAGTTTTAATAGTGATATAAAAGTCGTTCTAAAATAGTTTTCCGGTACGGCTTCCAAAGTTTTATCGTAAAAGGTTACAGGTGGATACACTGACGTCCCTGTGAAGCGAAACTTTAGAATGCATGGAGACAGATTCCTTCTGAAACGGCTTTTTTTAATTTGCTTTATACTTGCAAACTTCAATATTTATTAAATACTGAATTTCGTTGTTGACAAAGATATAGAACATACCTGTATCTGAACAGATGGCAATAATTAAAGGAGAGAATGATTATTTCTGAGGTCTTCTCGTTATCCTTGGGGCCTCGAGGCGAACCTCTCTACCCGGGCTGATCCTCGGAGGCCGACGGGCCTGAAAAAATAGTTATTCTATAAATAATTTATAAAATTAGGCATTACTTTTCGGAGATCTATAATACAAGAGTAATATTTAAATTATTTTGCTCCTTTTATATTATTGCTTCACGGCAATTTGTTGTGAAGTCTATCTCCTGATAATGCTTTCCGTTGCTGAACGTGTGCAGTACTTGTGTAGTGAGACGGCGGTTGTGGAAGTTTGTGCATGTGTTATTATATATATTTTCTATTTACTTTATCGTGGATTGTAACTAAATAATTTTATTATCACTTTTGTATCGTGGTCCTATATTAAGGATTTTTTCATCCCAAGTTCTGTAGAACGTGCGTGTAGAGAGAATTTTAAAAGTTATAAATGACTAAGCCTTACTGAGCTAATTTAAAATTTTAAGAGCAGAAAACAGCCGTAAAATCGTAACAAAGGGATAGACAGAGATTTTTTCATATATATAATATATATGTTTATTAGTTTGTATTGGTTTTCGTTATCCTTCCATTTCGCGAATCTTTCTATACATTAAAATCTTAAAACGTTTTCCAACATGTTTGATATCGTACATACGAAGCGCAGTTTGCATCCCGGATGCTGGTGTGACTGTGAACTCCTAACTGAGCTCAAATGTAACAATTATGTGATTCATCAATTTAAACTATAAAGATTCGTCATGTGTGTTCTTGTTGTGAACTGATGCTGTGTGGGTAAAGATATTCCAGTCCATTTCATTTACTCTATTAACTCTTTACTGACAGGCTGATAGTTTATAAAATTAGGCGTTACTTTACGTAAGTGCATAATACGAGCGTAATGAAAATATAATTTTGCTATAATCTGCGATAAAAGAAAATATATGTAATGCTTAACGTAGTGTACTATCTCACTATGTATTATTTTCTCACGGACTCATATCCAGGTCTGTTCTGCAAATTCTGTTTTTGAGTAACACACTTTGTTTTTCAGTTTTTTTTACTTATATGTCCTCATGTCACTGGCCTGTTCAGTCATTAATTGTTACGCATGTAGCCAGTGATATTTAGGTGACAATGTAAGCTAACCTTTCCACGTATCAGGTTTTATTTATGCGCAAGAAATCGTGCAATATTTGTGCATCAAGAATTTACTCTAACTTGCGCCTGATCACTTCTCAAGGTTGATTTTCAATTCCATTCACATCCAATAAACACTTAAACAAAATCATCGGTCAATAAATTTTAACGCGTATCTCAAAAGAATCTCTTGATTAATTAGGCTTCAGTTAATTATGATTGATAACAATTTTAATGCTATCGAAATCCTCCAAAGCGTTTGAATAGCAATCGAATCTTTGCGAAATTTTAACTAAAGAACTAACTAACTAATGACCTTCAACTGTCACTGTCGAGCATCGCTAAGTAAGTATAGTAATTAATATTTGATTGTTATCGTCTCACCAGAAAGTATTTTGGATACCAACTTATCATGGCATTTTTACTTTAAGAAATACTTTGAATGAGCTCTATTATTTAAGCCCAGTATCCAATGCATACAAATACCTTCAATATTTTGCTTTATTGTTTTGTTAAGAATTGAGTAGAAAACTTTTATCAAAAGTCCGATAGATAAAATTATTTTTTTCCATATTTTCACACCTAATCCATTTCCAGAAATGATTTGATATGTCACTTAAATAAAACAATGAGCTATTAACTATATAACTATACTAATGTTATAAATGCCAAGGTCTGTCCGTCTATGTGACTGCCTGTGTATTTATCTACGTGTTACGCTCTGACAACTAGTCCGCTAGAGTAAGAGAGATGTAGTAAAACAAAAGTAATCCAAAATATTTAATTTCAAATTTTTTTCACAGGTGTTCAGTATTTCGAAACAATGGTCATTAGGAACTTTATGACCGCTTTATGACCGCATATGTATCATTGCATTCAGGACATTTTATTTTGTAAATACCACTCTTTTATTTTGTGAATACCACTCTTACCACAAAATTCACATTTCGCTAAACATTTGTTAGAAAGCGGTCATAAAGTTCCTAATGACCATTGTTTCGCAATACTGCACACCTGTGAAAAAAGTTTGAAATTAAATATTTTGGAACAATTAGAAATCATTAAGCATATCAATGGCACCCTCATTAACGAGCAGATAAATGTTTCTAGTTCAAGCTTGTTGCACGTGTTCCGAAGTAAATAAAGGGTGGGGATGAATCAAGTACTATATAACAATGCTTGTTTGGATAATGCTTCGCTTTGCGATTTAGTCGTGGAGTCTATCTCCTGATGATGCTTCGGTTGTGGGGCGAAACGATTGTTCAGTTTGTGATAGTGAAAGTGTGTAGTGCTTGTGTATTGTGGTGGAAGTGGTGGAGGTTTGTGCATGTGTTTTTACGAATCCTGCACGTATCGGGTATGAAAATACTGATAGTCCACTATACATTATACACTATATATATTTTCTATTTACTGTATCGCGGATTATAGCAAAAGAATTTTATTATTACTTTTGTATTATGGATCTCCGCAAAGTAACGCCTAATTCAATAAATTAGATGTAGTAAACTTATATACTGGAAATATATTATATGAAAATTCACGTTTTACCTCATGGAATAGAAAATAAACAACATAGTACTTTAACGCTGTAGCTGTGGCGGCTACCACTAACAAATAATATATCTAAGATAGTGTATAAATACTACTACTACCATTACTACTATTACTACTAGTGTATGAATATAATAGGGTATTACACAAATATTTGTGTCATTATAGTGAACAATTACGGTTTTTGAAAATTCGGTTACTTTATCGTTTCATGATGTATATATTTTTGTATGAGTATAGACTAATGTTGTATGAATATAGTACAGGCTCAGACACGCACTAAGAAGTAACCACACGTCCACTCTCACCAAAGGCTCTCGTGTCACTGACGTGTGTGCGTTTGGAACAGTGTAATGTTTCCTTTGTACATTAGTGTTAGTGATAGTATATTCATGTAAGTGTCTTGTATATAAATATACAAATGTATCTTAATACACACATCTTAATCCGCATACACTACAATAATAAAACCAATCATTTTTTCTATGACACCATAACCCTACTTATACTACCGTTAATAAACCCATTATCCTGCTACATGAGATTGTTTACACGAATAGTAAAGTAAAGTAGCGGCCTGTTAATATCCCACTGCTGGGAATAGGCCTCCTCTCTCCGTTTCTGGAGAGAAGGGTTGGAGCTAAGACCTACCACGCTGCTCCAATGCGAATTGGTAGGTTACACATATCAACAGAATTCTCTAGATATGCAGGTTTCCTCACGATGTTTTCCTTCACCGAAAAGCGTGTGATAAATTGCAATTATGAATTAGACACATGAGTTTTAATAGAAAAACTCATTGGTGCCTGCCCGGGTTTGAACCTATGTTCGTCTCTAGAGAGTCGCACGGTCTCACCATTGGGCTATCACAGCTTACACGAATAAATCGTGCCAATTATCGCAGCGACGTGCTTCAGGCTGAAAGTCAGTTGTAATTCCTACGCGGTAATTACGCAGACGCGGCGGGTCATCGCGCTATGACTCATTCAACTGGGCGTGTCTCGCGGACCTGCGCGGGCGCATTGTCTGCTACACCGAAACCGGTACTTGCCTACTTGGAGCTAATGCCTCGTTCTATATTGAACTTTGAAAGTTGTCATACTAATAGTGTTATTTGCTTTAATTGAAGCAGTTTTTCTTGTATCATTTCTTTTAGTGTTTAGATTCCTTATAAAGGCAAATAATTGCATTCAGAAAATTGTTTACCCGATGAGACATACAATGCTTTGTACTCGATTAATAAATCATTTAATTGGAAATATCTAATTTTAAAAAGGCAAATACTACGTATCTCATATTCGAGTGTTTGATATAAAATTATATTACTTTAACTAGTGGTACTAGCCACTTTGCTCCCGTCGACTTTAGTATTATAATATGTATTAACCGGGTAATTTCAACGATATTGCTATTGCGGATTAATCTTGAATCCTTCTTGATTAATCTTGTAATAGACAGACTTTTTTTATTTGTAATATTAAAGTGGAAACATAGAATTTTATTCATATTGATCGTTGTGTGCATCTAGACTATATTAGGTTCCATTCTTTCCAATATTTCCAATATATTTAGTTCCAATATTCTTCATCATCCTCCTGCCCTTATCATACTCTAAATTGGGTCGACACAACATGTTACAAACATGTCGTCATATGATTTGGCTACGTATTTTACGACCGGCCGTCAGCCTGACGTCAACTTAACTTAGTCGTATTTTAGGACGCCTCGGTAAGAAAAGAGGGTGGTCTATTCTTCTCAACCGGATACCACACGGTGGGTCAACTTACCTTAGTCGCCTATTACGACACCTCGGTAAGAAATGAGGGTGGTGCTATTCTACTTAACCGGATACCACACGGCGAGTCGATTTATCTTAGTCGCCTTTTACGACACCTCGGAAAGAAAGGAGGGTTGTCTATTCTGCTCAACCGGATATCACACGGCATTACAATATTCTTATCAATATTTATAGATTAGTAAGTACTGCCCTTAATGAAATGAACTTTAATAAACGAAAAACATTACCGTGAAAGGGGTGCGGATTTAACTATTGTTAAAGTCATATTAAAAGGTAATACAAATCCGGCCCAACGTACCCGTGTCACCTGCGGCCCACTGTACCTCACTAATAATTGACAACCGGACGAGGGTTCAACTAACGCAATATATCGCTTGACGTTGCAAAAAAATGTAGCGTTTCTAATGAAAAATAATGTTACGCATCTCGACCCACATAGAGTATGAGAAAACGTTTCTTTTGTCGCATCAGTAATAATTAAACGATGTATCGGTATTTTAAGAAATTTCTTCTTCTTGCCCTTATCCCACTCTGAGTGGGGTCGGCACAACATGTTACAAACATTTTGTCATATGATTCGGCTACGTATTTTACGACCAGCTGCCTGCCTGACGTCAACTTAGCTTGAGGGTGGTCTATTCTATTCAGCCGGATACCACACGGCGGCGGTATTTTAAGAAATTTCTTTACATAAAATCGCTGCTTACGGCTGATAGTTACGGATATAATTTTTTAATACATTTTGGAAATTATCCCCATTATGTACCAGTGCTATCCGCGACGAGCCAACTTTGATAAGTACCCTCAATAATGCAATATTCTTTTTCCAGATTCCCGGGAGAAAAACAACATTATTACAATCCTATATTGTACCCCGATGTATAAGCTGTAACATATCAAAATCCAATTAGCCCTGAAAGCGTAACAGGAAGACAGATTTTTCTATATATATATATAGTCTGCTGTGCTTCTTGTTGTGTTTGTTTAATTTTAGGTTATTATTTTTTTCATATTAAACACTTGGGACCTATATAATTTTATTCCTCAAATCTGAAAAACTAGTTTTTGTCCGCGGCTTCGCTCGCGAGGAATTTGGTCTGCCACAGTATCTGATTTAATTAAATTTATGATTCACAATTTTGGTCATAGTGGCTTCCACATAAAAGATAGATATATGCTGTTGCGGACTTTTATTTAGAACTATTTAAACAAACAATCCTACTGTACATAATCTTTGTGTAACTCCAATAGTTTAGGCAGCGTACGTCAAGATAGCTGCTCTCAGAGGCCAGATTTTTTCCGACTTTCTTCACATGTAACGTTATATTACATAAAATCATTACAAATTGTAGCCTATATGTTATTCTGATGTATAACCTATATAACTGTTAAGTTTAATCCAAATCCATTCAATAGTTGTTTCGTGAAAGAGTAACAAACATCCATCCATATTCACAAACTTTCGCATTTATAATATTAGTAGGACTGTACGGCGGAAAAAAATACAAGTATTATAGAACTGTCAATTATAAAATTTATATTAGCTTTATAGAAAACTTTCTATAAAGCTCATTATGCCTCACACTACGATATATAATTGAAGGTACCTAAGTAAAAGCCCTTCGATTATTCGCAAAGTTGAGGTTTAATTGTAAAGCTGTATCATTAAACTTTATCCAAGAAATAAAAGCGTAAAAAATCATTTTACAGTATTGACTTCGCAAACATTATCATTATCGTGGCAATGTACAGTTCTCCATATCAGTTTCCGGCTTTAAGTTTAAAGGCAATGACCCAGATTTGCAATTAACGAGTTCCTTTAATCCGATTTGCGCATCGACGCTGCCGCGGCCGGCTACAAATTTTATTCAATGACTTCAGCGATAACTCAAGTCATTATTTGTACCAGCTGACGCGAAAGGGGATATTTTATCTTAACTATACTTAGTAGAAGTTCAAAATAGTAATGATATTATTTCACACTAGGAAAAGCTTTTTTTCATTCGAGAGTGGAATATGATGCAAGTTATGTCTCTCTGTAATACTCACGAATTTTGTAGGCTACGCGCTACGCTTTATTGCAATTTGCCACAAACAGCTTTTTTGAATTAGGTCACTTCAATACTAAGCATGCGACATAAACACCCAGACTCGAAGCACCAACAAACTGTTTTATAGAAAATGTTGGGGCTCGGCGCGAATCAAACCCGTGACCTGCGAAGTTAAAGGCAGGGCCAACCGCGCCAACGGGCCTTACCGAAATAAATACCGGTGAAATTCACTATAATTGGAGCTTTTATATCGGAATGATATATAGGATAAAAAATCCGTTTTTCTTTGGGGAATAAGAAAAATAATATGGTACAATATTGAGGGTATTTTTTAACTTTGCTACGATTTCTAGCGTCCAGTTATTGGAGTAATTTAAGAGCATCTTAGCATAAAACGCCCGTTGATTCTTCGTATTACGTGTTTAAATAATTCATTTCTACTGAAAATAATGTTTATTTATTTATTTTCTTTATCGTATATACATATTATTACATAAGAAAAATAACCACATGTACAAAGGCGAACTGATCTCTAACAGGGATCTCTTGAAGTCAACCTTGGAATAACAGAAGGAAAAGGACAAGAACTGGCCCTTTGACTGCCCCGTTGGCGCAGTTGGCAGTGACCCTGTCTTCGGCTCCGCGGATCGCGGGCTCGATTTCCGCCGAGAACCAACATTTTCTATTTAGAATTTGTTGGTTCTTCGAGTCTGGGTATATATATGTATTTAAGTATGTATTTAAAACTTTATATGTATATTTTTACTAGTTGTTTCTCACCCATAACACAAGTATTAAGTTACTTACTTTGGGGATGGACGACCATGTGTGTAAATGTCCCATATATTTATTTATTTATTTAAGAAGTGAAATACGGGTTATAAAAATGACGAAAAACTGTGTACCTAGATGAATATTTATACTCAAAATAAAAAAATATTATGCACTATAGATAATAGTAAATTTAATGTCTGTAAAATATGTCTTTTGGTATGAGTAACTATTATTGTTGGTGTTCATATTGTGTCATGTTCTTTTTAGATTAATTAAAAAAGGTATATAACAAGCTTCTAACGATCGCAGCCGTGTCAAGTATCCAGAGATTTTATTAAAGCCCTCTAATATTACTAGAGGTTGTTAAAAGTTCATTCAATATTAATGACGTGGCAACTTGAGGCACCGCTTTAGTTTGGACGAAATTTGTCTCTGCAAAGTTTTAACAAATTTGAATTTAGACGAACCGAGTCTAAAAGTTCTTGGATAAATAATATTCATAAATCAGTTAGAGTTGGTTATGTCTACGATATCCGTTCCTTCTAAAAACCTTTGGGAAATTGTTCATAGTTCAACATATGATTTATAGAAGGAGGCGTTACTTTGCGGAATTCCATATTACAAAAACTATAACAGAACGACTTTCCTATAATCCGCGCAGTTAAGCGAATTTACCAAGTCACCACATGCATCCCAAGACACATCCACCAGCAACGACAAAACGTAATGCATTACGTTTTTGTCGTTGCTGTCTTCTCTTAGGAATTTTCTCATCAGGAACTCATTATTAGGTCATTAGGAAGTTCCTAATGATCATTGTTTCGAAATCCTGCACACCTGTGAAAAAAACTTGAAATTAAATATTTTGGAACAATTAGAAATGATTAAGCATTACAATGGCACCCTCATTAACGAGCAGATAAATATTTCTAGTTTAAGCTTGTTGCACGTGTTCAGAGGTAAAATAAAGGGTGGGGATGAACCAAGTACTATATGACAATGCTTGTTTGGATAATGCTTCGCTTTGCGATTTTGTCGTGGACTCTATCTCCTGATGATGCTTCGGTTGTGGGGTGAAACAATTGTTGAATTTGTGATAGTGAAAGTGTGTAGTGCTTGTGTATTGTGGTGGAAGTGGTGGAGGTTTGTGCATGTGTTTTTACGAATCCTGCACGTATCGGGTATGAAAATACGGATAGTCCACTATACATTTAACACTATATATATTTTCTTTTTACTGTATCGCGGATTATAGCAAAATAATTTTATTATTACTTTTGTATTATACCAAAGAAGTTATGTTATAGTTCTTGTTGTTCATAGTTCTTCTTCTTTGACCATACATGGTTCCATTATTCAGGGTCGGCTCTCCTAACTCTTTTGCCTCAAGCTTGACAATCTTTGCTTGCCAGCTCTGGAAATTGGGGTTGGAAATTATTCATACCAATAATATAAATGTCAAAGTCTGTCTGTCTGTTACGTTTGCTTGGCTAATCTGCTGATAGTAGCAATAAAGATGAAATTTGGTACAATTGAAACTTAAATTCCGGGCTAACAGAAATATCGTTTACATTTCGGGAATATTAACACAATATAGTATGTAATTGAGAATATTTTAGCACTGAAATCGACGCGAATGAAATCAAAATACTATGAAACAATATAAAATTGCTTTAATCTTAAATTTAAGTGATATAATAACAAAATTTTTGGCAAAACTCGCTTTCCGAGTCACAGAAAGCTATTACGAATATATATAGTCAAATCATGTGGTATTTACGATACGTACTTATACACGGAAATCTTGTTTCTCTGCTTTTTACGCGAATATAAATTTTACCGAGATGGGAATGTAACCTGTCTGTTATTTCAGGTTTAGACCTGCCCATACACAAATTTTGTTTCCGTAAAGAACTTGGATCGGTAAAGCTGTACAAATACATTTAAAAACTTGGTCTTAATAATATATTCTGGTTAATAGAGTATTTTATAATATTGAAGATTATTTAAAATTTTAAGCTTTATAAATAATGTTAAACAATATCTGTATGAATGTAAAGATATAATAATTAAATAGCTATAAGTAAGTATTAGTAACTAAATATATGTAATAAAATATAATATAATAATTGTATAGTACTATTTGCATGCTTATAATAGGCAGCATGTGTCGTTCTAGATTATATTTTTGTAACATCGTTTTGTACCACATTGAACAAATAAAAAATCTGAATTAGAATTTGAATATTCCTGGGATTTTCTCGTTAAAACCAAAACAAGTGCTGACTTGGATTGCTATTGCTGAAATAACGCAATGATATGAATCCGCTCACAAAACCACTTTAATAAGAGATAACGTATCAGTACAATAATTACTTAATTGACCGATAATTACGCACCTCCGAATGTAATTTCCCAATTCTTAAGTATATCCGATGAATACAACTTCAACCCTGTACAAGACATTAATATGTAACTAGTGATAAGAGAATTATTCTTTGAAAAGAGAATCCGCCGAGTTTCTTGCTGGTTCTTCTAGGTAGGAACAGCTTTCCGAACCAGCAGTAGATGTTGACGATTCAAAAGCACTTGTTTACAAGTTTACTTGAATAAAGAATATTATGAATTTGAATTTGAATAACAAGACATTATAAAAGAACTTCGCCTATTAAATTTAAGAGATATAAGATTCATGACTCAATCAAAGTTATGAGTCATTGATTTTTTGCTCAAATGAAATTACTGCCTTGATTTTAAGGATCATGAGCATGTCAAAATGAAAAAAAAATGTTGTTTTTGAATATTTTATTTAGTCTCTCTTCTTTTCTGAAACATAAGGTTATACCATTTTAAAAAACATAAGAGTACGCGTCTTTACTACGATTTCTATATAATAACTAGCTTTTAAACGCAACATCGTTCGCGTCTACTGCAGTCTTATTATTTGAGTAAACCGTAATACTTATATTAATCGTTAAACTGGGTTTACCTTCAAAGCTAGACATATGCTGTCGCGTACTTTTATTTAGAACTTTTAGAGGTTAGCAATTTTGTACATAACCCACCTTTTACCTTTCACTTAGCACGCAAGGAAAGCTTTAGATTTTGCTTTCGAAAATTTTTTTCTTTCTGCTCCTCTCCTATTCATCTTAACGATCACGTTAAGATTACTATAGGTTATATATCGTTACTATAGACTATATATCAATATAATCTATAGTCTTCCTCGATAAATGGACTATCTTACACTCAAAGAATTTTTCAAATCGGTCCATTAGTTTTGAGATTAGCGCGTTCAAACAAATAAACTCTTCAGCTTTTTTATTAAGATCTATACGTCTTTGGTAATTTGGTAAACTCCTTTGAACCTAGTTTTCTATATATCGATCAATTACGTGTTGAAAATTTATTATTAATTTGTTTATTTTTAGTTTGATAAACTATTCAAATTGACACAAGACTCCATTATTTTCATTTAGTCTCAATGAAAGATTTTCCTAGCTCTCATAGTTTCATATATTTCGCAAAAACAACTCTTGCATGAAAATGTCGCAAGGAGTTGGTAATTATGAAATATGATAAAACTTTTCAATGAAAAAGCTCATAAGTCACGAAACATCAACTCGTACCAACGTACGAAATTGCACGTGAGACTTAAAACTTTAAAAGCACAGGGTGTTAAAACTTATTGTATTAAGTTTCCACTTGCAGCAAGACGTGTAGTGAGACAAGTTAATTTAACTTGGCAAAATATCGTTACACATACACGCTGTATAACGAGGCATTTTGCTACGGCGCAAATTGGTTGACAAATAGGCTAACAAGACTTACGAAAATGCTGTTTGTAACAGGTCATATGCTATTAGGCAGCTTTTTTATTTTTCTTCAGGTTAGATTGCAAACCCGTGATAGCAGAACTATAAGACCGTGTTGATCTTACTAGGGTCTTGTAACTTCGATTCATGTATGAATTTTGTATTAAACTTTATGTGCATAATTGATATTTGTCATCATTCTCCTGCCCTTATCCCACTCTAAGTGGGGTCGGCATAACATGTTACAAACATGTTGTCACAGGATTTGGCTACATATTTTACGACCGGCCGCCTGCCTGATGTCAACTTACCTTAGTCGCCTCTTACGACACCTCGGTAAGAAATGAGGGTGGTCTATTCTATGCAGCCGGATACCACATGGCACTGTGCTTAATTAATATTTGTAATACATCTTTTTACGTTGAATAAAATCATCGCGTGGAAAACTCGTAGTGGGATTATACTAGAGTACGCGAGTCATATGTGGACCTTTAAAAATATGATGAGAGGAAAGATGATACTCGTATATTTATCTTTGTCTAATCACACATAAAGGAGAAAGACAGATACAGTCTCATTTGCTTTCTTTTTATCGTAACAGATCACAATTGAAGTAAATAACTCTATGGGAAAACTGTATATATTGGAGTATAATTCCTTAGACATGTGTCTAAATTCTGGAACTTCTCTTTCAAGTAAAGTATGTATATAGTGTTTTGTATTTCTCCCTTTTTGTTTCTAAAGTATGTTTCAGTGTTTAAAATGTTATTTATTAATATAAGTGTTGATGTGAAAGTTTTAAGTTTTTTACTTTATAATAATTGTTTAATATAATACTTTATGATAATTGTTTAATAACTGATACCTAAGTAGAAGTCGTTGATAAGACGATAAAATAAGCTAAGATTATCTCACATTTGGATGACTAGATATATTCAACAGAGAATACTTATTACGAATTTATGGGCAAAATCCACCAGAGCCCGTTTTAGACAAATCAGACTTAAATATGTCAACGTATTATGTAGCAGAGGCTAATCCTGTAAAGCGAGCTGGGAATGTTTTCAGGTGGGATGCGATGCTAGAGTTTTCTTAACGTTTAATAAATAACAAAGAATGTGAATTAAATACTAAATTTATTTATAAATTTAATGTAATATTCCGTTCCTCTTCATGAAGGAAAAACGGATTTTTTTATCCTACATGTTAAGCCTGCTTACATAAGCTTTAATTGTGCTCAATTTCGTCAATATTGTGAAGACGCAAAGGTTAGATAAACAGACAGGTTTTAGCATATATGATACTAAGTAGATATCTATATGATAGACGAAAATAGTTTTTTTTTGCTTTCTCTTGGAGCACGGATTTTTCCCAAATCCAAAGTCTAAGTTTTGTTCCAAGTTTAGACTCACAATGTCACAAGTTACAATATTAACAAATAAACTAACACATACATATTTTACTATTTGTGAGTGTACAATATTATATTAGTACTAATAAACTATCGTTCGAATTGCTCTAAAGAAGGCACAACTTTAGCGAACTTTTGTGAATTTGTTCAAGGTTTAACGGCATCAGATTAAACTCTGTGTGACCATTCCTAACCCTCATTACGGCTTCAAAGATAAGTTCCAGTTTGTGAGGAAATTCAGGTCGCCGTGATACGTCGCCTGAAAGTCTAGATTATATCTCTCCATATCTTAAAAAGAGGTCAAGTGCTAAAACTCATACCGTAAGTCTAATCCGTGCAATGTGTGAATTTATATCTTAATTGCCTGCAGTTCCTTCGCTCATAAGTGTAAGGCTGGCTATATGTTACATATTTTATATTGCTCATTAGAGTCGCTATAAAATGAGTAATGCTAATGACGAATCACATATATTGAATCTTATCACTTTTCACATTGTGCATCGTGATGTTACCTTCACCGAAAATCTTGTGATGAATTGCGGATGCAAATAATAAGTTTTGACAGAAAAACTCATTGGTGTCTGCCCGGGGTTTGAACTCGTAATACCCTGAAAAAAGTGGCACAGTCTCACTGCAGGGCTATCACAGCTTTTTTACAGTATCTTTAAACAAATGTTATCAATATTTCCGCCGTGTGGTATCCGGCTGTGTAGAATAGACCACCCCTGATTTCTTACCGAGGTGTCGTAAAAGGCGACTACGGTTAGTAGTTAACGTCAGGCAGGCGGCCGGTCGTAAAATAACTAGCAATCATGTGACAACATGTTTGTAACATGTTGTGCCGACCTCACTTAGAGTGGAATAAGGGCAGGAGGATGATGAAATGTTATCAATATTTATTATTTGAAAACAGCAACCTTCGCATATTTTGATGGCTTGCTTCGGTAGGACCAATTTTCCAAAGCAGAGTTGTTAATACATTCTCACTTGTTGACAACTTATTTTGAGGAAAGAATATTTTAAACGTAGATTGGAACATTAGGAATTACCGCAATTTAAGTGGAGAGCATGGTTAGAAGTATGCCGTGTGGTATCCGGCAGAATAGAATAGACCACCTTCATTTCTTACCGAGGTTTCCTAAAAGGCGACTAAGGTAAGTTGACGTCAGGCAGGCGGCCGGTCGTAAAATACGTAGCCAAATCCTGTGACAACATGTTTGTAACATGTTGTGCTCACCCCACTTAGAGTGGGATAAGGGCAGGAGAATGATGAACATGGTTAGAAGTCTAAGACAAAGACATCATAATTATAACCTAGTAATTTTCGAGTGGATTCCAATAAAATCGCGTGGAGTGAAAATCCTTTCAGACTTTACATTTAGAAATGGACGAAAATTGAAAAGAAGCAATACCTATTGCTGTATACCAGTTGCTGAGTGGTTGCAATTGTCCAATATACGACGTTTCAATCTCACTGAAAAATGTGATTAATGATTTGAATAATATTGTATTATAGTCAATATAGATACCGGCTATACTCACGTCTAATTTTATCGGATTAGCCCGACTAGTTTCGAACCCGTCCCTTCTTCATGAGCTCTTTACACGACGTTATCGCAGCGGGAACTGCGTGCAGTAACTCGCTGGGCGCGCCTCGTAGGTGGCTGTGGAGATGGTTGTGGCGTTGGTCGCGCGTCTTCAGAGACGTGAGTATAGCCGGTATCTATATTAACTATGAATACTACTCACGATAGTTTAAATTAAAAAAATTTAGAACGTTGATAAGGACTGTTGGATTTTATCCTTGTTATACGTAAATCACCAGACGCTGATTACAGCAAATCCGGAGTTGGTTGTTGGTTCTTCGAATCTGTGTGTATATATGTATTTAAAATTATATATGTTTATATTTACCAGTTGTCTCTCACTCATAACACAAGTATTAAGTGACTCACATTGGGAATGTACGTAATTCTCATATATTTATTATTATTTATTTGACTGGCCAGCTGGCGCAAGTGACAATGACCGTGCCTTCAGTTCTAAGGGTCGCAGGTTTGATTTCGGCCGAGGGCCAATATTTACTAAAACCAACTGGTCGCTTCTTTAAGTCTGAGTCTATTTATGTATTTTAAAATTATGTATGTACTCTTATACATACCCAGTTGTCTGTCAACCGTAAGACAAATACAAGGTTGCTTTTAAGACGGACGACCGTGTATGTAATTGACCTGTATATATTTATGTAAGAAAATATATATTTCTCGTATGTGAAATTACGTACATTCTCTCACTACTTCTATACTGACTAACAAATTCAAATTCAAAATATTCTTTATTCAAGTAAACTTGTAAACAAGTGCTTTTGAATCGTCAACTTTACTGCTGGTTCGGAAAGCTGTTCCTACCGAGAAGAGCCATCGAGAAACTCGGCGGTTGCTCTTTTTAAAATATAAATCTTAGAACTAATTACATTTATTCATTACTGTCTTGTACAGGGTAGAGGTGCACCTATATCCACACATCCTTATCATCTAAGTAATCTTCAACAGTATAGTAGGCTTTCTGTATCAGCCTCTTTTTAACATTGGTTTTAAACTGCTGTAATGGCATGGCCAAAATTGATTTCGGAATTTTATTATAGAATCTTATATCCATACCCACAAACGATTTACGTACTTTTGCTACGCGCAGCAATATAAGCAGCGCATAAAGCAGGAGTCGCAAGCTTATGTCGGTTCCTACTTTGCCTATTATATACATCACCTATCGTTTTATAATTCTTTATATTTTTATGTACAAAATTACATTGTTTAAAATATATTGTGAAGCAAATGTAAGAATACCTATTTCCTTAAACTTCTCTCGCAGGGAATCACGCGGACTTAAATTGTAGATTCCACGTATGGCTCTTTTTTGTAATACAAAAATTTTTTCACTATCCGCGCATTTACCCCACAGCAATACTCCATAAGACATAATGCTATGGAAGTAAGCAAAATAAACGAGTTTTGCTGTTTCGACATCTGTAAATTGTCTTATCTTTCGAACAGCGTAGGCTGCTGAACTAAGTTTCCTTGCAAGAGTTTTTTACAAATTACTTTGATGCTTAAAAAAGTATATTTTAATGTCATTAAGTAAGAAGTAAGGTCCAGTTTAAATTCCATTAATCATATTAGGGAAAATTACATCAAGTTACATTTAAAGAATAGAAAAATAAACCTACCGTTAAAGGAGTATATCAATGCAGAGAATGCGGTCCTTTGATCCGCTAAGTTTATCTAACACGGCAATGTTATTGAAGATCGCAATGTTAAAGCTAATTATGTGAACAAGTATTTATATAAAAAACTAGAACTGCCAAAACATTATTCTGATCATTGAACTACTCGCCCACCAAAAAGCGTCATATTTTGTTACTTACTTATCTAAATCTATACTTATTATAAACAAAGTCTTCATATATCAAAAAAAGTCCCCGCTGTCTGTCTATATGTGATAGTTTTTCTCAAAAACAACTGAACAGATTTTTGTACAGATTTTACTAATAGGTAGTGCAATTCTTAAGGGAGGGGTTAGGGGGGTTAGGTTGTAAAAAAAGCTTGAAATTAAATATTTTGGAACAATTAGAAATCATTAAGCATAACAATGGCACCCTCATTAACGAGCAGATAAATGTTTCTAGTTCAAGCTTGTTGTGTTTAGAGGTAAAATAAAGGGTGGGGATGAACGTGTGTAGTGCTTGTGTATTGTGGTGGAAGTGGTGGAGGTTTGTGCATGTGTTTTTACGAATCCCGCGCGTATCGGGTATGAAAATACGGATAGTCCACTATACATTTAACACTATATATATTTTCTATTAACTGTATCGCGGATAATAGCAAAATAATTTAATTATTACTTTTGTATTATGGATCTCCGCAAAGTAACGCATAATTCTATAAATTATTGGACTAAACAGTGTCGTTTTTCTCTGGGCAACAAGGAAAAAACACATATTTCATTATTATAGGTACTTAAACGCTTAAGTAGGCGCAAACTAACACGCACTTGTGTTTCTCGAATATTATTACGTACAAACTTTTAAAAGCAACTTCATTCGCGTGAACTGCAGTCTTTATTTGAGTAATCTGGAATACTTATATTAATTGTGGTTAAAGTGGATTAACTTTAAAAGCTAAACATGCTGTAGTGGACTTTTATTTAGAACTTTTAGAGGGGAACAATTTCGTAGTACATGATTTTTGAACTTTCACCGTTTACTTAGCGCACGCAAAGAAAGCTTTAAATTTTAAAGTTTTCGCAATATATATTTTATTGCTGATCCTCTCCTATTCATCTTAGCGTGATGTTATGTAGTCTATAGCCTTCCTCAATAAATGGACTATCTTACACTCAAATAATTTTTCAAATCGTTCTAGTAGTTCCTGAGATTAGTGCGTTCAAACAATCAAACAAACAAACTCTTCAGCTTTATATATTATTAGTAAGTATAAATAAGCTATTCGAATTTCCCTCGAAACAGAACAGTTTTAAAAAAATGCTCCAATCGCCATCAAACTCTACAGAATCGTTCGCTGGGACTTTTCTGACTCTATAAAGAACATACAGACAAACATTCATTTTAATATATAAGATTATGGAATGCTCTAAAGCAATGCTGACTAGTATAAAATATTTGTATAACAATGTTAACAACCCTGCCTTATGTAAAGAGTTCCTCGTCCGTTATAAAATCCAGGTCACTCTGATTAGTAGCCTGAAGGCTAGATTTAGCTCCGGCTTTATTTACCTTTATATTCATAAAATAACTCGCTCTGTTAAATTTCAATGGCAATGCGGCCCAGATGGTTGACTGTGAAAGAAATATATTAAATTTATTTTGAAACAGAATAGAATAGACCCCCTCCTTGTTTACCGAGGTGTCGTAAGAGGCGATTAAGGTAAGTGCCGTGTGGTATCCGGCTGCGTAGAATAGACCACCCTCATTTCTTACCGTGGTGTCGTAAAAGGCGACTTAGGTAAGTTGGCGTCTGGCAGGCGGCCGGTCGTAAAATACGTAGCCAAATCATATATACGTACTTAATAAAGTTAAAAAAAAATGTTTTCTTCAAATTTTTACTTAAATTACATATTACGATTTTGGTGTACTATATTTCTCATCATTCTCCTGCCCTTATCCCACTCTTAAGTGGGGTACAACTCAAAATCAACATGTTACAAACATGTTGTCACATGATTTGGCTACGTATTTTACGACCGGCCGCCTGTCTGACTTCAACTTACCTTAGTCGCCTTTTACGACACCTTGGCAAGAAACGAGGGTGGTCTATTCTATGCAGCCGGATACCACACGGCACTTACCTTAGTCGCCTCTTACGACACCTCGGTGAGAAACGAGGGTGGTCTGTACTATTCTGCCGGATACCACACGGCGTGACTATAAAGTATATTTCTATTTTATTCTATTCTATCAGACAAACATATATATCCTTACGTGGGCGTGGACATACTGGGAATGACATACTGTTAGTGCGTATTTGAGCCTGTGCTAAACTCCACTACTTGTACTGTATACAAGTAAGCATACAATATATCAGGAATTCCCCAAATAATGCAGGTGTCGTCACTATGTTTGCTCCTTTACTGAAAAGCGCGTGATAAAAGCAATAAAGGACCCCCCTGTGGAAGTCACGCGATCTCTAAATTTCACTATGACTGATTTTAATACTATACTTTTGCATAGTAAATAAATTAAATAGTGACAAGTTTGACATTTTGCCTTTTCTTCCATGAAATTTTTGACAAGATCCCATTTCATATCAACATCTAGCACCTTTATATCGGACAAAGCCTCCTTGATAAAGAATCCAACCTCGTCGCTTCTCTATTACGTGATAGCGAGTTATACATATCCCAAAAATTTCTCCCGGGAAATGTAGGTTTCTTAAATATATTTTCGCTCTCATACTAAGACATTCCCGGAGGTTCAAACCCAAAGCCCTTTTTATTTATGCATGGAGTCTCAGTAGTTAATTATTAAGTAGGATAGGATCTGCTAATATTTCTTGCGAAGGAAAAATTTGAATTTTGCCTATTGAAGTTTCGATATCAACTTTGATAACCTATTATTCTATTTATAAATTATACCAAACGTTTGAGGTTTATGGGTATGGGACACATAGTAGATTTTTATCTATTGAATCCGAAAAAGTATTGTCCTGATCCTATCCTAGTATTACGCAAAAGTCTCCTTTGCCTTAGAGATAAGGAATTTGGCTTAACCCTACCAATCTTCTTCAATGGAAATTGGTAGATTATACATATAATAGAATATTGGTTATAGCAATATATTTTTTGTATTATGGAACTACACCTAATTCTATAAGGTTGTATAATTTCCTTTATCGAAAGCACATTACGTCATCATCATTTTTTTACCCTTATCCCACTCTAGGTGTGATCGGCATAATATTTCATCTTCCATTCTCTCCTTTCTTACGTCAACTCTGATGCTACTACTTTTGGCGTATCTAAAAAAAATATTTGTGGTAACGAGTTCGTGGCTAGAACCCCCTTTAGTACCACCGCGCATTAAGCGGCCAGGCCGCACATCAGTTCAATTCATCTGTGGCCACGTAGCGACTAAATGTTATCAAACGCCATCCTGTACGCCCGAAACGCGTGTCCGCTGCGAAAAGTGCGTCCACACATGTATTTTCTACGAAATGCTGAATCTCGCTGGCTGTGGCGAACAACTAGCCTTTTGTGGGTCACGAAATTCCACCTGGCCGCGTGTGTGTCACGAAATTCCACCTAGTTGCGTGGGGGTCACGATATTCCAGCTGACCGTCTAGTGCGCGCACTAGTATATGCCACTGAAAAATTAGCCGCTTAATGCGCGGGGACACTAAAAGTATCACTTTATGTTACCGCTTTGCCGTCAAAATATCTTTCGAAATCATTACTACTCAAATATCAAATGTTTGTAACATTTTTATTTATGTGAATCCCTAGTGACTGTATATCACAGCTGATTTCCCATGAAACTTTTGCGAACTCCGCACGTTAGTGTAACTTCGGAGACTGAGACAAATATTTCATCTCTCAACGACCACAATGTAATTTCATTTCGTTCTCAATCGTGCGTGTCGAGTTTTGCACTTCTTTGTTCTTCGCGCTTTTGTTTTATTCGGGCTGAAATTGTTTCGAAAACTTTATAATATAGGTTTAATTAAAACACGAAAGGAAAACAGACTTCAACCAGATTTCAAAGAACTCCTGTTTATCAAACTCGGTGATGTACTACATAAATGTATATTATTTTCCACGCAAAGTAGATTACGTTTCAACTTTATCTAAAATTAAGCGATATTTCATGTTCCATAAATTTGTTAATACGAATTTTGTTTAATGCGTACTTTTTATATATATATATTTTAATAATATTGACTGAGTTTTCAATTCGCTACAAAGACATTTCAGAACGGTGACCTTCTTATTGTAAAAAAAAACCATTCTTTTGTATAAATGGAAAGAAGAAAACACGAATGTCAATAGATTTTCTATTAGGTGTTAGAATATTTGTATTTTTAATTTCTATAATTTGAACATATACTTGCAGAACTTTTCACATGTATTATATATTATATTATTACTTCATTACTACGTCCGCAGTTTATATACGGCACAATTAGATGGACAGTTAGATACCTACGTATAGTTACAGCGAAGACCTACTTTGCGCCTTGCAAGAGTATGTAAGTCGTTTGTGGGTTTGGGTAAAACATTCAATTTATAATTAAACTCCGCAATCAATCAGCCTTGCCATCACAGCAGTTTAAAAACATTGCTAGAAATAGGCTACTACACAAAGCATACTATTGAGGATTGCTTAGATGATATGAATGCGTGGGCAGCTATAGCTATAGCTACTCTTCGATCCTGTAACGACAGTGATCACTAAATGTAACTAGTTGATTTAATAATAATTATATTTTGAAAAGTGCAACTGCCGAGTTTCTTTGTGCAACTTGTGGAACAGTTTTTCGAACCAACAATAGAGTTGACGATTCAAAAGCATTTTTTACAAGTTTAAAAATATCTTGAATTTGAATTTGATACTGTTTGCTCCACTTTTCCTTAAGTATGAAATAATGAAATAATAACATTACTGAATCGCTTTAAAAAATCTTTGTTCCTTTAACCCATCATTATCCTCCTGCCCGTATCTCACTCTAAGTGGGTCGGCGCAACAAGTTACAAAATTTTGTCACATGATTTGGCTACGCGTATTTTACGAGCAGTCACCTGCCTGACGTCGACTTACCTTAGTCGTATTTTACGACCCCTCGGTAAGAAAGAGGGTGGTCTATTCTAGCCGGATATCACACGGATCACGGTCGGCACTTTGTTTCTTTAAACCATCCAATAATTTTTCACTTATTTATTTTATTCTAATAACGTGATAAGGTGATCGCGGCATACCCGCAACGTCCTATAAAAAAATATTAAGCGGTAAGATTATAAGAACGAATTCCAAAATACAAGCATGCTTAGTATTGAATTCATAAAAAAGTAATAATAAAATTTTTTTGGTATAATCCGCGATACAATAAATAGAAAATATATATAGTGCTAAATGTATAGTGGACTATCCGTTTTTTCTTACCCATTACATGCAGGATTCGTAAATCACATGCACAAACCTCCACCACTGCCACCACAATACACAAGCACTACACACGTTCACTATCACAAACTCAACAATCGTTCCCCCCCCCCCGCAACCGAGCATCATCAGGAGATAGACTCCACGACAAAATCGCAAAGCGATTGCATGTATCAGGTAAGAAAAAACAGATAGTCCACTATACATTTTGCACTATATATATTTTCTATTTATTGTATCGCGGATTATAGCAAAATAATTTTATTATTACTTTTGTATTATGGATCTCCGCAAAGTAACGACTAATTTTATAAATTATTTAAATGGAATTCATAGTTTAAGTCATCATTTTGTAATATTTATGAGTATAATAAAGATTATCATTATCATGGTCACTGATCCGGGCGCAATAGGAAGACTATTCTTTTACTAGTATAATATCAGTGCAAACTCTCGCCCGGGAAGACGCTTAAGTAAATGATAGTAAGAAGTATTGTTTCTGTAACTAAATATTTTTGTAAACTGAGCGACCGACGAGCTTTTAATTTTAACAAATTCACTGTGACAATTCTAGATGTTCAACAATGGTTATTTTATGAAACGAGATACTTCGTCCGTTATGACTTGTGACTGAGCTAATTTATTAAATATCCCTTACATCTTCGAAGAGCTAATGTTAGGGCTTTTCCACATCTTTGTAGTTTTTTAATTTATAGAATTAGGCGTTACTTTGCGGAGATCCATAATAAAAATATTTTGCTATAATCCGCGATACAGTAAATAGAAAATATATATAGTGTTAAATGTATAGTGGACTATCCGTATTTTCATACCCGATACGTGCAGGATTCGTAAAAACACATACACAAACCTCCACCACTTCCACCACAATACACAAGCACTACACACGTTCACTATCACAAACTCAACAATCGATTCGCCCCGCAACCGAAGCATCATCAGAAGATAGACTCCACGACAAAATCGCAAAGCGATTTTTACGAGCTTATGAATATGGGTACGAAAATAAGGATAGTCCACTATACATTTAACACTATATATATTTTCTATTTACTGTATCGCGGATTATAGCAAAATATTTTTATTATTACTTTTGTTTTATAGTTTTTACTCACAACTATCTTGACTTGAAAGAGAATTATCACATTATGCACATAACTGAACGACAAAATTTAAATCTCCGACACAAAAGAGAGCATGCTTTAAGACTAACTCCGGAACAAACATGGATTCTCCAGAGATAAAGGCGTTTTTATTCACCAAGAGTGCATCATTAATTTGAAATATTAATGTCGTACAATGTTTTTAATAGGAAACTCCTAATTTAAATAACTTTTGATTTTGTGATAGCCCAGCGGTGAGACCGTGCGACTCTTTCGAGGGGAACACGAGTTCAAACCCGAGCAGGCATCAATAGTTTTTCTATTAAAATTCATGTGTCTAATTGATAATTGCAATTTATCACACGCTTTTCGTGAAGTAAAACATCGTGACGAAACCTGAATATCTCTAGAGAATTCTGGAGATATGTGTAACCTACCAATGCGCATTGGAGCAGCGTGATAGGTCTTAGCTCCAACCCTTCTCTCCAGAAACGGAGAGAGGAGGCCTATTCCCAGCCGTTGGATCGTATCAGGCCCGCTACTTTACTCTGGATTTTAACTCTATAAACGCCGGCTCACATGTACTTTCAGTTCGGACAAATAACCTTTTGATGTCTTTTATTTGTGTCTTATAACGTTAATGCGTGCCGTTTGGTATCCGGCTTAGTGGAATAGACCACCCTCATTTCTTACCGAGGTATCGTAAAAGGCGACTAAGGTAATCGACCCACCGTGTGGTATCCGGCTTAGTAGAATAGACCACCCTCATTTCTTACCGAGCTCTCGTAAAAGGCGACTAATGTAATCGACCCGCCGTGCGGTATCCGTCTTAGTAGAGTAGACCACCCCCATTTCTTACCGAGTTAAGTTAAGTTGACGTCAGGCAGGGGGCCACTGCTTAGAGAGGCCCCGAGCCGGAGGTGGCGCTCTCCGGGGTACAGAGCTGCTGCTGGAGGGGATGGGGGTAATGTGTCCAACGATACCCTATCCCCGCCACTAGCAGCGTGGAGGAGCACTGTCAGGTTTTTAGTCGGTGCGAGTCCGACATACCTACCGCTCGTCCCCGTCGGGCGGTGATGACCCATAACGGGTTTTCCTGACATAAAAAAAAAAAAATCATGTGACAACATGTTTGTAACATGTTGTGGCGACCCAAGATTACAAGGACAGGGGAAAGATGACCGTTAATGTATATGCTATTAGAAGAGTCAGACTGGATATACAAAATTGATGAAACCCCAGTTGTGATGATCCTCACCGTGTTTAAATACCAATAACCGGATAAATACTTTCTGTCTAGGCGAAATATTATATGTATAAAGATTTCCTTTGTCTCGAATTCAAATATTTACGAGTAGATATAAGATAAATGTGAGATGACCCTTATCCTCCATTTGCGTAGTCTCGTTTACATTTATGAATTTAATATCCGGCTGTTACAAACATTGCCCGTATTATTTTCCCTTCTCATTTCTGTATATAATCCAGCGTTGTAGGCTTTTATCTCTTTAGGTTCGTATCTGCTTACAGGCCTATTCAGATATTGATGGCAGTTACCCTATCGATGTTTTCCGAAGATCACGACTAAGTTAATATTATTCAAATTCAAAACGTTCTTTATACAAATGGGGTTTTACAAGCACTTTCGAATCATCAAACTACAGTAAAGACCACTGACTAATAAAGACCAACCACTGGTTCCGAAAGGTGCGTCGGCCAAAAGAACTAACAAGAAACTCGGCAGTGTTCTGATATAAATATTATAATTCTTTATTCAAATTTAATTCAATTCAAAATATTCTTTATTCAAGTAAACTTGTAAACAAGTGCTTTTGAATCGTCAACTTTACTGCTGGTTCGGAAAGCTGTTCCTACCGAGAATAGCCAGCAAGAAACTCGGCGGTTGCTCTTTTTAAAATATAAATCTTAGAACTAATTACATTTATTTATAGTTATATTCATAGTTGGCTATCATTTATTATATTCAAACTCAAACTCAAAATATTCTTTATTCAAGTAGACTGTTTACAGTACTTTTCAATCGTCAATGTTTTGAAGAAGTTACCACTGATTCGGAAGTTTGCTCCTACCGAGAAGAACCAGCTAGAAACTCGGCGGCCATTGTTTTTTTTAAATTTATATATTTTTTTTTACAATTTGATTGATGGTTACAAATTAATCGTTGCTTGGTGCGTAGCTGACTGCAGTTAAGATATGTTACTATCACTCAAATAATCTTCAATTGTATAGTAAGCTTTATGTAGTAGCATCGTTTTAAGATAATTTCTAAACTTGTGTAAAGGCATTTTCATATTCATTTTTAATTCATATTATAATTATAAATAAAAATTTTGCAATTAATTTAATCACTCGTACAAAAGTAATAATGAAATTATTTTGCTTTAATCGCCGAGAAATTTTATAAAATAATTATTCTATAATTAATTTGAATCACTTTTCATAAAAAATAGCACCTTTAATAAAACATATTTTGAACTCATCTAGCATCGTTTGTTTTTTTGACATTTCTTTTCAGAAGTACATTTTTACTTTTTGTCCTGCATAAAAATACACACGCTATCTAAATATGGTCTTCCGTTAGCATAAAGCTGATTATGGAGGACCGTTAAATTTAAATAATCATTGAATCACCGTATAGGGTTCTCTCTAATTGCAATGTTCTTAAAACTCTCCTTTTATTCCGTCGCGTCTGAGACCTTATTGGGTATCTTTACGTCAACCACGTAGGAGGCCTTTTATAATTCGGTTATTGGTTGATGCTGGATTCGTTTATTGATATTTGTTTTAACCCTTTGACCGACAAGCAGCGGGGGAAGGGTGTACAAATTTTTGACCTTCATTTTTAGATCATGTTATTTACTATTTAATAATCTACCGTATTTGTATACCGTTCTCTTTGTTATAAAATTCCCCAATGAATCATTTTGTAATAATAACTTACATTTATTTTTGGTGACGAAAACATTTTGATTTTTAAAAATTGAATTTGTGCACGTGTTGCTCACTAGACGTTTGAGGACTTAGTAAGTCTCGTTGACTTTACCATATTATCTAATTCAACCAAAGGACGTCGGTCTCTTCATAGGATCTCCACTCCACTGGTTTAAACTCAGTGCAGACTCGGATTAGACGGAATTGACGCAGCGGTCTGGGAGTTATAATTCCCAGACCACCCCACCGAACATGACATTCCTCAGGTCACCTAGGTGACCTGGGCCAACCGGCCCGAACACTGACCTGGCCCACAGGCCTGAGAGGATCAGCCCGGGCAAAGAGGTTCGCCTCGAGGCCCGTACCCCGGCACCCTCATAAGGTACCGAGAAGACCCCCAGTCACGTATTAGATTCGAAGAAGCTCCTGCCTAGGTGGTCACTTAAAATCAGCGTTGGAGCATTTAATATTCCCCCCTAGAGGGGGTGTTGGTAATACTTACTACGCTGCTCCAATGCGGATCGGTAGGTTACACATGTCCCCGGAATTCTCAAGAGATATCCAGGTCTCCTCACGATGTTTTCCTTCACCGAAAAGCGTGTGATAAATTTCAATTATCAATTAGACACAAAAGTTTTAACAGAAAAACTCATTTTTGCTTGCCCTATGATTTGCTTGAACCTATGATTGTCTCTAGAGATTCAGACGCTCTCACCGTTGGGCTATCACAGCTTCTAGTCTAGTATTGTAAAGTAATAGGTACTAGGTACTAGGTAATACTAGGGTAGGAATGGAGTTTAGAGGGTATATAATAACTTCTGTCATCCAATAATAGCAGTTGAGTTTTACTGCGATAATAACAACGTAAACACTAGAGATACACAATTTTATACATGTTTTCTTGCAAGGCAAAGCTTCGGTTGCTGGGCGAAACGATTGTTGAGTTTGTGATAGTGAACATGTGAAGTGCTTGTATAGTGTGGTGGCATTGCCGGAGGTTTGTGCATCTGTTTTTACGAATCCTGCATGTATTGGGTTTGAAAAAAACGGATAGTCCACTGCACATTTAGCATTATATATTTTTTCTATTTACTTTTTTATATATTATAGCAAAATATTTTTATTATTACTTTTGTATTATGGATCTCTGCAAAGTAACGCCTAATTCTATAAATTATTTAGCCAAATTTATTGAATTTTGTAATTATTATATTTATTTTTATAAAAATAAAATAATATATCATTTAGTTATTAATAACATGTAGTTATTATAGTTATTATATTATACTGCTCGATTCTACTTACAATTTTTAACGAAAACTATTTAATTGTTACAGGTAAATATCAACTACGTAATAGATAGCAGCAACAGAATAACGCAAGAATTTTTGTTAGCAAAAACATGCAAAAGTTTGTATATTTATGTTTGTTAGGAAATCACCTAATAACTATATGTCAAACAATTAGTTTGTAGTTTTACAGGAATCATATTCTTCATGCTGAAACTGAAATTAAAGCACATGCGCACACAAGTAAAATTTTCTACATAGTATTTGTGGACTTAGACGTTCATTCAATCAGTAGGAGCGTTTGAATAATTCCATGAAAAACCCAAAATTGATTAAAAATTTAAGAGGCGATGAATTACAAACACGCTGCTATCGGAATTTTAATCTAAAAAAATATCAGTTACAGCATAGCATAAAAAATATAACAAAATTTAGTTTCAATCATGAATTGAATTATGTGCACTACGCTGTAATAGCTTACGCTGTAAATGCCGATCACAATTACCGCACCATACTGAAATGAAAAACTCCGGAAATTGATTTTTTTTTTCCAACTGATTATATGCTGTTAGCCCTAACGACTTTTAGATCGTTATTAGGCAGGATGAGCGAGTGCAGAAACGTCGTTGAGGTGTATAGATATACAGTAGAGCGCAGAAGCTATACTACGACTAAGAGCAACCTGTAGAGCTTGTACTATAACTAGGATTAGTTGAAAGTAATAATAAAATTATTTGGTATAATCCGCGATACAGTAAATAGAAAATATGTATAGTGGACTATTCACTATACATTTAGCACTATATATGTATCTACCCGTTTTTTCATACCCGTTACATGCAGGATTCGTAAAAACACAAGCAAATGCTTTGCGATTTTGTCGTGGAGTCTATTTCCTGGGGATGCTTCGGTTGCGGGGCGAAATGATTGTTGAGTTTGTGAACGTATAGCAGTGAACGTGTATAGTGCTTTGTGTATTATGGTGGCAGTGGTTTTTACGAATCCTGCATGTAACAGGTATGAAAAAACGGATAGTCCACTATACATTTATCACTTTATATATTTTCTATTTACTGTATCGCGGATTATAAAATAATTTAATTATTACTTTTGTATTATGGATCTCCGCAAAGTAACGGCTTTTTCTAAAAATTGTGATTAGTTGAGTAGTGATGCTGTCGAGAGTGGCGAGACTCCAATCGAGTAGTCACAGTGCAAAAATTAATACTAGCTTTCTCACATACTACAGATTGGCAACGCGACGTGTTAACTTTGTTTGAACAAACTTATACTATCGACCTTCATAAATGACAAAACGTTCTTCGATTGCGATGACGAAGCCGCAATTACGCCACTATCTGGAAATGAACTTCAGAAACGCCTAATTGCTAAATGACCCCCGATGCTCAAGTCAATCTCAATTTGGATAAACTACTGCCGCCTAATTGCAATGGAATGAAAGTCTTCGAAGGGGAGCCGAAACGAATTTGCATACGAAAATAACGATTGAATCTAATTTATCTATAGGTTTTGCTTATTTTTTTTATACTTGACTGGCCCGTTGGCGCAGTGGTTAGTGACCCTGCCTTCAGCTCTACGGGTTCGATTCCCGCCGGGGCCAACATTTTCTTTAAACAATTTGTTGGTTCTTCGAGCCTGGGTGTATATATGTATTTAAGTATGTATTTAAAATTATATACGTAGTATATTTAGCAGTTGTCCTTCACCCATAACACAAGTATTAAGTTACTTACTTTGGGGATGGACGACCGTGTGTGTAAGTATTCCATATATTTATTTATTTATTATTTATTTAAACAAAACTATAGAGAGAGATATTATTATAAGAACAATTTTATTATGATTATAAGAACAATTTTTACTATGCCATTGGCTGTAATTGAACTTTGACAACTGACGAGATAAATAAAAAAGATATGGATATTTATGAAAATTCAAATAACAATCTATTGATCTGTCTATGTCATGCGATTGGTATGTGTAATACATATATATTTTTTTAGTTCAGTGCTGCACTTTTGAAAAACGTATATATTATCCTTTTATTACTATGAAGGCGAAAGTATATGGCTGTTATTTTTTTCCGATTTAACGCTCTAACTTGCTCTAACGGATTAATATCAAAATTTTCAAAGTAATAATAAAATTATTATTCTGCGATAATTTTTTTTATTTGTATATCGCGGATTATAGCAAAATAATTTTATTATTTTGTATTATGGATCTCTGCAAAGTGACGCCTAATTCTATAAATTATGCAAAAATTTCGTTCAGGTGAATATAATTATGGAACAAAACAGAGTCTGTATGTTAAAAAAATGTATTCTGTGAGAACTAATTATACTTCCAAGAGCAGTATAATATATTATTGCAAAAGAATAAGAATATAGCCAAAGCATAAAGCCTTAGTGCCGCCTTCACAAAAGTTGCGTGTTCAAATGTCACGCTGCGTCTCAGATGCCGGCTTAGTTATTACACGCCGCAATCACGTGACACCGGAGGGAAACAGAAATTCCATCTATTTTAATTAAACCAAATTTAACATGATACTCGTGTCTAAATATTAAACATTAATTATTTCAAGATCGGTTACTTATTATTAAAATTACATGGCTGAGGCCTAAACGTAATTAATAAACAAAATAAAGTCGTAATTAAATACGAGTAAGGCTGGGACAAACGGGTAAGGATGC